>CM069315.1:28474326-29802087 GCA_035609425.1 Epinephelus awoara | reverse complement strand
GACTTGTGTGGGAAAGGATTCACTAAGTTTGGGACCTTAAAAATCCACCAACGCACTCACACTGGAGAGAAACCATACAGCTGTGACCTTTGTGAGCAAGTTTTTAGCAATCTGCGTAGCTTAAAAACTCACCGACGTGATCACACTGGAGAGAGACCGTACTGGTGTGACCAATGTGGGAAAACTTTTTCATCAAGCAGTTACCTGAAAGCCCACGAACTCAGTCACACGGGAGTAAAACCGTACAGTTGTGACAAATGTGGGAAAGCTTTTATTACTGTGGGTCACCTTAATGCTCACCAGCGCACGCACACTGCATCTTAAAGGAATACTTTGGCTTTTTCTAACCTGACGTCCATCCGTTGTCATCCGCCTGTTCAGGACAAGTTCATGGCTCAAAGTGCACCCAACCCCAAAGTGTATCCTGTCTGTACCCCAAGTTTTTCACTTCACCTTTGGGCCCTACAGTAATACATTTTAAGCATTATCTATTTCGTCGGTTTCCACACACAGTGTCAGTTTTCCGTACGTTAAGTTTTTTGTACCGGCACTACAGAGGTGAAGTTGTGAAGCACAGGACACAAAATTGTACAAGTATAAACGTATCAATGAAGTCCACGGCAGTCTGAAACTATTCCGCTCCTGTGTTTGCGGAGTTTTGAATTGTTTTAATATCTCAGTATTATTTATATATTATTATCTTTCCCATGGTAAGGACACAGGAAGTAGCAGTGCTGATGTATCATGCAATTCACCAATTGGCAAAAAGAGTTTAAATGTAGCATGAGAACAGAAGCGTCTCCCTTTTCTTGCTGTGACACAGGTCACATGTGTAGGAGGAGACATTACTTGATCGAGTCCAGCATAAAGGCCTTTGCTCGCTAATTCTGTCCTTTTTTTCAGACGCCTTTTTTTAATCTGTCATCCGAACAAAAATTGTATGCATGGAAACCTTTCACACTGATTCTGATGCGTTTTATTGTTCTGTTAGTTCCAAAAATTTGCAAAAATTTTACAAATGTAAAGACACATTTCCTTCTTTGCCTCTCTCCACTGGAGTTACCTATCAAGTTGCATCTGTATGGTAGGACACGCTTCTTCAGAGACAATATACAAGAATGGACCGGTCAAAGAAAGTTGTTGACTAGAGATGATACACCGTCTCATCGTGAGGTCACTTCCTGTGAACCAGCAGAATGGCACATTGAAGTATTTGCCTGTTTCAACCCATCTCATTGGGGAATCTTTGGTCTGAACTGGGCTTTAACAACGTGTCCCAACAACATGAAAGTGCCTCTCCGTCCACATTGAATGCACTTCTCTAACGTCATGTAAACACTGTACCGATCAGCCATTTGCTCAAGGTCATACTTAAGACTTAAATATAATTATTATTATAAGATGGGTGAGTTCTCAGTGTCTTCCGATATTTGTACTTTTTTTAAACAGAAAACACGGCTTACGTCGTGATATTTACTGTAAATGACAGAATAACCAACAGCATGTAGGTTGCTATCCACAATGATCATCACCAGAAACTTTCAGCTCTGGTTTGCAGGTTGTGGCTCCACCATGTTTTCATGGATGTCTAATAGTTTCAGTCTCTAACGAGCTCCTGTATCCTAAAGTCCTGCAGTGCGAGGCTCACTACCGCTCACGTTATGATCTTACTCTTTATACACATTGTCAGATCCACGTTACACACGTCTGGTGTACAATCGAATTTCAGCTTGATCAGTCATCACCGGTGAACATCTGTATTGACGAGGAAACAATAATTTGTGACCAGTGTGACCAGCGGGTCTCACTTGACTTATGTTTGGATGCATGTGCGCTCTTATTCTGGCCCCTCCCCCGGGACCACTTTGCCTCTTGAGAGCCTTACAGGAGCTAACGCCCAGGACACCACAGTACTATCAAAAGGACTTGCAATGCGCTGCTTGACAACGCTTAAAAAAAGCTCGACAGCAGCGTTAGTCTTGTCCATGGCGCTGATTGGTTGTTTTTTATTTCGGCTGAGAAACTGCTGTTCGATGTCACAATGCCTGACCAGAATCAGTCACCTGGAACTCAGCGGAGTGGATGGGTTCAAAGGTCTGAACCCAGGCAGTCATCGCACTCCTTCAGTTCATCGTCCACAGAGAGAGAAGAGCGTTCTATTTCCTCTCCTCTGATCTATCACCGTCTCTCTGTAGTAAAACTCTGGAGCTCAGATTAACCACGTGGACTCTGTGGTTTCCTCTCTTCTTCTCTCTTCCTTCAGTCTGCAGGATGAAGCCTTTTGCAGACTGAGACAGATGCAGATTTTCAGTTTGTTTCTGGTTTCCGCCAAAGCAGGTACAAAACAAACAGTATCCAGTGGAGGATGCTGAAGTTGTGGACACTGTGTAAACTCCCCCACAAGCTCGCTTACGATGCTTTATCCTCCACAGTGAAGAGATTGTATTTATTGATTTGTTATGTAATATCTTTGTAGAAGAGCACGTCAGCCGTTTCCACTCTGTGATATCAAATGTTTGCTGCTCTTCTGCTGTAAAACATCTGCAGCCTGTGCTCACGTTAAGATTCTCGTACACCTGCATCATGCTTAACTCACATTAAATGAGGTCTGAATAAACAATAGAAACAGAAAGCTGCTTTAATATCAGTGTTTTTATTCACACACACAAACACACACGCACACACCCCTTATTGTTCCCTGATCCTAATGTAACCCGTAGCTTTAAGGCTTTATGTACATCAGCAGACCTGCAGGCATGTGCGACCGAGTGGGTGGGTGAGGGGTCACTGCTGGATGCAGGAGAAGACACCAACCAGGCTTAATGCTGTTTACTTTCTCCTTCAAGCGGTCATAGTGCTCCTTTCAACCCATCTCATGAGGATCCCAGATCATGACGTTGGCATGGTCCCTCATGTGGCCCGCACTGACCCCCAAACCCTCATCAATACGGGCCATTGATACGGCGCCAATTTCCTCTAAGTGACAAAATCACTTCTCATCCAACTGCCATTATCTATCACCGACAGTCAACACTGAAACAGAATGTGCTAATACTCGATCATTCTCCACCGCTGCATGTGAAACTCTGTATAATTAGTGTCTAATATGTGTTTAACTGAAACAGTGGGAAAGTAGCTGTTATGTTGACATGACATCTTACAAGAAACGTTGTTTCTATTTGAAGTTTGTTCTGCCACAAAACTCACGTGGGCGTTTGGTATTTTGTAGGAAACAAGAATCGATGCTCAACAAGAGTTTCACTTGTACAACACTTGTAATTAATGTCGCACAATTAGCTTTTTTTTAACACTAGAAAAGCACTCTGAGAGTGCAGACCTCCACCTTCCACTCAGGTGGAAAATAAAGTTAATCTAATCTAATCTAATCTAAACATCAAAGGTTTTAGAAATCTAATATCTAATTTATGGTGAGGGAGGGTCGTGTACTTCCACCAGTCACTCAGGGACGCTGAAGGAAAAACGTGTAGCTTCAGGGAGGGTCACACCCAGCTACACCTTCCTCTGACAAAGAACAGTCCCTAAATTCATGCTCAATTGATCCCTGTTTAAAGGTTTCTGTTCAGCCAACTGGAAAACAACTCTTCCTGGCGGGAAATCTTCTTCCTTAGCAACAGTAACTAAGAGAGGTGGGGCTTATAAGAGGAAGGCTCCTTAGGACTCAGCCCAGGACATCAGAGTCCATCAGAGAGGAGGAGCAGGAGGAGCAGGAGGAGCAGCAGAGGAGCGGAATGGAGGAGGACAAGCAGAAGCCGGAGCACCGGAGCAACAAGGTCCCCAGAAGACAAGCAGCAGGCTCGTCCTCTGATAGCAGCGATGTTGAGGTGAGTGTTGATGACGTCATTCTATGACACGGGTGCCATTTCCACTTTGCAATTTTCAAAATTGTCATAAAGGGAAAACATTTTTCTTAAGAAATCCACAATATGAAAGACACGTTAAACCTCCAAGAAAACATATTTTCCCACCTCAGACATAAAATATTTATTAATATTACACGTTTTATTCAGACCGGGGAGTCATTCTTGTTGAACCACCCCGTCACGGACAATATGCACACAATATTAAAAATCTAATGTTTTCCTACTAGTCATTTTTTTTCTTTTTGGATACTACCAATTAAAACCATGTTATTTAATTAGTTTTTTTAATTTTCATATTATTAATCTTGAAATATGAATTTGACCTATCAACTGCCTCACTTTTTAAACAAAAAATACAATTTCACTTCAAATTGTCAAATAAAAGTTACATTTATTTAATTAGTCAACAAAATAAGAGCATCATTCTCATTAAAGTGGGAGACTGAGTGAAAGTGATAGAGTGAGAAAGATCTTGAATGAGTGATATAGTGAGAGAGTTAGTGAGTGAGATGAACCAAACAGGGTTAAGTTAACAGAAAATAAAGTCATTATCCTACATCAACGCGCCTTGACCTTTCCTACTTAAAGCAGACATTTTACCGTGAACATTTAAGCTCCAGTTCAATCAATTTTCAAATTAGAATGGGAAACAGATCCGCCCGGTCACCTCACATACCACCCTGTCACAATAACAAATGTGACAGGGTGGTAAATTTCAATTTAAAATGGCTGCCAGTTCACTGTGTGGTTAGCTAGCTAACTTAGCAGATATGATTTCAACTTATTATAGAATTTTCTTTGCATTAATACTGACATTTTTAATTTCTTTTATAGACCGAAAAAGTAAGTGTGATCATAACTTTTTCACTAAAAATAATATTTCTGTTTTGGATAAATATAGTTTATGATATCATGAATTTGCATTTAATCATAAAAATAATAACATTTTGATAAAAAAAGAAGAAGATTTTTTTGTTGATAATTTACATGCAAATAGCCCTTGCGGACATGACAAAAATGTCCATGTAGTAATAAAAAATGAATCTAAATTGTGAATTATTCTTTTAGAATAGCATTGTCTCATATATTATGTGATTAAGAATACTTCAATTAATAACTTTAAACTTTGGAAATACAATTTGACACATTTTTATGCTTTATGAATCTCATCAAATGTTGTGGACTCAAATGGCACCTGTTTCATAGTCTGTGGGTTGTTCTACCTGCTGGGATTCAGGGACAGTGGATTTCCAGTCTCGGTGTGCAGTTACAGTGGAGGGAAATGGTGCCACAAGGAAATTTTATGATTCCTGTAAATGATCAGAGCAAGGGGTGGGGGTTGGGGGTCACATACTGAGTAAACACACTGAGTAAACATGCAGATGCCCAACATTGCGTGACGGTTTTTCATTTTTTTTCATTTTTCATTTATTCGGATCTAGCTGTGACGAAGCCACAGCAATTCTTATACGGTTGACTGTCGGCTTGGTGTGTCAGGACCTTAAAAACTGATTTGTTTTTGACTGAAGGGGTTTGTGAGCCTCTGGTTGGCCAAATTAAAAAATGATTGATAGATACCCCGCCCTCTCGAGCTTGCGCATGTGTACGTCCAAATCGGCAGCTCTCCAGCTTTGCAGGACAGTGATGTTTAATTTTTTGAATCTGTCAGAACATCACACTGCACATATAATGTAACAGAGATAGACACAGCTGACTTCCTGTCATCATTCAGACTGAAGCGGAGTTTAACCTGAGGGGGAAATGTCATTTTTGTGTTCATGCTGCTCTGCAGAGTTGGTTAACTTCTTCTAACTGCCAAAACTTTCCAGCGTCTCCTGAAACCGGAATCAAACCCACCAAATGTGGACCATAACGGGTCCATCGTGGCTACCCTGCAGAACTTTGTCAACAGCTACTTCCACAGACTGTGTGTGCCACACCAGCCGAGGACAGACTCGTCCACTGAGGTCAGTTTACTCCCTTAAATACACTGTCACCTGTGGAATTACTTCACATCGTAGACTATTTATAAAAATGTATGACGTCTCCACTTTCTTCCACTGTACAAAAATGAAGCCAAAATATGCAGATATACCCGCTGCCATCTTTTGTTCGTGACGCCATTTTGAGCCAGCGTCTGAGCAGTAATATACCTTTGCTCATTGTGTCCAAAAGTCCTATTTTAACTTCATCAGTCCACAGGACAAACGTCTGACGCTGAATGTTGTTGTGAGGACACAGGAAAGGTTTTCTTCTGATGACTCTTCCATGAAGCTCATATTTGTCCAGATGTGTTTGCACAGTAGAACAGTGCACCACCACTCCAGAGTCTGAGAAATCTTCCTGCAGGTCTTTCGCAGTCAAACAGGGGTTTTCATTTGCCTTTCTAACAATCCTACAAGCAGCTCTCTCAGAAAGTTTTCAGCTTGACCTCCACAGTTCCTGTTAACGTCCATTTCTTAATAACCTGAAAACACTTTGCTATGTTCTTATGGTCTTCATCAGTTCTTTTAGTTTTCAGAGTGCGAGGCAGCTGTTTAGAGGAGCTCATGGCTGCTGATTGTTGGGACAAGTTTTCAGGAGTCAGAGTATTTGTAAAGCTATCTATCAATCAATCAATCAATCAACCAATCAATCAATCAATCAATAACATCATTCTGACCATCCGAAACTTAATTCAAGATATCTAGAAAGGACCATGTAGATAACTTCAATTGATGATAATTAAAGCTATTTTGAACTTGAATTGTGACAGTTATGTCAATATAAATATATATAAATATATGTATATGTATATATGTAGACAGTCTATAGTGACAAACCCCATACACATGAATGGAAAAAAGTAGTTTGAATCTTACTAGGCAAAATTATGTTGCAGATATCAGTAATGAATATCCAGCCAGGCTATTAAATGTTAAAACGGATTGCCATACTGTGTCTCCATCTGCTGGATGAATCTGTGATTACACCCTCTGATGTCTCCTGGCCAACAAGATGCAATTGCTGACATTCAAGGCTCATTATGTGCATTTATTGTGAGCTTCTTTGGGAACACTTATGGCAGTCAGATTGATTGAGTTGTTAAAATAAAGCCAAAAGCTGTTGTTTTAAGATGATTTAATACTTAAAGTGACATGTTAGTGACATCAAATGAGTTTCCTGAGGGTGCGAAAATGTGCTCTGCTTCATTTTATTAGCATCTGACTGTGCACAGGTGATGATAAGATACTGTTGCATGATTTTCTGATGAGTTTGGGCTGCTACATAATTTCAAAGGAATATTGTAGGAAGTATTGTCAGGTGAGGATAAAAACTGTCATGTATTCTGTCTTTATGCCATGCTAATTTCTGTGGTTATATGTCCCTACATAACACAATACATAACATTGGCAGTCAACATGTACAAAACATCAGGTAAATGATTCAACACAAGTAACAAAACAACACATCTGAAAGATGTAAGTATGCATGAAGAATATGAAGGACAAAGTTCAAAACAAATAGATGATAAAACATGACTCAATTGCTAATGATTCACTTACTAACTTTCTAATGCAAAAAGACTGACGATATAGTGTGATATACTGACGTCACTGTGTGAAGATAATATTCACAATCACCATAAAGTGACCACACATCAAAATAAGTTTCAGTGTACTATTGTAAATAAATCCTACTGGACAATGACAGAGTTGGGCCAATAAATGTGTTACAGTCTGTTCAGAGTTCAGAGTTTAGTAACTTACGACACCGCACCGTCCTGACTACGATAAATCCAGAGGTTGCTGCCTAATGAGCTCCTTCACAAGAAAAAGTCAAAGTCAAAAGTAGCTAGCTAGATGCTAGTGGCCTAAATCGTCCACACAGTTCTTCTTCTGGCACGGCACTTTGTCAAAATGTTGTTTTTTTTATAGTCATTCAGTCACTGAACCAAAGTCCCACATCCTGTATGCTAACACAGTCAGCTCTCGTCGGCGCAATATTTTGTATTTTTTCCTGCTAACTGTTAGCTGCTCTCCTCCATGCTAACGGGTCCCCAGGGTCGCCAGGTCTGACCCATTCCTTCGTCTACGCCGCCATGATAGGCTGACAGCAAATTACCATGTATTCAATCTCAAATCTACAAAGTAAATTTGTTTTACAAAATGTATTAAATTACCACAACGTAAAACAAACAAATAAACAGATAAACATGTATATTCAGTCTGAGGATTCAGAGAAGAAAGTTGCATCATTTTCTTTAATACATGAACATATCGATACTGGTTATCAGACAAATCAGTTTATAAATCAGATATCAGCAAAAAATCCAATATCGTACATCCCTAGTTACATATTAACATTCTCAAATAAAACAAGAAGACATGAAATTGAGCATAATATCTCTCATGAACATAAAACCCTCTTGTTATAAGCTGCGACTGAGTGTCATAGGGGGTAATGCATTAATCAAACTTGAACATTGTGGTTTATTGTCTCCAGACAAGCTCTAAATGTTATTTATGGTTTGAGATAACTTGCTCCACCATGACATCTCACTTACGCTGTCTGTTTGTCTGTAACTATAGAAACAGAGCGGAAGAGAGGAACCCAAACGCTTCTGCTGTCAGTACTGTGACAAATCCTTCTCATGCCGCCAGTACTTAAAGGCTCATGAAAGAACTCACGCAGGAGAGAAACCATACAGCTGTGGTGAGTGTGGGAAAGCTTTTTCAGCAAAGCAACGCCTAAAAATTCATCAACGCCTTCACACTGGAGAGAAACCATACAGCTGTGACGACTGTGGGAAAGCTTTTCTGACCAGTTCTTCCATAAAGATGCACCGGCGTACTCACACAGGAGAGAAACCATACAGCTGTGACCAGTGTGAGAAAGCATTCGCCAGCAGCATGAGCCTAGAAGTTCACAGACGTGTTCATGCTGGAGAGAAACCTTACTGGTGCGACCTCTGTGGGAAAAGGTTCACCACCCAAAGTCAAGTAGATGTCCACCGACGTATTCACACCGGAGAGAAACCGTGCTGTTGTGACAAATGTGGGAAAAGTTTCTTGCAGAGTACTCACCTTAAAACACACCAGCGCACCCACACTGCGTAGTTTGAATCATTTCTGAGTCACAATCAAAACATATTGATTCTGAATGTTGGACACTGGTTCAGTCCTCATTGTCCTTCATTGTGCCGATACAGCGGCAACAACTGCTCTTTCTCTGTCTCTCTTTTTGTTAATGTTTCCAACAATATTTTGATATTCTCTGCTACTTACCAAAACAAGGAAAGTTGACGCTGTCGTGTTGCAGCATTGTGTCCTGCCCTCAGTCATTTTACAGATCTCTGTCCCCCCACAGGTATGCCTTATGTACCACCACTTGACCCTACATCGATACAAAGTTGTCTAACTTTGTATCTTGCTTGAAAATATATTGATCTATCAAACAGTCGTTATATCGCCGAGTAGAGAGATAGAGTGTTATGAGGTACAGTTAATTCTTCTGTGCATTTATTGCTCTGTTTTGATTCTGTTTCTGCATTATGTGACGTTCCTCCGTCAGATATGTGACTTCATTTCTTTGTAATTCAAATGTGAAACCATGAACACTGCTACTTTTACTACATTATATTTACATTTGTTTAAAATTTGTCATTACTAAAGCTAAAAAAAATAGGTTGCCTGCGCTGAAAATGTCCAGCCCATCAACATTTTCTGGTTTTAAAATCTAGCCGCATTGAATTTGTACTTAAACAGCTCTGGTTCTGATGTATTTAATTTGATGGCTGCAAAGTGAACTTTGGCATGTTGTTTTGGGCGTGGCTCATCTCTGAAGCTTTAAATAATGCTATCTTGTTTTCCCAAACATACTGTGAAGCTGGCCTTTCTTGGGAGTGGAAAGAGCGGGGAGTCAGTTAACTTTTATGGCCTTGAAAATAGTATCATTTGATTTTTTTCAAGGTATTGTTTCACAGTTGGAAATTTAAGTATCGTGACAACGCTGTCTGAGGTCCAAGCTAGCTGTTTCCTGCCTTCTCTTCATGCCCCGTTACCTGCGTTGCTATAGTCTGAGCTTCTCTCCACATTGAAAGCTGACCAACAGTAACTTAATGTTCTATCGTGGCTACGACCACACCTGCCCCCATCATCACATACTATGTGGTAGTGTTATCATGATAGTGGAATTTCTGACTAGAATTTGTTTGTTTTGTTGTTTTTACATGGGAGTGTGAGAGTGAAGAGAAGGGATGAGAGGAATATGAATACTGTTATTTCTGAATGTTCACCCAGTGGTGATTGCTGATGATTGTACACTCTTATGGAGAAAAAGAATGATTGAAAAAAACAAACAAACAATAAAAATAGATTGTACACTCTGCAATCGAATTGAAGTTAATGTCGTTGGCGTCTTCTCTGAAAGCCTCCTGTGACAGCCTCACCGCGAGTCAAGACGATTTTATTCATATGGTACCACTTCACAAGTGATCTCATGACACTTTTCAGAAACAGCAGGTACAGACCACGCTTTGCATTGAAAAAAATTCTTCAAAAAACTAGTAGTGTAGCATGTAAATAATATAGGATGTTGTCCAAAATCCTGAAAAAACATCATAGTATAGCATGCCGTCTGAAATCATGAAAAAAAGTCATAGTATAGCATGTCGTCCAAAATCATGAAAAAACGTCACAGTATAACATGACGTCCAAAATCATGAAAAAAAGTCATAGTATAGCATGTCGTCCAAAATCATGAAAAAAACGTCATAGTATAGCATGCCGTCCAAAATCATGAAAAAAGTCACAGTATAGCATGCCGTCCAAAATCATGAAAAAAGTCATAGTATAGCATGTCGTCCAAAATCATGAAAAAAAGTCATAGTATAGCATGTCGTCCGAAATCATGAAAAAAAGTCATAGTATAGCATGTCGTCCGAAATCATGAAAAAAAGTCATAGTATAGCATGTCGTCCAAAATCATGAAAAAAAGTCATAGTATAGCATGTCGTCCAAAATCATGAAAGAAAAGTCATAGTATAGTATGTCGTCCAAAATCATGAAAAAAATGTCATAGTATAGCATGTCGTCCAAAATCATGAAAAAAGTCATAGTATAGCATGTCGTCCAAAATCATGAAAAAAGTCATAGTATAGCATGTCGTCCAAAATCATGAAAAAAATGTCATAGTATAGCATGTCGTCCAAAATCATGAAAAAAGTCATAGTATAGCATGTCGTCCAAAATCATGAAAAAAATGTCATAGTATAGCATGTCGTCCAAAATCATGAAAAAAGTCATAGTATAGCATGTCGTCCAAAATCATGAAAAAAAGTCATAGTATAGCATGTCGTCCGAAATCATGAAAAAAAGTCATAGTATAGCATGTCGTCCAAAATCATGAAAAAAGTCATAGTATAGTATGTCGTCCAAAATCATGAAAAAAATGTCATAGTATAGCATGTCGTCCAAAATCATGAAAAAAGTCATAGTATAGCATGTCGTCCAAAATCATGAAAAAAGTCATAGTATAGTATGTCGTCCAAAATCATGAAAAAAATGTCATAGTATAGCATGTCGTCCGAAATCATGAAAAAAGTCATAGTATAGTATGTCGTCCAAAATCATGAAAAAAATGTCATAGTATAGCATGTCGTCCGAAATCATGAAAAAAAGTCATAGTATAGCATGTCGTCCGAAATCATGAAAAAAAGTCATAGTATAGCATGTCGTCCAAAATCATGAAAAAAGTCATAGTATAGTATGTCGTCCAAAATCATGAAAAAAATGTCATAGTATAGCATGTCGTCCAAAATCATGAAAAAAGTCATAGTATAGCATGTCGTCCAAAATCATGAAAAAAATGTCATAGTATAGCATGTCGTCCAAAATCATGAAAAAAGTCATAGTATAGCATGTCGTCCAAAATCATGAAAAAAAGTCATAGTATAGCATGTCGTCCGAAATCATGAAAAAAAGTCATAGTATAGCATGTCGTCCGAAATCATGAAAAAAAGTCATAGTATAGCATGTCGTCCAAAATCATGAAAAAAAGTCATAGTATAGCATGTCGTCCAAAATCATGAAAGAAAAGTCATAGTATAGTATGTCGTCCAAAATCATGAAAAAAATGTCATAGTATAGCATGTCGTCCAAAATCATGAAAAAAGTCATAGTATAGCATGTCGTCCAAAATCATGAAAAAAGTCATAGTATAGCACGTCGTCCAAAATCATGAAAGAAAAGTCATAGTATAGTATGTCGTCCAAAATCATGAAAGAAAAGTCATAGTATAGTATGTCGTCCAAAATCATGAAAAAAATGTCATAGTATAGCATGTCGTCCAAAATCATGAAAAAAAGTCATAGTATAGCATGTCGTCCAAAATCATGAAAGAAAAGTCATAGTATAGTATGTCGTCCAAAATCATGAAAAAAATGTCATAGTATAGCATGTCGTCCAAAATCATGAAAAAAAAGTCATAGTATAGCATGTCGTCCAAAATCATGAAAAAAGTCATAGTATAGCATGTCGTCCGAAGTCATGAAAAAAAGTCATAGTATAGCATGTCGTCCAAAATCATGAAAAAAGTCATAGTATAGCATGTCGTCCGAAGTCATGAAAAAACGCCATAGTATAGCATGTCGTCCAAAATCATGAAAAAAGTCATAGTATAGCATGTCGTCCAAAATCATGAAAAAAGTCATAGTATAGCACGTCGTCCAAAATCATTGAAAAAACGCCATAGTATAGCATGTCATCCAAAATCATGAAAAAAAGTCATAGTATAGCATGTCGTCCAAAATCATTGAAAAAACGCCATAGTATAGCATGTCATCCAAAATCATGAAAAAAAGTCATAGTATAGCATGTCGTCCAAAATCATGAAAAAAAGTCATAGTATAGCATGTCGTCCAAAATCATGAAAAAAATGTCATAGTATAGCATGTCGTCCGAAATCATGAAAAAAAGTCATAGTATAGCATGTCGTCTAAAATCATGAAAAAAACGTCATAGTATAGCATGTCGTCCAAAATCATGAAAAAAAGTCATAGTATAGCATGTCGTCCAAAATCATGAAAAAAAGTCATAGTATAGCATGTCGTCTAAAAGCATGAACAAAAGTCATAGTATAGCATGTCGTCCGAAGTCATGAAAAAATGTCATAGTATAGCATGTCGTCCGAAATCATGAAAAAAAGTCATAGTATAGCATGTCGTCTAAAATCATGAACAAAAGTCATAGTATAGCATGTCGTCCGAAGTCATGAAAAAATGTCATAGTATAGCATGTCGTCTAAAATCATGAACAAAAGTCATAGTATAGCATGTCGTCCGAAATCATGAAAAAAAGTCATAGTATAGCATGTCGTCTAAAATCATGAACAAAAGTCATAGTATAGCATGTCGTCCGAAATCATGAAAAAAAGTCATAGTATAGCATGTCGTCTAAAATCATGAACAAAAGTCATAGTATAGCATGTCGTCCGAAATCATGAAAAAATGTCATAGTATCAATCAATCAATCAATCAATTTTATTTATAAAGCCCAATATCACAAATCCCAATTTGCCTCACAGGGCTTTACAGCATACGACATCCCTCTGTCCTTTAGACCCTCACAGCGGATCAGGAAAAACTCCCCAAAAAAACCCCTTTACCGGGGGAAAAAAATGGTAGAAACCTCAGGAAGAGCAACTGAGGAGGGATCCCTCTTCCAGGACGGACAGACGTGCAATAGATGTCGTACAGAACAGATCAGCATAACAAATTAACAGTAATCTGTATGACACAATACAGTAATCTGTATGACATCCTCGGTAATGACAGTAGCTTACAACAACATTCATGAAAGTAATAATACTGTCGTTATAGTTCTGGCTACTGTGGTACAATATGTTGAAAGTATATATTAGTATCAGGCAGTATACGTGTATGATAATATCATATGTCTATGATAGCAGTAGAAGTATGACTAATAATTAATGATTGCAGCAGCAGCAGGAGGCATCTGGCAGGACCACGGCAGCAGCACAACCACACACGTCACACTATCCAGGCACCGCTGCAATACGAGTTAACCTGAGAGACAGTGGAGCACAAAGGCTCCGGAGAAGAAGCCGAGTTAGTGACATCCAGAATGGCCGAGTAAACAAGATACAGTGAGAGAGAGAGAGAGAGAGAGAGAGAGAGAGAGAGAAGGTGCCCGGTGCATTATAGGTGGTCCTCCGGTAGAATAGGCCTGAGTCAGCCTAACTAGGGGCTGGTACAAGGCAAGCCTGAGCCAGCCCTAACTATAAGCTTTATCAAAGAGGAAAGTCTTAAGTCTAGTCTTAAATGTGGAGACGGTGTCTGCCTCCCGGACCGTAGCAGGAAGATGATTCCACAGGAGAGGAGCCTGATAGCTGAAGGCTCTGGCTCCTGATCTACTTTTGGAGACTTTAGGGACCACGAGTAACCCTGCGTTCTCAGAGCGCAGAGTTCTGGTGGGATAATATGGCACTATGAGCTCTCTAAGATATGATGGAGCTTGACCATTTAGAGCTTTATAAGTTAACAGTAGGATTTTAAATTCAATTCTGGATTTTACAGGGAGCCAGTGCAGAGAAGCTAAAACAGGAGAAATATGATCTCGTTTCTTAGTTCCTGTTAGTACACGTGCTGCTGCATTCTGAATTAGCTGAAGAGTTTTTAATGATTTACTAGAGCTACCTGATAATAGAGCGTTACAGTAATCCAGCCTCGAGGTAACAAATGCGTGGATCAATTTTTCTGCATTTTTTTGGGTCAAGATAGGCCTAATTTTTGCAATATTACGCAGATGAAAAAATGCAGTCCGTGAGGTTTGTTTTAAATGAGAATTAAAAGACAAATCTTGATCAAATGTTACTCCGAGGTTTCTTACGGTAGTGGTAGAGGCCAGAGCAATGCCATCGAGAGAAACTATGACATCAGATAAAGAGTCTCTGAGTTGTTTGGGGCCAAGAACAATTACTTCAGTTTTATCTGAATTTAACATCAGGAAATTGGTGCTCATCCAGGTTTTTAT
This sequence comes from Epinephelus awoara, assembly GCA_035609425.1. Lineage (NCBI taxonomy): Eukaryota > Metazoa > Chordata > Actinopteri > Perciformes > Serranidae > Epinephelus > Epinephelus awoara. The sequence goes on along the minus strand of CM069315.1, from coordinate 29,787,173 downwards.
GTCTTTAAGACAATTATGAAGTTTAGTTAATTGATCACTTTCTTCTGGCTTCATAGATAAATACAACTGTGTATCATCCGCATAACAATGGAAATTTATAGAGTGATTTCTAATGATGTTGCCTAAAGGAAGCATATATAGAATAAATAGGATTGGTCCAAGCACAGAACCTTGCGGAACTCCAAAACAAACTTTAGTACGTGCGGATGATTCATTATGAACGTCAACAAATTGAAAACGGTCAGATAAATAAGATTTAAACCAGCTTAGTGCAGAACCTTTTAGGCCAATTAAGTGTTCCAGTCTCTGTAACAGAATTTGATGGTCAATTGTGTCAAACGCTGCACTAAGATCTAATAAAACAAGTACAGAGACGAGTCCTTTGTCTGAAGCAATCAGAAGGTCATTTGTAATTTTAACTAGAGCTGTCTCAGTGCTATGATGCGCTCTAAATCCTGACTGTAATTCCTCAAATAAATAATTATCATGGAGAAAATCACACAGCTGGTCTGCGACTACTTTCTCAAGGATCTTTGACATAAAGGTAAGATTAGATATTGGTCTATAGTTGGCTAACACCTCTGGATCCAGGGTGGGCTTTTTAGCATGTCGTCCGAAATCATGAAAAAATGTCATAGTATAGCATGTCGTCCGAAGTCATGAAAAAATGTCATAGTATAGCATGTCGTCCGAAGTCATGAAAAAATGTCATAGTATAGCATGTCGTCCGAAGTCATGAAAAAATGTCATAGTATAGCATGTCGTCCGAAATCATGAAAAAATGTCATAGTATAGCATGTCGTCTAAAATCATGAAAAAATGTCATAGTATAGCATGTCGTCCGAAGTCATGAAAAAATGTCATAGTATAGCATGTCGTCCGAAATCATGAAAAAATGTCATAGTATAGCATGTCGTCCGAAGTCATGAAAAAAAGTCATAGTATAGCATGTCGTCCGAAATCATGAAAAAATGTCATAGTATAGCATGTCGTCCGAAATCATGAAAAAATGTCATAGTATAGCATGTCGTCCGAAGTCATGAAAAAATGTCATAGTATAGCATGTCGTCCGAAGTCATGAAAAAATGTCATAGTATAGCATGTCGTCCGAAATCATGAAAAAATGTCATAGTATAGCATGTCGTCCGAAGTCATGAAAAAATGTCATAGTATAGCATGTCGTCCGAAATCATGAAAAATTCATAGTATAGCATGTCGTCCGAAATCATTAAAAAACGTCACAGTATAGTATGTCGTCCAAAATCATGAAAAAACGTCATAGTATAGGATGTCGTCCGAAATCATGAAAAAAAGTCATAGTATAGCATGTCGTCCAAAATCATGAAAAAATGTCATATTATAGCATGTCGTCCGAAATCATCAAAAAACGTCACAGTATAGTATGTCGTCCGAAATCATGAAAAAAAAGTCATAGTATAGCATGTCGTCCGAAATCATGAAAAAAAGTCATAGTAAAGCATGTTGTCTAAAATCATGAAAAAAAGGTCACAGTACAGCATGTCGTCCGAAATCATGAAAAAAAGTCATAGTATAGCATGTCGTCCGAAATCATGAAAAAAAGTCATAGTATAGCATGTTGTCTAAAATCATGAAAAAAAGTCATAGTATAGCATGTCGTCCGAAATCATGAAAAAAAGTCATAGTATAGCATGTCGTCCGAAGTCATGAAAAAAAGTCATAGTATAGCATGTCGTCCGAAATCATGAAAAAAAGTCACAGTATAGCATGTCGTCCGAAATCATGAAAAAAAAGTCATAGTATAGCATGTCGTCCGAAATCATGAAAAATTCAAAGTATAGCATGTCGTCCGAAATCATTAAAAAACGTCACAGTATAGTATGTCGTCCAAAATCATGAAAAAACGTCATAGTATAGGATGTCGTCCGAAATCATGAAAAAAAGTCATAGTATAGCATGTCGTCCGAAATCATGAAAAAAACGTCACAGTATAGCATGTCGTCCAAAATCATGAAAAAACGTCATAGTATAGCATGTCGTCCGAAATCATGAAAAAAAGTCACAGTATAGCATGTCGTCCGAAGTCATGAAAAAAAGTCATAGTATTGCATGTCGTCCGAAATCATTAAAAAAAGTCATAGTATAGTATGTCGTCTGAAATCATGAAAAAACGTCATAGTATAGCATGTCGTCCGAAATCATGAAAAAAAGTCATAGTATAGCATGTCGTCCGAAATCATGAAAAATTCAAAGTATAGCATGTCGTCCGAAATCATTAAAAAAACGTCACAGTATAGTTGTCGTCCAAAATCATGAAAAAAAGTCATAGTATAGCATGTCGTCCAAAATCATGAAAAAAAGTCATAGTATAGCATGTCGTCCGAAATCATGAAAAAACGTCACAGTATAGCATGTCGTCCGAAGTCATGAAAAAATGTCATAGTATAGCATGTCGTCCGAAGTCATGAAAAAATGTCATAGTATAGCATGTCGTCCGAAGTCATGAAAAAATGTCATAGTATAGCATGTCGTCCGAAGTCATGAAAAAAAGTCATAGTATAGCATGTCGTCCGAAATCATGAAAAAATGTCATAGTATAGCATGTCGTCCGAAATCATGAAAAAATGTCATAGTATAGCATGTCGTCCGAAGTCATGAAAAAATGTCATAGTATAGCATGTCGTCCGAAATCATGAAAAAATGTCATAGTATAGCATGTCGTCCGAAATCATGAAAAAATGTCATAGTATAGCATGTCGTCCGAAGTCATGAAAAAATGTCATAGTATAGCATGTCGTCCGAAATCATGAAAAATTCATAGTATAGCATGTCGTCCGAAATCATTAAAAAACGTCACAGTATAGTATGTCGTCCAAAATCATGAAAAAACGTCATAGTATAGGATGTCGTCCGAAATCATGAAAAAAAGTCATAGTATAGCATGTCGTCCAAAATCATGAAAAAATGTCATATTATAGCATGTCGTCCGAAATCATCAAAAAACGTCACAGTATAGTATGTCGTCCGAAATCATGAAAAAAAAGTCATAGTATAGCATGTCGTCCGAAATCATGAAAAAAAGTCATAGTAAAGCATGTTGTCTAAAATCATGAAAAAAAGGTCACAGTACAGCATGTCGTCCGAAATCATGAAAAAAAGTCATAGTATAGCATGTCGTCCGAAATCATGAAAAAAAGTCATAGTATAGCATGTTGTCTAAAATCATGAAAAAAAGTCATAGTATAGCATGTCGTCCGAAATCATGAAAAAAAGTCATAGTATAGCATGTCGTCCGAAATCATGAAAAAAAGTCACAGTATAGCATGTCGTCCGAAATCATGAAAAAAAAGTCATAGTATAGCATGTCGTCCGAAATCATGAAAAATTCAAAGTATAGCATGTTGTCCGAAATCATTAAAAAACGTCACAGTATAGTATGTCGTCCAAAATCATGAAAAAACGTCATAGTATAGGATGTCGTCCGAAATCATGAAAAAAAGTCATAGTATAGCATGTCGTCCGAAATCATGAAAAAAACGTCACAGTATAGCATGTCGTCCAAAATCATGAAAAAACGTCATAGTATAGCATGTCGTCCGAAATCATGAAAAAAAGTCATAGTATAGCATGTCGTCCGAAGTCATGAAAAAAAGTCATAGTATAGTATGTCGTCTGAAATCATGAAAAAACGTCATAGTATAGCATGTCGTCCGAAATCATGAAAAAAAGTCATAGTATTGCATGTCGTCCGAAATCATGAAAAAAAGTCATAGTATAGCATGTCGTCTGAAATCATGAAAAAACGTCATAGTATAGCATGTCGTCCGAAATCATGAAAAAAAGTCATAGTATAGCATGTCGTCCGAAATCATGAAAAAAAGTCATAGTATTGCATGTCGTCCGAAATCATGAAAAAAAGTCATAGTATAGTATGTCGTCTGAAATCATGAAAAAACGTCATAGTATAGCATGTCGTCCGAAATCATGAAAAAAAGTCATAGTATAGCATGTCGTCCGAAATCATGAAAAATTCAAAGTATAGCATGTCGTCCGAAATCATTAAAAAAACGTCACAGTATAGTTGTCGTCCAAAATCATGAAAAAAAGTCATAGTATAGCATGTCGTCCAAAATCATGAAAAAACGTCATAGTATAGGATGTCGTCCGAAATCATGAAAAAACGTCACAGTATAGCATGTCGTCCGAAATCATTAAAAAACGTCACAGTATAGCATGTCGTCCAAAATTCTGAAAAAACGTCACAGTATAGCATGTCGTCCGAAATCATTAAAAAACGTCACAGTATAGCATGTCGTCCAAAATTCTGAAAAAACGTCATAGTATAGTATGTCGTCCGAAATCATTAAAAAACGTCATCGTATAGTATGTTGAAAATGCTGATAAAAATAGTCATTGTGTAGCATGTCGAAAAAAACTGCATATTCATGGTGTAGAAATATTTTCCATATTTATATCCATCACCACCAGCCTGAAACATGACTCATTCTGATCTTACCTTCTAAATGTCGCAGCAGGAATCAAGACTCAACAGACCAGGGAAAGATTTTCCCAATCCTGAGTTGAGCCCATGCCAGTTGTCTTCTCAGTGTCCTGTTCTTGGCTGACAGGAGTCGCACACCATGTGGTCCAAGTCAAGTGCAGGTTCCTCACTGATGTACTCATTTACAATATGTGTTCTGCTTTTCATTGGGTTTAGCTTCCCTTGCTGGACACACTCAGACACTGATTTCCAGATGTTGATTTGAATAACTTTATTAGCATTCTCAAGTAGTGTCATTTACATCAGGAGGAGCAGAGAGGGTTAAACAGGGAAATCCATATAGCTCTGTGACCAACCAGCCCACATGGTCACATGGTTTTAATCAGAGGTCAGTGCTCAGTGAACTCAACATAGTGGACAGGACAGGTGTACATTTAAAGGGTTGAACTTACATAAATAACATCCTTTCATAAAATCCTTATTGTTTGGGTCATTCATTTGCATAAGTTTTTAATTATTATTATGTATGGAGACAAACATTTGAAATGAAAACTGATGTGAACAGATGCAGGATGGATTTTAGTGATGGCCACATGAGCCTCATGAACCACTGTCTTTATTCTCTGAAGTCACTAGATGGCGCTGTCTGCTCAACAAAGGTTTGAAAGCTCATTTCACTGCCAGTCCTTCAGCCTTTATCTTTAAACCAAGAGCGCCATCTGGTGGGGTCAGAAAATAAAGAAAGTGGCTCACGACGCTTCATTTGGCCATCACTGATTACTATTATTATTAATAATAATATTTATGATTATGTGCTTTCATAGATTATTTCACTGTACATTTTCTACAGGTTCATTCCATTATGTCTTGAATTATTTAGCAGTGATGACAGTTAAACAGTGTAGGCTAATTGAGAGAAAATATACACTTTTTCCAGTTATTTTTATTTCTTTAAAAAAATGTGACTTATATTTCGTGAAAGCTCAATATGTATAACTCACATTGAACTATACATTATGCTCCATCTCACAGTTCAACTAAAATAAATATTATTTGCTGATTTACTTGGAAAATAAAGACGTTTTAATCCTTAAAGTCCAACATTTAAAATGAATTTAAAAAAAAGAATGAAACCTGGTTTGTGCAACAAGGTGATGACCTGTGAAAGGATGAGACTCCTTAGTTTGAGTTTAAACTCTTCTCTATCTAAAGAAATACAGGTACATTCATAAAATATAGATTTATATTTTCATAGTAAATATATACTCATAAATATACTGCAGTACAGTCAGAGGATACAGGAGGGTTCAGAGCCTCATGCAGACAGAGAGCAGCTGGTACGCTAGTTTAACTAATCCAGACCTGGTTATCTTTGCTCACGCTAAGTTCTTATTTTGACATAAAAGCAAAAGAAGACAATGAAAAAAACAGCAACTGCTAAACTGTGATTACAGAAGCCCGTTTCTGTAAAAAAGGAAACAAAGAATAATAAAATGATTTTTAAAAGCACATATTATTTCAAATTATATTTGATGGATATTTCACAATCTGAACTGAGCTTCTCAAGACTGATTAAAAAATAAAAGGATTACTTAGTGGATCATTAATTCAAGTAATTCTGATAATTTTGTTCAAAATAATATTAAATATTATTTAATATTATTAAATAATATTTTCACTGATTTTTGTATTTAAAATCAGTGTTAACTCCTCCAGGCTAACATGATCCTGCTAACATGATCCTGTTAACACTTTACAGCAGGTTAAAGATTGATTGGCTTGGTGTTTAAAAAACTCATTAAGTTATAATTATAAAATGGCTTTTTATATATATATATAAAATTAACAATTAAAACAAAAGCTGAGCTCATTTTATTTTGTCACGATTACAGTAATACATTTCTCTTTTCTTCTCTGCAGTAATCGGCTTCCATAATTCCACACTAAAATACTGCTTTTGAAGAATTTCATGAATAAAATTAAAAAAGCATAATTAAACACCATACCTTCTGTTTCTTTTAGATTTCATAATATCTCAAAATACACCTGGTTTAGTCCTTAATTTAATTGTAATAATTCATATAGTTCCTATCAGTGCCACTGATGATCCAGCTAACTGAGGTCGGCTTCAGAACGAGGCTCTGACGACACGAGGCTCTGCACCAAAGTTAATATATTTATCTATATAAGAATAAATATTTCTGATATATTTCTGATCATCTGCAGGAGCGAAAGTCTCTCCGTCTCCATAACGATGAGGACAAAGGTCATCTGTGTCCCTGAAGAATAAATATTGTTTATTGATCCACATGTCCGTCTTTGTGTCCTTCTTTGTGTCCCTTTTTGTGTCCTTCTCTCCTTCCATCTCGTTTGCCCAGTTTTCTGATTATTTGTTCAAAGTTTCTTCTTCCTTCTCCTCTTCCTCAACTCTTCGCCTCTTTTTTGCTGTTTCGCGGCTTGTTGCCCAGCAACGCATCCATCTCAGCGATGAGGGGCGGAGTCAGCTGAGTCAGAACCTGCAGGAAATCAATTATGTTGTTATTATTATTATGTTTTTTTCATGTATAGATAAATAAATGTCGTGGAGCAGAAGTAATAAAGTATCAAAACATGGAAATACTCATGTGAAGTACAAGTACCCTAACATTTGTACTTAATTACAGTGATTGAGGAAATGTATGTACCCTGATAGAGCCGAGGTTCTCCAGCAGCTGTTCTGTGTTGGAAACTCCGAGAAGAACCGAGCTGACACCTTCACTACGGAGACACCACGCTGAGAGAGACAGACAGACAGACAGACAGACAGTAGTAAAAGAGTGACATATTGAGGGAATAATAAGAGTAACACATTCAGGGAATAATAAAAGAGTGAGACTAAATAAAAGTGTGACACATCTGGGAAGTGAAAAAGAGAGACTTTAATGGAGTGACTAAAGAGTGAGACTTAAAACAAAGGAGTTAAACATTTAGGATCTAACTAAAGAGTCAGATGTTCAGGGACTAAAAGACAGAGACAGACAGACAGACAGACAGACCTATAGCAAGCTGAGCAGCAGTGCAGTTCAGTCTGTCGGCCAGCAGGTGGAGATCTTTGATTTTACTGAGCTGCTTCTTCCCCTCGTCACTGCAGAGACGCTCCTTCAGCCACGCATAACCCTGTAACACACACACACACACACACACACACACATTGTATTGATCACAACAGTAACAGATGGTCTCTCATCCTGCAGGTCTGACGATGGATGATGGTTGTGTACCACTGATCACTGTCACCCTGTTTTACTGTGTTACATTGTGTATTTCACTGTGTGTGTGTGTGTGTGTGTGTGTGTGTGTGTGTGTGTGTGTGTGTGTTTGTGTGTGTGTGTGTTTCAGTGTATATTTCTGTGTGTGTTTTCATGTGTGTGTGTGTGTGAGACAGTGTGTGAGTAGGGACCTTCATGTTGGCCCTGGAGCTTTCAGGGACTCCCTCGTTGTATTTGCCCGTCAGCAGGCCGCAGGCTAAAGGGGACCAGGTCATGGCTCCAACACCTGAGGGGGGGGGGGGGGAAGACCTCGTGTTGAACCACCTCATTAACCCAGTCTATATTTAGACCTGGACCTGAACAGCTGCTGTCCCCACAGACCTCAGCTGGTCTCAACTCAACTGTCCACCGTCTCATTTAAAGGCACAGTACAACATTTAATCCCTTTGTTCTCTGAAGAACATCAGTGTCATCGCTGTGGGTCAGGAACAGAGACAGGACCAGGAAGTGTTTGGCCTAGCTTAGCACAAACACTGGGAGCAGGGGGAAACTGTTAGCCTAGCTTAGCACAAAGACTGGAAGAAGGGGGAAACTGTTAGCATAACTCAAAAGAAAAATAAATACTGTCTCAATTACACACATATAAACTGCATTCAAAATAATAATAATAAAGATAAAATGATTTCACAATGCTGAGATAAAGAAGAAAAAGATAAAACAACACTTAGCAACAGTCTACCAAACACTTAGCAATATTCTACCAAACACTTAGCAACAGTCTACCAAACACTTAGCAACAGTCTACCAAACACTTAGCAACAGTCTACCAAACACATAGCAACAGTCTACCAAACACTTAGCAACACCCTGCCAAACACTTAGCAACACCCTGCCAAACACGTAGCAACACCCTGCCAAACACTTAGCAACAGTCTACCAAACACATAGCAACAGTCTACCAAACACTTAGCAACACCCTGCCAAACACTTAGCAACACCCTGCCAAACACTTAGCAACACCCTGCCAAACACGTAGCAACACCCTGCCAAACACTTAGCAACAGTCTACCAAACACTTAGCAATATTCTACCAAACACTTAGCAATATTCTACCAAACACTTAGCAACACCCTGCCAAACACTTAGCAACAGTCTACCAAACACTTAGCAATATTCTACCAAACACTTAGCAATATTCTACCAAACACTTAGCAACACCCTGCCAAACACTTAGCAACACCCTGCCAAACACTTAGCAATATTCTACCAAACACTTAGCAACACCCTGCCAAACACTTAGCAACAGTCTACCAAACACTTAGCAATATTCTACCAAACACTTAGCAACACCCTGCCAAACACTTAGCAACAGTCTACCAAACACTTAGCAATATTCTACCAAACACTTAGCAACAGTCTACCAAACACTTAGCAACAGTCTACCAAACACTTAGCAACACTCTACCAAACACTTAGCAATATTCTACCAAACACTTAGCAACACTCTACCAAACACTTAGCAATATTCTACCAAACACTTAGCAACACTCTACCAAACACTTAGCAATATTCTACCAAACACTTAGCAACAGTCTACCAAACACTTAGCAACAGTCTGCCAAACACTTAGCAACACCCTGCCAAACACTTAGCAACAGTCTACCAAACACTTAGCAACAGTCTACCAAACACTTAGCAACAGTCTGCCAAACACTTAGCAACAGTCTGCCAAACACTTAGCAATATTCTACCAAACACTTAGCAACAGTCTACCAAACACTTAGCAACAGTCTGCCAAACACTTAGCAACAGTCTGCCAAACACTTAGCAATATTCTACCAAACACTTAGCAATATTCTACCAAACACTTAGCAACACCCTGCCAAACACTTAGCAACACTCTACCAAACACTTAGCAATATTCTACCAAACACTTAGCAACAGTCTACCAAACACTTAGCAATATTCTACCAAACACTTAGCAACACCCTGCCAAACACTTAGCAACACTCTACCAAACACTTAGCAATATTCTACCAAACACTTAGCAACACCCTGCCAAACACTTAGCAACACCCTGCCAAACACTTAGCAACAGTCTACCAAACACTTAGCAACAGTCTGCCAAACACTTAGCAACACCCTGCCAAACACTTGGCAACAGTCTACCAAACACTTAGCAACACCCTGCCAAACACTTAGCAACAGTCTGCCAAACACTTAGCAACACTCTACCAAACACTTAGCAATATTCTACCAAACACTTAGCAACACCCTGCCAAACACTTAGCAACAGTCTGCCAAACACTTAGCAACACCCTGCCAAACACTTAGCAACACCCTGCCAAACACTTAGCAACAGTCTACCAAACACTTAGCAACAGTCTGCCAAACACTTAGCAACACCCTGCCAAACACTTGGCAACAGTCTACCAAACACTTAGCAACACCCTGCCAAACACTTAGCAACACCCTGCCAAACACTTAGCAACAGTCTACCAAACACTTAGCAACAGTCTGCCAAACACTTAGCAACACCCTGCCAAACACTTGGCAACAGTCTACCAAACACTTAGCAACACCCTGCCAAACACTTAGCAACACCCTGCCAAACACTTAGCAGCACCCTGCCAAACACTGAGCAACACCCTGCCAAACACTTAGCAAAAGTCTACCAAACATTTAGCAACACCCTGCCAAACACTTAGCAACAGTCTACCAAACACTTAGCAACACCCTGCCAAACACTTAGCAACAGTCTACCAAACATTTAGCAACACCCTGCCAAACACTTAGCAACACCCTGCCAAACATTTAGCAACACCCTGCCAAACATTTAGCAACACCCTGCCAAACACTTAGCAACACCCTGCCAAACATTTAGCAACAGTCTACCAAACACTGAGCAACACCCTGCCAAACACTGAGCAACACCCTGCCAAACACTGAGCAACACCCTGCCAAACACTTAGCAACAGTCTACCAAACACTTAGCAACAGTCTGCCAAACACTTAGCAACACCCTGCCAAACACTTAGCAACAGTCTACCAAACACTTAGCAACAGTCTGCCAAACACTTAGCAACACCCTGCCAAACACTTAGCAACAGTCTACCAAACACTTAGCAACAGTCTGCCAAACACTTAGCAACACCCTGCCAAACACTTAGCAATATTCTACCAAACACTTAGCAACACCCTGCCAAACACTTAGCAACACCCTGCCAAACACTTAGCAATATTCTACCAAACACTTAGCAACACCCTGCCAAACACTTAGCAACACCCTGCCAAACACTAGCAACACCCTGCCAAACACTTAGCAACACCCTGCCAAACACTTAGCAACAGTCTACCAAACACTTAGCAACACCCTGCCAAACACTTAGCAACACCCTGCCAAACACTGAGCAACACCCTGCCAAACACTTAGCAACACCCTGCCAAACACTGAGCAACACCCTGCCAAACACTTAGCAACACCCTGCCAAACACTTAGCAACACCCTGCCAAACACTGAGCAACACCCTACCAAACACTGAGCAACACCCTGCCAAACACTTAGCAACACCCTGCCAAACACTTAGCAACACCCTACCAAACACTGAGCAACACCCTGCCAAACACTTAGCAACACCCTGCCAAACACTTAGCAACACCCTACCAAACACTGAGCAACACCCTGCCAAACACTTAGCAACACCCTGCCAAACACTGAGCAACACCCTGCCAAACACTTAGCAACACCCTGCCAAACACTTAGCAACACCCTGCCAAACACTGAGCAACACCCTGCCAAACACTTAGCAACACCCTGCCAAACACTTAGCAACAGTCTACCAAACATTTAGCAACACCCTGCCAAACACTTAGCAACACCCTGCCAAACATTTAGCAACAGTCTACCAAACACTTAGCAACACCCTGCCAAACATTTAGCAACAGTCTGCCAAACACTGAGCAACACCCTGTCAAACACTTGGCAAAAGTCTACCAAACATTTAGCAACACCCTGCCAAACACTTAGCAACAGTCTACCAAACACTTAGCAACACCCTGCCAAACACTTAGCAACAGTCTACCAAACATTTAGCAACACCCTGCCAAACACTTAGCAACACCCTGCCAAACATTTAGCAACACCCTGCCAAACATTTAGCAACACCCTGCCAAACACTTAGCAACACCCTGCCAAACATTTAGCAACAGTCTACCAAACACTGAGCAACACCCTGCCAAACACTGAGCAACACCCTGCCAAACACTTAGCAACAGTCTACCAAACACTTAGCAACAGTCTGCCAAACACTTAGCAACACCCTGCCAAACACTTAGCAACAGTCTACCAAACACTTAGCAACAGCATGCCAAACACTTAGCAACACCCTGCCAAACACTTAGCAATATTCTACCAAACACTTAGCAACACCCTGCCAAACACTTAGCAACACCCTGCCAAACACTTAGCAATATTCTACCAAACACTTAGCAACACCCTGCCAAACACTTAGCAACACCCTGCCAAACACTTAGCAACACCCTGCCAAACACTTAGCAACACCCTGCCAAACACTTAGCAATATTCTACCAAACACTTAGCAACACCCTGCCAAACACTTAGCAACACCCTGCCAAACACTTAGCAACACCCTGCCAAACACTGAGCAACACCCTGCCAAACACTTAGCAACACCCTACCAAACACTGAGCAACACCCTGCCAAACACTTAGCAACACCCTGCCAAACACTGAGCAACACCCTGCCAAACACTTAGCAACACCCTGCCAAACACTTAGCAACAGTCTACCAAACATTTAGCAACACCCTGCCAAACACTTAGCAACACCCTGCCAAACATTTAGCAACAGTCTACCAAACACTTAGCAACACCCTGCCAAACATTTAGCAACAGTCTACCAAACACTGAGCAACACCCTGTCAAACACTTGGCAAAAGTCTACCAAACATTTAGCAACACCCTGCCAAACACTTAGCAACAGTCTACCAAACACTTAGCAACACCCTGCCAAACACTTAGCAAAAGTCTACCAAACATTTAGCAACAGTCTGCCAAACACTTAGCAACAGTCTACCAAACACTTAGCAACACCCTGCCAAACACTTAGCAACAGTCTACCAAACATTTAGCAACACCCTGCCAAACACTTAGCAACAGTCTACCAAACACTTAGCAACACCCTGCCAAACACTTAGCAACAGTCTACCAAACATTTAGCAACACCCTGCCAAACACTTAGCAACACCCTGCCAAACATTTAGCAACACCCTGCCAAACATTTAGCAACACCCTGCCAAACACTTAGCAACACCCTGCCAAACATTTAGCAACAGTCTACCAAACACTGAGCAACACCCTGCCAAACACTGAGCAACACCCTGCCAAACACTTAGCAACACCCTGCCAAACACTTAGCAACAGTCTACCAAACACTTAGCAACAGTCTGCCAAACACTTAGCAACACCCTGCCAAACACTTAGCAACAGTCTACCAAACACTTAGCAACAGTCTGCCAAACACTTAGCAACACCCTGCCAAACAATTAGCAATATTCTACCAAACACTTAGCAACACCCTGCCAAACACTTAGCAACACCCTGCCAAACACTGAGCAACACCCTGCCAAACACTTAGCAACACCCTGCCAAACACTTAGCAACAGTCTACCAAACACTTAGCAACACCCTGCCAAACACTTAGCAACACCCTGCCAAACACTTAGCAACACCCTGCCAAACACTGAGCAACACCCTGCCAAACACTTAGCAACACCCTACCAAACACTGAGCAACACCCTGCCAAACACTTAGCAACACCCTGCCAAACACTGAGCAACACCCTGCCAAACACTTAGCAACACCCTGCCAAACACTTAGCAACACCCTGCCAAACACTGAGCAACACCCTGCCAAACACTTAGCAACACCCTGCCAAACACTTAGCAACAGTCTACCAAACATTTAGCAACACCCTGCCAAACAATTAGCAATATTCTACCAAACACTTAGCAACACCCTGCCAAACACTTAGCAACACCCTGCCAAACACTGAGCAACACCCTGCCAAACACTTAGCAACACCCTGCCAAACACTTAGCAACAGTCTACCAAACACTTAGCAACACCCTGCCAAACACTTAGCAACACCCTGCCAAACACTTAGCAACACCCTGCCAAACACTGAGCAACACCCTGCCAAACACTTAGCAACACCCTACCAAACACTGAGCAACACCCTGCCAAACACTTAGCAACACCCTGCCAAACACTGAGCAACACCCTGCCAAACACTTAGCAACACCCTGCCAAACACTTAGCAACACCCTGCCAAACACTGAGCAACACCCTGCCAAACACTTAGCAACACCCTGCCAAACACTTAGCAACAGTCTACCAAACATTTAGCAACACCCTGCCAAACACTTAGCAACACCCTGCCAAACATTTAGCAACAGTCTACCAAACACTTAGCAACACCCTGCCAAACATTTAGCAACAGTCTACCAAACACTGAGCAACACCCTGCAAAACACTTGGCAACAGTCTGCCAAACACTTAGCAACAGTCTACCAAACATTTAGCAACACCCTGCCAAACACTTAGCAACACCCTGCCAAACACTTAGCAACACCCTGCCAAACACTTGGCGTGTGTGAGGGAGTGTGTCTTTGTACCTATCTTGTGGTAAAGTTCAGGCAGGTGCAGCTCCACTTTGTCTCTCTGGAAGTAATGGTACTCTGCCTGTTCACACACCGGAGGAACCAGGTTAAACTGTCGGGCCACAGAGTACGCCTCCTACAGGACAGACAGACAGGTGACACAGACAGACAGGTGAGATGTTTGCACCGTATATGAAAATGAAACCGTGTAGTACGTGTTTAATTTTAATGCTGAATGTTTAAATAAACTTCATTAATCTTGCCAGATTTGAACTTTTTCATCATTATCTAGCAAAAAACAAAAAAATAAAACACAAAAGTAATTTTATTCTTCTTAATACGGTGACCTTTGCACATTCCCAGGATAATATTTTTGCACACTTCTAAAACCTGCACGGCTCTTTCATTTGTGTGACTGCATTTCTTCTTTTTGGAAAGACGTTCTTCAGTTTTCATGTGAGTGTTCTGGTGTTTGGCCAAAGACAAAGCCCTCGTTGTATTTTTGGACAGTAGGTGGCAGGTGGAGACTGTGAAGCCAGCACCATCTCTCTGTCTCATCATTTTTTGCTGTACTTCAGGTCAGTAATGTGTCAGACACAAACTGAATTTGCTGATGTTTGTAAACTTGTGCTGAGGAAGGATTTTGGTTTCAGTGAGAGAGTCAAATGACCGGAGAAAGACTTTTACAAAGTAAAGCCTCCGAGGATAACAAAGATGGTGGTGTCACACTCGTTACAGCTGCAGTAAAATGAAACTTGGGCCATACGTTTGGGTGCTCTATGAACTGCAGCTCATGTTTAAAGTATAACAAAGTATTTTGGACTGTTAAAAACTGCTTGGAAAACAGATTAAGCACTGCATTCCGGTACCTTTAACATATTGTACATGTTATTATGGTAATTTTTTACATTCATATTTTCTTCTTGTCTGTGTTTATGTCTATTGATGTTTATTTCTATGCACCAATCCTCCAAAGCAAAGTGTTGCTTGACAGTAAACCAGTCTGATTCTGATTAAAGTTGTACTGATGAGATTTAAAGAAAGGTTAGAGGAATAAATTGGAGCAAATCCAGCTCCGTCTCATTCTGAAGTCATCGTATCTCATGCTTGGGCAGTGACTCGTGGCGTCAGACACTGATGAAAAAGACGTCCTTTAATGTCAGCACGATACGCGGCCATTTGCTCTTGTGGTTTAAAGGTGTTCGTGATGTCAGGGGGAAACACGGCGGAACATGAACAAAAATTAAGCGAGCTGTGTTTGTGTCCCGTAAGGTTAAAAAGCCAAATCCTGTTCTTTTTATCTAAACCTAACCACATGTTGTTGAAGGAAAAAAAACAACATCAAATTGCAGTGTTTTAACGATGTAGTGCTTTTATTTTGAAAGAGTCTGTATAGAAACGTTAAATTTCCTGTGAAAACAGAAGTGTATTTTGAAAACAGACAATGCATGTAACAGGCAGAACTTGACGCTGCGTCAGAGAACGTCAAAACCCAATGCACCCAGGGTACCTTGTACGTCATACCTGGATGTGGAAAGTCCATGACCAAATGTTGATATGTGACGCGTTGGAGTGAGAATTTGTTCGCGGTTGTTTTTTGTTTTTTTTAATTAATGACACAACTTTAAAACATGAAGCTATGCTTGGTTTGAGACCTGTGAGTGATTTCCAACCAAAAGACAGGAAATATATTTATAATGCAGTCCCTCCAGGAAAATAACAAAAATTTCCTTAAATATTTGTTTTATTTTTTGCCAATATTGGTTCTGAAAATGCGTAATACCACAATGTGCATCCTATGTAAGTGTATATATTAAGAAAATACCAGGTTGCAACTATCACAAAGCAGCTGGTGAAAACTCGGAGGGACTGATAATGGGTTAACTGAACATGCAGCTGCTCTGAGGTTCTGTGAGCTTCTTCTGAGGTTCTACTTGTATGTCGTGTTGTACCATGATCTCCACAGCGTTCCAGCGGGATGTTCCCCAGTACATGGCCATACCCTGATCGATCACAAAGGTCATTGCACGAACAACTTCTGCAAACACAAACATAAACTACGAATAAACACTTTATGTTTCTGTGAAACTTTCTGCACTTTTTAAATTTTAAAACATTTTGTTTCTTGACGTGAATTAATGTTACTGAATATATAAAGTCCACGAACATAAACAGCCAGCTACACTGTGAATGATAACACGGAGATGAGATCAAACCAAAAGAAAGATATCAGAAGAAAAGTTTATTATTATTCTATTATTAGATTTTGAGACGTAAGTTCTTTGTTTGAAACGTTTCATGTTCATGAAACGTTTCACTACAGTAGCTGAATTCAAGTTTCTAACGAAACATCACTAGAAATAAATTTATGAAAACTTAACTGTTTTTACGGTGTGTGTGCTCATGTGTGTGTTTATGTGTGTGTTTCTGACCCTCCATGGGTGCGTTGATGTCACTCCTGTTGGCGAACACGATGTCCACATAGTCCAGCTGTAACCTGGAGAGAGATCCACGCAGACCTGCAACACACACATGCATAATTAAATCAACTAGAATAAAAACAGTTTTATTTTCAGCCCCGAAGGACCATTTGATGACCTGAAAAGACAAACTGATTGCAGCTGTCAGTCCTCACTGTTTGGTCCTTACAGGCCTCCGTACCATGAAGGTTTCATCAGACCAGCTCTGCTGATGTTTACATGAATCTTAACACTTTCATGTTCCCAACCTACGACATCCTTACTCAATAAACTGAATCAGAATTTTCTTATGAACATTTACAGTTTGCTTTTACTAATTATTCCCCTGATGAAACATGTTAATTCTTTATTATTAATTAATTTCTCTGATCACAACTTGTCACTGACTCTAAAATGTAATGTGAGCAGAACTCTGGGATAGTTTTGTACTTTAAGAGGAAAAAAGCCTGGAAAACACATAATCTATGTCACATATATACCACAAAGACTCAAAGTGATCATTACGACTCAAAAGGATTGCTGAAAGAAGGCAAACAACCACAAAGAGTCAAAACAATTGCTAAAAGAGGCCAAAAGGCCACAAAGACTCAAAAGGACTGCTAAGAGACATAAAATGGCCACAAAGACTCAAAGAAAAAGCTAAGAGATGCCAAACGTCCAAAAAAGACTCCAGGCAAAAGCTAAGAGATGGAAATTGACCACAAAGACTCAAAGCAAAGGCTAAATGACGTAAAATGACCACAAAGACACAAAACAATTGCTTAGAGATGCCAGATGGCCACAAAGACTCAAAGCTGTCGCTGAGACTCAAAAGGATTGCTAAGCGATGCAAAACAACCGCAAAGACTCAAAGTAATTTCTAAGAGAATCAAAATGATCACTAAGACTTAAAAGGAATTACTAAGAGACACAAAACAACTGCAAAGACTCAAAGCAATAGCTAAGAGACGCCAGACAACTACAGAGACTCAAAGTAACTGCTAAAGGTGCCAAACGACCACAAAGAGTCAAAGCATTTGCTCAGAGACGCAAAACAACCACAAAAACTCAAAGAAATTGCCAAAAGACTCAAAACAATTGCTAAGTGAACAAAATGACCACAAAGACTCAAAAGGATTGCTATGTGATGCAACACAACGGCAAAGACTCAAAGAAATTGCTAAGAGACTGAAAACGATCACTAAGAAACACAAAACGATCTCAAAGTAACCACAAAGGCTCAGAACGACCTCAAAGAGAGCGCCCAGAGAGACGCTGACAGCAGAGATAGGAACGTGTCTGAACCGATGTATCACTCTGTATTAAAGCTCTGTCTGACAGCTCCCGTTACTGCGACGTGAGGAACTCTCCGTGTTTCCTGTTTCAGGAGATTTATCGTAAAAACAGCTGACAGAAATCTGTTTCTTCATGTTTCAGCTAAATATAGTTGGTTGTGTTGTGTGATGCTGACAGCTCTGTCAGGAGGAATTATCTGGGACGTGTGGGGACCTTCTGAAGGACAAACAGAGACACTGTTTGTTTGTTCAAGATTAGACGGTCTGAAAGGCTTTTAATGAGCGTTAACACAGTCACAGTCACAGTGGCTTCCTACATACATGAACGTGTTCACATGTTGACGTGTCTACATGTGAACCCTTTAGAGAATGTAGGCTGTTAAACAGTTAGTCTAAGTACCTGGAATCTGTTCGTGAGTATATGTACTCAGATAGATTCCACCACTGGTAAAGTTTAGTTTGATTATAACTTTATTTAATCAGCTTATATGACAGTATACAGAGCTGGAGCCTTTGACTTTGTTGTGCCAAAATATTATAACTTTCTTCTCTAAAATGTTTCAACGTTACTCAACTTTTTCTCTAAAAATATATGAAAACTTTTCTCTTTACATTGTTTGACTAAACTCAACTTTTCCATGGAATATTACAACCTTGTTGTGTCAAATATTACAACTTTTTTCTCCAAAATGTTTTAACATTACTACTACTTATTACAACCTTTTTGGTCTAAACATTTTTTCTTAAAATATTTAATTTTTTTAGTTACCCGACTTTTTTTTTCTTGGAATATTTTGACTTTGTTTTCTTGATATTACAACTTTCTCTAAAAAGTTTTGACATTACTCGACTATTTTCTCAAACTTGTACAACTTTTAGGTCTAGACATATGAAGACTTTTTTTTCTTGAAGTACTACTATTTTTTTCCACAATGCCTGACAATACCCAACTATTTTTCATGGAATATTTTGACTTTGTTGTCCCAATATATTAGAACTTTTTTCTCTAAAATGTTTTGACACTATTTAACTTTTTCTTCAAAATAATAAAAAATATTGACAAAATATATGAGGATCATTTTTTTCTTGAATTATTGCAATTTTTCTCTCTACGTTTGACTTTACGTGACTTTTTTTCTTGGAATATTACAACGTTGTCATCTCAAAATATTTTTTTTTTCCCACCTGTTTTGACGTTACTCGACTTTTAATCTTAATATATATATATATATATATATATATACTTTATTCTTGGAATATTACATATTACAACTTTTTTGTAAAAAAATGTTCAAAACTACTCGACTTTTGTTTTCCAAATTCTAACAACTTTTTTCTCTAAAATGTTTTGATGTTATTCAACTTCTTCCTCAAAATATTACAACTTTGTTTGACGAAATATATGACAATTATTTTTCTTGAAATATTACTTTTTCTCTCCACAAAGTTTGATGTTATCTGACCTTGTTTTCTAGGAATATTACAACTTCTTTGTCTGAAATGTTTTAATTCACTTTGACTTTTGTTTTCCGAAATATTACAGCAGTTTTCTTTGAACTACGTGACTTTTTTGTGTTCCAAATATTACGGGGGATATTACTGAAACTTCTCACATGTACCAGGCGTGTAGGAGAACTACTGTGGCCGATGCAAAAGCATGAATGTCCCTCTCTAGAGCCAGTATTTGGTTTGTCCATCCTAGGCTACTGTAGAAACATGGCAGTGCAACATGGTGATCTCTGTAGACGAGGACCTGCTCCCTATGTAGATATAAAGGGCTCATTCTGAGGTAACGAAAACACCACGATTCTTGTTTTCAGGTGATTATACACTAAAGAAAACTTATTGCATTATATTCATTTTAAATCCTTCGAACTGGAGCTTTGAAGTATAGATGGGGAAGTTAAAGTGAAACACTGTGATGATGATGTGGAGCTGTTTCAGGATCCGTTTCTGGGATTCTTTGTCGGTTAAATTTAGAGTTTAGAGAATGATTTAAGTCAACAGAGCTGTTAGCAGCTTTCAGCGGGACGCATGATTGACTGATCTCTGCGGGTGTGTGTGTGAGTTACTGTGTGTTACTGTGTGTTACTGTGTGTGTGTGTGTGTGTGTGTGTGTGTGTGTGTATGTGTGTGTGTGTGTGTGTGTGTGTGTGTGTATGTGTAAAACTCCTAATCCAGTCTTGGTGTGACTGAGCCTCTTTAAGCCTCGACGACCTCCGACAACTGACAGAGGACACTGGCCGACTGTGTGAGTGTGTGTGTGTGTGTGTGTGTTTACATTCCTCTAATAAAAATCTCATTATAAAGTTTTAATGAACAGACTGCTGATACTTTATGATAATTGAATGTCCTTCACTGTCTGTATTCTGCTGCACTAAACCATATAAAGACGAGTTGCCTCAAATGTAACACATTACAGTTGTAACGCACATTTTCTCTTGCTACATATCTGTCATCATACGGTCATCATGTCGACATGTGTCCAGTACAGTGGTAAACATCTCTGACAAACATCATCAGGATTCGTCCACTCTGCAGGAAACAGCACCTGGAAAACCAGTTTTACACAAACTAAGTAAAAATAAAAACACAGAGGTATTTTTCCAAATATAAATTTGTGTTTGTACATTGAGGAGCTAAAATCCTTATGGTGATCTGCATGTAACTGTTCATTAGTTTGCATAGTTTTCACCTGTCATGCATGTTACCTCTGGTCTGTAAGGAACGCCAAAGCACCGGAGCGTCCAGCGGCTCATTTGTAACACGTGTTACGTTTGTAACTGCCTGGATTTGTGAGCACAGCTTGATTCCTTAACTTGTACATATATAATTCTGTATATTTAGGTAGAACTTGATTGTCGGCCGTGTGTCAACAAAACTTGCAGATATAAATGACCGACACATTCTCATCCCAAGTCGTCACTTATGGCCACTTTGTCAGTGGACTTTTACATCCACATATGACATGTTAGATATCCTCCTGCGTCTGCTGCTGATGTTCTGTAATGCCACCATCCACGTCAGGATGTCGACAAAAGCACATTGTTGGGTTTAGAAAAACACACCATAGTTTGGCTCTGCACTCATACGGGAAGTGAACAGCAGGCTCCTGAGTGAAAGTCCAGGGTTTGTTTGACACATCCATCACCCCTCCCACTCACTCTATAGAGACTTCCAAACCCGGTCTCACTCCAAGGTCACTGAAATCAGGTGCTTGGTAGGTGACACTGATGAAAAAAGTCATCTTTTTCACCTCGAGGCAACAGGGGGAAACGCAGAGGGACAACAATGAAAGTTAAGGCAGCAAAAGTCTGAGTAGGGCGGGCAGACTGGTGTTAGCTTCTGGAGCAATTGTAAAGCCAAACCCTGTTTGTTTGTTTCGAAACCTACCTACAGTTGTATGGAAACTGTACATTTCCTGTGAAAACAGAAGTGTATTTTGAAAACAGACAAAGCATGTAACAGGCTGAAGCTGACACGGCGTCCCAGAACGTCAATAACCAACACACCCAGGGTACCTTGGACGTCATATGTGGACGTGGAAAGTCCATGACCAAACCTCAATATGTGACGAGGTTGGAATGAGATTGTTTTGACTTCCTAGCGCCTCATATTATGGCCTTACCAGAAGCGTTTCAGTGTATCATACCATCGCAACAGGTTCCATGCAGAAGTCGTACAGTGTTTTTACAACTTCAACCAATCAATCAAATTCATCAACTATGTAGGTGCTATGTCTGAGTTTAGCATCAGGAAATTGGTGCTCATCCAGGTTTTTATGTCTTTAAGGCAATTATGAAGTTTAGTTAATTGATTAGTTTCTTCTGGCTTCATCGATAAATACAATTGTGTATCATCTGCATAACAATGGAAATTTACAGAGTGATTTCTAATGATGATACCTAAAGGAAGCATATAGAGTAAATAGGATTGGTCCAAGCACAGAACCTTGCAGAACTCCAAAATAAACTTTAGTACGTAAGGATGATTCATCATGAACGTGAACAAACTGAAAACGGAAGTATAAGAACGCACCAGCTGCTGCATCCAGCAAGTTCATTTGTAGAAATGTAAGATGATTTCTACACTCGGATCTGCGCTGGTTTGTAAGATACATTGATAAACGAGGGCCATCATCTGTATTTATTTCTGTCCTTGAGCGGTGGCAACATCTTAATTCCCTCTCTGGGGATCAATAAGGATTATAAGGTCAAAAAACTCTGCTTCTAGTTGAATTCCTGAGAGAGCAGAGTAATGAGCTCGTCTCTGCTCTGGACTTTAACAGCTGCAGATTTCACAGAATAAATCAAACTCAAAATATAAAAGAGAATAAATTATTTATATCAACATGAAACTGTTTGAACCATCAAAACTGATAAAAAGTCAAAGAAGTCAGGAGGCCAGTCAATGAAAATATATAAGGTTTTATAAAAATGTCTCAACACGTCCTCGCAAATATAACAGATGATTCATGTACAGTTTCATTATCTCCTCTAACATGACACTTTTCCAAACCTCCAGCAGTTCATCTATAAAATAAAGTTTTTATCAAGAGTACCTTCTTTCTTTCTTTTCTTTTTTCTTTTCTTATTCCATCATTAGTCTTGTGTTGAATGATGACAGTAAAGCTGAACATTAAAAACATCAGTGATGATGACGATGTTTTCTTTGAAATGTTAAGAATTTTAAATGCTGTTTACCTTCAATGATGTGTTTCCGTGACAACCCTCGCTCTGTCTCTGCCCTGCAAACACACACAAACACACACTTCAATACACACAGTGGTAATAAAACACGTCACCGGGCACAATAATAAATAGATTTGATGTAAATACAGTAAATATGAATCGCAGCACTCACTGTCCTCCCCAGTAGATCTTAGTGGTCACCACATAACTGGACCTCCTGTTAGAGACACACAAAAAGGCACAGAGAGACAGAGTTACTACTGTCAGCATCAGTTACTGACAATAAAAGTCCTGATTTCCTCAAAGGAGACGATAATGAAAAACCAGTGTCCTCGAACAAGATTATAATAAAGCCTCAACGTCCTCAAACGAGACAATATTTAAGTTCTAATGTCCTTAAATGAGACAACAACAATGCCCCAATGTCCTCAAACAAGTCAGTAATAAAGTCCCGATGTCCTCAAACGAGTACTTTCTAATTAACAGTATCTCAGTTTGTTACTGTCACTAAGATTGGTCAAATTTGTTGCCATATCAAACTACAAACATTATTAATCACAAATAAACAAGTTTCAACCACAACATGTGATCAGGTTTTGGACCTTGTCCACTTCTGTGTTGGGATTGGCTGCAGACTGACTCAGCAGAGATGGCTGCCGACATGTTTTTACATGGATTAGTGTATTGTTGTCTTTCTACTACTAGATGGTGCAAAGTTGATCTAAGTTAAGTAGAATGAAGTTTGAGGTGCAAACCCAAAATGTGATGTCCTCATATGAGGACACAGAGTTATAGGAGGTTAAGTTTATCAGTGGTAAAAGACAGTTCCTCCAGGATGTTGCGATGTCGTGTTCGTAGTGTTGCTTTATTCTCACTTGAACAAGTTGCCTTTAATTTTCAATTCATTGTATTAAAAAAATAAAATTTAAAAACGCAACTGTTTTTGTAATTTTCACCTGCTCCCAAACATCGAAACACATCAGAACTGCTGTGAAATAAGACATTTTCAGCTGCAACAATGCCAAAAACAGCCCGTGACATCCTGGAGAGACCAAGAAGACAAAGTCAAACAGAAGAGACGGACAGATTTACCTCCAGCCTTTCTTCTTCAGGATGTTCCCCAGAGTCGTCTCTGCCCTGAGAGACAGACAGAGACTTCAGTCCTCTTTAGAGACACAAAACCTTCAAAATAAAAGCTGATGTTTGTTTCTGTAAGTATTAGTACTGTAAGTATTACTTAAACAGAAACAAACATCAGCTTTTATTTTCATATATATATATATATATATATATATATATATATATGTATACAGAATCACAGCATGTGTGAACTCTGTGTTGTGGTGGCTTCTGGTTGTTAGTTACTGTTAGCGGACTCAATTTCTTAATGTTAACGTTAACTTGTAATGTTACTCAATGCATGAGTTGATGACGTGAATCCATCAGCACACCTTAAATTTCACTGTGACAACTTTGAGCATCACTTTAGTTTTTATATGACACACACTTTTAGTAATGACTTTAAAAATATAGATTAATTTGGAGCGGATTATGTGAAGGTCATATATTCTAATCCTCACTTCCTGTGGGCTACAGCAACACTAAACCCCTGAGCTTGCCTGAGAAGGACTAAATGCACAAAGCTGCTATTTTTTAAATATCCCATGGAGAGAATACACGTACAAAAGTACATTTACTTCCTGCATAAAGAGCACTGTCACTGTTGGTACTTTAAACATTCATATGAAAGACAAACTTCATTGCTGTTGTTGTTCTCTGCTCAGGGTGTTGTGACTGATGTGGGAGCAGCTCCTGTTTGAAGTCCACATCACACTGAATGCTTTCAACGTGTGTTTCATCTCACTGAGTGACGAAGAGGAGGAGGAGGAAGAGTTTTCACTGTAGTGTCTCTGCCTCCCCTTTGACTCTCTTTTGTCTTTGTCCTGCCGAATGTCCATGTCCATTACAGACCATAATATCTCCATGGTTACAAGGTCCTGACTGCTGAGTTAATTACAGAGGAGCACAGTGAAGGTTTCACCTCCTCCTGTCTGACCGAGACTCAAATGTTACACCTCAGACCAGGAGACAGACAGACAGACAGACAGACAGTTTGTACTGTACCTCCCTGAGGCGTAAACCTCTGCTGTGTCGAACAAGTTCACTCCACTGTCGTACGCCACTGTCATCACACTCTCCGCCATCTACACACACACACACACACACACACACACACACAGAGGCAGTAACCCACATTAATGTGAGCAGGAACCTCAGTGATGGTTATGTAACTGTTTGTTCATGCGTTGGTACCTCATCAGAGATCTGAGAGCCAAACGTCACCCATGTTCCTGTGAAGAGACGAAGAACATCACTGACTGACCCTGGTTTATATATGTCACTGTGTGTGTGTGTGTGTGTGTGTGTGTGTGTGTGTGTGTGTGTGTGTGTGTGTGTGTGAGCTCTCACCCAGTCCTAAGCACGACACTCTCAGCCCAGATTTACCAAGATTCCTGAAAAACAATCAAATCAATCACTTAATTAATGAATCAATAAAAGTCAGGACCACCAGGGGGCAGCAAACAGCTACACAGTCACAAATACCACAGAACAAGAACAGCGTGCGTTCACAGCAGCTCATGTTGCTGTTTACTTTGTGGGTTTGGTAAATGATTTTATAGGGGTTCCCATGGTGATGGAAAATCTGGAAGGAACAGCGGTGAAAGTATTCTCAAGGTAGCGCACACCGAAACTGATACGGATTTCTTTAGGTGGCTGAAAATGAACCTGTTGAAGCAACGAGGAAGTCGGGGATTACTCAGTTATTAACATACCAACATGTTCACCTACTGGCAACAGCAGCTCAGCCAGACACACACCTCAGCACACCTGGAGATAACCTGTCAGCAGATTCAGACTATCTGTACTATCTGTGATTCAAGCTACAAGATGTGTAAGGTCCACTGAAAGCGACTGCCGCATCTCTTCTTTAGCCCCGTGGATTCAGGCCGTCGTTGGCTACAGATACACAATATCTAAGGGCCAGTTGTTCCGTACCGTGCTGAAGCACGAATGCCCCCCCTCCCCTGTCCCCCGCTGGCCCGCACTCACATTACCCCGAGCCCAAGTGTACTCAAGCACGGTTGCCTCCAACACATACGTCATCACGTTGAGATACGAACTCTTCATCTGACCAACATGAACCCTTCGATGCCGCCATTGCTATTGTTGTTGTGGAGGAATGGTTCATACGTCATCACCACATTTCACGCGTTGCGTAACCTTGTGCGCATGCGTGACCAAGCGTACCATGCTTAAGCACACCTCTTCCAACCGTGCCGGGCCAGGGAAGTGTACTGTACTCAAGCACGGTACACTTGCACTCACACTTGCCAAATAATCTGGACTTTAGGGGGCTAACGTGTTTGCAAACGTGCGTCCTAAGTATGCCAAAAGCCACACACAGCGAGAGAGGGTGTGGGGAGGCTTCCAATGGGTAGCAACCAGTTTCTTTGCAGCTGTAAGCCCAGCTAGTAGCGCTCATTTTTTGAGCAGTGTGAAGTCCGTCTTCGGCAAATCATTTAGGATAAGTGTGGAGGGTGAGCAAGGAATGCTGATGTCCTCAGAGAGATCAGATGCAACCATTCTCCAGTCTTTCATTGGACACAATAAACAAGAAGGATCAGGAATAGTTTTCTCCGAAAGACAAAAGTATGTTGGACCAGACTTTGTCCCAGTCAAAGGTTGGATCCACGTCAGGAACTTCAGTTCTCCACATGTTGTGCAATGCCAGGGGTCTACATCCCTGCCGTAATATAAATAGATACAGTTTGGAAAGCGGGTCTCTTGGAATTAGTTAAAAGTCTGGCAGCCGAGTTTTGACCAAGCTGGAGACAGGAAATGGCCGTTTGGCTGAGCCCTGAACACAGGGCATTAGAGTAATCCAGCGAGACGAGATGAAAGCATGGATGACTTTTTCAAGGTCCACTTTAGATTAAAAAAAAGTTTTACTTTTGCAGCGTTTCTAATTTGAAAAAAGCATGATTACATGACCTTGGTATTTGTGTGTTGAAACAGAGCTCAGAGTCAAAGGTTCCCAAGGTTCTTTTTTAAGACAGACGTCAGCTTTGGTGGGCATCTCTGAGTCAGCGTGGGTTTCCTCCAGGTGCTCCAGCTTCCTCCCACAGTCCACAGACATGCAGGTTACTTGGTGACTCTAAATTGTCCGTAGGTGTGAATGTGAATGTCAATGGTTGTCTGTCTCTACGTGTACCAGTCTCAGATCGTTCTCCAGCAGATATTACAACATGTTGAAAATGTAAAGAGTCAGACTTTGCTCAGTGACACAAAAACAGATTCAATCTGCTTTCAAGGTTGTTGCTTTTATTTTTTACTGGTGTTACTGTTGCCGTGGCGATGTGTTGGTGGAGGGAAGAAAGAACTTTAAACAAAAGCTACCTTGGCAACCAATACATCACACGCTATGTAGTGCATGATGGGAGTTGTGGTTTCTGACCAATCACATCACAGATGAACATATAGTTCTTTCTCTGACTAATCATCTGTCGACCAATCACACGTCAGCAGCAGCATGTGTGTGTGATTAGAGCGGCGTCTAATGAAACCTCTGACTTTAATTAACACAAACTGTATGTACTCATCAGGACCTTTAATCCTGCAGAGGTCACACAGATGGTGCACTGTGTACTGCAGTACATCAGGACACAAGTACACGGCGTTACAGTTAAAGTACTGCAGTACATCAGGACACAAGTACACGGCGTTACAGTTAAAGTACTGCAGTACATCAGGACACAAGTACACGGCGTTACAGTTAAAGTACTGCAGTACATCAGGACACAAGTACTCAGCGTTACAGTTAAAGTACTGCAGTACATCAGGACACAAGTACACAGCGTTACGGTTAAAGTACTGCAGTACATCAGGACACAAGTACACGGCGTTACAGTTAAAGTACTGCAGTACATCAGGACACAAGTACACGGCGTTACGGTTAAAGTACTGCAGTACATCAGGACACAAGTACTCAGCATTACGGTTAAAGTACTGCAGTACATCAGGACACAAGTACACGGCGTTACAGTTAAAGTACTGCAGTACATCAGGACACAAGTACACAGCGTTACAGTTAAAGTTCTGCAGTACATCAGGACACAAGTACACAGTGTTACAGTTAAAGTACTGCAGTACATCAGGACACAAGTACACAGCGTTACAGTTAAAGTACTGCAGTACATCAGGACACAAGTACACGGCGTTACAGTTAGAGTCCATCAGAGCGTTTCTGTGTGAGAAACTGAGAGAGAAACAAAACGGCTTCATTTTGACAGAGAAACTAAAAATACCAACAAAAGTCACTTTAACTGTTTATAGACATCAGAGACAGAAAGACAGTTACGTCACAGTTGAAGCATCAACACATCTGAGTTCACACTGCCAATATTTAATATTTCTCTCCAAATTATCAATATTCATGTGAGTGTTTGAGTCCAGGTCCAAGTCATTGATGTTCAGGTCCGAGTCAGGGTCGTCAAACTTCACTGCTTAGCTCCAAGTCATAGGTAGTCATGTCTGAGTCCAAGCAAGTCATCCATATTAATATGGAATCCATATTATTGAGTCTTGTCATCAATATTCTTCTCAGAGATTGAGTCCTTAGTTACCTTGAAATCTTTGACAATCAAGTCCAAGTTCAAGTTACTGATATTCAGAGACCAAGTTGTTAATATCCATGTCCAACTCCAACCAAGTCACTGATATTCATTAGTCCTTGTCATCAGTATATTCGCCAGAGTTCAAGTTCTTAGTGTTCATGCCTGTCCGAGTCTTTATTATTCATATCCAAGTCCAAATCATCAATCATCATGTCCGTGTCACAAGTCCATGTTTAAGTCAGTTTTTGAGTTATGGCCAAAAACATATTTTGTGAGGTCACACTGATCATGACCTTTGACCTTCGACCACTAAATTGTAATCAGTTTATTCTTCAGTCCAAGTGGATGTATGTGTCAAATGTAAAAATATTACCACACAGTGACCTTGACCTTTGACCCTTGACCCCCCAAATCTGATCAGATCATTCTCAAGTCCAAGTCAACTTTGGTGCCAAATTTGAGGATATTCCCTCAAAGCGTTCTTGAGATATCATGTTTACGAGAATTGAGACAGACAAGGTCACAGTGGCCTTGGCTTTTGACCACGAAAAACTAATGCATTGACAAGTCCAAGTGGACGTTTGTGCCAAATTTGAAGATGTTCTTTGAGGTGTTCTTGAGATGTCGTGTTCATAAGTATGGGATGGATGTATCTAGAAACAGACTTATGTAGAGACAGCCCAAAAACATAATGCCTCTGACCAAAGCTAACACTGGCACAGAGGCATAAAAATTATTATATACTGTAACAAACCGGCACATTAAGTGACATAAAAATAAAAATCTGCTGTGAAATTGAAAGAAAATATGCCAAAAAAGACAAGAAACGATAGATACAACAGTGTGGATGGACAACAACCTCATAGCGCATATATAGTTGGAATATTCGTAAAACGTTTACTCATAATAACTAACAGGACATGACAGTAGGAATAAAGCTCAACCTAAATATTCAAAGGCAGGAAGAGTTCATAGAGCTCACAAAGGATCGCGCTCAGGAACATACGTACAAAGGCACTTTATTTGTTTAACCAGGTACATCCAGTTGACGCACAATGTCGAGACCCAACCGATTCATTCATCGTGGTACTTATGAGAGCTTTAAAATCAGACAGAGACCAATTTGCTTTAACTCTTTTTGAAGACAACAAAACTAAGTCTTCAGATCTCAGACTGAAGCTACAGTCAGATCTCTGTTCAGATGAACAAATACCAGTCACTGAGCCTACGGAAGGTCAAAGATGGCCGACCAGCCCTGGAATAAAGCGTACAGCGATGAGTGAGGGCTTTACAGTTAGTAACAAATCTCAGTGCTCTATGGTATGCAGCATCTAACATGAGTAAACAATGTGCAGATGCATTCATGTACAACAGATCACTGTAATCCAGAACCAGTAGAAACGTAGCAGCAACCAGCCTTTTCTCAGCCTCAAAGGAGAAACAGGACTTGTTTCTGAAATAAAACGTCAGCTTTTTAAGAAGATTATCAACCCAACGTTTAAAAGAAACAGAGTCATCAAGCCAGATATTGCCAGTAAGTGACAACCTCTTGCTTCTTTCCCTGAGCAGTCAGTAATGATATTGTACACATAAAAGAGGGTGTATAAAAATACACAAGGGTTCACCCTCACAAGTTCAAAAGCATAACAACAGTAAGATGCTGAGAGGAGAGTCTGATGTGAGAAAAAACACAATAAATCACCCTCAACGACACATGAAAAAAAAAACATGACCAAAAGACTATAATAAAGAAGCCTGTCTCAGATGTATCATCATTATTATTCCCTTCTGACTTCTTACATCCTTTTTATCATATTTTCCTTAAATTTCATTGTATATTTTTAATTTTCTGTCACTTATCACTCTGCAGGTTTGTCACAGTAAATCATTTCTATTCCACTTCACTTCTTTTTATTTTGGATTGAACCTCTTTTTACTGTTGTGTGAATAGTCAAATAAAAAATGTCCGTCATTTTAATCTGCAGTTTCTTTCGTGTTTTTTTTTCAAGTGGGCTATACCAGTATATCATGTGACCTGTGTGACATGAACCTGTACATGAACTCTTACATTGCACATCTGCTCCCAGTGCATTTTACACCCTGATGAAGACTCTTTAGTTGAAACACGTTGGTTTATCCATGAATCAATAAAGGCAAATAAAGGCTTTTTATCTTCATGTGACTATTTGTCCTATACTTAAAGAGCACCTGATTTTTTTTTTTTTACAATTAACTACACAGTGTGTTAACCCTTCATGAACCTTGATGACTTGGACTCGAAGTTGAAAATCAGTAGCTTGGACTCAGACTTAAATCTCAGTAGGTTGGACTTTGGCGTGAGTTTCGAAGATCTCGACTTGTATTTAGACTTACATTTTGCTGACTTACGCATGGACTCAGACATGACAATAGATGACTTGGACTTGGATCTGAATGATTGTGACTTGGACTCAAGCATCAATATCAGACTTGAGTTTGGCACATGTGGATATTAAGAACTTAAACTTGAACCCTGACAAGTAAACTGATGACAAGGAATCATGAATATCAATGATTTGGTTGGACTTGGACTTGGATAT
This sequence comes from Epinephelus awoara, assembly GCA_035609425.1. Lineage (NCBI taxonomy): Eukaryota > Metazoa > Chordata > Actinopteri > Perciformes > Serranidae > Epinephelus > Epinephelus awoara. The sequence continues at coordinate 29,756,067 of CM069315.1, read as the reverse complement.
TAACAACATGGAATATTAGTGGCTTGGACTCAGACTTGAATGTGAAAGGTTTTATACCTCGAAGAAGACTCTCTAGTCAAAACACGCTGGTTTGAGTCAATGAAGGGTTTATAACTATAATCAGAGAGCCTTGGACGCATTTTTAAACTCTCTGCCTGTACCACGGAATTCGGCACTGAGTTACCTGGTTTTTATCCTTATCATCAAGGTTCATGTCTGAGTCCAAGTTCAAGTCATAGTAATTGATGTCCAAGTTCATCAAAGTTCTTGTCAAATGAAAGTCCAAGTATTCACATCCACAACGTTGTCCATGTCACTGATATTCAGGTCAGAGTCCACGTAATTGTTACTGATATGTAGGACCCAAAACAATTTCAAATCTTCAATGCTCATGTCCAAGTCCAGGGTATTAAGACTCAAGTACAAGTCAAAGTTATTGTTATTTATGTCTGGGTCCATGTTCAAGTCATCAATGTTTAGGGATGAATACAAATCCAGATCTTCAATGTTCATCTCCAAGTCCTAATTAATGATATTCAACTTTGAGTCCAAGTCATCAATATCCAGGTCAGTTTCAAATTAACTGTCACTGATATTTAGATTTAAATACAAATCCAAGTACTTAATACTCATGTCAAGTCCAGGTTATTGACATTCAACTCGGAGTCCAATTGACCAAGGTTCATGTCCGAGTCCAAGTCATTGATTTTCTTGTCAGGGTACAAGTCAAAATCTTACATATATTATAGTCATAAAGTCCAGAGAGAGGAGAGTCCGAGTCATCCATATGTATGTTACAGTCCAATCTAAAGTGTTTGATAGTTAGGTCCAAGTCCAAGTCATTAATATTCATGTCACAGTCCAAGATCAAGTCATCAATATTTAATCCAGGTCAATTTTGAATCATTGGGTCTGAAACCAGGTCATCAATATCACAGAGTCTCTACAGACTGAGTATCTATATCTGAGTCATCAATATTCAAACTGTATCCATGTTTCTGGATCGAGTTTAAGAGACACATCAATCATCAATAAATAATCAATACCCCAGCACCGATCAATGGCTCCGATCGGTTTGGTTAAACGGCTCAGATGTGGCAGCGTTCCACTTGGTTTCCCCGCTCGCACTCGAACAATGAGACCAATGGAAAACACACAAACACAAACACAAACACACACACACACACATACACAACTGCAACCATGTTCTGCTGTACATATGAGGACCCTCATTAAAAATAATGCACTACCTAAACCCGCACCCTAAAATAATCCCCGAAACCTAGCAAGTTTATTTGTAGAGCAACCTTAAAACCACCTCTGAACCTCAAACAGGTCTCTGAAGGTCTGTCCAAAAGGTGACGACCAGACAAAATGTCCTCCCTTTCCAAAAGTGTCCTCGCAAGGTCTTAAACTCAAATAGGTCCTTACAAAAATACAGGTACACACACACACACACACACACACACACTGTAACACGAGTCGACACACTGCACCTGTCTGGTCATGTGATGTCTCACCGTCTCACTCTCACTCTCTCTCACCTGTACTTCATGTTGCTATGACGACCAAGGGCTTCCTTCATATGGGCGTGGCCTAACAGGGTGGTCCTGTTGACGGGCTCCGCCCTGACCTTTGACTGACAGGTGGGGGCGCTGCTGGTGTTCATCGCAACCCGCCGCTCCTTCAGCGGGTGCTCGCTGGCCCCGCCGCCACCACTGCCGCCCCCGCCAACATTACACGCTATGGACACCTGCATCCTGGTCGCTAGGGTAACAAGCCTTATGAGCTTTAAAGTCTCAAAACATTGTGTGGAAACCACCGCTGCCGCCAAGGTCGCCGGTCACTATGGTGACGATGGAAAGAATTCATGAGTGGGATGTTAACTTTGGGTGATCAATCAGCCAATCTGATCACACTACAGGACGACACATACACACACACAAACACACACTGCAACTTTCTGTTAGTCTCTATCATCCCATCGTCTGTCCGACACAGTCCCACAGCTGGAGGAGGAGGAGGGTGGTGGAGGTGATGAAGGTGATGATGAGGAGCGTCCGTCTGTCCACTGGAGAGAAAAAAAAAACAGATGGAGGCAAGGCGACAAAGAGAAACGAGAGAAGTGAATCTCCACAATATAAGCAAGCGTCCGTCCTCTGGACTCCACTGAGAGACACAGAGAGACACAGAGCCAGAGAGACAGAGGGAGGAGGAGGGAGGGGGGAGGGAGCCCCTCCCCCTCCTGTCTCGGTCGGCTGCACACTGGGCAAGCGAGCATTTGACAGACAGAGAGAGAGAGAGAGCAGCTCTGAGTGTCACTGTGCAGGAAACACACATTATAATGTAGGAAACACGTTACAGCCACGAGTTCATGTGACTTCGGTTATAATACTGTATTCAATCATAAGGAATCCACATTACTGCCTGCAAGGCTCAGTCTGGGGCAAGAAAACACACATGTGCTATGGTGGCCATGATGGGCCAAAACACAGGACAGGTGTGCAGAGACATCAACAGAGTGATGCAGGTCACTCAGGCGAGAGTTCTTACAGTGAATGTTTTTCCTCTCTGTTTTGTCCACATGACCTTCATTTAAAAAAAATATTTGTTCATACGAGAACGCGAAACAACTCCAAATGCTCGCCAGGCCAGACATGTCAAATACCAGAGAACAATGAAGAAAAATCATTGTTTGTGGCTTTATCTCTTTCAAAAACATGGGAAGAAAGCAATGAGCAGCTAAAAAAAAAATTACCCAAAAAATTAGCAAGATATTAATAACGACGCCTCGGATCAGGATGCCATTCCAGGCCAGACGAGATATGTAATCCCTCCAGCGTGTTCTGGGTCTGCCCTGGGGCCTCCTACCAGTGGGACATGCCCGGAACACCTCTAACAGGAGGCAACCAGGAGGATCCTGATCAGATGCCCGAACCACCGCAACTGACCACTGAAGGAGCAGCAGCTCTACTTCGAGCTCCCTCCGGATGTCTGAGCTCCTTATACTATCTGTAAAGCTGAGCCCAACCGCCCCATGGAGGAAACTCATTTCAGCCGCTTGTGTCCGAGATCTCTTTGTTTCAGTCACTACCCACAGCTCATGACCATAGGTGAGGGTTGGGACGTAGATGGACCAGTAATTCGAAAGCTTCACTTTCCAGCTCAGCTCCCTCTTCACCATGATGGATCAGCGCAGCGTCTGCATCACCGCAGTCTAAAATCACAAGCAAGGTGACAAGGGACAACCTGGCCAACACCCTTCGAGAACATGTCTGACTTTACCCCGAGTATGTGGACACAGCTCTCCCTTTGGTCATACAGGGACCGGATGGCTCATCTCACTGACCCTGGTACCTCGCAATCCCGCAGTACTCCCCACAAGACTCCCCGAGGGACGCAGTCGTAAGCTTTCTCCAAGTCCACAGAGCACATGTAGACTGGATGATCAAACTCCCATGACCCCTCCAGCAACCTTGCAGGAGTAAAGGGCTGGTGCACTGTTCCATGGCCAGGATGGAGTCCGCATTGCTCCTCCTGAATCTGAAGTTCAACAATTGGTTGTAGCATCTTCTCTAGCACCCTGGAGTAAACCTTACCCGGGAGGCTGAGCAATGTGATACCCCGATCACTGGCACACTCCTCTTTCTTGAAAATGGGGACTACCACCCTGGTCTGCCACTCTGCAGATACTGTGCCCAGCCGCCATGTGACACTGAAAAGGTGTGTCAGCCAAGACAGCAACAGGACTACCTCAGCAACCTCTGCCAGGGATATGGGTGAGAGTTCCTCAAAGTGCTCTTTCCACCACTTGACGATATCCCCAGTTTGTGTCAGCAGTTCTTTCCCTTCCTGAGGCGTTTGCCAGAACTTCCTTGACGCCTACTTAAAGTCCTTCTCCATAGCCCCCCTTAACTCCTCCCTCTTGCTTCAGCATCCGCCACAGCTGCAACCCTTCTGGCTCACCAGTACTTGTCTGCTGCTTCAGGAGACCCCTGGGCCAACCAGACCTGAAAGGCCTCCTTCTTCAGCCTGACAACCTCTCTAACTGCTGGTGTCCACCTGCATGCTCTTAGGTTGCCACCACAACAGGCACCGACAACCCTCTAACCACAGTGTTAGTGTTATTATGTGTTTAGATATATTAGTGCTGTGTTTGTAGGCATAAGTAACGTACTGTTATATTGTTCTGGTGGAGAGTGACAGAATGAAGTAAAGTACCTCAGATGTGTACTTAAACACAGCACTTGATAATATGATACTAATGTTTCTCAGCTCTGTGGATGCTTCCTGCAGATCATGTGATGCTGAAGACAAGAAAAGAAGAAGAGTTTCAGACCCTCCCCCACTCCTCTTCCTCTTCTTCTTCATCTTCTTCTCTCCATCATGTAGCACACAACATTAGAGCTGACCACAGTCTCAGTGATGCCTCAGGCTGAAGGTATGCTGTCACTAATGTGGATTACAGCAGTAGCTGCACACACACAGTCTCTGACTCTGACTTCTATTTCAACATCTCCACACATCCACTCTGCTTTTTTAGGCAGAAAGTAAGTTTTAAATCTCTTTAGTTCTCAGCTTATTTTAGCCGTCGTCTTCCTGTCACCTGCCTCTGTTTTATCTGTCGCCTGATCTGTTTCGTCTGCACATTTTTAGGTCTACAACAGGTTTCAAACCTCGGCTGAACTCATCTGGCTGAATACATATTTAAGGAGAAAAATAAGAAGTTTTTCTGTTCCATTATTTCACCCACTTAAAAAAGAAATGTCTAAAATAACTGTGTGAAGAAATTCAAATATGTTGTGTTGAGGTGAAGTGATTTAGAATCATCCTTTGTTCTCTGCAAAAATTATGTTCTTTATTCATCAAAACCTAAATTCAGAATCTCAACTGGAAATCTGTCAATCTGTTAAACAGACTCACGTCAGGACCGGAGCACAAACTAGTTTTATTATGGTCTTTATTATTATTTACGGATCATCAAACCTCTAATGCAGAATCTGCAGTTTTATGTCTCCTGAATGTCTCCATTGTGTGATCAGTTCAGCACTCTGATCAATATGAACAATAGGATCAATATGTCCCTTTGTGCTGAGGTATAGACTAAAAACTAAAAATTGACTCTGTGAAACACTGAGAGAACGATCGTCTGTTTATGTGAGAACATTCGTCAGTTTGTTTACATATTGATCAGGTATTAGCTCCAGGTGCTGATCTCTCTCTCTCTCTCTCTCTCTCTCACACACACACACACACACACACACACACACACACACACACACACACACACACACAAACACTCTCTCTCTGCTCCCTGAGGACCAGTCAGAGTTAAGATGCCACTATGACCTCACAGCCTCACCAGTAATAATGAAGAGACGATGCTGGTAGTATTTTTTAGAAACTGTAGTGTTTTGTGTGGGTAGCTAAAGTAGTGCTACTACTGCATATAAATGTATTAATATTGCATTTAAATGTGTTAATACTGCATTTAAATGTATCAATACTATGTTTAAATGTATTAATATTGTGTTTAAATGTATTAATACTGTGTTTAAATGTATTAATATTGTGTTTAAATGTATTAATACTGTTTAAATGTATTAATACTGTGTTTAAATGTATTAATATTGTGTTTAAATGTATTAATGTTGTGTTTAAATGCATTAATACTGCATTTAAATGTATTAATACTGTGTTTAAATGTATTAATATTGTGTTTAAATGTATTAATACTGTGTTTAAATGCATTAATACTGCATTTAAATGTAGTAATACTGTCTTTGAATGTACATTGAACATTTTGATACTGTACTGTTATGTTGTGCTGGTGGAGAGGGATGATGCTGATTCAGCTTTCTTCTCTGGAGAAAGATGAAGTACACACACACACACACACACACACACACACACACACACACACACACACACACACACACACACACACACACACACACACACACACAGCTGATGAACGACAGGAGCAGACAGTCTTTTGCTACCATGACTCAGCAGCTTCAGGAGCCAATCAGAATCAGTGGAGCTGAGACTCAGTGCACCAGTCTGACCAGTACCAGCTGTGCTCCATTATAACCAGTATAACCAACACATCATTGTGGATGTGAGGCCATTTAAACAGATTAAAACCAGAACCGCTCTCATTACTCAGAATATATTTATTATATATTATAGATAAGAATATTATCATTAGAGATTACAAAACAATGGTTTGTTAACAATGTTAATTAAATAAACAATTAACTAAAATAAAGTGACATGAAGCTGTATGTGTGTGTGTGTGTGTGTGTGTGTGTGTGTGTGTGTGTGTGTGTGTGTGTGTGTGTGTGTGTGTGTGTGTGCGTGTCCTGTAGTAGGCACAATATTCTCAGTGTCCTCTGGTGGTCAGTCAGTATCATTACACCACTGTTCAAAATCCAATTAGAGCTTCCAAACTAAACAAAGTAAAACCAAACTACAGCCAAAAATATCAGCCAAACCACTGTAATATAGCCGAAATATATACAAAATAAAACCCAAAATACAAATACAACTGAAATATAGGCAAAATACAAATTGAACTACAGCCAAACTATAACCAAAATACACCTGAAGCTGTATTAGACTATTATTTTAATGAATATGAACTCTGGACAACTACATCCAATTATTATATTGACATTTTGTTAAATAGTCACATAAAGTGTCGTCACTGGTGGATGTTGGAAATATTTACAGATGATCTCACCTGTATGGCATGCTGCTCTGTTCCATGGTGACATCACACTCCTTCAGGTAGATCTCCAGTCGTCGTCTCTCCATCAGCCTCCTCGCTGCCTCCAGGATCTGAGACGCCAGCAGAGATTCTTCTTTCTCCTTTGGTTCTTTCTTCCCATCAATCCTCTCCGGTTTCCCAGAATTCCCTCTGTTCACCTTTGGCTTTTTGTTGAACCCGTACAGCTCCTCCACCGAAAACTTCCCGCCTTTTCCTCCTGCTGCCGTCGGCCCAACGGCAGCTCCCGCACCCGAAGCTCGGCCCGCAAACATGGCTGACACTAAGGAGGGAGAAAAACACAAAGGCTAATGCTAACAATAGAGACAAAAATATTAAGGCTAATGCTAATAGTGAAAGACAACAGAGGAGGCTAATGCTAATGATAGCAAACATCGAGATATTTTTTTTTTAGCAAAAGGCTACAGCTAATAATTTTGTTTCCAGAAGTGTTCTCTTAAATTGACAAATAAAAACTTGCCAAAATGCAAACTAAACTACATTCAAAACACAGCAAAAATATAGCCAAAAATCAAAACCACAACCAAAATAAAAACCAAACTAGAGCCAAAATACAAACCAAACCTTAGCCAATATATAACAGATACAAACCAAACTAAAGTCAAAATACAGTCAAACCACAGCTGCAATACAACCAAATTAAAAACCAAACTAAAGCCAAGATACAAACAAACTACAGCCAAAACAAAAAACCACAGACAAAAATACAAACCAAATCATAGCCAAAACACACACCAAACCACAGCCAAAATATAGCAATGACACAAAACAAACTACAAGCCAAAATATATCCAAAATACAAACCAAACCATCCAAATAAAAAAAAACAAAGCACAGTCAAAACACAAGCCAGAAAGAGCCAAAATACAAACCAAGCTACAGCCGAAATACAAATTACATACAAAACAAGTTACAGCCAAATTACAAATTAACCTTTTCACATTAGCTGTATTAAAGAAGGAACATAATCCAGAGTGACGCACAGATAAAATCATAAAACAAAAAAGGAGTTGTGAACACAGGTCATGTGATGTTGTATGAACCTGACACTGAACAAGTCTACGAGTCGATGAATTATATTCAGTGACCTCACATTGTTTCGTCTGTGATATCTGAGCCTGGCAGATCCGTCACTGTTGGTGGTTCTGGTTAAAGAACAGGTTTAACACCCATCAGCCCCTGCAGGAGGTTACACACGAACCAAACACTTTACCTTTTTAAAGGTGTCTGTCGAATTCCTGTTGTCCACACTCTGTATACACCTGTCTGTCTGTCTGTCTGTCTGTCTGTCAGTGTGTTTTCAGCTCTCTGTCCACCTTCATCTCTCTGTCTCCCTGCTGAGGGTCTGATATTATTAATCCTGTTGGTTTAATCCCACCAATCAGAACTCAGATATCATGTCTGTCTGTCTCACTGTCTGTCTGTCTGTCTGTCTGTCTGTCTCCTGTTATTGCTGATAGATGGGCAGGATTAAAACCTGTAACTCCCAAATATCAAAGTCTCTGTACAGATGTTAAATATGGCCTCTTGCCCGCATCCGAAATTAATCTAACCCTAATCTCTCTCTCTCTCTCTCTGTATCTCTCTCTCTCTCTCTCTGTATCTCTCTCTCTCTCTCTGAGAGAACCTGGTGGACAGCAGAGCACAACAATTTTTAATTTCATTAGATAAGTAACAGAGTGTGTATTACTAATCTGAATCTGAAGTGTAACTGAAGTTAACACATAAATGAAGTCAAGTAAAAACTAAAAGTATAAATTTGCAGAAAACTGAGGTATTCAAGTAAAGTACCTAAAAGACAAATACTGAAATAAATTTACTTACTTTATTGATCACAAACATGCTATATATACTGGAAAAGAATAACTGCTGTATTTTTTTTAGATCAGCTGAGTCCTTTACACTGTGAGAACATCTTACCTTGATAGGACATTTTTACATTGACAGGACATTTTTACATTGATATGATATTTTTACACTGTGAGAACTTTCTTTCTTTTTTTTTTTTTTTTTTACATTGATAGGACATTTTCACATTGTCAGGACATTTCTGCATTGTGTGGACATTTTTACATGGTGAGGACATTACTGCATTATAGGAACATTTCTGCATTATAGGAACATTTCTGCTTTAATAGGACATTTTACATTGTGAGGACATTTCTGCAGCATGAGAACATTTATGCATTGTGAGGACATTACTGCATTATGAGGACATTTCTGCATTGATGGGACTTTTTTTATATTGTGAGGACATTACTGCATTATGAGGACATTTCCACATTGATAGGACTTTTTTTTTTTACATTGTGAGGACATCACTGCATTATGAGGACATTTCTGCATTGATACGACTTTTTTACATTGTGAGGACTTTACTGCATTATGAGGACCTTTCCACATTGTGAGGACATCACTGCATTATGAGGACATTTCCACATTGATCGGACTTTTTTACATTGTGAGGACATCACTGCATTATGAGGACATTTCCGCATTGATAGGACTTTTTTATATTGTGAGGACATTACTGCATTATGAGGACATTTCCACATTGATCGGACTTTTTTACATTGTGAGGACATCACTGCATTATGAGGACATTTCCGCATTGATAGGACTTTTTTATATTGTGAGGACATTACTGCATTATGAGGACATTTCCACATTGATCGGACTTTTTTACATTGTGAGGACATCACTGCATTATGAGGACATTTCCGCATTGATAGGACTTTTTTATATTATGAGGACATTACTGCATTATGAGGACATTTCCACATTGATCGGACTTTTTTACATTGTGAGGACATCACTGCATTATGAGGACATTTCCGCATTGATAGGACTTTTTTACATTGTGAGGACATCACTGCATTATGAGGACATTTCCACATTGATCGGACTTTTTTATATTATGAGGACATTTCTGCAGCATGAGGAAATTTCCATATTGATAGGACTTTTTCATATTATGAGGACATTTCTGCATTGATAGGACTTTTTTACATTGTGAGGACTTTACTGCATTATGAGGACATTTCCACATTGATCAGACTTTTTTTACATTGTGAGGACATCACTGCATTATGAGGACATTTCTGCATTGATAGGACTTTTTTACATTGTGAGGACATCACTGCATTATGAGGACATTTCTGCATTGATAGGACTTTTTTACATTGTGAGGACATTACTGCATTATGAGGACATTTCTGCTTCGACAGGACATTTTACATCGTGGAACATTTCTGCATTGTGAGGACATTCTTGTGGTGCAAGGGCATTTCTGAAGTGTAAGAACAGAGGACATTTCTGGATTGTGGGGACATTTTTACATTGTGAGGACATTTCCTCTGTCCCTCACTCCTTCAGAGGTTCAGCTCTTTAAAAAGATGCATTATACCAGCGGGTGTCTCCTAAATCCAGTGAGAGTGTGAGACTGTGTGTGGCTGTGGGGATGCAGTATGTTTTTCAGTGGGATTAGAGATTATGCTACCACAGGGATTACACTCACTCAACACACACACACACACACACACACACACACAGATGTCTCTTCTGTCCCGATTGTCTCATCAATCAATCAGCTGTAATTTAATGACAGTCAGCTGATCACAGAACAGTTCACAGTAAGCAGCTACTTTATTAAAGGTGACCCAAAAACTGTGCGTTGACATTATCTGTGTCTGTGAGCTGGTGCAGATGTTGGTGTGTGTGGTGATGCAGATGTTGGTGTGTGTGGTGATGCAGATGTTGGTGTGTGTGGTGATGCAGATGTTGGTGTGTGTGGTGATGCAGATGTTGGTGTGTGTGGTGATGCAGATGTTGGTGTGTGAGCTGGTGCAGATGTTGGTGTGTGTGGTGATGCAGATGTTGGTGTGTGTGGTGATGCAGATTTTGGTGTGTGTGTTAATGGTGTGTGTGCTGACGAGTAATGAGTGTGTTAATCTGTTTGTTTCTGTGGGTTCAGCAGGTCACGCTGACCGCCGCTCTGTTATATTATTACCTAACATTTTAATTCTCAGCCGTTGGTCTAATGATGAGTTCAAATGTCCTCTGAAAACACGTCTCATGTTGTTGTGAGGTATGACGAGGAAAGAAATTGATGTCCTTTGATGTTATTAAACCTAAATGTAATAAAATGTGTTGTGTTCGTTCAGCCCTCTGGAGCTGTTCATGAGGTGGACGCAGCATCAGCCTGATAGAAAATTACTGACCAATCCCACAGGGAAATATACAACACCATCTTTATATAAACCTAACGCCCAGTCACTTCAAATACAAGAGAAACACAAACAAACAACTCCATCTGACCAGAAAGTTTTGAGTTCCTCTACCAATGCCAGTACCAACATTCCCAGTTAGGGAGAAGGTGAAAAATTCGGGTCCCCCAAATCACTAAATCTGCGCCTGAACAACACCCTAAGGTCACAGATACTAACGGTCAGAAACACTGATGAATTAATACAATACAGAGTTTCTAATTTCCATATAGGCATCACATGCTTTGACAGAACCAACACAATGAAATACAAACAAAGCAAGTATTCATTTCCATATAGGCAGGGGTGGGTAGAGTAGCCAAATATTGTACTCAAGTAAGAGTACTGATACTTTAGAACAATATTACTCAAGTAAAAGTAAAAAGTAGTCATTCAAATAATTACTTGAGTAAGAGTAAAAAAGTATTTGGTGAAAAAACTTGCTAAATTGTGAGGATATTTTTGCAATGAGAGGACATTTCTGCATTGAGTACATTTTACATTGTGTGAAAATTATTGTGCAATGCAATTACTTTTAAACATTGTGGGCACATTTTGTATTTTGAGGACATTTTTTTTTTTTTTACAATGCGAGGGCAATTTTGTAATGTGAGGATATTTCTGCACTGTGAACCTGACCACGGGCAGGTTTGGAAAGTTAAGATTTAAAAAAAAAAATAGATTGTTTTTTTTGTCTTGGAAAATTTTTTACAACAAATCTTCCAAACCCGAGACACATTTTGAAGACATATTTGTTTTTAAGCAATTTTTATTTTATTAAAAAAAAAAAAATCTCCAAGAATTTTTGGTGTTTTTTTCTTTTTCTTAAAAAGTTTCTGGTTTGTTTGTTTTTTCTTTAATTTTTTTTTCTATATTCAGTAAAAAAAAAAAAAATTCTCTCAAGAATTTTTTTTTTTTTTTCTGTAAGTTTTGGTGTTCCTCTTATTTCCTTCAAAAACGTTTGCTTTTTTTTGGAAGGTATATTTTCCTTAAAAATTGGTGGTAATAAATACAAAATACAATTTAAATTTGTGTGTCCCTCCCTTAATTATACATAAAAAACAAGTTCCTCCACAGTGCTTAAAAAATAATTTGACACGGCTCAGTCCCCATCTCATTAGTAATGAACAGTCCCTTAATGTGGGATCATGTGAGATGTTTCGATGTTTCATGATGCCAATAAGTCACATGACCATGCAAACAATGATGTGTCATTATATTCATCAGGTTTTAAACACACCAGCTGTTGCTGTGTCTCAGAGCTGAACACAATAAAGTTTAATAATGAAGAGAATAAAGACTTCCTGTTTGCACCAGCAGGTGTCGTCATGTTGACTGTGACAATAAACCATCAGACAGCAGACGAGTTCACACTCCTTTAATACAAACATCTTCACAATAAATACACCTTCACTATCGATGTGTGTGTGTGTTACTGTATTTGTGTTAGTGTGTGTGTGTGTGTGTGTGTAACAGTGTGTGTGTTTGTTAGGCGGCGCGGGGACTGTAGTATGGCAGAGCTCTGATGAAGGCGTCCAGTCGACTGCTGAACAGCTCGCTGTCCAAACTTTGACCCAACACACACACCGGGTTCTTCACTATGTACTCCACATACAGCTGAAAGACAGACGGACAGGAAGTTAAAAGATATTTTAGTAGTGAAAAGTTATCCTTCAAATCCTTCACAATAAAAGCCCTGCATCACACAGACTCCTGCAGGTTCATTGTGTTCTCTTTAAAGGTCGTTTCACACCAAACACTAATAATTTGGGTAAATAAATGACATGTAAATCAGGCACGGGCTGTGTCACAGTATTATGGTATATGAGGGCAGCTGAGGGTGGGGATGACGTTACAGGACTGTAAACAGCCGGCCAGCGTAGTTAAGAGTACTGTGATAACGTCATATCGTAATATCGTATCGTGATAATTAACAATCACGTTAATAAACCACACAGCAATTGCAGTTTCTTTCATATGTATATATATATATTTCTTTTTTTGTTGTTTTGTTTTTGCGTATTATACAACCCCTGAGGGGAGCTGTAATATTTCAGAGATATTAAAGGAACATTACACAGAGTTTAAAACGCTAAACGTGTCTTACATTGCTGTATATGTGCTGCAGTGTCTCCCTGGCGTTGGGGACAGACAGGTCTGTGTTCATGACGAACCTCAGTCCACTGGGAGTCTCATAGTAGTGAAGACGATACTTGCTGGTCTGAAAGGACAAGAAGCCCTCCTTCCTGAGGACAGACAGGCTGCTAAGGACCACAGACAGACAGGCAGACAGACAGACAGACACAGACAGGTAGCTGTTGTGAAGGATACATGTCCAGAGGAGACATCTTACTGACGAATGAACGGATGGAGAACAGCATCCCATACATCAGCTTAAACTCCTGCGGACAGACAAACACACAGACATTTTAATTCCCACAGACTTATTACTTTATTATATTCTTTATTAAAGGTTCCTCTCACCTCCTCTTTGGGGATCCCTGCCTGCTTCTTACGGTTCCACTCGTTATAATACAGACAGCTGCCATTACGGTCAAATATGTACAAGTTATGGACCGTCATCTGAAATAAAAACACATACAATGAAGTAATATATCAGAAAATACAGTTATTAACGCCATTTCACATGCAGAACGTAATTCACACATTCTGAACGCATGTCAACAATTATCTGCCAATAATCAATAAATCAAAAAGCAGTAGGTGTTTCACATGTGTGCCGAATTGAACACGAGTCCCTCTGGAATATTTAACACCTTAAACTGATTTTCTATCTCGTGTGTGTTTTGAGCAATACTTTGTTAAATATCGGCGTTAAAATGACATATTTTCTCAACAGAGTCTGGTTGTCGCGTCGGTTCAAACGGCACAGAGCGGTCAGAAAATGGTCTGAAACTCTCAATATCTTTAAAACAAAAACACTTCACTACAACAGGTACAACAACTGACTCAAAGGCGACAGACTGCGATTAAACATGTTGAATTTTGTGTTTAATTTACGTTTAACGACAGACTTCCCGAAGCAGCAGCGATGTTTACCTTCTCTTCCTGTTTCCTGCCCAGCTCAGGACCCCGCTGCAGGGTGTCCGCTTACTGCCAGAACAAAAGTGCGTTTTGTGGAGTTTTATAAATTTATATTTCACATAAATGAACCAGATAAAAGCACGTGATTAAATCTGACATGTTTTTAAGTGATACTGGCGCCTCTCTGATTTTGTTGGTCAGCCACACACAGCGATTAAAGTCCCGCCTCACAGTCACAGTTGGTACAAACACAGAGACAAGATGGCGGCAGCAGCATCCATGATGCCGCACTTCGGGCAGAAAATTTCTTCTAAAAACGACATGGTTCCGGACTGGACCAGCCAGGAAGTCAGCACCGGGGTGAGTGCACGGGCTGTGCGGTCGGACCGGAGCGGACCGGACCCGGTTCTGTTCCCGTGGAGAGTTTATAAAGTGTAAACAGCGGCTGAATGAGACAGCACTTCTTTCACTGAGCTAACGGCGGCTAACGCTAACTCAGGTTCACTGTGTGTTAAAGTTCGGATTAGAAGAAGAAAAAACGGGCCGAACCGGACCGGACTCAGTCCCGGTGCTGGTTCTGAACCTGGAGCTGCTCATGGACGTGACAGACCGCTGAACGTCCGAGATAAAGCCCGATGATCGGCCAACTGTCTGTGTCCGATAATAGGCTCACCGGGTTAACGCCGCTGTAAACGAGTGTAGACAATAGTGAGGTGTCCGATAATGGATGCAGTGATGTTTCTGCCTGATCGATAACAGTGACATGCAAATCTGATGTATTAAAACACCACCTGTCTGTCTCTCTCTGTCTCCACCTGTCTGTCTGTCAGACCACCATCATGGCAGTGGAGTATGATGGAGGAGTGGTGATTGGAGCCGACTCTCGCACCACCACCGGGTAAGAGACACACAAAATATGGTGCTGTATGATTCCACTGTGTGTAGTAAACACTCAGCCAAACCTGTCTGTCTGTCTGTCTGTCTGTCTGTCAGAGCTTACATCGCCAACAGAGTAACGGACAAACTGACTCCGATCCACAACCGGATCTTCTGCTGCAGGTCAGTTTACTTCCTCCTCCAACAGGTCTGCCTCATCAAGTGATGAGTTCTTAGCACCAGAACACAGGAACCGGTGAGGATCTTTGTAGGGACCCTTAAACAACAAAGGAACATTTCAGGATCTTTGTAGGGACCCTTAAACAACAAAGGAACATTTCAGGATCTTTGTAGGGACCCTTAAAGAACACAGGAACCTTTCAGTATCTTTGTAGGGACCCTTAAAGAACACAGGAACCTTTCAGTATCTTTGTAGGGACCCTTAAAGAACACAGGAACTTTTCAGTATCTTTGTAGGGACCCTTAAAGAACACAGGAACCTTTCAGTATCTTTGTAGGGACCCTTAAAGAACACAGGAACTTTTCAGTATCTTTGTAGGGACCCTTAAAGAACACAGGAACCTTTCAGGATCTTTGTAGGGACCCTTAAAGAACACAGGAACATTTCAGGATCTTTGTAGGGACCCTTAAAGAACACAGGAACATTTCAGGATCTTTGTAGGGACCCCTTAAAGAACACAGGAACCTTTCAGGATCTTTGTAGGGACCCTTAAAGAACACAGGAACATTTCAGGATCTTTGTAGGGACCCTTAAAGAACACAGGAACATTTCAGGATCTTTGTAGGGACCCTTAAAGAACACAGGAACCTTTCAGTATCTTTGTAGGGACCCTTAAAGAACACAGGAACTTTTCAGTATCTTTGTAGGGACCCTTAAAGAACACAGGAACATTTCAGGATCTTTGTAGGGACCCTTAAAGAACACAGGAACTTTTCAGGATCTTTGTAGGGACCCTTAAAGAACACAGGAACATTTCAGGATCTTTGTAAGGACCCTTAAAGAACACAGGAACATTTCAGGATCTTTGTAGGGACCCTTAAAGAACACAGGAACATTTCAGGATCTTTGTAGGGACCCTTAAAGAACACAGGAACATTTCAGGATCTTTGTAGGGACCCTTAAGGAACACAGGAACCTTTCAGTATCTTTGTAGGGACCCTTAAAGAACACAGGAACCTTTCAGTATCTTTGTAGGGACCCTTAAAGAACACAGGAACCTTTCAGTATCTTTGTAGGGACCCTTAAAGAACACAGGAACTTTTCAGTATCTTTGTAGGGACCCTTAAAGAACACAGGAACCTTTCAGTATCTTTGTAGGGACCCTTAAAGAACACAGGAACTTTTCAGTATCTTTGTAGGGACCCTTAAAGAACACAGGAACCTTTCAGGATCTTTGTAGGGACCCTTAAAGAACACAGGAACCTTTCAGGATCTTTGTAGGGACCCTTAAAGAACACAGGAACATTTCAGGATCTTTGTAGGGACCCTTAAAGAACACAGGAACCTTTCAGGATCTTTGTAGGGACCCTTAAAGAACACAGGAACATTTCAGGATCTTTGTAGGGACCCCTTAAAGAACACAGGAACCTTTCAGGATCTTTGTAGGGACCCTTAAAGAACACAGGAACATTTCAGGATCTTTGTAGGGACCCTTAAAGAACACAGGAACATTTCAGGATCTTTGTAGGGACCCTTAAAGAACACAGGAACCTTTCAGTATCTTTGTAGGGACCCTTAAAGAACACAGGAACTTTTCAGTATCTTTGTAGGGACCCTTAAAGAACACAGGAACATTTCAGGATCTTTGTAGGGACCCTTAAAGAACACAGGAACTTTTCAGGATCTTTGTAGGGACCCTTAAAGAACACAGGAACATTTCAGGATCTTTGTAAGGACCCTTAAAGAACACAGGAACATTTCAGGATCTTTGTAGGGACCCTTAAAGAACACAGGAACATTTCAGGATCTTTGTAGGGACCCTTAAAGAACACAGGAACATTTCAGGATCTTTGTAGGGACCCTTAAGGAACACAGGAACCTTTCAGTATCTTTGTAGGGACCCTTAAAGAACACAGGAACTTTTCAGTATCTTTGTAGGGACCCTTAAAGAACACAGGAACATTTCAGGATCTTTGTAGGGACCCTTAAAGAACACAGGAACTTTTCAGGATCTTTGTAGGGACCCTTAAAGAACACAGGAACATTTCAGGATCTTTGTAAGGACCCTTAAAGAACACAGGAACATTTCAGGATCTTTGTAGGGACCCTTAAAGAACACAGGAACATTTCAGGATCTTTGTAAGGACCCTTAAAGAACACAGGAACCTTTCAGTATCTTTGTAGGGACCCTTAAAGAACACAGGAACCTTTCAGGATCTTTGTAGGGACCCTTAAAGAACACAGGAACATTTCAGTATCTTTGTAGGGACCCTTAAAGAACACAGGAACATTTCAGGATCTTTGTAAGGACCCTTAAAGAACACAGGAACACAGGAACCTTTCAGGATCTTTGTAGGGACCCCTTAAAGAACACAGGAACATTTCAGGATCTTTGTAGAGACCCTTAAAGAACACAGGAACGGGAAGCTCAAAGAACACAAACCTTTCAGGGTCTTTGTGGGAACTATTAAATGAACCTTTGGGGTCATTGTTTCAAAGCATTTTGGGGGCCATTCTAGGAACTGTAAGGGTGCTTTGAAACCTTGGAAGCTTGGAACCTTTGGTAACCTATCTCAGAGCTTTTCATAAACTTTTTTGTAGAAACTCTTTGAAAGTCAGGAACCTTTTTGGAGAGCCGAAGCCATTTTTTAAATGACATTTACAGGAATCTGGGAAGAACTTTGTAGGACTCTCAAGAACATATTCAGAAGTGTAGAACCTTTCTATAAAAAGCTCAAAACATTTTAGCAGCCATCCAAGAACTGTAACAGACACCAAGTTTCTCTGGAACACAGAACCTTTTTAGAGACTTTTCAAGATTCAGGATTTTTTTTCAGAAGCTCAGAACCATTGGTGACATTTAAGGACCAGGGACTCCAGAATGTTTTGTTGAGTAACCTTCTCATAAAAAGCTCAAAACATTTTTGTGGTCATCTATGAAAAATAAAATAATCCAGGAACCCTTTTTAGAACCCCAAAACTTGTTCTCAGGTGCTTTTTAGGAAACACAGAGCATTTTATAGAAACATGTTAAGACTTAAACAGGAACTCTTTAAGCACTCAGAAACCTTTTTGGTAACTCGGAACTGTTTTACATGACGCTTTTAGGAACCCAGAAACCGTAGTGGGAACCCATTATCTTTTTTTGAGGAACTTTGTAGGACTCGGGGACATTTTTGGAAACACAGAACCTTTCTGTAAAAAAGCTCAAAACATTTTAGGGGTCATATAAAACTTGTGAAGAAACTCAGGAACCTTTTTTCAAATCCAGTAGCCCTTTGGAAATCTATCTAGGAGCCCGTCAGGAACACGTAAGCTTTTTAGAGACACGTTTCAAAACTTCAGGAACCCATTTGGAGGGCCAGAACCATTGTGTGACGGTTTTTGAGACCTGGGAATCCAGCTTCTTTTTAAAGTAACGTTGTAGGACCCCAAGAACATTATTTTCTGAAGCCCTAGAACCTTTTTATTAAAGGCTCAAAATATTTTACGTGCCATCTAAGAACTGGAAGGAACCCAGGAAGCCTTTTAGGAAAACTAGACCTTGTTTGTAGGATCTTTTTTAGAGAATGCAGAACATTTTAGAGACACATCCAAGACTTAACCAGGAACTCTTGAACCCAGGAATCTTAGCTGGAACCTCAAACTTTTTTTAAGGAATTATTAGGACTGGGGGATGTATTTGGAAGCGTAGAGCCTTTTTATAAATAGCTGAAAATATTTCAGGGGCCATCTAACAACTGTAAAGGAACCATTTAGAACCTAGAACCTGTTAAAAGGAGTTTCTCTAGGAACCTTTTCATGCTGCTGTTCTGTCGTAGGTCTGGATCAGCTGCTGACACTCAGGCCATCGCTGACGTGGTCACCTACCAGCTGGGCTTCCACAGGTAACACGCACTCACATACAGTTTGATTGACAGCGTCAGCGTCCAGTCAGCTGTTGGTAATGTTCACCTGTCTCTGTGTGGTCCCGCCCCCTAGCATCGAGCTGGACGAGCCCCCATTGGTGGAAACGGCCGCCAATCTGTTCCGAGCCAGCTGCTACCGCTACAGAGAGGAGCTGACCGCTGGGATCCTGGTGGCAGGCTGGGACCGCAGGAAGGGGGGGCAGGTACGACTGCAGTGCACACCGTACATGTACACACTCTGAGCCCTGCTGATGCTCACCTGTCTAACTGCTCACCTGTCTAACTGCTCCCCTCTCTGTGTCCTCAGGTGTACAGTGTTCCCATTGGTGGCATGCTGGTGAGGCAGCCGGTGTCGGTGGGCGGCAGCGGCAGCTCCTACATCTACGGTTTCATGGACTCCAACTACAAACCAGGACTGACCAAAGACCAGTGTCTGGAGATCACTGCTGCAGGTACACACTGTTTGCAAGGCATGCTGGGAGCTGGAGTCCACTGCAGGACTGCTGCTTAGTTACATCTGTCTGACTGTGTTTTCTACCTGTCTCACACCTGTCTGTCTGTCTCAGCTCTGTCTCTGGCGATGGAGAGAGACGGGTCCAGCGGAGGTGTGATCAGACTGGCGAGTATCTCCGAGGAGGGAGTGGAGAGACGGGTCATACTGGGAAACCAGCTGCCTTCATTCTCCACACACTAAACACACACACATACACACAGTGCTGTGTTAACCAATGTTAATGTTCATTTTGTGCTGTTAATAAAGTTTTCAATCTGTGTTTATTGTCACCCTGTTCTTCTTTAACAAGAAGGGTACTGTGGGACCAGGATTAACCTTAGCTTAGCACAAAGTCTGGATGCAGAGAGAACTGCTAGTTTAGCTTAGCATAAAAATTGGAAACAGGGAAACTGTTAGCCTAGCTTAGCATAAAGACGAAATAGGAGGAAACTGTTAGTTTAGCTTAGGATAAACAAGAAGCAGAGGGAAACTGTTAACCTAGCTTAGCATAAAGACTGTGATCAATGGGAAACTGCTAGCTGTGTTTTATAACCGTGTTATTCAGGACTGCAAAGACATTTAAAAAAAAAAATTCCAGCTGGGAATTTGTACCATGGTATGTATAGACATAGCTGTTAATAGAATATTATGGTCTGTAGAGCAGGTGACGTGACAACCACAGTTTCCATGGATCCTGAAAACTCAAGGTATTAAATTCACGAATTCAAAAGTAAGGCCTGAATTGGTATTAGAATTTCTTATTTCATTTTAAAAATCAATCTTTTGAATTTGGAAGTTGGATTTTTTTAAATTAACTTTTTCTGCCATTGCACCATAGAATAGTATCAAAGTAAGTATCATCTATTTAAAAAAAAACTATACAATCAATCAATCAGCTGATTAATCCATAAAGGAAATGATCAATAGTTTAAAAATGAGCTCCACCTCAACAAACTGTGGAATCCTGCTTTTACATGAATGCATCAGTCAGAATGAATTCATATTTAACAGTGTGACAGTCACATAATGCATGAGCAATATTCATTTCATGGTTACCATGGTGACGGTCCACAGGGGAGGGGCCTGTGTCCTGCAGAGAGACACACACTGATCAATGTGTGTGATCATTATGATCAATACTGACACACATTAACTGCAGAGTGTGACTCACTGAGTTTCCAGCAGGTGGAGACACCTCCTCAGTTAAACTGCAGCACCGTCTGTGTATGTCTGTCTCTGTGAGGACAACCTGCAGTTTGGAAACATCACTCTGAGGACATTTTGACTTAGTGAGAAAAAAAATTAACAAAGGGAGGACATTTTTTGACATAGAACAGTTTTGACTCATTGAGGACATTTCTTTACAAAGTGAGGACATTTTAAAACTAAGGACATTTTGACAAAATGAACTGTTTTGACACGAGGACATTCTGACAAAGTGAGGACATTTTTTTTGACATAGTAAGAACAGTTTTGACTCAGTGACGGCATTTCATTACAAAGTGAGGACAATTTGATTCAGTAAGTACTTTTAACTCAGAGAGGACATTTTTCACAATGTCAGGACATTCTGATGAAGTGAGGACATTTTGACTTAAGGTGGACATTTTTGGACATTTGTGTGTGTGGCGGTGAGGTGGGCGGGGTCAGACTGTGACTGACAGAGAGCAGCTAAAGTGACTTTAAACTTTAACATGTGTTCGACAGATGTTCTTCACATCTACAACATGATTATCACACACACACACACACACACTGGAGCCAACAATAACACGTGATGAACCAAATCCAGCATATTTTCATGTGTGTGTGTAAATGTTGGAATTTCCCCATGGTGTGTGCGCTCCTGAACACACACACACACACACACACACACACACACACACACCCTGTTTCCTGTCCTCAGCAGCCAATCAGATGACCCAGAATGAGTTGTGACCTTTGACCCTGTGTCCTCTGGTTGCGGCTGGAACAAATTAAAGGACGGTGGTTGAGTTTAACAGAGAGGTCAGAGGTCACAGGCCCTGCTGCCACACCAGCCTCTGTCACGACACACTCCCACTGATAGAACACAACAGTTCTGAGGAGCTCACTGACAGCGACACACCTCAGGTGCTCTTTATTTCTGTATGTCTTCACACTGTTTACAGAAGAACGTCCTGTGAGCCTGCCAGCAGTTCCCCAGGCCGCCCAAACTTGGCATGCCGGAAGAATCAAGTTGGGCTGCGTCTGGGTGGGGTGGTTTAACTAAGATGGCCAATGGGAGTGTATTTCGTCAGGCAATTTGAATGGCAGGCTAATAAATAGCTAAAGGCTAATCACAAGCTAAAAGCTAATGCTAAGCTAAAGGCCAATGATAAGTCAAAGGGCTTTTTGTTAAGGGTTCAAAAAATTTTGAAAATACAAATTAATATAAATCCAACATATTATTGCCAAAGTTAAATTGGTGTATAAGAACATATTGGCTAATTATCTTTTTTTTAGAGACTCTAACACACTGTCCACCTCAGAAACAAACATCATATAATATAATACAACATAACGCTACGTAACTTAATGTAGTGTAACATAACATAATGCAACGTAACATAACATAATGCAGCATAACATAACGTAACGTAACGCAACGTAATTTAATGTAGTGTAACATAACATAATGCAGCATAACATAATGTAACGTAACATTATGTAATGTAATGAAATGTAACGTAACGTAACACAATGTAACTTAACGTAACATAATGAAACATATTCATGCTTAACGTAATGTAAAGTAACACAACTTAACACAATGTAACACAACATAATGTAACATAACGTAACATAAAGTAACATTATGCAGTGTAATTCAATGAAACGTGACATAACATAATGTAATGTAACATAATGTAATGAAAAGTAACTTAGCGTAACTAACTTTATGTAATGTAATATAATGTAGCATAACGTAATGTGAATGCAACATAATGCAGTGTTACGCAATACAACAAAACATAACGAACGTAACGTAATGTAGCGTACCATAATGTAACTTAATGTAAGGTAACATATACGTAAAGAACATAATGTAATGTAATACGGTGGTTCTCAACTGATCCAGCCACAGGGACCAGATTTCTCGTTAGTAATTAGTTCCTCATGCATTCACCGTCATGCTAGCGTTAAGCCGCGCTGTCGAGCTAGTTTTCCGTCTCTGTTAAGTAGATGTCTGTTAGTCACTCACTCTACAGCAGGAAACAGCACTTCAAAACAAAATGTGTTGTTTTTAAAAACTTAAAACATGTTTGCGAGTCACTTGTGGTCCTACAGAATGGACTGGCAGCGACCCACTGTTGGACTGCGACCCGGCGGTTGGGAACCACTGATGTAATGTAATGTAATATAAAGAATATAATGACGCGTATGAAATATTATAGATGGCTCAGTTGTATTTAAATCTTCAGTTTATTGTGACGACTGAAACAGGAAGTGATCAAATATGTGTCGATGAAATCTTATAGCTTCCAAACCGACACACACACACACACACACACACACACACACACACACACACACACACACACACACACACACACACACACACACACACACACACACACAGCTCCTGTAGATCTGTAGATGTGTTCCAGATGTTCTGTATGAGCTGGATCAACAGACGCACACAGAACAAACACACTCTACAGTACTTGCACCACGTCTCATCATCACAGTCTTACAGCACAGCTACACTTTACTACAAATAAAGACATTAAATATTATTGTAAGGTTTTATTTTTGCATTAATTTCTATAAAGTGTTTCTCAGATTTAAGGGGGGATGCACCTTTAATTTGAAAGTTTTCAAATAGATTTCAGACCTTAATGTCAATGTGTGTGTGTGTGTGTGTGTGTGTGTGTGTGTGTGTGTGTGTGTGTGTGTGTGTACTTACATGTATAAAGTTACACACAGGCCGAGTGTTTCTGCAGACATGAACACATCATCTAATATCAAATGATGCCTTCAAGGTCTTCAAGAAGACTAAAAACAAGATCCTGTTACTATGTGTCTGTGTGTGTGAGGTCATCACCAGGTCATGAGAGGAAGTGAGGTGTCAGCCTGTCAGCCTATCAGCTGACAGATCACCTGCTGATTGACAGGTATGATCATTACCATGGCGACAGGCCGTCTGTCTATCTCCTCTTCCCGGTGACAGATCCAGGGTCAGTCAGGAGGAACCTGGAGCCTCCACAGGTCCTGGAAACTGCCCTTGAATCAGAGGAAAGAGTTGCTGATGATCTTCAGAGCTGTGTGTGATGTTCCACAGTCGTCTCAGCGAGGAGGTCTGTTGGATCTGTTGGTGGTAGAGTGAAGGCAGCAGGAGGAAGAGGAGGAGGAGGAGACTTCACTGAGCTCAGATCAGATAACATCACAGTCTGTGTGTGTGCTCAGGGGCCCATTCATCACTCTGCCTGTCACAATATTATTCTACCAATTAACCTGAGGGAACCACACACACACACACACACACACACACACACACACACACACACACACACACACACACACACACACACACACTCATGTGTGAGGGACCAGGTGTTGCTGACGTTCTTAAAGACGTATTTCTCAGAAACCGTTCTGTCTCCACAGCAGAGACACAGATACGTCTGAACTTGGTGCTACGTGTCCAGAGAACACAGAGAACACAGAGAACACACACAGAACAGACTGTGGCATTTGATGTTACTCAAGAGGTAGAGAACCTACAATATGGCGGCCAGCTGGTAAACAAACAGGTCACCAAACATGTTTCAGTACACATCTGAGGTCAACATTGA
Organism: Epinephelus awoara; assembly: GCA_035609425.1. Taxonomy (NCBI): domain Eukaryota; kingdom Metazoa; phylum Chordata; class Actinopteri; order Perciformes; family Serranidae; genus Epinephelus; species Epinephelus awoara. The sequence goes on along the minus strand of CM069315.1, from coordinate 29,731,692 downwards.
TCAACACTGATCAGTTTTACCGTTTGATCTCAGTTCTGGTCTGCGTCTGACAGAGAGGGAGGGAGGAGGTTCTCTCCCTTGATCCGGTTCTATACTCTTTGTGTCTGTGGTGGCGGCAATACCAAAACAAGGACGTAAAATCCAGTTCAAAGCAGCAAAAATCTGAGCTGAGAGTCGAGCGGGGAGATCAGGGCGCTGCGGGGAGTTTACTGTAATCATTCTATCCTGGTTAAAAATCAGCAGAGTATATCTTTAAGGTTCTTGTAAGAAATGTTGGTGAGGTTCCAGGTGTTCCGGAAGTTCTTATGGAACACGTAAGAGACTGTGATATTTCAGGAGTTTCAGAGATTCTTGACAAATTTCTAGATGTTGATAAACCCTCAGGAGGTTTGGTGGTTCTTCAGGAGGTTCTAGAACTTGTTGATAAACCTTTACAAGTTTCAGCGGTTCTTTGATGGTCTAAAAATTGCTGATAAACCTTCAGAAGTTTCAGTGGTTCTTCATGAGGTTCTAGGGGTCTTTCATAAACCTTAGGAAGTTTCAGTGGTTCTTCATGAGGTTCTAGAACTTGTTGATAAACCTTCAGAAGTCACAGTGGTTCTTTGGGAGGTTCTAGAAGTCGTTCAGGAGGTTTTAAGAGTCACTGATAAACCTTCAGAAGTTTCAGTCGTTCCTCAGGAAGTTCTAAGAGTCACTAATAAACTTTAGGATGTTTCAGTGGTTCTTCAGAGTTGTTGAGGTTCCATGAGTTTCCAATGCTTTTGAATAAGTCTTGTAAGTTATTTCTGAGGTTTTAGGAGCCTCTGTGATTCTTTAGGAGGTTCTATAAGACTTAAAGAGGCTTCGTGGGTTTAAGGGTAGTTTCCAGGAGTCCTTTAGGAGGTCCCTGGGGTTCTAAGAGTGGTTCAAGAGGTCCTTGAAGAGTTTCCAGGGTGTTTTTCGTTATGTTGGAGGTCAGGAGGTTTGTCAGAAACTGGAAAATGTTGAACTGGAAAAATCACATGCATGACTGTTCAACACACACTTTGAACACACACACGCTGGACACACACACATTAAGCACACACACATGTATCGAGGCACTTCAGAGCTGTCAGCACTGATCGTCCTGCAGAGAGAGACACAGAGCAGGAGGACGGCCAAATCTGTCTGGATATCACACACACACACACACACATTTAACACACACACACTGAACACACATACATTGAACACACTAAGCGCACACACCGAACACACACACACACACACTTCCATATGAAACACAAACCTTCTGTTTCTTCAGTTCTCTGCCAACAATGTGCTCATTAAAGTGAAATAACATGTTGAAATGTTCCTTCCTATACATCACACACACACACACACACACACACACACACACACACACACACACACACACACACACACACAGTATATCTACACTGTAAAACTCAGCTGGTTTTCATAAAATAAAAACTCAAACAGTTGGCAGCGTCTGGAAGTCATTTCAAAAACGAGAAGAAGAAGAAGAGTTTGACTCGCTCTGTTTACGTGCACTAAATATCAGTCTTTTACTCTTCTCCTGAAAAAGACAATATTCCTTCTGAGCTGTTTACACGTCTAATGAAACTGAATATTCCACAGATACTTTACATGCAGCCGTGCACACTCTGATTAATGCACCCTAACATGTCATTTATCACGTCTGAATATAGAACAGTGGATCATCTGGAGCTGCTTGTGTCATTTTGCTTCTTTGAACCAAAAAAGGATATTTTTCTCCAGCAGCGTTGGACAGCCTCCATCTTTCATTCCTTCAACCACCTCCGTGTTGTATTTGTGCATGTCCAAGAACCTGTTGATATCCAGGTCCTTCATCATGTTTAAAGTAGGTGTGTTGAAATGCGGGCTTTTCTCTGGGGCACGGCTGAGGCTCATACTCCAAATGAGCTGTGTACACGTTCAAATGCGGCTATTAAAACTTGAATGATAAACACATCCATGACTTAATCGGAGAACGCCTAATCCAGGCTGAACATGTTGTTTGCATGACCTGTATCAGATTCAGGATATTGTCATATTCACAATAGTAGTGAAATATCAGTGTGCATGTAGATGTAGTCACTGTGGGGGCGGGGCAGCAGGAGCGCTCTCGCTGTGTGGTATTAGTACTGAGAGATATTTCTGGCAAGTCCCGCTTTCCTATTATTTTTTGAGTCACTCTAATGCACCACCTGACCTGGCATCTCAGGAGCTTCTAATTAAAAGCAGGCGTGCTGAAGTGAGTGTGGAGCGTGGAAGACGCCACGGGGTTACAGTCTTTAACTGCTGCCTGTTAGGTTAGTCTTAGTTTTTTATTGTTTGGTGAAGTCGTTAAATACCCCGCTGATCTGAACTTTGTTTGTGTAAAGGCCCGTTAATTTGGGGAATGTTTATTTGGGGATTTTTGTTTTCATTTTTTTTTTTAACGCAACAGTCAAGACAATCAGTTCTTAGTCATCTTTCAACTCTCCACACATCCTGCAAATCAGTCGACTCTAAAACCAACCGAAGCACCTGGATCATGAAACGGTCAGTAAAACTAAACCAAAGACTGCAAGTTCATCAAATCTCCCGTTGTGGCGCCTGTGGGCGGCGACTTTTTGAATTTATTTGGAAACCATAATAAAGTACTTTTACTACAGTAAAGGATCTGAGTACTTCTTCCATCACTTGCACTCTTAGGCAGATCATATGGAAGGTTATTGATGCCACACACGACCCAAAAAAGGTCACTATCACGTAATAAGGTGAAAAGAAAAGAAAAATAAACTTTTGTTATAATAATATTGTCATAACGTGAAAATAGCTTGTAGAAGTATGAAAAACATTTTGTTGTAACAAGTAACTTTTCATGACATTATGTGATATTGAATTTTTCCTGGCTTGGCATCATCGGACCCTTAATTAGCTTGGCATTATGATTAGCCGTAAGCTAATCATCAGTTTATGTGACAGCTGTGATATTTTGGTGAAACATTAAATTTAATCCAACATTAACACAGATCCAGAGGTGATTGGTTCCCAATTGGTCCACACAGTTTAATACATTCAGCGTCATAACGTAGTGTTCAGCACGTTTGGCCATGTTAGTTACCCACTTTACAGCAGGAAATAGCACTTCAAAATATAAGCTCTGGGCAAGAAATTCACTGTGCTTAGAAAAAGTGTAATGGTCCATCGATCTGGATCGATATATCTATTCAGTGATCAACGATCAAATATCATCGATCCAAAGTGAAAACATTGATACATATTCTCATCTTTAGGTTTTACTTTGAAAGTCTGTCACCGTTTAACATCGGCAGCAGCTGAGAGAAAGACGGTGAGGATAAAGTTATCTACTTGGAAAAAGTCAGTAAAGACGAAATATTATGGATTTCAGAGAAAACAACATGCTGTGACTTAAACCACCAGTGAGTAAAAAAAAATAACGTTACATGTAATTTGTTGAGCTGTAAGTTGAGGGGGAAAAGTCCGCTAGCTGCAAGGCTAATTTCTGCAACGTAAACGTGCTAAAGCTGATAATTGGTGACGAGCAAAAAACAGTTGTTTAGTCCATGAACCTCGACAGATACTACTGAGCTGAATTTGATACTTCTGTTAAATGATGTTGTTAATCTGTGTTTTATGGCTGTTTTAAGTTTGTCTTCAGGACTGTAGGACAAATAGACCTCAGGTTTTAAGAAAAAGTTGATGGTTTGGGTTTAAATGAAAACATTCAGAATGGACTCACGACCCACCAGCTGGTAACCAGTGGTGCTCACCACAGTAAAAAGAGCTCCTTTAACTTCATGTTCATTCATCAAACAAACACCTACAACACATCTCATTGGGCAGGACGGTTCATCTTTATTGTGATTGGCTGACAAATAATTCTCCTAAATATCAATAATAATTATAACAACAAGGCTTGCATGTATAAAACGGCAGAGAGCTGCAGCTGATCCGGAGTCAGCTGCCGTGTTCACACCACAACATGGAACCAGAAGTACTGGTCACACGATTTCCAACAAGAACCTCCTGCTCCTGAAGGCACCATTCAACAACGATGACATCACTGCAGCAGTCTTCAATGTGAAGACTGCTCCCATCATGCAACAGCCCAGTATACAGTGAGGAGGCTCCGCCCCTGTAGTGCTGCTGTTGGCTGGTTAGTGGTTCGACCGACGGGTCACGGGGACCAAAGAGTCCTGAAGTCAGTCAGTTTGTCGTCATGCAGTCATGAGGGTTTAGTTTTAGTTAGTTGATCAAATCAAATTAAAGGACTGATTAAATTAAATTTACAGATTATTGCTCGTCGAGTTACTGTGGTAATAAAAAACCTGAAAGAGAAGCCAGGTGTGATAGATCCAGACCTGGAGCAGGTTGCACCACCTGGTCTTTACTAAACCTGGTCCTAACTGCTCAGTGTGTTGTTGTTAAGACCCGTCTTTAGAACGGACTTTACGTCTGTTGCACTCAGGCTGCTGATTTATAGAAATAAATTTTGACTGAACACCTGCTGCTAACTAGACGGAAGATTTATGCCCGGTCTAAGTGAGAAGAAGGCTTAAGCCTAAATAGTGCAACTGGCGTAACTATGAGGTTGGACTTGGAACACCAGGCTATGACTGACTTAGCTAAAGACTTGGTGGAAGCCTTGTTGGTGCAACCAGCCCCAGGTCAGTGATTTAAACAGGTCTGATTCCCTGGTGAGAAAACAAGAGAGCCGCGGCTTTTTAGGCAGACGTAAGAATGGCGTCTTCATGTGCCAAAGCCAGGAAGATGGAGAGAGATGGTCTTTCAGTGTGGACGAGATGTTCGCAGCTGAACAAGATTTTGTAGTGGACTTACAGAGAGAACTACTCCACACACACTAACACATTTTCATTTTAAAAAAGACAACGATCTCCGTACACATGAGTGTTTTAGCACCGTTTCAGAAACAATCTCTGTCCATACTAGCACTCCTGAAAGTCCATGATTATTCACGTACACTGGACAGATGCATGTCGTCATAAAAAAGAAGCAGTTGTCTACAATGCAGTTGCTTAGTTGCAGAGAATACTCCACAGGAAGGAGTACAATGGTGAAAAGTAAGACCAGAGATTTCTTGCTCGGACTGATGATAAGGTGGATCTGGTACTGAAAGTAACACCACATTGCGCTGCTGGACGCAGGAATTGTTGCAAATTCCTCTAAATGTCTTGCCTCCTGCGGATGTGGGCAGTACTAGCATTATAAAATGCAGAATTTAACCTAAACAGTAAGGTCACAGGATCAAGGTTTTGATCCTGCAAATGTTGAGGACATGCTTTAAGTTGTTTTAGAAGTGGGTTATTATCAGACAGATACTGTGGTTCTCATGGGCAGAACAAATAACTGACTGACTTCAGGTGTGATCTCTGGTCCTAAACATCAGATCTTCTCAGGCAGCTTGGAAATATTAAGGCAAATCTTTTTTGTTCTTTTGTTTCTTTACAAAATGAAAAGGACTTTCGTATAAAAACAATGATCTCCTAGTCTTCTTTAAACATGATCAAATATCTGGTACAAAAAGTGCTAAAATACAACAACATTAACAGTTCTACAGTTTGAATATTTCTTGTGTCGTCCTCAGACCCGAAACAGTTCCCACACTCGCAGGTCTGGGACTCTTTAAAACTTATTTAAAAGGTTTTGTTTGCTGTAAAATCAGCTTAAATGTGCGTAGTCTGTGGAAAACTTTGTATTCCTCCACAGTGGTCTTTGTTCGAGAAGGTTGAAACTAAAATGCTAAAAAGTGATGGTCAACCGAAAACTTTAAGATGAACATGACGGTGCTTTTTGAATCCACTTAAGCTGACACTGATGAATCCAACCGGACCAGTGATTCTGGACAAAACTGCAATCTTTTAACAAACCTCCACATTGTCCACATTGTTTAGTGTTTGACTCTAAATGATGGATTTCAGGTGCAGCATCAGTGTTAAGTTTTAAAAAAGTTCTCAACCCCTCAGAATAGGGAATGTTTGAGGACCCAAGCTCAATAAAATACACTTGAGTACTTTTACAACCCCGAAATCCACCATTAGTGGACCTTTGTAGGTGCCAGTTTAAGAAACTCTTAGTCCTTTTGAGAGTTCCATAGTGTGGCGTAAATATTCCTCAAAGTTTTCCTGAAAGTCTCCCAGTATTCCAGGGAACTCCATCACCTGAAGAATCATATTAACCTGGATAAATCCTTGAGAGCCTTTTTGAAATATTTCCACAGAAGCCTGAAATCTCAAAGATTCACGAAGATTTCCTCAAAAGGTTCACCGCTGTTTTCTGAAGACATCACAGAATAATTCTCACAGATTTTGACAAGTATGACACTTAAACTTAACAAGAACACGTCGACACGTCACAATACGAGTCCCTTCTGAACGTCCTGATGTCCCTCAGGAAAATATTCCCACATTAATAAGGATTACCAACTGGTCTGTTTGGAATTCCTGTGAAGTTGTTCCAATATTCCACAACATATTTCAACTTGTCCTCGAGAAGTCCACAAAAACGTTTAGTTAAAATCCCAGAATATTCCTAATGGAGTATTACAAGGTATCCACAGACCTGAAATGTTACTCGGACACGTTCGCTCATGACAAGAATCCTTTCGGTCATTTTTTAAAAATCTCTTGGTTTTCAGCAGTCATAGCGGCAGAAGTTTGGGAGCTTTAGTTTGGACCATCAGCTGTTTCTTTAAAGGGCTTTGTTAGTGCATGAAAGGACGAGTATAAAGCATCCGCCCTCTTTTGTATTTCCACCAGAATCCAGTGGAGATCAGAATCTCGTCCAGAATCTGCAGGTTTTAGATCCGCTGCAGCAAGAACCCAATCCGCTCTGGAGAACCAGAACCAACGTAAGAATTCTATGTGACAGACAGAGCTGGGAACCAATCCCAGCTCTGCTTTATGCAGTGGGTGGAGCTTTGTGATAACAACAAGGCCAAATAAGTCCAATCAGAGTCCTCCTGCATCCTGTAATAGATCCTGATTGGCCCGTGAGTTCAGGGTTTGGAGCAGGATTATAAAAACAAAGTAGGAGGAGTTTTCCTGAGCAGTGGAGGCCTGAAGTGGTCTAGCATGGCAAGGTGTGTCCTGAGAGGCGTGGTCAACTCTGTCCTAGGCTCTGATTCGTCAGATTAACATGGGAGGCGGAGTCCTGTTGCACCTGAGTCAAACATGACAAAGCGTACATAGCAAAGAGGACATTCTGCAGTCACTGTATGTTCATGTTTTAGTCTTCTGAGTTTTGTTGTGCTTCCTTAACGTCACAGCTGTGTTTGACCCGATTGCCTTTCATTGGTCCAAACATCTGGAGGCGGAGTATCACCGGTCCTCAGGCTTCGTGATTGGTCAAAATGTTCAGTGGTCAGTAAAAAGAGCGAGCGAGGCTCAGTGTCATCCTGAGTGTTGTGGTTTTGGACAGTGCGGCAGGGCAGAGCTGTTATTGGTCAGTAGAGAAGGGTGGGCGGGGCTTTGTGTATCCTGAGTGTCTGGATGGAGGAGAGGATTTTCTTTTGGTGGCCGGCGAGCGTCACGCCCACTCTGAGCAGGTCTCTATGGAAACAGAAGGGGAGAGTTTGAAAGAGCCAAAAATACAGCTGAACTAACGTGAACACTTTATTACAAAATTTCATTAATTTGACTTTAAGACAAGGAGCCATCAATATTTATGTGTTTGTGTATCGTACTCAGTGTTGAGCTGCGAGACGACGTCCAGGCTGGTGAATCCGGCCTGCAGGAAGCTCTGCTCATATCGCTCCATCTTTATAGCTCGAAGCCACTCAGAGACTGAACCACATGCCGAGAGAGGAGGGGGGACACGTTGGTCCAACAGAGGCTGGGACGCACTGAGAGACAGACAGATGGGTAGACAGAGAGACAGACAGACAGGCAAAAACAGACAGACAGGATATTACTTCATTCTGAGCCTTAATCCAGGAATGTGAACCGTTCTGCACCTGCTCATGTAAACAACTCTGTCTATATAAACTGCTGCCAATCACACAGCTGGCAGCCCCACAGGCCCCGCCCACTGCACACACACACACACACACACACACACACACACACACACACAAATACACTCTCCATGGCAGCCCCTGACCTCTGACCCCCAGCAGCTGGTGCATTAGTGACATTCCAGCCCTGCCAATCAAACCCCCTTCTCCTCCTCCTCACCTTCGTCCCTCTGGGAGCGTCACCTTCAGGGAGGCGGGGTTTCGGATCAGCCTATCGAGCGAAGCCACCACGTCGCAGAACCTCGGCCGATTGGCTCGTTCCTTCTGCCAGCAGTCCAGCATGAGCGCGTGCAGGGAGTTGGGGCACTCTGGCGGCGGGGGCAGCCGGTAGTCCTGCTCGATGGCGTTAATCACCTGACAGAGTGAGACGGTTCTGGTTTTTCTCTTTATTTATACATTTAATCACTTTAATGATGATTAAACAATTTAAGAGCTGCTGTTCAGTCTGTGGCACTAAACAGAGAACTTATTTCTTTATTTTTCCCGTTTGTTCTTCGTTCACTGTCATGAAACACCTCTGATGCAAAATGTATTGAATTTTAATAGAAGGAAAAAATAACTGGAAATTGTTTAATTATTTATATGAATCTATATGTTAGTATATACTCATAGATGTCATTATTAATATCAGACCTCTGTTTTCAGTTGTACTGCATGAGTTAGTGTTTGTCCCAGAATAATTAACAAAAATATTGGTTTTGATTCCTGATTAGATTTTTGTTTTTCAGCTGTATTGTGTTGCCATGGTTCCTCGTGTCGTAATGCTTTGAGTTGTGGTTATGTTGTTATAATCTGTCATACAGCAGGCTAAAGACTCCTTAACGTAAAGGAGAGATGGAGCAGGAACCCCTGCTACATATAAAGTAAAAAATTAAGCTGCATATTAAACTGGGCAGATGGAGGTTTGTATCCATCTTGAACTGTATTTGCGTTTCATGCAGGTGAATTTGTGCTGATGTGCATTCTTAGACATATTTTAATTTCTGAAAAGAAAAAAAAAGTGCAGTAACTCTGAGGACCCACTGTTGAGAACCCATTTAACAGAAAATGGTTAAACAAATAGTTTTTTCCTTACGTCCTGGTTGCTCATGTCCCAGTATGGACGTTCTCCGTATGACATCACTTCCCACATGACGATGCCGTAACTCCACGCGTCACTGGCTGATGTGAACTTTCTGCGAGTGAAATAAAATATTGACTTTGATTAACTATGATAACAAATATTTATCAGAACTGAATACACCATGTAGTACTGATACTCACCTGTAGGCGATGGCTTCAGGAGCCGTCCACCGAATGGGAATCTTTCCTCCCTGAGAACAAGACAGTTGGTTAGCTTAGGGAAGGACGCTGGCAGCTAGTCTTTCAAAAATAAAAGCACAGTGTAGTGGCCTACAGAGGAAACATGCTGCAATAAAAGCTCTGTAAAGTTTACTAGGTCCTTTTAAGAGACTGTTAATGAATGAATTATATTTGCAAAGAAGAACAGAGGACCAATAACAAAACCCTGAGGAACTCCACATGTTTGAGCAGCTAGCTACAGGTTGTTTCATACAGCTGAGGACTGAGTCTACCCTGTGCCTCAAATAGGTATCATTCAGGTTAACAAAGAGGATCTTGGCAGCGTGCTAAATAGTTAGCCTGTTCGCTAGCTGTTTTATCAGCTGACTCACCAGAGAGCTGGTGTACGTCGGGTCAGAGGAGTTTTCAGTCAGGAACCTGCTGAGACCAAAATCTGACACCTGAAGACACAGAAACACACCTGTTAGATCTCACTGACATACAGCTGAACAGGTGGACAGACAGACAGACAGACAGACAGGGGGACAGGGGGACAGTCTCACCTTGCACACCAGGTTGGAGTTGACCAGGATGTTGCGAGCTGCCAGGTCTCTGTGGACGAAGCTCATGTCTGACAGGTACTTCATCCCCGCCGCGATCCCACGCAGCATTCCCACCAGCTGTATGGTGGTGAACTGTCCGTCATTCATCTGCAGAGACAGACGGGTGAGACACAGACAAGTGAGACACAGACAGGTGAAACACAGAGAGGTGAGACACAGACAGATGACACCTGTCTCACCCTCAGAAAGCTGTCGAGCGCTCCGTTCTCCATGAACTCGGTGAGGATCATGACGGGACAGGAAGTGGTGATGACGCCCTCAAGGTGGATGATGTTGGGGTGCTGGAACTGACCCATGATGGACGCCTCCGACAGGAAGTCCCGCCTCTGCTTCTCTGTGTAGCCGCCTTTCAGCGTCTTGATCGCCACGTAGTTCTCCTTCCTGCCCGGGACCCTCAGCCGACCACGACACACCTCGCCAAACTCACCTGCACAGGTACATCAGAAGGTGTCATCAGAGTTATGATCATTATAGTCTTTAAATATTAAAAACACACCCTGACATCACCATCAGAAAGTTTGATCCTTTCTGAATATCAGTGGACCCGATGTTAAACTCTTAACAACATGGACCTTTCCTGTAGAGGTGTACTGTTGCTTTAAGGCTCATTAGCACATACCAACATGTCTACACCTCATACAACACGTACATACATGTGTGTGTGTGTGTGTGTGTGTGTGTGTGCGCCAGGTGGCGGTGAAAGCTTTGCACTCTTGTTTCCGCGGTAACAGCTATCCAGTTACATCTCACTAATGTCCTGAGCAGAGAGTCCTACTGTTACAGTAGCTCCACACTCACACTGTGTTTACTTTTAATAATGTGGAGAACAGCGAGAACATGGATTCTCCTCTCAGGGTTCTGCACGCAGATATTACAAAATAAAAGTCTCTGTAAGAGTGTGCCAGGAACAAAATAAAAGCCTTTTCTTAAACCATTTGTTTGTGCTGTTGCCTCCGAGCAGCTCTCTGATCAGATACTAAAAAGTTTCTGTAAAAGGTTTCTGAGCTTTTTCTAAAAACACTCTGGGTTTCCTAATATGTTCCCCAAACCCTCCCTCTCTAAATGTCTATGGGTTCCTTAACAAGTTCCTAAAAGAGTTCTTGAATAAAGTTTAAACCAAAAAAGAATCCTAGATCCACAAAAAGTTCCCCAAAAGGTTTTTATGTTCTTAAAAAGTTCCTTAAGATTCTTTGATTCTCATCAAATGCCAAATGTTACCTGCTTTACAGAAGTTGCTCAAAATGTCATTTTTTCTAGGTTTCTTAGAGATCCAAAAAGTTTTTTTTAGGTTAAAACAGTTTCTAAAAACATTTCCAGGTTCCTCAAAAGTTACTGAAGTTATCAAAAAGCTGACTTAGTTCCCTCTAAGCATCTAAAAGATTTGTAGGTTTCAGCAAATGGACCCTAAAATGTTCTTCCTAAAGGAAAAACTAAAAAAATGTTTCTCAAAAGGTTCCTGGATTCCACTCAAGCACCTAAAAGGTAATTCTTAAAATTATAAATTGCTCCTAATTTTTTTTTCAGTGGTAAAAAGTGTCTAAAAAGATATTTACAGATCTCTAAATTCATAAAAGCTCCCAATAATGTTCCTGGATTCCAGTCAAGTACCTATAATGGTTTATGTGGCCTTAAATTGTTCCCTGAAAAGGTCCTGAAAGCATTCTGAGTTCCTAAAAACTTGCTCAAAATTACTGAAATGCTTATTTTGTCTAAAAGGCCCCTTAAAAGATTTGTAGCTTCCAGAAACAAAGTTCAAGGCTTCCTAAAAGATTATTTAAAAAAGGTTCCGGATTCAAGTACCTAAAAAGGTTCCTTCATCCCTTAGCAGTTTTAAATATCATAAATTCTTCCTGAAAATATTTTTTGGTGGCAACAAGTTACTACAAGGTCTAAAAAAATCTATTTACAATAACACATTTCTAAATTCATAAAAGTTCTTCAAAAGGTTCCTGGATTTCAGTTACGACTCTTTAAAAAACTTTGTATGTTTTAAAGATTATAAATTGTTCCTCCTTTGGGGGGGGGGGGCTAAAAAGTTGCTCAGACTTATAAAAGAAGTTTACTTGGTTCCTTCTAAGCACATAAAAGGTTCTGTAAAAGGTTTTAAGAATTCAGAAAAAGTTCCTAAAAAAACTCCTCGATTCCTGAAAAAGTTACTATAAAGGTTCCTGGATTCAAGTCAAGTACCTAAAAAGGTTCATGTGACCTCCAAATGTTCCTTAAGGAACCAGAAGCATCACTGTGTAAAAACATGTTACCGACCTGCTCCGATCACTTCCTCAATCTTCACGAAGGACGCCTCAATCTCTTTGGCGAATTCCCTCACTGCCTCGTTGGGGTCCTCATACGTAAACGGGTCGATGTACACCTTCATTGCTATGACGACAACACATCATCATCATCATCATCATCATCATCATCAGCATCAGCAGCAAAAACTAATCAGTTCCTCCAGGATTTCGTGGGCTGTTTTCAGGATTGTTTCCGCCTGAATTGCCACCTGGTTATCGGTGACTGTTGGGTAACGTTAGCTGTGTGATGCATCAAATCGTCAAATTTGCGTGATTGCGTGATTCCTTGTTGTGACTGGACAAAATGGCGAGTACAAACTTCACGGGAGTCGGCTGAATTTGAGTTAACTGTTACGATCACAACATCCTGGAGGGACGAAATAAACCTGAAGGTAACACAATCTGATTGGCTGAGCTGAAACTCACTCTGTCCCATCTGGTAGTGTCCACTCTTATCATGCAGGTCTGAGTCCTTCATTCTCCTGCTGAGGGACAGACAGACAAGAGACAGACAGACAGACAGACAGACAGGAGACAGACACACAAGAAAGACAGACAGGAGACAGACACACAAGAGAGACAGACACACAGGAGACGAACACAGGAGAGAGACAGGAAAGACACAGAAAGAAAAGAGACAGACAGGTCTTTAGTTTTTCAGCAGCTGCAGGATTCTTTATCTCCCCAGAGACACACACTCACACAATAACACACACACACGGTAACATACACACACACACACACACACACACACACACACACACACACACACACACACACACACGCATACACACACAGAAAGACACACACAGTTACACACACCTCCTCTCTCCTTCTTTTGGTCTCTTTCTCTGAGGAATGTTATTATGTGTGTGTATCTCTCCATCTTCTCTCAGAGTGTTGAGTTTCTCCGTCTTTATATAGTTGTCGTTCCCGCCCTGATGTGTGTGTGTGTGTGTGTGTGTGTGTGTGAGTGTGAACCCGAGGTCACTGTTCTATTGTTCTGCTGCAGGGAGGGAGCATCCTGAACACACTGACACACACCATCACACACACACGCACACATTCTCTTACCGGTAACAGTACACAGCAACGATCACCGCGGCGATGAGCAGCAGTATCCCCATGGAGACGAGGACCGCCGTCACCACCAGCTGAGAGTGAGCGACACCTTCCGGAAACAAACATCAGGACACATCAGCTTCACGCCGTCATCAACATACACAGTGTTTATATATGAAGTTATACGTAGCACCACGAGTACCATCAGGCAGCGTGTTGAAGGTGCTCGCCGCGCTAAACGTCCCGTATCCGGCCTGCGAGCGAGCGCGGACCTGCACCTGATACTGCACGGCCCGCTGCAGCCCCGCCAGCACCACCGCAGAAGACCGGCTGGACATGTACTGCCACTGACCCGCCTCCTCGCCATCCTGACGATGACATCAGCAGTTACATCACAGTCCATCACATCAGCCCTGCATGTGTGTGTTACTGTGTGTGTGTGTGTGTGTGTGTGTGTGTGTGGGTACCTTGCGGCTGTAGCGGAGCTGGTAGTCCAGGATCTGGTACTGGTTCTGCAGAGCTGGAACGTTCCACTCTAAAGACAGACTGGACTCTGAGGCCGCCGCCCTCCTGACGCCGGACACTGGAGGAGGAACTACACACACACATATACGCAGAGTTATAATTGTAAATGTTCACTCACCTGTAGAGTGACCTCATGTGACCTTCAAATGTTCCTCAAAAGCTTCTTAGATTTGTATCAAGTACTTGAAGTTTCCTGCCTCCTAAAAGTTTCTCAAAATGTTCTTTAGGATTCTTAACGATCCTCAAAGTTTTCTGGGTGGTAAAGTTTCTATTAACCTCCCCGGGTTCCTAAAAAGTTGTTAACATTTTCTAAAAGTTACTTGGTTCTTTCGAAGTACCTAAAAAGGTTTGTAGGTTTCACGAAAAGATCCTTAAAAAGTTCATGGCATCCTAAAGGATTTCTAAAAAAAGTTTCACATGATCTTCAAATGTCCGTCAACGGTCCTTTAAAAGGATCCTGAAAACATCCCACAGTTCCTAAAAAGTTGTTAAAAGTGACCAAAAGTTACTTGGTTCCTGCCACCTTAAAACAATTTCTGGTGATAAAAAGTTACTCCATTGTCTAAAAAACATATTTCCAGATTTCTAGCGTAACAAAGGTTCCTGTATTCCTGACAATGTTACCTTCAAATGTTCCTAAATTGTCCTAAAAAGTTATTAAAAGTTGCTAAAAAGTTCCTTGGTTCTTTGGCTCTACCTAAAAGTTTATTTAAAAGGTTTGCAGATTCCAAAAAAAGCTCCTGAAAAAAGTAATGGTTTCCTAAAATATTCCTTAAAAGGTTCCCGGAGTCCAGTCAAGAACTCCTGCATCCTTAAAAGGATTTAAAGATAACAAGTTGTTGATAAAAAATATTTTTGGTGATAAAAAGTGACTCCAGTTGCCAAAAAAAAGGATATTTACAGTACAAGATTTATAGATTCACTTAAGTTTCTTTAAAAATGTTCCACTGTTCTTAAAAAGTTCCTCAAAGATCTAAAGAAGTACCTAAGCCTAGCATAAACTATGCTGCTTCCTTTAAAGTCATTAAAATTTTCTCAAAAATCCTTTAACTGTTATTAGGTGCTGAATAGTTCCTAAAAGAATCCTTGGTTCCTAAAAAGTTGCAGATAATTACTAAAAATCTTACTCGGATCCTTCTAAGAACCTTTAAGTTTTGTTGGTTCCAGAAAAAGCTCCTTTAAAAGTTCATTGCTTCCTAAAGGATTCCTAAGGGTTTCCAGATACTTAAAAAATTCGAAGATCATAAATTATTCCTATAAATATTCTTTGGTTTTAAAAACGTACTTGAGGTTCTACAAAATATAATTACAGTTACAGATTTCTAGATCCATAAAAGTCCCTTGAAAAGTTCCTGGATTTTAGTCAAGTACCTACAAAGGTTCCTGCATCCTTCAAGAGTTTTAATGATTACAGTTTTTTTTCCCAGAAGTTTTTGTATGTGGTAAAAAGTTCCTAAAAAAATCTCGAACTTTCTATAAAGTTTATTCGGTTCCTTCAGCACATAAAAGGTTCCACAAAAGGTTTGCGGGTTAAAAACCGCGTCTTTAAAAGGTAATTAAGATCATATATTTTTCCATAAAATATTTTTTGGGAGTTAAAAACTTACTCCAGGGTCTAAAAAAATATTTATAGACACAGATTTTTAGATCCATAGAAGTTTCTCAAAAGGTTCCTGCATCCTTGAAAAGTTTTAAAGATTAAAACTAATTCCTTAAAATGTTTTTGGGAGCTAAAAAGTTCTAAAACATCCGCAGGTTCCTAAAAAGTCGCTCAACCTTACTAAGAAGTTAACTTTGTTTCTTCCTATATTATGGTATATGTTGGTATGAAAGGCATTCTGGGTAATGTAGTGTATTTATGTGTTGCGTACCGTCTCTGCTGGTGGTGACGTTGACTGCGTCGAAGGCCGGCTCTGATTGGCTGAGAGCGGAGACGCCGTTCAGTGATTGGATGGTGAAGATGTACCTGGTGTGTGGGCGGAGTCCCCACACAGCCACGCGGCGCTGAGTCAGACCGTGTTGCGCTGGCCGGTAGAGGACGTTATCATCACACGGCGAACAGGAACCGACCAATCCCTGAGGAGGAGACAAGTAGAGGTGGAGTCAGGGGCGAGGAGACTGGACCAGGGTCTGATACTGGTCTGACTGGTCTTTGTGGCTGTAATCGTACTCTTCTAACTGGTCTTACTGGTGTTGGTGGTGTGCCTCAGTGGTGCGGGTTCGGGTCTAACTGGTCTGCCTGTTGTGCTGATTCTAAGTGGTCTTACTAGTGTAGGTGGTTTTGATCTAACTGGTCTTACTAGTGTCTGTGGTACTGGTCTAACTGGTGTACCTTGGTGGTGGTGGTTCTGGTTGGACCGGTCTAAGTGGTGTACCTGGGTACTGATGGTGGTGGTTCTGGTCTAACTGGTCTAACTGGTGTACCTTGGTGGTGGTCCCACAGCTGGAGCAGAGGACTCTGTAGTTGAGGTCTCCTCGTCCTCCTCGGTTCAGCGGCTCGCTCCACTCCAGAGTCACCGAGGTGTCGTTGACCTGACTCACTATGGAGCGTGGAGCAGAGGGGGGGCCTGAGGGGGGGGGTCAGAAGGTCAAAGGTCAAACAGCTGGTCGCTCTGTTGCCCTGAGTTCAGACTCACAGGCACATCAGAGCTGATCATAAAACTTTATTTTCTCTGCTGTTTGTTTTAGCTTCACTAAATAAGTCGAATCATCACAGAGTTCTCTTTGTGTGTTTCCAGCTGACTGACTGACTGAGGCCTACACACACACTGAAACCTAAAACCACACACACACACACACACACACACACACACACACACACACACACACACACACACACACACACACACACACACACACACTCAGAGGTAATGAGCCTATTAATTTGGACTAATTGCTGCTGCCCGGGGCGATGTAGTTACAGGGGCGGAGTCAGAGTACTTAAAGAGGCGGGTGGAGGTTTTGGAAAGAGAATAATGGGGCTGGTTTGTGTGTGTGTGTGTGTGTGTGTGTGTGTGTGTGTGTGTGTGTGAGAGAGTGTTGAGGATGTATTTAACAAGTTATACGTTTTTATATTTAGAGCTCACAGTAAAACAAACACCATTAAAGTCAGTGAACTGGTCAAACTGGATCAGAACAAAGAATTAAACAAGGTAAAAATAAAGCCTCACTCGTGCAGGGTGCGTGCAGCGGGTCGGAGTCGGCTCGGTGGTAATTCGGCAGTAGGCAGGGGCAGAAGGCGGAGCCTGGGATCTGAGTGTTGCTATTGGCTGGACACAGGCTGCACCCGCCTGGTCCCGACCCCACCTTGAACTGACCAGGTGGACAGGCTGCGGGGAAACACACAGTTAGCATTAGCATTAGCATCTCAAATCTAATCCATCGCTGAAACATCTTTAAAACAGATTGTAACATTTTGGATTAATCCGCCGCTGAAAGTAGTCCCTCCCGTCTGTGTGACACAGAGCACAGTGTCGACTGTGACAGAGGCCGAACATCAGCCGACCGCCTGATAAATTTAGGACCATTTAATTTACTGGAGACGGGATCACAGGGAGCAGCCTCGCACAGACAATGAGAGACAGGAAGTAACCTTGGCTTCGGCAGGATGTGGAAAGTGCTGCCATGATGTCATCACTGGCATCTCCCGCTAAGCACACGCACACGTGCACGCACGCACACACACACACACACACACACACACACACACATTCTCTCTTTGGCAGCTCAAGTAGCAGAAGTTGACCTCTGACCTTTTCACTCAGCCAGGCTTTTACTCTAACCTCCCTCCCCTCTCTTTGTGTGTGTGTGTGTGTGTGTGTGTGTGTGTTATAGTGTGTGTGTGTCAGCTGACCTCTGACTTCAAAAAGAATAACAGGAAGCTTCGACATACAAACTGTCTCTTTGTGTCTGTGTCACTGAACACACCACCAGGATTCATTAACTTGAAGCTGCGGCAGAAACCGTCCTCTGGTGCCGACACTGCTGTTTTTGTTTATTGTGATGCCACTTCTTAAAATATCCTCCAATACTTCAGATCCCTAAAATCTGCACAACCTCAACTGTAAGGGTGTGTGAGTCAGTAAACCATATTATTTGATTCAAGTATTGAAATTATGTCCTGAAAAAATACAGAAATCTGATGTTTTTTCATCAGATTTTTTAAAATTAAAAACACACAATAAATGCCAATTTTTTATGAGCATGGTGAAAAGCCGTGATTGATTCATTGTCCATTCATCTGGCGCCGATTCGCATATTTTGCACCACAGAGCAATGATGTCATTATGAGTGTACAATGTGATGAAGACAGAAGCCTCAGCTCTCTGCTGAAAGAAGAACGAATGTTCTTGTTACAATGGTTTCCATTTTAGACTGATCACACCACCAGCAGCAGCAGCAGCCTGAGCCGTTGACACAAGGCAGGATGGATCCACGCTTCCACGTTCTTTACACCAAATTCTGACTCTACCATCTGAATGTCGCGGCAGAAATCCAGATGTGATGATGGCGAAGACAGAAGCCGTCAGTCCGCAGACGGCGTGTTGGCTTGCTGCAGCAGGTGCTCCGTCCCCACCGAGCCGGTGCTGGTGTCAGACGGTGGGTCGCTGCTGCTGCTGCTGGCTGTATGTGCTTATGCCCCGCCCACACACATTCTCACTGACTGATGAATTGGCGCTGGTTATTTATATTATCGTGGCGTATTGATTATGAACACAGTCCATCTGATGCTGGTTTTGTTTCATCACTGAGTTCATCAACAGAACATTTGTATCAGGAGGCGTTGTTGCTCTTCTTCTACATCAAACTGTCATCATGTGTAATCATCTCCAGCTCCACTCTGTTTACACTGGCACTGAGTGTGTGTGTGTCTGTGTCTGTGTCTGGGTGTGTGTGTGTGTGTGTGAGAGACTGTGAAAGAATTTTAAGTGCTGATGTTGATGAAACACACTTCACCTCACACACTGTCGAAGCTTTTACTCTGTAAAATAAATGACGCTCTCAGCTGACTGTTCCTCTGAGTGTTCCAGTCCAAACGAGTCTCAACGAGTCTCAGGTGGTTCAGCTCCAAGTCAAGTTAACATACATGACGATACTTTTATTGTGTAAACTCACCTCGACAGCGCACGTCGGTGGCGCCCGCCTCGTATCCAGGGCGACAGGCACAGCTGGATGTCGGCTGCCCCACCCACTGCCCGTCCTCTCCGCAAAGCATGCTGGGAGGTCGTGACTGCTCGCCAGGCGGAGTCACAGCATTCTCCACACACACACCCTGGGCCTTCAAAACACACACACAAATGTTTCAGGATTAAAGCTTATAAACAACAGAATTAGTTAAATTATTGTGGTACTTTTATTTTGTAAAGTAAATAAAGAGGCTTTGATTTAGTATGAAAAATGATTTGGTTTTACTTTGTAGGCTAAATGACAGTACTTTTATTTTTATGAAAAACTGAATCATCATTTATTATTTTTTATAATTTATTTATTTTTATTTTTTCATTATTTTTTATAATTATAATTTATTTCTTTTTATTTTTTCAATTTTTTTAAATTTTTTTTTATAATTTATTTCTTTTTCTTTTTTCTTTTATATTTTATAAAACCTTTATTTTGTAAACTATATGATAATACTTTTATTTTCTAATTGTTTCTTTTACTTATTTTTATTATTTTCATTTTTTTTAATAAAACTTTTATTTTTGTAAACGAAATAACAAAGCTTTTATTTTGTTAAATAAATGACAGTAACTCTAAGTGATGATGATGATGATGATGGCGTTTTTACTTTTCAAAATAAAATCATTTTGTCTGTCTGAGGGTTTTTGGGGCATCTTGGGTATTTAACTTTGCCGTTGCCATGGTTACGGGGTAGTTACCTGCTCCACCAGTGAGTGGGGGATGGTTTCAGGGAAGGAGGCGAAGGCGCGGCGGAGCGGCGGGCATTTCTGGTAGAAGACGCGTACGGAGAGTAGCGCCATGCAGGCGCCCTGGCTCTGAAAGGCCAGGTAAAGCCCCGCCCCCCTCAGCCGCTCCAGGCGCAGCAGTTTGACGTTGTACCGCCTCTCGCCGCCGGGTCGCAGCAGGTGGTCGGCCGCCACCGTGGACACTTTGGTGTACGGGTTCTCCATCCAGGCCGGGTGAGTGGGCGTGGCCTCGTCGCTGTCGGACTGGTAGTAATAAAGGTTGAAGGTTTCTTTACAGTGGCGCCGGTTCAGACTGGAACACTCCATCATGGTGAACCTGAGGAACATTTATTGATCATCAATCAATAACTGATCAGGAACACAGACTGAATCAACACGGTCACAATTAAACAAGTTTTTATATTTTAATGTTCTTTAATTCTTCAGTTTCTGATTTTCAGCTGTGATTAAATGATATTGAATCAATGTCGACATGATGATGATGATGATGATGATGATGACGTCAACTCAACTAACCGAATCTCGACGTAGAGGGTGGTCGCCATCCTCCGGGGGATCCAGCGTGTCCTCAGCCAATAGGAGGACGGACTGTCTATAGTGCAGATCTCATAGGTCCGCACGCTGTTCGACTCGTCGTCCAATCCGCTCGCTTCCTCCCACTGCAGAGACAGAGACAGGGAGGGAAGCATTCGTCATTGAAATCAATGGTAAACGTTAGCGCAGAGCTAACAGGTGGTGTTCCAGAGTGTGTACCTGAGGATCGTCGGCAGGATAGTTCGTCCACCGAAGGTCAGACGTCGCCAGCTTCGTGTTCAGCAGCACCTCTGAGAGACAGACGGGTAGAGTCAGTCAGACAGGTACACACACACGAAGGGAACCTTATCAAGAAAATCAGAAACCTCCTAAAGAAACTTTGAACCCTCTGAGCCCTCTGTCACCTTCCTATAGACCCTGCGAAACTTCCCAAAGAACCTGGGAACCTCCTATAATACTTTGGAACCTCTTATAGACCCTGTGGAACTTCCTACGGATCCTGTCAAACCTTCTGTAGACCCTATGGAACATCTCGTAGATCCTGTGGAACCTCTTACAGACCCTTAGAACCTCCTACAGATCATGTGGAACCTCCTACAGACCCTTTAGAAGCTCTGATAGACCACGTGGAACCTCCTACGGATCATGTGGAACCTCTTACAGACCCTTTAGGAGCTCTGACAGACCACATGGAACCTTTTATATACCCTACGGAACATCTTATAGATCCTATGGAACCTCATACAGACTCTGTAAGACCTTTGACAGACCACGTGGAACCTCCTACAGACCCCGTGGAACCTCCTACAGATCATGTGGAACCTCCTACAGACCCTGTGGAACCTCCTACAGATCATGTGGAACCTCCTACAGACCCTGTGAAACCTCTAATAGACCCTGTGGAACCTCCTACAGACCCTGTGGAACCTCCTACAGATCATGTGGAACCTCCTACAGACCCTGTGGAACCTCCTACAGACCCTGTGGAACCTCCTACAGATCATGTGGAACCTCCTACAGACCCTTTAGAAGCTCTGATAGACCACGTGGAACCTCCTACGGATCATGTGGAACCTCTTACAGACCCTTTAGGAGCTCTGACAGACCACATGGAACCTTTTATAGACCCTGTGGAACCTCCTACAGATCATGTGGAACCTCCTACAGACCCTGTGAAACCTCTAATAGACCCTGTGGAACCTCCTACAGACCCTGTGGAACCTCCTACAGATCATGTGGAACCTCCTACAGACCCTGTGGAACCTCCTACAGACCCCGTGGAACCTCCTACAGACCCTGTGGAACCTCCTACAGATCATGTGGAACCTCTAATAGACCCTGTGGAACCTCCTACAGACCACGTGGAACCTCCTACAGACCCCGTGGAACCTCCTACAGACCCTGTGGAACCTCCTACAGATCATGTGGAACCTCCTACAGACCCTGTGGAACCTCCTACAGACCCTGTGGAACCTCTAATAGACCCTGTGGAACCTCCTACAGACCCTGTGGAACCTCCTACAGATCATGTGGAACCTCCTAAAGACCCTTTAGAAGCTCTGATAGACCACATGGAACCTTTTATAGACCCTATGGAACATCTTGTAGATACTATGGAACCTCATACAGACCCTGTAAGACCTCTGACAGACCACGTGGAACCTCCTACAGACCCTTTAGAAGCTCTGACAGACCACATGGAACCTCCTATAGACCCTATGGAACCTCTTACAGACTCTTAGAACCTCCTACAGATCAGGTGGAACCTCCTACAGATCATGTGGAACCTCCTACAGACCACGTGGAACCTCCTACAGACCCCGTGGAACCTCCTACAGACCCTGTGGAACCTCCTACAGATCATGTGGAACCTCCTACAGACCCTGTGGAACCTCTAATAGACCCTGTGGAACCTCCTACAGACCCTGTGGAACCTCCTACAGATCATGTGGAACCTCCTACAGATCATGTGGAACCTCCTACAGACCCTGTGGAACCTCCTACAGACCCTGTGGAACCTCCTACAGATCATGTGGAACCTCCTACAGACCCTTTAGGAGCTCTAATAGATCACATGGAACCTTTTATAGACCCTATGGAACATCTTGTAGATCCTATGGAACCTCATACAGACCCTGTAAGACCTCTGACAGACCACGTGAAACCTCCTATAGACCCTATGGAACCTCTTACAGACTCTTAGAACCTCCTACAGATCATGTGGAACCTCCTACAGATCATGTGGAACCTCCTACAGACCACGTGGAACCTCCTATAGACCCTATGGAACCTCTTACAGACTCTTAGAACCTCCTACAGATCATGTGGAACCTCCTACAGACCACGTGAAACCTCCTATAGACCCTATGGAACCTCTTAAAGACTCTTAGAACCTCCTACAGATCATGTGGAACCTCCTACAGACCACGTGGAACCTCCTACAGATCATGTGGAACCTCCTACAGACCCTGTGGAACCTCTAATAGACCCTGTGGAACCTCCTACAGACCACGTGGAACCTCCTACAGACCCCGTGGAACCTCCTACAGACCCTGTGGAACCTCCTACAGATCATGTGGAACCTCCTACAGACCCTGTGGAACCTCTAATAGACCCTGTGGAACCTCCTACAGACCCTGTGGAACCTCTAATAGACCCTGTGGAACCTCCTACAGACCCTGTGGAACCTCCTACAGATCATGTGGAACCTCCTACAGACCCTTTAGAAGCTCTGATAGACCACATGGAACCTTTTATAGACCCTATGGAACATCTTGTAGATCCTATGGAACCTCATACAGACCCTGTAAGACCTCTGACAGACCACGTGGAACCTCCTACAGACCCTTTAGAAGCTCTGACAGACCACATGGAACCTCCTATAGACCCTATGGAACCTCTTACAGACTCTTAGAACCTCCTACAGATCAGGTGGAACCTCCTACAGATCATGTGGAACCTCCTACAGACCACGTGGAACCTCCTACAGACCCCGTGGAACCTCCTACAGATCATGTGGAACCTCCTACAGACCCTGTGGAACCTCTAATAGACCCTGTGGAACCTCCTACAGACCCTGTGGAACCTCCTACAGATCATGTGGAACCTCCTACAGACCCTGTGGAACCTCCTACAGACCCTGTGGAACCTCCTACAGATCATGTGGAACCTCCTACAGACCCTTTAGGAGCTCTGATAGATCACATGGAACCTTTTATAGACCCTATGGAACATCTTGTAGATCCTATGGAACCTCATACAGACCCTGTAAGACCTCTGACAGACCACGTGGACCCTCCTATAGACCCTATGGAACCTCTTACAGACTCTTAGAACCTCCTACAGATCATGTGGAACCTCCTACAGTCCCTGTGGAACCTCCTACAGATCATGTGGAACCTCCTACAGACCCTGTGGAACCTCCTACAGACCACGTGGAACCTCCTACAGACCCCGTGGAACCTCCTACAGACCCTGTGGAACCTCCTACAGATCATGTGGAACCTCCTACAGACCCTGTGGAACCTCCTACAGACCCTGTGGAACCTCCTACAGACCCTGTGGAACCTCCTACAGATCATGTGGAACCTCCTACAGACCCTTTAGGAGCTCTGATAGATCACATGGAACCTTTTATAGACCCTATGGAACATCTTGTAGATCCTATGGAACCTCATACAGACCCTGTAAGACCTCTGACAGACCACGTGGAACCTCCTATAGACCCTATGGAACCTCTTACAGACTCTTAGAACCTCCTACAGATCATGTGGAACCTCCTACAGATCATGTGGAACCTCCTACAGACCACGTGGAACCTCCTATAGACCCTATGGAACCTCTTACAGACTCTTAGAACCTCCTACAGATCATGTGGAACCTCCTACAGATCATGTGGAACCTCCTACAGACCACGTGGAACCTCCTACAGACCCCGTGGAACCTCCTACAGACCCCGTGGAACCTCCTACAGATCATGTGGAACCTCCTTCAGACCCTGTGGAACCTATAATAGACCCTGTGGAACCTCCTACAGACCACGTGGAACCTCCTACAGACCCCGTGGAACCTCCTACAGACCCTGTGGAACCTCCTACAGATCATGTGGAACCTCCTACAGACCCTGTGGAACCTCTAATGGACCCTGTGGAACCTCCTACAGACCCTGTGGAACCTCCTACAGACCCTGTGGAACCTCCTACAGATCATGTGGAACCTCCTACAGACCCTGTGGAACCTCCTACAGACCCTGTGGAACCTCCTACAGACCCTTTAGAAGCTCTGATAGACCACATGGAACCTTTTATAGACCCTATGGAACATCTTGTAGATCCTATGGAACCTCATACAGACCCTGTAAGACCTCTGACAGACCACGTGGAACCTCATACAGACCCTTTAGAAGCTCTGACAGACCACATGGAACCTCCTATAGACCCTATGGAACCTCTTACAGACTCTTAGAACCTCCTACAGATCAGGTGGAACCTCCTACAGATCATGTGGAACCTCCTACAGATCATGTGGAACCTCCTACAGATCATGTGGAACCTCCTACAGATCATGTGGAACCTCCTACAGATCAGGTGGAACCTCCTACAGATCATGTGGAACCTCCTACAGATCATGTGGAACCTCCTACAGACCCTCCTGAAGCTCAGCACTGTGCTGTGAACACATACAGATGAAGCTGAGAAGAGGAGGATCTAAAATGTTGAACAGTTTCTTGTGTGGTGTAAACTGATTTAAATAAAACATGTTAAACTGAGATGATTCTGATGACGATGACGACGATGATGATGATGATGACGACACACACACACACACCATGTTAATAAACAGTGTGTCAGCTCATGTAAAGAGAACTTGTGACCTGTGTTCATCTGTTCTTTATTTACACTACATGTTCAGAGACAAACATTTAAAGTCCTCACGTTTGTTTTCTGAATGTATAAACATGTTAGATACATATATGGTGTGTACATATGCACACTCACACACACACACACACACACACACACACACACACACACACACACACACACACACACACACACACACACACATATCAGAGTGGTCGCCATAGAAACACAGTGAGTGAATTACAGAGAGCTTCATTCCTCAGCTGCTGCAGAGCGGAACGAAGAAACGGCTGCTTTCCTTTTTCTACGCTGTAATTACACATGCGCGCACACACACACACACACACACACACACACACACACACACACACACACACACACACACACACACACACACACACACACACACACACACACAAACTGACTCTAATTCTCCTTGTCGGTTAATTAAAACGAGCAGTGACTGAAGCAATTACAGGAAATGTGTGTAAGTGTGTGTGTGTGTGTGTGTGTGTGTGTGTGTGAGAGAGACAGACAGGTCAGTGTGTTTTTCACACCTGCGCAGGTTATTAATACAGACAGCTGGTGACGTGTCAAACACAGGGAGAACATTTTAACATTCAGAGGAGAAAAGTTGAAGATAATGAAGAAAACAAAAAGTTTGACTTCTCAACTTCAGTCTGTCTGTGTGTGTGTCTGTCTATGTGTCTGTGTGTGTGTCTGTGTGTGTGTCTGTCTGTGTGTCTGTCTATGTGTCTGTGTGTGTGTCTCTCAGGTTTCCTCCCCGCAGCATCGTCACAGGTTCAGGTATCTGATCTCCCGCTGTACCTGAACACCTCAGTGCTCCGATGCTGCAGGGCTGTGATGTCACTGTGATATCATGTCATGTGATCAGGGCTCGTATTCAGCTTCAGAACTTCTTAAGGTACCGACAGAGAACTGAACACTGTCACTGACACACACATTGCTTTACTCATACACTCAGTTTAACGTTCACATGTATCAGCTCTCACATGGTGACGCTCTTACAATCTTACACACAGATATATGAAGTATATAAGTGAGGAGAATTTTTAATACTGAAATTAAGTTGAAATATTTCTCTAAAAACAGACAAAAATTTTAAAGAAAAAAAATTAAGAAAAGAAACTGAATATTTCAAATAAAAAGTTACAA
This sequence comes from Epinephelus awoara, assembly GCA_035609425.1. Taxonomy (NCBI): domain Eukaryota; kingdom Metazoa; phylum Chordata; class Actinopteri; order Perciformes; family Serranidae; genus Epinephelus; species Epinephelus awoara. The sequence continues at coordinate 29,705,364 of CM069315.1, read as the reverse complement.
TATCTTCTGAAAAAAGTTAAAAAAAAAAGTTTAAATATTTCAGGAAAAAAGTCAACATGCTTAAAAAAATACTTTGGGGAATTTTTTTTAAAAAGAACTGCAATACTTTGAGAAAGAAGTCTGAAAGTCGAAATACTTTGGTAGTACACTTAAAAAATAAAAACACAATCATTTTGAGAAAAATAATAATTTGAAATAAATTAGAAAATCGCAATACTTTAAGAGAACAGTCAGAATATTTAAAAAAAAAAACAACAGTCAAAATATTTTCAAAAAAAGTGTCAAGTTTGATAAAAGTTGAAATATTTGAAAAAAAAGTCACAATATTTGGGGAAAAAGTCAAAGTATTAAAAAAGTGGCGACAATTTGATACAATGTTGAAATATTTAAAGAAAAAACATCAAAAATACTTTGAGAAAAAAGTCTGAAAATTTTAAGAAAATAGTCGTGACACTTAAAAAAAGTCTGAATATCTAAAGCAAGAGTCAAACAGGAGGTTCTCTGGTTTATAAATGTGGAGAAAGAGTTTTTGTCCTCTGAGGAGAAAGTGACGAGGTAATGAGATTCAACCACAGTGAAATGAAGTGTTTACATAAACACACACACACACACACACACACACGGTACTAATCAACATCACAGCCTGAGCCAATCGCATTTCACTGTGTATTTGTCTGTGTGTGTGTGTGTGTGCAGTTACAGAGTCTAAATGCATCTAAACCACACACACACACACACACACACACACACACACACACACACACACACACACACACACACACACACACACACACACACGGGGCGAGTGTCTTGTATAAACATCCCGCCAGTGTTGTCATGGTAATTTCCGTGTCCTCGTCATGCACTCTTATCAGCAGATACACTGTTTATAGAGAGTGTGTGTGTGTGTGTGTGTGTGTGTGTGGTCTCATGCTGTGACTTGCTCTCTAATAAACCTGATTATTTGGCAGCGACTCTTTTCGTTCTTTCTTTCTTCAAACAACAACAAACAGTTTTCACAGACATAAAATAGTTCCTGTGAAAACAGAGTGTGTTTATGAATGACTGAGACAAACGCTGGACACACAGAACCAGAGCTGTGTGACACACACCAGCAGAGCGAGGACAGAGAATATGAAACAGAATAAAATATTATTAAAGCGTGGAGGATTCACAAGGAATATAATCAGTCTGTTTCTTCAGGGTTTAAAATAAGAATCTTTGTGTTTTCGTTACCTCAGAATGAGCTGCTTATTTCTCCACAGGGAGCAGGTCCTCCTCTACAGACACCACCATGTTTCTACAGTAGCCCAGAAGGGACAAACCAAGCACTGAGCCCAAGTTTCAGTTGTGCAACCTCAATGCTAGATTTCACTAAATCCTAAACACTGGACCTTAAAAACTTTCACTGACGACTTGTTAACCTTTGTTTCAACTCAAAGCTGATTGGACCGCTTGTAATTTCTTTAACGCCATGTCACTGTGGTCCTGATGTCACCTGCCACCACGCTGTCTCTTAGTGTTACAGGTTGTAATATTTAAAGAAAGAACAGTTCAGTAAAGCTGAACATTTTAGAGGTAAAGGTAAAATTTTCAGACAACAAAGTCGAAATATTCCAAGAAAAAAAGTCAAATAACGCCAAAACATTTTAGAAAAAAGGAGCTGAACAACATTTAAGAGAATAAAGTTTATATTTTCAGACAATAAAATATAATATTCCAAGAAAAAGTCGAGTTAAATCAATCGCTTTAGACGAATAAATTGTAATAAAATAAGCTAAGTAACGTCAAAAGTTTTTATTTTCAAACAACAAGGTCGTAATATCCCAAGAAAAGAGTTGAGTAAAGTCAATTATTTTTGACAGAAAAGGTGTAGGTTTTCGAGAAAAAAGTCAAATGACATCAAAAATTTTTGGAGAAAAAGTTACGTCCCCAGACATCAAGGTTGTAATACTTCAAGTAAAGAGATGATGAATAACGTCAAAACATTTTAGAGAAAAAAGTTTATATTTTCAGTCAACATAATATAATATTCCAAGAAAAAAGTTGAGGAAAATCAAACGTTTTAGAGAAAAACTTCGTCGTAATATTCCAAGACAAATAGTTGAGTAAAGTCATAATTATCATTATTAGTTATTTTAGACAAAACGTTGTCCACTTTCAGGGAAAAAGGTTAAGCAGTGTCAAAACATTTTAGAGAAAAAAAGTTGTTTCATTTCCAGACCACAAGACAAAAAAAAGTTGAGTAAATTTGAAAAATTTTTGGCAAAAAAGTTGCAAAATTCCAAGAAAAAAAGTCAAAAAATGTCAAAAACTTTTACAGAAAAAAGTTGTTTTATTTCCAGACAAAGTCATGTAAAGTCAAAATTTTGAGAAAAAAGTGTAAAATTTTGAGACAAAAGGTCATAAAATTCCAAGAAAAAAAAAGTCAAGATAAAATAAACATTTTTGACCAAAAAGTTGTTACATTTTCAGACAATAAAGTCAGCGAGGAGGAGGATGAGGAGGAGTCTTCCTCACCAACACCTTTGATATCTAAAGTGGAACATGAAGTAAACTGAAACCAGGTTAAACCAGGTTAAACCAGGTCCTGCGACATCAAGATCATCTTTAAAATCTTTGTTTCCACTGGTTTGTATTTTCCTCTTGTTTCATCTTCTGACTTACATCTGATCAGTACCATTGATCCACTGTGATTTTACTGTGTTTTTTTCTCTACAGTAGAGCGAGCGACAGACTGGGACCAGTTCAAACTGGGTGTAACTGGGTTAACTGGCTCTGACGGAGCTGATGCAGCATTAACATCAGAGTGTTAAAGGACCAATCAGCAGATTAACTAACCTGCACTTAACATGTAAATCCTCTCAGTCAGAAACTCAATCTGTAAAAGTCTCTGTAGGGATTTAAGCACACACACACACACACCCACACACACACACACACACACATAGAGAATAAAGAGAATAAAGAGGTGGAGAGAATAAAGAGGTGGAGAGAAGTAGGCTCTGAGTGGCTGCAGGGTTAAACACAGAACAAGTGAACAAAGAGAAGAAGAAGAAGAAAAGACGGAGAGCAGATGGAGGAGACAATATGGAGACACACCCACCCACTGACGTCCAAATGAGAGCGACACACTGGGGAACAAACCAACCTTCTACATCACGTCCTGCACCATGGACAGAACTCGTCTGCTCCAAAGTCTGCTCAGATTTATACAGAAAATAAAACCTGCTGCGTGAATAATATATTTGTATATGAACAGCTGGTGGAGACGAGGCTGCAGATGGAGGACGTGCTCAGGTCTGAAAGTGTGTTTCACAATGAGCACTTGCACGAGACTTCAGGCAGGTTTTATGCACAAATTCAGCTAAAATCTGAACTGGCTCTGGTTGGAAACTTGACTACTGAAGTGTCCCGTCGTGTCTTTGAGTAGAAGTATAAAGTAGCAGTACTTGAGTAGAAGTACTGGATTACTTTGCAGGAGAAGACGAGGTGAGTGAAGGAGCTTCAGTTAATAACATACAGATGAAGGAGTGAGCCTGAACATGAAGCCTGTACTCTCCTCTATCCTGACGCTCCGACATCCATCGAGTCTTTTATCCGTCCGTTTCCTGAAGGTGAGACTATCCGCCGCCTCCGCCTCCTCCTCCACACCCTCCTCCACCTCCTCGTCGCCGACTTTATTGTCTGAAAATGTAACAACTTTTTCGTCTAAAATGTTCAACTTATCTTGAGTTTTTTTTTCTTGGAATTTAACGACCTTGTTGTCTCAAAATGTTACATTCTTTTCTAAAAATGTTTTGACATCACTCGACTTTTTCCCCAAAATATTACCACTTTTTTCTTGAAATTGTTTGACTTTATGACTTTGTTTTCTGAAAATAAAACAACTTTTTTTTCTGTAAATTTTTTTGACTTTTTTTGACTTTTTTTGGAGAATTTTGCAACTTTTTTAACTCAAAAATGTTTTCAATTTACTTTTTTTATCCTGTGGTGCGGAAATAAAACAACTTTTTTTCTCTAAAATGTTTAGACATTGCTCAACTTTTTTTCCCTGAAAATGTACAACTTTTTTGTCTAAAATAACTAATAATGACAATTATGACTTTACTCAACTATTTGTCTTGGAATATTACGACTTTGTTGTTTAAAAATATAAAAGTTTTTCTCTAAAATATGTTAAAACATCCAAGTGCTTCTGTCACCTCTGACTACAGAACATCACATACTGACGGTCAGTGCTGTAGAGAACCACTCTGACCTCAACCGACCTTCTTAGAGCTCGACATGTTTTTGGTTTTAACAACAGAACAACTAACACAATTAATTAACCTTTAGCTTCAACACTGATGTGAACGTGTCAGCGTTCTCTGAGGAACCCTGATCAAATGTTCTCCATCTGCAGAGTCAAACACCTCCAGCATATCTGTCATTCCTGCACCTGGTTCTAATGTTCACACCGAAGACGGTAAAGACCCTCACTCATCTGCAACATTTGTGATCATCCATCAATTGTCGTCGATCACTATTCACACACACACACACACACACACAAATGTAGTCTTGTTTAAAGATGGTGTGTGTGTGTGTGTACATGAGATCAATCGTTAGAGGAGAGCTCAGATAGATTAACTTCAGAGAAAGTAGCAAAACTACAGTGTGGAAATATGCAGGACGGAAAAGGGATTCAGTATCAATAATAAATAATAAATAAATAGATGTAAAATAAATAAATACAGAAATAAAAAGATGTGTGAATAAATAAATACTGTACTAAAAAAAAAAATTTAATAAATACAAGAATAAATAGATAAATAACTGAATAAATACCAAAAATAAAATACTACATGTATAAATAAATACAGGATTAAATAAATAGTGAAATAATTAATTAAAACAATAACTAAATGCTGTCAATAAATAAAAAAAATTAAAAGAAAATAATAAATAAATAAAATATCAAATACACATTAAAATAAATACAGAAATAAATAAATAAAAGAATTAAAAAATAAACATTGAAATAAATACACGAGGTTTGGACCTCCTACATCATCAATGTACAAACACAGAAATACAGAAATTATTAATGTAACTGTACAAAAACGTTGTAATAAATTTAAGATATTTATTTAGTCCTGTTTACTTATTGCACATTATTGAATTTATTTATTTTTCCTGTACTTATTGATACTGTGGTAATTGTTTGTCCTCCGTACAGAAATACTGAATTAAAAGTAAAAGTACTGCATCAAAAATCTTAGTTAAGTAAAAGTACACTTCTATTTGAATATCCCTGCTGCAGTTTAAGGTAGAACTGATTTAATTATTAATACTTATTATTAATGGCATCACCATAAATGTGTGAAGTAGTCTGGATGTCAGGTGCATGCAGTAATATAAATAATATAAAACAATAATAATAATGCAATAATAAATTAATAAAATAATTATATTTTATTATTTTAAAATAATAATAAAATAATAATTAACTGATTATTATTTTATGTATTTTAAATAATAATAATAATAACAATATTCATAATAATAATCATAATAATGATAATAAAATAAATAATGATAATAATAGTATAAAGTAAAATCAAAGCCACTCAGGTGAGGTTCAGGTACTCAGCAGTATTATAGTGTGCAGTCTGGTACGGCAGCTGTTGGGGGACAATCTTACCTTGCTCGGCCCCGCAGCAGGTCAGCAGGAGCAGCGAGAGGAGCAGCAGCAGCAGCCCGCAGGAGGAGGCCCGGGCCGGGGCCACAGGGGCCCGCAGCCCGCTCTCACCCTCCATCCGGCGCGGATCCGATCACACCTATCGATCCCTGATCACTGGCCGTCAGCTGGGCTCGCGCGCACACTTGTTGTTGAGAAAACTTTCCAACATGGACGCCTCAGAGGAGGAGCAGATAGAGTCCAGGAGGAGCAGGGGTCCTGTCCAGTAAGGGGTCTCCTCTTCTCCTCGCCTCCTCTCCTCTCCTCGTCTCCTTCATCCCTCCATTCCTCCAGGACAGAGGAGCGGGGCGCGGCTGCTCCGAGGCCGGGACAGACGCTCTGAGAGGCGGCCTGCTGAGCGCTGAGGGGTCGCTGCTGCTGGAGGGTGGAGGAGGTGCCCGAAACAAACACAGAACCATAGGAGGGACACACCGAGAGGTAAAACAAACACACACACACACACACACACACACAGAGAGAAACAGGGAGCAGGTAGATCCAGACCAGTCGGAGCTCCGTCAGTGTCCCAGTGTTCCCAGTTCACTCAGCTCAAACCAGCAGAGAAAAGTTCAGAGACAAAAGCAGCACTCAAGTTCCACCTCTGGACACACCGAGGCCACGCCCCCTCAGAGGCCTCTGATTGGCTGACAGCCAGCAGGGGCGGGGCCAGGCGCTGAGTGACAGGCCGCAGTGAAGGAATGTGTCTGTCTGTCTGAACCTGTCTGTCGCTCAAATTCACTCTGCACACATTTAAATTATGATACACAAATTATTAAACACTTTTAATGTAAATATTATTGTTATCATTATTATATTAAAATTAATAAGACAAATATTTAAACTTTTTTTTATTAATATATTAATCTTAATTATATAAACACACACATATATATAATTATTTCATTTATTTATTTAAGACAATATGTAGATTAACTGTGAGATTATTCTTCTACTTTCTGTCTGTATTTTTATTGATATTTATTTATTTACTTGTCAATTTATTTTTTATTTAAGGAAAAAAATAGTCTGATTACGGTTTCACTCGTCTAATTTCAGTTTCTATTTATTCATTTATTTATTTAAGGTAATATTTAGATTAACTCTTTATTATTATTATTATTATTATTATTCTACTTTCTGACAGTATTTTGATTGATATTTATTTTTTTATTTATCAATTTGTTAATTTCGTTTTTATTTAAGACAATATTTCGTCTGATTATGGTTTAATTCCTCAAGTTTTAGTTTTAATTTATGTATTTATTCAAGACAATATTTAGGTTTACTGGAGTTTATTGTTCTAATTTCTTTATTTCCCAAATAACTTAAACAAAAATAAAAATAAAATAAACCCATAAAAAAATGAAACAACAGATGAAAATAAAATGAGGAAAGTAAAACAAAAATAAAAACATAAACAAGGACCTCCTGAATCTGAATATAATCAGCAAAAGCAAACAGTGTAAACATTCAGTATTAATTAATAACAGGACCTGTGTTTTTAATTTAAAGTAATTTTTAATTCATTTTTAATGCTGAAAATATTTTAATAAAATCACTTGTTACATGTAATTAAACTACAAAATAACTGTAACTGAGAACAAATATATTGTTTTCAGTGAAAAGTTTAAATGTAGTTAGATTACACATTACATGAGTAAAAGAGTAACTAGTAATCTATTACATCTCAGAGCAACACAAGATTTAAAACCAGACGTCAGTTACATTTTGTTTGTTCACAGAAGAAACTAAAACAATGAGAACAGACTGAATACACACACACACACACACACACACACACACACACACACACACACACACACACACGTCTACATTTCACACCTGAAGCTCCCCAGAGCAGGTGAGGCGGGGTGAGGACATTATGTCAGCAGAGAGAGAGACAATGATGTCACAGCTCAGATAAAAGGAGACAGATACCCTCCTCCTCCTCCTCCTTCTTCTTCTGTTGGAGGATAAAAGACGAGAGTCAGGTATCACCTCCCCCCTCCTCCTCCTTCTGTGTGTGTCTGTTTTCTGTCAGCGGAGGTGTGAACAGGACGAGAGAACAAAACATGCAGAGGAGGACAGGAAGGAGGGAGGAGGAGAGGGTGAGGAGGAGGAGGGAAACAAGGAGGCAGGGAGGAACAGAGAGGAGAGAGTAGGGGAAGAAAGACAAGAAGAGAAGAAGACAGGAGGGAAGAAGGAGAAATAATAGGAGACAAGAAAGAAAGAAAAAAGGAGGGAAAGAGGAGGAAGGAAAGAAGGAAAGGAGGAAGGGAAAAGGGAAGGAGGACAGAGGAGAGACGGAGGGAGCAGAGGAGAGATGGAGGGAGCAGAGGAGAGACGGAGGGAGCAGAGGAGAGATGGATCATGGGAAACTGTCACCTGTCTGTCAAATGACAGGAAGAGAAGAGGGTTTGACAGACAGGTGATAACTCCGCCCCCAGAACAGCTCTGACTTCACTAAGGAATATTTATTTATTTATTTTATGACTCGTTTATATTTTATTTCATTTTATTGTTTAACTGTAATTTATTCTGACCACTGGTGTTAAACACTGCAGCAGGACCAACAGATTTTATATTTATACTTGTATTTTTATTCTCTCTCTGTCCTCTGTTCATCGCCCTCCCTCCACTGTTGTCTCTCCGTTGCTCTCTATCCTCTGTCATCTGTCCACTGTCCTCTGTTCTCTCTCCCCTGTCCTCTATCTTCTGTCATCTGTCCACTGTCATCTGTTCTCTCTCCCCTGTCCTCTATCTTCTGTCATCTGTCCACTGTCCTCTGTTCTCTCTCCCCTGTCCTCTATCTTCTGTCATCTGTCCACTGTCATCTGTTCTCTCTCCCCTGTCCTCTATCTTCTGTCATCTGTCCACTGTCCTCTGTTCTCTCTCCCCTGTCCTCTATCTTCTGTCATCTGTCCACTGTCCTCTGTTCTCTCTCCCCTGTCCTCTATCTTCTGTCATCTGTCCACTGTCCTCTGTTCTCTCTCCCCTGTCCTCTATCTTCTGTCCTCTGTCCTCTTGTCCACTGTCATCTGTCCTTGGCTCATCGTCCACTGTCATCTGTCCACCATTTTCTGTCCATGGTTCATTGTCCTCTGTTCTCTGTCTTCCTCACTCAGCCCACACTGACCCAACCACAGGTTCTTCAGTATCAGGTACTTTTACTTTACTGCAGTATTTAGTATTTACAGCTTTAGTTACAGATGAAAAGAGTAAAATAGTTGATGAATATGTCTCTTACGATAAAGATAATGTTTAGTATAGATCATGTTTAGTGAAGATGTTTAGTAAAAATAATGTTTAGTATAGTTAATGTATAGATAATGTTTAGGAAAAATGTTTAGTGAAGATAAAGTTTAGTAAAGATAATGTTAAGTGAATATAATGTTTAGTGAAGATGAAGTTTAGTACAGATAATGTTTAGTTAAGATAATGTTTAGTACAGATAATGTTTAGTGAAGATAATGTTTAGTGAAGATGAAGTTTAGTACAGATAATGTTTAGTTAAGATAATGTTTAGTGAAGATAATGTTTAGTGAAGATGAAGTTTAGTACAGATAATGTTTAGTTAAGATAATGTTTAGTACAGATAATGTTTAGTGAAGATAATGTTTAGTACAGATAATGTTTAGTGAAGATAATGTTTAGTACAGATAATGTTTAGTGAAGATAATGTTTAGTGAAGATAATGTTTAGTACAGATGTTTAGTGAATATAATGTTTAGTGAAGATAATGTTTAGTAAAGATAATGTTTAGTGAAGATGAAGTTTAGTACAGATAATGTTTAGTGAAGATGAAGTTTAGTACAGATAATGTTTAGTGAAGATAATGTTTAGTAAAGATAATGTTTAGTGAAGATGAAGTTTAGTACAGATACTGTTTAGGGAAGATAATGTTTAGTACAGATACTGTTTAGTAAAGATAATGTTCAGTGAAGATAATGTTTAGTAAAGTAAATGAAGCTGTCAGACAACTGTAGAGCAGTGAAAGTATAAAGTATCATCAGATTACATAAGTCAGTAAAGTACCTCAGGTTTGTACAGAATGAGAGTAAAAGTACTTAGTTACGTCGTACCCCTGGTGTCTGAGTACTTTACGGTGTTGATGGAGGTGCCGAGGTCATCTTCATGGCAACAGGCTGATGTGACCTCCGACCTCAGCCCTGCAGTAGCTCCTCTTCCTCTTCCTGTAAGACCCTCCCTCTCTGACTTCCTGCCTCTGAACTCTGGCCTCTGATTGGACGCTCGCACCCGCCGCCACATTCCAGCAGCTCTTCAGAGAGGAAGTGATATCGTTAACAGGCTTCCTACGTTTCCCATGATGCCTCTCAGCGTGGAGACAATCAGTCTGCAGAGCTGGAAGAAGTGCTTTGATGTTTCACTGCAGCAAAAGTACTGATGTCATTCTGGTTAAAGTCTGTGTTCAGAGAATATACTGAAAGCACCAGCACCAGGTCGACTCATGGCGTCCAAGGTACCCTGGGTGTGTTGGTCGTTGGCGTATTGGGACGCCGTCAACTTCAGCCTGTTACATGCATTGTCTGTTTTCACAATAAGCTTCTGTTTTCACATGAAATGTACAGTTTGCACACAGTCTCTTTCAAAATAAAAGCACTACGTCGGTACAACAACAGAAATTGACACTTTTTTTAGTTTAGTTTTTTTTTTTAGTCATTGATTGACTACATTCATATGGGAAGCGTACGCCGACCTCCCGGGTAACAGGCAGTGGTTGTTGGACCCGTCCATCACCCCTCCCTCCAACCCTTTTCAGATTTTTTGCCCCTTAAGTGTATGATGTATGTTTCCATTAAAAATTGGCAAAAAAATGTAATGAAAAAACAAACAAAAAAACCCTTCTTTTTTTTAACAGAAAAAAGTCACCAAATTTTTTTTACAGAAAAAAAAAAAAAAATTAAAGGAAAAAAAAATCCAAAAAATTTTTTACAGAAGAATTTAAAAAAGAAATTAAGGAAAAAAATATCGCCAATTTTTGTAAAAAAAAAAAAAAAAAAAACAACCAAAAAAACCTCAACATTTGTACAGAAAAAATGGCAAAATTTTAAATCAACTTCTAGATATGTTTTCTTTTAATACTACCAAGAAAATTTTAAGAAAATAAATTCCCAATGAAAATTGGCTGTAAAATAAATGCAAATTCCAGCCATTTAAAGATGTACGCCCATCTCCTAAGCCAAAAAGGTCCCTCCCCAAATCTTAAAAACTTTGTTGACATCATGTCTCCCCTTTTTTGCCCCCCCCCCCCCAATTAATAATGAACAGTCCCTAATATACCTAATAATACATTATTTATTGCTGATTACTGATACTGAAGGTCCAATATTCACCTCTGAGATGTGGAATACAACATGTCAGCAAATGGAAACACTCACACACTGAAACACACTGAACAGAAACGTTGTCTGCAGGATTCTCCTCCACTGAATCACACTTTCACCATCTGAAGGGTGAACACGCACATCTGCATCTGTACAACAGCCAACAGGAACGCCCTCTCTCTGAGAGATGACCTGAGATTTGACAAAGTCTCCTGAAAACAAGAGGAGGAGCAGAGGTCGAGTTGTCTCTCAAATACTTCAGTTACAATATGATCAAAGGTTTTTATGGGATTTTTGGGCAATGACACCGAACTACAACTGCCTACACCAGCTTTAAAACAAGAAGCTGAGAACAACATAACGTCTGGAATGTCATGACTCACCTGAACTCTGACGCCCGCTCTGACACAATCAGGCGAAGGTGCAAAATTCCACAAACTAACATGTCAACACTTTGGAAACTAAAAAGGTTGTGATAATTAACTGATGGTACATAATATAATCATCCATAAATGATGTCTTTCTGAGGGATTCACTCAAACATCACCGTCACACTGGACAGAAAACTTTAGAAAAAGCTAAACACATTAACACGAACACATGAACACAGACAGGTAGGCAGACGGAGAGACAGACAGATGTGTGGTCTTGTTAAGACGGAGGACAGACAGTTTCTAGATGTTTACACATGGACCTCCGTCTCCTGTCTCCTGTTTCCTCCTCTGATCCTCAGACATCTGGGAGCAGTTAGAGGAGGAATGAGGACAGAGAGACGGACAGACAGGAGACAGGACGGACGTGAGACAGGCAGCTCGCTGTGTGTTTTCATTATAGAAACCAGACTGCAGCGTGTAGAGAGTTTGACCCCGTCACTCTGAAACATCCAGGAGTTAGTCTGATCCCAGCGCCACCACACACACTCAGCTTCACCAGTGCTACACGTTTTCAAATCTGATTTTACTTTACTTTGACAGACTGAAGTTACCAACGCACCATCATCCCTACAACAGGAAACACTTTTTCCCTAACCTGATATGAAGTGTGCGCTGCACATGTGAGCATTTTTGATGATGGCCTCCGTCCAGTCCTTTGGTCTGATCACATTTAACCATAGTTGTCTTTGTTTTGTTTTTGAGCCATGACTACTTCTATTCTGGCTAAAAGTATTTTAAAGTAAAAAATGGCAAAATAATTTTTAATTAGAAAATAATCGCCAAAACATGCCTTCCTAACACAAGGCAGTTACTGAAGGTATGTTCTCTTAAAAAAAAGTAGTTTTTAGATTAATTAGAAAAAAATATTGTTCTCCTTTTTTTTTTACTTTTTTTTCTGTAAAAAATTTTTGAAGATTTTTTTTTAAAAAAAAATGGGTTTTTAAAAATTCAAATGAAAAACACTGCCAAAATCTATTCAAGAAAAAAAAATCTTCAAAATTGTTTACAGACAAAAAAAGGAAAAAAAAGGAAAATCGCTAAAAGTATTTTAAAGAAAAAAATGGCAAAATAATAATAATAAAAAACATCTAATATTTAATTAGAAAATAATCGCCAAAACGTGCCTTCCTAACACAAGGCAGTTATTGAAGGCATGTTCTCTTAAAAAAATTTTTTTTAGATTAATTAAAAAAAAAACATTTTTCTTCTCCTTTTTTTATTATTATTTTTTTTTTTAAATTTCTGTAAAAATTTTTGAAGATTTTTTTTTTAAAAATTGTTTCCTTTAAACATTCAAGTTAGAAACACTGCCAAAATCAGTTCAAGAAAAAAAAAAATCGCCAAAATTATTTTTGAATGAAAATCGGCAATAAAATAAGTTGTATGCCTCATACCTGAGCCAAAAATAAAAGTCCCTCCCCAAAACCTAAAAACAGTGTCGACATGTCTCCCGCTTTTTGCACCCCCCCCAATTAACAATGAACAGGTGTGGGTCGTGTCACGGGACTTTGCAGGCGGGTGCAGTTTTTACTTGGACACAATGAACAGGTAACAGGTTGGCTCTGGTTCACAATTGTGTTAGATGTCTCAGATAGTAGACCATGTTTTGTTCAGCTGTGGCCACACCCACCAGTGATGTCATGAGTACCGACACACCCTCAGCACTCTGTGACGTCACTGCACCAACGTGAGAACCTCAAGTTCATCAACATAATTAAAGTTTTCTTTTCTGATCTGCGCAGCTGCTCAAAGTCTTTTCACAACATCAGCGCCCATCAAACGACCTGAGAGAGTGTGTGTTACTGTGTGTGTGTGTGTGTGTTTGTGTGTGTGTGTGTGTGTTAGTTAGGCTAATATTATTTTAAACTGTTGACCGAGGCTGCTGAGAGCCCCACTAATACCTTCACACACTCACACACACACACACACACACAGACAGATGTTTGAACACAGGGGTGTGTTTGGTTCAGAGCTGTGCAGACTGTCTGGATCAGGGTGGATAAAAGAAGCGCTCCTGGTTTATTAAACAGCATCAGATTCCATGGTCATTTACCCAGAGTTCATAGCAGAGCGTCAGACAGAGCGGCCCTCAGCACACACACACTTTAACAGCAGTTTGCACGTGAGGAAATGAACTATGATTGATCATTATTGATCAGAAAAATCACAGTGTGTGTTTACAGCTCATCAATCAAAGATGGCGGACGAGGCTACAGACTCGTGTGTATGACGACTGTGTGTGTGTTCATGTCAGTCCTACATGTATGTGGACGTGTTATCAATGAGTGTTCAGCAGATACAGTCTGTGGAGGACAGGGGTGTGTCGAGTACTAAAAATAATCTAAACTCAAGTAGAGGTTCTCCTCTGTGTGCAGACGGAGGATCCAGCCTCCTCCTACACTCAGAGCGATGGTATTTATCAAACTGTAACAGGCTGCAGGTCTCAGTCTACGATCCAGCTTCACTGAGTCAGTGTTTCCAGCAGGAATGTCACGCCGTTATTCTGCCTCGCTGTTCTGTGTAAAAGGTGCGATCACAGAGTGGAGAGACAGAGTTGTCTCGTCTGCAATCTGCCGCATGAGGTAGTGACAGCGCCAAAACAATGTCAGTACAAATGGGAGAGCCAGCAGGACGTGATCATGGACAGAGATCATTGGAAATTTAAAAAGTAGCTGTTAGCAGTTAGTGGCTAACTCACAGAAGAAGAACAGCGGCTGGAAACCTCCACAAATAGTGAAAACATTAAGATCCAGGAGCACCTTAGGGGCCGCGTACATGTGCCACATTTTTTGCGCCCTCTGATCCATTGTTTTTAATGTAGACATGTGGCAGGCGTGCATCCCCGAGCACCTGCTTTTAAAGGCGGGACTACTGCGCCCTGAGATAAACTGAGTTCATGTCTTGTGACGTCCCATCTGTCCCACCGACAATATCTTCGAGCTTCACACTTATAAACAGCGCCTGGAAGATCTGCACTCAGGATTTTATATCAGTAGGTTGGTGCTGTTTATGGTTGCTTAGCAACTTTGCAACGCTCTTAGGCACAAGAGTCACACACAGTGCCCGACCATGCATTTTCAGGGTGGTTAAAGACGCAGCACGTGTACAGCCCCTTACTCTCCGAGCAGAGGACGAGATCAGCCGCCATATAACAGGGACGCTAAATGAGTGTTACTGAAGAAAAAAAAAAATCAGCAGCAAATTTTTTTACAGAAAAAGTCACCAAAAAAACGAAACAAAAAAACATGCCTTCCAAACATGACTGGGAGGCATGTATTCTTTTAAAATTGCAAATAAAAATTTACAGAAAAACAAAGAAAATTTTTTCATGAGAAAAAAAAAAATCACAATTTTTTTTTTCCAGAGAACACCCCTTCCTTACCTTCTCTTAAAAGAAATAAATTTTTTTAGAAAAATTAGGAATAAAAAATTTCTTTTTTCCGGTAAAAAAAATTTGTGACACGCCAACACACGTCTAGCTGTGGGGCTGTACACTGAAAACAGTAGGGGCATATTTTTTGCCTCCTCCGCGATGTGGACATGCTGTCTGATGTCACACACTGGAGCGCCATGACGCCGCCGTTACAGACGGTATAAAGTCGGGACTTGGTGGCGTCTCTGTGTAAAAAGAGCTGCTGCGCAGGTCAGTGTGTTGCTGTTCCTCAGGGCCGAGCCTCTGAGTGTCACACTGACAGAGATAACGGCAATTAATTACCTTCAACACACACACACACACACACACACACACACACACACACACACACACACACACACACACACACACTGAGCAGGTCAACAGTTCAGTCTCAAAGAAGAAGGATGATGAAATCAAGCTCAGTGACTGCCACAGTGTGACCTTTGACCCGGGTCACTGTTTACCATCAGCCTGTCTGAGAGGAGGGTCGTCTCCACCCAGCAGTGCTCAAACACTGACCCCAAATCAGTCTGCACCGAGTCTAAAGTCTGAATCTGTCACATCCAACGTGACACACCCTGAAAAAACAAACAGGAAGTCATCATGCTCGTGCGCTCAGCTCTGATCTAGTGGCAGTGAGAAAAGAGTCGACGGCTTATTTCCAGCAGGTTTTCCTGTGTTTATAAAACCTGCTCACACATGAAGAATTTGGGTTAAAGACGGTTTGGTGAGGTCGTACAGCCGCGTGTCATCAGGGCCTGACAGCCGACAGCCAATCACAGAGCAGAGGAGACGTTACACACACGACCTGTTTCACATCTGTCACAAAACATCATGACGAGCCTGACGAACACGTGTGTGTGTGTGTGTGTGTGTGTGTGTGTGTCTAATTCAATTTAGCTGCTGAGCATTTCACACTTCATCAACACGCACACACACAAACACACACACACTGACACACACACACACAGAGCAGATGTTGGTGTGAAGAATCAGTTAACATGATTCACCTTCAAACAACCTGAGAGGGAAGGAAACAAGGAGGCAAGGAAGGAGGAAGTGATGTAATTAACCCTCTGAGACCTGGAGCGACATCACTTTTCTTGTGCTGCTTTCAGACGACGTTCACAAATATTTAAACTTTTGAACCTGGAGAAAACTGGATTTCTCTCAGAAACATGTAAAAAAATATGGTCAACTTTGTAAAAAATGTCCCACAAAATTATTATTTTTTTTCTAGATTTACAGAATTATTTTAAAAAAAGGGAAAAAAGAAAAATTTAAGGGAAAACTATATTTGTAATAATTATTATCTTAATTTAAAATGATGTCAGAGAATTGTTATTTTTTTTAGGACTCTTTCCAGGTCACTTACTTGTGTCTTTATTTTTATTTATTTTATTTTATTTTTTACAAATTTTCTTGCTTTTCTCTCTTTACTAATTTCTTGTTAATTTTGTGGGTCATTCCTTCTTTTCTTTGTTTTTAGAAGAAATCAATCAGTTTGCTCAGAGCGAAGGAAACGTGAGTTCAGTCAGTGATGTCACACTGACCTCTGCTGGACACACACGACACCACAACACTAACACGTGTTCACAGTGTTTCCAGGAGTTCAGTGTTTCTGTCTGATGTTTAATGACTGATGTTTGTGATGCACAAAATGTTTAAATCAGACTTGATCACAGTGAAACAGGAGGAGCTTTAAAGGTGACACACTACAGGTGACCTGACAGATACAGTGACACTAACCCAGTTATTTACCAACAATAAGACTATCATTTTTTTGTATTACAGGTTTTCTGAACTTCTATGTTCACACATTAGAACGAGGGATTATTTAATTAAAAATTCTTTACTTCTCGTTGACTATAAAATTGCACTATTAATGTCTACAGTACAAAATACGGGATGTTTCCAGACTGAATCCAGGAGTTGTTCCACATTACAGAGTCTGAATAAAGAGGAACGTTCACAGAGACAAAGATTAGAACAAACACAAAACAAAGATGTGGAACAGTTGAAGAGTTAATTTGTGGAATACTCCTGAAAAGTAACGTAGTGATAATGTGTGAAATACTTGATGGATTTAAAAAGATATTTAAAATAAGATGATTCACAAGCATCAAACTGAGTTATGAACGTCAGTGTGTGCACATTAATATTTGTTTGAAGCTTTGGGGTGAATAGAAAATACATATTTGTTAGACTTGTTTCTTTCACTCATTGTGTGACTAAAGAGAACAGAAGCTAACGCTTCAGCTAACAGCTCTTCTCTCAGCAAACCTTCCTTTGGTTTGTCACTTTGTATTGTTATTATTATTATTTCATTGTTTGCTTTTGTATTTGAGTTGTTTAAGTTTGAAAATGACTAAACTGACGATGATGATGATGGTGAAAATTATGATGATGACAAAAATGATGATGATGATGATGACAGTGATGACGATGTTGATGGTGACAATGATGATGATGATGATGATGGTGATGAAAATTATGATGATGACAAAAATGATGATGATGATGATGACAGTGATGACTATGATGATGATGACAGTGATGATGATGATGATGATGATGACAGTGATGACGATGATGGTGACAATTATGATGATGACAGTGATGACGATGATAATGGTGACGATGATGATGAAAATGATGATGATGACAAAAATGATGATGATGATGACAGTGATGATGATGATGATGATGATGACGATGATGATGATGATGGTGACAGTGATGATGATGATGACAGTGGTGATGATGATGACAGTGATGATGATAACTTTGATGATGATGCTAATGACAAAGATCACAAACAGTGTTCCTGATTGGTGCAGGTGGATCAGCTGGTGTGTGTATTAAAGGTAAATGTGACTCAGTGTAACTGAAACAACCAAAGAGACTTTGACAGGTTGCTATGGTAGCGACTTGTCAATCACAGGTTGCCCCGCCCTGATTTACAGTGTATCTGACTGTTAACAGGACCATAGTTTACTAAAGGACATCGTGCTGAGACCAGAAACTCACCAGGAAACATTTGCACTGAGATCATATGTAAAGAGAGAAGAAGGTTCATTTCCTCACACAGTCAGACCAGAGTCGCCCCCTGCTGGACATCAGAGAGAACACAGGTCACTGTCAGAGCTGGAGGCTGCGTCCACCTCTTCATAGGATCCTCAAACAAGTTCATAAACACACACATGGTGTGTCTGAGGACTACAAGCAGACAGGAAGTGTGTGTCCTCATATAGCTCTGTGTGTGTGTGTGTGTGTGTGTGTGTGTGTGTGTGATGTGGTCAGTGAGCTACTATATAGGTCCACACACACACTCGTACATATGAAGCCTGTCATTTCTCCACAAACCTAAAAATTAACATTTTTCTGTCCAAACGCAGACTCCTAAAATATTCTGTTTTACGAAGGCGAAGGTGGGCGGAGCCTCTGAGCTGTGAGGTCAGACACACACACACACACAGACGCAGTCTTTTTCCTGTCGTCCTGACTTCACATCAGTCGAACATCTCTTTTCATTGTGGATTAATTTCTGTTTTCCTCAGTGGCTCCGCCCACCAGGTGAGAACCAATCATTTTATATATTATTTATTTATATATTTAAAGGGACAGTTCCTCCAATATGTAGTCAAAGATAATCAATAACATTATTAATATGTCTGATAAATGGGAGTGTGTGTAAGCAATGAGCCATGAGAGGCCGTGGTTCACAGCGACTGATGTCAGGCACGACGCCGCGTCGTCAACTCAGCAACTTGCGTACAGATATTTTTGCTGACTTGGCGCGATGTTCATGTGAATTTTCCCAGTCCGGAACTCATTTCTCTGATTATTCCGACACCACATGAATGCAGCGTTCTGTTTCACATTTTTAAACTTCTTTTATTTTCACTGTGCAACATTTCATTTTTCTCCAGTCAACTTTATGTTAAACTCTACATTATTACATATTAATTGCAGATAATCACATGTTTACAACTCCATTATTTTGCATTTCTAAACAGTTTTAAAGTCCATATAAGAAGGTGATGCAACTCTTACCAGCGCGTTTTGATTAGGAATCAAATGAAAGCAAAGAAATGGACTTTATGATCTTGACCTTTAGATTTATTTATTCTCCATCAGTGCTGCGCTGCTGCAAGAGTTTGGTCTGAAACCATGAACCACTTCAAAGTGCTGACTCACTGTTTTCAGGGTTGAGACGAAAAGTCATCTCACAGTAAATAACGCAGCTGCTCGGCTTTTAACAAACACCAGGAAACATGACTGTATCAGCCTCGTCACTGGTCACCGGTCAGTTTTAGGATCGAGTTTAAGATTTAACTGATCACATTTAAAGCACCTTGTTCCTCTTTAAACATCCAGCCACATCACTGAGATTATTTGTTTGTTTGTAAGCATCACACTGCCCCAGATGACAAAATGCAGTTACTCAGTTAATGTGACAATATTTGTTCTTGCCAGGAGTTCCAGTTCCACACATTAAACACACATTAAACACACATTAAACTTGGCTTAATAGACACAGTTTCAAACACAAATCAGCTTCGCTATAACTCGCAGCATTCACAGACAAACACTTGTCTTTATCTGGACACATTTTCCCCACAAATACAACATGCTAACGTTATTAGCACAAGCCTATGGCATTTTACATTGTGCAAATTAGCCTAGTGGCTAGTGGAGTTTTCCTCTACTTACAGCCTCACCAACAGACAAAACAGCAGCGTGCAATTGATGCAAAAATAAATAAATAACTAGAAATAAAAAAAAACTTTATGTTGACACTTTTCATCAACAGACTAAAGGAAAGTGTCACTACTTTTTTTTCATCATACTGGAAAATCTGAATAAGTAATGATCTTTAGTGACGGCCAAATGAAGCCCCATGAACCACCGTCTGTATTCTCTGAAGCCACTGGATTGCGCTGTCTGTTCAACAAAGGTTTGAAAGCACATTTCACTGCCAGTCCTTCAGCCTTTATCTTTAAACCAAGAGCTCCATCTGGTGGGGTCAGAAAATAAAGAAAGTGGTTCACGAGGCTTCATTTGGCCGTCACTGACGATCGTCTCTGGTGCTCGTGGATTCAGTAAAATGAACTGAACGATTGAATTGTGGAGAATCTAACTGAGCTAACGGCGTGTAGCATCTCCGTACTGACAAGAGTTTGAACATTTATATCTGTATGTGCATTTTAACAGCTAGCTAATGTTAGCTCGACCTGGTTTTAAACATCCAAAGAACTTGTATAAGAATGAACTGCTTGGCGACCAGACCAGGCCTCTAATTGAGACAGACCTTTATTTAGCAAAATGTGTAGCTACACTAAGCTAGTAAAAGGGACTGGGCGTTTAATTGAAGGCGTTGTATGTGTTTTATCTTGTTGCAGGAAAAACCTGGAGACAAGATACCTGGAAAACAAAAGAGTATGGTCTGGACCTGCTCTACATAAAAAGTGTCCTGAGATAACTCGTGCTGTGATTTGGTGCTACATAAATAAAGAAACTGACTTGCCTCACCTGGAGACACCTTGAAACACCTGGAGAAGATGGTGCAGCCTGTGTTCCTGCTCAGCTGTTTGCTGTTCAGTTTCATTTCTTCAGCTCCGGTAAGAAGTTCGTCTTCATGTCGTTACTCCTCATTTAGTTTCAGGCCAAATGACTGGAGACAGTCTGAGGACATCTGGTGGACAAAAGGAGAATGACAACGGTTTGATTTGAGGCACTAGAGGGGAGGGACAGAGACAGACTACAGGACTTGTAACCGAGTATTTTCGTAGCACTGTACTGGTACTATTACTGTAGTGAAGTAATAGAGTACTTCCTCCACTTCTGACTGTCAACATGCTTCAGTTATTTTATTGTAAAACATGATGGACGTCAACGTGACAAACATGCAGCAGGAAGTCAGCGTGCCTATATTTACAGCCTGTGGTTCTGGCAGGCAGATAAACAGTGTTTTACATTCAACACACTGATTTAGAACGGACCGGAAGCAACACACACACACACACACAACCACACACACACGGAGCTGGTGGTGAAACAGCGACCACAGAGTTTCAGTCAGGACAGATTTACTTTGTGTTTCTACACACTGACTGACTGAAGTATTTATATATGATTATATAAATACATTATATATTACATGTTACATATTTAAACACAACACATGCCCACAGGCAGCCAATCAAACCTCCTGCTCCCTCTGTGTTGTAAATTCCATCTACAAATCATCATATAAACTCTTTAACACAGAAATAACCTCACACAGCTGCTGCAGTGAAAACTCTCCCTCCTCCTCCTCCTCCTCTTCATCACTCAGTGAAGGAACACATGTTGATTTTATTCAGACTTGTCATTATCTCTGATGTCCATCCACTTAGCTTTGAAGTGTCCTCCAGCTGATAGTTGTCTGTACATCCAAACAGAAGCTGCTCACACATCATTCAGATAAACTAAGCTGTGTTTTCCATTATGATCCTGTTTTAACCTCAGAGTCATCTCTTGTTCTCTTTCTGCAGCTGAGCTCAGAAAGTAATTCTGAGTCGGTCTCTTCTTCTGAAGAAGATCCGCAGGTAAGTCCACAGGTGTGACTGATTCATGTCAGATACAACAGAGATAAAACAGAGACTCAATCACCAGAAGAAATGTTAGCATTGTACATGTGTCGGCAGATGTCTCTCCTAGGTGTTTTACCATCCACCATCCCCTCCACCTCCTGATGACAGAATCAGCTCATTTACTACGTCACTGTAGAAACGTTGATATGATACAAATGAAACATACAAAAGAAACATATCCATGGTCTTCAGAAACGTATGTCAACATTTTCTTCTGGTGACTGTGCCGCCTGCAAACAAGCACAGATCTGAACCAGACTCTGTGTGACAGGTCTGAGGGAAATTTTTAAGTTAAAAGATTAAATATTAATATTAAAATGTGTGTGACCGCTGACTGAAAACAACTCAAACTTCTTTGTTTCCAGCCGCCTCGTGTGTTTCATGTGAAGGGAGGGGCCTCCCCCAAAAAAACTCCTAATGGGCCTGAAGCTCCGCCCAGTGTGCTCGTGGAGGTTGAGGACACAAAAACAAACACCACAATGAGCTTCGCCATCTTCATCGTTGCTGAGGAAGAGGAGGGGAGCGGGACGGACCAAGGAGGAAGGTAAAGACCGTCAATAGACCATCTCTTTCTCGTCTTTCTTCCTCTTGTTTATTTATTTTTGTTTGTTTGCTTACTCGTAGATCAGACGACAAGAGCTCAAGCAGCGAGAGCGATGACATCAGCAGTGAGGAAACAAGAAGACAGGTTATCCAGCCAGCGGCATCACTTCACTCCAGCAGCCAGCCAATGAGGAAAGAGTACGCAGAGGAGAACTTGCCATCAGAAGAAATGATGGGCGATCAACCAATGTTTACCTTCTCCGATGAACAACTTGATGGTTTTAACAACACCACCTCCTCTGATGGGAACCAGAAACTGACTCTTCCTGATCATTATTTTATGAACACTGACACCGAGTCTGTTGTGAGTCAGATGTTTAATGATTTTAACAACAGCACAGAAAGCAGTGAGATCAACAGTCAGCCAGGTGTATCTGCTCCTGATTACTCTGACGACAAAAACAACACCGTGTCCGATGACTTGACTATTGATTCAAACAGCGAGGAGACTGTTGAGACACTTTTTGGTGATTTTAATAACAGCACAGAGCTAAACGATCAGCCAGAGAGAACCATGTTTGATCCAGAATCTCAGGAGGCGACAACTTCAAGCTCAGAGAAGGTCAACCAGGACGGTTTAAGCAAAGGTAGCATCAGCAAGGATTCTGGATTTGGTTCTAGACTTCAGAAGGTGTTTCGCTCCGTCCAGGAGTTTGTAGATCTGATTTCGAAGGGTCGCCACCGTGAGGTTCTTGGTTCAACTCTCAAGTCCCTTACTGGCAGTCAGACAGGTTTTAGTTTGAGCTCTGATGAGAGTGACGAGAGTTCAGAATCTGTTGGCTCTAATCCCAAAAACCAGACCAGTTCAGATCCAGACAGTGATGAGAGCCTGGAGGACACCAGTCCCAGTTTCCAGCAAGGCACTGGTTCAAAAGATTCCACAGAGCA
Source organism: Epinephelus awoara (assembly GCA_035609425.1). NCBI lineage: Eukaryota > Metazoa > Chordata > Actinopteri > Perciformes > Serranidae > Epinephelus > Epinephelus awoara. The sequence goes on along the minus strand of CM069315.1, from coordinate 29,682,319 downwards.
GCTGACTGGTCCCACAACAAGCTCGATCTCTGGTTTGAGTACACCTGATCCAGACAGTGAAGAGATTCAAGAGGTTTCTAGCAGGTCCACGCAAGTAGATAATGGTGCTATCGCAGATCCGGTCAGTCCAGATCCAGATGCAGCACCTTCGATCTTGAGCAAGGTGAGGGATACTGTGTCCGAGGAGACTGACAAGTCCATCCCTCAGGTCAATGTTAGTTTAATCTCAGACAGCTCTGAAGAGAGTCAGGAATTTGTTCTGGGTTCGACACCATTCAGCCCAGGACTCTCCGGAGTTGGTAGTCCACAAGTCAGCTCCAGTAGTGAGGAGGTCCTGGTTGCCCTTTCCTCCTCGTCCTCACCTGATCTGGTTACCTCACCTGGCCCTTTAAGTTCAGAAGATTCAGATTTGTCAGACTCTCCAGGACTTGAGTCAGGGAAAAACTCTCTTCACCCTCATACCATCCCAACTTCTGGTTCTGATCTCAGTCCAGACTCTGACTACGCTCCCAGTTTCAGGAAGAACTTCAGCTCTGAGATCAGTCAGGAGTCTGAAGAATCGCAGAACAACAAGCTCCCTACAGATGCTAACTCTGATGTTAGCAGAGAGGCTAACCCTTCTGTAGACCAAAGAACTAACAGTGCTAGTTTAGCTGCCAGCTCTGAAGCTAGCATGGATGCTAAACCTGATAACGGTGTGAAGGATGCTGGAGCAGGTTTAAGCTTAGATGCTACAACTGAATCTAATGACGATGTTAGCATTGAAGCAGACCCCACCGCTGCTACTAGCCTTCCTAGCATGCATGTTAGCTCTGGAGCTAGCACTGATGCTAACACAGCCACCAGCAGTGAGTTAAGCGTTGAGGAAAATGGTGATGCTAGCATAGAAGCTACTGTGGTTAGCATGAAACCAACCACTGCCCCTGAGTACAGAACAAATCCTCCTGACTCTGGAGCTAGCACTGATACAATCGCTAATATAGAAAAGCAGCATATAGGTTCAGATGTTAGCACTGAGGCTTACCCAGATGCTAACAGCCCAGGATCAACACAGCACGCTAGCAGTGAGGAAAACATGGCCCCTCCTCTTCCTCCTCCTCCTCGCAGGAAGAGACCTTTTCGCTTCGGCTATCTCGGCCCCATTAGTCATTCACATGGCAACAAACCCGTTGCTAGGGAAACAGTGTCCAAGGAAAGGGCCACGTTAGCATTACAACATCGTCAACATCAGACAGCACAACAAAACCAAAACCCAAGTGTTTACATGAATCCCCTCCGCGACTTCTTCAACAGTGGATACGATGTGGACAAACAGAGCCACCAACAAACAGTCAGTCATCAGTCTAACAGGAAGCATGCGAGGGTTAGCATAGCAGCGGCGGCTAATCCGGCTAAGAGCAGCAGTGAGGAAACAAACTAACATGTACCAGGGTTATTATCGTAAACTAAAACTAAAATAAACAGTGAATTTTGTCGTAAACTGAAACTAAACTGATATTGTCTGGAAAAAATAATAATAAGGAAGATAAAAGAAGTATGAATTAATATCAGCAGAGGAAAAAATGGAGATGTCATCAATATCCGTCAACTCTCAGGATATTAAACTACAGAAAGTAAATGAACTTGACGACCAGGAGATGGAACCATGCCGCTGTTGCTGCACAATAAATCCCTCACATGTAGTCTAGTCATGTAGAATTAGATAAAAAGAACATGATTTAAATATTGTTGAAAATAGAATGTCTTTTTAACAAGCTATTCAACTCGTTTTTAACGCAACAAACTGGGGTCTAATTTTCTTCCGAGTGTGGTGATAAAAAATTTCCAACTGAAAAGATTCAAAGATTATGGCCACTCCTACACAGTTCTCTGACAGTGAAATTTGTATGAATGTAGCTACATACTTCTGAGACATTATACCGGCCCTGATAAAGACAAACTAAAAGTACTGTAAAGCTTTCTAAAAAAACAAACTTCCTGAAAATGTTATTTCCTGAAAAACTAAATGTTTCTGAAAAACAAACTCTGAAAAATAAAGCTTTCTAAAACCCCAAACTTTCTGGAAAACAAACTTTTTGAAAGTCATTTTTTTGAAAAGCTAAAACTTTATGAAAAACAAACCCTCTGAAAATCATTTTTTTTGAAAAGCTAAAGCTTTCTAAAAACTAAAACTTTCTGGAAAACAAACTTTTTGAAAATCAAATTTTTTGAAAAACTAAATCTTTCTGAAAAATTAAAACTTTCTGAAAAACATTTTTTTTGAAAAGCTAAAACTTTTGAAAAACAAACTTTCTGAAAATCAAATGTTTTGAAAAGCTAAAACTTTCTGTAAAAAAAAAACTTTCTGAAAAACAAATTTTCTGAAAATCAAATTTTTTGAAAAGCTAAAACTTTCTGAAAAAAATTGAATTTTCTGAAAAGCTAAAACTTTCCGAAGGACAAACTTTCTGAAAATCAAGCTTTCTGAAAAACTAAAACTTTCTAAAACCAACAAACTTTGTGAAAACAAAAGACAAAACTAAAACTAGTAAACTAATCAAAAACTAAAAACTAAATAGACAATAAAAAAATCAAGACTAACAAAATATATCCTTTATATGTTTACATAAAATGTACTGAATGCTTCTACTTTTACATTTTTATTAACCATCAAACTTAATGTGCTGTAATCAGATTATTGATCACGTCGACTGACTGAGTTCAGTCGACTGTGTTTTAAATAAAGTCTACATTTTTCATGTGTTGGCAGCAGCTGATCAGGTTCATTGATTTATTCCTTCTGGTTCACGTTTGGGACTTTTTAGAAATCATCTTATTTCTTTTTACAGCGTTTTAATCCCGTTTTTTCTTCATTTACTAAAAATCTCCTTTGTTTTATAAAGTGCCACTAACCGCTCTGTTGCTTACATGTTCATTATGTCACTGTTTATGTGTGTGACTTTGAATTTTATAAATATTCTAATGTTTTATGCCGTCAGGAAACAAATTTGAGCATGAAAACATGAACTAGCTGCACAGTTTAAAAACAGAATGCATCTAAATAATGATAATTTGAATATTATCTGGGTTTTTTTTTGTACTTTTTACTGTCACTGATTTAAAAAAAAATAAATGTTGTAATGGACTCTGGCTTCTCCTTCGTGTTAGTGTGTGTGTGTGCGTGTTAGTGTGTGTGTGGCAGTAAATCCAGCAGGTTGTGAAATGTGTTTACTGTCAGCTGGTTGTGTCGGTTCACCACCGCTCCATCAATCTGACTCTGATAAACACATCTGGAATACGTGACACGGCCAAAAGTATGTGGACAGCGTGAACACAGAGATACGGAGATAAAACCAGTACTAGAGTATTTAATTCTAAAATAAGTAGTAATGCAGCTGTAAGCAGATGTTAGTGATACGTTTCTTCACGTCTCCATCCACAGCTACGACTCCTGACATGTTTCATCTGATGAGTACACATATCATATAATTAACAAACCTTCCTGTCCTTATATACAGTGTGTTTTTAACTATTTATAACTACTTATGTATCGTTAACTGTTTCTCTGCTGTCACTGTGTTTTAGTTGCCATGAGAGTGTGTTTTGAAAATAATGTATGACCACACACACACACACACACACACACACACACACACACACACACACACACACACACACACACACACTCATATATAAATCAGGTTGTTTTTCGTTGATGGGCGGCTGTCAGTAGGAGGGGGGCGGGCACAAAAGATGAGATGATGACAAGTCACTTCCCGTTAGAGACAATAAAAGAGACGAATCAGAGAGAGAGGCAGACAGAACCATCGGGACCGACCTGCTGCTCCCAGTGAGACCAGTTAGTGGGACCAGTCAGACCAGTGCGTTGCCGTATTTGTCCAGGATGTGGAAGTTTGTGCTGACGGTGTGTCTGCTGCATCAGAACCAGGCTGTACCTGTAAGACTCCTCTTTATTGATCACCTGATCAGTTCATTGGTTACAGATACGAGTGGTCAGTGACACTGTGTTGTGTGTACAGTTGCCATGGGAACACGGCAGCCTGCAGCCCTTTCTTCAACAACAACTGGACCAATCATCGGTGAGTACAGCAGCATGTACACCAGCAGTGGTCGGCGTGTGTGTAGTGTTACTTGGCACTGCATAAAAAACTGTGGTTGAAGTCGAGTATTACAGTGGTAGAAGACATGTAGCAGTTAGGGACTCTCTTAAATCACAGGGTTTCGCCTTGGGGCGGAGTCTAATGTATGTGTCTGATGTTCTTTCTTGTCGGCTCTCATCGGGTCGTCTCGTCACTTTTTTGACAAGTTGGCAAAACCGTAACCGAAAAAGTTGTTTATTAACGTAAAATTTCCCAAATCCCAAAATTAAACCTACAGCAGACTTCACGTCAGAGTCCATCAAGCTGCAGTTCCTTTATTTTGAAAGTCAGTGACACAAGTGTAACCTTTGACCCTGTGGTCACACCGGTCACCGACGTGGAGGACTCCAGCCATGAAAGGTGGCAGCCTACATGGAGCTCAAGACACCCAAGGAGGATCCTCTGGAGGTTTGATGGTGGTGGAAGGAGCGTGCTAACATGTTTCCTAACCTGGCAGTGATTGAATGTTTTCACCATCCAGTCAAAGAGACGTCCAGCTTCAATCTTTTCCCGCCATTGACGAGATTTTCCGCCAATTCGTGTTTTCACTGTTGTGTCCGGAAACAAAGAGGAAGATCTGCTGGAAACTGAAATTAAATATCGTTTGCAGAAATGTAGCAGCTTGTAAACTGCAGGAAAATGTCATCGTCCATGGAAACTTTACAGTTGCACGGGCCATGGAGATGTTGACTCAAAACTCTGACACTTACTGTTTTGATCAACATTCTGAATCTGATTTGGATGAAGACGCAAACGAGTTCAGCGGGACGAAACGGGATCTCATGACGGGGACGGTGACACATGTCCAAGGTACCCTGGGAGTGTTGGTTGTTGACGTTCTGGGACGACGTGTCAACTTCAGCCTGTTACATACATTGACTTATTTCAAAATACACTTCTGTTTTCACAGGAAATGTACAGTTTGCATATAGTCTCTTTCAAAATAAAAGCACTACGTCAGTACAACAACGTGAATTGACTTTTTATCCTCCAACAACTAAAACACGTGGTTACTTTTAGGAACAAAGAACAGGGTTTGTCTTTAGGATCTTATAGGAAGAGAACACCGCTCTCCAGGGTGAAAGCCTCTAATTTTCGTTCTTGTCCCGCCGCATTTCCTCCTGATGGTGTCGAGTACTGTTAAACTATAACGGCACGGGCCGCCTATCATGCTGACACTAACGGACAGCTTTTGTCGTCAGTGTCCGATGCCGCATGTCACTGCCCAAGCGCCAGATTTCGATGTCTTTAGAGTGAGACAGTTGTGTAAGCAGGTTAGAGCAGCTCTGTTTTAGTCATTGCACAAAATGGCGTCTCATTTGTGACGCCTCACAGGCACACTCTGAAGCTTTCTTTGTCGACACGTGAGTGGCATAAAACTCAGTTTGTGTTTGGACCAAAGGACGAAACACAGAGACAGAGACTCCGTTTAAACGTACCTGTGTCCGTGTGGACGAGGCCTCAGTCTCATCAGTAGCTGGAGGATGATGTCATCATGTCAGGGTGTGAGCAGGTGAGGTCAGCGCCACCTGTGAACACCTGTGTTCTGTTAACACATCATGTTTTACACAAACAACAAGATGACTGTCAGATTAAAGCACAAAGTCAAGTGAAGAACAAGTGATTTAAACACTGTATGATGAGATAATAAGATTACTCTGTGTCTGCAGCCTTCTCCTCCTCCTGACGTCCTCCAGCAGACAACATCCTCCTCGTCCTCCTCTTCATCATCATCATCATCAGTCTCCTCCGAGTCAAGTCAGAGTTCAGAGGTCAGAGGTCACCTGACTCACACACTGTTTACAACATGACACTGAGCTGTGTTTATCTTTAATCTGGTGAATGGTGACTGACTTCCTGTTAGTTTGACCACAGCAGCATCTGGTGGACGTCAGAGGAACTGCAGCCAGGCGCTCTTTAAACACAGAACTGACTCTGATTGGTTGATTTTACAGGAAGCTCAACAGCTGAGAGAACAACAGAACCTGGAGAACACGGTACCACACACACACACACACACACACACACACACACACACACACCTGTGTGATGTCATTTTATTCTGTCGTTAAAGACCTCCTCATTTTTTGATTAAATTAGCAGAGATATTTTTTCTAGTTGATGTTTGAAGTCATGTTGTGTTTATGATGTCACCCTGTGTGTGTGATGTCATATCCTGCAGGCGGTGGAGCAGGTGGACACCTCCCAGGAGGTGAGCTTCATATCAAACATGATCAATCTGATTAATCTGATCAGACTTCAGTTTAAGTGACGATGAATGTTGGCCAGTGTGTGTTTGTAATGTTAAATTTAGATTTATCATTTAGGTTAAGGTTAAACATTTATATGTGCCATTTCAATTTAGATTTAATTAACATTTAGATTTAGGTTTAACACTGGAATTAATGTTAAACGTTTAAATCTACCATTTAAATTAAGATTTAGTTGACATTTGGATTTAGAATTTACATTTAGATTAAGGTTTAACATTCAAATTTAACATTTGGAATAAGTTAACATTTAAATTTAGATTGAGGTTCAACATTTAAATCAAACATTTAGATTTAGATTAAGTAAACAATTAGATTTAACATTTAGATTCAAGTTTAACATTTAGATTTAGGTTTAATTATTAGATTTGACATTTAGATTTTTTTTCATTCATATTCAGTATTTAGATTTTGTTCTATGTTTAACATTTAGATTCAACATTTAGTTTTAGGTCCAACGTTTCTATTATATTATATATTATAGATATTATATTATATACTGAATATTATTATATTCAAATTTAACAATTAGAAATATCTTTTCAATATTAAGATTTAGGTTTAACATCTAAATAACATTTAAATTTAGGTTTCAGTTTAGCATTTAGTTGTAATATTTAGATACGATTCAAGATTTAGATTTAACAGCATTTATTATATTGTTTACAGTTACATGTAACATGATGTTTTATATGAATTTATGTCTTAATGTCAGAGAAATAAACATTTTTTACTTTTTACTCTTCCGCACCTGGTGTGTTTGTTTATTTATTTGTTTGTTTGTTTGTGTGTCAGAGCTCGGAGCTTCCCCAGTCTCCCAGTAACACCAACAGCAGTCTGTGGCTCAATGAACTGGTTTTAGTGGGGGAGAGAGCAGGTGAGCGGGACAGAGAGACGGAAACTGGAGACAACAGCGCCGAGAGCACAGAGAGCCGACACCGGGTGAGGTCACACACGACATCATAACACGTCACATGACGTCACAGCATGTCTAACACATTGTTACCTCTGGCCCCGCCTCCTCCCTCAGGCTCTGATGTTGAGCTTTCATCACCTCCTGAGTGCACCTCGACTTGATGGACACGGACTCGAAGCTGCCGCAGAGGCGGGCGAGGTCATCACAGACATGGGCGGTGCTGAAGGTGAAGCAGGCGTGGTAGCCGGAGAGGTGGGCGGGGAAACTGTGGACACGGGCGTGACGGGCGTGGCAGCCGGGCAGGAGGGCGAGGTCAGAGGAGAAGAGATCGATGCCGAATTCCCCCGACTGATGGACGACAGCACGGAGGCAGCGGACGGTCATGCCAACCATCACGGTTACCATGGAAATGAGGTGGGGCTGGAGCTGGGGCTGTGACCGAAGCCACGCCCCCTAAACTGTTGACAGCTATTAATCAGTAAACAATCAATAATCAGACCTATTACTACTGTACTAATCATGTTTATCATCTGTGTGTAAAGAGTTTGTTATTAACCTCTAACTCGTTATTATGAAGACGACCACGACACAAAAAGTTTCCCGTAATCTGGCGAAAAAGCTGAAACACGATGAAAGGAAATAGGTGAAATCAGATTATTTTACAACCTCAAAGCTAGTTAAGGGAAAATTACATGAAAGTTAAGGGATTACTACTAATCACACCAAAGCTTTTTCAAACGTAATCAAAAATATTTCGGTATTTTTGTTTTTGTATGCATCAGTAAAAAAAATATATATATGTTGAGGTGATGCAAAAAAGGTGGAGCCATGTCAGATGACATCACCACTGATTTTTTAAGAAAAAGTAACCGAAGGAAGTTTTGTAAGGGGTTAAAAATGTGTCAATTTTGTTTTTCTTTAAAAGTTTTAGGCTTTTTTTCCTCTTTTTTTTGTTAAAAACATTTGCCAGTTGTTTTTTTTGTTTTTGTTTTGGTCTGGAGGAGTTCACAGGAAACGAGCTGAAAACCATTAATCAGTCTGATCTTTATGATACTGAGCCGTAATTATAATGTTACTGTATACGTTCATATTTAAGTGTGTTTATCCTGATGTTGGTGAATAAACTTCTATAAACAGACTTATTGTTGCTCTTCATTCTGTATAATATTGTTGGATTTAAAAAGAAACATAAAAATCTGCTTTAACTTGAAAATTTTAAAACACATATTTACACAAATTTGGACTAATTATACAGTGTATGTAGTATTAAAATATGTAGTGTACTCATTACATTCTACTGAGTTAAAAAGTGTTTAAATGTTTGTTTGTTTTTTCAATCTTGATACTATTCCATCATTATTCCTGTATATATGTAGTTTTATTGGCGGTGGCGGAGTCCGCCATTCAGCAGCATCGTTTCCTCTTCACTCTCCTACAGATGTATCACAGCTGGATTAGCTTTATGCTAATGCTAACACATTTCCTGCTGCTGCTGCTGCTTCACAATAAAACACTCCGGCTGGAGCTTTTATTGTGAAGTCTAGGGATGATAATGATTAATCGACGACTGATTAAGAATTGAAAAGGTCAAATACAGATTCGACTCTGAAATCTAAACAATCTGCAGACTCCTTTATGTTCTAGCTCATGTTTGAGAACATGTTTCAAGTTATTGAAAGGGTGCAATATAACAAGTTTATGACAAGGCGGCCATCTTGGGTTTCAGAGAGGAGCGTGGCGGCGCCATTAGAAATTTAAGCATTATTCCATTACATTCAATGTGTTTCATGTCCAGGCTTCTACATCTCGAGAATAAGTAATATGGTGCTGTGGGACTTGACTGGGGAAAAAATATATATATTTTTTTAAAATCACGATTAATTGATTAACTGATCATTAATGTTACCAATTATCAATTATTTGCAACCCTTGTGTAAACATGACAGGAACTATGTATAAATTGAATTGATTGAAATTGGAACGCATGTTTTCTTCAGAAATTTTTGTGTTTTTTTTGTTTATCTTTAAACATTTTTTTATGTTTTTTTTTTTTTTTTGTTTAAAAAAATAAATAATTCTCCTTAAAATTTTTGGTGATTTTATTTTTCTTAAAAAACAACAACAACAAAAAAAAAACAGGCAGTATGTTTTCTTTTTAGATACTTAAATTTAATGTTTCTAAGATGTTTTCAAGGTGACTTTTGAACAAATTTAGGAATGATTTTCAGACAAATCATCTTTTCCATGTTCAGTCATTGCAGGTCAGACGGAATATGTTTTGATTAAGTTCGGTTAATCTTTTACCAACAGATAAGGGCGACTATAAAGTAAAAACAGTGTTAGCTTCTGTGGAAGGTTCAAAGGTTTCTAACATCTGAAACTTGAAGAGCTCAACTCACTTTGACAAAAAGAAATTAAATGATGGCTAAAATAAATAAAATGTGGCAACTGAAGCCTCTCAAATTCACATTCAACACCATGTCGTTACTCTGTTGAGACTTATATTTATGAAATTGAATTTAAGACTTTCTAAGGAGCTGCAGACTCCCTGTTTTATATGGATTATATATCTACATTATATATATTGTTGCTGAGTCGCACCTGCAGTTTGTGTCCTGTCTTTTCTCAACTATTAATGTTTATTTAAATATCCCATGATCAATTAAAGAAACTTTTTTTTATGTTTTAAAAGACGCAAGACGTCTGCAGCTGACGTTACTGTTGCAGACAAACATCATGTTAAAGACGGAAAAACAGCGCCCTCACTCAACTGTGTTCTGAATTCCCACCAAGCTAAAAAAAATTCAGATTAAATATAACTGGAAAAAAAGATGGAACCAGTGAAAATAAAATTCACTCATCGTCTCAACAAACAGATAAATTCTCTTTATTCTGACCAAAAAAAAAACTGAAGCAGAGAAACAAATGTTCCTGACAGACGTGTCACTTCCTGTCAGCCTCTAGTGTCCAATCAGAGTCCAGGACTAGAGGCCACAATCACCCACAATTCTTTGCTTTGGCTTCGTGAGCCTGTGTCAACTGTTCACAGAAACCCTGCGGTCCAATCAGAGTGAGTTTATTCCCCTCACACATGTGACGTCATCAGACCGGCTCCGCTGTTCAGCCAATCAGCTGCCAGCTCACAGTCAAATATAGAAAGACCAATCAGCTTCCAAGGCTGCTGTCATGGAAACAGACGTCCTGCACATCACTTCCTGTGGGCGGGGCCTTTGTGGAACAGGTAGATGGGCCGCTGGTTACCTGGAAACACATTCATTCTTATTTCTGATTTTATTTTCATTAATGTTTCCTGTGGAAAAGACTCTTCTGTCCCTCTGAGGCTTCTGTAGCTCGGCTCATCCTCACACTGACGTTTCCTGCTGCTGAGGTTAAGTTACGTTGAAAAATAGTTATGCGCTATTTTATCGTTACCAGTGAAAACTGAGAGTTTACCCTTTGAAATCTGCAACAGAAACAGTAACAATAACCGCAGGTACCAGCCCTGGAAATTAACCTGACTCCTGTCTGACTGCTGAGCGTGGACACTTCCTGTGTCTGTCCTTTCAAATTAAATTCACACATGGTCCAGTCATATAGGTTTGGATTTATTTTGACAAGGCGCAGCTCCTGATAGAGTTTCATGTATGTTTGTTTTTTTTCTGCAACTAAGTGTTTTGTTTATTGTTTGTTGCGCAGCTATGCAGCTCACCTGGATCATCAGCATGCACCAATCACATCCCAGGTTATAGTGTGTACACCTGTGTGTGTGTGTGTGTACCTGTGTGTGTGATGAGTCTGTATGAGGTGAAGCCCACACTGTCGGTCAGGTAGCAGGTGAACTGCTCAGGTCTCAGTCTCAAACTCCTGAAGGTGCGATACGTCCTCTCCTGCAGAACAACACAACTGTTACACACGAGCACGGCACTACAGTACGATAATAGAGCTTTTACTATAACTAATGTGGAAGGAGATGACTTTTCAGCTAGCTAGCTAACGTTATCTGCTAATTAACTCCTTGAACATAACAATATATACCGTAAAACCTACGTACTACCGTAAAATTTGTACTAGCTTAAATAAATTGTAAATAAACGTATTGTATTTCTTGATCTTTGCTGAGCACGTTTTGCGTTAAAGGAATTGATTTAGAGCTTTACGCAAATAATTGCCCGGGCTACTAATTGAAGTTTTACAGTAATGTCTTCCCCCACTGATCACGTTGGAAAGGACAACACAAGAAAACATGTTCTGTGTTTAGATTATCAAACAGACAATGGGTCATAGCTGACAACGTTAGCTAGCGTGCTAACGTTAGCCTTCATTTCCCAAGGATGGCGCCTGGATGCAGACGAGGACCAATCTCAACACGCGTTACAGAACATAAACAGAGAACATCTTTTCTAACGCAGTTCTTGATGATAAGCTGGCCGCGTTAACTAGCGAATATAAAAATGACTCATCAAAAGTTTGTTTTTGCGGTTTGTCTACGGTAGCTTCTCCATGGTTTTGCATCTTAATTCTGATTCAAGTGAATATTTACAGTGTATATTCTGTATATCTTACCGAGGCTCTCTTGCTGTGGCCGTAGCTGCTCCATGGTTGTGGCTCCAGGATGAATAATCCGCCCGGCGACAGGCTCTGATAGGCTCGTCTGAAGAGTGTGGCCACGCCCCCGTCACCTGACTGCAGCTGCACCCATTTAGTCACTCCCAGACACATTATGACGTCATACTGACCCTGCCCAGGCCACGCCCCCTGCACTGTCACGTAGTCGCCCTGTGGGAGGAGCAAACGTGATGTCAGCAACGTGATGATGTCACAGTGGAGAGGAGTGACAGAACAGGTGTGACACTCACCTGGATGAAGGTGATGTTGTTGGGGAACCTGGACGACGACGATGACGATGATGATGATGATGATGACGATGAGGGGAGGAGGAGAGGAGGAGCACAGAGAGGACCTCGACTCACCCTGAACGACAGGGGGAGGGGGAGGAGAGACAGAGCCTGCTGCAACTCCTCCATCATCTCCTCCACCTGCTCCCCCCTCTCTCCTCCCCCTCCCTCCCTCTTCCTCGGAGGAGAGGAGGAGGAGGAGGAGGAGGGTCCTGGCTTTCCTCTCCTCCGCCTCTCCTCCACAACCAGGTCATGTGACAGGAAGTGCCTGATGTTCTGCTCCGCGGCGTGGACCAATTGCTGGTCTAGCTCCACCCCCAAGATGTGGGCGGGGTTAAACCTCCGGGCGACGCCCAGCGTCAGGTGACCAGCACCACAGCCCACATCCAGCACCTTTTTGTCTCTGAACCAATCAGCTTCCAGGAGGCGGAGTCGCGGGTCCTCCTCCGCCCCAACGCGCCCCTCCCACCTGTCGCCATAGAAACCACGGTAACCATAGTAACGGCTGTGGTTGCCGTACTGGTAGCGGTGTTTGTCCTTCTTCTTCCTCTCTGGCGGCTGAGTGGAGCCAGGCTGAGCTCCTCCATACCTGCAGGGGGCGGTACAGCGGTCATGTGACCAGGCAGCCAATCAGATTACAGGGTTTTAATTCACTGTTCAATCTGAAAACAGTGTTCACTGCAGTAACACTCACCTGCCAGCTCTAGCCCCGCCCACCAGCGGTGTCTGGAATTTGGTTGGCTGAACCTTGGTGGGCTTGGTATCAGTGCTCGCAGCGCAGTCTGCCGACCTCGTTGAGGTGGTGCGCCGCCGTCTCCGTTGGCGACCGTCTCCCTGGTTACCAGGCTTGTGGCTGTGCCCTGGTGGAGGGTGGGTGTGTCTCCTGGGGAGGATGGGGGGCGGGGCTATGTCATCGCGACAGGTGATGGCCGTGTTGAGTTCACAGGGGAGTGGAGACGCTGGAACGCTGCCCTCTCTGGTCAACAGAGGAACTGCAGACACATTATGAACCTGTTATTAACACTGGTTTAATCATAACATCACATCACAGTTGTGTTTCCTGCAGCGTCCACTGGGTGTCAGCACTGATCCAGGTGTTCTCACCTGTCAGTCCAGCTGTGGAGGGAAACAGTCGAGCTGGCACCACCTCCCTCTCTCCTCCTCCTCCTCCTCCTCCTCCTCCTCCTCCATGGTGTCTGTTTCTGTGTCTCCTCCTGGACTTCAGGGGGGACAGCAGGACCCCTCCTTCCCCCTGCCCATCCCCGCCCCGTCCTTTCAGGTTCAAGGGGTCGGTGATGTCACGTGGAACCAGGATCTCTACAGGATCCCCGCCCCGCGATGGCAGGGGTGAGCACTTTGGTGTCTCCTGATTGGTCGCCCTGAGGAGGAAGAGGAGGGGTTAAATATTCACGTAACAACGAAAAAAACAAATCTGACCATGAATTAAACGTCTCACCTGTTGACGTCTTCGTCCAGTAGCGAGTTGAGGTTAAGCGGGTCAAAGATGTTCCCACCCAACAGGAAGTGGGTCGGCAGCATGGGCTCCGACTGGCTGTCACTGTTGACGCGGCGCCGCCGCTTGGCCAGTCCCTTGAAGCCGACGCCCATGGAGTACCGCCTCTTGGCGATGCGCTGCGTCGGGGGAGCGGAGGTGAGGGGGGGCTGGCTGTTGCCGGGCAACTGGAGGCCATTCTTAGGACGGAGGGGGTGGGTCTTGGCCAGCTGAGGCTGCTCTGACAGGCTGACGGGGGCGGGGAAGGTGGGGCTGACGTCATGAGGGAGGATGGTCTCTTTGTCCAACGACATCCTGATCATCATAGATCAGCCAATCACGGTGATCTATAGAGAGAGGGGCGGGGTCAGTTTGACCGCCATGCAGAACTTTTATTTTTAAAAGAGTATTATTACAGTGTGGTGAGTAGTTTTACTGCAGCAACATTTTTAATGCACGACTTCTAGTGTAACAAAGTATTTTTATTGTGTTGAATTAGTACTTTAACTTGTAATAGAGTATTTAACTGAATGGCATTAGAACTTCAACTTCAGTAAAGTATCTGAGTACTTGACGCCCAGCAGTTACCGATCAATGATCAATAATCATACTCACTGTGTGCTGCAGAAACACTCCACTTCTCCCCTCCTGAACCCTCTCTGACCCCGCCCCTACCGCTGCCTCCACCAATCACGGAGCGCCGTCATGAATAATTCAAACTGACCCACTGGTAAACAGTTAGCTTCTCCGTTAGCCCAGCCTGGCTAACATGCAGGAAGTAGCTAGCGTGGAGCAAACACACCCCCTAAAGAAAAACAACTCCCGAAACACTCCCGCAAATCCGCTGTGCGCGTGAAAACGAGCCTCCACCGAGCTCTGCGTGCGTGTGTGAGTGTGAGTGTGTGTGTGTGTGTGTGTGTGTGTGTGTGCGGGCTGGTGTTGTAGCTTGTAGCCGTCACAAACTGCTAGCTGCTACTTTCTTCTCCCCGTGCTCCAAAATCCAAGCCCGCGATTTTATACGCCAGTCGTGGGGGGGCACGTGAGTGACGATGGAGCCCACCAATAGCGAGCCGAGCTGGGCTCCTGCCTCTCCCAAGCTGCGACCAATCAGACGGCTGCTTGCCTCGGAGCGGTCGTGTGATTGGTGGCAGCTCGGGGAGAGGCGGGAGGAAGGAGGAGGAGAGAGGCGTCCTGAGCGGTGCCTGACTGCAAACACGATCACTGCTGAATATAATCGATTAAACCATCAAAACTAACGAGTTATTGATTACCAATCACCGGCTGCACGTGCTGACACACACTGTGAGTGTGTCCACCTGAGCTCTGACCGGACACAGGTGACTTTATGTCTTGCAGCGCCACAGAAAGCCCCTGTCTCACATGGGTATCCAGCCCTGAGGTCAGACTCACAGGTGACAGTAACTCCCTGGCTGCTGCTCGTGTCCTCCAACAAACTCCATCAGCCAAACCCCACAGTGTGTTCAAACACGAGGAAACACCTGAGTTTATACTCCACCTGTGGTTTCACACCTGTATTTACAGCCTTGTTGCGAATTTAAGCAGAAAACAAAAAGTCACCCTGAGAGGTAAAACTGAGGGATCACTCCATGCTGATAATCCTTAAGTAGGTTATTGATTTTCTTCAGACTGATCAATTATGAATATGTTGCTCTAAGATGTCAGCAGCTCACCAGTTGTGCCTTGCATTTAGTTTTTGACCCACTTTGTTGACTTATATTTCACTAACTGAACTTCACATGTTCACGTTGTTATTAGTTATTTATTTCTGAGTCATGTTTTCAGATGTTCAGGTTGATGCGGTTCCGAAGGAGGAGACATATTAAGTTAACAATTTTAGAGGACTAAAAACTGGAGCTGGTGAATACTGCTGTATACTACTACACTACTACAAATCAGTGATGGCCAAATGAAGCCTCATGAACCACCAGATGGCGCTCTTGGTTGAAAGATAAGGCCCGTTTCCACCGCAGGAACTTCGGGGTAATTTTACAGGGCCGGGGCCGTTGGTGCGTGTCTCCACCGCAGGAGCTACCTCCGAAGGACAGAGTTCTGGAACTTTTACAAGAGTTAAACAAGTCCCTGCCTCAGAGTAGGTACTCAGATGGAACCCGAAACTCCCCTGGCTGGGGTTTGGGGATTACTTGGTGCTGATTGGATATAGTCAAGGCGGGATAAGACATCAACAGAGAGCGACAAAATAGCCAGCATTTTTAAAACTCAGCAGATTCTCATTCATAGCTTCCACACGCCAGAAACCCAGCAACCACCTCAGCTCCTGTCATGTTGATTATCGTCTTTCTTATGTCTGCTTTCTTCTTCATACTTCTGCTTCTTCTTCTTCTTTGTTTGTTTCTTTGCCGCGTCGCCCTGGTCAAAATGGTCGTGCAGCCATTACGTCACATCCAGAGCCCGGTAACTTTACAGGAACCTTCCTCCTACTCCGGCCTTTCAGTGGAGACACGGCGGTTGAGAGGGCCGAGCGAGAGGATGTTCCTGTAAAGTACCAGGAACTTCTTCAGTGGAAACGGGCCTATATTTAAAGGCTGAAGGACTGGCAATGAAATGTGCTTTCAAACCTTTCTTGAACAGACAGCGCCATCTAGTGGCTTCAGACAATAGACAGTGGTTCATGAGGCCTCATTTGGCCATCACTATTACTAATGCACCACAACCATCTCTAGGGTTTACAGAGGATGGTCCCAAAAAGAGAAAATATCCAGTGAGCCAAAATGCCTTGTTGATGCCAGAGGTCAGAGGAGAATGGCCAGACTGGTTCAAGATGATAGAAAGGCAACAGGAAGTCAAATAAGCACTGGTTCCAACCAAGGTGTGCAGAAGACCATCTCTGAAGCAACAACACCTTGTCCAACCTTGAAGCAGATGGGCTACAGCAGCAGAAGACCACACCAGGTGCCACTCCTGTCAGCTAACAACAGGAAACTGAGGCTACAGTTCAAAACTGGACAATAGAAGATTGGAAAAACCACATTCAGATGGAAGCATGGATCCATCCTGCCTTGTATCAACGCTTCAGGCTGCTGCTGGTGGTGTAATGGTGTGGGGGAGATTTTCTTAGTACCAACTGAGCATGGTTTAAACACCACAGCCTACCTGAGTATTGTTGCTGAGCGTGTCCATCCCTTTATGACCACAGTGTACCATCTTCTGATGGCTACTTCCAGCAGGATAACGCACCATGTCACAAAGCTCACATCATCTCAAACATGACGATGAGTTCACTGTACTCCAATGGCCTCCACAGTCACCAGATCTCAGTCCAACAGAGCAGCTTTGGGATGTGCTGGAACGGGAGATTCTCATCATGGGTGCAGCAACTGTGTGATGTCATCATGTCAATATGGACCAACATCTCTGAGCAATGTTTCAGCACCTTGTTGAATCTGTGACACCAAGAATTAAAAAGTGGGTCCAACCAGCACTTATGTTAAATGTGTTTAAAATAATCTAAAACATGAATAAATATATATGTGTGAGTCTATGGTGAAACTAAACGATGAATGTGAATGAAATGAATCAGATTCTGTGTGATCATCTTCTCCTGCTGCACTTTGATGTTTTCTCCTCAGGGAGGCGCTACAGGCAAACTAACATGCTGCTCGGTGCCGTTTTTAAATAAAGAGACACTTTCAACTGAGAACAGAAAGTTGTAACATTTTAAATTTAAATAGGCCTACAGCTTTCAGTTCTGATTATGGTTTGTTTTTATATTTCTATGGTTTGTTTGCCTTCAGATTCACTTTAAAGGCTCTTTAACTGTTGAAGTCACTCGTAAAACTGAAGAATTAAAATGTAGATTCATGTGTTTGTCAGTTAAAAACATCAGAAAACATCAATAATAATTCAGAGTATAACAGAGCTGTCGATGAAGCTGTGACTGACAGTGTCGTCCAATCCTGTGGAGTGACAGCAGGAGGGGGCGGGGCCACAGAGGTAATAGTTCTGTATGTGTTTTATTATTAAAAGTCACGTTCATGTAAATCACAGTGTGCTGTGTGTCGTCATGTGTAAGCCGAGCTGACAGGACGGTGCGTATCTATGTCACAGAGGGCTGATGGGACAGCAGGGATTAGGACTTCATTACCCAGCATGCCGTGAGCGTTTGTAAAATCCCTAAAGAGGATTTCTGTGGATCAGAGAGACGACATGCCGCTGAAGAGAGAAGGTGAGACCATTTTATTACAAACACTATCATGCTGTGTGTGTCCATTACTGTGTGTGCATAAGTGTGTGTATACGTGTGTTTATTGTGAGTTGTGTCTGTGTTATCTCTCCTCCTCATTCTTTGCTCTTCTTCCTCATCATTTTGTTTTTGTCTCATCATCACTGATGTTTATTACTCTGTGTGATGTCATTCTCTCGTGTAGGCCCACTCATATGCTACTATTACTACTGCTGCTGCTGCTGCTGCTGCTGCTGTGTAAACTTTGCTGACACACAGATTTATATTGATCTATAATAAAGTCTGAGTGAACGTCAGAGTCGTTTGGTTAAATCAAACTGTGGGAAACTTTTCTGACTCTAAACTTGAGTCTGAACTGAACGAAGAGTGAATCGTGAAGAACTGAACTCTATTGCCTCAGAGCACAAAACCAGTTTAATGGCCAGTGAGTGAGGGGCTGCTGGGCTGTGGACTCAGTTCTGGACACTTTGGTTCTGAACGACAGTTGCACACAAAAGTTTGGGCACCCCCGGTCACTTTTTTTTTTAAATTTTTACTGTAAATAGTTAAGTAAGTAGAAGATGAGCTGATCTCCAAAAGGCATGACGTTAAAGATGAAATGTGATTTTCAACATTTTAATCAAGATCAGTGTTTTATTTTTATTTTGTGCAATTTTAGAGTGAGAAAAAGGAAGGACCACCATCCAAAAGTTTGGGCACCCCAAGACATTTGAGCTCTCAGACAACTGTTCCCAGGGTCTCGGACCTTAATGAGCTTGTTCGGGCTCTGGCTTGTTCACAGTCATCGTTAGGAAAGGCCAGGTGATGCAAATTTCAAAGCTTTATAAATACTCTGACTCCTGAAACCTTGTCCCAACAATCAGCAGCCATGAGCACTCTGAAAACTAAAAGAACTAATGAAGACCATAAGAACATAGCAAAGTGTTTTCAAGTTATTAAGAAATGGACGTTAACAGGAACTGTGGAGGTCAAGTTGAAAACTTTCTGAGAGAGCTGCTCGTAGCATTGTTAGAAAGGCAAATCAAAACCCCCGTTTGACTGCAAAAGACCTGCAGGAAGATTTCTCAGACTCTGGAGTGGTGGTGCACTGTTCTACTGTGCAGACACACCTGGACAAATATGAGCTTCATGGAAGAGTCATCAGAAGAAAACCTTTCCTGTTTTCAAAGGAACATCTAAACAAGCCTGATGCTTTTTGGAAACAAGTCCTGTGGACTGATGAAGGTAAAATAGGACTTTTGGACGAAATGAGCAAAGGTATGTTTGGAGAACAAACTGGTAAACACGGGGGTGGATGATGATGCTTTGGGCTTGTGTTGTAGCCAATGGCACAGGGAACATTTCACAGGTAGAGGGAAGAATGGATTCAGTTGAATTCCAGACTTCACAGCATCTGTAAAAAAGCTAAAGATGACAACAACAGGACAATGATCCTAAACACATCTCCAAATCCACGATGGACGACCTCAAGAGGAGCCAGCTGAAGGTTTTGCCATGCCCCTCCCAGTCCCCCGACCTCATTAAACATTTGTCGATAGAGCTCAAAGAGCCGTGCGTGAATACGGAACAAGAACCTCACAGAGCTAGAAGCCTTTTGCAGGATGAATGGGTGAAAATCCTCCAAACAAGAACTGAAAGACTCTGGCTGGATACACAAACTGTCTAGAAGCTGTGATACTTAACAAAGGGGGGGGGGGGGGGGGGCGCTAGTAAGTACTGACCATGCAGGGTGCCCAAACCTTTGCCTCAGGCCCTTTTCCTGTTTTGTTTTTGGAGATCAGTTCATCTTCTCCTCACATAACTACTCACAGTAAATGAAATTTTGCTCAGGGGTGCCCAGACTTTTGCATGCCTCTGTACATGTTTCATAAATCCATGTCCCTGTTTGTGACTGTACGACACACTCATCCTCCTTCTTGTGTCTGCCCGCTCTGTTTGACTGATGCATTGTTGCAGTCTGGACTGGTTGATTCATTAAAGAAATAGCTCAGATTTTGTTGAAGTACAGTTGTATGAGGTGCTTATCCATAGTCAGTGTATTATATCCCATTTACACCCAAATGAGCGAACCCAGTAAAAGTAGGTGGTGGGCTCCCTTCCCCATTGCCAGTAGACCAGAGCTATGTACATGACTCTGCTGCAGACGAGTATGGTAGAGTCCAGTAGAGTCTATAGGGTCTAGTGGGGTCTGATAGAGTCCAGTAGAGTCCAGTAGAGTATAACAGGGTCTAGTAGAGTCTGAGTGTAGTAGAGTCTAGTAGGGTATGGTAGAGTCCAGTGGAGTCTAGTAGGGTCTGGTAGGGTCTTGTAGGGTCTAGTAGGGTCTAGTAGATTCTTGTAGGGTCTATTGGAGTATGGTAGAGTCCAGTAGAGTCTAGTAGGATCAAGGACAGTCTAGTAGAGTCCAGCAGAGTCTAGTGGGGTCTGGTAGAGTCTACTAGGGTCTAGTATATTCCAATAGAGTCCAGTTGAGTCTAGTAGGGTCCAGGACAGTGTAGTTGAGTCCAGTAAAGTCTGGTAGAGCCTATTAGGGTCCAGGACAGACAAGTAGAGTCTGATAGAGTCTATGACGATCCAGTGAGTTCCAGTAGAGTCCAGTAAGAACTGTATTTGGTGGTCATCCTCAGATACTGAGCGTGCTCTGCAGGTGATGGAGGCCTGTCAGGCCGGTGCTGCTGAAGGGGTCAAAGGTCGTGCTGAGAAACTGCTGAACATCTTCCAGAGTGACCTCTTTCAAGCCCTGCTGGGTAACACACACACACACACACACACACACACACACACACACACACACACACACACACACACACACACACACACACACACACACACACTATGTTAATCTAACAGTGTCATCAGTGTGACATCACAGACACATCAGTGCTCAGTGATTGGACCAGATCGTTACCTCACATGCAGGGATTAGTCCTGAGAGTAATCAACGCTTTAACCGTGATTCTCTGCTCTGATTGGTCGATCACATCAGCAGGTTCACAGTCAGAGGTCAGACCTGAATGGACAGATATAAATCAAATATATATACACATAGCTGTGACTGTGAAACTATCAAATATATTCTCATTAGATGATTTTGACTTATTATTTTATTTTTTATATATTATTTTCTTATTTATATAAAAGCAGGAGAGTGTGAGAAAGTGATTGTGAGAAATGTTTGTCACAATGAGCCAGAGCCCAAAGTGACACCTTCACAATGTTAGTTTGTTTAACATAAACAATATTACTAATACACTGCAGTTATTAACATTACTACTAACACATGACAATTGGCATTATTATTGACACATTACAATTATTAACATTACCACTAACACTACAGTTATTAACATTATTACTAATACATTACAGTTATTGACATTATTACTAATACATTACAGTTATTAACATTATTACTAACACATTACAGTTATTAACATTATTACTAACACATTACAGTTATTAACATTATTACTAACGTATTACAGTTATTGACATTATTACTAATACATTACAGTTATTAACATTATTACTAACACATTACAGTTATTGACATTATTACTAATACATTACAGTTATTAACATTATTACTAATACATTACAGTTATTGACATTATTACTAATACATTACAGTTATTAACATTATTACTAATACATTACAGTTATTGACATTATTATTACTAATACATTACAGTTATTGACATTATTACTAATACATTACAGTTATTAACATTATTACTAATACATTACAGTTATTAACATTATTACTAACACATTACAGTTATTAACATTATTACTAATACATTACAGTTATTAACATTATTACTAACACATTAGTTATTGACATTATTACTAATACATTACAGTTATTAACATTATTACTAACACATTAGTTATTGACATTATTACTAATACATTACAGTTATTGACATTATTACTAATACATTACAGTTATTGACATTATTACTAATACATTACAGTTATTAACATTATTATTACTAATACATTACAGTTATTGACATTATTACTAACACATTAGTTATTGACATTATTACTAATACATTACAGTTATTGACATTATTACTAATACATTACAGTTATTGACATTATTACTAATACATTACAGTTATTAACATTATTACTAATACATTACAGTTATTAACATTATTACTAACACATTAGTTATTGACATTATTACTAATACATTACAGTTATTAACATTATTACTAACACATTAGTTATTGACATTATTACTAACACATTAGTTATTGACATTATTACTAATACATTACAGTTATTGACATTATTACTAATACATTACAGTTATTGACATTATTACTAACACATTACAGTTATTACCATTGTTACTAATAAATAATGATTCTTAACATTGTTACTGACACATTACAAATACTCACATTTTTTTAGAACACAATACAGTTATCACCGTTGCTACTTATACAATACTATCATTAACAGTATTTAAAGAAAAAGTTTGTGAAACTGGAACCATGAAATGTTTTCACAAGGAAATAAATAGTTTCACATTCACTTTCTGTCAATCCACTCACTGATTATTAGACTAACTGATTAATGGACCAACAGATTAATAGACTAATTGATTAACAGACTAATTGATTCGTGGACTAATGGTTTCAGCTGGACTTGTACAAACGGTTTATAACTTAACCAGAATTTGTAAACTCCTTTGTAAATTTGTTTTAATCTGTAAAGTGAGAAAGAAAACAACTGTGTGTGTGTGTGTGTGTGTGTGTGTGTGTGTGTGTGTGTGTGTGTGTGTGCAGACATACAGGAGTTCTATGAGCTGACAGTTTGTGAGAACCAGACGACGAGCCGACCGCACACACCTGGACAGGTATGAACACTAACACACACACACACACACACACACACACACACACACACACACACACACACACAGACACACACACACACACACACACACACACACACACACACACACATCCCCTCTCTATATCTCTCTCTCATATCCACATGGCAACACCCATCGCTGTTACCTAGCAACAGCTGCAGCAGCATTACCGGGGCAACAGCTGCATAACACCATGGCAACAGGAGCCCAACCCCCACCTCCTCCTCCTCCTCCTCCTCCTCCTCCTCCTCTTCTCTCTCATCAACCAGCAGTGACTCAAGGAGGTGTACCCCCCCCCTCCAAAAACACACACCAGTCTTCATCTTCATCGCCCCCCCCCCCCCCCCCCCCCCCCGTCTCTCTCTCTCTCTCTCTGTATCTCTCCCTCTCTCTCTCTCTCCCTCGCTCGCTCGCCCGGCGCTGACAGACGGAGGGATAGAGGAGGCGAGTGAGCGGGCGAGCGAGGACAGACAGACAGACGAACGAGGAGAGAGAGCGAGAGAGAGAGAGAGAGAGAGAGAGAGAGAGAGAGGGGGGAGGGCGACAAAGAGAGAGAGCGAGAGAGAGAGATCAAGCATGAGTGTGTGAGTGTGTGTGTGAAAATGTGTGTGTGTGAGTGTGTGTGTGTGTGAGTGTGTGTGTGTGTGTGGATATGGACTGCCTCTGCATTGTCACCACCAAGGTAAGAGCAGACCGCCCGCATGCATCCGCTAAAACACACACACACACACCCACAAACATGTTTTATGAGGACACACATGTTGGTCCTCATAAAACATGTGCACGTGCGTGCGTGTGTCCTCATAAACCATCAAAGCCGGTTGTCATGTGTGTGTGTTTGATGCTTCCGTCATTTTTTCATTCACTACCCAGCGTCTCTCTCTGTCTCTCTCTATCTTCACATCTGTGTGTGAGTGTGTGTGCGGTTTTGTGTGTGTGTGTGGTTAGCGTGGCCACATTAGCATGTATGTTAGCTACAGGCTAGCCCCAGCCTGTAGCTAGCTGTTAGCAGGGCCGTAGCTGGGATATTCACCTCAGCACATGTGTAAACAGCACATGTGGTTTTCAGACCTTTCAAATGATGCGGTCACTTTTTATCTTAAATTTGAACCATAAATTAAACGTTCGATCTTTAACAACGTGTTTAAATTAAATGCAACAGGTCATATGTTGGACTCAAGACGGAGGTGTTGGTAAAATGCACTGTCACTCTGATCTATGGCATTCATTCCTGTCCTGTCAGTAAACTGTTCACAATGATGTTTATTAAAGTAAAATGGAGGTAACTACTGTCGGGAGTCCACCAAACCATCTGAGAAGTAATGAACTCAAGAACATAGATGGAGAGATCGTGGATCAAGGGCCGACTTTCTTAAATGCAACTTTACGTTACATTAGCGTGTCACTGAATGAAGCAGTGGAGGCGTCATGAATGACTGTCGGTTGACTAACACAGTTTAGGATTGGTCCATGTGGGCTGCTGTCATGTTTGCTCTCATGTTCAAACTTTTGCACAAGGTACAAGGTATGGATCTTGAGTGAACAACTTCTACAAACAAGATCCGTATTATGTTGCAAACAAGAATACACCTTCAAGATATGGTTCACAGAACATATTAACTTATTGGTACAACATATGGCTTTTGACCATAAGAGCTATGATAAAAAAAATCTTATCTTTCAGGACTTTGGGACGACCTGCTTTTAAGTTATTTCACATGTGAAACTTCAAACATCACATGTAAACCAACAATGTTCTGGTTCCGGTTCTGGTTTAGTCTGGTTTTGCTGATGTTTTAGCTCTGGTTTGGTCATATATTTACTGGTGTTTTACCTTTGGTCTTCTCGTATAATTACTGCTGTTTTGAATTTGAATTGTTTGAGCTCTGGTTAAATTGGATATTTACTGGTATATTAGCTCTGATTTGGTCAGAAATTTGTTGGTGTTTTGGATCTGGTTTGGTTGTATAATTATTGGAGTTTTAGCTCTAGTTCAATTGGATATTAACTGGTGTTTTTAACTCGTTTAGTCACATATTTACTGGTGTTACCTTTGGTTTGGTCAGATAATCACTGGTGTTTTGGCGCTGGTTTGACTGTATATTTACTGGTGTCTAAGCTCTAGTTTAATTGGATATTTACAGCTGTTTTAGCTCTGGTTTGGTCTAGAATTTACTGGTATATTAGCTCTGATTTGGTCAGATATTTGTTGGTGTCTGAGCTTTGGTTTGGTTGAATATTAAATGTTCTTTTAGCTTTGGTTTTGTCATATATTTACTGGTGTTTTACCTTTGGTTTGGTCATATATTTACTGGTGATTTACCTTTGGTTTGGTCGGTCATATATTTACTGGTGTTTTAGCTTTGGTTTGGTCATATATTTACTAGTGCTTTACCTTTGCTTTGGTCATATATTTACTGGTGATTTACCTTTGGTTTGGTCATATATTTACTAGTGCTTTACCTTTGGTTTGGTCATATATTTACTAGTGCTTTACCTTTGGTTTGGTCATATATTTACTGGTGATTTACCTTTGGTTTGGTCGGTCATATATTTACTGGTGTTTAAGCTTTGGTTTGGTCATATATTTACTGGTGATTTACCTTTGGTTTGGTCGGTCATATATTTACTGGTGTTTAAGCTTTGGTTTGGTCATATATTTACTAGTGCTTTACCTTTGGTTTGGTCATATATTTACTAGTGCTTTACCTTTGGTTTGGTCATATATTTACTGGTGATTTACCTTTGGTTTGGTCGGTCATATATTTACTGGTGTTTAAGCTTTGGTTTGGTCATATATTTACTGGTGATTTACCTTTGGTTTGGTCGGTCATATATTTACTGGTGTTTTAGCTTTGGTTTGGTCATATATTTACTGGTGATTTACCTTTGGTTTGGTCGGTCATATATTTACTGGTTATTTAGCTTTGGTTTTGTCATATATTTACTGGTGTTTTAGCTTTGGTTTGGTCATATATTTACTGGTGATTTACCTTTGGTTTGGTCGGTCATATATTTACTGGTGTTTTACATTTGGTTTGGTCATATATTTACTGGTGTTTTACCTTTGGTTTGGTCATATATTTACCGGTGTTTTACCTTTGGTTTGGTCATATATTTACTGGTGTTTTAGCTTTGGTTTGGTCGTATATTTACCGATGTTTTACCTTTGGTTTGGTCATATATTTACTGGTGTTTTAGCTTTGGTTTGGTCATATATTTACTGGTGTTTTAGCTTTGGTTTGGTCATATATTTACCGGTGTTTTAGCTAAGGTTTGGTCATATATTTACTGGTGTTTTAACTTTGGTTTGGTCATATATTCACTGGTGTTTTACCTTTGGTTTGGTCATATATTTACTGGTGTTTTAACTTTGGTTTGGTCATATATTCACTGGTGTTTTACCTTTGGTTTGGTCATATATTTACTGGTGTTTTAACTTTGGTTTGGTCATATATTCACTGGTGTTTTAACTTTGGTTTGGTCATATATTTACTGGTGTTTTACCTTTGGTTTGGTCATATATTTACTGGTGTTTTAACTTTGGTTTGGTCATATATTCACTGGTGTTTTACCTTTGGTTGGGTCATATATTTACCGGTGTTTTACCTTTGGTTTGGTCATATATTTACTGGTGTTTTAACTTTGGTTTGGTCATATATTCACTGGTGTTTTAACTTTGGTTTGGTCATATATTTACTGGTGTTTTACCTTTGGTTTGGTCATATATTTACTGGTGTTTTAACTTTGGTTTGGTCATATATTCACTGGTGTTTTACCTTTGGTTGGGTCATATATTTACTGGTGTTTTACCTTTGGTTTGGTCACATATTTACTGGTGTTTTACCTTTGGTTTGGTCATGTGTTCACTGGTGTTTTAACTTTGGTTTGGTCATATATTTACTAGTGTTTTACCTTTGGTTTGGTCATGTGTTCACTGGTGTTTTAGCTTTGGTTTGGTCATATATTTACTAGTGTTTTACCTTTGGTTTGGTCACATATTTACTGGTGTTTTACCTTTGGTTTGGTCATGTGTTCACTGGTGTTTTAACTTTGGTTTGGTCATATATTTACTGGTGTTTTACCTTTGGTTTGGTCATATATTTACTGGTGTTTTACCTTTGGTTTGGTCATATATTTACTAGTGTTTTACCTTTGCTTTGGTCATATATTTACTAGTGTTTTACCTTTGGTTTGGTCACATATTTACTGGTGTTTTACCTTTGGTTTGGTCATGTGTTCACTGGTGTTTTAGCTTTGGTTTGGTCATATATTTACTGGTGTTTTACCTTTGGTTTGGTCATATATTTACTGGTGTTTTAGCTTTGGTTTGGTCATATATTTACTGGTGTTTTAGCTTTGGTTTGGTCGTATATTTACCGGTGTTTTAGCTTTGGTTTGGTCATATATTTACTGGTGTTTTAGCTTTGGTTTGGTCATATATTTACTGGTGTTTTACCTTTGGTTTGGTCATGTGTTCACTGGTGTTTTAGCTTTGGTTTGGTCATATATTTACTGGTGTTTTACCTTTGGTTTGGTCATATATTTACTGGTGTTTTACCTTTGGTTTGGTCATATATTTACTGGTGTTTTACCTTTGGTTTGGTCATATATTTACCGGTGTTTTAACTTTGGTTTGGTCATATATTCACTGGTGTTTTAACTTTGGCTTGGTCATATATTTACTGGTGTTTTACCTTTGGTTGGGTCATATATTTACTGGTGTTTTACCTTTGGTTGGGTCATATATTTACTGGTGTTTTAACTTTGGTTTGGTCATATATTCACTGGTGTTTTAACTTTGGTTTGGTCATATATTTACTGGTGTTTTAACTTTGGTTTGGTCATATATTTACTGGTGTTTTACCTTTGGTTTGGTCATATATTTACTGGTGTTTTAACTTTGGTTTGGTCATATATTCACTGGTGTTTTACCTTTGGTTGGGTCATATATTTACCGGTGTTTTACCTTTGGTTTGGTCATATATTTACTGGTGTTTTAACTTTGGTTTGGTCATATATTCACTGGTGTTTTAACTTTGGTTTGGTCATATATTTACTGGTGTTTTACCTTTGGTTTGGTCATATATTTACTGGTGTTTTAACTTTGGTTTGGTCATATATTCACTGGTGTTTTACCTTTGGTTGGGTCATATATTTACTGGTGTTTTACCTTTGGTTTGGTCACATATTTACTGGTGTTTTACCTTTGGTTTGGTCATGTGTTCACTGGTGTTTTAACTTTGGTTTGGTCATATATTTACTAGTGTTTTACCTTTGGTTTGGTCATGTGTTCACTGGTGTTTTAGCTTTGGTTTGGTCATATATTTACTAGTGTTTTACCTTTGGTTTGGTCACATATTTACTGGTGTTTTACCTTTGGTTTGGTCATGTGTTCACTGGTGTTTTAACTTTGGTTTGGTCATATATTTACTGGTGTTTTACCTTTGGTTTGGTCATATATTTACTGGTGTTTTACCTTTGGTTTGGTCATATATTTACTAGTGTTTTACCTTTGCTTTGGTCATATATTTACTAGTGTTTTACCTTTGGTTTGGTCACATATTTACTGGTGTTTTACCTTTGGTTTGGTCATGTGTTCACTGGTGTTTTAGCTTTGGTTTGGTCATATATTTACTGGTGTTTTACCTTTGGTTTGGTCATATATTTACTGGTGTTTTAGCTTTGGTTTGGTCATATATTTACTGGTGTTTTAGCTTTGGTTTGGTCGTATATTTACCGGTGTTTTAGCTTTGGTTTGGTCATATATTTACTGGTGTTTTAGCTTTGGTTTGGTCATATATTTACTGGTGTTTTAGCTTTGGTTTGGTCATGTGTTCACTGGTGTTTTAGCTTTGGTTTGGTCATATATTTACTGGTGTTTTACCTTTGGTTTGGTCATATATTTACTGGTGTTTTACCTTTGGTTTGGTCATATATTTACTGGTGTTTTACCTTTGGTTTGGTCATATATTTACCGGTGTTTTAACTTTGGTTTGGTCATATATTCACTGGTGTTTTAACTTTGGCTTGGTCATATATTTACTGGTGTTTTACCTTTGGTTGGGTCATATATTTACTGGTGTTTTACCTTTGGTTGGGTCATATATTTACTGGTGTTTTAACTTTGGTTTGGTCATATATTCACTGGTGTTTTAACTTTGGTTTGGTCATATATTTACTGGTGTTTTAACTTTGGTTTGGTCATATATTTACTGGTGTTTTACCTTTGGTTTGGTCATATATTTACTGGTGTTTTAACTTTGGTTTGGTCATATATTTACTGGTGTTTTACCTTTGGTTGGGTCATATATTTACTGGTGTTTTAACTTTGGTTTGGTCATATATTTACTGGTGTTTTAACTTTGGTTGGGTCATATATTTACTGGTGTTTTAACTTTGGTTTGGTCATATATTTACTGGTGTTTTAACTTTGGTTTGGTCATATATTTACTGGTGTTTTAACTTTGGTTTGGTCATATATTCACTGGTGTTTTAACTTTGGTTTGGTCATATATTCACTGGTTTGGTCATATATTTACTGGTGTTTTAACTTTGGCTTGGTCATATATTCACTGGTGTTTTAACTTTGGTTTGGTCATATATTTACTGGTGTTTTAACTTTGGTTTGGTCATATATTTACTGGTGTTTTAACTTTGGTTTGGTCATATATTCACTGGTGTTTTAACTTTGGTTTGGTCATATATTCACTGGTTTGGTCATATATTTACTGGTGTTTTAACTTTGGCTTGGTCATATATTCACTGGTGTTTTAACTTTGGTTTGGTCATATATTTACTGGTGTTTTACCTTTGGTTGGGTCATATATTTACTGGTGTTTTACCTTTGGTTGGGTCATATATTTACTGGTGTTTTAGCTTTGGTTTGGTCGTATATTTACTGGTGTTTTACCTTTGGTTTGGTCATATATTTACTGGTGTTTTAACTTTGGTTTGGTCATATATTTACTGGTGTTTTAGCTTTGGTTTGGTCATATATTTACCGGTGTTTTAGCTTTGGTTTGGTCATATATTTACTGGTGTTTTAACTTTGGTTTGGTCATATATTCACTGGTTTGGTCATATATTTACTAGTGTTTTACCTTTGGTTTGGTCATATATTTACTGGTGTTTTTCCTTTGGTTTGGTCATATATTTACTAGTGTTTTACCTTTGGTTTGGTCATATATTTACTAGTGTTTTACCTTTGGTTTGGTCATATATTTACTGGTGTTTTACCTTTGGTTTGGTCATATATTTACCGGTGTTTTAGCTTTGGTTTGGTCATATATTTACTGGTGTTTTAACTTTGGTTTGGTCATATATTCACTGGTTTGGTCATATATTCACTGGTGTTTTACCTTTGGTTGGGTCATATATTTACTAGTGTTTTACCTTTGGTTTGGTCATATATTTACTAGTGTTTTACCTTTGGTTTGGTCACATATTTACTGGTGTTTTACCTTTGGTTTGGTCATGTGTTCACTGGTGTTTTAGCTTTGGTTTGGTCATATATTTACTGGTGTTTTACCTTTGGTTTGGTCATATATTTACTGGTGTTTTAGCTTTGGTTTGGTCATATATTTACTGGTGTTTTAGCTTTGGTTTGGTCATATATTTACTGGTGTTTTACCTTTGGTTTGGTCATATATTTACTGGTGTTTTAGCTTTGGTTTGGTCATATATTGACTGGTGTTTTAGCTTTGGTTTGGTCATATATTTACTGGTGTTTTAGCTTTGGTTTGGTCATGTGTTCACTGGTGTTTTAGCTTTGGTTTGGTCGTATATTTACTGGTGTTTTACCTTTGGTTTGGTCATGTGTTCACTGGTGTTTTAGCTTTGGTTTGGTCATATATTTACTGGTGTTTTACCTTTGGTTTGGTCATGTGTTCACTGGTGTTTTAGCTTTGGTTTGGTCATATATTTACTGGTGTTTTACCTTTGGTTTGGTCATATATTTACTGGTGTTTTACCTTTGGTTTGGTCATATATTTACTGGTGTTTTAGCTTTGGTTTGGTCATATATTTACTGGTGTTTTACCTTTGGTTTGGTCATATATTTACTGGTGTTTTAGCTTTGGTTTGGTCATATATTGACTGGTGTTTTAGCTTTGGTTTGGTCATATATTTACTGGTGTTTTAGCTTTGGTTTGGTCATGTGTTCACTGGTGTTTTAGCTTTGGTTTGGTCGTATATTTACTGGTGTTTTACCTTTGGTTTGGTCATATATTCACTGGTGTTTTACCTTTGGTTTGGTCATATATTCACTGGTGTTTTACCTTTGGTTGGGTCATATATTTACTAGTGTTTTACCTTTGGTTTGGTCATGTGTTCACTGGTGTTTTAGCTTTGGTTTGGTCATATATTTACTAGTGTTTAACCTTTGGTTTGGTCATGTGTTCACTGGTGTTTTAACTTTGGTTTGGTCATATATTCACTGGTGTTTTAACTTTGGTTTGGTCATATATTTAGAAGTGTTTTACCTTTGGTTTGGTCATATATTTACTGGTGTTTTAACTTTGGTTTGGTCATATAATTACTGGTGTTTTAACTTTGGTTTGGTCATATATTCACTGGTGTTTTACCTTTGGTTGGGTCATATATTTAGAAGTGTTTTACCTTTGGTTTGGTCACATATTTACTGGTGTTTTACCTTTGGTTTGGTCATGTGTTCACTGGTGTTTTAGCTTTGGTTTGGTCGTATATTTACTAGTGTTTTACCTTTGGTTTGGTCACATATTTACTGGTGTTTTACCTTTGGTTTGGTCATGTGTTCACTGGTGTTTTAACTTTGGTTTGGTCGTATATTTACTGGTGTTTTACCTTTGGTTGGGTCACATATTTACTGGTGTTTTACCTTTGGTTTGGTCATGTGTTCACTGGTGTTTTAACTTTGGTTTGGTCGTATATTTACTAGTGTTTTACCTTTGGTTTGGTCATATATTTACTAGTGTTTTACCTTTGGTTTGGTCACATATTTACTGGTGTTTTACCTTTGGTTTGGTCATGTGTTCACTGGTGTTTTAGCTTTGGTTTGGTCGTATATTTACTAGTGTTTTAGCTAAGGTTTGGTTGTATATTCACTGGTGTTTTAGCTAAGGTTTGGTTGTATATTCACTGGTGTTTTAGCTTTGGTTTGGTCGTATATTTACTAGTGTTTTAGCTAAGGTTTGGTTGTATATTTACTGGTGTTTTAGCTTTGGTTTGGTCGTATATTTACTAGTGTTTTAGCTAAGGTTTGGTTGTATATTCACTGGTGTTTTAGCTAAGGTTTGGTTGTATATTCACTGGTGTTTTAGCTAAGGTTTGGTTGTATATTCACTGGTGTTTTAGCTAAGGTTTGGTCGTATATTTACTGGTGTTTTAGCTAAGGTTTGGTTGTATATTCACTGGTGTTTTAGCTAAGGTTTGGTTGTATATTCACTGGTGTTTTAGCTTTGGTTTGGTCGTATATTTACTAGTGTTTTAGCTAAGGTTTGGTTGTATATTCACTGGTGTTTTAGCTAAGGTTTGGTTGTATATTCACTGGTGTTTTAGCTAAGGTTTGGTTGTATATTCACTGGTGTTTTAGCTAAGGTTTGGTTGTATATTCACTGGTGTTTTAGCTAAGGTTTGGTTGTATATTCACTGGTGTTTTAGCTAAGGTTTGGTTGTATATTCACTGGTGTTTTAGCTAAGGTTTGGTTGTATATTCACTGGTGTTTTAGCTAAGGTTTGGTTGTATATTCACTGGTGTTTTAGCTAAGGTTTGGTCATATATTTACTGGTGTTTTAGCTAAGGTTTGGTCGTATATTTACTGGTGTTTTAGCTAAAGTTTGGTCGTATATTTACTGGTGTTTTAGCTAAGGTTTGGTCATATATTTACTGGTGTTTTAGCTAAGGTTTGGTCATATATTTACTGGTGTTTTAGCTAAGGTTTGGTCATATATTTACTACTATTTTAGCTAAGGTTTGTTCGTATATTTACTGGTGTTTTAGCTAAGGTTTGGTCGTATATTCACTGGTGTTTTAGCTAAGGTTTGGTTGTATATTTACTGGTGTTTTAGCTAAAGTTTGGTCGTAAGTTTAGTAGTGTTTTAGCTAAGGTTTGGTCGTATATTTACTGGTGTTTTAGCTAAGGTTTGGTCGTATATTTACTGGTGTTTTAGCTAAAGTTTGGTCGTAAGTTTAGTAGTGTTTTAGCTAAGGTTTGGTCGTATATTTACTGGTGTTTTAGCTAAAGTTTGGTCGTATATTTACTGGTGTTTTAGCTAAAGTTTGGTCGTATATTTACTGGTGTTTTAGCTAAAGTTTGGTCGTATATTTACTGGTGTTTTAGCTAAAGTTTGGTCGTATATTTACTGGTGTTTTAGCTAAGGTTTGGTCGTATATTTACTGGTGTTTTAGCTAAGGTTTGGTCGTATATTTACTGGTGTTTTAGCTAAGGTTTGGTCGTATATTTACTGGTGTTTTAGCTAAAGTTTGGTCGTAAGTTTAGTAGTGTTTTAGCTAAGGTTTGGTCGTATATTTACTGGTGCTTAAGCTAAGGTTTGGTCGTATATTTACTGGTGTTTTAGCTAAAGTTTGGTCGTATATTTACTGGTGTTTTAGCTAAAGTTTGGTCGTATATTTACTGGTGTTTTAGCTAAAGTTTGGTCGTATATTTACTGGTGTTTTAGCTAAAGTTTGGTCGTATATTTACTGGTGTTTTAGCTAAAGTTTGGTCGTATATTTACTGGTGTTTTAGCTAAGGTTTGGTCGTATATTTACTGGTGTTTTAGCTAAGGTTTGGTCGTATATTTACTGGTGTTTTAGCTAAAGTTTGGTCGTAAGTTTAGTAGTGTTTTAGCTAAGGTTTGGTCGTATATTTACTGGTGTTTTAGCTAAGGTTTGGTCGTATATTTACTGGTGTTTTAGCTAAAGTTTGGTCGTAAGTTTAGTAGTGTTTTAGCTAAGGTTTGGTCGTATATTTACTGGTGTTTTAGCTTTGGTTTGGTCGTATATTTACTGGTGTTTTAGCTTTGGTTTGGTCATATATATACTAGTGTTTTACCTTTGGTTTGGTCATATATATACTAGTGTTTTAGCTAAGGTTTGGTCGTATATTTACTAGTGTTTTAGCTAAGGTTTGGTCGTATATTTACTAGTGTTTTAGCTAAGGTTTGGTCGTATATTTACTAGTGTTTTAGCTAAGGTTTGGTCGTATATTCACTGGTGTTTTAGCTAAGGTTTGGTCGTATATTTACTGGTGTTTTAGCTTTGGTTTGGTCGTATATTTACTGGTGTTTTAGCTTTGGTTTGGTCGTATATTTACTGGTGTTTTAGCTTTGGTTTGGTCATATATATACTAGTGTTTTACCTTTGGTTTGGTCATATATATACTAGTGTTTTAGCTAAGGTTTGGTCGTATATTTACTAGTGTTTTAGCTAAGGTTTGGTCGTATATTTACTGGTGTTTTAACTAAGGTTTGGTCGTATATTTCGTAGTGTTTTAGCTAAGGTTTGGTCGTATATTTACTAGTGTTTTAGCTCAGGTTTGGTCGTATATTTACTAGTGTTTTAGCTAAGGTTTGGTAACATTGGTATATTTAGTTTTGCCTAAGTAAGGGCTTGGGTGAGTATTTGCTGGTGTTTTAGCTCTGGCTTGGTCACAAATGCACTTTTTTAGCTAACGTGTATGATACTGCTGTTTTAGCTAAGGTTTGTTCATATATTTACTGGTGTTTCTGCTCTAGTTTGATTAAATATATACTGATGCTTTAGCACTTAATCGGCTGTATATTTGTTTGTGATTTAGCACTGGTCAGGTTGTATATTTGCTGTTTAATGTATTATTATCATTATATATTGTTTGTTTTTAGACCAGTTGAGTCAAGTTTAGTTTTCATGATCTGTGGTTGAATCTGAACGAAGATCAACAACCTACACAACAATCAGATAATACACTGTGGTAGTGGTTGTCGTTGTGAGTGTATTGAACACGTTAGCGGTGTTTTAACAGTGTGTGTAGAGTAGCGTGTGCAGCCACATGTCCGTCAGAGACACACGTGTAAACACAGACTGTAATTAGCAGCCAGGCAGATCTCCAGCAACACGTCAACACACTTCACACACACAGGGAGACGTATTTATAGACTGTTAATGAGCCGCTTAATTCCTCACTGTCTGAAACTGATCCAGAGTTAGATCACTGTGACGCTTCATGAGGTCACAGGTCAACGCTTACATCATCATTTCTCTTCTTCATGTTGTACTTTTAACTGGTTTATACTGGACTGGCGGACAGGTGGACAGACAGACAGGTTAGAGTCCAGTGTGAGATGTAGGCGGCAGGTTTTCAGGAATAAAAATGAGGACACTGAGTGAGTCTGACAGAGCTACAGGAGTCACATGACGCACATCAGGATCAGACGGTGAATCTGATGTGTGAAGAGTGGACCAACATGGACCTGCTCTGTCTCTCTGTCTTGTCTCCAAGTCTCTCTGTTTGTCTGTGTCTTTATGAATTGAGGCTGGCTCCTCCTCTGTCCAGTGATGTCAGTTGCCGGGCAACGGGGGCTCTCAGGGCCTTCTTGTTACTGTGGTAACCGCATCACCATCTCTGCCTCTCATTCTCTACTTTCTCTTCTTCCCTTTCTTTCTTCTTTTCTTCGTCTTCTCTCCGTCCTCCCCCTCGTTCCCTCCCTCCATTTGACTCTCCGGAGGAGGTTTGGAATCAAAATGAGTCTTTAGGTCACCTTGGTGTGTGTGTGTGTGTGTGTGTGTGTGTGTCTGTGTGTGTGTGTGTGTGTGTGTGTGTGTGTCTGTGTGTGTGTGTGTGTGTGTGTATGTGTGTGAGACGATGATGTCATGGATTATTAGCCAATCAGAGGAGTTTTTACCTGACTGTGACAGTGTGACAGAGAGAGTTGCACAGTCTGTGTTGTCTGGGTCTGTTCTTATGAATGGATGAATGAATCTGAATATTCAAATTTTTTCATTTTTCTTTTATTCATCTATAAATCCCATAAGAAGAATATAACCAAGTCCAACGTCCTCAAACAAGACGATAAAGTCCAACGTGCGCAACCAAGACATAACAAAGTCCCAACACCCACAAATTAGATGATAAAGTCCCTGCGTCCTCAAATGAGATGATAAAGTCACAACGTTTTCAAGCTAGATGATAACAAGTCCCAATGTCCTCAAATGATACAATAAAGACCCTATGCCCTCAAACAAGATGATACAAAGTTCCAATGTCCTAAAACAAGACGATATAAAGTTCCAATGTCCTTAAACAAGACACAAAGTCCCAGTGTCCTAAAATGAGATGATAACAAAGTCCCAATGTCCTCAGACGAGATGATACAAAGTTCCAATGTCCTAAAACAAGACAATAATTAAGTCCCAATGTCCGCAAACAAGACGATACAAAGTCCCAATGTCCTCAAATGAGACGATAACAAAGTTCCAATGTCCTCAAACGAGACGATAATTAAGTCCCAATGTCCTCAAACGAGACAATAACAAAGTTCCAATGTCCTCAAACGAGACAATAACAAAGTCCCAATGTCCTCAAACGAGACGATAACAAAGTTCCAATGTCCTCAAACGAGACGATAATAAAGTTCCAATGTCCTCAAACGAGACGATAACAAAGTTCCAATGTCCTCAAATGAGACGATAATAAAGTCCCAATGTCCTCAAACGAGACAATAATTAAGTCCCAATGTCCTCAAACGAGACAATAATTAAGTCCCAAAGTCCTCAAACGAGACGATAATAAAGTCCCAATGTCCTCAAACAAGACGATAGCAAAGTTCCAATGTCCTCAAATGAGTACGTCCTAATTAACAGCAAATGTTATTAAGACTAAATTAACAAGTTTCCAATGTGATCAGGTTTTGGACCTTGTCCACTTTTGTGTCGGGGGCGACTGCAGACTGACTGGGCAGAGATGGCTGCTGTCTCTTTTCAACACAGATTAATGTGTTGTGCTTTTGCCACCACTAGATGGCACAAAGACGTGTCCTTGAACGAGGACAACAGGTCTAAGTTAAGCAGAAGATATAAGATGAATCAAACCCAAAATGTGATGTCTTATATGAGGACACAGGGTCTCCTGGAGATCCTTGCAGAAGTCGTTGGAGTTCTTGAAGGGGTTGTTGGCGTCCATAAGGGAGTTCTAGAGGTTCTTGGGAGGTACTGCAGCTCCCTCGTCCTGCATCAGTGATGACAGCTGATTAAATGTTACAGTAGAACTGGTGGCCGTAGAATAAACTTTGATGACAATAGGAGTACTGGACATACTGGTTTCAGTTCACATGCATCTACTATAGCGAAAAAATGCTAACAGCTAACACCTGATGTGATCTGTGTCTCTGCAGAAGTATCGTTACCAAGACGATGAGACTCCACCTATCGATCCCAGCCCCGGTCACATGACCCACGGACGCAGCACCGAGCTGAGCCACGCACACCTGGACGGATACACACACCCTGCCGCACTCACCGTACGCATGCAAACACACACACACACACACACACACACACACACACACACACACACACACACACACACACACTATGTTCAGCTGTCAGTCAAACAATGTTTGTAAGGACATTCTTAGGGACTCCTGAGAGGTCCTTGAGAATATTCTGGGGGTCACTGAGGAGGGTCCAGAAGGTTTCAGTGGTCAGTGAAAAAGTTAAAGAGGTTCTGGAGTCCTTGAGAGAGTTCCAGAGGTCCTTAAAGAGGTTTTTGGGGTGTTTAATAAAACCCAGTGTGCTTAAACATGTTTTCAGATTAGATGCATTTCTTTACTCCACCAACATGACACAGCGACACACAGTGTGTGTGTGGTGGATGTGCACAGACTGATACAGGTCAATACAAATGACTGTGAACTTTTCTTATTACTGTTTTTATCAATAGAATCAGTTTCTACTCTGCTGTCTCCACCAGAGGGCGCTGTTCACCGCAAACTGTTCTCAGCACTTACAGCTCAAACTAAACGGACATACTCTAAGAAAGACATGTTTTTGTTTCAGCTGACAGGTCTCAGTCCTTGAGGAGTCCTTGAGAACATTCCTAAGGTTGCAGGAACCCTAAGGGGATTTGAGATGTCCTTCGAGAGGTTCCAGAGGGTCTTGACAAGGTTCTAAGGGTCCTAGAGGATGTTCCATGGGTTGCTGAGTAGGCTGTAATGGTCATTAAGAAGTTTTTGAGGAAACCTTGTCCTTGAGGGAGGTTCAAAGGTCCATGGGGAGATTCTAAATGTCCCTGGAAATAGTTTAATGGTCACTGACAAAGTTCTGGTGAGATGAGGACGTTTGAGGACGTTCTTGGGGTTCTTTGGGGTTAAGGAGTTTGTAGGAGTGCTTGAGATAGCACTATGAGTCCTTATGCAGGTACGAGATGTCCTTAATAAGGTTTGACAAGGCCTTGAGGAAGTTTGAGATGCTATGGGGCAGGTTTGGGACATCTTTGAGCAGGTTTATGAGGTCCTTGAGGATGTTCTAGGGGTTCTTGAGGTTTTACTATGGTTCTTAAGCAGGTGCACCAGGTCCTTAGGCAGGGTTGACAGGTCCTTGAGGGCATTGTTAGAGTGAAGGAGGTCAAAGGAGTGATTGAGATGGTACTATGGATCCTTGAACAAGTTTAACAGGTCCTTGAGTAGAGACTTCCTCAGGCAGGTTTAACAGGACTTAGAGCAGGTTGAAGAGGTCACCATGGACATTCAAGGGGGTCGTGGGATACTGGCACCCTGAGTCCTTGAGCAGGTTTGACAGGTCCTTGAGGACATTCAAGGGCTTTCGGAGGTTATATTAGAGCTTGGGATGGTACTGTGTGTCCTTGAGCCGGTTTGACAGGTCCTTGAGGATGTTCAAGGGCTTATGGAGGTTATATTAGAGCTTGGGATGGTACTGTGGATCACTGAGCATGTTTGACAGGTCCTTGAGGACACTCTGGGGCTTTAGGCGTTTATAGGAAAGCCTTAGACCGTACCGTGGGTCCTTGAAGGGGATTTTTTGAGGTGTGTGTCTGAGATCAGATCTCAGATCAGAGTCCAGCTGGTTTGTTGAGGTCAGCTGTTCCATGTTATTAATATTCACTGAGCTCAGATCAGTCCTTCCTCCTCCTTCATCATCATCCTCCTCTTAATTACTGACACTCACACACTCAGCAGCAGCGTGGGCTGCTCCTGCCCACTCTGCATCTGATGCATCCCTCTGCCTTTTTTTTTTCACCCTGCTCCACCGTCACCATGGCAACGGCAAGAATGGAAGGGGGGGGTGTTACCATGGCAACAGCATTAGCCTGAATGTGTGTGTGTGTGTGTGTGTATGTGTGTGTGTGTTTGCTGAAATCATTCTTTTTGTAAGAATTCAATTACTCTGTGCGTCTCTGTCTTTGTCTCTCTGTCTGTCTCACTGTCTCCCTCTGTGTCTCTCTGTCTCTCTGTCCCTGTCTGTCTCTCTGTCTCACGGCCGGCGGCAGAGTGACGTCACAGAGGGGAGGGGATTCCTTCAGAGTGGTAGAGAGGGAGAGAATGTGGCAGAGAGACACAGGGACGTAGAGAGGAGCGAGAGAGAGAGAGAGAGAGAGAGAGAGGGGTGTGCAGCGGAGCGTCCGGAGGGTCGAGCAAAGAGAGAGAGAGAGAGAGAGAGAGAGAGAGAGAGAGTGAGCGGGCGAGCGGAGGAGGAACGAGGGATGACAGAGAGGGCGAGCGACACACAGCCTCTCTCTCTCTCTTTTTCTGTTTTCTGTTTTCGTTTCTCTTCATCAGACGGACGATTCTTCATCTTCATTTTCATCCTCATCCTCATCTCCATCACCTCCCTCTCTCTCCCCCTCTCTGGATGAACGAGGGAGGATGGAGTGATGCTCTGAGCTGTCCGTCATGTCTCTCTGCTTCGTTAACGCGTCCAGGAAACTACACCTAACGAGCTTCTTCTCCTCCTGCTGCCGCCGCTGAGAGCCTCCTCTCCCTCTGTGCGTCTCTTCTTCTCTGGTGGCTGGTTAATTATTCATCCGTCACTCCGTCAGTCTTTATGTAACAGCCGTCCTCCTGAAGACAGAGAGAGAGAGAGAGAGAGACAGACAGGCAGAGAGAGAGACAGGAAGTGATGTTTGTGTCGGTGTGGTACGCCAAGAAGATGGGAAGACGATTCATCAACAACGTGAGGCGTGCAAAGAGACACAGGCAGAGGATGATGGTAGGAACCTTTCATTAACAGGGAACTTTAATGTTGGGTTGGTTTTGGCGCCCCCTGTGGACAGATGAAGACGAAGGTGCCGTTCGTGTATTCGTTTCAGAAGCTCACGTTGTCGCTGTGTTTCTTTTGTAACCAGATGTGTGCAGGATGCAGAGCGATGAGGTCATGTATGTGTGGAGGGGGAGGGGCTTTCAGTGGAAGCAGTCATGTTGTAACGAGGACAAAGTTTCAGGAGGCGGGTCTCATGTTGCTCTCCTGTCTTCTCTGACTTGTGTTCTGGTAATGGGTGATGGGTTTTTGCTCTGTGTGCATGTCGAAGGTCAGAGGTCGGGTGGGTGGTTGGGCTCTATCTTCCTGAACCTGGCTAACTTTTGTTAGCTACAGGACTGTTAGCTTCTACTGAAGCTAGCAGCTACACTGCACATTTAGGTCCTGTCCACATGTATGCGCACATTTTTGAAAACACATATTTTACCCTCAATTTAAAGAAAAAATCTGTCCACATGATATTTTTTAAAAAGTATTTTTCCGTCCATGTAAAGTGAAATTTTGTCCACATGTATAAAGACGTTTTTTATTCGTCAGTCTTACAATTCAGTCGACCAGTTGGGAGTTAGCTTTAGGTAAAGCTGTACTTAAAAGCCAAAGACTTGGACTTTAGTTAGCTACAGGACTGTTAGCATCCACTGATGCTAGACATCTTTGATTTTTGAGTTACCCGTTAGTTTTATTTAAAGTTAGAAGATAGACTTTAATCCTTCATTTAGCTACAACACAAACCGTTTTGTCTTCAATAAACTACCAGAGTTAGCATGACTTAAGTGACTGTGAGCTTCAACTGAAGTTAGCAACAACAGTGTTAGCATTGTTCCTGATGGTCCAGCCTTGTTCCTCATACTTCAGGTTTGTTCCTGGTGGTCCAGCCTTGTTCCTCATAGTTCAGGTTTGTTCCTGGTGGTCCAGTCTTGTTCCTCATAGTTCAGGTTTGTTCCTGGTGGTCCAGCCTGATTCCTCATAGTTCAGGTTTGTTCCTGGTGGTTCAGAATAATTTCTTATGGTACAGTTTCTTTCCTTATGGTTCACGTTTGTTTGTCATGGTTCAAGTTTGTTCCTCGTAGTCTAGGCTTGCTCCTCATGGACCAGAATCATACCTCATCTTTCATGTTTGTTATTTGTGGTCCAAAATTGCTTCTCGTGGTTGCGGGTTTCTTTGTCATGGTTAGACATTTTTTTTATTGTGGTTCAGGCCTTTTTGTTGTTGTTTAGGTTTGTTCCTTGTGGTTCCAATTTGTTTCTGGTGGTCCAGGTTTGTTTCCCAGGGTCCAGGTTTATTCCTCATGTTCAAGGTTTTTTCTTCAGGGTCCAGGTTTGTTCCTGGTGGTCCAGGTATGTTCCTGGTAGTCCAGATTTTTTTCTCATGGTCCAGGTTTGTTTCTCATGGTTCAGGTTTGCTTTTCGTGGTCCAGGTTTGTCCCTCGTTGTTCTGGTGCCCCTCGTTGGTCCAGGCTTGTTTGTCAGGGTTCAGGTTTTTTCCTCATTAGTTCAGGTTTGTTCCTAATTGTTTCAGGTTTGTTTCTCGTGGTCCCAAATTGTTTCTCATAGTTCAGGTTTGTTCCTGGTGGTCCAGGTTTGTTTCCCGTGGCGTTTGTTCATTGTTGTTCAGGTTTGTTTCTCATGGTCCAGGTTTGGTCCATGTGGTCCAGAACTCTTTCTCGTGATCGAGAAGTGTTCCTCATCTTTCAGGATTGTTACTTGTAGTCAAGAATTGTTCATCGTGGTTCAGGTTTGTTCCTCGGGGTCCAGGTTCTATCTTTGTGGTCCAGTTTTGTTTTTTGTGGTCCAGATTTGTTCCTCATGGTTTAAGCTTGTTCCTCATGGTCCAAGTTTGTTCCTCATGGTTGAGGCTCATGGTCCAGGTTTGTTCCTTAAGGTTCAGTCTTGTTGCTAATGGTTCAGGCTTATTTTTTGTGATCCAGGTGTTTTCCTCATGGTTGTTTCTTGTTGTCCAGGTTTGTTCATCGTGGTCCTGGTTTGTTTCTCGTTGTTCAGATTTGTTTCTTGTAGGCCAGGTTTGTTCTTTGTGGTCCAGATTAGTTTCATTAAGGTCCAGGGTCCAGGTTTGGTACTCGTGTTCCAAGTTTATTTCTTGTGGGCTAGATTTGCTGTTCGTGCTCCTGGTTTGTACCTTATGGTCCAGAATTGTTCGTCATCTTTCAGGATTGTTACTTGTGGTCAAGAACCATTTCTCCTGGTCCAGGTTTGTTCTTAAGGGTACAGTCTTGTTCCTTATGGTCCAGGCTTGTACTTTGTGGCCCAGGTTCCTCGTAGTCCACATTTGTTTCTTGCGGTCCAGGCTTGTTCCTTAGGGTTCAGGTTTGCCCCGTGTTGGTCCAGGTTCGTTCTGTTCCTCACAGACTGCAGCTGTGTCAGTACTGCACACTCGCTCAGCTCCAGACTCTGCCATGAACGCAGAGCGGTTTTCATATTTTTGACCTTTTCCTAACAGCCCTCTGCCATCTCACACCGTGTGGTCGAGGGACATAGACTCAGAGTGGCAGAACCGCAGAGAGAGAGAGCTGTCATGGGAAATGAGAAAGAGGTTTAATTAATTCAGAGTGAACTGTAACAGTGTCTCTGCTGCTGTCAGTCTACCTCTCCTGCCCTCCCCCCTCTGTCTCTGTTATATAACTCTATTGAAGCTCCTCCAGATTCTCCAGAGACAAACACAATGAGGACAGTGAGCGCTGTAGTGTCGACAGCTGTGCAGCCTGCAGGGACTCAGAGTTCACCGTGTTACCGACAGACTGACAGACAGACTGACTGACAGACAGACAGTTTTACCTCATTATAAACAGACTCTGTTGGTCTCATTTAGCCCTCCGAAGCTGTCTGACAGCTGCTCATTTATTACAGACAGTTGAAGTAACTGAGCTGATGCTGCTTAATAATTTTGGGAGTTGAACTCCCTGGATTAAATCTGAGGTGACGAGTGATCCTAGATGTAAATCTAAGCTTCAAGTCCCACATTAACAAGGTGGGAAACACATTTTCCACCTCAGAAACAGAACATAGCCAAGGTACGACCGTTTCCAAATGAAAAAGATGCAGAGAAACTGATTCCTGTCTTTAATTCAAGCCGACTGTCGCACACTTTTTTACCAGCCATCCAAAAACACCACTGAGCAGGGAAATGGACAAAAATTCATATCTCAGTATTTACAGGTTGACTGGTGATACACTATGTATATCTTGGTATTTTCTACGAAATGGGCAACATGTTTTCAGCGGCAAGTCAAAGACACATTTGAGATGTCACAAACAGTTTTATAAAAACAGTCTGTGATAAAGATAAAATGCAAAGACGGGGATTTTTTCTGTGAAGTGCCGTGAAGTTTAGTTTATTCAAAACACACATTAAACATGGCTTAAAAGAGACAATTTCAAACACAAGTGCAAAACTCAGCTTCACTATAACTCGCAGCATTCACAGACAAGCATTTGTCTTTATCTGGACACATTTTCCCCACAAATACAAAATGCTAATGTTATTAGCACAAGCCTATGGCATTTTATATTGTAGAAATTAGCCTAGCAGCTAGAGATCTTTTCCTGTTCTCATATAAGACCAGGGACAACAGCAACATTTAACAAAGGTAACGGCACACAATTCAGCTCCATTACAACTCACAAGGTTAACCAACAAAACAACTGCCTTACACTAAACACATTTTCCAAAGAAATATAACATGCTAATGTTATTAGCACAAGCCTATGGCATTTTACATTGCATAAATTAGCCAAGCGATTAGCAGAGATTTCCTCTGCTCATATGAAGCCAGGATAAATCACACACAAGACTTATGTGTGGATGCTTTCTTTTTAATTTATTGTTTTTTATATGACATTTAAGTAAATAATTGCTTACAGAAACAGACAGGAGGTCTGCATTGCTGTGACATGTGGTTACATTTCTGAGGAGGTGCATGTCAGGCTACAGCTCTATAAAGTGTTGCTGGAGAACTTGTGAGTGAGTGAGGGGGGCAGAGCTGTGCTGAGACTGTGAGAGATGCACACTGGTAAGCGTCGTGTAACGCCCTATATCGATATAAACAGTGTTGTCTAAATTTATATCTTGCTTGAAAGTATATCGACATAGTACGTACGTAGTATCGTACATAGTCGTTATACCGCCCAGCCCTATCACTGAGAGACTTCAGCTAATTCAAAACTCTGCAGCTCGGCTGTGAACCAGAACCAAGAGGAGACACATCAGGCCAGTCTGAGCTACTCTGCACTGACTTCCTGTTACATTAAGAACTGATTTTAAGCTCCTCCTCCTTGTATACAAAGCCCTATATGGGCTGGGACTGAGCTACATCGCTAACTCCCTGATTAACTTTTTGCCCCCAAGAACACTGCGATCATCTGCTGCCGGTTTATCGGAGGTTCCCAGAAACATCAGGAAGAAGATCAGGGATGCAGCCTTTGTCAATGACGCCTCAAAGCTATGGAACACACAATAGATATCAGGGAAGCTAGCTATTTTTAAAAGAAAGCTAAAAACGTATCGTTCACTTTTGCCTTTAATAGCTCTGACTTTCCTCATACAGGTCCTTTTTATGCTTCACACTGCTGCAACTCTTAAAATCTTTGATCTTATAGTTTTACAACTCTATGATTTT
The DNA here is from genome assembly GCA_035609425.1 of Epinephelus awoara. Classification (NCBI taxonomy): domain Eukaryota; kingdom Metazoa; phylum Chordata; class Actinopteri; order Perciformes; family Serranidae; genus Epinephelus; species Epinephelus awoara. The sequence goes on along the minus strand of CM069315.1, from coordinate 29,637,630 downwards.
ATGAACCAGTTAATCTATGTTTTAAACTGTTTTAAATATCCTGTAATATTGAATTGCCTTGTTCGTCTGTTTCATGTGAAGCACTCAGTTCTTATAGTGCCCTTATTGTAAAGACCTTTGTCCTGCATTTCTTGTATGAAAGGTGCTATATAAATACAGTTTATTATTATTATCATTGTAATTATTATTATTATTATTATAGAAACTAAAGAGCAGCACATGTTGGTGGCATCGTGACATTAACTGTACGGAGAGAAATAGGGATGTTGTGGTCTGAGGGGAGAACATGATGAAGCCGTCTCTGGAGAGTTGAAGCGTGTTGATGCTGATGGTGACGTATCCTGACGAGGTGACACACTTTAGGGAGCGTTGACGCTAACGTTTCAAAGCTGAGAAACATGGCAGACGTGAGTCCTGCTGTGTATCAGTCCCTAGTATGATCAGATGATATTCCAACAGTGCTAACCTTAAAGACCAACCTTCTGATTCTACTGTGAAATTTTAAAGAACAACGTTGTTAAGGTTTATTCCGGCTTGTTAGAGGCATTTCTGGAGCTTGTTCCTGTTTGAATCTGCACACGTTTTGATGCTAAGCTTCCAGGTTGTTTTACGAGTGACTGCTGCCTTATTCTGTTCTTATTCAGCTGTTGCTCAGAGGGATCTTTGTCTCTTGTTTGAACCATTGTGCAGCATTTTGTTCTCCATGTACAAAGCAAACCCTTCATGCCCACAAAAAAATATGGAGTGTCTCTTTGCATAGTTAAACACAGCTCTTCAGCTACTTACACGCATCTCTCTGTGATGTGTTATTATGGATCCCACTGATTGCTGTGACTGGCTAACACTCGTCATGAGGGGTAGCATGCCAAGGTCAGAAGCAGGCAAAGAGGTCATGGATAGGGCTAGTACTAGCCAATCTTAAATATTCTCTCAGATTATAGTGGGAAATTTACAAGAAAAAAACCCTCACAATGTACTGCCAGAAAGTCAGGTGATGTAGTGTAAGGAGCGACACAGTCCACATTGGGTGTAAGATGTTGTGGATGAATAAGTTAAGCATTAGATTTTCACACAGTAGACTGGGTTATATTTCAACATTGCTAAGATGCTAAAAAGCCACATTTATGCCAATGTATGTGTTAATGCAACTTTCTGCAACCTCCCAAACACCTGGGCACCCACCTGGATCAACACTGAGCATTTATAAAATAAAAAAATCTCTAGGTGCAGAGCAGGGCCGTGACATCAACAAGTTGCAGCTGTTGTGATGTGATGTTTGATCTGCACAGTGTGATTGGTTGCTGCCTTTATATGCAGGGTGTGAAAGAAAGAAAGATCAACCTAAAGCCCAAAACAAATGACATCTGTTTTTCGCAGTCACGTAATATTCGCGGTCTATTAGAAAGTACTCATGACAGTTTGATAGAATCTACTGACGTATCAATTAATCACACGAAGAAAAAAAGGCCCCCCGATATGTAAAAGACGGTGACTCTTAACATGTCAGCAGCCCCGTAATGACCACCTGAGAGTACCTCAGTAACCACACTGAAGTAACCACCTTGTAAGACCTCAGCCACACCTCATCAACACAACACTGTAGCTTTGAATCACAGCTACATTTACATCATAGTTTATAACAGCAGGAAACATGATGGATTTAGTCACACTGAATGTTTGAATTATAATTTTATAATAACCTGTAGTTTATGTAGTTTTCTGCCTTCTCTCTCTGTGTGAATGAATTATTGTTAAAAACTTAATGGATTTCGATAAATGTGTCTCTGCTTTCTCTCTGTGTCTGAATGAAATGTTGCCGTCCGCAGCCATATGATTCATGATCCATCAAACTCCTGCAGGAAGTGATGTAATAATCATGTTGTGGAAGAGATGGTATGAGAGGGGGAGAGAGGTGGTCGCTATAGTTACAGTTACAGTTGCCTAGGTGACCGGCCCCCTGAGGGCTCAACAGCTGTTACCATGGAGTTGCCGTGGAGACGAGCAGTCAGCAGAGAGATGCTGCATGTGATTAAAATCTTGTTCTGTTTTCACAGATGAACGGATCAGAAGGAGAGCTGGAGTACGAAGAGATCACTCTGGAGAGGGTGAGATATATACTACAATATATATACACACAAAATATACACAACACTACACAACATATACATATGCATAAAGTGGACTTACTTGACTGTGGTCAGTGGAAGAATTCCTGAGAGAAACATCCAGGTAGAAAACAGGAGGGGACCCAGAATTGAACCCTGAGGGACTCCGGTAGTGGAGCTCAAGGGTTCAAGTAGAGATCCTGTCTGTGTTAGGGCTCATTTGTGCTCAACGTTAAATATGGATTCGGATACGGACGGAGCCTTCTATCCATGCTCTGTGTTCATTTTGTCCGTATTTCTGCACGTTTCCATAAAGCTTACGGATACGGGCCAAACGGAGCAGTACTACCGGGAACCGTGCGCAATATCTCCTCCACAGTCACCATGTTTGTTTTTGAGTTTGTTGTTGTCATAAACTTTTGGTTAACATCCATGCCAACGTAAAGGGCGCATGGAAGTATGTGGGCAGTGACGGTAACATCGTTTGAAACGGACGTATACATTTTTGTACGTAAAAAATGAGCTCTTACCCTGTCTTTCAGGTGGAGGTGAACAAGTAGAGTGGTCTTGAAGGGTGGAGAGGAGGATTTGGAGGTTTAAAAACAACCATTGGTGGCTGAGGAAGGAGGTCAGGAGAGGGAGGATGAGAGGTCAGGTGGTCGGGCGGTGGGAGGTGACCAGGGTCAGTTGACTTACTTGACTGAGGTCAGGAGTAGGTAACAGATCCAGGAAGAAAACAGGAGGGGACCGAGAATTGAACCCTGGGGGACTCCAGTAGTGAAGACAGAGATCCTGTCCATGTTACCCTGTCTTTCAGGTGGAGGGGAACAGGTAGAATGGTCTCGAAGGGTGGTGAGGAGGTTTCTGGAGGTTTAAAAACAACCAGTGGTGGCTGAGGAAGGAGGTCAGGAGAGGGGGGAAGAGCGGTAAGATGGTCAGGCGGTGGGAGGTGACAAGGGTCAGCATGTCATCAGAGATAGGGGATGAGAGGGCAGGTGACCAGGCTCGGTACGTCATCAGGAAATAGGGTTGAGGAGGAAGTAAGAGTGGGAGGTGGAGAGGTGGATGGAGGCCAGGTGGATGGAGGCCAGGTGTTGTCAGCAGGCGGGAGTTGAGGAGCGAATGTCATCACTCACATGTGAACAAACACTGAGCTCTGAGTTATTTTTGTCTCAGCTGCTATTTTTAGAAACTGTCACTCTGTGTTTAAAAGCTGCAGAAATAAACTCCACCCGGCTGACAGCAGCAGAAATAAACTCCACCCGGCTGACAGCAGCAGGTTATTTTTAACTCTCCGCTGGTTATTTTAGGAAACAGTTCAGACATCACACGGCTGAACTTTAATGTGAGGCTCGTGTTCACAGAGTCACAGCTGGTCTTCATCATCATCGCACGAGTGAACGAGAGGACCAACATCTGATTGATTTCTACTTTGATCAGACAGATTTTAATTTGTTTCATCCTGCTATAAAATCTACCTATTCAGCAGCGGTCAAAGGGTTAAATGTCACATAACAAAAACAGACACAAATATGAAATACTTGAACTCCAGCTCTGTATATTTTCTCCTAAGCTTTAATTCTTTAAGTTTTTTGTTTTATAAAATACCTTCAACGACCACAAAAAAAACATCGAATGATGTTGACGTTCAGAATTATGTTCAGATCATTTTACATTCTATGATCTCAAAACACCTGAAAAATACTGTATATAGCTGCTAACGTCTGGCTCCGCCCCCTGGTAAAGTTTTGCTGAGAGTCCACTGGAGTCAGGTGCATTGTGGGAAGATTCTGGGGAAGCAATAAACCCTAAGGCGGCATTGTGATGTGTGTGTGTGTGTGTTGATGTGTGTTCAGGGGAACTCCGGTCTGGGATTCAGCATTGCAGGAGGAACCGATAATCCTCACATTGGAGACGACCCGTCCATCTTTATCACCAAGATCATTCCCGGAGGAGCAGCCGCCCAGGACGGACGCCTCAGGTACACACACATTACAACACACACACATCTGTCTAACCGTTCATGACATGAAGCCTACACCGTGACCCCGGGTCTGAACCTTCAAGCAGTCCTCTGAAGTCAGAACTGGACCGAATGTCTTCACAACAACAGTTTCTGTCTCTCTTTCTCCGTCTCCAGGGTGAATGACAGCATCGTATTTGTTAATGATGTGGATGTCCGCGAGGTCACTCACTCCATCGCCGTGGAGGCACTAAAGGAGGCGGGGCCTGTCGTCAGGCTGTATGTCCTGCGGCGACGCCCACCAAGCGAACGCATCACACAGATCAAACTGATGAAGGGACCTAAAGGTAGGAAAGGAGACGAGGAGACGAGGATACTCTTAAGTCATGCTTTACTCCACAGATCTTATCTGAGTTAAGATGGAGAACTTAAAATAGGGGTAAAATCTGTTCCTGTTGGAACTGTGATTCATCCCGTTAAGGGTTTAAAAACTGTCCCTGTCTGGTTCCTGTTCCCCTCTGGTCCAGGTCTGGGCTTCAGTATAGCAGGTGGGGTAGGGAACCAACACGTTCCCGGAGACAACAGCATTTATGTCACCAAGATCATCGAGGGTGGAGCAGCACATCGGGACGGAAGGCTACAGATTGGGGACAAAATATTGGTAGTATGTAAAAAACCCACCACATACTGTATATGTATATATTTACATTCAAGGCTTCTTTTGCAGTTTTCAGCACAAGCCGTCTCAAGTTCAGAACACCTTGAGTGAATTTCCTCAAATTTGGCAAAAACATCCACTTGGACTCAAGGTTGAAATCATTAGATTAAGTAGTCAAAGGTCAAAGTTTATTGTGACCTTGCTTCCGTCTCACTCTCCTGAACGCAACATCTCAAGAACATCTTGAATTTCTTCAACTTAGGCACAAACATCCACTTGGACTCAATGATGAACTGAATGGAATTTGGTGGTCAGAGGTCAAGGTCACTGTTCAAATTTGGCACAAATGTCCACTTGGACTAAACTAATTGGAATTTGGCACGAAGCATATTTTGGCCATAACTCAAGAATTCTTATGTCTAACAAGATAAAATAAATTGGTAATTTTCAATTTTAATTTTGAAAATGATTACATCTTTCAATAATCGGACATTTAGTCTTTAGGATGCTCTGAGTTAGTGGAAATGTTTGAATCACGAGTCAAAAAAAAATCCTATGCAGCCTCGACTGGAATCTAAATCTAACTCTGATTAATAGAATACTCAATCAGCGTTCAAATATTGATTTAGAAATCGAATGTCAACGTTATGAATGAAGCTTTGAACCATATTGTGTCCTTATATGTTGTAAGGGTTCTAGTCTAACATGACCTTTGCCCCCGGCAGGTGAACCACATGCACCTGGAGGACGTCCTGCATGAGGACGCCGTGGCAGCCCTGAAGAACACAGGGGAGGTGGTGTACCTGAAGGTGGCCACGCCCACCTCGCAGTACATCCACCCTGCTGATCGGTACAGCCCCCCCGACCTGACCAGCTGTACGTACACTTCCTGTTTCTAACACCTGGAATATTATTGTGGTTCTACCTCCAGTAGGTAGTAGTACCTCTACCTGTTTCTGTTACTGCCGGCTAGCATGTTAGCAGTTAGCTCTCCAGCTAAACAATGTCACCAGTGATTCCTGTGCAGCACTAGCAGGACTTCAGTTCCACATCATGTCCTTTTATTTCCCTGCAGCCTACATGGAGCCTGACTACATGTGTGATTACCCACAAGCCCTTCCTCCTCCGTCACCACGACGATACTCACCTATTCCCCGAGGCATGATGGGAGAGGACGATTACTCCCGGGAGCCCCGCCGGGTCTGCGTCCAGCGGGGCTCCACCGGTCTGGGCTTCAACATCGTGGGCGGAGAAGACGGAGAGGGGATCTTCATCTCCTTTATCCTGGCAGGAGGACCAGCAGACCTGAGCGGAGAGCTCCGGAAGGGAGACCAGATCCTCAGTGTGAGTACAGAGTTCAGGTTGTCAGGTCCTCAGAGTAAGTACAGTACACAGTACACAGTATATCTGTATCAATTAATCGATAGATAGAGAGAGAAAGTATCAGTATCTGTTTTTACCACTAGGTGTCAGACTAACCTGTGTGTGTGTGTGTATACAGGTGAACGGTGTGGATCTCAGGTATGCGACACATGAACAGGCAGCAGCAGCTCTGAAGAACGCCGGACAGACTGTTACCATCGTAGCACAGTACAGACCTGAAGGTACTACCTGTGCAACATGTTGTTAGTACATGTACACCATGTGACGGGGGCGTTGGAGATGAATCAGTGTGTGAAGTTTCTCTGATCCTTCCTGTCCTGACAGAGTACAGTCGCTTCGAAGCTAAGATCCATGACCTGAGGGAGCAGATGATGAACAGCTCATCTGGAAGTCTGAGAGCCAACCGCAGCTTCTACCTCAGGTAACACGGTCCAACCACCACCACTGCCACCACCTGGAGAGGTAGCTCCTAAATCCCAGACAGATTAGCTGGTATTAACACATTAACTCCTTGTTGTTTCAGGGCGTTGTTCGACTACGATAAGCAGTGGGACTGTGGCGTCTTATCACAAGCTCTGGACTTTAACTTTGGGGAGGTGCTCCATGTGATGGACAGCGCTGATGACGAGTGGTGGCAGGCCAGACGGGTGAACCAGCAGGGGGAGCTGGAAGAAGTGGGATACATCCCGTCCAAACACAGGTTCAGATAACACACACGCATACTGTCGTAATACTTCAATCCATGAATGCTTCCTGATGTAAACACATAGTGTTTGTGTGTTTCAGAGTGGAGAGAAAAGAGTGGTCACGCATGAAGAGTAAAGGTAAAACTGACAACATACAAACAGGGAAACACTCAAGTGTATTCACAAAATCAATTTGACTCAAACTGGACTTTGAAAACACACGTAAACATGTTAGTGTGACTGGAAATGTACTGACTGAATGAATGTCAACATGTTGCTATGTGTTGTTTGCTTCTGCTCACAGGTCGGGAAGGTTTCGTCCACAGCTACGAGCTCGTCACTCAGATTGAAGGTCAGTGTCACCTTTGAACTTTGACCTCAGTGGAAACTACACAGTCACACACTCTGCCTCCAACACACGAGGAGTAAACTTAGTGATCGGCTGCACAAACTATGAGACAGACTTTACAGTCACCAGTTGTTCCTGAAGCAATAAGTAGTACTGTGTCTCTTGTGATGTTTTCGTGTGACTGTGTTTGTCAGTAATGAGCAGGTGTGAATAAAGTTACCTGTCTCTGTCTGTCTGCAGTGGACTACGCTCGTCCCGTCATCATCCTGGGGCCGACCAAAGACAGAGTCAACGACGACCTGCTCTCCGAGTTCCCCGACAAGTTCGGCTCCTGCGTCCCTCGTAAGCGTCGTCCAAACTGAAAACATGATGTTTACAAACAGGACGTGATGTCACTCTCTCTCTCTCCGCAGACACAACTCGCCCTCGGAGGGACTACGAGGTCGACGGGCGGGACTACCACTTTGTGGGGTCACGGGAACAGATGGAGCGAGACATCCAGTCCCATCGCTTCATCGAGGCGGGGCAGTACAACAACCACCTCTATGGGACGTCGGTGCAGAGCGTCAGACAGGTGGCCGAGCAGGTGAGACATGCCGGTGACCATGGCGATGTTCTCAGCAGGGCTCATGTGGTGTCACGGCTACCATGGGGATATTTGCATCATTGAGACAATGTGAAAATATTCTGCAATATTATGATTTTTAAGACTGTGTGTAGTTACCATGGTGATGTTGCTAACATGTCGTGGTTGCAAGGTTGAGACATTTACTTTCGTCCTGGGGACAACAGACGACGTGTGAGACGAACAAAGGTCGCACTATCTTTGCATCAGAGAACGCAGCCTGTTCTTTCTTGTTACATTGTGAACAATAAATCTGACATCAGCAGAAGGAGAGCTAGTTAACGTTAGCTGTTAGCAGCTAGTTAGCATTAGCTGATGGCTGTTAGTGGCTAGTTAACGTTGGCTGTTAGCAACTAGTTAAATTAAGCCTTTAGCAGTTAGTCAACATTAGCCGTAAGCAGCTAGTTAGCAGCAGCTGTTGGCATCTCATTAATGTAAACTGTTAGCAGCTACTTAATCTTAGCTGTTAGCTGTTAGCTGACAGCAGCTCGTTAACTTAAGGTGTTAGCAGCAAGTTAACATTACGTTGGCAGCTAGTTAAAGTTAGCTGTCAGCAGCTAGTTAACATTAGCAGTTAGCAGCTAGTGACAGTTAGCTGTTGGCGTTAGTTAGAATTAGCTGTCAGCAGCTTGTTAACCTTGGCTGTTAGCTGTTAGTAGCTTGTTAATGTTAGGTGTTAGCAGCTAGTTAACATTAGCGGTTAGCAGCTAGTTAAAGTTTGCTGTTAGCATTAATGTTTGCTGTTCACAACTAGTTTACCTTGGCTGGTAGCTGTTAGCAGCTAGCTAACTTTGGCTGTTGGCAGCCAATGGAGCTAACAGCTGATGGAGGTTACATTGTGTCACATCATGATGCGTTCATTTCTCTGAATTTGGAGAAATGTTTTCACAGCACTATAAAATAGATATTAAATACAGTAACGAGACTTTTGAAGGAGTTATTTATTTAAAGATGTTATTCCTAGAAGGTTTTATTAAAGGCTGCTTGATTAATGTGTCTGATGGAATTTGTGCTCATCAAAGGAGTGACGAAGGACTGAATGACTCTAAAACAGTTCAGTTATTTTTATAGTGTCAATTTCTTTGTTTTCCTGGACCAAAAGGGGGAATAAATGTCAGTGCATATCCACTAGTGATGTATGTGTGTGTGTGTGTGTGTGTGTGTGTGTGTGTGCTCATCAGGGGAAACACTGCATCCTGGACGTGTCGGCCAACGCAGTGAGGAGGCTGCAGGCGGCTCAGCTTCACCCCATCGCCATCTTCATCAGACCTCGCTCACTGGAGAACATCCTGTAAGTCAGTGAGGTCATGAAATACGTCACATTGGGGGCGATGTAGACTCTCCCTGCTGTTTGAAGCTGACTGTAAATAACCAAAGTGTGTGTGTGTGTGTGTGTGTGTGTGTGTGTGTGTGTGTGTGTGTATGCGTAGGGATCTGAACAAGCGTCTGTCAGAGGACCAGGCGAGGAAAGCTCTGGATCGAGCCATCAAACTGGAACAAGACTTCCTGGAGTGTTTCACAGGTAAAAACACGTCATGCAGGTTTGACACGACATTTATGATTTAAGGTTTAATGTTAACTGCGTGTGTGTGTGCAGCCATCGTGCACGGCGACAGTTTCGAGGAGGTGTACCACCTGGTCAAAGCCGTCATCGAGGAGCAGAGCGGCCCTTATATCTGGGTTCCCGCTCGTGACAGACTCTGATTGGCCACTGCCAGCGACTGACGTTGTCTCCATGGAAACAGCCGCCAACAGCCCCCTGCCCCCTCCCACGACCACACCACCCCCTCCTCCTCCTCCTCCTCATCTTCCTCCTCTTAGCGGCGTGACCTGACGGAGAGCAGACGTTTGTCTTTTTACTGTTTTTGTTTTCTTTCTGATGGCGAGCGAGCACGGTGATTGGACAGATGCTGTACCCATGGCAACCAAGTGAGATGTGTTTTTTTAAAGAAGAGGGTGGAACTGTCCATGTGTCAGAGGATCACACGAGGACAGATGATTGATTGATTGGTTGATTGATTGATCCTGTATTATCAGTAAATAACGAATCAGGACTGTAGAGTTCAGTTGGTATTGAAGTATTTATATTATCCTATTTATTTATTGATTTATCTATTTATTTATTTAATTATTTATTTATTTATGTGATGTGAAAATGGTGTGTGTGCGCGTATGTGCGTGTGTGCGTGCGTGTGTGTGTGCTTGTGTGTAGTGTACATAAAGACTTGTGTGACTGTAAATAAAATGATGGGGCTCAAACACACAGTCTATTCAGGGCTTAAAGTATCAAACTCTAGACTACAAAACCCACAATCCTCCTCATGTGGACTACAACACCCACAACCCTCTTCATATGGACTACATCACCCACGATTTTCCAGAGATGGACTACAACACCCACTACCCTTTTCATGAGGACTACCACACCCAATACCCTCCTCATATGGACTACAACACCCACAATTGTCCATATATGGAGTACAAGGCTTCAACACCCACAAACCACTTCATATAGACTACAACTCTCTTGAATCTCCTTATGTGGACTACATCACCCACAATCCTAATCATATGGACTACAACACCCATTATTCTTCTCATATGGACTACAAAAACCATAGTCCCTTTCTACAGAGATGACAATGCCCTGAACCCCTCCTTCTGCTGCATTACAATGCCCACAATGCCTCACTGCTTGGACTACAACACCCCTAACCATGGTCATCTGGACTACAACAACCACAATCCTCTTAATGTGGACCACAACACCAACCATCCTCTATGTAAGGACTACAACACCCACAGTCCTTCTCTGCATCGACTGCAGTGACTTATACCCCTGCTTCTGCTGGATTACAATGCCCACAATGCCTCACTTCTTGGACTACAAAAACCAAAATCCTTCTCATCCTGACCACCAACAGTTCTCCTCATTTGCACTATAATCCCTATAATCCTCCTCCCATGGACTACAAAATCCACTATCATCATTCTAACTACATCTCCCCCTACTTTCTGGACTACAACACCCACAATCCCACTCTTTATAAACTACAACACCCTAACCCCACCCACCGTTCCGACACTGCTTGGGTTGAAACACCCCAAACCCTCCTCATCTGGACTGCAACACCCATAATTCCCCTCTTTTTGGATTACAACCCTGACATTCCTCCTCATTAAGACTACAAAACCCACAATCCCCTTCTGTATGGACTACAACACCATAAACCCTCTTTCTGTTGGACTACAGTGCCCATAATGCCTCTCTGCTTGGACTACAAAACCCTGGTCATCTGGACTACAACACCCACAATCCTCCTCTGTTGCAGTGGACAGTTTTTGCCGAGCAGCAGCAGGAGGTCAAACTGAAACTGAACACTTCCTTTTTTTTAAATAAAAGGCTATGGACTACATTACCCACAGTACCCAGCTCCAGTGAAGGATTACACCACCAACAAATATCTACAGCACAGAGGGACTACATTACCCACAGGTCCCAGCTAGAGATCTCCTGGGACTACAGTACCCATGACTCCCTGCTCCTGAACAGGACCAGGACATTGAAAATCAGCTGAGTAAACATGGTGGGGGCGGGGCTTTGGGAGATCCACCTGTGACATCACCTGTGTAACCATGGCAACAGTGGGTTTTTTAGACTGAATATCAGGGTCATGTGAATAATTCTAATAATTATTAATAATCATAATTATTGATGATGTAATATCATCTCTCTCACACACACGGCGGGGTTACCTGAGGTCGTCTTTTCTTTCTGTGCACTGACAGAACACACTTTATTATTAAAGCTTATATCTCAATATTTATTAGCCTGTGAGACACACACACACACACACACACAACACACACAGTGACACACAACACACACAGTAACAGACACTACACACTTACAGTAACAAACACACTGCACTACACTACACACACAGAGGAGGCTGCTGGGTCGACGACTGGCTTGTTGTATAATGAAATAATTAGTTATAAATGAAATTCAAATATTGAAATAAATTCCTTATAAAACCTGAATGGAACTTCTGTGTGATTCATATGATGATGATGATGATGATGATGTCTCAACATGTGAACTGATAGTTTAAAGCTTCGGTGGTGAAACTGAGTGTGTTGACGACAACAAAAACAAAGCTTGAATTACTTGTTTAATAGTTTGTTGTGTTAAATATTTTGCACATCTTCTGATCACTGACAAAACTTTACCCATTTTTGATACTGATCTCTGAATTTGTTTTTCCCATGATAGTTTACTATCAATAATAACTCCCAATAATTTACTTTCATCAACCTGTTTAATTAACACATTTTGTATATTAGGATCAAGACTTGGATTTGAGTGCAGAGAATGATTTGTTCCAATTACTATACTAGTTGTCTTAGACACATTTACGATAAGTTTATTGCCATTAATGCAATCTAAGACCAACTTCATTTCTTGACTTAGGTTAGTATTTAAATCACCAGTTGTTGTTTCAGCTAAATAGATTGTTGAATCTTTTGCGTACATTCAAATATGAGCCCTTTTCAATACTAATGGAAATCCTTTGATTTCAATCTGGAACTTTTTATGACATACAGTGAAGAACTTGGAGAAACAGAATTGAACTGTGTGATTGCATAGCTCAGAATGTTAGAGAGCTGCTTGGAGAGCCTGAGGTTGTTGGTTTGATCCTCTGTTTTTTATGACTCTATGACATTTTTATGGCACACTATGCTATGACTTATGTTTTAAAGATACTATACTATGACTTTTTTAAGATACTATGCTATGTCTATTTTTACACATACTATACTACAGTGTTTTAACCTCTTGCCCTCCACCCCCATTTTGTAGCAAAAACGCCTAAAATGACATACCCAAATTAAAATGACTGTAGCTTCTGAACCGCTCTGACTACATGCATGCATGAGGTCTTGCCAGAAAGAAAACTCTCTGAAGTTTCTTGTGAAAGTATCACAAACACTCTATGGGATACAGAGACAGAGTAATGGGCCTCTGAAGTCAGTAAAAAATTGATGGTTTTGCCTAAAATAAAATAAAAAATGTTTTTCAGGATGAATAACTGTCTGTGGCTTCATCTGAGCAGGTAAATGACACTGTGGGGCTGTAGGCACACTATCAATGAACACCTGTTTCAAATTTGAAGAAGACTGCTCAAAGTATGACCATTCTACAGTGTTTTTTCCATGAAAAGATCCAGGCAGAGCTCCAAATGACAAGTCGCTCACTCCGCTTCAAAACAGTACTATCAGTGATCAAACAACACTCAGCCAGCTTCAAACATTGTACCTTATTGAAATCAGGTGTGATTATGATAGCTGATGTTGTTTATGACAGAAACACCATAAAATATCACCAAATAAAGCCATATGAAACGTGAAAGTTATGATCCCACTTTCTAGACGGTATATCTCAGCCAAAAATAGTGGTAGGAGTGAGACTCTTACCTTTTGTAAACCAGCTAAGTCCCCACTAACAGCTCCACATAAGATCACAAGTAATCCTTTAACTTTTCCTGTTGAAAAACGGCATGACATGACTTGTCACCACTCATCGTGATTTTGGATTTTGTGTGTTTAGGCTGCTCGGGGGCGAAATACTTAAGAAATAAAAGAGAAACGATGTTAATTCGAGAGCTTCCTGAATCCAGCAGTACCAAACATCACATGGTTTGATGACGTAGTGCGCCAGGGAGATACCATAGAGGAGGGAGGGAGCGAGGACGTCGGTGTCCGGGCAGAGTTAGAGAGGTTTTAAAGACACTATATTTTTATTTTTGGTAAGTCAAAATTCATAGTCATAGCATTTTAGCCTCTGTCTTTAAAAGTCATGAAAAATTAATAGTATAGTATGTCTAAATTTCATTATGTAGTATGTTAAAGAAAGTCAGTACAGTACCTTTTTTTTAAGAAGTCATAGTACAGAATATTTTGAAAATTAGGTCATAGTATCGTATGTTGTAAAAAATCTTGAAGTCAAAGTATGGAATGGATTTTTTAAAGAGTCATATTATAGTGTGTTATATAAATGTCAAAAAAGGATCAAACCCACAACCTCAGGCTCTCCAAGCAACTCTCTAACATTCTGAGCTTTACAATCACACAGTTCAACTCTGTTTCTCCAAGTTCTTCACTCCATGTCATTGTATAGTGTAGTACTTTTGGTTTAAGAGGAAAAATTTCAAACATGTCCATTGTCCAACATGGAGGTGCTCTTAAAAAACATCTAAACATTTTAAACGTGTTCATTGAGATTTCACGTCAATTTCAACTTGTGAATTTCCTGATTTCCAGCATCATCCAATCAGCAGGAAACAGAGAACTCACTAAATCCAAGTGAGCCCAGGGGGTCGGGCAACTTTGAAAATAATTACATGCTTTTGTTATGACTTTAAATATTTGAGGTTTACTCTGTTCAGATGACCTTGCAGGTGATTGAGGAGCTGATTCTCAGCCCAGCACCTCCTCAATAAACCTCCAGAGACCCCTGAATCCACCTCCTGTACCTTCTCAAGACTGTCTGAAAGTCCCTGGAATCTCCTGGAGAACCTGGAAAACACATGAGCTTTGTGTCCTGCATTGAGGACGCTTCATCGGGCTGTCTCACAGTCTCACTCCATGTCAGCGCTCATTTGTAGGACCTGCACTCTGTAACAGACCTGCGAGTGTGTCGGGCCGCCTGAACTCTATAAAACAGAGCTCAGACAGGTGGGTGGTGGCTCCTGAATTAAAAACAGGCTCCCTCCGCATTATTGTCTCACCACACTGACCACACTGTGTGATGTCACACTGCGACCTGAATGTCCTGTCATGTGATTGGTCGCTTCACAAGGTCAGAACAGTTTAAATTTGAGCCCAGCCTGCTGTCCTCTGATGGTACGGTTACTACGGAGTATTACTGCAACTGGATCAACCAGAACGGCAGAACTGTGAGTACAAAAACTTTTAGATAGTATGCCAACTACTCCTGCTACTGCGACGAGTTTCACCTGTACGTAAACCACCATTTAATTAGCGTTAACCTGCTGCAGTAGCCGAATTACAACTCATAGCAGATGCAGCACTTCATTTCAGAGAACACGGCACGCTGTAGTAACAATACATTTTGTAAATACGTGCAAGCAGTCGTGGTTGAATGCTCTCTCCTCTTCCTCAGTCAACGATGAAGGTCCCCCTGATCTTGTTGTGTTTACTGGGCCTCAGTCTGACCATGACAGTGAGTATATCTGTCTCGAACGAGAAGTTATGGGATGTTCTTTAGCTTGTAACACCTTGTTTTCCTGATGTTTTATTGAGTTACGGTTCATTTTTGGAACCTCTCAGCATGTCTTTAACCATTTCTGAACATTTTAGGGGCTGTTTACATCATGTTTTATAGTGTTAAAGTCACTTTTATGGAACTTTTAGCACATTACACACAATTTAACACATTCAAGTGTTTTTTTTAAGAATATTTAGCAAGTTGTGGTTTGTTTATTTAATGTTTCATCCAAGTTATTTAAGCTTTAGAACACTTTATTGTACAACGTCCAGTTTGCAGATGTTTAACCACGTCGTAGTTTATTATCAAAAAGTTTTAATGTGTCGTTGCACATCCTCCGACACATCTGGGCACGTTGCAGTTTGTTATATGCAGTTCATCAGCTTTACCTGTCTCTGCTGATGCGGTTCAGTTGTTGTGTCTGTCTCTCAGATTCACAGAAGAAGAGTAGCCAGGTCGGACAGCTCTGAGGGAGATGATGAGGTGAGTGAAAGGAACGAGGAACCGCAGCTGGAGGACACCTGGGTACCGACGGGTCTCGACTCTTTCATTTCTAAACACAGACAAAATATCAGGAGTCAGCATGAAGTATGTTAACATATCACAGAGCTTTTCAAAAGAAGCTGATTTCATCTCCAAACTTTCAAATCAATAGAAAGTATGACATCATGAAACACTAAGTCTAACGATCAGCCTGGAGCTCTCACCTGATTGGCTCCTGACTCATGAACGTCCACGATGTGAGGAGAGCGCGTCACTGTAAAAATACAGAAGCCGAAAATAATCAAATTAAAATACAAGAATGTCACCGAGTTACAATGACGTTGTTCTGTTACAGAGCGACTCCGGCGAAGCCAGTGATGAAGAGGTGGAGGAGGAGGAGGAGGAACAAGGTGGAGAAAAGAAAGAAGAAGAGGAGCAAGGGCAGAAAGATGGGGAGAATGAAGGGAAAGAGGAGGAGCAGCAGAAAGGAGGAGGAGGGGACGTAGAGGAAGAGGAGGAGGTAAAGGGGCGGGAGGAAGAAAAAGATGAGGAGGAAGAGGAGGAAAAAGGAGGGGACGAAGAGGATGAGGGAGTAGAGGATGAAGAGGAGGAAGAAGAAGAGGAGGAAGAGTGGGAAGATAGCAATGAGGAGGATGAAGGAGAACAGGGTGAGGAGGAGGAAGAAGAGGAAGAGAGAAATGAGGATGAGGAAGGAGGAGAAAAGGAGGAGGAGGAGGAAGAGGAGGAGGAGGAGGGTGCAAAACAAGAAGAAGAAGAGGAAGAAGAGGGAGGAAAAGGAGTTGAGGAGTCAGAGGGAGGAGAAAAAGAGGAGGAAGAAGAGGAAACAGGAGAGGAGGAGACAGGAGGAGGTGCTGCAGGAGGAGAGACGGAGGACGAGACAGGGGAAGAGACAGGAGACGAGTCAGGACAAGGTAATGCAGGAGACACAGGAGGAGCAGAGACAGGAGGAGCAGAAACAGGAGGTGATGCAGGAGACACAGGAGGAGCAGACACAGGAGGAGCAGAAACAGGAGGTGATGCAGGAGACACAGGAGGAGCAGAGACAGGAGGAGCAGAAACAGGAGGTGACGCAGGAGACACAGGAGCAGTAGAGACAGGAGGTGATGCAGGAGGAGCAGAGACAGGAGGTGATGCAGGAGACACAGGAGGAGCAGAGACAGGAGGAGCAGAAACAGGAGGTGACGCAGGAGACACAGGAGGAGCAGAGACAGGAGGTGATGCAGGAGGAGCAGAGACAGGAGGTGATGCAGGAGGAGACGCAGGAGGAGCAGAGGCAGGAGGAGAGACAGCGCCTCCTGCTGTGGATGAACGGGAGAAAGCCTCTGTATAGGTGAGACAAACAGAAACATGTTTACTGATTATTTGTTTGTTGTCTAAACAAAAGTTACCATCATATCTTAAAATGGAGGCAAGCTCCTGGCCTTTCCATTGACACCTCACGTGAGCCAATAGGAGCTTCCGGTGTGTTTACTGGAGGTGTTTAATACAGTGAGGTTCTGAAAAGACATTTCTCTCATATTCACACATTCAGTTCATTGTTTTATCCTCTTTTTAAAAAAGCGCTTGGACTAAACTTTAGAAAAACGGTACCATTGTGTTCTCCAGCTCAAACCTCCCAGTTCTCGTCATCGGCAGCATCTGTTATCAAGAAAATACTCATCAGTCATATTTTAATAATCCCTCTGTCTGTGTGTTTAAGGTCACATGACACCACAGAGCCAATCACACAAGATGGATTCCAACCAGAGTGTGAAGTCACGTGATGAGACATTTATTTGGTTTTTGTTGAAGTTTAACATTTAAGAATTGTGTCTCTTGTATTTCTGCGTCTTCCAGTCTGGAATATTTTCACTTTGGAAATAAAATCTTGAATCAGGTTCTTTGGTGGAAAATGTGTTTATTTATTTATTGATAAATCATGATTGTGGACTTTAATTGTTGACTTGTTCTGTGTTTTAACTGTATCCACATGATGTTTAATGTTACCCGTTAACCGTTTAACAGAGCACATTTTGAGTCACTATATTTTAATAAAAAATGTGTTGAGCTCAACTTGACTGTGCTACACTGTAAATGTGTATATATAAAGGATGCACAATAATATCTGCTCGACTTCATTATCGGACAATATTGGCCATAAAATAAAATATCGCACTCTGCAAAGACGCTGATATAACAAACATGAAGAATGGGGGAAGAATATATGAAGAATATAAAGGTCGGGTCTTAACTGCTTATGATCCAGTTACTAACTTTCTAATGCAAAAGTGTGATGAAGTGTGAAGATGATATTTACAATCAGCATAAACTGACCAGACATCAAAATAAGTTTGTAATTGACCCATTTCTTTGTCAAGGCTGTGAATTATTATTTTCCTCAGGGCTCTTCAAATTTTAAAGGAAACCTTTATAAATGCAGATAAATCAGACAATGAAATAGTACTACACAATGCAAGCACAAACACATGGTCTTAAACCAGAGTATTATGTACGTGAATAAATGAAAATTTATGTCGAAATAAAGATAACCTGGTGTACAAGGACACAGATAAACAGGTATATTCAGTCAGAGGATTCAGGGAAAAAAGTTGCATTATATATATATATATATATATATATATATAATGTATATGTATATATCTATATCTATACATATATATGTATGTCTAACTTAATACATACAAAAAATAAAAGTCTAATAAAGGTCAAATAATTTTTTTTAAAACATGCTCTACCAAACAGTTAATTTGTCCTTTAAATATGAGCCTGTCACTACAAAAAAATCAAATCATGTAGTGTTGTAATGTCTGTAACCAACCAACATATATCCAGTAGCTACCATGGAGTTAGTCGTATTAGCAGCACTAGTATTATTGCTGCGTATTTATATTTATTCAAGATATTACCATTACAGGACTTTGAAAACATCACAGAAATGGTGTTAAAATCATACCAATAAGATTTTTGTTATTATCAAATACACAGTGGAATAACATTAGATATATATTATTAACAGTGGTGTAAATTTATCCTTTTTTAAATTCATAAAAAATGTGAATTTATTATCTTAGCATCATGACCTGTAACATAAAAGGACAATTCAACCCTGTAGTTGAACATGGCTTTTGACAGTAGATAATTGTACTTATTGTACTTACATAATTATTTCAGCATATACATTGAATAACATATATGTATAATTTAACAAGAATGAATTATCAGAAGTGTTTTCATTTAATAGGAAATACAGTCAATTTTGATAAAATAATCACTAATCAAAAAAATAAATCTGCTTTTCTTCTTTTCTTAGTGTTGACATTAAGGGTTTTACTGTGCTGTATCACAGTTTGTCCCTTTTTGGACATTTAAGTTGTTTAATTTGGTCAGTTTATAAAAACTAAACAGTTTGTGTTACACTCTGCAGGTCAAACACATCAAACCTTCAGTCAGTCGTCACACTCCTAAACCTCAAACAACCAAACTTATTATTTCATTTTAGTTTTCTCAGTCAGGAACTCTTTGCTTTTACAATAAAACATTATTGATAGCTGATTCACAGATTAATGACGACTCACGTCTGTGTTTCCTGTTTAATCTGAGTTTGTATCTCAGTGTTTTTTCTCTCCGTCTGCTTGAGAAATATATAAACTAAGCACAGGGAACACCCTCCACATTAAAAGTCTGTCTGGGAGCTCGTTAAGGAGCTTTTAATGAGGCTTCAGCTCCCACGCTGTCTTTACTGTTACAGCTCCCGATGATGTCACTCACACTAACTTGACTGGAGCTCAAAGGTCACGAGGTCGAGCAGAAAATACAAAAACAACAGATCAAAGACAGAAAATACTTTAATAATAAATACATCAATAATATATTTTTTTTATAAATCTGTTAAATGTCTTAATGACTTAAATAAAGACAGAATGATGTTTATTATTTAATGTATTTTTTTTAAAAATATTTTAATACCTTTCTGTTCACTTTTTATCACATCTTAGAATTTATAACATCAAATATTAATCTGCACCATTGCTTCTAATGTACATCTCAAAATATGTCAAGTTATTATCATTTTTTATTTTATTTCATACGTGTATATATTCATGCTACACATATCTCGAGCATCTCTTACACAAAAAGTTTCTTTCTACTTTTTTTTTTTTTAATTAATTAATAAATTAGTTAAATAAATCATCAATCATGTTATTGAGCTACATAACAGTTTGTGCGTGTGTGTGTGTGTGTGTCAGTGTGTGAATGTGTATGTGTTGTGTATGCTCCACACGTCCCCGGTCAGGGCGTTGGCGGCTCCCTGCAGCGTCCAGGTAAAGAAGGCGAGCTGCCGTCTGAAGCGTTTCTCGTCGAAGCGTTC
Organism: Epinephelus awoara; assembly: GCA_035609425.1. Taxonomy (NCBI): domain Eukaryota; kingdom Metazoa; phylum Chordata; class Actinopteri; order Perciformes; family Serranidae; genus Epinephelus; species Epinephelus awoara. The sequence continues at coordinate 29,617,697 of CM069315.1, read as the reverse complement.
GGGGTCAGACGTCAGCAGGGCCAGGTGCTCGGCGAGAGCGCTCAGAGTGTGGTCGCCACGGCCGTGGATCACGTGACGAAATGGCGTCTCCACCACTGATACGTACTGAGACAGGAAGTAGTATTCCACCTGGAGGACAGAAAAGTGGGCGTTTGTGTGGCAGCCAGCGTTGGAAGTATTAGTACCCTCATGATGTGAGTGCTGTGAAAGCAGCAGTAACAGAGGCAGCGTTGGAAATATCAGTACCCTCATGATGCGAGTGTTGTAGAAGCGAGCCGTGGTCGGGTCGTGTAGGTCGCTATTGCTGATGGCTCTCTGCAGCGTCTCGGCTGCTCGGCTGTAATCTCCTCTGGCACTGAAAACCCACTGAGGAGACAAACCTCTCGACTGAAGGCAGAGAGACAGTAGAAAAACGTAATCAGTACACCTCTGTCTTTTTGAAACAAAACAAAAACACAGCAGCCATGATGACACCTGTCAGGACAGTGACTCAGGTGAGGTCAGAGAGCGTACCTGCAGCTCGGCAGAGTGTTTGTTCAGCTGAGCGCTGAGCTGCAGCACTGCCTGAGCGTAGGAATCGATGCGTAGCGGCAGGATGTGGTCGTGGGCCAATCGCAGCACCATCTCCCCAACCAGCTCCCCTAAGCTCTGCCCCGTGACCCCCAGACGACCCCCCAGCACCTCCTGTAGGCGCAAGGTGGTGTCCAATGGTGTGTTGACGAACGGGTACGCTCGCTCCTTAAGAGACAGACACAGAACTAATGACATCTACCTGTAACAAGTGGACCTGTACACCGAGTACACATGACTCCACACACTGACATGACATTAAGCACAGTTTGATGTGACCACATGAACATGGCGCGGTGTCAGTTTACCTCAGTGAATCTGAGCTCCACAGCCGGAACTCCTGCAAACGCTGTGAAGCTGTACGCTCCGCTGTTCAGGTACAGCGGCTTCATTCTGAGGAGGAAAGGTTCATTTATACGTGAGGTCAATCTTCTTCTTTACAAAACATTATTTAGGGACTGATGTGATGCTGAGTGTTTGTGGGGTATCTCACATCCTCCAGCTGCCCCCCTCCCTCTCCGCCTGGCTGAAGATGGTCTGACCTGCATGTCTCGGATGCTCCACCTTCACACATTAACACCACAACATGACAACATGTGACATGAAGCCAAAGCAACACTGATGTAAAGAAATCTTAGAGGTGCACAATAACATCAGCATCAGCACAATATGAATGACGTAAATATGTGACTATAATAACTCCAAAAAGGTCGAATTTGCCCTCGTTGAAGCTTCTGTCATGATTTCCTAGGGATGAGTGCCATCCAAGCCTGTTAGCACCTCCTACCAGTCCTGTTAAATTCACCTAAATTCACCGTAAACGTCTATTCAAGGCAAACCTAAGGTAAACTGAAAGATGTTTTTGTTGCATTTTTAGCACATCTACATGCACGGTCTCACTTGAAGGTAACGTCTCTAATAAATAACCCATTGGACATCATCTCCCAGTGTTCACCTGTCTGATGGCAGCGTCCAGCAGGTCGACCAGCAGAGGACTGGAGTACGCTGACAGGACATCATCACCTGCAGACAGACAGACAGACAGACAGACAGAAGGTTATTTATTTCATCTTTTTAATTGGCTGCTTGACACATTAAAGGTCTCCTGTGATTGGCTGATAGCTGTGCGTTACCCATGATAGCCTGATCCAGACTGAAGTAAGCCACAGCCTTCAGGTGCAGCATGGACAGGTAACCCTGGAACACAGAGGGCACGACAACCACAGGGTCAGAGGTCAGAGGGAGGACTCAGCAGAGAGTGATGTGGTGTGTGAGACAGAGAGTGATAGAGGCAGAAGGTGGACTATTGTATGCAATGTTTGTTTAGGTTATTAATAACTCAGAGCGCCGTGAGTCGGGACAGACGACTGGAAGCAAAGCGAGTGCTTCACTTCAGCTGCCAGCTGCGGGCAACAGCCTGCAGTGCATCTCACCTGTTGCTTCTCCTCATCTGACAGCCAACAGAACAGCTGGAGGTGAGAGCCAATGACCGCGCTGAGGACACTGGTCTCATTCATGTGACTAACACTCACTCACCACCCTCCTTTCAGTTTCATCCACAGCGTTACTGATGAACATGTGCGCAGGAACATACTGTCACTGTGCAGCAGAAATGTGCACACACACGACTATGTGTGTGAATGTGTTCAGGCGACACAGCTGCAGATCACTGCTGGAGACCAACAAACAGTAAAGCTAGTTGGTTTTCAGTGGGACATCAGTAGCCTTTCCAGGAGTAGTTGTGCCAACCAAATGTGTGTTTTAAGCCAAAACATGTTTTTTTTCTGAATCATAAGCAGATGGTTTTTGTGCCTCAACATATTAACCACAGCAGAAACCTACAATTCAAACCTTTGTTCTGTTGATTGGGTCGAGGAGCTACTGGAAAACTACTCAGACGTTCTTACCTCGATGGTTCTGTTAGTCCAAAGAATGTGCGCTCTCTCCTCAGACAGTTTATCTCTGGACTGCATGTGCCAAAATTTCTAATATTTCCTTCTGAATGGTGTCAGATACATAGTTGTGTGTTCACTGCAGCCACTCATGCCCCCTGGGCAGATCATAACTTTACAGCTGCTTCTCGTCCGCTCCGTCATTAGCTGCTTCAGTCCAAGTGAACATTTGCGCCAAATTTAAAGAAATTCTCTCAAGGTGTTCTTAAAGGAGCTGTATGTAAGAAGTCTAAAGCAAATAGTCGTAAAATCATCCTAATATGTCACAGAGACTAAGGAATAATGTTCATATAACATACTGATCTCACCGACAACAATAGTACAGCCAGAATATTTGCATTTAAAAAACATTTTTACAGACAAGACAAAACAAGACAAAACTCGAGGCAAAGCGAGGGTCTATATCGGAGATGCTTTTGAACGGTGGAGACGTTTGAAAGCGGAGAAGAATTTGAAATCAGATGTGGAAGTGGCTACTCTTCTCCTCGACAGGTAAGCTTTAGCCAAAGTTGGCTAACTAGCATCATAGCTAGACGGTGATGGACATTTTGAATACTTTCAACAGTTATTCATTTTCGGGGGGGCACGACTCGCGGCAGTATTTTGAATTTGAGTGCAGTAACCGTTTTGGCCACAGTCTTGCATACAGCGCCTTTAAGATATCGTGTTCACAAGGATGGGAGGGACAGAGAGATGTGCGTAAGTTCATCTGCATGTACGTACAACCCAGAAACATAATGCCTTTGGCCGCAGCTATCACTGGTGCAGAGGCATAAAAATCGCCTGCGCCCCAAAAAGCATTTTCCCTACAGATCACCATTGAAAAAGACATGTCTGTAAAACTGCTGACAGGACACCTGGAACTGCAAACACGGTCAAATATAAATCTTTCTATTCTGAATTTTTGATCCACGGTAGTTTTATATTTGTCAAACTTTTTTAAAGATGAGGAAAGTGATTTAAAAATCTGTGACATCACAACATACAGTCTATGAGCTGAGCGTCACACTAGAAACTGCTTTTGGCGCATGCGCCAGTTGAGCAGCTCCTTTAGACTGAAGAGGCGTCAACTTGTCATCGGGGATCTAGTTATTATTATACAGCTTTCTACTCTGTGATTGGACGAACCTCCAGCCATTCAGTTGCTCCAACGTTCCCAAAATCTCCACCATCCCAGCTGACAAACAGCAAACTGCGCCTGGGGCTGAAACCTGCACACACAGAGATACACAATGAAACCAACACTGTGCACCGTCACCACACTGCAAACACACTGTTCACATCAGACGCAGCATAGAATGTCTTAGCAACCGCTTCATAACCACCTACTAACATCTTAATACTACGGCCTCGTCTGCACCACAGGAAGTACACCTGTATCCAGGTGAGTCTCACCGTTCTTCACCATGGCAGAGAAGGTCCGAGCCAGCTCCAGAAGGATCGCTGTTCCAACTCCAGACTTCACAGCTCCTGGACCCAGTGAGTCCCTCTGAGCTCCCAGTATGATGTACTGGTCTGACAGAAAGACAGAGGGAGACTGGTTTATCTTACAGGGACACAGTTCAGAGAGCACCTCACAGGGACACACTTACCTGGATCGTCTCGGCCCTCCAGAGATGAGAAGACGTTGTTTAGCAGGACCGGCGTCATGACGTTGTGGACCGACATCTTGACCCTGCGTCCGGAGCTGAACTCTGGACCGACCACACAGCGCACATATGGCAGTCGACTCCGCCATGACGAAGGACAGGACGGACCTGACAGCTGGCTGAGACACAGAGAAACCTGGTGAGGTCACAGTAACACCTGAGCAGGTGAGCTGAGGGGGCGGGGCTCACCTGAGCAGCTTGGCAGCTACAGTAGCACTGATTGGCAGGGCCGGGATGAGCGGCAGGCCGGAGGACTGGATGGACGGGAACTGAGTGTGATTGAAGGACGGGAAGCCAGGGGTGAAGGGGTCACCTGACCCCAGGTGGACCTGTGATTGGACGACACAGAGGGAGAAGCTGATTGGTCGGGAGCAGTAAGGCACATAACAGGTGTGTGTTTCTGTGTGCGCTTTACATGTTCGGACACGGCGGTGTGTGCGTTCAGGCCGAGGCGTCGGGGGTCCTGCGGCAGGTCAGCCGGGTCGGGGTAAATCAAAGCTCCACTTGCCCCGCTCTTCTCAGCCAACCACACCTTCTCAGCAAAACTGACCCCGCCTCCAACACGCATCACTACCACACAGCCAACCACAGACACACCCGCACTCTTCAGCCAATTAAAATCCTTTGGGCGGCCATAGTTAGCATAGACCACGCCCCCCTGCAGACAGAGAGAGACAGGTAATGATACTGGGGTTTGTGGTTACCATGGTGACAAGAGATCCTGACTCACTGTCTCACCGTGGCACTTCCTGTGGCGCTGTATGGACAGAAGTCAGACGGGTTCAGAGAGATCTGTTCTGAGATCAGTCCTGTAGAGTCCACCAGCGACAGAGAGCTCCTCTGAGACCTGAACACAAACAAACAAACAAACACATAAACAAACAGGCTGTACTCTCCGTCGTCAGTCTGTGACCTCTGAGTGACCTCTGCAGCGTCTACCTGTGGGGGAACTGCAGCGTGGCGTACAGAGACTCGGTCCAGGTGTGATCCATCTGCAGCAGTCTGAAGCGGCGCAGGATCTCTGAGGCCAGAGACGTTCCCTCTGACGAACCTGGAGGATGATTGGCTCTGCTGACTCGACTGATGGAGACAAACACAAACACTCGACGGGACAAAACTCAGATACCAACAACAACAGGACTCCTGCTGACGAGTGGACAAACAGACCAAAGTGTTTTTTCATCCCTCGACCCTTTGATCTCCTTAACTATTCATCCCTTGACTGTCATCCCTTCATTCCTCACTTATTATCTCCTCATCCCCTCAACGCTTATCCTTTCATCACTCACCCTTCATCCATTCATGCCTAAACCCTCATCTCTTTGCCCCTTGACCCTCATCCTTTCATTCCCCACCCTTCATCCATTCATCCCTCATCCGTAAACCCTCATCCCTTCATCTCTTTGCCCCATGACCCTCAACCTTTCATTCCTCACCCTTCATCCATTCATCCCTCAACCCTCATCCCCCTGACCACTTATCTATTCATTCATCATCCCCTCATCTCTTCATCCCCAGGCCCTATTTTTTTTCATCCCTCATCCTTCACCCATTCATCCCCCGACCCTCATGCCTTCACCCCCATCTCTTCGACCCTAAATTCTTATCTAGTCACCCCTTGACCCTCATCCTTTCATCTCTTTGCCCCTTGACCCTCATTCTCTCATTCCTCGCCCTTCATCCCTAAACCCTCACCCTTTTGCCCCCTGACCACTTATCTATCCATCTTTCATTCCCTCATCTATTCATCCCCACACCCTCATTTTTTCCCTTCACCCATTCATCCCTCAGCCCTCATTTTCTGTCTCTCATTGGTTCCTCCTGAAGATCTTTAAAAACACAAATCAATACATTGATCAGTGATTCCCTCAGTCAGCTGCTCACTTTAGCTTCTATCAAACAATCTTTGTTAGGGACTATTTTCAGCAGCGGACTGATCCACATTTTGATGGTGTCTGTGGGACTGAGTCGTAATATACATGTATAATCACCTGACTGTGTCGTGGATGTCTTCATCCTGCAGCAGCCTCCTCATCATCACCCTCAGCTCTCCTAGATAAAGCCCCGCCCCTCCCTCTGCAGGTGGTTTAGCCCTGCCCCTATGCTCCTCATCCTCCTCCCCGAGCCCCTTCACCTGGGAGCAATGGAGCCGCGCACCAAACACTGCGTAGGCCAATAGAAATGCTGCGAGAGAGACAGACCACGCCAACTTTCATCACATGATCAAACTAGTCAGTGAAAGAATGTGTGTGTGTGTGTGTGTGTGTGTGTGTGTGTTTACCGATGACAAAGACGACGACAACCACGCACACACACAGGAACACGCTGGCTCTACGGTAACCGTGGCGATAAGGCAGCACCAGTGCTGTGATGTCACCGCTCTGCCCCGCCTCCTCCTCCTCTTGTGTCACAAACCTCATCTCCACCCTCTGAGCTCCTCCCACCTCCTCATCCTCGGCCCCGCCCACCGAGGGAGACTGACCAGAGAGAGAGAGAGAGAGAGAGAGCTGTAACCATGGTTGCAGGCGAGAGGGGGAGGGGCTGGTCTCTGGGTGGCTCACCTGTGGCTCACCTGAGTCAGACGAGTCCTGACAGTGTCCATGATGATGATGATGACCTGAAAAAGTAACCACGATGAAATATTTTTATTCAGCAAAAGAAAAAAAAACTTTGATTAAAAAATAAAATAATAATAATAATAATATTAATAACAATAATTAAATACATAATTATATAATGAGTATTGTGATCAGTCTCTGGTCCGTCTTTATTAAACTTTATTCAAATGTTGAAATGTTGTAATTTCTCCTTGACGTGTCATAAACAGATCTGAATGTTTTCCATCCGCCACAGATCAATAATCAGGATCAGACTCACTGTGATTGGCTCCTCACAGGGGTCAGAGGTCACAGTGGTGTTTGATCTGGTTAACTTTATTAACAGCTAAGTAAACACACACACACACACTTTGACAGTGAGGCTGCTTTTACTCTCTGTAAGTCTTCAGCTGACGCGCTCACAGGAATGATTTAAGGTGTTTTATTTAAGGTGTGTGATTTAAGGTGGTATTTATCAGTTTGACAACAGGTGTCTGTCCAACATGACAGTTTCAAATGGACGACGATTTCTTATTCAAAAAGTCATTTCTGAGTCTGAGGAGTTAAAAACAGATTTAGAGTCACAGATCGCTGGAGTTGATCAATCAGCTGATCAATAACAAACACTTGAGTTAAGGTGATCCACTAACCTCGATTATTCCTCCTCTCTGTCTTCTGTCTCTACGTCCATCCGTCTGGCTGTTTTCACTGTGTCTCCCTGTGTGTGTGTGTGTATGTGTGTAACTTTGGAAAGTCCAGTCAGACGCCCACCCTGTGGTCACCTGACCTGCTCTCACAGAGAGTTTACTGCAGTAAAAGTACTGACATCACACTGTTAAAATACTAAATGACCAAATATATTATTGTATCATGAAACATGAGTGTGTTGATCAGTTTAATGTGGCAGCAGGTAAAGCTGGAGCTCATTTTGATAAATACATCATTTATTATTGATTATACTGGACAGCTATTAAACAGCCATTATCTTGTATATACACACATTAAACACACAATAAACACATTAAACACAAATTAAAAACATTAAACACATATTAAACACACATTAAATACACATTACACACATTAAACATATTAAACACACATTAAATACACATTACACACATTAAACATATTAAACACACATTAAATACACATTAAACACACATTAAACATATTAAACACACATTAAACACACATTAAATACACATTAAACACACATTAAACATATTAAACACACATTAAACACATTAAACACAAATTAAAAACATTAAACACACATTAAACACACATTAAATACACAATAAACACATTAAACACACAATAAACACATTAAACACAAATTAAAAACATTAAACACACAATAAACACATTAAACACACATTAAACACACACTAAAGACACAATAAACACATTAAACACACATTAAACACATTAAGCACACATTAAATACACATTACACACACATTAAACATTAAACACACATTAAATACACATTAAACACACATTAAACATATTAAACACACATTAAATACACATTAAACACACATTAAACACATTAAACACACATTAAATACACAATAAACACATTAAACACACATTAAATACACAATAAACACATTAAACACACATTAAACACACAATAAACACATTAAACACACATTAAACACACAATAAACACATTAAACACACATTAAACATGGCTTAATAGACACAAATGAGCTCCAGTATAACTCGCAGCATCCACAGACAAAACAACTGTCTTATACTAAACACATTTTCCCCACAAATACAACACGCTAACGTTATTAGCACAAGTCTATGGCATTTTACATTGTATAAATTAGCCTAAATTAGAGAGATTTCCTCTGCTCATTAAGTCACATCTACGGAGAGATACAACCGTTCATATTTCCAAGTATTGATTTTTATGTCGGGAGAAAATTATGATTAATCATCCTAAACTGGACGTCATGTGTCGCTGGCTTTATTCCAAGTCCAATTAATGTTATTACTGCAGCGTTGATGGTCTCAGATAATTCACCTGCAGTGACTTTTTTTGGCTTAAGCTCAGCTGATTAACGTTAGTGGAGTGTAACTGTGGAGCAATGGTTAAACTGTATGTCATTGTTTATTTGTTGTCACAGTGTTAAATTACAGTTTCTGCTGACCATACATAAATATACAAATAGACAATGATAATGATAATGATAGTATAATTATTATTGTTATTGCTATTACAGTGGTGTGACAGAATGATTTTAGGCCTGTCTATGCCTCCACCTGGTGGCTGAAGGGTGTTACTACACTGGGACCACACATGATCATTATTGATACATGTTGGCTTCCTTTCCTTTTCCAGCCAGTTATAATTGTTTTCTATGGATGGGCACATGTGCAGAGATTTTCAAAATAAAGCCATGGTGGATTAGATGTATCTAATTTTAATATTTAATACTGCCAGTGACATGTCGGTGACAACTAATGAGTTTAACCGTTATCTGGGAGCCAAACATGGTGCACAAATGTGCCTAAAAAGCACAATTTGATCTGAGACTTTCTCCACTAAATCCTCTCTGAGTGTGTTCTGCTTCATTTCATAAGTCTGTACACAGGTGCAGAGAAGATGTTATATGATTTTCTACAGCTTGGGACTGCTACGAAATAATTTCAAAGGAATATTTAGTGCGGTAGAAAAGATCTCCGCACGCTCACATCTATGCAGCATTTCATTTCATTCTTTTCTTGAGCTTTCAGTCTATTAAACTTCATCAGAACACACATGAACCAACAGCGGACAGGCAGGTAAAACTAACTCACACTAACTAAACTAACTAACTCAAGCGCCCAGGTGAGTACTCCTGCCCACTTATGATGACATTTATTTTGTAATTTATTACATGTAACTAGTTACTCTGCAACACAGGAGGCAGATGCGCAGATGGAGACATGCAACACACTGAATCAGGTTCACTGAAACCGGTAGAATGGGGACATCTGCTGGACAATCTTTGATCCTGCATTTATATAGAGTCAAAATTGAGTGAACCTGCTGAAATCATTCTTGAATCATTGTATTTTGTTCGATAAAGTGTCTGATGTTGACGAGAGATTTTAAAAATGAAACACAAAACATGTAAGAAACATTCTTAAGTGAAGCAGCAGAGACTGTTTTGAGGAAAGTAATGACATGATGCATTCAGGTGTCACCAAAGTGAAAGGATTTTTCAGTTCTACGGAGCTCTTAGCTATCACAGTGACGTCCAGTCTGAAATGATCTTTATGTGTTTTTGTTTTCAGCTTCAGCATCAACAAATAAAGGTCACAGTGCAGGATGTCTTTGTCTCTTTTTCTGTCTTTTCTTTTATTCGTTAAATGTACGATTACAACATTTGTTGTCATGTTTAGGAAATAATCATGTTTAAAAGTGATGTATTCTGTGTGAATGTTTCTTAACAAAAAGCTGAGATCAATAAAGGAAACATCACCATCAAAACTGTTTGGACACTGATCAGAAACACCTTCAGTGCGGCTTCACAACATTTGTCAAAGTTTAAAAGGAACAAAAGCAAAACATGAGATTAAACCTGACACAGACAACAGGAACTGATCATTTTCTTCTGCAGAAAAGTTTGTCTTCTTGTAACAAAGTCGGTTCAGGATGTGACTGTTTGCTGGAAGCTCTTGAGAGTTTTGCGGCTCAATGGTGCCCTCTGTCTGTAGTTGAATGCCACTGGAGGCTGTGGTGATTTCTGGCTATATTCTGGTCCTCATCAGACAGTAATTGTTATAAACAGATTACTGAATGGGCCTAATGGGCACAGGTCCAGGGACCCAAAGTGTTAGGGGCCTCCTGGCTTTCACCTGCAAAATGTCACTCAAATTGAATCACATAATGACCAGGAAGAGACTCAAATGGATACAAAGGAACCGCAGAGAGACACAAATTAACTACAGAAATGGGAAAAACGTCAAAATAAGCAAAGATATGCAACAACCTCAGACACAAAAGCATTCGCATAACTATCACTATCACAGATGAAAAACAACAACGAAAATGAGGCAAAACCAGCACAAAGTCTGTTTGTCTTGCTTCTATGTGGCAGAGGTGGAGGGGCCTTTTACATATATGTGCCCATAGGCCCATTGTCTCATAATCCGCCCATGGTATTTGTGGTATTTGAATTTATATTTGTGATGATTTGTCATTTGTCCAGATCTAAACTGGACATGTGAATGCTTTTCGTCTGGGTCTTGCCATCTGAAATGGTGGCCGAGACCTCATGGTCTTTTTTTTTTGTATTTTAAAGAACAAGGAACATAATCGAGGCTTAAAGTGACTCTTACCTTCCTACAGTGTAAAATGTGTAGCTTATACACTGATCTAAGAATAATGTTGAACATTTCATCAACTAAATTGTGCGTCGTACGTCTGGCCTGGTGCCTTTTCCTCTGAAAGCATCACTAGAGAGGGCCACAGTAGTCTTGAGTCTTCCTAGCTTAGATCTATGAGTAATGCTGATAGGTAGTGACGGCCAAATGAAGCCTCATGAACCACCGTCTTTATTCTCTGAAGCCACCAGATGGCGCTGTCTGTTCAACAAAGGTTTGAAAGCACATTTTATTGCCAGTCCTTCAGCCTTCATCTTTCTCTCAAGAAAGTGGCTCCTGAGGCTTCATTTGGCCGTCACTGCTGATAGGCTAAGTTCGACTTTAAAGGCTGTGTTACCTTTAGTATAAGGCTCAAACATGTTTTGCGGCTCCAAACAGATTTTTTTTTTCTTTTTTTATGTCGCCAACCCCTGCTTTAAATAAATCGTGCAGGTGCATGTAAGCTGCTACACAAAAATAAGATGGAAAAAAAAGGCTCAGCATTTAAGCAATGCCACAACTTCGTCTTCATTCCAGTTCAAGATGATCAGACGCTCTCTTTTCAGCATCAGCTCAAGCTGCAGGTGAGAGCAGAGGAGACAAAGGGTTAAGACGAGCGCGCACAGCATCATCTTCCTCTTTAACTTCCTGATTTCTACCAGCGCGACTGTGCTGTTGTTGCTGTGACAACCAGCTCTGTTGCTGCTGACTTCACCTCAGTGTCGCCACATCCTGAGACCAGAGTCACAAAGTGAGATTTGTGGGTTGGCTGGCTCAGTTTGGACTTTACTCTGGTTTTCCGGTATCTCACGTTTAGGGTAAAGGTTGTAGAAAACACCCTAAACTAGCTTAGTTGCCTTCATTTTATACTGAATTCTTGTGCTTAAGTACAAATTTGAGGTACTTGTATTTAACTTGAGCGCTATTTTCTGCTACGTTGGGAGGAAGCCATCAGAAAATATGATCCATACTGGGATCAATATAGTCTATTAATATTATTATTATATATTTTCAGAGGTGTTCTTACCTCGAGCCACCCTGCGGTATGTGTAAATACACATTATGAGTATGGCTGTGAACAGGATGAACAGCAGGATGGTGCAGATCAGCCTGTACAGAGTCAAGACAGGAGGAGGAGGAGGAGGGGCTTCTGTAGCCTGAGGTCTCACTGTGAGGAAGAAGGATTCAAACATGACACACAATTGTTAAGGTTAAGGTTGTTAAGGTTCAGAAACATTGTCCCTTTATCCATTAGTGTCATATGAATCATCTCAACAGGGTGCAGCAAGAAAACAAAGAGTAAAGGGAATACTTGTTTTCAGTGTAAGGTGGAGGAATCTGTCCACATACTCAGTGACAGTCTGAACTGTCAGATAATGTGTGCTGGAAACTGTCAGTCAGTCATTCTGTCTGTCCCACGTGTTTCTCCTCACTGACGTGGTCAATCTATGTGAAACTGCACATAGGCATTGAGGACTGGCATAGGTAGAAGGTGACAAAGCTACCAATGGGTTTGGGCTAGTCTCTATAAATAAAGACCTGCTCCTTATGTAGATGTAAACAGCTAAGCTAATCTTCAGAGGGTTTCTTCAGATTTGGCTCAAGCGTCCACTTGGACCCAAAATGATCTGATTACAATTTGGTGGTCAAAGGTCAAGGTCACTATGACCATCAAGAAACATGGGTGTGTCGGGAACCTTTGAAACTGTGCTGATTGTATTGATCATCTGAGCCGTCAGGTTGAAGGTGTGTGTGAAGCATCCATGTTTTCATAGCATCATTGCAGAAACATCAGTATCTGACGCACTGGCTAAATATGGGTCTGGACAGACTGGTTCACAGAGATGGTAATTCTAGTAGAATTATCATATTGAGTAAAGGAATCAAGTCATTCAAACTGACAAATAATAGATAGAAATACTGAGGTACAATCTGTGCAGTTTCATTTCCCTACATTAGGTTTAAAGACTGTCTCAAAGCCGCTGACAGGGAAACACTAAAGAAACACTTTTTCTTTCTTTTTTAAGAAGTCGAATTGAAACATACTGGACTTGCTTGCGTTTCTTGAAGACATCCTGTGAGCCTAATGACACATATGATGGCCAGGTGGGTCAACGACTCACATGTGACCTTCACGACTCCGCAAGGGTTCACACCCACACTGAGTTTAAAGCTTGTGACTCCGCACCAGTCATTTAGAACTGAAGAAGCTTCTTGGATGAGAGGCGAAATGTCTTCAAGAAACGCAAGCAAGTCCAGCTGACTGTGATATAGCACTTACAATCAATTTGTGGGGTTGCACCGATGTAGTGCTTTTATTTTGAAAGAGACTGTATCAAACTGTACATTTCCTGTGAAAACAGAAGTGTACTTTGAAAACAGACAATGCATGTATCAGGCTGAAGTTGACACAGCGTCCCAGAACGTCAACAACCAACACACCCAGGGTACCTTGGACGTCACATGTGGACGTGGAAAGTCCATGACCAAACGTGGACATGTGACGAGGTCACAGTGAGGATGATGATGTCTGTTTACAGCTTGTCCCATGAAGCAGCTACAAAAAGTTTTATGCCAAACAATAACCCTAACTTTTCAATGGAGAAACATATTTCCTCCCTTTTAAAAGATCTATCAGCCCCATTTGTGTTTTATAAGGTGTACTAAATAAATGATTTTATTTTGTGTCTTGTTACAGAAAATAAATTAATTTGCCAAGAAAGTCACTATGCATCAGCTGGAGAGGACGTCACTTTGGACTGCCACACTGAGCCTCAGTGTGATGTGACGGACAAAAGTGTAACATGGGAATTTGGGCCTGAAATTTGGGTCCTGGTCTACAAAAGTGGAGATCTTGATCCTGAGGTTCAGGCAGAACAATTCAAAGGAAGAGCAGAAAAGGGCATCACCTGGAATCCAGCTGAAGGGAAAGTTGCCTCGAAAATTAAATCAGTTAAGACAACTGATGTTGGGGAGTACACATGCTCCGTTGGAGTAGAAAAAGACAAAGTCTCCTGCAAGACTAAACTCATCTTTAAACAGAGTAACTAATACTTTAATTGTTTTGCATGTACACTGTATAAATAGGAACTCAGTCATATTACTGTAAATTAAAAACAATATTGTATAACAATAACTCACTGGTATCCAACTGCCAGTAAGTTATTGTGAACTTTATAGCATTACTTTTCTCTTATCATTGTTATGATGTGCTGAAAAAAAAAGAACGTCAGAGACAGTAATAATGCCAGATAAATGAGATACAGTAAAGCAATTACAGCTGTAATATTGTTTAAAATTGTGTCTTTAGCCAATGTTAGAAATTAAACATACATAATGTGTCATGACAACAAATGCAATGTCAGCCTTTCTTAGCATTTAGCTCAAGTACTGTTTTGCCTATAGTGCAGCCTCACAGAGCTGCTAGCTGTAGACTTATTTGAAAACAACACATTGAAATAAAATTCCTTATTATCCTCAAAATGATAAGATGATAGCTTGGAGTGAAAGTTGTCTTATCTTTCCTGAGTACCTAATCACCTTTGTCTTCTTGCAGCAGGTGATCCAGACAACCAGTACGGGAAGAAATCCAAAGAACCTCAAACTGTAAGTAGAATACCAACCCGATCTTACTGCAAAGTCGTCAAAATCCAGCTCTTGGGCTGATTGCGGCGTCAGAAACCGAATGAAAAAAAAAAAATCCTTTAATGTCGGCATAATACGCAGCCAGTTGCCATTTTAGATTAACAGCGCCGCAGTAGAGTTGGTCCAGCAAACACTGACTTTCTCCAGTGAGAGCGGTGTTCCCATCCTGTAAGTTTGGGACGCCAAATCCTGTTTTTTCCCAAACCTAACCATGTGTGTGTGTTGTTGATGGGGGAAAAAAACAACGTCAATTCGCAATGTTGTACTGATGTAGTGCTTTTATTTTGAAAGAGACTGTATGCAAACTGTACATTTCCTGTGAAAACAGAAGTGTATTTTGAAAACAGACAATGCATGTAACAGGCTGAAGTTGACACGGCGTCCCAGAACGTCAACAACCAACACACCCAGGGTACCTTGGACGCCATATGTGGACGTGGAAAGTCCATGACCAAACGTGGACATGTGACGAGGTCACAGTGAGGATGAGTTGAAAATACAGGAATACCAGACAAATAAGTGCACTTTCAAATTTCTAGTCAGTGTTCTTGTCACATTTACCACATTTAATTTATATTCATATCTGGTTTGGTTTTGTGACTTTACAATGTCATTAATATCTTCTTTTCAAACCAGATTTCTACTGGCAGTACACTGTAAATATTCCAAGAATAATTTCCCTCAGCATGTTAGGAAGAGGCAATAGGGTATATAGAAATCAATCAATCAATCAATCAATCAATCAATTTTATTTATAAAGCCCAATATCACAAATCACAATTTGCCTCACAGGGCTTTACAGCATACGACATCCCTCTGTCCTTTGGACCCTCACAGCTGATCAGGAAAAACTCCCCAAAAAAAACCTTTAATGGGGAAAAAATGGTAGAAACCTCAGGAAGAGCAACTGATAAATTTACAATAATCCGTATGACACAATGAGAGAGAGAGAGAGAGAGAGATGCAGGACAGACCGTAATGAAAGTAGCTTACAACATTAATGAAAGTAATAATATTATAATTGTAATTCTGGCTACTGTGGTCCAATATGTTGAAAGTATGTATTAATATCTGATAGTATACATATGTGACAATAATCATATGTGTATAATAACAGTAGAAGTATGACTGAAGATAACAGCAGCAGCAGGAGGCTGCTGTTAACCTAAGAGACAGGGGAGCACAAAGGCTCCGGAGAAGAAGCCGAGTTAGTGACATGCAGTAGAGCCCAGTTATAGGGCTTTCACACCGGCAGGGCACCGGCATGGTTCTGGTTCCCGAACCAACTTTTGAACCGGCCGGCGCATTCAGACCAAAAAAATAATTGGTTCAGAACCTGAAAAGTCGGCTCCCAGCGGAACCAAAAAATAGTTGTTTTTTCCTTGCGAACCGTGACATCATAAGTGGGCGTGTAACATTCTAGGCTGTGAAGACCATGGATATCTATAAAAACATGAGCATATACTTTTCACATAGAGTGAAGCCGAGTGACGTCCCCCGACTTTGGTTCCGCTTAAACTGGTGTGGACACGGGCTGGTTCGCCAGACAGCACCAAGGTTCTGGGACTCCAGAACGGAGCCAGAGCCAGAACCAGAACCGTGCCCGTGCCCTGCCGCTGTGAAACCACTATTAGTGACATGTAGTAACAGGACACGAGTGTTAGCAAAGGAGAGAGAGAAGGAGCCCGGTGTATTATAGGAGGTCCCCCAGCAGACTAGAGCTGCGGTCAAAAAGTCCCTCCTATCATCTATTTATTCCTAACCACTTTTCCTTGACCTCGATGGAAAACATCACGAGGTCAAGGGAAGATGTGAAGGAGAATTCTTAAGGACTTAGGAAAAGACAACTGCGGTGCTGAGAGAATCCGACAGCACTTACACTGGGCTATGTAATGATGCGACGGCGGATGTTATTGACGTTGGTCTGCCGTGGTGAAACTACAATGTTCTGAAGATGGACTACAAAAAGCACATCTTAGATAATGCACCCCGTACGTTCTCATCGTTTTGTTTCATGCAGGATATATAAACGTGGACAACACGTTGAAAGATATTATTTAATTACTAAGGTCGGAATTGATTTAAAAAATAGGATAGGCTTGAGGGACGGAATTATCTCCTTTCCTTTTGTAAAAGATGGTCCAGTGTACCCTATGCCAAAGGCGACTAGAGAGGAAGCATAGACGCACCTTTCCTTAAAATTTTAAGAATTCGACCAGCTCTTATCACTTAGATACTTTCGGGTCATTTCACTCAGTTAGGAACCTTCCTAAGCAAAAAAGAGTATTCAACCGCAGACTAGGCCTAAGTCAGCCTAACTAGGGGCTGGTACAAGGCAAGCCTGACCCAGCCCTAACTATAAGCTTTATCAAAGAGGAAAGTCTAAGGTCTAGTCTTAAATGTGGAGACGGTAGAAAGAATTCAGTGATGCTGCAAGAAGAAGTCTACAGGCAATGTTTAAATTGTGGATGATTTTTTTTTGTCACTTTTTCCACAGACACCAAGCCAGAGTCAAACAAATATTGGGGTGAGTACAAACAAAAATAAACAAACAAAAACAAACAAACAAAAACATTTTTGTCCAACATTGTTTGCTAATGACACAGACAAGCTAAAACTTTAATCCTGAAAGTTAGATATAGAGTGAACTAGCTCTTATTAAAAGATTATTGCTTTGCTTATTTCAGCAAAGAAATAAACCCACATTTTAAATCTATTATTTCATCAGTTCACCATTTTAAAGACAATACTTTAGCATGAGACTCTCTACATCTGTGTTTATTTCTGTAATAATGAGAATTTTTATCATTTGATATACCCTATATATATATATATATCTGTATATATATATGTACATACACACAACCTCAGAATTTGCACCTTATCTTATTTGGAACTTTTTTTATAGTCAGTAAAAACAGTGCCAGCATCTAGCTATTCTAGCTATTTCATTTACCAGATGAAAAGAAAAGAGAGAGAAGTCAAAGGCTGTTCAGATAGAGATGATCACATGATTGTGAGAATATTATCTCAATCAAGAGATGGGTTTCTTGTAATTGTCAACGTTTTTATTTATTTATTGTGGTTATGGTGATTATCAATCTTTGCTGTTTAGTAAGACAGAGGCAAAATTGCGCTACCTGATTCATTTACTTCGTCTTTGGTTTGAAACAGAGGGGATATCAGCAACTCACTAGCCCCTTTTACACTGCCAGATTTTCGGTGAATGTTGGGCCGTTTTGCTGGCAAGCTGCGTGCGTTTAGACACAGAGCTGGATTGTCGAGTTGATCCGAGGTGCCCAATTTTCCGCCTCGTCGGGTACATATATTGGTGGAACCCTTTTAGTTTAAACAGAACGAGGTGGCCTTCCGCCACGGGAGGGGCTGTTGATGACTTGTGGGAGGAGCTGTTGATGACGCTGCACGTGCGAGCCACTGGCGGTGGATAAACAGGAAACAGCTGATAGCAGGAATTAGTGAGCAGCTAGTAGCAAGAGGGAAACACAAACCTGACAGACACTGTAAAGATGAGCAACTGGGGAGACAAGGAATTGCGCGCCCTCCTTGTCCTCGCAAACAAAGAGGCCATTAACCGTCAGATGACGGGGACGGTGAAGGACGGGCCGACTTACGAGAGAATCGCCGAAGGACTGACCAGCCGCGGCTTCCCTCCCACGTCACTGTTTACGTCACACGCTGAGCTACAGGTTTTGTTACTTGCTCACGCCCCCCATTGCCCCGAAAAAGGCACATTCTGTAAACAAAAGTAGGTAGGCGGCATTTTGCTGCACTCCCCGATTTTGTTTTTATACTGCTTATGCTTTCCTGCAAATTTGCACAGTTCCTATCTAAAAAGGGCTACTGTCACATGTGGATGATGTTTATGATTTGTCAACATTGCACATCCAAAGTCTTTGGGACGGTTCAGAAAAAGCACTCTGATCTGGTTGCCTTGTTTGTTCAGGAGCAGCTAAACCAAGGCGGATTGCATCATGTGCAACCAACAAAGTCATATGGTACCATTTATCAAAATAACGCATGCAGAGCAGTGTTTAACTGGTGAACACAGTCGAGCATTTAGCAGCTGAAGAGACAGATTTTTCTCTCAGGAGTTGGTGGAGACAAAAAACAGAGCTAAAAGAGAGAAACTATTGGACTAACGTTCATCAGGTCGACACAAACACCATGAAAAAGGACATTATACTGCCTGAATAGGGAGTATAATGTTGACTGGACTGTAGGGCCTCTAGGAAGTGTGCACGTTAAACACAAGGATCCAAGAGACATTTTACCATTTACTGAAGGAGAAGTTTGCACTGAGGACAGACAAATGGATGATTTTCTCTGTGCAACAAACAAATATAGATCAGTACATTGGAATGCAAACTATAACCAAGAATTAACCATAAGTACATAAGTTAGCTTACACTCCTTATGCATCCAGTTTGTAAAGAGGGGAACCAAAAGCCATCACCAGGGTCCTATTCATAGAAAAAGAACAAAACAGGTAAATACAGGACAAAAAAATACAACCATTCTTTCCACTACATCTAAACAACTTGTCGTACTTACTGGGTTTGAATTTATCTCACAGGTATGTCACGTCAGAACGATAGATCATAATCTGTTAGAAAGTCAGATACATACAGTAGATTACAATGCTTACCGTGTAGACAACCGTTTGATTCATAAAAAAAACTAAAACAAATTGGCAGAATCATTTCATGAAAACTGACTGGTGTGGCCGCTTGGTCTCAGACAAAGGATTTTCACAGAACACACCCAGCCCTCATATAACCTCCCCCTGTGCATCAAAGGTAAAAGGTCAAAGGTTAATTTATTGTCACTCAGTACATGTCTACACACTACAGAGCGAAATATGTACTCAGGTCCTGATACAATAAAAAAAGGCAATAAAGAGGATAAAAAAACACATAAAAACATACAGTGCAGTTGGACAGATATTAATCTTTAATATAGATTATTTTTGTAGTCTGCTTTATTTATTTTAGCTGTGAAGCACTTTGCAACGCAAATTAGCTAATATCTGGTCCTTTTACTGGTTCAGCTTTTGTAACTTGGAATCCCACAAATCACAAATATTACATGTTTCCTCTATTCTTTCAGGATCCTGTGATTACAGTGGTACTGGCTACATTTGCATTGCTTTATTTGCTTTGTCACTCATGTGGAAGGATCAGTAAGTCACAAATTTCTCCACTTTTCAGTTTATCCATATAAAAGAACAGGTTCACAATGTTTCAGTCTGTGTCTCTGCCCACATGTAATCTAAGAGTCTTTGTTTTTTTTTTTGCTGTCATCTTTCCTCATGTTCATACTGGACATTAAAAAATTTCCTCCTAATGTGCTTTCAGGGTGGTGAAGGAATAAATCTACTGTTGTGCTGCAGAAGATTGTGTTGAAGGCCTCCACAAAGAGGAGAAAAAGCTCATGAACTACATTTGAAGGCACTGACTGTTTTGTGTTGTACCGGTTTAAGATGAGATGGGAGGTGAAATGGCTTCTTTTAGCTACTAAATAAGAAAAAAGTTTTTATTCCATCCATTTTTTAAAATTAAGTGTTTCTAGTAGAGGATAAGTGATGACCAGTAATAGCCAGACTGTGTAATCCCATGTCCTCAGGAGCAGCTATTATCAAGTAATTAATGAGTTTGGGGTGTTTCTGGATTTTAGATTAATACTGTAAAATCTTGAGCATTATTGCATCACAATTTTAGATGCTCTGATCTATTCAGCTTCTGTTTTTATACTAATGGGTTCAGGTATCTCGGCTTTTTTGGTTTCTTTTACTCTTTATGTCATGATAAAAATTAATTTAATGAAATTTGAAGAGATTGCAGGACCTGTCTTTTACTGTGCAATATTAATAGTTTTACTGAAGAAATACGTTTTGAGTATTTCTGCTACCGTTGCCAATAACGAGAGAATAATCATAATTATTCTCCACCAACATTCTCAGTAAGAGAATGAAAATAAAGCAAGGCAGTTTGCCTGGGGCCCCAGGCCCCCAAATCACTAAATCCGTTCCTGATTATAATAAAAGCACAGCACAGGATGAAGGGAGACACACAGCACAATAGTTTATGTAAATAATTTCTCTCCAAAGTCTGACTAAAACAAAGTAGTCTGTAGAAGTGTAAACAAGTCAGTTTCCACAACTGGACATTTGACTGTTGTTCATTCAGACACTTTTAGTGACAGTCAAAAATAAACGACGTTGCCTTAGTGTGTGATAGGTACCGGGTCAGCTGGTTGAATATCTGAGTGCTCATTAATCCCTCCTCCCATTCGTGGTTAATGTAGAGTACTGCTCACACTGCCTGTGAGTGAACGAGATGCAACTGAATCTGACTCTGGGTCAGACAGCAGAGCAGCGCCAAATTGATGCAGTCAGATCATATTTCTATAATTTTTCTGACATTACATGAATGCAGCACAAGGATGCAGAGGTTTAGGGCCGTTTCATAGTCGACGCACGCAATGCAAGCAACACACATAGTCAACACATTAAACCCAAGCGACGTGGGCGACACATCGCAATACATCGCTTGCACAACAGGGGTAGCAGAGTCACCAGTACATTCCGGCGTGCTAGTACTGCTGTAGCTAGCTAGTATTGCTATTTTATTAGAGTGTGTCATGTAAATGGGGGTGTGCCGGTACAAGTTCGCAAAAGTTTTCCTGCTCGGCCGCCATATTTGATACCTGCTTGTTCTCTGAATAACAAAAAGTGGTTAATTTCAAGTACGTCGCTTGCATTATCACCCCTGCTGGCATCGCATGGTATTACACGCATTGCTGCATCGCGTATCAAAAAAATGGACAACACATTTTGAGACGCAAGCACGCATCATGGCAGCGAATGCGTCTCGATGCATCCCAACGCGTTCGCGTCTGTGTGCCTTTGTGTTGACTATGAAATGGCCCTTACTGAGATGCCAGCAGTGCTGCTTACCCTCTAAGAAACTTACATGGCCTATGTGGGATGTTGGAATGCATTAAAATGAATGAGGCAACACTAGCTGTCAAATATGTATACACTAACGGAGTGTCAGAGAAACTGGCACCATATTTGGCGTAATGTGTCAAAACTCAATAGGTTCAAAAGATTCGATACATTTACATTTACCAATTCAAGGGAACCAGAAAAAGAATCAGACGGCCCATCACTACTCTCCGTGTGATCAGCGACGGTTTGGATCAAACCAACTCAAAGGGTGGTCCAAAAATGTGCAATTTTCTTGCAACTTGTTTTGGTCAGTTGCTGATAATAGTAAAATCATTATTGATATAGGCTGCTTAAATATAATCACCAGATTGTGGTAGCAAAACCATAACTTTGCTCCCCCGAATTGAATAATAGGGATGCATTTATTCCACTTGCACCATTGCTCAGGTGCCTGTTTACCTGTAAATCCACATTATTTTGTGCTGGTTTTAGGTTAACATATTGAATATAGGTACAGGTAGATTCTTAGAAACACTTTGTATGCTGCACACCGCACAATAATCTAAAACATGTGAAAGAAGAGTCCCCTGATGCTTCAGTGAGGTATGAAAACCCACTATACTTTAAAGAGGAATGGTTAAGAACAATAAGTATGGGGGTAACAATTAAAGATAAAGATGCACCTGAGACTAATGTATGAAACACCTTGCAGTGACCACAAGCATGTGACTGTGATCAGTGATTACTGTGCTGACTTATATGGGTTTATGGGTCTAAGAGAGGTTGCTGTAAGGTTTATGTGTACCCTGAAACAAATCAATAAATTTCAGAGAAAAAGGTTTGCTGTTATTATATTTCATAGATGACATTAAAGGTTAGAGCCAAAGTACTGTGCAAACTTTCAACCATTTCTCATTCCCAGGTCGTCACTAATCGCCGCTCTGTCAGTCGCCTTTCACGTCTATGTATTACGCGCTAGCTATTCCTCTGCCTATGGTGTTTACAGTTGGGGATACCACAACCAACACCGGGACGTCAACAGAAGCACATGTTTAGGTTTAGAAGAAAACATCACGGTTTGGTTTGACATTTCCACCAGAAGCAAACATTGGCGGGTGAAAGTCCACAGATTGTTGAACCCCCTCCCTCCAACCTGCTGCATGTCATAACACTGTGAAAGCTGCATTACACTCTAACGCCTCCTTGTGGTGTATCATACCGCCACAAAAGGTGTCTTTTGATGCCGGTGTCTGACACTGAAATCACTGACGAAGGCTGATGTGTGACGACTTTGAAACGAGAACTGGCTGAAACTCTTTTTCCAGAATTTCCAACAATGTGATATAAAAATAATGTGCCAATTTTTCTGTTGAGTGCTTAAATATTTTATATGTCAACAGCCATATATGTCAAATATTTTTAATGACTTTCTATTTTTGGGTGGTATTCTTAAAAAAGTGTGGTGTTTGTCAAATGTATGCTGTAATTCTCTTATTATATGGTTCTTAAACATAGTTTGAACCAGGAGCCCTTGGTGCTAACCACTACATCACCATGCCGTATAAAAAAGATGTGTCTCACTTCCTGGTTTGTCTATATGATGTATTTATTTTTGTCTCTTAATTTAACATACAATGACAAGACTTGATATGATTTGTAAATAAAAGTGTTAAAATGTCTCAAATGTAGATTCTAAAGACTTTTTTTGTAATACTAAACTAGAATTTGCCACCATGGGTTGTACCATTAGTGAAGCCACCTTCTTCATTTTCTGAAGACACTAGATGGCGCTGTATGTTCAACAAAGGTTTGAAAGCACATTTCACTGCCAGTCCTTCAGCCTTTATCTTTAAAACAAGAGGGGTCCATGGGGCCACAAAATAAAGAAAGCAGTTCATGAGGCTTGATTTGGCTATCACTACGTACAGAATGTCTTTTTCTGGTACATCACCATGAGGCACAGCCTTTCTTACTGCTTTTGCAATTTTTAAAAACAAATGTAATAAATTATAGAATAGTTGAATAGATTAAAGTTGAAAAGTCCGCTCACACGCAATCTGTATCTCCACGTCAACCCAACCCTCCACCTCCCCTGCACTACACTTCCCTACATAACTCTCAGACTTACAACAAGTGATGCCGTTATAGATACTAAATAAATACAGACAAATTTATACCCAGTTTAGATGTGGATACAGCCATATGAGCAGTGTGGCACCAACTGAAGTGGAAAGTTAGGAAAAAAAATTAGTTGTTCGGTCGTAGTACTTCAGATACAGGTACAATCAGATCATCATAAGTGTTAGTGTTTCATTTAAAAGACTGACCCCGAAAAATTATGAAAAGACACCAAACATGTTGGATAGGTGAACATAGACCCTCCAATACTAACACACTAACATAATTTCACCATGTAACTGTAAAATATTGAAACTTTGCATTTGAAACTTAACTATTGCAGTATCTCCTATGTTGGGCCTATTTTTGAGTTAGCTTGACTGGACTGCCATTAAAAGTGATTTATTTCAATGTACTGTCAACTTTGGGAAAATAATTTAGACTAAAATGCTCACTAGGTGGCAGCAGACAATAATGTGTTGTTGATCAATTTATTTTGAAATCTTTGTGAAGGTTTCTCAACCAAAGAGCTGAAGAGTCACTGATCATCTATAGAAACAAAAAACATCAGATTTAACCTGAGAGATCTTATTAAATGTTCTGAAACAGACAACAGGGGCCATCTGGATACATTTGCTCTGCAGACAGTTTTGTCTTCCTGTAACAATGTTGGCTCAGGTTGAGATTGTTCTTGAGGGTTAGTTGCTCAATGGTGCCCTCTCCCTGTAGGTGAATGCCACTGGAGGCTGTGGATATATGACTATTTTCTACCATACCATGCGTCAATGGACCATTTTTCTCTAAATATGTGAAAAAATTTCACTTCTTATCTCCTGCATATCACAAAGTAACCTTTCAGATGAGGTTATGGTCTTGAACAATGGTCTGCAGCTTGACAGGTGCGTCACTGAGGTGACACGCCATCCACCATCCCCTCCGAATCTCAATGACAAAGTCAGCTCAGAAATAAATTCAAAATGTTCATATGATATGTATGAAATAACGAATGTAATGTATTTGTGGTTTACATTCACTTTATTCATCCAGAGGGAAATTGTTGTGCAACAGTCGCACCAGGAAAGAGTGCAAATGCAACAACAAATAAAACTAATTATTAATAAGGTGCAAAAAACAAATCCACACAATGCTCAAAATTTCAACAGGTTAAATAACAGTGACATATAGAAATATATCAGAGCGTGCAGATGGATTATTAAATAAATCATGTAAGCTTCATGTTTAAGTATCTCGAAGATAATGAAGATTAGCACTTCTTCTTCTTCTTCATCATTCCAGTATGCTATGATCAGACGCTCTCCTTTTAGCATCAGCTCGAGCTGCAGAAACCAGAGAAGAGAAAGGGTTAAGAGGAACGTGCGTAGCCTCTTCTTCTCTCACTACCTGCTTTCTACCAGCGTTTCTATGACAACCAGCTCACAACCTTCCTGTCCAGTGGAAACCATGCACCTCCAAACATGTGAGTTTTGATTCTCCCACAGGAAACCACAGAATCAAACAGGTTCTCAGCCACAAAAGGGCTGTCTCATTGTCAGTGAAACAGGATGTGAGGTAGCTGCTTGAACAACGACAAAAGAGTCGAACATTCTCAGAATGGAAACTGTCTGTGATAAACTGAAGGATGAAGTGTTCCTCTATGTGCTGAGAAAATTCCCCTACTTCTTAAAAGAACACTTCAGCTGCAAAATAATCATTTGTAAATCACTCGCCTTGAATATGTGAAGAAATCATTGTTTTTCTTGCATGCCTCTGTGGTGAACAGAGAATCCAAAAAAAACTTTTATGACAAAGGCAGTAACAGACACAAAGATGTGACATATACACCTGCACCTTTCCTCATCCCCGACATTCTTCTTCCCCATGAGTCCGGTCTCACTCCGAAGTCGTCAAAATCAGGTGCTTGGGCAGATTGACTTTCATCATCATTTATGTTAAATAAACCCTTTAAAATCCTTCTTGGATCAGCTGGAAAAAGCTTTTTACAGATACGTGGTTTTCATAGGACAGCCACGCTACAAACATATGATGGTCTTATAGAATATGATGCATTACAATAGATTAAACTAACAGTATATGAAGGAGTTCAGATGAGCGTTCAGGTGTCTTTGTAGTGTCTCTTATTTTGTCTAACAGCTCTCAGGTCAGCTCTGACCTCTGACCCCTTTGGGAGGAAGCCAATCAGAAAATATGATCCATACTAGGATCAATATATTCTATTATTATTGTATATTTTCAGAGGTGTTCTTACCTCGAGCCAGCCTGCAGCACGTGTAAATACACAATATGAGTATGGCTGTGTAGAGGAGGAACAGCAGGAGGGAGCAGAGCAGTCTGTACCAAGGCATGTCAGGAAGAGGGACACCTGGAGTCTCAGCTCTCGCTGTGAGGAAGACAGTTTCAAATGAGATTACATTCTGTTTTCATCCAAATATTATGCAGCATTTTCAACATTAATAAACAAAAACAGACAATTACAGAGGGGCATATGAATATTCACCGAAGAGCACAACTGGAGGAGAGTTGAACAAAGACACAGGTTCACTGCATGTTGGCCATTTAACCATTTGGGGTATAATTGGCCATTTTGGAAAACTTCTGATTTCACCTTAAAAACTGTTTACTTCGTTGCGAAAAAGTATTAAATCAGAATTAGCAGAACAGAATGACACATAGACTGAACAGGTCCGTCACTCAATGTCAGTACATGATATCTAGCGATGGCCAAATGAAGCCTCATGAAGCATTTTCTAAGTACATTAGCAATGCTACGCTCGAGCGCCGACACTTTGTCACACATGCTGTACATAGAGAGCAGAGCGTGTCACCTGTCACCCCCAGCCAGCTCTGCGGTGACTTTCCTTTCATCGGGTGTTTACACATGTAGAATCCTTCGTCAGACGTGGACACCGCTCGGAGGGTCAGGATTCCGTCAGGCTCGGTACCGATGAAAGCATTGTTTTTGTAGAATGTAGCATTGAAATTTGATGTGGGATCCTTTGAGTATCTTTCCTTGTGGATGCAGCTGAGAGTCACCTCGTCTCCCTCCGTCACAGGAAGTGCAGGGCTCTCCAGTATCACGACACCAGCTGAAATACAGAAGAGCAAACACGGTGTCACTGTTGTCATGATTAAAGACAAGTGTAGTAGTTCTTACCCTATTGGTTTGTTGGCTGACACAAACAGACGTTCTCACTCCCAACTCATCGAACAGCTTGGTCAGAGGCCCTACACTTCAAACCACAGAGCTCTACGTGTCTGCAGTAGGAAGTGAAGTGATGCAGACAAAGTCCGTGTCAGGAGAAGTCGAGGTGGATGGATGGGTCAAACAAACACAGGACTTTGACCCAGGTGGCTGCTGTTTGTGTCCCAAGTCAACACTTAGATATTTTAACTTACTTTAACTTGTGACATTTTTCCAAACCTAACAAACTGTGACCATTGAACAATGTTTTGGTTGAACTGTTCTTATAAAGCTGTTTCCTGTGGACGCAGACGTTTACTGCGATCAGACTGAATTCATGTTACGAGTGGAAACGCAAATTGTTTTATCCATGTGTGGAAATGGTTTTGGTTAGGCATCGACTTTGAATAGTTAGGGTAACCCAGTGGGCGGGTTATGAGACAATGGGCCCGTGGGCACAGATATGCAAAGGGCCCCACCACCTCTCCACTTCCAAGACACACAGAGATTATAGTGGATTTTCATCTCTTTCTAGTTGTGGTTCATTTTTGTGTCTCCTTTTAGTTTTTCTGTCTTTTTGCAATCGTTTGGGTCTCTTTGACATAATTTTGTGTCTTTTTTTTTAGCTTTGTAGTCATTTTGGGTCTAATTGTGGTTGTTCTGTGTCTTTTTTAGTCGTTTGAGTCTTAGCCACATAATTGTGTATCTTTTGGTGTCTGTTTGAAGTAATTTAGTCTTTTTTTTGGCAATTTTGTGTCACCTTGTGGTTGTTTTGTGTCTTTTTGTAGTTGCTTGGGTCTCTTCGAGGCAATTTTGTATCTTTTTAGTGTCTGTCTTGATAATTTTGTGTCACTTTGTTGTAATTTTTGTGTCTCCTTGTGGATGACTTGATCTCTTTTTGTAGTCATCTGAGTCTTTTTTTAGGTAAGTGTGTTTTGTGGAGGTAAAGTTGTCTCTCCTTTGGTCATTTTGTGTCTCCTTGTGGTTGTTCTGTGTCTTGTAGTAGTCGTAGATGTCTCTGAGGTACTTTTGTGTCATTTTTGTACTCGTGTCAATTTGTGGTTGTTCGGTGTCTTTCTGCAGTTGTTTGGATCTCTTAAATGGTGAATTTGTGTCCCTTCATTGCCGTTTGTTGTCTTTTTGTGGTTGTTTTGTCTGTTACGGTGGTTATGTTTGTGTCTCCTTGCATTTACTTGGCATCTCTTTGTGTCTCATTGTGGTCTTTGAATCTCTTTCTGGTTGGTATGTGATTTTGTTCCTTTTCTGTTCATTTTGTATTACTTTGTAGTCATTTCTGTGTCTCCTTGTGGTTGTTTTGTGTCGTGAGTGTGTGCGTGTGTGTGGGGGGGGTCATTTTGTGTCACTTGCTTGTTGTTTGTTGTCTCTGTGGTTGTTTTGCCTGTTACGGTGGTTGTTTTTGTGTCTATTTGCACTTTTACTTTTGCATCTCTTTGTAGTCTGTTACCAGTTGTCATCTTTGAGTCTCTTCCTGGTTGGTATGTGTTTATTTCGGGGCGATTCTGCATGTTCAGGCCAGAGGGGGCCCTGACACTTTGGGCCCAGGGGCCTGTGCCTGGTGGGCTTGTTCAGTAAACCATCCCTGCCCACTGTTCAGAGGATAGGACCTGAACAAATCGTGTTTCAGATACAGATTGCGCAGTGATGAGGGGTCATAGTGTGAAGGGCCACTGACCAAGCTGCTGTACTGACCAGTTGGGAGTGAGAACATGTTGTCATTGACAGGAGTGTTTCTAAACTGACACACATTCTGACAGGCACGCGTAGAAATGACTTTACTAATGGTTAAATAAAAAAAAAAAAAAAAAACAGTTTAAATCTCTCTTAAATAAAACATTCATCTGATCTGCTGCAGTGCTTCAGAATCCTCAGACATAAAAAAACGATTCATGGTTCTTTTGTCAAACTAAACATAAACACAACATGAAACAAAACACAAGCTCATTAGCGGACATACCGGCCACTGTGATGTTGACGGTGTTGCTACACTCGCCCTGTTCAGACTCACACCAGTACACTCCGCTGTCTGACGGGTAGACGTCGTCAAGCATGCAGCCATTGTCGCAGGGTTCAGGCGTCTCAGAGGAGTCGTGCTTCCTCAGTGTCCAGCCGGTGGAGTTCGGCGGTGCATCACAGCTCAGATAGATGCGGTCATACCGAAAGAACTGAGATCTGTCAGGACGGATGCTCAGTGTGGCTGCTGGTGGTTCAACAGGAAATAAAAGGCGTGATTTTAAAAACATCAGCTTGATTAAAAACAGAGACTTCAAACCCTGTGCTCTTGGTCTTATTGCACCTTTTTTAGCTGTCAGATTAATTCAATTAATCACGGTCAATCATACAAACATTTTTACCTTATTAAAGGATTTATTGATTTTATATCACAGGTTGTGGTGATGATCAGATTTAGGGGGATTTAGTGCCACCTTGTGATGAGGCTCACAGATTGCAACCAGCTGAAACTTCTCGGGGTTAGAATTTCTTCATCGTTCAGGAGGTTTTTACCAAGCGCTGATTTATCGCCAGAGGCCTCTTCCTCTGGAAAACAAACAAACCAGCTGATTTAAACTGGTAAAACACTGACTGAGGCAGTTTCAGCTAAAGCACTGTCACGGAGGGCAGCACATTCTCACTCCGACCTCGTCGTACATCGACATTTGGTTATGGATTTTTCACGGTGAGATATGATGTACCCTGGGTGTGTTGGTTTGTGACACTCTGGGACGCCGTGTCAACTTCAGCCTGTTACATGTATCGTCTGTTTTCAAAATACACTTCTGTTTTCACAGGAAATGTACAGTTTGCATAAAGTCTCTTTCAAAATAAAAGCACTACGTTGGTACAACACTGCAAATTGACCTTTCTTCCTTCAGCAACAAACGCGTGGATATGTGTTGCCAACACACACGTGGTTGTGTTTAGGAAAAAAGAACAGGGTGTGGCTTTACAGTCTTACAGGAAGTGAACACCAGCCTCCTGGGTGAATGTAGGTGATCGTTGGATCCATCCACCCTCCCTCTAACACACCCTGCTCAGGCGTTTGCTGCCTTAAAGCTATGGTCTACGTTTAGACAGACTGATCATTATTATTAACATCATTTAGATGGTGGTTATTGCCCAATAGTGCTAGCTACACAATGTGTAAAGCAAAAGGAACCAAAAAAATCCATTCTCTCTGGTGGCTGCAGGCCTGCAAAGAAATTGACCAACCACAGCCGTCCGGTCCGCATGGCTGTGATTGGTCAATTTTGCTCTGGTCCTTGCTCAAATTTGCACTCTCTCTCTCTCTCTCTCTCACACATTTTTCATGTCACTATGGCACCATTTAGACTAATCTGATGTTTGTAAAGTCTATAAACACAATGATTGAACACACATTACTATTTCTGTGTGCACGCTTTGAAATTAATAACATGGTTATTGTAGATTAGCTGGGCTAACTGTTAGCCATTAGCCCCGTTAGCGGTGTCTGTAACGTTAATAACTCAATAAACGGTCCGTGAAAAAAACTATTTTTCCAGCAGATGTCTTAGTTACAACATGATTGAGCTAGCAAAGCAGTTTTGTGTTGCGATGTGTGGTATTTATTCAGTTTTGGGAAATCACGATGTCTAGAAAGCATCAGTGGCTGCAGCAGCAGCAAAGCTAACATCAGGACGTCATCTGTTAAAAGCCTCCCGTTGTCGGATACGACATGAAACTACTCCAGTTAACTCAATCATGTTGTAACTAAGACATCCGCTGGAAAAATACATTTTTTTCACAGACCGTTCACTGAGTTAATGAGTCATTACAGACACCGCTAACGGGGCTAACGGGGCTAACAGCTAATGGTTTTCTAGTGGGTTTTCTACCCGAAGGGACACTAATAACTCAAAGTACACCTCAAATCAACTTTCTCCAAACTTATTTTGTGTAGTTATTATCACGCTAATGTGTGTTCAAGTGTTCATTTCCCCCGATAAGTTGGTTTTAATTCGTTATTTGATTCTATAAACACAGTCTGACCATCTCAAGCTTTTATTTTGGTACTTCCAGTGACCGGCAGTGTGAATTTGCATATTAGCTAAATATTTAGTTTCACCCAGAACATTTAGATTTAACATTATAATTTAGTTTTAACATTTAGATTTAGATTTAGCATTTAGATTTAACATTTAGATTTAGATTTAGCATTTAGATTTAGATTTAACATTTAGGTTCAACATTTAGATTTAGATTTAATATTTAGATTTAACATTTAACATTTAGGTGCCACATTTAATATTTAGATTTAACTATTTAATATTTTTCTAAGTTATCAAATATTGCTGTAAATGTGGTAAAAGGTGATGTTAAAAAATTCACAACACTTTTTTAAACATTGTTTAAAGCTAAATGTGGCAAAATGTTGATGTTATTTTCAGCATGAGCCACTTTACAAACGGCACTCCATAGATATCAACTTCAGATTTTAAGTCTGCTTCAAAGAATCAAAATACATATTTGTGTCAAATCATCAAAATAAATTAAGGCAATTCACCTATCAAGGAACTGGAATGATGTGCAGATGAATAAAATGTAGAGCTCTGACTTGATCCAAAAATCAGGCCCAAACCTACATCGTATCAGTCCAAGTGTGACATGAGCCTAAATAACGGCCTAACATGACATATCGGCAAGCTGAAACATTACAGTGCAGTCCGAACACGCCCAGTCTAAGCTCTAACTGTTGATTCCTAGTTGCACTTGCCTTGCAGTTGCCTGCACTGTATATTATTATTTACATTACTCTGCTCTTTACTGCCTTTTGCACTTCTGGTTGGATGCTAACTGGCATTTAATTGTCTCAGTAACTGTACAATAACATAAAGTTATACCGATCTAGTAACCAAGTACTAGGAAACAACAGCCATAACATAACAATTGAATGAATTTAGGAAACCCAAACTTGATCTATTGAAACCATTAAAAAAGTAACATTTCTTACAAAGTAGTAGACAGAGAGAGGTGACCTCCATCCTGCACCGATGCTGTCTTTGTTCTCAACAGCTACAACCAACAGTCTAACCACATCCTGAGGAAACCATGACGACCCAGATGACAGGCAGAACATATAAAAAACAAACATGTTGATGACCTCATGCATGCAAGAAAAAAAATACCCTAAATTCATATTTTCCATTTAAATGTTCATAAAGCATAAATTACTAAAACAGTTTCCTTTTAACCTCTTTTTCTTCAGCTAACCTTTATGAATGTCCTCAGTCCTCTCCTGGATGTATCCATATAATCTGTTAACTGGTGACGGAGGTTGGCTCCTTATGAGTCACAATTCTGTGAAACAGACACATTATTAACCTGGCTAACCTCAAACACAAATGTCACCTTAAAACCATCAGTGTTTGACAGCACACCACACCAGTACAGCACGACAACACCACAGCGTTTAAACCATCGAATAAGAACAGATGTCTCCACTTGCAGTCCTTCGCTGCAGTGTGTATTAGCCTTAATAGTTTGTGGGCTACAAATACAAAGTTTGTCTTGAAGAGATGTGGAATTAGGAATCACTTTGCCCATTCAGTCATTCAGTTTTCGTCTCTGCATCACCTGTACATGCCTCATAACTCTTCACATAGCCTGGGGTGAAATAAGCCCGCAGGC
The DNA here is from genome assembly GCA_035609425.1 of Epinephelus awoara. Lineage (NCBI taxonomy): Eukaryota > Metazoa > Chordata > Actinopteri > Perciformes > Serranidae > Epinephelus > Epinephelus awoara. Next base: position 29,584,965 of record CM069315.1, on the reverse strand, counting down.
TGGTGGTGGGAAAATAAAACCTAATGTACCATTGTCTATTTTTTGTCCAGTAGATGGCGCTCTGTTCAATTAGGGGCTGAGAGCACTGAACTGCCACTGCTTGAGCCTTTTTCTGCAAACCAAAAGCGCCATCTAGTGGGGTCAGAAAATAAAGGAAATGGTTCATGACGCCTCATTTGGCAATCACTACTGCTGGCAGAAGGGGGACTGAGCTTTGTTTATGGACCCTCTACCCAGTTTATAATCAGTAATACTGTTCATGAACAAAGTATTTTAAAAGTATACCTACTGAATCATTAAAAAACTGGAACATAGCAGTTGTACTTTAAGCCCTGTATAATGTTATTATAATACCTCTGTCTGGACTTAAATGTAACACAGTTTAGTAACTTACTATGAACAGAAAAATACTGCACTACTTGAAATACTAAAATCCAGTAGGTCATTTTGAACATCGCTTTAAAATATTCCAACACAACCACCGGAATAAATGTTGGCATTGTATGTTTCTGCTTTGTATATTATCATGTAGCAGATGCATCCAAACTTTACATTTCAACAGCGCCCTGGTTAACACAGGGTTATGTTTAGGCACAAAAACTACTTGGTTATAGTTAGACAAGATCATGTTTGGGCTTAAAACTTAAGGTGTCACAAAAGCTGCTGAAAATACAGCTATGGATCACTCGCAACCACTGATGGTTGGAAGCCAAAAGCTGCTGGAAACCTGATGGGTTGCTAAAACCACACACTTTTGGTGGCACAACAGCTGCTGGAAATGCAGTAATGGGTCACTAAAAAACACCAAGGTCTGGTAGTCAAAATCCGCTGGAAACTTAGCGTCTGGTCGCTAAAAAACACCCATGTTTGGTGGCTCGAGTGCCAGTAGAAATGCAGTGACAGATCACTGAAAAACACCACTTTTGGTGGCACAACAGCTGCTGGAAATGTAGTGATGGGTTGCTAAAAAAACACCAAAGTTTGGAGTCACAAATCCCTCTACAAATGTGTTGACAGGGTGGTTACAAACACAACGGTTTAGCCAAAATCCACTGAAAACCTAATGAGAGGTCACTAAAAACACCCACTTTTGGTGGCACAACAGCTGCTGGTAATGCAGTGATGGGTCGCTAACAAACACCAAGGTTTGGTAGTCAGAAACCGCTGGAAACTTAGTGATGGCTCGCTAAAAAACACCCCCCGTTTGGTGGCTCGAGTGCCACTAGAAATGTAGTGACAGATTACTGCAAAAAAAAAACACTTTTGGTGGCACAACAGCTGCTGGAAATGTAGTGATGGTTTGCTAGAAAGCACCTTATTGCCACAAATGCCACGAGAAATGCTGAAAAATACTCACATTTGGGTGCACAATGGCCACTGAAGGCATTAGCAATGGGTCGCTAAAAAACATTACATTTTGGAGTCATGAATGCCTCTAGAAACACGGTGACAGGAACCCTAGAAACGCGGTGACAGGGTCGCTACAACGCAAAGGTTTGTTGGCCAAAATCCGCTGGAAACTTAGCGACAGGTCCCTAAAAAACACCCATGTTTGGTAAAAATGCAGTGATAGATCACTGACAAACACCCACTTTTGGCGGCACAACAGCTGCTGGAAATGTAGTGATGGTTTGCTAGAAAACACCTAAGTTTGGTGGCACAAACACTGCTAGAAATGCAGTGACAGGTTGCCAAAAAACACCCACATTTGGGTGCACCAAGGCCACTGGAATTATTCGCAACAGGTCACTAAAAAACCCAAGTTTGGAGCCATGACTCACTCCATAAACGTGGTGACAGGGTCGCTGGAAATGCAGTGAGAGGTTGCTAAAAAACAAACATGTTTGGTGGCACAAACGCTGCTAGTAACACTGCTATCGGTCACTGGAAATGCCCAGTATCACGTCAGTATCAAGGAGTGTGCGCACACCATGGGTCTAAATACATCAATACACAATATTTTCCTCTGCAGCAACAACAGCAAAACATTCATACTGTCAATAATCTGATGACAGTATGACTGAAAAAATCAGAAGAACACACAAGAAGATCTAAAGATAAAGGTGCACTAGCTGCATGAATGAACGTTTTCTAGCATAGGGCACCCTAGAGAGCACTACATCACGTTTTTCCACCAAAAGGTAACTCTGGAGGCCTCTGCACCATGTTTTCTCCACTAAAAGGCAACTTTAAAGGGCTCTACATCACGTTTCCTCCATCAAAGGTGAATGCTAGAGAGCTCTATGTCCCATTTTCTCCACTAGAAGGGAACTCTGGAGGGTGCTTCATTATGTTTTGTCCACTGGAAGGCGCTGTTGATGCCACTTCATCATGTCTAATCTACCATAGAGGCATCTAGGAGGGCTGTTTTGCAGCATTTGTGCCCATACGGAAAACCCATGAACATATTTTCACTCAGTGTTTTGAATACAGATCAAAAGACTAAAATACCAGGTCGCACAAAACACAGGTCAGAGGCCTCCTAAAGGGAGAATCAGACACACAACACTGCAGGAACACCACAGTACCAGCAGAACGGAGAGGTACAGGTAAATGGCAGGATCATAACCCTCTGCATGACATCTAACTTTTAAACATTCAGATTCAGTAAATACACTTCGACTGGGGGAAAAAAACAGGCTTACAGGCAGGTGCGAAGACAACCTGACAGGCAGACAAGAATCAACAGGGAAAAACATGAATGTGGGGAAAGCACAGGGAACAATGGCAGGTTTATATACTGAGTGGGCTGATGAGGCAACTGGAAACAGATGTGTGAATAGGGGAAGGAAGCCCAGGTGAATACCAATGGAAAACAGGTAAGGTTGACTAATCAGTGTATGTGCTTAACAGATATCCAATATCTGTGGCCTTTGGACTCTTCTGCTCTGCTATGGTCTTGGGTTTTTCCACTTAACACAGACCAGTCTAGCTGTTGCAGTGGTGCATGATCTACCTCATCACACTGTTCTCTATTCATGTCTCTGCTTGCTGTCTTTGTCTTCTCTTTTTGTGCACCTCGCTGCCTGCAGAGCAGACTAGCAACTGTTCCCAAATATGAACTAAACATTTATGACTTGGGGCTTTTGTTTGTTATTTTGGCTTAGAGGAGGGGCATACAACTATAACAGGTTGTATTTTGTGCTTAAAACTTACTTACGTATTTAACACTTGCCAAAATTACACATTTATCATGACCAGAAACTATAAAAACAGAAATGATCCTTGAACACATCATGTGCAACAACACCTCCCACCAGGAAAAAATAACCTAATTTTTCAAAATCACTTTATTCTACATGTCTTATTTAACATTTCACCACAGGAAACAGATCCTGCAAAAAAACATGGAAAACATTAAATCCTGCACTCCTGCAAGTAAGACAATAGTGAAAAACCAAGGCTTTTCACAGCTTCAGGATTTAGTTTTCACCTTTTAATTTCGATCATCCAAGGGTACGATTTTAAAATCCGAAAACGGTTGCTAAAGGAATGAGTTTCTGCCTCAAGTGAGGGAGTTCAAGTATTTCAGGGTCTTGCTCACAAGTGAGGGTAGAATGGAGCGTAAGATGGATCAGCAGTTTGAAGCGGCTTCTGCAGTGATGCGGGCACTGAGCCGCACTGTTGTAGTGAGCTGAGCCAGAAGGTGAAGCTTTCAATTTACTGCTCCATCTCTGTCCCAACCCTCACCTATGGTCATGAGCTCTGGGTAGTGACCGAAAGAATGAGATCATGAATACAAGCAGCCAAAATGAGTTTCCTCCGTGGGGCGGCTGGGCTCAGCCTTAGAGATAGGATGAGGAGCTCAGAGTAGAGCCACTGCTCCTTCAGGTCGGTGGTTCAGGCATCTGATCAGGATGGACATTCGTCAAGTATCACTGCTCACTGGTCTGTATAGTTAAGCCTTGCCATGATAGCTTATCATAGGGCTTAGGAGAGTATTCACTGAGTGTTGATCCTTTTCTAGAGCACAAACTTCTTGTGTTTATTTGAATGAATTCATCTCATCGAGTACATTCATCTTGTTTCATCGAGTACATTCATGTTGTTGAGTACATTCAAGCAAAAATGCAGTTCAAGACAATACGTGTCGTGTCTTCAATCACATTAGCCTTTGAACTGATTGCATTTTTGCTTGAATGTACTCGATCTAATGTGGAAAAATCTATTACTGGTTGAGGTAGTAATCCGCTGGCATTAACACAGTTTGCCTCATGTTAGAATTATTGATTACTAATTGATCACTGATTGATAGATGAAGAGGTGTTTCTCCAACTTCCACCTGAAGTGCTGACAGCATCGTTGACCTGCCCGCCTCACAACACAACTGTAACTGTTTCACCTGAGTTCTGTCGAACCTGTTGAGAGATGTACACACAGCTGATCCAAACACAATCCACCCCTGATTAAAGTAATACCTACCTACACAGGCACTGCTTGTTCGGTATCTCATGACATTCAAGCCTTTTTTTACATTTATCCTGAAGGGACTGTTCATTGGTTTTCAGAGAAGGGGGGTGTCTGAGGTGTGACAGATTTTTATCCTGACCCTCCTCAGAGCTACACATATTTTTCCTTGAGCCTCCCTGAGTGACTGGGGGAAAACACCTGACCCTCCCGCCAGAATAATATCACTTGGCAGCCATTCATCCATTTTGGGCTGGGTCACAGGGAAGCAGGCTGAGCAAAGCACCCCAGACATCCCTCTCCCCAGCAACGCGTTCCAGCTCCTCCTGGATAATAATAAAGCATTTTCATCAGATCCAGGAAGAGTGGAGTGGAGTGTAAAGGTCACTTGGGGAAAGCAGGAAAGAGGAGATTGGTGGGATTAGATTGCGACATACCTTCACTAAATTCACCTCTGCTCATCACTGGCAGGCATCCAAGCAGAAACTAAGATGCCTGGAAACCCATGGATCATCTTTGTTTGTTTTTTAAATGAGTCATTGGGGCAGAAACAATGTCAGTCAACAAGGAAATCTGATCAATCACAGTATGAGGCCCCGCCCGCAAATGGGGGTGGATCAGCTGCAGATGTGCTTTGAGTTCATTCTTTCATCTAGTGGTTGACTACAACGATGTACTGTGGAGTTCTGCTGGTCTTTTTATGGCCCACGGGCGTTGTCTCAAACACAGGTGAGCTCACCATGATTTTATTTATTTTGATATTTGTGTGCCATTATGTTACTATATATATTGATATATCATTATGTATGTTTAGGCCTGCCTCAGATCGCTGTGTATGTCTAATACCGGATTACACAATGCAGAAACTAAGTCATTAAACAGGGCTCTCAAGTCTCACGCTTTGAGAGTGACACACACATTTTAACCTTTTCACACTCTCACCTGCCACACCTGGTGTTTCTCACGCATAAAAGAAATTATTATGAAACACCCATCAAGTTACACGCTGTATTTGCAGTGGGGCATGTTGCAAGACGCTGTGGGTACTGTAGAGCTCGAGAGGCGCTTACCACGTCCCAGACAATAATAAGAAGACACAGCTACACATCAGCCAATCAGAAAATAGCATTGCTGTATCCGGGTAAGATACTGTAATATACCTTGTGTCAGATGCTGAGACTGTAAAGAGCCTGAGCACAGAATATTTAATATGCACCCTGATGAAAGGAGAAGGGAACCAGGAGTAATTATTAATACAAATTCATTCAGCAGCATGTGGTATGGGACGCTGCCTGGGTCCTAGACTCCACCGCACCGCAACACCACTGGTCTGGGCCAGAAACAAGTATATGACATCCCCTTAGGGCACAGTAACTAAGCACTGCAACCACACAGTTGCTGTAAGGGCACACACACAGCAGCACCTGACGCTGTGTCTGGCCGGTCCTGCTCCCCCACCCCGGTACAATGACTACCCTGCTCCTTTAAAATTAACATTTTACTTACACAAAGTAACACAAAACGAAACACCACAAACAACTACGAGAATGAAGAAATCTAATTAAAACGACTAAACTGTCCCCGGGTTTGAGACCCTTCCCCAGGGTCTGAGCTTGGCGCCAGTCCAGTTTCAATCAGTCAGCTGTGAGGGGAGACCACCACTCGATGGGTGTACAGTCAGACATGTCATCATTGGATGTTGTAATGATGATGATGTAATATCAGCTGTTACCAAACAGTTTGACAAGACCGCATGTCAACTTTGACCAACAGCGTCTGTGTTAATGTAGTGTCGGTGGCTGGATGGATAGAGCAGGCGCCCCGTATGCAGAGCTTTTGCCGCAGCGGCCTGGATTCAACTCCGGCCTGTGGCACCTTGCTGCATGTCACTCCCTCTGGCTCTACATAAATTACATAAATCTTTCAATGGCTTCTTGTTGTAGGTGACCCCCACTACATCCGAATCAATTTTCATGCAATTTTATGAATGTATGAGAAATTTAGAGGTTTAGTCTGCTCAAAATACAACACAATGTAATCAAAATGTCCTAATATTAGATATTAATTTTAAAAAATCCTCAATAGGTCACATGAATCTTGAATCTTGAAAATGATGTTTGTGGGAAGCCTAATGTGACCACAGCAGGATAATGCAACAACTGCAACAGATTCACCATTTGAAACCTGGAGACATCACTTTTTAAACCTTTCAACTCTGAGCAAATTGGTGCCATTTTTTTTTTTTTTTTTTTTTTTAAAACACGGACGGAAAAAACGTAGTAACTTAGTAAAAAAATGTCCCGCAAATTTAGAAAAAAAAGAAATGTTGTTTTTACTCTTCTCGTTTTACTAATTTCTTGATATTTTTTGTAATTTCGTCTTTCATTGTTCTTTGCCATCTCCCCATGTTTTTTTTTTTTTTTTTTAAAGAAATCAAGCCACCTTGCTCAGGTTTCAAAGGGTTAAGAGGAAGTGATTTTCAGTTTGATCTATTCATTTTCTAAACTTGCTGTGTAATGTCTCATGCTGCCCCGTGCTGTTCTCGGCACAGAGCTCAACATCTTGACAACATGGGTGGTTGTTGAGACAATGGGGCCCCTGGGCACAGATTTGCCAAGGGCCCCACCACCTCTCCTACACAGGACACCAAGACTTTGTGCTTGTTTTTTAATTTTGTGTCTTCTTGTAGTAATGTTGTGTCTCCTTGAGACACAAGGTCCTTATCCTTGAGGTAATGTTGTGTCTGCTTGAAGTGATTGTGTGTCTCCTTGAGGTAATTTTATGTCTCCTTGAGGTAATTTTGTGTCTTCTTGTAGTAATGTTGTGTCTCCTTGAGACACAAGGTCCTTGTCCTTGAGGTAAAGTTGTGTCTCTTTGAGGTAATGTCTCCCCTTGAGGTAATTTTGTGTCTCCTTGAGGTAATTTTCTGTCTCTTTGTAGTAATATTGTGTCTCCTTGAGGTAATTTTCTGTCTCCTTGAAGTAATTTTGTGTGTCCTTGAGGTAATTTTCTGTCTTCTTGAGGTAATTTTGTGTCTCCTTGTAGTAATGTTGTGTCTCCTTGAGGTAACTTTCTGTCTCCTTGAAGTAATTTTGTGTGTCCTTGAGGTAATTTTGTGTGTCCTTGAGGTAATTTTCTGTCTTCTTGAGATAATTTTCTGTCTTCTTGAAGTAATGTTGTGTCTCCTTGAGGTAATTTTATGTCTCTTTGTAGTAATGTTGTGTCTCCTTGAGGTAATTTTGTGTCTCCTTGTAGTAATATTGTGTCTCCTTGAGGTAATTTTGTGTCTCCTTGAGGTAATTTTGTGTCTCCTTGAGGTAATTTTGTGTGTCCTTGAGGTAATTTTGTGTCTCCTTGAAGTAATTTTGTGTGTCCTTGAGGTAATTTTGTGTCTCCTTGAGGTAATTTTCTGTCTCCTTGAAGTAATTTTGTGTGTCCTTGAGGTAATTTTGTGTGTCCTTGAGGTAATTTTCTGTCTTCTTGAGAGTTTCTGTCTTCTTGAAGTAATGTTGTGTCTCCTTGAGGTAATTTTATGTCTCTTTGTAGTAATGTTGTGTCTCCTTGAGGTAATTTTCTGTCTCCTTGTAGTAATATTGTGTCTCCTTGAGGTAATTTTGTGTCTCCTTGAGGTAATTTTGTGTCTTCTTGAGGTAATTTTGTGTCTTCTTGAAGTAATGTTGTGTCTCCTTGAGGTAATTTTATGTCTCCTTGAGGTAATTGTGTGCACCATCACTAGCCATCAGCTAGTCTAGCGCGAGTTGCGATGTAAACACAGCACTCCTGCAGGGCAGGCTAACTGACCACGGTGAGAAATGATGCTATAGAAGTAGACTAAATTCAAGTCAGTTTTGCATGCCACTGCTTCAGGGCACTTGGATTATGACAGACGAGCCATTCTGACGTTTTTGAAATGCATTAGCGGAGTTTTATTACATTTCAAGTGTTAGGAAAAATTCCTTTAATGGGTGTCATTTTTGAGTCTAGGAGTCGGTTAGATATTAGCATAAGATTAGGATGGATGTGAATTATTTTGTATTTTCTTTTCCTGATTTTCAGGAAATTTGGTTCAAATTGTGCTACATTTGAGTTATTTTTTTATAAAGGTCTGTGTACTGTAATAAAAGACCAGCTGTCCAGCTGCTCAGCTGTCTGTGTTTTAATCAATATTGAGAAACAAAGTGTTCCGTAATATTACTTAATGCAATGTTTGTTTCCTCAGGAGACTCTGGTGTGACTGGCTCACAAAAAAAAGTAAAAGTCGAAGTTGGTGATGACGCCATTCTGCCATGCCAACTGGAAACCCCATATGACAAGAAGACTCAAAAAGTGGAGTGGACTCGCAATGACAAAGATGTGCACCTCTATCGAAAAGAGAAGGATGACCTAACTAATCAGGATAAGCATTTTAAGAACAGAACAGCTCTCTTCTATGATGAAATGGCCAAAGGAAATATTTCACTAAAACTGAGCAAAGTAAATGAACAGGATGAGGGAAATTACACATGCCGTGTCGATTCAAGTCAAGAAACCCAGGACCCACACTGCAACATTCTCCTCAGTGTTGGTGAGTGTTTCTAACCACAATGAGACAAGTGAAAGCAAATATTTGTCACATGTTAAAACTCCAGTGTGCTGTGATTTAGGGGGATATATTGGCAGAAACCTGGTCCGTGTATGCTACATGAAGAGACCGCTGTGGATAATTCAGCTCCTGATTAAAACCTAAAAACAATGAACACTGAAGGAATTCTAACCAGGGGAAGTTTCAGCTGGTTACAATCTGCGATCCTCACCATAAGATGTCACTAAATTCCCCTAAATCTGACACGCTGGAGCTGTAAATATGCTTCAGCTTGTAAACATGTCACACAATTACAATTTAACAGAAAAGAAGATTAACACAGACAATCAGAAAAAAGCTGGTAAGTAACTATCTTTTATCACCAGCATAACATCTGGTCTTTCTTTGGCTCTGAATTTTATCACATATTTTATATATTTTATTTAAGGTTTTTTTTTTTCACAGAATCAGAGTCAACGGCAGATAACAGTAAGTAAAATCAAGTTCTATCTTTGCTGTCCCCTGTGACGTACATGCAGATGCAACACCTGCATCAATTGACCCTAATTCCTACAAGAAACTGTTGAAGCCAGATGTTAAAGCTCCGAATGCTGCAGCATTGCTCACTCAGAAACATTAACATATAATCCCCAATATTAGGCTATAGGAATTATGTTCCATCAGTGCGACCAATGACATCAGTGATGGAGATCATTAGTCATTGATACTACGTGTCTAAAGCTTCATACCGAGTTTTAAAATGTAAATAATGAGACCTACACATTATGTGCAATAAACATGTGGGAGCTGCTCTAACAGACTGACAGTCTGATCCTTGTGCACAGTGTTATAAAAAATAATAAATATAAAAAGGACAGAGGTTTGATTCTGAGCTGAGGGTGAATTCTCGCTGTGTAATATTTGAATGTAAAGACAAAAACTGATGTCCAAAGAAATGATTGATGTGCATAAACTCAGTAACTTAAGACAGTCCTGAGTAACAAACTAATATCCAGCAGGATTTAGACTGTGAGAGACGGTAAATCTCCGCTAATGAATGCTCTTCGATACAAGCTTTGACACGGACTGAATGAATGAGGAAATGAAACAGCGTGTAAGAGGGAGGAGACAGAGAAAAACCTAACCTGCTCACAGACTCAGTTGCCAGAGTTTGATTTACCTCTTTCTGGGACTGAAAACCCAGAGTTTCCCTCATTTCATGGTTAACATACTCAGAGTTTTCACTAAACCCGCTTTCTGGAATACCCCTCAGGTCAGTGTTTTAAATGTCATCTCAAAACGTGTTTCTCCTCAAAGGCATGACATTGATGATTCACCACTTTTTGCTTGTTTTTTTATTTTAAGTGGCTCATTTTAATGTTTTTGTAATAAGAATGTATGAGATAACAGTATGAAAACAATGTGAAACATGTGTCTGGTAGTGATGAACTTACAGATAAAGATCAGCACAATCTGTAGCTCTCCGCAGTTTTATGGCTTTATGGAGCTTTATATTGAGCTTCAGCTTGTTGTTTATCTGTCAGGCTCACAACTTTAGTGGTTCACTCTCACACTGCTATCATAGCATCACTTTTAAGAGAATGTTTTCATATATATATATATATACATATATATATATATATGTATATATATATATATATATATATATATATATATATATATATATATATACATATATATATATACATATATATATATATATATATATATATATATATATATACATACATATATATACATATATATATGACTTCCGCTTATATAGTTTTTCCGCCATTTTGAATGTTTTGAAAAACACTTCAAATGGATCTCTTCCTAGGAAGTTTGAGCGATCTGCATGAAACTGGGTGAACATAATCTAGGGACCAATATCTAAAGTTCCCTCTTGGCAAAAGTTGGAAAACTTACTAAAACTGAGCTTCTATAAGGCAATGAATATTGCGGAGGGCGTGGCTCATCACATAAAGGTGTATAACATCTCAAGGGTTTCACCCATCACCACGCAACTTTGTAGGCATATGACCACACATAATCTGAGGGGACCCCTCCATTATTGACCCCATCAAACAAAATGGGGGCGCTAGAGAGCTCATTTCTTATCTAGGCCTAACCGCCATATGGATTTTTACTAAACTTGGTAGATATGTAGAGCAGGACGCCTCAAGGTGACTGGAGAAATTTAACTCTAATTGGCAACAGAAAAATGCTTCAAAATGGCTAAAATGCGACCGATCGCTGTGGCTCCCCCTGTGGACCAATGTTGGTGTTTTCTAATGTTTGGTATGACTAAGTCATGGTATGGTATGCTGTACATAAACACAGTAACTGTCAGTGAGTCATTCCACCAGCGCGCCCCACTTTTAAGTCAATACAACATATAAACACTTTAACTATCTGCCTTTCAACGTGCTACCTCAACTACTAATGTACAGTTTTAGCCCACTAACTATCCCACTATTGGCAATGGTACTACTGTACTTTCAATAAAGCAATCGTACTATTAAATTCACAAACACTCTGTCTGAATACATTGCTCTTCTTAATGGGTTCAGTTGACTATTTAATCTGCAGTTTCTTATGACCTGTATCCCAAACACACACCATGTGAAACTGTACATGGGCACTGAGTGGGTATGGACTAGTAGTACATATATATACATATATATATGTATATATATATATACATGTGTGTGTGTGTGTGTGTGTGTGTGTGTGTGTGTGTGTGTGTGTGTATGTATCTATTTTTTGGTAATTTAAAGTGTGAAACAATAAGCATTGCTACTTTTTATGACATTAATTTGTCATTACTAAAAGCTAAAACAAGACTCTAACTATGAAATGTAATTCTAGGCCAGACAAGTGGGTGTAAAAAAATGGATGAACCAATGTTATCTTGGAATCTCACAGTGAAGAACAAATCTTGACACGCTTCCTCTCTTCTTTCAGAATATGCCATTGGTGGAGGCATTGCTGTCATTGCAGTTGCCATTGCCATTGTTGCCATTTTTGGCTTTTCGAGATGGTGGAAATGTAGAAATAACAGTAAGTCACAAATTTCTCCTCTCTTCTTTATTTTACCCCCAATTATAAGAACAGGCTCACAATTTTTAAGCCTGTCTTGAAACAACAGTAATGTCCTCATATAGACAGTGTGACAGATTTGCAGTTTTGACAAACTACCACTGTCTGGCTGTGATCATCAGTGATAATTAAGTGATTAATGTTTTTCATCAATAAGATTTCAGCTGTACATCTAGCAGCCATGTCAACACTTCATATAAAGAGATACTGAAGTTATATATTTGTTAAATCTTAAACGTATTTAGCTCTTAAAGACAATTTACACAAATACAATTTAACACAAATTTTCAGAGCTAGCAACAACGGAGGAAACAAATGAAGAAAATCAGAGAAAATCAGATCCTGCTAAGTAAATATCTTAAGTTCTATTTATTTGTATCCACATCAGCTGTAACCAGCATGACTGCAGCACAACGTTCTGACCCAAAGGAAGAGCAACAGTTAATAAAAAGATAATAACAGCTACTCGTCCTTTTCAGAATTTTAACACATATTTTAACATATTTTAACCAGGGCCAGAGCCTGTACCAGGACCAGATAATGATGATGGTAAGTAAAAACAAGCTCTGACCCAAAGGAAGAGGAGCAGTTAACATAACAACAGCTACTCTTCCTTTTCAGAATTTTAACAGGTATTTTAATATTTTACTTCATTCTATTCCACAGACACGGGGATACCGCTGGTTCCATTGCCAGGACAGAGCCAGAGCCAGAAGCAGAGGCAGAAGCAGAGGCAGAAGCAGAGGCAGAGGCAGAGGCAGAGGCAAAGGCAGGGCCAGAACGAGGACCAGAGCCAGAGCCAGGACCAGGGTTAGTGCCAGGGCCTGTGCCAGGACCAAATCATGATGATGGTAAGCAAAAACAAGTTCTGTTTTGACTGTATTGTAGGACGTAGGTCCACATGCAGATGTAACACCTGAGTCATTCATACTTCGTTCCTACAAGAAACTGTTGAAGTCAGGTGTTAAAGCTCCGTCTGCTGGAGGGTTGTTGAGTTTGTTCAGCCAGCACAGTTTTACCTTTATCAACATTCATATGACTGTAGAATTCTGAACACTATACCATCTATGAATCAATGACTAATAACTTATTAATTTATTAAAGGTATACCTGTCATCAGATGATAAAACTAGAGACTGATGGAGAGGCTGTCTCTGTTCCTACAAAGCTATTTACAAGACATGGGGCAATATCTGTTTTTTCATTTTTTCCAACCTTACTGAAATTTCACTGAGGTATACCTGCAAGTTCACTATGTTCTGCAGAGTATCTTAGGCTTTTCAGTCGAATAAACAACAAGCTCACAAGATGTCAAGAAAGGTAATTTTCTTACACTAATTTTCCTTATGAAACAGAGAAATACAACTGTACACCATCTTAGTTAAAGTTTCTCTCTCTGGCCAAACTAAGACTAGCTTACTTGATAGCAACAAAATGAAACTCACCAAAACGTCCTAGTTAGTCTTGTTAGGAGTTTAGTTAGTTCGTCCATCGTTCTGACAATCACCAGCTGTGGTTTGGTCAAAATAAATCCTTAATTCATTTGTGTTAAATGGGAAAATATTTAGTTTTTTTGTCACATTCTCTCTCTGTGGTTGCTGGCTGTTGTTTACAGTCCTGTAATGTTATCCCCACCTATGGCAGCCTCAGTGTTCGTCAGCTCATCTGCTTGATCCATGCACCAGAGACTGACCTCTGATGCTGTATGATGTGCACTGCATACAGTACACCTTCAGAACATCATCTCCATATGAATTTAGTAGAAAGATGAGCGTCTGTATTTTATTTTATTTTTTGAAGATATTTTTTAGGGCATTTTTGCCTTTAATGGACAGGACAGTCAAGTGTGAAGGGGGGAGAGAGAGGGAGTGACATGCAGTCGAATCCGGGCCACTGTGGCAACAGCCTTGTACATGGGGCGCCTGCTCTATCCACTAAGCCACCGACGCCCCGAGAGTCTGTATTTTTGACGGTTTTGAAAATCATACCTCCGGGTTTTCTCAATACCCTGGTGTACTGTAATACTGTGAGACTGCCCAGGTTTGTAATGTCAGTAACAATACAGTGAAATTAATTTGTGCATCATGTTTGGTTTTAAAAACCTGGCGACATAGTGATTATACTCACAGGGCTCCTTTGTCCTTTTAAGTTGTCACTCCAGTGGTCAGTGGTGGTCAGTTAGCAAACCTGCTAGCTGAGCTTGATCATTAACGGTAATAAGTTCACAAAATGTATTTAAAAGGCTTATATGTGCCATTTAGTCCTGCCTCAACCTTACCTGTCTGCAAACCATCGCTCTTTGGTTGAGGAAGTTAAATAAGAGTGGATGGTGGAACACAGCTAATAAGATACAAACGTCAACACTTTCAAGATGGCTTCAACTGTGCGAGTCAAATTCCTAATTCATGCAATTGCATTGTAATGTGTAAACTGATTTGTGATTTTCCCTTTTAGTTTTTCCACCAAAGTTTTGTTGGATTAGGAGGCTTAAAACCTGAGTTTTGAGTACCTGCCTTCATCAGTGTCAATAACAACAATTTTCACTAATCCATTGCTGATCGACTCTGCCTGGATTGACAAAATAATCACCCTTTCACATCCTATTCTGACTGTCTCTGTTATGGCTTCTTTGCTGCCTCAGACAGATGTTTGTGCTGAGGGCTGTTGTTGAGCCATAACTGCCACAGAGCTTTAATCTCTAACTTGTTTTGTGTCACATAGGTACGAGTTCAAGTTCATACATGCAAAGATTCAACTGGCAGAACAACCCAAGAAAAAGAATAAGATCCTGGGACAATGAGTCTGAACAACATGGGGAACACCAGTGACACAAGTACTTACTAGTATAGCTTTTGGTTCTTTAACCCAGCTACCAATCTCAAAACCCACCAGCTCTCAGTCAGAAAACAAAAAGCCTCTGGGGACTCTACTGCAGGAGATCTGGTGTAGCCTGATAATCAGGGCAAAGACTCCCTCTTTACGCCCCTGTTTGGGTTAATCTACAATATAAAAAGGACATCTGCATATGAATTCAGATACATTAAAAAAAAAAATCTAATATAAAGCTCAGTTGTCATTTATGATAGCTGACGGGTTCTGAAATTGGATTTCTGCCTCTTTTGTTTACCTGCTGCTCAAATGTGATTGGTCACTATTACTGGGACTAGAGTTACTAATGGAAACTAGAACGCTACAGGCTACAATGAGGCTAAAAACAGAGTTGATATGACGGTTTTCCAAACAACTTTTTATGTCGGGGCTTCAGGACACTTGGATCACTACGGACGAGCAGTATGGAGATATTTTGTGGTTTCAATTATGTGTTTTTGGACGTTTGAATCTGGGGCACCGTCAGCCTCCATTAGGTGGAGTTGTGTTGCTACCTCCTCTCCCCTTGGATCTCTGCAAGTGATGTGAGGACTCTAAAACTTCACCTGAGCCTCCCTCGGCATATGGGTGAGTAGATAATGGCTGAATTTACATTTTTGGGTGCACTATCCCTTTAATATGCACATTCAGCACATCCAATGCATCAAAACATTGTTTTCTAGTTGGAGCCGCGCCTCGTTTTCAAACTGTATGGTTTGACTAAAATGAACAATGACAGCAATATAGTCCACGATGAGCAGCGCTAAAATCAACCTGCGTAGTTGTCCCTCCATTGTAACATTAGAAAGTGTCACATTTATCTTGCAAGTGTACTCTTCTTCAACGTTTGCTTTACTTCCTGGATTTTTCCCACATGGAAATTCTGACCAATCAAGAGCAGCTTTCTCACACAAAGCATTTGATCTGGTCCTCTTGTAAATGCTGCCGTGAGAACACGAACCAACTCTAGGCAATTATACAACTTTGGAACAACATGAGTCCCTGATTCAGACCAGAGGAGACACTCTAGGGCTGACAGCAGCTTAAAAAGGGTCGCCTTTGTGTTCGTTGTGCAGAAGAATTAAAGCTAGGGTTTGGAGCTGGAAGGCTGGAAAGGTAATGTCAACACTAACGTTAACCTACAGGAGTAGTTTGTCTAACAACCAGTTAGTCCTTCACTGCAACCTTAAAAATGAGCTGAGAGCAGGAGTTGAGCACTGTAAGGGAACCCCTTATTTGAGGTAAAAAAACATGCATTAATAATATGACATGTAACATAACTGACTTTAACCTGGATTGGCAGAAGAGTATTAATGTTATATGAATGCAGTGTTGTTACTGTGAGTCAACCAGTGTATTAACCTTAAGTATTTCACCCTTTAGAATGATTTACGCACAGTGGTGGGACGTCTGTATCACGGGAGCAAAGTGCCCACCCTTTGGGCCTGCACCCCAACTGACTGTGATTAGTGATTACTGTGTTGACTGTGTTTGACTTGTTTGGTAGGTGTCAGTCAATAAGAGGTTGCAGTAGGCTCTAGTGCAGTGGTTCCCAACTGGTGCAGCCACATGGTCCAGATTTGTCCTTAGTCATTATTTAAGGTCCACACACTTGAAAATATTAAGCATCATTCTTGCATCTGGCCGTGTCTTCCAGCTAGTTTGCTTTCTCTGTCAAGTAGCTGTGTTATTCACTCACTCTACAGCAGGAAACAGCACTTCAAAATAAAATCTCTGTGCTGGATATTCACTGTACTTCAAAATAAAGTGTGTTTTTACAAACTTGACACATTCGTCATATGCGGTCCATTCAGAGTGGACCCATGACCCACTTTTGGACTGCAACCCACCATTGCTCTAAGAGTAATAGTAGGCTCTATATGTAAGATACACAAGATACCATGAAATTAAAAAGATATACACTATATGGGGTAATATATCCAGAAAAGTTTGTGGGATTTATATACATATATGTATATATATATATATATATATATATATATATATATATATATACACACACACACACATATATATATATATATATATATATATATATATACATATACATATATATATATGTGTGTGTGTGTGTATATATATATATATATATATATATGTATATGGTTTAATCTGCATTATATAAGTGCATTTAAATATTAAAATAAAATGGCTGCCATGTTTTCTATGAAATAATTGAAGTGTCAATATGCGAACAGTGATTTTGTAATATTTTTTAATTCAAACTCAGATGCAGGACATTGTTTATAGGCTCATTTTGATATTTGTGTGGCTTTTGATACACTGGACCATCATGTCTCAGGTGCTGGCCCTTGACTGGACTTAATCTGTCCAATAGGGCGATCTCAGTAACACTTTTTAAGCTCTGAATCCTCTGTGTCATCTTATACCGACAGACCAGAGAGGACAATAAAAAATATATAAGACTCAGTATTATAGGGTGGCATGTTGTAATGTTTCTGTACTGTATGCTTTTATTTCCAAATTCCATTGTTTGTCATTGTTTTTTTATGACTATATCTGCATCTAAATTGTTTTTGTTAATGTGTTGGTTTTAAGTGTGTTTTTTAGCGGGGCCCAACATTTCCTCTCTCACTAAATGATCAGACCTTTGGTTGAACACATTATCTCATTTGAAGATGTGTACACAGAACAATGCACATTCGTTTTGTGGTCTTTTGGTTTTGATGTTATTATTTGTTGTCAGGGAGAGTTTTTCACAATTTCCAAGGTCCATTTACCTGATGAGAGAACAAGAACAAGAGAGAGAGAGAGAGAGAGAGAGAGAGAGATAACCAGGTGCTGTGATACTACAGCTCTACTCTGCAAAGCCTGCAAATATTGTCTTTTTTTAAATAATAAAGTGATGTGAACACGACTACTTTTCTCATGTGTTTTTTTTTTTATGAGAAGTGTTTCCATCCCCTAAACAGTAAAAGTAATGCCCAAATGTAGCTGCTTATGCAACAAGCAACAATGAAGCACACTTTTTCTTTAACTTGGGGGTTAACCCAAAATCAGCTGTGTCCAAATTCAGAAGACAGCATGAAACTTTTAAACCAATTAAAATTCAAAAGAAATCAATCAACAGAAAAAAGCGAGAGCTAAAACAGAGAATTTGTGAGACATAACATGAAAAGGAATTCAATTTATTGCAGGTGTCAAAGTATCGATATTCCACATGAAACAACAGTGAAAACACGGATGGAAACCACAGTTTGCTACGATTTTTATGTCAGAACATCAATGAGCACCACTGACCACTCGGTGAGTTTCATGGCTTTGAAAACAAACGTTTAGGGTGGTTTTAGGACAGGTTCACACATGGCCATAGACAGCAGTGTTAAGCCAGGCAGGGGAAAGACAAATTCTCCGAAAAGGAGCAATCGTCACAATTTTGGTCTTAACCACTCTATTTCATCATAAACAACCCAGAAATGGGGCTCAGAGTGCAAAATATCAGACTTTTCCTTTAACATGCAATAACCTCTTACACTATTTTCCACCTCTCCTTCTGGGATCGACATACATCACTGATTGATTGTTTACATCTCATTATTTTTCTTTCTATCTTTTTTTTTTTTTTTTAACCCTCCCTCGATTTTTGTCCAAGCTGTGAGCCAACAGACCTTTCTCATGGCAGACATTTTGACTTGTCATACAGCACAGGTATATTTATTAACATTAACAATAGCTACATTCCACTAAGGGGTGGTCCTGGCACTGTGCATGCTGGTTTACATACTGGGACACTGAGCCACTGTTAATGTTTTCACTTTCACCTGTGCTTGTCCTACTGACGTGTCAAAATATCTGCTGTGTAAAAAGGTCTATTTGTGACATATTGCTCATGCAAATCGGATATTTCCTGTTTATTGTCAAGGAGCTGCAGGAAATGCAATCAATTTGTCACTGATATTAGCTGCAAAAAAGAAGTGTCCATAGCATGTACACTGAGTACACTACAGTGTTGACCAAAATCACTACGTCATTCATTTATTTAGGCCTACTACTTTCGATGAAAGACAATCAACACTGAATAGGAAGTTCAGAATTATGAATAATTATCATTGTCCCCCACTAAGTTGTGCTATCACGTGATCATAATTTTAGCACCTATCAAATATATTGCAACATGACTGAGAGTTTGGTAGTAAAAATATGTATGTATATATCTCCTTGTATTGTATTGTTACTTGATATATTAAGTAAGCAGAACCAACAGAACAAGTCCTCTGGGAAGGATGCAGGTCAGCACAAACAAAAGAAAAGTATTCCTCCTCCTCCTGGCTTTAATAACCAGTCAGTATTCAAAAGTAACCTGCCTCCTGCGGTAATTAAGCAGAAGGTATATTTCTGACTGGAGCGATCACGTATCATTTACCAAGCGTAAAATCTTCAGTATAGGGAACCTGACCTCTGTCCTACCCTGCGCAGTGATTTGATTGAGCATAATGGAGAAAGTAGGATTCATCATTTTGCTGCTCACTCAAGGTGCCATGGCCTCAAGAGGTACGTTCATTATGTGGTACTTTCACTGACAGTTGTCATGGGTGGTATCCGGGGAAAAAACTTAAGTTAGAATATTTTGATATTTTCTTTAACCAAACTTGATTTGACCAATAACTTTCTTGATCTTCTGTTTTCAATAAATGCTTAATTTGAGCTCAACCAACTGCTTATTGAGAAGTATTAGATATAACTAATCGTATCTAAAAAAAAAGAGCTCAGTATTTTCCTTACATATATCATAACAACACATAAAGATGAGATAGCATCAGAATAAGACACTAGAAGTATCAATATTACGTGTTTAAACTTATAAACACATAAATAAATAATGAATTTCACCACAGACTTACAGTAAGGCACAAGTATTGTATCTTTCAGCCATTTCTGTTACAATCTTTTGATGTCCTTAAATATTTCTCCTCGACTAGTACTACTACTAATAATAGTAATCATCATCATCATCATCATCATCACCATCATAATATACAGATTCAGATACATTTTGCATTATGACCTTTGCCAAAAAGATTTCTGACTTGAGAAGACTGCGAACAATGAGCAGCTCAAATCTTCTTAAACCAGTTTTCAACAATTTCTACTATGCTCTTTCATATCTATTTTTAGATTTACAAGAAAAAGTAAGGAGTGATTTTATTTCCTCATGCAACATGTTCTTTGTTCCCACGCCTGACCTGCCAAAGCTGCCTCTCAACTTCAACTGTTAAAAAATGCCACAGACTTTAAAATAGAAGAAGGGAGATGAACATATACCCCCATTTCAGCTTACTTTTCCTGGCTCGCTTCAAGATTTATAACTAAAAGCCTAATTTTTTTTTTTTTAAAGTAAGAATCAGAATCCGGTTTATTGGCAAGTAGATTTTACATACAAGGAATTTGCTTTGGTGATTTGGTGCATAGTAACAGTTGAAAACATGGAAATGGGTTGGTGTCCCAGACTTGGCGTCGGTTGTCGTCTGTGTCTATGACACACTATACGAGATGAAACGATGGATTATCGCACACAACACTCAATGTCTTTAATGATCAGACACCGTATGAAGCTGCGTCAGGCTAATATGGCTGATATTGTGTGGTGTGAACCAGGCATTTGTCTGTTTGCTTCCACAGCAACAGTGTTTGAAAAAGCACAAGTATGACTCCATTTTGATCAAAAATTATGTCTGTGGAGTGGAAATTGTGGGCGTGACAGCGAGTTAAAGAGAAATATTTAAGAAGCTCTCTGCACTCTGACAGCTGATCATTCTGTCCAATACAAACCAATGCAGAAAACCTGAACAGCTGTTGAAGAAATGCTTCATCTTTAACTTTTGGAGATCAGTTAATCTTCTACTGACAGTTTTATCCAGGGTTGCCCAAACTTTTGCATGCCACTGCCTATGAAATACATTGGGAAGATACAAAATGGGGGTCAGCCTGTGGGTCACACTTTATTGCAAGTGTTTGGGGAGCCACTGCAACAATTATTTCATTTTTAGAAACAATACCTTTGGGTAAAAGCAACAGGACAAAGCAGATCAATAATTCCAGTTAGTAAATATCTTTACTAACTGGTTGTCACTTTAAACAAGTGAGGAAGATTCCCGGAACACTTCCTTTTAATGCAAGTTGTGTTTTCTGTTTTTTTTTTTTTTTATGTAGGGAAACACAACATAAACAACAGCAACAAAATGAAGCATCAATATAAATGTATCCTATGTTTTAATATGCCTATTTTAATTTTTCAGGAGGGTTTGTAGACTACAGGCAAGAGCAGCAAACAGTTTCCAGTAAGTAAAAATTACAAAAAAATAAAAAATAAAAAAGAGAAATATGGTTTAAAACCTAGAACCATGCTAGCAGTTTTGTGATGTAATGCACAGTGGTGCATTGTGCTGAATGCTAACATTACCTTGTTTAATGCTCACAAGGGTTAAGTGTAATGTGGACTATAGGCTATATCTTCAGTAGCTAGCTAGCTAACCCTACACTTTTCAGGGTTTGATTTTGGTTTTGGAACAGGGAAGAAACGTATATCTGTTTCCAACCTCTCCAGGTAACGAGTATCATTAATACACGACGTGCCCCAGGCACAACATTTAGCTCCACATCCACAAAACCAGCCTGAAAATGAAGGAAATCTGAAGTGACTGCATTAGAGCTGTGTTGTTGTCTGACACTGGTCTGAGCCGGCCTCATGCTACACTGTGATTGGCCAGTCTGTGGCTAGGAGCAAGACTTAGCGAAGGGTCAATTATTGTGTATATAGTGTAATATACAGTGTCACGGTCATCACAGTTACTATAAATATGTAGATTTGAGTGCACATTGTGGCTGCGTACAGGAGAGGCAGGTGTAGGGAATAGATGGCTGGATTGATGAATGTGTGGATGTTTGTGTGGGTGCAACACATTCATATTGCTATCAGTAATAATTAGCTGCAGTACCTTGTAAAACGTAACCTATGGCTTGCAAAGGGAAACTAAAAAGATGGCCAAATCAAAAATAGCTGCAGCTGGGAGGACCACATGATAGCTGTGAGAGGGACAGCATGTGTTTCTTTGTTTAAAGCCAACTTGTGTTAAGTAAAAGCACCAGGTTAGAAAGAGGGTGGTTAGTTGCATGCAAAGCACACATCTTGACATCTTTGCTCTTCTCTTTCAGGTCACGAGATCCTCAAAGGCATTGGCACTGGCATCTCTGTTATTTCCATCATTGTTGGCATCGGCAAAATTGTATTTAGGCTGAAATGTGGAAGGAAAAGTAAGTTGTGAATTTCTCCTCTCTTCAGTTTCCCCATTGTAAATTCATGTTTAAATGTTTTAATGTCTGCAGAGTTACTCAGAGAAACATGGAGTCTCTTGAATAATTTCAGAATACTAGCTATAGTGTTATGTTACATATAGAGATTAAAATATCAACAGTGATCTTAGAGGAAATTTGGGAGTATTGGTTACCATAACATTTTTTTGTGATTAAGTGATTAAATAATGTTTATAATTTGGGAAAAAAAGCAAAAAACAACAAAAAAAAAAAACCCTGGCAAACTAAGTACAGAGACTTATAAACCAATATTCCCCTTCACTTTGTGAAGTCTCACTTTCTCTCCCTACGTCACCTCAAAGAGACCTTTTTTTCACAATTGTCCTACAGCCTGTCATTTACTTGCCCAGACAGAGATTTAACCTAATACTTGTAGTCTGCTTAACTTAGCTATGCATTACCCGAGTGGTGGCAAAGGAGAAAACACTCAACAGTCACTGAGGAAAGCACTGACACGTCCTGTTCTGTTGTTTGGATTTAGGGACCATATGTCAAGTTCAAGTTTGAGAAGCACGAACAGAACTTGGATTTTTATTGGCTTTCATTACATCAAAAGGTTTGTATTTCTCTCTTAAATCTCAACACTGACCAAACTGTCAGCTGTCGTGTTGCATTATGGATAATGTAGGCACCTCGAAGAAGAGGAAGAACTTCAAATAACTTCTGTTATTATTATATATAATCTGTGAAAAAGAGGTAACAGTATCTATTATAGTGGAGCTTAGTGTGTTTAATTTAAACAATGTAAGAGGACATACATTTTGAAATCTTGAGCTTCAAAGGGTTTATTGGGGTTTCTTTTGGCATACTTTGTTACTTATTTACATGAAAAAACTTATTTACAAGTTTTGCTTCATTGCACCACCTTTATTGTTTCCGTGTAAAGTTTCTTAATGAATGTGATGGCCTAACTGTGCCAACATACCTTCATATATTTCTTTATGTAGAATTAGCCCATGTTAAAACGCCCAACTTTACAGAAAAAATAAACATGTTAACAGCCAGGCACAAAAAATGGTTTTGGTCTCTATAGCTAATTTACCCCTAACTGTACCAGGACTGAAGGTTTTGTTTTTTATATCCCAGAAAATGGTTCATGGGGCTTGATTTGGCCATCACTAGGTATGTGAGTAATGATATGGATCTCTCCTGGATCTCACCTGTTAAGGTGTGATTGTGTGTGCAGGTGAGCTGCTATGATTGGCTAGTTAGTTTGAATGAGATGTATGAATGACATGTTTCAGTAGGTGGATTTTGTTAAATTTGAACAAAGCCAGACAACCTTCCACCTATTTCCAGTCTTTATGTAACCAATGGAGTCACCATGGATTTCTTGACAATTTCCTGATAATTCCAACAGCAAGAGGTGGATTACGACCCTATAAACTCAAGTCCCTAAACAGCAAAAGGGGAGACACCCTTTTATAGGTTGGGTACCGCCCAAGGTGAACGTAGGGGTACAGAAACTGAGTATTGAATGTTCCACATATCGACTATGGAGGCCTAAGCATGTTGGGTAATAACAACTGAAACAAATGTTGTGTAATTATTATACTTAATATTACAAATGTACATTTGACTTCGTTACACATATTTCTGCTGTATAATTGACACTGTTTCATATTTTTTCCTTAGGTCTGGATGTAAATATTCTCATAATATAGCTATACATGTATGTATTGAGTTAAATATTTTAGCTCTATCATTTTGTTGTCTCCTTCTTGGCTTATAAAAGTGTTGTGTGTTTCTTAAACCATGTAAGATTTCTCTAACATGACCTTCCTGGTGGGATAATTCAATCTACTCATTGAAATAAAGATGTCAAATACATTTGCCTTGAAATCATTTTGGGGGTTAGGCTGTCTTACGCAGCACTGCATTCTAATCACAGCAGTATACCAGGGAAGATAGAGACGCTCTGTCCACAGTGACTTTCACCTTTAAGACAGATTTATTGTGTTTTAGCCACAGAACACAACAGCGAGCAACTTCACTTAGCAACCAAACCACAAGAGTTTCCAGTCATATTACAAAAACACAAAATACAAATGGTTTTATTAAATTACATCTACTAAAATACATGTGTTTAACTATATACCTGTTTTCGTTGTATTTACACTTTGATTTGAGCTTTGATTAATGTTTGTAGCACAACTGTTGGCCCGGCCTTGGTGTGTGGGTTTGAAAAGTCCACTCTCCACTTCTAAGAAATAACACCTACCTACTCTGAATATGAACAAACTCACCACAACTGACCCACATAGGACAGGCTGATTGGGTAACTCACTGCGAAAATGTTTGCGCTTTTCCTGTTTATATTTAAAGTGAGCATTTATATCACAGACGAATAACAATGCTAGAGAAGAATAAAATACTAAAGGGGGATTTACAGCAGTTATTTGTGTCATTATCCAGTAAAGGATTAATTCTATTTTCAGTCTGAGTAAATTCTGGACAGAGATAAAATGTCAAATGGAAAAAACAAAACAACAGATACCTGGACTAAATCTTCACACCTCATATCTTTGCATGATGAAAACAACCAAACCACAATCAGCCTCCACTTCCTTTTCACACTCAACAGTGAGGTAACACAAGAATGATGTGCTTTGTATCCATCCTAACGTGCCCTTCAATATCTACTCAGTTCCTCCTCTCATCCAAACAAGACTGCGCTGAGAGTAATACAAGTCAGAAAGGTCAGAGGTCATAACACGCTGTTGAGATGGAGGCTATGCTCTGTTTCTCTTGTCTCCTACCTGAAAGTGACTTGGAGGAAGTAAGAGACAAAAAGAGGAAAGTGAAGGCGAGATGGAGCCTATTGCAGATGTGGTAGCCTGAACACATCCATCAGTCCAACAGCTAATCACTGAGCTGTATGAAGCAACAAACATGAAAAAAAGTTTCCTTAAATGTTCTTTATTTACATCGAAATTTGTATGTGATTGTCTGTCTCAAAACAAGATCATCCAGATAAATGTAAACGTAAATGTTACAAGGCAGTCTTCAGCTTTAAATTTGTCTGGTTTGGGTTTGAAAGATAACTAACACAGAAATATTATTTATGTTTTATCAGGATTCATAGACGTCACAAAGCTTTGTAAACTCCTCCAATCGTCACTACAGTCTTTGCTGGTATTGGACTGGTGGACAGTGGTAAAAATAGATCTCCAGGACGTCCTGTGGTGCAACTGAAGCTGAATATCTTTGCCACTTTTACCAGTACGTAGGACTATACAACTATTTCCATGATGACATCATTGCTGCCTCTTCTCTCTGCGGCCATCCGAGCTGTTGCGAGCAGAAAGAGATAAAGTGTCTATGAAAATAACAGTGAGATTTATGTCTTAATATCATCAGTGACAATCAGCTGAGGGCTTTTTCAAATTGAGATGTTTGGGTTACTTTTGAGAGCAAGCTGTTAACATGTCTCACTTGCCTGTTTGATCACTGAAAAAGCCACTTGCACATCGTGCTACAATGTTGGCAACCTCAAACCACAACCTGTCGTGACAGCAGCATGATTCAAACGTATGGCTATCTTTGTTTAAATATTCACAGAACTGTGCTTTTATAACAAAGAAAATGTAGAGCTGAACAATGACCTCCCAGACGAAGATGTGCTGCGCTTTAGTGGCCCTGTAGCCTGGTTTGATGGTTGTTTCCTATAAACAATGAGACATGTTATCTTTGCCTGACAGAGTCGGAAAGACAACGAAATAAAATTGGCCACAAAAGTGGCAACAAACACAGTGGCACATGTTGTGGCAAGCTGACAGAGCTAACTCTTAAACTGACCTATTTCTTTGACCAACACAAAGAAAACACTGACTGCTAACCGCTCCGAGTAAGTTCCATCACATCTGTGTCAGCTAAAATGACATTCACTCAGTATTAGGTTAAATAATGACGTCAAACAGTCTCAGTCTCGTGCCACTTAAAGAACAGGGTATCTCCTTATAGCTTAGAATATCGGCGGCATGTGTTGTCAAACAGGACTGCGACAAAGATTTTGTCACAGTCACAGTTGAATTACACCTTACATGTTTACAGGTTTATATAGAATGGTATAGTATATAAACCTTTAAACAGACTATGTCCATGTGAACAGTCACTGAAATCATCAGTTATGCAGATGACACCAGAGTGTCTTCAGCTAATCGTGTTTCCTTATGTGAGTTTTAAATATACGTTTTATCAAATACTCACCCTTAAATGTATGAAGATGGTTGTGTTAATCAAAAACAAAAAATATTTCAGGGACCAAACAAGCTAACTGATAGCACAGCTAGCTAAAAGCATTGCATTGTTATTATTGGGTGATCTGTGTCGCTAACATATAAAGTAAAAGTAAGAATGCCTTGGTGGACATTTGTTGGAGAGTTCTTACCTCTGTTCCTGTCTCTGTAAATGAGTCCCAGTAAGATGGTGGACACCAGGTAAGGTGTTCCCACCAATAGGTGACATATCAGCCTGGGAACAGAGACTGAACAGGAACCTGTCGTCGGAGCTGAAGATGACGGCAAAAGAGAACCTGTGAAGATATATTAAGTCTTATCAACCAAGGTCATTATCAAATTAACTCATAGAGTTTTCATGTAAATAAAAACAGTTATGAACACCTTCTGTTTGTATCTTCAGGTCTGACAAATCAAATAACTTTCCACCCTCAAAAAACAGGTTTTTCAGTATTTGAGACCTGCGCTGTTTACATTCATGTTTACATCTTTTTCCATGCCTCTGTTGGCAAGTTGTTTTGTTTTTTCTTCTTCATTCGGATGAAACACATAAAAACAAACAATATACGGGCCCATTTATGAAAACCACAGACTGTAAAAGTAATGGACGTAGCTATTGTGATGTCACCCGCTTGGCATCTTCGCTGTTGCCATCTTTTTGTATTCCTGTACTGTATTGTATTCCTATCTTGCTGACATTTTCAGCAGATATTCTTCTTCTTTGAGTTAGCTGCTAACTGCTAACAGCTCCTATCTTTCATGGTAGGAGCACGCATAACACATCATCTAAACATCACACCCATGAAGCCCATGATCCCGTCCCGCAGACTGTCCTGTTTAAACAGGACTTGAAGGCGAGACAACTCTATCCCACCGTTCAACGGCCATATTTTTAAACAGCACAGCGAGGTGACATAATGGCACGATATTCCCGCCTTAAACAGGCAGTGTAAACAGGGCTTGTAACACCACAACTTTTTTCTGCTGTACCTGTGAACACACCCAACGGCAATGTCATGGAGTACTTACACACTTAGTGGTCAGGTGGCATTCTGGGTAATGTAGGCATCATGTTTTGACCAAGAAGAAGAACTGATGTATATATTTGATAGACTTTTCATCAGTTACTGTCGACTGTATTTATCTCACCTTCAACAGCCACCCAGCTGCCCAAGGATTCCCCAACTCCAGGGATGCTGCACGTGTAGAGTCCTTCATCAGACTTGGAAGCATCGGGAATGGTTATCTTTCCTGTGGTGCTGCTGCCGACAGAGCGGCCATCTTTATGAAAATCGTACGTGTGGTTGGAGGATTGCGACTCGGCTCTACAAAGCAGACTGAAAGCAGCTCCGTCTGACACAGGGAGGGCGGGACTCTCCAGGAGCACCGCGCGATCTTTGGGAGAGAAAGAAACTCATGTTTTGCTTTCACCAAACTTTTTTTCCCATTTCTAATATAACTCACTTTACTTGGTGGTTGGAAAACACGTCAGACACAGACTGCTTAAAGTTTAACTGTAAACAGCATGAAACACAGTGTTGTGTGTAGTACCAGAGACTGTGATGTTGACGGCGTTGCTTCTCTCGCCGTCTTCAGACTCACACCAGTACACCCCGGTGTCTGATGGGTAAATGTTTCTGATGATGCAGGTCGAACCCGAGGAGGAGGTGCCCCAGCTGGAGGAGCAGGGTCTGATCCCACCATCCTCCGTTGTCCTCTTCACCTTCCAGCCGGTGGAGTTCAATTGATCCTCGCAGCTCAAAGAGACGGTGTCGTACCTGAAGTACTGACACCTGTCCGGGCTGACCTGAAGACAGGCTGGCATGGAGGGAAGGAGACAAGGAAGGAAGGAAAGATAGATATGAGAGAGAGGAGGAAAGAGGAAGTGCGGGGGATGAATAAAGGGCACAGAGATCACAAAAGAATAGCCAAAAGGCAGATGAAAATGAGGAATTACAAAGAAATAAATAAAAAGGAGAAAGAAAAGGAGGATAAAAGATACATAAGCAAAAACAGGAAAGCCGAGAGAGGACAAAAAGAGGAGAAGTGTGACAAAATATTAGAGTTAAGTGTGAAAAATGCCAAAAAAGTATGAAAAGGTGAGAAAAAGGAGGGTAGAATGAAAAGTAAAAAGGTTTGAAGAGGAAAAACGCGAGAGAGAGGCAGCAAAAGATGACGACAGATTGAGATTGAAACAGAGAAGAATAAATGACACGCAGAGGAATTAAAAAATGGCACAAGAGACAAGAATGAACCAGTGAAGACAAGAATGCAAACAATCAACCAAAAGAGAAAATAAAGTAATGACATTTCTAAACTCAATACACAGTAAAATCTTGTTATCACAGATTATTTCCTTCACAGTGAAGAAACGTCAGAGTTTGTACTCACACAGCACCAGGCAGAATGGTGTTAACTGCATCCTGTCCTACCAACAACTGACGGTCGGACACGGCAGCAGTCTGATCTCTGTACTTCCTCTCTGAGAAACCCACCCTCGCTCTCACTGCCTCTCTGCAAGGTGTCATGGCTGCTTGTGTGCAACACCTTCAAGCAGCTTTCCTCCAAACAACAAACAAAACCTTAAAATCTATCAGTGTAGTTCAGGAATGTCCTAAACAAACAATCTACATTCACTAACATTTTATCACTTACACAGAAATATTTATTAGTTCAGTTTAAAAGGGAAAAACTGAAGGGCCGCAAGTTAAAAACTGGAGCTTAAGGCCCCCTACATTTCTAAGACTCCCATTTAACAGCAACCTGAGACCAGGGCCGTGTCTAGGCAGTGACCTGGGGTGGCACAGGCTACCATCCTAGTATGAGTGACAGTTTGAACTGTTTGATGAGTAAACTGAATTGTTATTTATAGATGCAGTTCAGTCTTGCCCCTTGTTTCCACTTATGTATGTGACTGGTGTCTGTAGATTTGCAAATATATGGATGATGCCTCTAGTGTCCAATGCTAGGAAGTGCATTTCTTTACAGATGGATTAAAAACCTTATAGAAACTACTGGTAGCCAAGGGGGAGAGGCAAATTTTTCCGTTATTCAACATCTAGTACTTTGGAATATTCGCTTGTAACACTACTGGGATAATATATATATATATATCTATATATACATATATAGATATACATACATACATACATATATATATATATAATATGATAACAAATAAGTGAAAACGTTGGCCTGCGAGGGGCACGGCGTGTTTTGTGACATATTTCAATAAAGAAACGTATGAACGACTGTATAAAAACCATATTTTCACAGAATGACATTAGGGTCACAATGCCTTAAAAATAAATTAGCAAGTTTTTAATCAAACAAACTCACTTGTCAATCAACACAGGCAGCTGAATTAAAGACAATAGCCTGTTAGCCAGTTAGCAGCCTGTTAGCTAAGCACACGGCAAATTTTGGACAGAAATATTAGAGGGGAGGAGTTTCGCAGGCACATCAGATACCACAGAGATTCCCATATGAGTGCATGTCCTGTTGACTCGTCTCTGGACACGTACTTATGTACGTGAAAATGAGGCTTTAGTGTTTAGTCTGCCAGAAAGCTGCATCACAGCATTGGAGCAGAACCACGGAGCGGAGCTTACAAGTAGCGATGGCCAAATGAAGCCTCATGAACCATTTGCTTTATTTTCTGACTCCACCAGATGGCGCTCTTGATTTAAAGATAAAGGCTGAAGGAATGCGATGAAACGTGCTTTCAAACCTTTGTTGAACAGACAGCGCATCTAGTGGCTTCAGAAAATAAAGACAGTGGTTCATAAAGCTTCACTCGGCCTTCACTACTTACAAGTGGAGTGATGACAAGAAGTCTCTGGGGATTCAGGCCACACTGTTCTCATTACTTGTCGTGACTTCTAAAAGAGCTTTACTCTAATCTATACACAGGAATAAGTGCGGTGTTTGTAATTAAAGTATGTTATCGTGGTGGAGACAATAATGGTAAATTAAAAACGTGCCCACACGTGCGTCAGCAAAGACACCATATGACAGAACAACAGCTAAATACGATTGTGAGGTCACTTTGAATTCTGACAGCAACAATTCTTAGATTTTATTTTAGGTCATAAAACCTTTTGGAAAAGCTTTGAAAAACTGAGAGCTGGTGGTTTGAAACCGTCAGACATGCAGTGCAGGAGCAGAAAGATGTTGCAGTACCATAATGGAACCACCAGGGGGTGCTGTTTGTGTGTTACCAGACTAGAAGTGTGAATGAAGTGAGTGCAGAAATAAACAAAGAAAGTGCTTTATTTTAAAGGAGTGGTGAACATTAAAAAGAACAGCTTAAAAAAAATCATACAAAAATTTAAGTTACATAATTTATACAAAAATCTGGAATTAAATAGAGAATCAATACTTTATCACAATTACACAGCAGTTTTAAATAAAGGAATCTCCATATTTACAACCCCAGCTGTCAATACTTTATTGTGCTGTAGACATTACAATATGCAATGCATGATTTAAGTTAAGGTAATGTGCTGCATGCTTCACCAAGGCGAAACTACAACAAATAAATTAAACTGGGGATTAAAACTCTGTGGTGACAACCGTCAAACAACCCAGACGTGTGCCAGCTTGGCTCTTCAGTTGTCGCACCAAAAGTATAAAGTACTGTGTAAAGTACTTGTAAAGTGTAAAGTACTTCTATTACAGTGAAGAGTCACTTTAGCATCAGCTGAGCAGGAAAAACTGGAGAAATATAATCTCAATATATATATATAATACATGCCAAAATGACAGAGAATGTAATTCAACAAGTAGGCTATGTTTTCTTTAGTGTTACATGAAAAAAAGAATCATTGTGTTTTTGTTTCTTTAAATCAGCTAGCATCTGTCCATGGAGTCGGCCATGTTGCACCATCACTGATTTTGCAGCAGCCGGGTATGAACAAACCAAACACTGTCTCTAGATAGGGACACTGGCATTGGCCCCAGAGTTAGCAGCCCATCTGTGATGAGCAATTTTGGAGGAAAGACTTCTTTTTTTTAAGGTGAAACTTCTTTCTGTAGTGTTTTTAGCAGTTTAAATCACCAAGTCTGTTTGTTTTGGCAAAAAAAGAGACCTCTGCTACTAATATGGCTCCTGGTACAAACGTTCTGAACGTCTGGATCTGCAGTTATTAGAAATAAAAAGGTGCTGGGCTAGCGACCTGTCTGTAACGTGAAACTGCTTAACTCATACCAGTTTAAATCACTGGTCTGGTTGTTTTGGGGAGGAGGAGACCAGCTCCCAGTAAAAACCTCCCGAACAATGAACATCAAAGGAATTCTAACCAGGAGACGCCACTACATGCCACTATGTGTTTATATGTTTATTTGGTTTGTTTCGAAGAACTACGAGACCGACACCACTCTCATGGCTGTATGGCAAATATGTAGCACCCAGTTAGCTTAGCATGAAGACTGGAAACAGAGGGAAACAGCGAGCATAGCTCTGTCCAAAGTCCACCTAGCAGCACCTCTAAAAAAATAGCTAAAATTAACAAGTGTTTAAATGGTTTTTTTCAAATACAGAGTTGTGTTTTTTGTAAAAAAAAATAGCAAGCTAGCTGAAAAGCTGATGAAGTAATTTTTCAATCTCTTCTGAGCAAATTAAAGTTCCTACGCATTTCAAATTCATCCCTGTTTTATGTTTATAACTGAGCTCAGGTATGACGGATAGAGAGAGCTGATTTTCTTATAAAGAACCATATTTTAACTAAAGGTTCAAAACACAGGTCTGTTCACCAAAATGATAAAAAATTAGATACTGCACTTACTGCTCGTGGTGTCTACTAGTGATGGCCCAATAAAGGCTAATGAACCACTACACCCCGCCAGATGGTGGGCTTGGTTTAAATAAAAAGGCTCAAGGAATGGCAATTCTTCCAACACAGAGAGCACCATGACGCTTCATTTGACCATCACCAGTATCTAACCATGCAGATAGTTTCATTTTCCTGCTTTGTGTTTAGTCTGACTCTTCTGTTAAATTTTCCAGGAGCAAGAAGCGATTATTAGACGTGGAATGTTGGCGCTGAAGCTTGACCTTCGGACGGGGCCGAGCACAAGTATCGCTCATTGAGCGGCCGATACTGCCGAGCTTTTTCACTTTAGTGCTGGCTGAAGTAGTGCTGTGGGCCTCTGGGAAGTTTAAAATAGGGCAGCTGTATCGACGGGCTTTGCTGGTTGGGCAGCTGGGTAGTGAGAAGCTGTTTTGCCGTAAGATGCCGCGTTTCCGCCCGCTGATCCGGGGTATGTTGCCAGATTTTGGAGGGCTGTTGATGGTTGAGGCTGGAGGACCGTGGAGAGTCGTTGGCTGGCCGTACTGGCCAACAGCCGCACTTTGCTGGGGATTGTTGTTGTTCTGTAGTTGGCGGATGGTCTCGTCTTTCTTGTGAAGGTTTGATTTGAGGTCGGCCACCTGTTTTGTCAGCATCTCAATGGTCTGAGATTGGTCATTGGCCTTGACAACCTTGACACTCATTAACACCTCGGTTTCAGAGGTGCCACTTACTGTGCTTTCATCTGATGACTGTCTGGACACTGGCGATTTTGAATCCTCTGTTATGTGAACACACAAAAAAGACACAATGCACCATTAGTATGCACAACCATTAGCAACGCAATTGCCCAAAATAAACGTTGGCATAGTACGTTTTCTGAAATCTGTGAATAAGCTAGTTTGCCCATTATTATATTGTGGATACATTAAACTGTTTGCTGTGGTTGATGTGTGGTTAGGTTTAGGCGTAAAAACCACTTGATTATGGTTAGGAAAAGATCATGTTTTGGCTTTTCATGACACTATCCAAGCAGGAAATGCAGCAATGTCTCAGTACAAAAAGAGCCACAGATCCCTGAAAAACGCCCATGTTTGGTGGCTAAAAACAGCTATGTCTTCCTAAAAAACAACCGGTGTTGAGGTTTACCCCAGTTCTAAGCCGTGGGTAACAAAGTCCCTCAAAACTCTTCTTAATAAGAAGAATAAAGCCTTTAGGGAGGGGAACGCCTTAGAAAAGCGCAATCTGCAATCAGCTCTTTTTATGCCAGATTTGATGTCCACGTTTTTAATGATGAAAATGATAATGATTTCTAAGATTAGAAACAGTCTTCTGTCGGCCCCTCCTTCAGATCCCTTTTTTGACCAACACAGTGTCATCAAGTAAGAAAAGTCCCGGTCCAGACAACATTGGTGGTCGCCTTCTAAGGACTTGTGCAGAGCTACTAGGCCTTATTTTTAACTATGTTTTTAATTTATCTCTCACCCAGCAGAGGGTGCCCTCTCACTGTCCAGCATCCTGGTTCGCCTCAGGGCTGCGTCTTATCTGCCTTCTTGTACGTTCTCTATACTAATGACTGTAACAGCCACCACAACAACAGATTCGTCATTAAGTACGCTGACGGCTCAGTTATTGTCAGCCTGCTGGCACTCGCTCGTGTGCCCCGCGGGCCACTAAGAACAGATACAACTACATACTTGCGCACATTATCTCCCCTGAGAGGGATTGCACTTTATTACACTGTGTGCCCAGAATTTAATTTAAGCTATTTTAGTCCTGCTTTAGTCCTGTTGCTCACTGCTCGCTGACTGCTGCCTGTGTCAGTAGTCTGTGCGCATGCTACCTGAACTACCTGTCTGTATCTATTGTAGGTCTTGTGTATTTTGTACCTCCTGCTGCTGCAACCTAAATTGCCCTTTGGGACATTAATAAAACTTGAACCTTGAAGCTTCTGTGCTCATTCAGCTTTGATTAATTTAGAGCTGAATTTTTATCACCAGCAGCGCAACGAATGTTTCTAACTATGAGTGAGTGTCTGTGCCAAATGCAGCAGTGTCTCAGGGTTAGTGACTTACCAGATTTGCCACATCTCCTCCACAAATAGACACCTAACCCACATGATGGAGCCAACAGAAGTAAGATGACCCCTCCCACAGCGACAGCAGTTGTTAGAGAGCAGGACTTCCAGCCTAAAATGAGAATAAAACAGACAATGACGTGAAAATGATCTGATATGTTGTAAATATCACAAATAAATTATTTGATGTTTGATGCATTTCAAAGAGCTCTACGTATAATGTGGGAAAATCAAAATGTGTTACAGTCAGATATAAACATTTAATTGACCATCTTGGCTAAAGCTGCAGTTTACCTTGTATGACAGGAAAGTGTGTGGTCCTGGTCTGGTTGGTCTCTGGCTGATGAACTCTGCATGTGACCCTGCGAGGACAAGACATTAAAGTTTCCAGTTTGATTTATAAATCACACCTGTAATAAGATAAAATAAGGTAATATTGATCCCAGGAGCAAATAAGTGCAGATAAAAGGCATATAAAACTAGAATTAGAACAGAAGTAAAAGACAAGTGAAAGACAGTCAGTAACAGCTGAGCCATCTTGCAGAGTATTCTTTTTTTAGCTATTGTGGCTGATGTTTCTGCGACCTGCATGCTAACGAAGAAGTTGGATAGTTCTTACAAATGGTCTTCTGGACAGCCCTAGTTTAAACGTTGAATAATGGCCAGAAAACTATTTTCCAGAACATGATGATGTCACAGTAGTTGGGTTTCCATCCACCTATTTTTATTCACATTTTTGACAATTGCGGAAAAAAAACTTGAATGGAAATGCAAGAAATTTGAATAAAAGGCCGAAATATCAAAAAAAGTTTTTACACTTGGAGGGGGTGGAAAAGTCAGCGTATCGATATTAGGAAAATGCGACTTTTGGCAATGGAAACACATTTAGCGAATAAACGGTGACGTTGGCTACTTCTACGAGTCCACAGTCAGAAAATGGCGGCAGAGGAAGGGAGCGTGAGATATGTCTGGGGCGGCGACGAAACTGAATGTTTCCTTCAGTTAATAAAAGAAGCAGTAGTTGTTTACATCAGTTGTGGACTTCTTCTGCGGGTCTTTTGCATATTTATTTTTAATTTTCACGAGAAGCGCCACCTGCTGCTCGACCTGCTGCTCGACCTGCTGACTCCCAGTACTTGCAAAACAAAAATGAATGGAAACGTGCATGAATTCGCATTTTCTTTTGCGCATTTTCACAAAATTTGCTTAAAATCTGTGGGCCCAGTTAGTGAAGCTGACCTTTGGGATATAAAATGTCATCACTTCATTTCATCTTGTCGGCATCTGTGTCAAATTTTGTTTTAATTCGGTGTGTTATGTGAGGCATCAAAGTTGAATCAGTTTATTCTCAAATCAAAGTGGATATTTGTTCCAAATTTAAATAAATTCTCTCCAGGCATTAGAGATAATGTGTACACAAGAATGAGACAGATGAACAGAAAATATTAATCTTCCTGTCACAGCTGTTGCCAACCCGTAGGCATAAAAACAAAAGTCTTGCAGTTGATGACTGTTTGCATAGTATCAAGTATCCACATCATTTTAATATTATTAATGTTGTAAAAGCTTATTTTCATATACACGGTTCAGCCAACATTTGTGGCACCAGTCTTTAAATATGTACTTAGCTCTACGCTTAGCTAAGGTTGAACTGCGGTGTCTGTCGTAACTAAAAGCCGTACAGATGTTCTTGGCTCAGTTTTACAAAAAATAAATGACCTCTGAAGTTTAAAGATGGAGCCCAGTGGCCTCTTGTAGAATATTAATTCAAGCTTGAGATGCGAACCTGCTGGCAGCATCCTTGAGAGTCACTCTTCGCTTCACAGTGAAACATCCCCGGGCATCTTGATCTCTTCTGAGGTCATCGGCACGGATGTCGTTTGCCTGATCATCCAGGAACGTGATCTCAGGCTCCGGCTTCCAGCACTTTGCCTCACACTCAAGGGTTATGCCTCCACCTTCAACTGACGTGACGGAGAGTTTTGGCTCGGAAACTGCATCTATAAATAACAGGGAGGACACGTGTGACCTTTGAATGTGCCATCAAACGTTTAACGGATATCAGTGGGAACAATACTTAATACAGCCATTTTACGTGAGACATAAATTTCAACACCTGATTAAAAAAAGTGTCAACAGATAACTTTAAGGAGTGTCTCGTTCTCACTTTGTGGTTGGAAACAGACAGTTAGTAAAACATACCATGCCTGAGCATGTTGGAAAAGTAAATCCGTAACACCTGTTATTGTCAGTCTTTGTTTCGACACATCGTTTGGGTGAAGCTCTTGGTTGTATTTTTAGTTTCCGGAACTAGTGAGACCAGGATAATGTTGTTTAATTAAAGAACAAAATGGAGCTTAAGACACAAACACCGAAAAGTTTTCCCAGGTGATCACATAGCTCATGAATTTGATCCACACCTAAACTGAGTAATTCTATAATTGCAGCTCGGTGTTCTTATTTGTTAGCAACAAGCCCCGTGTAACCATAACATATCTGCCAACATGGTGTGATTCAACTAAGTGTTATTTTCATTAGAAGATTTATATTATGTTGCTGAATTAACTCATCAATCATTTAACCCCTAAAATGTCAAAAAAGGTCAATAAATGCCCTCAGAATTCACCAGAGTCCTTGGTGACCACTTCAGATAGTCTGTTTTCCCTAATGAACAATACAAACCCAAAAGGTTTCTTAAACTAAAATGATTTAAAACATAAAAGCAGCAGATCTGTTTATCTGAGAAGCTGGCACCAAAGAATATTTGGCAATTCAAAGTACCAGCATCTTTGTGTAGTTATATACT
This sequence comes from Epinephelus awoara, assembly GCA_035609425.1. NCBI lineage: Eukaryota > Metazoa > Chordata > Actinopteri > Perciformes > Serranidae > Epinephelus > Epinephelus awoara. The sequence goes on along the minus strand of CM069315.1, from coordinate 29,547,764 downwards.
CTGTATGTGAGAGAGGTCAAAGGAGAAAGAAATGAAATGAAGTTGTTGAAAATATCTTTAAAAAATTGGCTGATTTCATCAAATCTAGCTCAGGCCTGAGGGTATAGAGTCAGATTCAGGTGAAGCCTGAAATAAGTAGGTGAATTACACACTGAGGCCTGAAGGAATCATCAGGATCAGTTTTAGGCCTTAATTATTGTCAGGATCAGGTTAAGGTCCGAGGGAATTATGGGGATCGCACTAAGCCCTGGATTAATCTTTAGGCTCAGGCTTGAGGGAATTGGCCAAATCAGTTTCAGGCCTAAATTAATCATCAGGATCAGTGTTGGGCCTTAATGAATCATCAGGATCAGTTTGAATCACCAGGATCAGTTTCAGGCCTAAATGAATCATCAGGATCAGTGTTGGGCCTTAATGAATCATCAGGATCAGTTTGAATCACCAGGATCAGTTTCGGGCCTAAACGAATCCTCAGGATCAGTTTCAGGTCTTAATGAATCATCAGGATCAGTTTCAGGCCTAAATTAATCATCAGGATCAGTGTTGGACCTTAATGAATCATCAGGATCAGTTTGAATCACCAGGATCAGTTTCGGGCCTAAACGAATCCTCAGGATCAGTGTTGGGCCTTAATGAATCATCAGGATCAGTGTTGGGCGTTAATAAATCATCAGGATCAGTTTGAATCACCAGGATCAGTATCGGGCCTAAATGAATCATCAGGATCAGTTTCAGGCCTAAATGAATCATCAGGATCAGTTTGAATCATCAGGATCAGGCTAAAGCTTCAGGGAATTTGCTTAAGGGAATATCGGGCTCAGGCCTGAATGAATCGGTAGGATCAGGCTCAGGCCTGAGGGAATCTGAAGCTGAATCAGGCTCATCCAGATGAATCAAACTGTCAGGCCTGTGCTGCACTCTTAAGCGGACCCTCCTCGATGACAGACTGAGGGAAGTTTTAGGAGACCACAATGCAACTGAAGATAAACGCACTTGACTCGACGTACCCACAACAAGCTCCACTGCTGTGACGTCCCTCCGTTTGTCTCTCCACAGCGTCTTGCACTGGTACGTCCCTGCGTCAGACAGCTGGACATTGGAGATCCTTAACGAGATGTTTCCATTCTTCAGTTCTTTGGAGATTAAGCTCGTCCTGTACCGGAAGGCGGCGTTCTTCATCGCGTGGTCCTCACAGCCATCCCGGTACAAGAGGACGATGTTGTCTGGCTGCAGACCTGCCTTAGACCACTCCACTGCTGGAAAGTCATGAGTGGCAGTGTTGCTGAAGCTGCAGGGCAGAATGACGGCTTCCCCGGCCAAGGCCATGACCGTCTTTGGTGAACCATGCACTGAGGATTCTCCTGGGAAAACACAACAATAAATCATCGTAAGACAGACTGTACACACTGAGTATTGTTTACGGACATAAGTGAGGAGGACAAAACTTCAGACACATCTCTCAGTATAGTGCAGTACAATTCAACAGCACCACGAACTAAAGCCTCCAAACTGAGAGAAAAGTTTAAGCCACGACTTTTAAAATCAATCTCAACAAGGTCAACAGTAAAAACTTCATGAAGGAAGATTTATTGCCGGCTGTCGCTTTACACTGGACTGGTTTTTAATTAAAGACTCTTTGGTTGATCTGCACACAACTCAAAGACACAGATGTTGCATCACACTGTGTTGTTTCCACCCTGCACATAATTATCCGTCATGAGTCACTGCTTTTATTATATTCGATCTCTATCTATCTTTTAAAAACCAAACACAACCTGTGGCTGAACTGAACCCCGCCTACACAATCTGTTACTTCCTGCCCTGAACTGGACCAACAGGAGTGTGAAAGTGTGTTAATTGTTTGCGTGACATGATTCACCCTCCCAAATGCACAACTCCCAGCTGAGTGAAAGTATCAATGGAAGCACCGTTGGCGACTCAGCCCTTTCTTTGGTCAATGTGCAAGTCATAACAGCATCCGAACCCCTGAAAACAACACCCACACTTTCCCCATGAAAACAGGAGACAGTTGATCAGGACTGGCTGACAAGAGGAGTCTCAAACACGTGGAACACTAAAACAAAAGCTTGTGCAACATTTTAACGCAGCGGTTCCTCATGCTTTGAATGCCAAGCACGTTATTAAAAATTCCACCTGATGGAAAACTACTGTACATGTACTTCAAAGCACCGGCAGTGGGTACAGTGTGGGAGATAATGAATCGTCATTTAGGTCATGACTTAAATGAAAAAAAAAAAAAATATATATATATATATATATATATATATATATATATATATATATATATATATCAGAATCAGAAAGAACTTTATTGTCCATTGCAGAGCAGTGGAAATTTGTCTTTTTGACGTGGCTCACACTAAAACACAAGTTAAAATACGTAAAAGACATAAAATACATAGTATAGTAGGAAACTGGGGCAAATTGGTCTTGGGAATCCCTTCAGAGCAGCGTTAGGTGTTTTATTGTGTTTCCCAAACATCACCAGGCGTTGACCCTCCAGGAAAAGTAGATGCTGTGCCGACTGTGACTCCAATATGCCACACATGAGAGACTGAGTTGGGGGGTCAGTGTTGCCAACCAGTGGCGTAAGGTAGTTACGACTGGCCCCAGTGCACGCTGTTATGACGGGCCCTAATGCACGCTAGCTACTAGAGTTGTACCGATACCAATACCAGTATCAGGAATGTCTCCGATACTGCCTAAAATATGGTATTGGGTATCACAATGCCTCACGTCATTACATATACGCACGCTTCAGGCAAACGAAATGGAAACGGAGCGGAGTTTAAAACGCACTCTACTCTAGCCTTTAAAATGACTTTTTCTTTTTTTTTTTACCAAGTTGTGTGGCTGCACTTTAACCTATGTCTTGATCTGTGTCAACACTTGATAATAATAATAATAATAATAATAATAATAATAAAAAGTTTTATGGCATTCATTCTACTATTATGTATTTATTTCTTAATATTTTACATAGAATTTTAGGAGTTGAGACATACAACAATTCATATCCCATCCATTTTTATTTTGCGCGGTCAGTACTCAGTATCGGCAGATACCTAAGGTTCAGGGATTGGAATCGGTATCGGTACCACCTACGAGGTATAAGACGCACACACAAATCCAAAGGAATCTACTTTAGGGAGCTTTGCTGCTTCTTCCTCCTGTTGGTTTCTCTCTTGTCTTTTCTTACTGCTGCTTTTATATTTAAAAGGCATGACTGCTCGCTGAGCTTCAGATGCGCTCAACTCGTCAGTCTTGACAGATTTTGCGCCTGAGCTAGCTCCTGTATCGTATCGTCTGGTCACATGATCAAGTAGAGACTTGACATAAGACAACATCAATCTACATGTTACCATCAGTCATCATTGCAGACCTGTATATGTTATTCACTTACTTGATTTGTTTTTTATATGTACGTAGCTTCATCACAGTTTTTATAGTTTTTTGTAGAATAAGCATTTAATTTTGTGATAGATTGCTACAGATTGTTTTACCCAAGAAAAGAAAAGTAGAGAAAAGAAAATTATGATGGAGATAGATTCGCATTTTATAGATGGTACTGTCTTTAATTTAATGTGAGGTGTTGTTCCATTTGACTCCCTGCAACCTCACTGCCTGTACTGTCTATATTTACGCTCCTTTTTTTTTTTTTTTTTTTTTTTTTCCTACTTGTCTGCATTGGTCTTCATAGCTTAGCGCCACAAAAGGGTGCAAGCTTCTTGTGAAGACTGATGCACTGTTAATCTTGCAGTCAAGTATTTTATACCCAGAATGCGTGGTTGTGACCGTCACCCACCCTCCCTGGAGACTAGCCTATCAGCCTTTATTGGAAAAGCTTCCTAATATGAGCCAGAGAGGGCCGTGATACACCAAGGTGTGTTAAGGGGAAGGTAAGGAACAAGCAAGGGGGAGGGGGCAGGTGCAAGTCCTGAGTTACATAGTGACAGTGCATGCGGAGGAGAAGGAGGGAAAACAAACAAACAAACAGACAAAAAAAAAAGGGATAAACAGGCAGTGTAGCTGACGTATTGTGGCCTTGAGGTGGTTGTGCTCCATGCAGATTATCAGAAATAAACATATACATGTCTACTATACTGTACTGAAAAACAGAAACAAAAGAGAAGTCTATACTGAACACCAAAAATGTGAGAGTCCTGGTGGAGGGGGAAAGCCCGCCTGTAGAGAAGAGAGAGCGCAGTGTGGAAAGTTTGAGAAGCAAGTGGGCCCCTTTGAAGTGATCCCATCAGTTCTTTGTGATGCGTCACGGGGCTGAAGTAACGAACATGCATGCGTGTATTTGAACCCTCCCAATGTGTTTATGAAAACCAACACCAGGGTCCAGGGCCGGCCCTGCGGGGGAAGGGGGGCGGCCCGTCACCCCAAGACCACAGGAGCGCCCAGACCCCAAGACCAGGGAGCCACAGAGGCGGCAGGACGCCCCGCAGGCCCCAGGACCAGGGGCGGCAATGGCCATATATTTACGCTCCTGTTGTCGAGTAATAATTACAGGACACTGTTACAGGCTGGTTGATTGGTTGCTTCATTATGTGATGACGTCAATGTCGTTAAACTGTGTCATTACACAAAGTACATAATGATGCTACTCAGTCAAACTGGACATCCCTGCAAAAAAATGTTTTTCATGATGAGATATACGCCCTCGTTCCATTGACAAAAAACAAACGGGAATTTATCCACTGGATTCTTGCAGAAAATAAGCTCTGTGACAAACATACATTTATCACACAATTTAACTAATGGCTCTTTCCCAGACTTATTACTTACATAATAATAACAATTATTATTATTTTTTGTATTACGAGTTTTCTGATATTTTATGTGTAAATATGGAAAAGAGGCATTATTATATATTAAATATGCACTTTTCGTATACATTTTTAAACAGAAATCAGATTTCAAATAAACTCCTTAATGTGTATTTTGGACGTATTCTTTCCACAAGTCCATAAGAAGACATGTTACGGAAGCAAAATAGCCCAAAATCTCATAATTGTTTTCGCCTGGGCCGTCTCGCCTTGATGCACAAACTGTTCCTAAGAGTTCAATACGCAAGCTGTTTGGCTCCATAAAATCTTTCTGATACCTTTAACCACATAAGTAAAAACTCGGGCTGTCAATCACAATTTTTTTATCTGTTCTAAATGTACCTTAAAGAGATATTTGTCAGGTTTTTAATACTTGTATGGAATACGTTATGCAAGTTTAATGTTTATTATTATTGGAACGATCAAAATCAATCACAAACTGTGTGAACATAAATAAACATACAATCCAAACATCTACATTTATGTTGGTAAACACATACAACCTGTTTAAAGAAATATTGGTGTCATGTTGGATAGTAATTCATGCTCTGAACAACACGTGACCAAGCCGGTCCAGTCATATCTTTATCACCTCAGAGATGTTGCCAAACAAGATCTACTTAAACTTTTAGAGATTCAGAAACTGTTGTTCATGCTTTCATCTCGGCGCACCTTGATTACTGCAACAGCCTTTATTACTGTCTTATCAAAAAACCTTGCAACAACCTCTGATGGTTCAGAACTCAGAGCCCAGGCTGAAGACTAAACAGGACAGAGCTGGAGTAGGAATTGGTCCTAGGTCTGTAAGGGATCCATTTGGGATTGGGGGGACTGAGTTCATGAACTTACACAAGAAGATCCTGCAGACAGAAAATCTTTGACATGGGCTGAAAAACAACCACCTGCTTCATCGCTGAGTCATCTCATTAAATACAGGTAAAAACTAGTTGGCATGCAGGGCACACCCACTGAGTCTCAATAAGGAATTTACAGTGGTGGGGGAAGTATTCAGATCCTTTGCTGAAGTAAACTACCAATGCAACAGTGTAAAAACCCCATTACGAGTTAAAGTCCTGCATTTGAAACCTTCATTAAAAGTTTGTTTTACGGAAACGGATCCATCCATGACCCAAAATTTTACAGTTAAGTCTACACAAACGCTCCAGACTGTCAAAACGACATAGAAACTTTATGTTCGCTCAACACAAAAACTCCTCTTTTGTGTTTTTTTGTGTTCGGTCAACAATTTTTGACTTAATTTGACTAAAATTTATAAGTCAAGTTTCATTGTGCACTTAAGATATTGTGGTGTGTTGGGGCTAAATGGATGGAGTTTCCCCACATGCCATGAGACAACATGCAATTATGGGTAACTCACGTTACCCATAATGCTTTCATTAATGTATTTCACAGTGGTTCTGATGAGTGAAGTCGTGTACTCAGTAAGTGACATCCTGCCTGTGTGGATATTAGAGTGCCCAATTTTAAGTTGTGCTCCCTTGTTTCGAATGCATCTCTTTTCCTTATTCTTGCAGCTGAAAAAGTTAAACTACGCCACTTACTGTCCAAGATGAACCTGACGCTTGGTCTTGACCTCTTGACCCAACCCTAACTAATCCTGATGAGCGTTTTCTAACCTCAACTAAATGTTTGTTTTTTAATTCAAAATTTTTGTTTAACATCAGTTTAGACTCACAAGTCAGTCTTTAGACGCTTTGCTTGACTAAAGACTGGTGTCTTTCTCCTTGATTTTGTGTTTAGATGGGCGGATACAATTTCAGAGTTTAAAAAAACTCCCTACGTTGCAGAACCAAACGTAAATCTGCAGGACGTCCTTCGGTGGCTCGCTGAACTCTTGTGCTTGTAAACATAGTCTGATTGCATTAAAAGTTTTAAACAAAGTCGCTGTAAGTCCTTTATTTCCACAATCTTGTGGACTGAGCACACGTTTGATAAAATCTCTCGGCATCCATTTTCAAGCTCTTTGTGTTTTTGTTTCCTTGTGGACGAGCAAAGGGGGAGCGCACATTTCTGGGAGGGCATGTCCTTTTCAAAAATGCAAGAGGCGTTGCTTTGTTGCCGGCCGTTTTCTCTGGTGTGTTAAACACACTTTAGAAAGGAGTGTCCCCAGACGATCAGAGGGCGGAGATCTCTGATCGTCTGGTGGCGAGACTAACCCCAATTAAACAAATTCAATGGACTTAAATCATTTTTGATCCTGTCCCAATCACCCAAAGGTCTTGTCCCAGTGACCCAAATATTACGGAAAAAAACCTCTCCTCAAACGGACAGGTAACAATACGGTCAGTATTACAGAAACATACACAGAGTCTTCATTCAGGGTTGTCAAACATTTTGCCCGGGGGCCAGAACCGGCCCACCAAAGGGTCCAATCTGGCCCCACTTTGCACACCTGATATCGATGCAGTTATGAGGTGCAGCTGTCAGGAGCAAGTTCTGCTTCAGAGGCTTTTCAACCCCAACCAGCAAACAGCTCTCTGAATAAGTGCTGAATACTTATTGTGGTCATATTTAACGAAATTAAACATTGTGCAAAATATTGTCAACCAGCTGCTTCAGTACAAAAGAATCTGCATCAAACACTTGCAGCCCTGCAGCTGACGCACGGCCTCAGGTTTAGATATGTAAACGGTTTGTGAGGCAGGGGATAACTCAACCTGCTTCTTCAATAGCTTCCACTTCAGTGCGGTGTGGTGATGCCAGCACTACTGCAAAAGAGTGGAAATGTTTGGGAAAATGTAACGACAGCAAGTCTGAGACTGAATATGGAAAAACTTAATGTAGAGTTGTTAATGTTTTTAAAATTAACTTGTACATCTTTACACTAAAAGAAAAGGAAAACTGTAAAACTTGTTTTTATTTCTAGGTTATTCTACAAAGGTTTTACTGGTCTGATCCACTTGAGATCAAATATGGCTGAATAAGGTCCATGAACTGAAAGGAGTTAAAATAGTGTGTCACGCCTCAGTGGAATATGAAGAACTGTCTTTCCTTCTCAGATTGTTGGAAACATCTTCACCATTACAGAAATATATCAGTTGAGCTTTTTTATGTCAAGAAAACTTACAAAAGGAGGAAGTTCAAAAACCGCAAGTGTTTCTGTGTTTCTGGAAAATGAGGAAGTGCTTTGACTCTTAAACAATTCGTCGCATGACCACTTTACATTTCCCTGAAGAAACTGCTTGGCTTACTTTCAAACAAAGGAAACTCAATCTATTTCTAACAGTTTTATTATGAGTCCAGTCATTTGCATGCTGTTAAAGACAAACAACTTCAAACACCTGTAAACTCTGTCACATACCTGAACAGCAACACAGCAGAGCAGCGACCAGGAAAACACGATGATGCATCACCAGCACACAAAGTCTGGAGTCTGAACTCTGCTAAAAAAAAAAAAAAAAAGTTTTTGAAAATGAATATTCTTGAGTCAGATCATTAAGTCCTGTCAGCAGCGGAGCGTCGGTCACTCTGTGCACACTTCACTCTCACGCAGTCACAACCTGCGGCCAGGGTTCAGTGCGTCACCGGATGGCACGTTCAAGATCACTGGGAAAAGTCAACTGTTTTGCACTGACGTACGCTTGGAGTGACAGTAAGGTGAAAAGCTGTCGCTAAACATAAACAGCAAAATGTAATATTGACAAATAATGCAGTTATAAATGTGCAAAATATTGTCATCCTGAACACAGTTGTAGGTTTCACTGCTTTAACTGAAGCAGCAGCTTTAACAGCTGGCACACATTTCATAAAACTGCACCGAGGAGCAAAATAGACAGAAGTGTGTCCTGAAAGTGGCTGATGATATTGTTAACACATCAAACCTAATGTCAGGAAACTTGTTTACAAGTCTCTTTGGACTTAAATGGTGTTTTTGGTGAAAGGGTTTGATTTACACTTGTAATTTCCCAGTTTCTGAAATGGAATTGAACGTCACATGAACATAAAGAGCTGTCCCACAAAGATGTGGCAATTTCCTTATCGAGCACTTTACACATGGGCTGGGCTGTGCAGATGACACAGCTCAAATAAACGTAACTAAAAACAAATAAAATCAAGTTCCTGCATCAGTGTCTGCACAAAACATATTGATCATCACATTAAGTAAAGTCAAGCTGAGAGTTGCATGTAGACAAACCACAGATACTTACATTTGGATGTGATTATGTGGCAAATATGTTAAACCTTTGTGTTTCAACAACGCTGTGAATAACAAAAAACACAGATCTTGCTTTGGCTTAAGATATCAGATTTGGGAAAAACAATTCCTGCTGGAAAGGCGGCGAGATCTCAGCCATAACAACTGCTTTTTGTGCCACTATCCATGCTGAGGAAACACAGATGGATCACTGCAAAACACACCCATCTGGTGCCTAAAAATCCGCTGGAAAAACACAGGTGGGTCGCTTCAAAACTCATGTTTTGTGCCACTGTAAATACAAAGACAAGTCACTACAAAATGGCCACATTTAGTGCCTAAACTGCTGCCAGAAATACAGCTAAGGGTTGCTACAAAACAGCCACATTTGGTGCCTAAAAAAGCACTGGAAACACAGCAATCGATCACTGCAAAACACTCATGTTTGATACCTTAAAAACCTCCATAAACACAACTACAAATCACTAAAAAACACTCGTTTGGCACCTAAAAATCTGCCGTAAACAATGATGGGTTGCTACAGAGCGGCAACATTTGGTCACTAAAATGCTGCTAGAAACACAGCTATGGGTTGTTAAAAAACCCACCCATGTTTAGTGCCTAAAAAGCTGCTGTAAACACAGTGAGGAGTCACTTCAAAACACCCACATTTGGTGCCTAAAAATCCGCTGTAAACACACCGACAAGTCGCTAAAGGATGGCCACATTTGGTGCCTTCTATGCTGCTAGAAACACAGCTAAAGGGTGCCACAAAGCACTCACCTTTGGTGTCTAAACGCCACTGGCAATGCAGCAGGGACTCACCAAATCACAACCAGTTTTGTTGTCTGTTGGTCCTGACAGTGGTCTGCAGCTTGGCAGGCAATTTGGCCTCGGTGTTACGTCACCCACCATCACAAGGTCAGCTCACACACTACGTCACTTCAGAAGCATTGATACCGTATGTATAATCTAGCATGGTTTGCAGAATTGAACAATGCCAACATTTTCCTCTGTGGACTGCTGTTATGTTGTGTCATTTACAGTAGATTTACTTTTATAACTTTCTCTAACATAATTTCAAAAACATTTCCGTGATTCCAGTTGCATTTATCAATAAATTAAATGCTGAATTCAGTGCGCACAAACTTGAAACCCGAACATTTCTGCCACATCAGGAAAGGCAATATCACAACATCAAGTCCTCTCAGTGGGATCAGTGATCACATCATCCTCATTCATCTGTTTTTAGACACTTCCTTAAAATGCATTTCTATTTCGACTGCAGGTTAAAACATCTTCATGGCCTCTGTTGAGTCTTCTCACTCACTCAGCTGCAGCAGAAAAACCTGTTGATCCTGTTACAATTTCTTCATCATATCGTCGCCTGACAACCAAGTCAACAAAACAAAACCTTTGACAGCAGCCTGTAACTGAAGATTACTGTAACATTACAGCAGCCTGTATTTATGTAAATTAACCGTCACCTTGAGCATCTTTCTAGGAAGAGAAATCCTCCAACACTGTGCCACAAACATGATGAAAAATATTCTTTAATGTCATTATAACTTTCTTTGGCCTAACCACCATTTACACTTTGCTACTCTTTGTGCAGCTGTCATCAACTATCTCTGCTAAAGTTTTGGCTAATTGTGTCAGAGAGGAGGAGACATCTGGCGCTTATAGGGACTCTGTATGGCGCCTCCCGGAGCTCAAAAACTCAAACTGTCTATAGGGAGGATGGGACTTACTTCCCAAGATACTCTTTGCTTTGGCCCCCGCCCTGTCTGTAGAGTTGGGTTGAGGGCTCTCGTGGCCTGCCAACTATTTAACTTTCCACTGTCACAATCCGAGAGTTTATTCTTGGATGTAGAGTTAGGAAGGTGAAAAGTGGAAACACTGTCAACCATAGTTTTGAGCATTAATTCTAAAATCTGCTGACAAACACCGAGGCCAGAGTTTCCTACGAAGATAAAGCAGCTGTGAGCATCCCTTGTAAATATACTCTGTATTTCCAGAGAAGCTCTATGCACAAATTTGAGGTACTTCTACTTTATTCCATTTTATGTTGCTTAACATTTCCCCTCCACTACACCTCAGAGCTTAATATGTTACCTTTAACTGCACTTTTCATATTAGAGTTTTTAAAACCCTTCATATCAATCCATTAAAATAATGACAGGGAACATTTTACTGTACACTTTTATTATAAGAACTTAAATTAGGTCAGATTGATACCAATATATTATTCAATACTACTTGCTTTTAAATAAGGTAGAATGCAGTACTTTTACTTGTAGTGGGGTATTTTCACAGTGTGGTATAAGTACTCTTACTGAGGTGAGGGATCTGAACACTTCTTCCACCAATGGCAGTGATGGTTGTCTGAGAAAAGACGATGTGCAGCTAACAAGCAAAGAATCAGACAGTCAATGGTCAGAATGTAAAGACACTGGTCCATGAGGCTTCATTTGGCCATCACTACTGTCCACCACTTTTTCTTACTACTGTATGTTTCCGTATCTACTCTGTATGTTATAAATCGTGTCTGTATGGATCTACACAAGGCATTAAACATCACCCCAGAGACATGGCAGGCTTAGAACTGCTCTTCATCACTCCTTACTTGGAGTAGAGCTGCTGCTCCTTCGCGTCGAAAGGGGTCAGTTGAGGTGGTTCGGCATCTGATGAGGATCCTCCTGGGCACGTCCCACTGGTAGGAGGCCCTGGGGAAGACCCAGAACACGCTGAAGGGATTACATATCTCGTCTGGCATGGGAACGCCTTGGGGTCCCCCAGGAGGAGCTGGAAAGTGTTGCTGGGGAGAGGGATGTCTGGGGTGCTTTGCTCAGCCTGCTGCCCCCGCGACCCGGCCCTGGATAAGCGGATGAAAATGGATGGATGGATGAACATGAAGCAACTGTCAGGAAATACCATCACATTTTTACCATAAATTGATAAATAAGTGGGCACAAACTAGTGCATAAAAAAGAATTGAAATGCAGGAAATACAATGTTTGACTTACGTTGTACTCATCTGAGAACCCCCAGACCCCTGTGTTCCTCCAAAAAAAATTAAAAATAAACCTTCACTCTTGCTAAGATACATACAGTGAACAGTTCACTGTGAAGTATTAAATCAGAATGGATGGATATTAAGTATTGAGAACAGTGTTTCACTTCAACCACAAGAGGGCACAAAAGGCAAAAAATACTTCACATAGTTTCTACCACAATCTAAATATTTAGATATGAAGTCATTTATATGAAGTGTCATATGGAAGTATGTCCACATTTGCGTCTTTCATGGACCTCGTGAATCTTTTAATTTTGTTGGTATAGACTTCTAAACTACAAAGATGTGGGTGAGTTCTCTACCCTCCCCCCTGCAGGGCTGCTGAGGGTGGGGTCAAAATAAAGTCACCCTTGAGTTGGTTTTATGTGTTCAACAAAGAGATGTTTTGTGACAGCAGTCCAGAAGCACAAGCTAAGGTGATTATTTTTCCCCACAGCAGGGAGAGGTGCAGTGTCACAGGAGCAAAGGGGCAATAGAGCAATAACACAAATAAGGTGTCATAAATGAGTAAACAGTTAAAAGGCAAAATATAATAAGCAGTCAGACAGGAAGTGGGTTACTGCTCATCACTGCATGCAGAGGTGGAGATATAAAGCAGGAAATAGGCATTATATGTAAACACCTCAGGCCAGCTTAGAGGCAGTTTGACCTGAAAACACTGAAATATCTTCATTGTCTTCATTTATGATTCTTTAACTTCTTGAAAACAGCACACGTAAGGCACATCTGCCAGTCTTTACCAAATAACAAAAGCAGTTTACCACAACAAAGGAAGTGCTCACGCGGATTCAAACACATGCGCATGAGAAATAAGAAACAACATCGAACAAGAACGGAGCTGATGTTTGCCTTCTAGGTAGGAAGCTTTAACAATTATAACTTTTCATTTCAGCACCATGACTTTAAAACCAACGTGAAGATTATTTTGAGTTGTGACAATGAATTGAATCATTTCTGCCGTGTTTATTAAGTTACTGTAACTGCTGTGGAAGAAGTGATTAAACCCTCTGAACACTGAGCTGAGGTAGTCACACCCAAGAACACTCCGTTAATGCTGCACTTTAAACGTTAGGTAAAAGTAAAGAAGTAGCATTGAACAGTAGTTTATTCAAATGTTGAAAGGTCTCGTTGTGAGTAACGAGTGTGACCTTAACATTAGCTGCATGATTTGGTGCCAAGAGATTTACTTTGGGATTTTTTTCAAACAATGTGACATGTTAATGTTGATCAGTATTTCATTTGTAAGGAACAAGGTATTTAAATACTACAATGCATTTCTTTTTGTTCTCTCTCACTCTTGCTTCCTGTAACAAACCACACTCGACTGCACATACAGCACGTGTCTGGCTAGTAGACAACACACATTATTTGTTTGAATCCAAAATAGAAACTTTTCATACGACACAGAAAGAAAACAAAAAGTGGTAAAGTATTAAGATGGCACTGAGAAGGCTGAGGAGAGAGCAATGAACCCAAAAAGCAAAACAACCTGTTACATTGTCTTGCAGTGCAAACATCACCGTCTTTCCCTGAAGAGTTTATGTTCTCTTAAGTTTGCCTTATTTATAAGCATGGTGTCGATGTCATGAATGTGACCCAAATAACCGTTTTCTACCATCTTACAACTGTATTTATTTTCAGGACTCCAGGATGCATCATCCGCTCGTCCAGCTCAGTGATGGACTGGCTCACAGTGGCCGCAGAACGCTTTTATACTCCATGATCGTCTTCCTTCTCCTTCTACAGTCCGGTGACGGTAATTTTAATGCAAAGCACAAGAATAACACCATGGTGCATGTTGGTGCATCACCTACATTAATACACTGAACAAAAATATAAACGTAACACTTTTGTTTTTGCTCCCATTTTTCATGAGCTGAACTCAAAGATCTAAAACATTTTCTATACACACAAAAGACAATTTCTGACAAATATTGTTCACAAGTCTGTCTAAATCGGTGTTAGTGAGCACTTCTCCTTTGCCGAGATAATCCATCCCACCTCACAGGTGTGGCATATCACGATGCAGATTAGACAGCATGAATATTGCACAGGTGGGCTGTTCATACTTGGTTGCTCCAATATCATTTCCACCATTGTTGTTTGATTTTTGTGTTTAAGTTTTGTTTCACTGTCCCCGTGTTGTTACGTACATTCTGAATAAAAACAAAGAAAAAAGGTAATGCTAACTGCGGGGCATGCTGGGAGCAGTGCCACCATCTTAGAGGGATAAGTAGTGATGGCCAAGTGAAGCCTCGTGAACCACTTTCTTTATTTTCTAACTCCACCGGATGGCGCTCTTGGTTTAAAGATAAAGGCTGAAGGAGTAGCAGTGAAATGTGACTTCAAACTTTTGTTGAACAGACAGCGCCATCTAGTGGCTTCAGAAAATAAAGACAGTGGTTCATGAGGCTTCATTTGGCCGTCACTAACAAAAACACATGGTTAGGTTTAGAAAAAAAAATCATCATGGTTGCACTCTACTGTTACACAGGAAGTAATAACTGGACTTCTGGTTAAAGGTTCAGGGTTTGGTGACCCATCCACCACCCCTCCCACCTGCCCTATGAGGAAAGGTAGCTTTGGTGTCAGCGTCCGACGCCGAAATCACTGACAAAGCAGTGTTTGACAACTTTGGAATGAGAACGGGCTGCAACACCAGTTGATAGGGATGCATTTTGAGCTATTTTGCGCATGCAAACACTGTAGCAACATGTCCACAGCACTGTGTATTACTGTTTTAATCGGACACAAATAAGTGCTAACAAACAGTATGCGTTGAGCAGCCATCTTGGATTTTGAGGTCAGGGTCAGAGATCTGACTTCCCAGGTCAAATGGAACACACCTTAATGCCACCGATCTGTTTCTTCTTCAGGTCAGCATCAGGTGGTTGGTCCATCTCAGCCAATACGGGCAACAATTGGTGATGACATCATTTTGCCATGCCACTTGGAGCCTGCCAAGGATGCTTCTGACATGAAGCTGGAGTGGGCGAGACCTGACCTGAACCCCGGGTTTATACATGTGAGGGCAAACCGCCAAGAATACGTAATTCACAAACAGCCATCGTACAAAGGAAGAACATCGGTGTCCAACGACAAACTGAAGCATGGAGACGTTTCACTGACACTCTCCAAAGTGAAAGTCTCTGATGAAGGAATGTACAGATGCCTCATTCCCTCACTGAATCAAGCAGCTTTTATTCAACTTATCGTTGGTAAGTGATCCTTTTATATGATTTAGAGTAAGACATTTAATATAATAATAAATGTATTTGATATAGCACCTTTCACAGTGCTTCACAAAATACAATCAAACAATAAAATATGCAATCAATAAAAACAAAGGCAAGACAACAGCTACTGAGGATCCAAAAAGAAACACACTAGGGAATAATCATGAGACAATTTAGGGTGGGACAAAGGTCATTTTGAAGAGATGGGTCCTCAGTTGACTTTAGAAGTTTCTATGGCATGACCATAGAGGGCTCTATATGTGAAAACAAGTTAACAGCCAGGCACGCTTCAGAGATGATTTGTTTGGAAAAGTAAAAAGTGAATCACAGTAGTCCAGTCAGGAGGACACAGAAGCATGGATAATCATCTCTAGCTCAAGTCGAGACATCACAGACCTGAGTACAGGTCAATGATTTAATGTGATGATCAAAATGCATGGCCTGATCAAAAATAACACAGAAATTCCTAAAATTTGACCGTATAGCTGACGAAAGGGATCCAATACTCTGGGAAACCTCTGAAGCAATTATCAGAGCCACCGTCTTGTCTGTCTTTTATTCTAAGTAGTTATTTGACAGTCAACAGTTATGTGATATACCTGTGAACTGGCTAATAATGTGACCTAGTGGAAGCACATATAAAGCAAATAATATTGGACCTAAGACAGAGCCCTGAAGTACACCACAGCGAAGGCTAGCAGTAACAGAAAGGACCAAGAGACACAGAGAAACTGACATATGTACTTGGTTGTTTTTACATAACTGAGAATTATATTGGGGCCCAGACATACCAAGCTGACTTCAAAGAACGAGCAGGAATTGAAGAGGACTGTTGCATCGCCTCACGTTGACGATTCCACATGCTGAGCAAAAGACGTTCACAGACGGTCCAACACTAACTGGCAGCTTGGTGTGTCCGGGCTTTAAGATGTGCTCATACATTAGAAAATGCAGCAGAATGACAAACACGGACAAACATGTTTTTGGATATGTTTGTAAAAAGTTTTCAGATCTTTTACTCAAAGGGAAAGTTTGATATTTGGAACACACATATCTGTTTACTTAGTACAAGCTGGATGAGAAGATTGATATCACTCTTTTGTTTGTACAGTAAATATAAAGCTGCAGCCAGCAGCCTGGTGACAAAGGTGACAAACTCTGCCTCGCAACACCTCTAAAGCCTTACTGTGATAGGTGCAAAAAAAGGAAGTACGGGGATTTCTTGAGTGGGTAGTAACTTCCTTTGTGTGTCTGTGGTTCTTCAAAAGGAACACAAGACACAGATGTAATCGAATCACAAGGTGTTGCACAGGTTTTCAAAAACACAATATTACACAAGGTGTCATGATCTTAAGTAAACATAAATTTTACTTTCCCTGAGTGTATGGTTCCCTAGTTATTTAAAAGCCAATCAGCATTCCTAAATTCTTAAAGGCCCAATCAGTACATTCGGTTGCGACACACATATATGCTTGTACTTTAGCAAAATATAGCCACGTCTGAAACCAGGCAACACTGTAATCATTAACTGACCATCTCATCAAAATGCCATTTTTAGGTGCCGTCTCCTCACCTGTAATCAGTTTAGCGAACAGATCCAGCAGGAGAGCGGTGTTACAGTGTGAGTGTGCAGGCTGGTATCCAGAGCCTGAGGTGTTGTGGCTGGACGGTGAGGGAAAGCTCCTCTCTGCTGGACCTACAGAGACAGTCAGAGGTCCTGATGACCTCTATACTGTCAGCAGCAGAGTGACTGTGGAGAAGAGACACAGCAACAGCTTCACCTGTAGAGTCCAACAGAGGAACATCAACCAGACCAGAGAGACACACATCCAGGTTCCAGGTAGAGACTATTAATAAATGTGTCAAATGCTTATTATAAATGCCATGCTGTTTTGTGACTGATCGTTTCAAATGATATCTTCACAGTCCTCTCTAGGTACGTGAAGTGTGTCATGGCTCCTGGCTTGGTCTGTGTCTGGCTTTGCGGTGTCCTCACAGTGCTTGGATGGCGACGAAGGTATAACTGTCCCATGGCACCTACAGAAATATTGTCAGCGCTGGTTGTTCTGTTGATACAAAGCATCCAGAACTGGCAGCAGAGATCAGGGTTTCCAGTCTGTCCTCTGTCAACAGTCGACACAGTTTTCGTCTAACTATGAAGATAAAGTTACTAATGACCTGTTTTGTTGATCACCAGGTTGACAGTGGTTCGTCAATATTTACATGAGAGGACTCAGGACTGACAACCATGAAACAGCAGGAACAGAAAACGGCTCCACTGCAGCAAGAACTTCAGGCAGAGAAAGAAAAGAAAGTTGAGTCCCTGAAAAGTCTGAAGGAGAGCCAATGGAGAAGGAACAATCGTTTCAGTTGGTGTCACTGGATTCACATTGTTGTTATGCGCCTGTTAGCATGCTGACAAATGACAAATGTTAGCATTTGGCACAAAGCACCTCTGTGCCCTAGTGCCTCTTCAGGGTGAAATCGGTTAAATGCACCCCTTTCTATGCAATACAATGATTAGTGCTAGCAGCCACAGTGAAAGTATTAGCGTCTCCAGAAAGCTGGTGGTAACTGAAGCGCACTGACAGACAGGGCTATGAAATCCCAGATACTGTTTCTTTCTATCGTGTTTAAATTTCTTGCCTGAAGTTTTGAGGAACGCCTCTGCACCTCATTGGTCAGGACCTGTAGCCTTCGTTTTTCGCTTTGCCATTGTTCCTCAAAGGCAACATTTATACTTCGCCTTAGGGATAATGCCATCGGCCACGTTTGCACTGTAACATCACTGGCGCAATATTTTTTTTGTGAATCTGACCTTGAGATGGGGCAGAGAGTTGTCACAGGTGATATACAATTCACGGTGCTATCGGCAGCCGCAATCTATTCTCTGTGGATACACCACTCAAACTGACTGTAGCACCCCTATACTGTGGACAGAACAGTGAGCACAAGAGGACAAAGTTTGGGTTAAATTAAAAAAAAAAAAAAAGCCCTCTAGAGTGCCCTAAATGCATCAGCACTTTATAAAATGACCCCTCTTGCCTGCAGTATATTCACATTAACCCATTACTGTAAATAGGATGTCCAATTATTTATAGTATTTATTCCAGCACTGTCATGCCTTGCACTATTTGAAGTTGCACTCTTACCTGGACATTATGTTTGCTACTAGTTTGCTATAATCTTGCATAAGGTTGTTATCTTTTTTTTTTTTACTGTTTTAGTGTATCATCCCACAAATGTGTCGTGTGTAGTGTTTATACTTATATCGTGAGCAACTGTGAATTGCAGTAAAATTCCTTGTGAATGTCAACACCTGTGGTCAATAAAGCTGAGTTAATGGTACTTGTATTACTGTAATATTGTGATGATGGACTGAGTGTGCAGAGTGGCAGATTACTGCGACCAGAGAGAGGCGACCTGAACAAAGTCAGCAAACACTGACCGGGTCTTCTTTGGTCATTATATTTGTGCCTGCAATGTTCCTGCACACTCTAACGATACCTGCTGTCCTGTTCCTGTTTTTCAAGGTAAGAGACCGAAAGCAACCAGTGAAACGAGTAGGTTATTAAGAATAATTCCCTAAAAAACCCTCAAGTTTAAAGACAAAACACCTGCAGAGGACACATTAGCCCTTTTTAGATAGGAATTGTGCAAATTTGCAGGAAAGCCCAATCAGTCTTTTTTCAGCATTGGCAGTATAAAAACAAAATCGGGGAGTGCAGCAAAATGCTCCTTACCCACATTATGGGCATGAGACACAGTCGAGTCAAGACAAGTAAAGGTGTTTACTGTCATATGCACAGTTGAAAACAGGTTTCCCTGCACAATGAATGCTGCTTAATAAAAGTAAAAACTATAAATACAAGATTATAAGAAAATAAGAAGAAGGATAAAAAGTAATTAGTAATTAGTACTTGCTTTCAGTAGCAGTATGGCATCAGTAAGTGTGAGTATTGTGTGAGGCCAAGGACTTCACACAGTATCACAAGCAAACCGAATGGAGTAGGGAGCCCTCTAGTGTACGTGTGGTGCACGTGGTTTATCATTTGTGAGACTTGGGCAGAAATGAAAACAGAAACACGTCCAAAGAAAGGGACTGAACGTCTTTATGAGCTTTACCTTTTCTTTGAGACAACAGTCCAGTCGTCAGAGGAAAATGTTGCCATTGTTTCTGCGAGTCACAAATATGTTGCATTAATGTGTCGTACGTTTCATATCAACGTCTCTAAAGTGATGTAATGTATGAGCTGATTGTCTCATAACAGTGTTACACCTATGGAGCTTTTTTCCTATCTTTATTCAAGAGAGTGGACTGTCCTTGTCACTCACTGTGTGCTCCAGTACCCATACTGCCATACTATTTAGTACGACAGAAAAAGATTTGGTTTGTCCCAAAATATAGCATGTCAAATGCAGTATGCCAGAAATACCAGCACGTTCTACGAACTGATGACCAGTCAAATCATAATAACAGCAATATTAATTATTTAGGTGAACAAAAAAATCATAAAGATTACCAACACAACAAAAGGACATACCGCTGAAAACAGCACTGGTAGAGAAATGCAAAATGAATTTTATGAAGTTATAACAGCAGAGCTGTCCAGGTTGTTCAAGGTAATGGATAAATCAGCAAGAAGGTCAAAGTTCAGGGCGTAATGTTATGAGACAGTAGTTTGCCCTGACTGTATGCATCCTGCATGCAACAGGACATACAGCACTTATGAAGGGTAAAAAGAACAAGTATGCAATTCGGAACGCTCCCAAAGAGTTCATGACAGGGGCGGGACTTACTGGAGACTGCACGATCCGCTCTCACCACAGTCTTGAACACACATAGAATCCTGAACTGGAAGAGCTTAAAGATTCCTACGCTCGTATTTCTCAACACAAATAAAACAAGACACGGGAACATGAATACTGAAGCGTTTACTGCACTTCAATTAAAAGCTATTCTTGCTGCACACATAGTGCCTCTCCTCTGAGCAGCTTGTAGTTCTCCACAAACCCCACTCAGGGACACATACAACAGAAAACATCACGTTCAGTGGCATCAGGAGTTAAAGTGGAAAACATCCTTACTTTACAGAGGGAGTCACATTTCCTGCTTGGAGCGGGCAGATCATGGGAACATTTATGTCTTAAAGTGCATGTCTCAACTGAACGAAGGCCACCTGTTCAGGAGTAGGTACACGTTCATGACAGACTATCACTGGCATAGTCAAAGCCCCTGAATTACTAAATAACATCTGCCTCTGTTTATAGACAAGTTTCTTTCACAAAAAGGATTTCACGCTAGATAAATGTGCAGAATCAAATGTAGCAGAGTCAGTGGTCCTAAAAGTTAATGAAAAACAACATAACTGTCATTGTCATGTCACTGTGACTGAAATGCTCCATAAAGCTAAACTGCAGAGTCAGGTAAGTATTTCCTGTGGGCTCGTCACCATGAGCAACCTCTTTCGTCTAAAATTAAACTGTTTTGAATCTGTACATGACTCGTATTACAGGTTTAGACCGCTGCTGGATTTTGTTTGTTCTCACAAGGAAAATTAAAATAAAAAACTGATCGTTCCTCAGATGTACTTTTGAATTAATTATTATTATTTTTCATATTTAAAAGTTAACGTTAGCTGCCACTCATTATATATATATATATATATATATATATATATATATATATATATATATATATATATATATATAATTAATATATTAGTATTATTAGCACAACCTTTTCCATTTTTTTCTTTACCATTAAAGTTTGACTCCATACAGTCCTCATGCCCACAGATATGAAGGAATGTTTTAAGCTGGTCAAAGAATTTAGTTGGCTGATAGGTGGTATCTTGTAAACAGCCTGACAATAAAAAGGTATACCTGGTGTACTTGTGTATATCCTCCATGACACCACTGCATCTCTGGTCACAAAACAAAACTGCAGATTTCAGTAAGGAAAGGATTTAGTTGTTTTCTTTTGGCTGACAGAAAACCATTAAACTATGTTTGGATCAGCCCGGAGGATCGAGACATCTCTGATAAAGACAGGAGACAAAACACAGACCAGTTTGTTTGGATGCTTGAGCCTTTAATTTTGCATAAGACAAGAAAGAAGAGTTTACTTTGCAGAATATATGTAGATTTGTGCTAAAAGCATTCTTTTCATAACACATTCAGTCTGCTCTCATTAAAGGCACAAGGCCTCAGAGACAATCCAGCTCCTGTTTATGTCACTTGTCGCTTCATTCCTTCAGTAGCGTTACAGTGATAGCAAAGACAAACTCAGCTCACATGTGAGGCTGAGGGTGTAAAGAAAGATGTATATGAAAGCATGCGCACAACACAAGTGTTTGTGCTTTGAATGGGTTCTTCATGTCTCTGTGTCAGACCTGGAATCATCTTCTCTTCCTGACACAGACAGACGGTAACTTGTAGAAGCATTGGAGGTCATCCCAGCACTTGTGACCTGCAAGCAAAAGAGAAAAGAGTTTGTTGAGTCAGTGAATGTGACACAAACAAAGACCTCAGACTGTTGATGTGATCAGTGACTCCTAACTGATTCATCATGAATAATTTGAACAATGAAAACTGAACTTTATTAATTGGAGAGGGCTGTTGTCAGTCAAAGAAAATCTTGGTCAACTAAACTCATCTTATTCTTCAGCCAGCTGATTGGTCGCTGGGAAGAAAATCTTCATGTTATCTCTAGATGAACTAAATCTACCTGGCAGTGTTGTGTGTCATCCAAAGCATTTTGAAGCTGCGACCAGCAGCTCTATCTCGCTCTGTCAGTTTCACAAAATGTCTCCACTGTTTGGTGGTCACAGTTTTTGTCCTCGGAGGCTGAAATTCAGTGTGGAGGTCGCAGCTATCGTGAATTCATGCTTGTTTTTTCTGAGGCCAGCGCTGTAATGAGACTCAGGAGTGCTGTGTGTTTACACTCTGCTACAAACCTCAGTGTCATTATGAGGCCCTGAGCGTCTTCACTTTTCTTCACTAAGCCATGCATGTTGCTGTTTTCTCTCTGGTCACACAGATTTGAAAAATGTTTAACTTAAGACACTGCACTCGTCACTTTTTACCATGGACTGTAGAAAGAATGGACGTAGCTACAGTGACGTCACCCATTTGTTTGTGGTTTTGAAGCCTCATGTTTGACACATCAGCCGCCATCATCTTGGTTTTTTGGAGCCAGAGGTGAACATAGTTGGGCAAGAGGCTGGCACTGTGTGAGTGAGGGGTACGTGGATCTGACTGAGAGGCCGAGGACACCATCAGCAGACAGTCTGTCACTCAAAGTGGTCGGCTCTTAATTATGTGGCTATTGCTGGCACAGAGCCATAAAAATGCTTTGGTCAACACACAGTCTTATGACAGTAACACCAGTGACTGTCTGACCAATGGGAATTTGGAGGGACAAGAGCACATCAACCATCTGACCAGAAGATGTCAGCACAATATATTTCAGAGTTAACACACTGTATTCCTTCCTATTTTATCATTAGCATCACTGCTACAGTTAGCACTATGTTGTTTTACCTGAGAAATTCATCTGCAGACAATGCTGATTGCCAGCAACACCGTTATTAGGCTCTCCACGACACCATTCCTTGTATTTGAAAGATGTGCCATCACTCCAGAACCAGGAACCCTTCTGGAAGAAAGAGAACAAACAAAAATATAAACAAAATATTACATAAAATTAAAGGAGGAAAGTCACAAAAGTATAGTTCATGTAAGAGTAATGTAAAACCATCTTTTATAACAGCTTGCCCATAATGATAAATCATAGTAATGATCATGTTTGCTCACATTAAACTGAAATATAATAGATATATAATGTAGTATAAAATGCAATTAAACAGTATAAAATGTTGACACAATGTAGTACAATATGTTAATATGTCAAACTAGTCCATACCCACTGAGTGCACAGTTGCCCATGTACAGTTTCACATGGTGTGTGTTTGGGATACAGGTTATGGGAAAGTGCAGATTAAATAGTCAACTGAACCCATTAAGAAGAGAAATGTATTTAGACAGAGTTCACATCCTCCCATGACCCTCTACCACTTTGCCAAATTTCACATGGATTGACCAAGTCAGTGAGGAGAAAAACGTGGAACGAACACACACACACACACACACACACACACACACACACACACACTGACAGAGTTTTCGTCATTATATATATAGTAAGATATGTATTTGGTGTGCAATATTTCCAAGTTGTGCAATGATGAATAAAATACCTCTTCTGCATCAGAGCCTCCAATCCATGCCTTTTTACTCGAATTAGTGGCTTTGAAAATCACATCCTGAATGGTCTTGTACTCTTTGTCGGTGTGAACAGACGCAAGGTTTCCACCCAGGTCCTGACACTTTCTCTGCAGTGGAGACGGACAGAGAGGAGTTGTCAAGGAAAGTAAGAATGAAGACACCAGGTCACTAAATGTCCATGTGTATGCAAACAAAATGAGCTTGTTGTAAAAGCCTCCTGAGTCAAAGTCACCAACATTACCTCAGCTTCAGCCCAGGTCATATTTTTTGGATTGTAGCAGTAACAGCGACCATTGGAGGGATACCAGCCCGAGATACCATCTGTCAACTTCTTGTTCGGGCATCTCTCTGTGAAGAACCATTAGAGTTTGGTTAATGTGGGGTCTCCAGGGAAAGTCTCCATACTATATTAAATAGATTCATTTTGATGGCACGAAGAAGCTACAACATAACATAATATTACATGACACAACATAAATATAATATACGTGAGTTAACATAACACAATATTACCTAACAAGACAAAATAACATTACATCATCAATTAATATATATGTAAAATAAAAACATAAAACAACTGCAACAGAATACAAACATTGGAATACATAACATAGCCCTATATAAGTAATAAAAAGCAATATAACATAATGGGATATAAAATAAGATAAAGTTACATTAGCATCTGACACAAAGCTTTTATCAGGAGAAACTGCTCATTGACATTAAACACAGGTGAAGTCATCACAGCAGAGCATCATAACAACCACATTCTGCTGAAGTGAAAATCTTAAAGCCACTCACCTGTTTGGCCACTTTCAGGTGTTTTCTCTGGAGGAGCTGGAAAGTTTGACACTGCAGTTACTGACTTGGACTGTTTGTGTTTATTAACATGTGTACCGTATGTATTATACTCACCAGCAGCTCTGGTCAGAACCATCATGGCACAAACAAGTGCAGACACAATCAGCATCTTCATGGTGACGGTGACTACGAGAGACAGACGTGTTACTGAGACTTGTTTAGGGAACAGCTGTACTGACTGTCAGTCCTGTGAATAAAAGTCAGAAGATGATAAAGTTTGGTGCAAACCTGCTGCAGGACTTTATTCTCTTCTTCTCTTCTTCTCTTCTCTTCTTCTCTTCGGAGTGTCTGTAGCTTCAGCGGACCCTGTGAGGATGTGCGGATGAAGATGATGACCAGTTCTTATATACTGTGCAGACAAAGGTTAAAATATTTGCCAAAGATGTTGTCTTAATAAATGTCATTCCTTCCTTGGAAATTCTCTCAATGCTTCAGTGCAAAGCCGGCGAACAGATACAAAACAATCAAACAAGTCAGCCACATCAAGACACGCCATGATACCACAAAGTGTCAGGGCCATATCCAAGGCTTATTACTGGTTTAGTGGAACAGCTGTAAAATAACTCACAGGAAACAATGACAGTATCATCATATGTCAAATTTACATTCAAATGTAGAGCAAATTTTAACTGAATGTCCAAAAACAGCAACAGAAAATACAATTTAATGTCTGTTTCCATCCATTAGTGTTGTGTGAATATAAGAACTTGGTCAGTTTGACTCACAGGATGTAGACTGTGGTTATCAGCCTGCCATTAGCTGCCTATGTCAGGCAGAATTCACCTCACATTCTATTTGTGTTACCGTTTTCAAAATCCCCATCATTACATGAAACAACAACAACCTCCAAGTTAACAACCTACACACTAGTGACGGCCAAATCAAGTCTCAAGAACCATTTTCTTTATTTTCTGAGTCCAATAGATGGCGCCCTCTGCAACCAAGGCTTGAAAGCAGTGTGAAGTCATCACATACCGCTGCTTTGTCTGCGATTTCGGCGTCAGAAACCAAAAGCTGCCTTTCACGAATGGCACCTATCATGACAGTATGATATGCAGCTGGACAATATCAGTTCATAATGCGGCTGGACACCACATGGGTATGATACACCATTGGAACAGTGTAATACAAGGAGCTGGAAAGTCTCTATAGGGTGGGTCATAGGCATTTTTAGCCCATTTTGAATCCCAGCACCCCTAAAATTTGAGAGATTCTTGATGCAGAGAATGTTTGCACTCGTAATAAAGTTTGGGGCACCACCCTCCTAATGAGGGAGGCGACTAATCAAATGAATAACTCTGGAAACCAATTATTAATTCAACAGTACACTTATAAATAATGAATCAGTCTCAGTATCTGGGTTATGAATTCATCATACAGTGATGTTCCTGCTCAAAAGAAATATACACAGACAACAACTTGGCGATAAATGAAGATTTATTTAGGCTAAATATGTAACAACTGAGTAAATGAGGATGAAAATGACACAAAATCAACAGTATGTATCAACGGATTGAGAGAAGAGGTGACACTGGTGTAAGTTATTTAGTTTGGCGATAGTGAGAGAGAGAATATGTGGCTATAGATAAATTGGAGACGCAGGGATGCACAAAACCATTTACCTAAGGAAACCTAAATTAAGGTCAGAATAATTAAGCCTCCTATTCGACATCAACTTACCACAACACAGCGGCTGCACCAGGTGAGGGAAATTCTTTGCCTACTTTCTTAGCAGCGTTGAATCAGGCAGATGTTTCTCCGAAGATCCCGGACTGTCGCTTTGCGGCTCCCGGACTCCCCCGCAGAATGAAACCGGCTGGAACACAGTGGTGGAGGAGCGGTTGAGCCTGAGTGCGACGTCCTTCAGGTGGCCCTCAAACGTTGGTTCTCTGAAATCGGCTGGCTTCGTCACCTCAGGTATAATGTTACTGAAGGCACTGGAAACAGAAGAAAAACTGGATAATTAAAACTTAAAAGTTTAAAATAACTTCGATCATGAGAAAGAAAGAGTTACGTGGGAATCGAGTATAAGAGTGGTTAAAGCATCAAGAGTATAGCTAGGAGGAGATATGGCAAAGCCAAGTAAACAAAGAGGAAAAAGGCGAAAAAGAAAAGCAAAAGGTGCAAACGAGCGGAAGAGAGTGAGATGCGCCGAGCCCACTTGTTTTATCCAGCCACTAAGTGGACGTGTTTGTTAAGGCGGTCTCTTAGTTGTAAGTAGGCATATTACTTTATTTTGTAGGAAACTTAATGCTTTTTATTATGCGAGATCATATACTTTAACATGTTGCGCGCGACAGACACATACTCTTCCCATTATGGTCAAAATCAGATCTTAACATCAAATTAACTTTAATACAATTATTATACTGCGTATATCAGCGGAATACACGTATCAACTGTTTCATAAACACACACTCTATGCCAGGGGTGGCCAACCAGTCAGAGACCAAGAGCCACAAACATTACCGTGGTAATACAAAGAGCCACATCATGCACGTGTGCTTACAAACACACTCCCTCTCTCACACAAACACAAAATGACATAAAATCAAAATCCAAGCATTTCCAATTTTCAAAGCCAGATTTATTTATCTCACACACAAATGAATAACCATGAATAGAGACACACACAAACACAGTCTCTCACTCTCATACTGTCTTTCTCCATCCCCCCTCCACACCCACAGTCTCTCTCCCTCTCATACTCTCTCCAGATTAGTGTTGTCACGGTACCAAAATTGGGACCCACGGTATGATACCAGTGAAAGTATCACGGTTCTGAGTAGTATCATGATACCACAGCAAAAGTGAGGCAGATGTGCCTTTTGTCATTTATAAAAAGATAAATCACTTTTCTATAATACATCAATGATATTTCAATGGAATAAATTACTTATTGACTTATTCATACTTGAAAAACAGCATCAGTAAGTGAATAAATAAAATAAGAATCAACCAGCCACCCTCCTCCCCTGACAAGTAAAGAACAGTCCCTTCATAAGTAAAGAACAGTCCCTTCATAAGTAAAGAACAGTCCCTCCATAAGTAAAGAACAGTCCCTTCATAAGTAAAGAACAGTCCCTCCATAAGTAAAGAACAGTCCCTCCATAAGTAAAGAACAGTCCCTTCATAAGTGAAGAACAGTCCCTTCATAAGTAAAGAACAGTCCCTTCATAAGTAAAGAACAGTCCCTTCATAAGTAAAGAACTGTCCCTCCATAAGTAAAGAACAGTCTCTTCATAAGTAAAGAACAGTCCCTCCATAAGTAAAGAACAGTCCCTCCATAAGTAAAGAACAGTCCCTTCATAAGTAAAGAACAGTCCCTCCATAAGTAAAGAACAGTCCCTTCATAAGTAAAGAACAGTCCCTCCATAAGTAAAGAACAGTCCCTCCATAAGTAAAGAACAGTCCCTCCATAAGTAAAGAGCAGTCCCTCCATAAGTAAAGAACAGTCCCTTCATAAGTAAAGAACAGTCCCTCCATAAGTAAAGAACAGTCCCTTCATAAGTAAAGAACAGTCCCTTCATAAGTAAAGAACAGTCCCTCCATAAGTAAAGAACAGTCCCTCCATAAGTAAAGAACAGTCCCTTCATAAGTGAAGAACAGTCCCTTCATAAGTAAAGAACAGTCCCTTCATAAGTAAAGAACAGTCCCTTCATAAGTAAAGAACTGTCCCTCCATAAGTAAAGAACAGTCTCTTCATAAGTAAAGAACAGTCCCTCCATAAGTAAAGAACAGTCCCTCCATAAGTAAAGAACAGTCCCTTCATAAGTAAAGAACAGTCCCTCCATAAGTAAAGAACAGTCCCTTCATAAGTAAAGAACAGTCCCTCCATAAGTAAAGAACAGTCCCTCCATAAGTAAAGAACAGTCCCTCCATAAGTGAAGAACAGTCCCTCCATAAGTAAAGAACAGTCCCTCCATAAGTAAAGAACAGTCCCTCCATAAGTAAAGAACAGTCCCTTCATAAGTAAAGAACAGTCCCTCCATAAGTGAAGAACAGTCCCTCCATAAGTAAAGAACAGTCCCTTCATAAGTAAAGAACAGTCCCTCCATAAGTGAAGAACAGTCCCTTCATAAGTAAAGAACAGTCCCTCCATAAGTAAAGAACAGTCCCTCCATAAGTAAAGAACAGTCCCTCCATAAGTAAAGAACAGTCCCTCCATAAGTAAAGAACAGTCCCTCCATAAGTAAAGAACAGTCCCTTCATAAGTAAAGAACAGTCCCTTCATAAGTAAAGAACAGTCCCTCCATAAGTAAAGAACTGTCCCTTCATAAGTAAAGAACAGTCCCTCCATAAGTAAAGAACAGTCCCTCCATAAGTAAAGAACAGTCCCTCCATAAGTAAAGAACAGTCCCTCCATAAGTAAAGAGCAGTCCCTCCATAAGTAAAGAACAGTCCCTTCATAAGTAAAGAACAGTCCCTCCATAAGTAAAGAACAGTCCCTCCATAAGTAAAGAACAGTCCCTTCATAAGTAAAGAACAGTCCCTCCATAAGTAAAGAACAGTCCCTTCATAAGTAAAGAACAGTCCCTTCATAAGTAAAGAACAGTCCCTTCATAAGTAAAGAACAGTCCCTCCATAAGTAAAGAACAGTCCCTTCATAAGTAAAGAACAGTCCCTCCATAAGTAAAGAACAGTCCCTCCATAAGTAAAGAACAGTCTCTTCATAAGTAAAGAACAGTCCCTCCATAAGTAAAGAACAGTCCCTTCATAAGTAAAGAACAGTCCCTTCATAAGTAAAGAACAGTCCCTCCATAAGTAAAGAACAGTCCCTCCATAAGTAAAGAACAGTCTCTTCATAAGTAAAGAACAGTCCCTCCATAAGTAAAGAACAGTCCCTTCATAAGTAAAGAACAGTCCCTTCATAAGTAAAGAACAGTCCCTCCATAAGTAAAGAACAGTCCCTCCATAAGTAAAGAACAGTCCCTTCATAAGTAAAGAACAGTCCCTTCATAAGTAAAGAACAGTCCCTCCATAAGTAAAGAACAGTCCCTCCATAAGTAAAGAACAGTCCCTTCATAAGTAAAGAACAGTCCCTCCATAAGTAAAGAACAGTCCCTCCATAAGTAAAGAACAGTCCCTTCATAAGTAAAGAACAGTCCCTCCATAAGTAAAGAACAGTCCCTTCATAAGTAAAGAACAGTCCCTTCATAAGTAAAGAACAGTCCCTCCATAAGTAAAGAACAGTCCCTTCATAAGTAAAGAACAGTCCCTCCATAAGTAAAGAACAGTCCCTCCATAAGTAAAGAACAGTCTCTTCATAAGTAAAGAACAGTCCCTAAAGTGCGGTGAGGTTTGTGGACCGTTACCTGCCACAAGAGAGAAATGTGAACGGTTCGTTTCTCCTCTGACATGTCACATACCTGTGTGTGTGTGTGTGTGTGTGTGTGTGTGTGTGTGTGGGCAGTCATGACGCCAATTTATTCACCTGGAGCCGGTCTTCTCGGTCGCCGGCAAGCCGTTATCTTGCGCAGCGGAGCACTATGGCTGTTATTGGCCAGCGCATGGACACTCACCCTCCTTTAATTAGACTTTGAACTTATCCCACAGTGGCACCATGTCATGTACCGTGGTGTTTAAGTAGCAGCCCACTGCGGTCTGCTGTCGGTACCTGTATACCGTGCAACACTACTACACACACATCCACACACAGTCTCTCCCTCTCTCATACTCTCTCCACACACACACACACACACACACACACACACACACACACACACACACACACACACACACACACAAAGACACGCATTTCTTCCCTGACATTTTTTGTTGTGTGAGAGAGGGAGTGCGTTTGTAAGCACACGTGCATGATGTGGCTCTTTGTAATTTTTGTGGCTCTTGGTCTCTGACTGGTTGGCCACCCCTGCCATAGAGTAATGTTACGAGTGACAAAAACAGCCCCTTCTGTGGAACTGTTCAGAGGCTTTGATCTGCAGGGTGTAGCTGGTAAAGGGTGTCACTGATATTTACTCTGTGCAAACAAAGGTTAAAATATTTACTAAGGATGTTGTCTTAATAAGTCTCATCTCTTTTCTAGAAATTCTCTCAGAGCTTCAGTGCAAAGCCAGGGAACAGATACAAATCATTCAAACAAGTCAGCCATGTGTCACGAGATTACCACCATCATACCACAAAGTGTAGCGTCAGGGCCATATCCAAGGCTCATTAGTGGAACAGCTGTAAAATTACATACAAGAAGCAATCACAGGATCATCATTAGTCAAGTTTACATTCAAACACAGAGCAAATTTTAACTGAATGTCCAAAGAAAAATCAGCTAAAGAAAATACAAATTAATGTCCGCTTCCATTCATTTGTGTTGCTTCAAGTCCATGGTGCTGTTTACTTAATCTGTGCCTTGTGAACAGAAAGTGTTGCAGGTTCACTTTGCTCTTTGTCACTGTATTCAGCTCTCTGGATCACATGCTGCTGCACTGGGACACTTGGCGAAACCATGTCGACCTGTAACATTTTGGTTTGTTTAAAAAGTCCTGTATGTGAAAACACCCTAAGCTTACATTCTGACGTTCAAACTGAATATGATACTCATCTCCTAAACCATCATCATCTTTCTATCCAGCCCTTTATATCTTCCACTGACTTTAGGAATTCTGCTGATATTTACTCTAAAATTATAAATAGCCTTTCTGCACTTTTGCTTTTGGTCTGTGACTTATAATGTGAGGCAGCACAACTCATGCAATAAGTGCCCTTCTCTTTGTTGTAATGGGATCTCGATTTAGAGAACGAACATTCAAACTCAGTCAATTTTGGAATGATACATGACATACCTCTTTAGCATCAGAGCCTCAAAGCCATGTCTGTGGATGCCCATGAGTTTTATCTTGTATCATCTTTTTAATCCCATGATACTCCTCAGCTAGATGTACAGACGCAAGGTTTGCACCCATGGACTGGCAGTTTAACTACAGAGGAGAGAAAAAAGGTAAAACATAGCTGCCCAGAAAGAAAACATGAGTAATACCAAAACACCAAAACTACAAGAAGATGCCAAGTTACCAAGTGTAAAAGTGCAAACAAACAGAATAAACTTAATTTAGAGGCATTCTGCAACAAATCCAAATCATCTTATACCTCAGCTCGAGCCCAAGACATGGTTCGTGGAACAAAGAGGAAACAGCGGCCATTAATCAGATTCCAACCACCGGGGCAAGATGCTGATCTCTCAATGACGTGATGCTCTCCTGAGCAAGACAAATAGAGATGAGGTAATATTGAGTCTCCAGACAAAGTGTAAAGCAGTTAGGAAATATGGATTCACCTTCTTGAATTACTTCCACTGTCCCGTGTTCATCCTTCACCTCGGACAGAGCTGAACAGTTAAACACAGCAGTTAGTGATTATTTCCATCGCGTCGCTGGATATAAACAGATGCACAGAACTGATCTTTGTCTTTTTGCTCACACACACACTGTTAACACTCACCAGCAGCTGTGGTCAATGCCATCATAGCACAAAGAAGTGCAAACACAGTCAGCATCTTCATCGTGGAGATGATGCAGATCTCAAAGTTGATAATTACCTTCAACAAAGAAAAACAGACATGTCAGTAAAACTTCTGAAACAGCTGAGCTGTAGTGACTGTTGTCCTCTTCTGAATGAGAGAAAAAAGATAATTAGTGTATGAACGCTTGACTAAAACATGTTTTGTGAGGCCACAGTGACCTTGACTTTTGACCACCAAATTCTAATGAGGTCATCATTGAGTCCAAGTGGATGTTGGTGCCAAATTTGAGGAAATTCTCAAGATATCATGTTAATGAAAATGAGATGTAAGGTCACAGAGACTTTGACCTTTGACCACCAAAAACTAATAACTTTATCCTTGAGTTCAGGTGGACGTTTGTGCCAAATTTGAAGAGATTCCCTCTAGGTGTTTTTCAGATATTGCATTCATGAGAATGGACAGACAGATGGACAGATGGACCCAAAAACATAACATGCTGACATGAAGGCATAAAAAGAGGTAAAGAAATCAAGCAAAGCAAACCTTCTGGTGGATTATCTTCTCTTCCTCCTTCTCAGTGTCAGCCTGAGCGTTGATGCTGAACAAGCCCAAGACCAGCTCTTATATACAGTGAATTATCTCTCCATCAATCATAAAATATGTTTAAAGTACATCAGTTTACTCCACCCTAAATGATGATGGGTTAACCATCTGTAAAAGGTTATTAGATTCACAGCTGGTCAGTGCATCAACTGGCATCACCTCTCAGTCTCCTATTTACTTTGGAGGTTTGAAGGGTGACAGTTTGCCACCTGCAAGCTGTAAACAGTTAAATATTAAAAGCTAATATTAACAGATACAGCTAAACGTTTTAGGACTTGTCTTAAATTACAATTAATACCACAGGACAACTTGTTTCGCTTTGACAAAATGGAAGGTATCGTTTAAATTTGGCAAATATGGAAGACACTGGGTACATTTACATGCTTACTAAAATTCCACGATTATTTGTAATGCGAGAATATTTTGAATTTGATGCGGGTCATGTAAACAGAATATCCTCTTAGAGATTCCAAATTTGGTGGTTTTTCACATTAAGCGTTTTTTTATTCAGACATGTGGGATTTGCTGCTGTTATTCAGGTTTTAACAGCATTCTTTGGACATGTAAACAGCACATACAGAATATGCATCTCAACTGGGATTTTTACTGCAGTTTGCGACACACAGCCTGTTGTCGGTTAACAAACCAACAGTTTCCAAGGTTAGTGTAGAAATGCGTTGCCAGAGAATAAACGCACCTACTTTATAACATTATAAAAGACTTGGATATGAGCAGGCTCTTGGATATATACAAATATCACAACACCCAGCTTTTCAAGAAGATGTTTGAAGAATTGAAAGGGAGACGCTGTGCTCGCACTGACCAACAGGTCCACTACAGGTAGGAAACTTTAAAAAATCCTGTTTTGATGCCAAGATGCCACATGATTGATGTGATGAAGGCATGTGATAAGGACATGTAGACCTGAGTAATAGGAGAATATTCATTTTCATTAGTCATGTAAACAGCTTAGAAGGAACTTATTCTATCTCTCTTTCTCTTTTATGCCTCAGCAGGGGTTCAGTGTCTTGCACACGTTAACATCTGAAAAGAAGGAGGTGAGAACTGTTCCCTTTACTCTGTGACCTGTAGATACAGACAACCCTCTACCTCACAAACCAGAACCATCAACTTTACCACCTCCATCAGTAAACACAGACCTGTCTCTCGTGCAGCAGTGTCACACAACACTAATGGATGGAAACAGACATTAATTTGTATTTTCTGTTGCTGTTTTTTTGTCCATTCAGTTAAAATTTGCTCTGTGTTTGAATGTAACTTGACTAATGATGATAATGTGATTGTTTCTTGTATGTAGTTTTACATCTGTTCCACAATGAGCCTTGGATACGGCCCTGACACTACACTTTGTGGTATGATGGCGGTAATCTACTGACACTTGTTTGATTGTTTTGGATCTGTTCCCTTGCTTTGCACTGAAGCTTTGAGGACATTGTCAAAGAGGAGATGAAACCCATCGACACAACATCCTTGTTTTTGTTTGCACAGAGTAAATATCATCAGCACCCTTTATCAGCTACACCCTGCACACAGACACAGTTCTGCACATCTGCACCTCGACGCCCTGATCAGCTCCACAGAAGGGGCCAAAGGGTCAGTTCACCAGAATTACACAAAAACAACTTCTCACATTCCTTCAGTTGTGATACTCATCTCCCACACCTTTGTCATCACAGAGGTTTCTATCCAGCCCTTTATATCTTCCACTGACTTTAGGAATTCTGCTGATATTTACTCTAAAATTATAAATAGCCTTTCTGCACTTTTGCTTTTGGTCTGTGACTTATAATGTGAGGCAGCACGACCCATGCAATAAGTGCCCTTCTCTTTGTTGTAATGGGATCTCGATTTAGAGAACGAACATTCAAACTCAATATTTTTTTGGAATGATACATGACATACCTCTTTAGCATCAGAGCCTCAAAGCCATGTCTGTGGATGCCCATGAGTTTTATCTTGTATCATCTATTTAATCCCATGATACTCCTCAGCTAGATGTACAGACGCAAGGTTTGCACCCATGGACTGGCAGTTTAACTACAGAGGAGAGAAAAAAGGTCAAACATAGCTGCCCAGAAAGAAAACATGAGTAATACCAAAACACCAAAGCTACAAGAAGATGCCAAGTTACCAAGTGTAAAAGTGCAAACAAACAGAATAAACTTAATTTAGAGGCATTCTGCAACAAATCCAAATCATCTTATACCTCAGCTCGAGCCCAAGACATGGTTCGTGGAACAAAGAGGAAACAGCGGCCATTAATCAGATTCCAACCACCGGGGCAAGATGCTGATCTCTCAATGACGTGATGCTCTCCTGAGCAAGACAAATAGAGATGAGGTAATATTGAGTCTCCAGACAAAGTGTAAAGCAGTTAGGAAATATGGATTCACCTTCTTGAATTACTTCCACTGTCCCGTGTTCATCCTTCACCTCGGACAGAGCTGAACAGTTAAACACAGCAGTTAGTGATTATTTCCATCGCGTCGCTGGATATAAACAGATGCACAGAACTGATCTTTGTCTTTTTGCTCACACACACACATTGTTAACACTCACCAGCAGCTGTGGTCAATGCCATCATAGCACAAAGAAGTGCAAACACAGTCAGCATCTTCATCGTGGAGATGATGCAGATCTCAAAGTTGATAATTACCTTCAACAAAGAAAAACAGACATGTCAGTAAAACTTCTGAAACAGCTGAGCTGTAGTGACTGTTGTCCTCTTCTGAATGAGAGAAAAAAGATAATTAGCGTATGAACTCTTGACTAAAACATGTTTTGTGAGGCCACATTGACCTTGACTTTTGACCACCAAATTCTAATGAGGTCATCATTGAGTCCAAGTGGATGTTGGTGCCAAATTTGAGGAAATTCTCAAGATATCAAGTTAATGAAAATGAGATGTAAGGTTACAGAGACTTTGACCTTTGACCACCAAAAACTAATCACTTTATCCTGTTTGTGCCAAATTTGAAGAGATTCCCTCTAGGTGTTTTTCAGATATTGCATTCATGAGAATGGACAGACAGATGGACAGATGGACCCAAAAACATAACATGCCGGCAAAAAGGCATAAAAAGAGGTAAAGAAATCAAGCAAAGCAAACCTTCTGGTGGATTATCTTCTCTTCCTCCTTCTCAGTGTCAGCCTGAGCGTTGATGCTGAACAAGCCCAAGACCAGCTCTTATATACAGTGAATTATCTCTCCATCAATCATAAAATATGTTTAAAGTACATCAGTTTACTCCACCCTAAATGATGATGGGTTAACCATCTGTAAAAGGTTATTGGATTCACAGCTGGTCAGTGCATCAACTGGCATCACCTCTCAGTCTCCTATTTACTTTGGAGGTTTGAAGGGTGACAGTTTGCCACCTGCAAGCTGTAAACAGTTAAATATTAAAAGCTAATATTAACAGATACAGCTAAACGTTTTAGGACTTGTCTTAAATTACAATTAATACCACAGGACAACTTGTTTCGCTTTGACAAAATGGAAGGCATCCTTTAAATCTGGCAAATATGGAAGACACTGGGTACATTTACATGCTTACTAAAATTCCACTATTACTTGTACTACGAGAATATTTTGAATTTGATGCGGGTCATGTAAACAGAATATCCTCTTAGAGATTCCAAATTTGGTGGTTTTTCAGATTAAGCGTTTTCTTATTCAGGCATGTGGGATTTGCTGCTGTTATTCAGATTTTAAGAGCATTCTTTGGACATGTAAACAGCACATACAGAATATGCATCTCAACTGGGATTTTTACTGCAGTTTGCGACACACAGCCTGCTGCTGGTTAACAAACCAACAGTT
This sequence comes from Epinephelus awoara, assembly GCA_035609425.1. Taxonomy (NCBI): domain Eukaryota; kingdom Metazoa; phylum Chordata; class Actinopteri; order Perciformes; family Serranidae; genus Epinephelus; species Epinephelus awoara. Next base: position 29,511,366 of record CM069315.1, on the reverse strand, counting down.
TCCAAGGTTAGTGTAGAAATGCGTTGCCAGAGAATAAACACACCTACTTTATAACATTATAAAAGACTTGGATATGAGCAGGTTCTTGGATATATGCAAATATCATAACACCCAGCTTTTCAAGAGGATGTTTGAAGAATTGAAAGGGAGACGCTGTGCTCGCACTGACCAACAGGTCCACTGCAGGTAGGAAACTTTAAAAAAGTCCTGTTTTGATGCCAAGATGCCACATGATTGATGTGATGAAGGCATGTGATAAGGACATGTAAACCTGAGTAATAGGAGAATATTCATTTTCATTAGTCATGTAAACAGCTTAGAAGGAACTTATTCTATCTCTCTTTCTCTTTTATGCCTCAGCAGGGGTTCAGTGTCTTGCACACGTTAACATCTGAAAACATCTGACAGACCTGTCTCCCGTGCAGCAGTGTCACACAACACTAATGGATGGAAACAGACATTAATTTGTATTTTCTGTTGCTGTTTTTTTGTCCATTCAGTTAAAATTTGCTCCATGTTTGAATGTAACTTGACTAATGATGATAATGTGATTGTTTCTTGTATGTAGTTTTACATCTGTTCCACAATGAGCCTTGGATACGGCCCTGACACTACACTTTGTGGTATGATGGTGGTAATCTACTGACACTTGTTTGATTGTTTTGGATCTGTTCCCTTGCTTTGCACTGAATCTTTGAGGACATTGTCAAAGAGGAGATGAAACCCATTGAGACAACAACCTTGTTTAATATTTTAACCTTTGTTTGCACAGAGTAAATATCATCAGCACCCTTCATCAGCTACACCCTGCACACAGACACAGTTCTGCACATCTGCACCTCGACGCCCTGATCAGCTCCACAGAAGGGGCCAAAGGGTCAGTTCACCAGAATTACACAAAAACATCTTCTCACATTCCTTCAGCTGTGCCAAGCGTCAGGTTTGTGATCACTGAAATTTCTGCTGCCACCCCATGACAAACAGTGTTATGTTTGGGACTCAACTACAAACAGCAGCACTTCCATCTCTGTTAATCCACATGATACACAGACATGATGGCATCCTTTTAAAATACTTTTTTTCCCCATAGAAAGCAGTCCTAATGGAAACTGCTCACAGCTGTCATGTTTCCATTCAACTCTCAACTTTAAACACACTTTTGAAATATTGATAAAAAAAATGTAAATAAGGGTTTTAGCAAACAAATGAATATATGCAAAGCATAGTTTCCTTGGAAGCTGGTGGTCTATACTGCGCTTCACACATGGCTGTAATACACCGGTAAACAGAGTAGAGGAAGTGGAGGCTGTGAACCAGAATCAGAAGAAGTTGCTTTGGCCATCTAACCCCGGCGTTCCCAACCTTTTCCATCAGGGACTTCTTTTCTATCATTGAGTAAACTGAACCACTCCTGACTAAGTGACATATTTATGGATATTTCTTATTATATTCAGTGTTGAACAACAACAGAACAACTGTACAATTAACCAAAGTACTGAACACAATAACTGCAGGAAGTTTGTGAAAATTAAATCAGGGATGAGTTTTCCTGTCTGTAACTTTTAACACAGAACAAATTGTTTTTTATTTGTTTTTTACACACTTTATCGGCCTCTCCTGATGAATTCAGTGTTTTCTTCCTCCTGATGCTTGGCCATTGCTCTGTTTGCTTTTTGTTTGTTTTTTAACCGCTGCTTTTCCAATGCAGGGTGGAGCTCTTAAACAAAAAGTGACAGCTCTGTGAATATAGCTTGTGTTCATCAGTTCATCACGATGTCCTTGTCCTGTGAGATTTCTTTTAAGTTTGTGTCTTTGATCATAATGTAACTTGGAAATATTAATATCATTTCATTTAGTTTTCCTCACAAAAATGAATGAAACCTTGAGATAAAGGCCTACTGTATGTTTTTTGAGTTTTCTTGCACCTCTTAAAATCGAGATTCTGTAAATCTTGTCTTGATCAGCATTCACACCTGAGTCAAACGTCTCTGCAGTAGTAACAGGTATTTACCGGCTCCAGCTTCGATCGGCATTGATGGAAACACCCAGGTGAACACGTTCATTTTTGTCCCTGACCTGGCAAGATGCAACAACACACCACCACAAAACACTGTCCGTCTCCGCCCAAGCAGCACTCAAACATTAATTCACATGAGTCTGACTGAATAAATAAGAGATTTATATTAAAAAGTAATCATGATAAAGTTGTCTCAGGCCTCCATGTTGTTTTCTACTGTTCACTAACCTGTTGTCCGGCCTGTTTGTGAAGTCACACGTGACAAAAAAACAACCCACAAACAGAAAGGCATACTCATCTGCTGCAGAGCTGTGTACACAGCGCTGGTCTACTGGCAATGCGAGAGGAGTCTATAGCCTATTTTTGCTGGGTTGTTCAGTGTTTAAAAACAAAACGTGTACACACTCTAATTTTGGTGGCAAAGAGGTATTAGTTAGATATTGACGTCTGCAGGAATCAGCACCAGTTGGTGGCACCAGTGAGTTCAACTAAATGTGACACATTGTTGCAAACAGGAAGCTCTTTGAACGTTTAGGATGATGTAGCATTAGTGCTGCTTCCCTTTTTCTATTGGTGACGGACAAAAGGAGGCTACAAAGGTGAGTGCAACACCCCACATGTCATTTTGTGTTATTTAGTGCTTCACTCTGAGGTGTATAAGGTGCAGTGTGTACAGCCACGCTGCAGTAATAGATAGATTTATGACAGACCAGTTTGTTTGGATGCTTGAGCCTTTAATTTTGATGACAAAAAATGACAAAAATACTTGGTGAGGTTTGAGAAAAAAAGATCATGTTTTGAGTTGAAATAGGTGCATTTGTTACTTTACAACAACACATTGTAAATAAGTCATGTTAGTAACATCAGTACACGATGTCCATACGTGTATTGCGTAACATTAAAACAACACTGACTTCACACTTTACTCGGACATGAACTGTGGTCTCCTGTGTGTTTGACCCATCCACCTTCACTCCGTCCTTAATTACAGAGACTTTCTCACTCTTTGTACTCCATCAGTTGCTCTCAGCATCAAGTAATGCTGTGGATTGCTTTACACTGGAGTCAACTGAAAGCTTGTTGTTTCTCATAAACACGCTAAAGGGGGGGTGCCAAAGTACTGCGATGAGAACAAGCTGTCTTTAGCCTCCTTCAAACTGCCTGTTAAAGGCAGGAATATGGTGCTGTCTTGCCACTTCACCATTCTACATACAGAGATTCGGTCACAGAATGGGGGGACAGAGCTGTCTCGCCCTTCATTTTGACGTGAATAATGTTTTCAACTCAACTATCACATTTCTGTTGCGATGTTGTGAATTTTTTTCTGGCAACTAAACCCAGCAAATTTGAACAGTTTTCTTCTTCTTCTGTTGGAATACAGGCGGCAAGAGGATCTGGAATACTGTGAAGTACAAATTCAAATATCTGGCAGGTAAAAAGAAGGTTAAGAACGATGGTCCAGAGTTATTCATGTTGACTGCAAACAAGAAGAAACTGAGGACTGAAAGAAGAAGCTTCAGGAGGGGGAAATAATGGACTAAAAACCTCTTGATTGACCAATAACAGAGAAAGACAGAACCACCCCCCAAAATATGAATAAATAAAATAAGGTCACACCCCACAGCAATGTTCTGTAAAATAGAGATTATTACATGTCTTACGGATGAAAATGAAAGACATGCAAAGGGATGTGTCACTCACTGTGGCTTATGGATTTGTTTGTTTTTGGACAGCGGTGCAGCTCTTTGGCACAGAGGGAAATGTGGAAGAAATACAAAATGCATTATTTCATAGATAAACATATTATATGGATATTGTTGATTTTATGTGTGTAAATATTTAAATAAATACCTCTATGAACCCCTGTCATGTTCATTCAGCTTTTTTTTAATTTGCTGTATTTACAAAGTTTGACCTCCTAGGTTTTCAGATAATAAAAACCACAAAATATATGTTACACTGAAACCAAAGAGAGGCATGTGAGGTTTGTCTTCACAACATGACAGAACTGTAATGGACCCGTCATATTAGCACCCTCTGCTGTGTTCATGGTGCACTGAAAGCTGCCCTGGTTGCTGCCACAGGTTAGGCGGTGTAGACAAAGGGTGCTACAGGAAGAAGTGCTGCTCATTTCTGCGTGCAAAGGTTTGCAAATAGTGAAAATGTAAAGCAGTAATTATGTATTATATCTCCCCTTCAAAGAGCTCTGAGAAATAACTAATGCAAAACCACAGACTCTAGACTCTTGATATGGTTAATAAAGTCTGTTGATATTGGAAAAATGTAGTATTTAGAAAAGCCCATCAAGATTTAAAAACAGTTTAGAGACTGTTTGGTCTGAAACAATCTTCATTGTCTTCATTTACAAGAGTGTGACAGGTCACACGACAGGAAACTCATTTCACCACACCAGTGCAGGTGTGCATGATACATAAAGAAATGCATCTCACATGTGTGTCACTCTGCATGAACCACGCTGGACCTGATGTTTGCCTTCTAGGTAGGAAGTGTTAAAAATCATAACTTCTCATGACTTTAAAACCAGCATGGAGATTATTTTGAGTTGTGACAATGAATTACCGACGTCGTGTAAACGATGTAGTCAGACTGCAAAGAAATGTATTACCTTAAGTTAAAGTAAAAGAAAAGTGTTGCTGTGAAAATTACTTAACTTAAACATCCAGAGTTTTCATTTTGAATAATAAGTGTGAAAGAAAATGAGATTGTGAGACGTAGTTTTTCAACATTTAATTTGCAAAGAGCTTTTTTTTCTTTTCCTTTTTTACTCACAGCTGATGTTATTTTCCTTTAGCTAACCACTGTACTGCAGCATGCACATACAGCCCAACTGTCTAATGGCTCGCAGACAAGACACTTTATTTGTTCCAATACAAAAACAGAATCAGTTTTTGTTCTACGCAGAAAAGCCAAAAATGTGGCGTTCAGAGGGCTGACATAGAGAGCAATAAACCTGGGACATAATGGACTGTATGCATCTCCAACAAAGAAGGAGGAGGGAAAGACATCATTAACAAACAAGCTACAAAAGACGACAAAAGCAATAAAAACAAATGTAATGTCATAAGCCCATAAAAGAAGATAGGAATAGCAAAAAGTAATTTAAGAGGAAACAGAGGAGGAGGAATGAAACCATTATCACTTTATCAGGAAGTGAAATATTTTGAGATTGATATTTATTAACAGTGTACATATATTTATATTTGATCTTAAGAGTATTTTTTTTCATGTATATTTGGTCATTTCCTGTATTTACAAAATGTATTTACTTATTTATTTATTTGATGAAATGATAAGTAATTGTAACTGACCCTTCACATGAGCGCCACCTGCTGTGTTTATTTAACACAGTTGCCAGACATTTTCCAAGTCACGACAAAACACCCACATTTGGTGCCTGAAAAGCTGCTGGAAACACAGTAATGACCTGCTAAAAAACAACCACTTTTGTTGTTTGTTGGTCCGTGAGCTGAAATCGTGACCAGTCCAACAGTGGCCTGTCCGTCAGTGAAATCATCGCTTCAGTTTTCCATGAAGCTGTGATCTGTGTTCTCCTGCTGCAGTCATTTGGAGGTAACTTACACGTGAAACACCTTCAGTTATTATATGTATATATAATTAATATATTAGTATTATTAGCACAACCTTTTCCATTTTTTTCTTTACCATTAAAGTTTGACTCCATACAGTCCTCATGCCCACAGATATGAAGGAATGTTTTAAGCTGGTCAAAGAATTTAGTTGGCTGATAGGTGGTATCTTGTAAACAGCCTGACAATAAAAAGGTATACCTGGTGTACTTGTGTATATCCTCCATGACACCACTGCATCTCTGGTCACAACGGGACACTTTTGCTTCTTGAATAAAAGGTTGTGTGAGACAGACGTAAACACAGCTCACTGATGCGTGCACATGAAACAGTGTCAGGTTTGAGGAATGCACGAGTGTTGGGTCTATTGCTCACTGAGTTTAAAAAGTCGGAGCATTTTTCTAACCTCAGTGTCTGAACTCTCTGCACCCAAACACTCATTTTTACTTGCATATGCAGTGAACTGCTGCAGTGTATGCTGTTGTATAGGAGAGTCGTGTTGCAGCAAAACCATGCAGAGGAGGACAAAACTGCAGATTTCAGTAAGGAAAGGATTTAGTTGTTTTCTTTTGGCTGACAGAAAACCATTAAACTATGTTTGGATCAGCCCGGAGGATCGAGACATCTCTGATAAAGACAGGAGACAAAACACAGACCAGTTTGTTTGGATGCTTGAGCCTTTAATTTTGCATAAGACAAGAAAGAAGAGTTTACTTTGCAGAATATATGTAGATTTGTGCAAAAAGCATTCTTTTCATAACACATTCAGTCTGCTCTCATTAAAGGCACAAGGCCTCAGAGACAATCCAGCTCCTGTTTATGTCACTTGTCGCTTCATTCCTTCAGTAGCGTTACAGCGATAGCAAAGACAAACTCAGCTCACATGTGAGACTGAGGGTGTAAAGAAAGATGTATATGAAAGCATGCGCACAACACAAGTGTTTGTGCTTTGAATGGGTTCTTCATGTCTCTGTGTCAGACCTGGAATCATCTTCTCTTCCTGGCGCAGACAGACGGTAACCGGTGGTTGCATTGGAGGTCATCCCAGCACCTCCCACCTGCAAGCGAAAAAGAAAAGAGTTGGTTGAATCAGTGAATGTGACACAAACAAAGACCTCAGACTGTTGATGTGATCAGTGACTCCTGACTGATATATTTAGGTGACACAACACTATGGTCACTGATAAGATACAAGTCATTGTCAAAACATAAATGGTGTAATACTGTGAACTGCTAACCACCAACTGATCTGATCAAACCAAAGAATATGTGACTCAGAAAGACGTTCTTTGCTCAAGACATTTATGTCTGAGCTGTTTGTCTGAAATCCATGCTTGTTTTTTCTGAGGCCAGCGCTGTAATGAGACTCAGGAGTGCTGTGTGTTTACACTCTGCTACAAACCTCAGTGTCATTATGAGGCCCTGAGCGTCTTCACTTTTCTTCACTAAGCCATGCATGTTGCTGTTTTCTCTCTGGTCACACAGATTTGAAAAATGTTTAACTTAAGACACTGCACTTGTCACTTTTTACCATGGACTGTAGAAAGAATGGACGTAGCTACAGTGACGTCACCCATTTGTTTGTGGTTTTGAAGCCTCATGTTTGACACATCAGCCGTCACCATCTTGGTTTTTTGGAGCCAGAGGTGAACATAGTTGGGCAAGAGGCTGGCACTGTGTGAGTGAGGGGTACGTGGATCTGACTGAGAGGCCGAGGACACCATCAGCAGACAGTCTGTCACTCAAAGTGGTCGGCTCTTAATTATGTGGCTATTGCTGGCACAGAGCCATAAAATGCTTTATGGCTCTTAGCACTATGTTGTTTTACCTGAGTAATTCATCTGCAGACAATGCTGCCTTCCACCACCACCGTTATTAGGCTCTCCACGACACCATCTCTGGTAGTTGTAAGATGTGCCATCACTCCAGAACCAGTAACGCTCCTGGAAGAAAGAGTAAAACATAAACAAAATATTACATAAAATTAAAGGAGGAAAATGTGGAAAAAAGTTGTTGTTGTTTTTTAAAAGAACATTAAAAAAAAAGATTCTATACACCCTGTGCCCACAGTACCCTGTACATACTGTCTCAAGTGAAGTGACATAGTGGTGTGATTAGTCACTGCAAAGTCACAAAAGTATAGTTCATGTAAGAGTAATGTGATACCATCTTTTATAACAGCTTGCCCCATAATAATAAATGATAATAAGTAATGACAGTGTTTGCTCACATTAAAACTGAAATGTAATAGATATATAATGTCGTATAAATTGTAATTAAACAGTATAAAATGTTTACACAGTGTAGTACAATATATTATGGAATTTAAAATGCAACATAAGGTGAAATGTGGTATAACAATATGTAGTATAGCACACCAATATGACATGTAATGCAATATAGAATGAGTCTAGTATCCTATAGTATATAATGAATAAATAAATAGTATAATTCATCATTAAATAAATGCAATAATGAATAAAATACCTGTTGTGCATCAGAGCCTCCAATCCACGCCTGTCTATACGAATGAGTGGCTCTGAAAATCAGCCTCTGAATCCAATAGTACTGCCGGTAGTTGTGAACAGACGCAAGGTTTCCACCCAGGGACTGACAGTATCTCTGCAGTGGAGACAAACAGAGAGACAGACGGACAGAGAGGAGTTGTCAGGGAGTAAGAATTAAAAGGTCACCAAATGTACATGTGTATGCGAACAAAATGAGCTTGTTGTAGAACATTACATTACATTACCTCAGCTCTAGCCCAGATCATACATGTTGGAATGTAGCGGTAACAGCGACCACCAAAGAAAGACCAGCCCCAGGGACAAACTCTTCTTATCACGATCCACCTCTTGACCAGGTGACTGTCTGTGGAGAACCATTAGAGTTTGGTTAATGTGGGGTCTCCAGGGAAAGTCTCCATACTATATTAAATAGATTATTTTGATGGCACGAAGAAGCCACAACATCACATAATATTACATGACACAACATAAATATAATATATGTGAGTTAACATTTTTATTTTATTTTTTAAGTTTATTTACTTTATTAATCCCTGAGGGGAAATTCAATTTTTTTGCTTGTCAATTACACACAGGTACGAAAGACACACACATGCACAAACAGGACCTATACATGCACAAAGTGGAGAGATGTCAGAGTGAGGGGGCTGCCCTACGTCAGGCGGTTGGGGGGTTCGGTGCCTTGCTCAAGGGCACCTCGACAGTGCCCAGGAGGTGAACTGGCAAAATGTAATATAACAAAATAGTGCATGATTGAAAAATAAAAATAATAATATGGATTAGTGAATATAAGTCAATATACAAAATAACATATTACATAACATGATATAAGATAAAGTAACAATAATATAACAAGCTAATGTAACAAAATATAACAACATGGTGTGTGGTAAATAACTCAAAATAATACTACATAAGTTAGGAAACACAATATAACATACACATTTACAGAAGTGAATATGGCAGTATGTGTGTGTGTGCGTGTGTGTGTGTGTGTGTTGTTTCTTGTACAGAATTTCATAGTGTAAAACACAATATAGGCTAATATAACACACTGCATAAAAAAACAGCCTAACACTAAATAATACAATATAGAACTATGATTATATAATATTGGCAGTAATTATAAATCAAAGTTACATTAGCATCTGACACAAAGCACATCATAACAATCACATTCTGTTGAGGTGAAAATCTTAACGCCACTCACCTTTTTGGCCACTTTGAGGTGTTTCCTCTGAAGGAGCTGGAAAGTTTGACACTGCAGTTATTGACTTGGACTGTTTGTGTTTATTAACATGTGTACCGTATGTATTATACTCACCAGCCGCTCCGGTCAGAACCACCATGGCACAAACAAGTGCAGACACAGTCAGCATCTTCATGATGACGGTGACTACGAGAGACAGACGTGTTACTGAGACTTGTTTAGGGAACAGCCGCACTGACTGTCAGTCCTGTGAATAAAAGTCAGAAGATGATACAGTTTGGTGCAAACCTGCTGCAGCACTTTCTTCTCTTCTTCTTGTCTTCTCTTCGCAGTGTCTGTAGATTCAGCTGATCCTGTGAGGATGTGCTGATTGAGAGGATGACCAGTTCGTATATACTGCCACTTATCTTAACATCTCTCAAAAACAGGGAACTGAGGGGAAATATGTCTGAACAGAGGCAACATTTCAGAATACTCAGAAACTTATCAGTTAAGAAACATGCACGTGTCAAACCGCACAGTGTTTTCTGCTGTGCTGTTGTCCTTGCTGGGGTCACCACTGCATTTGACACTGCCATGTTCCATTTATTATTTTATGTCTACGTACACGCAGACAATTTGATTAACCTTTGAAAGTGTTTGATGTAATGGAAAGGTATGCAGCAGCTGGGCTAGTTATTCAGGTGCAGATAACACATACTAGCTAAGGAGGTGCCACGGTGGCCCTGAGAGCTCAACACACTGCAAAGATACAAAACAAGCAAACTATTAAAACATCTTCACCAAGTAGATAACACAGACACAGTGTTTAGAAAAAAACACTGCAAATAGAGAAACACACTGCAAGTAGCCTACAACCAAGGGGTAACCTCCAGGGCTGCAACATATAGCCCAATCCCATTTCTACCCCTTAAATCTTCCACTTGGTATTAAGTGCCCTCGTTTGCGAGATAACCCTTGATGAGGGACGTGAGAAATATTAGGGTAGAGATCTTTCCCTGAGATGAATTAACGGAGAACAACTGCTGAAAACAGGAGGCGCCTACGACGTCATCTAGTTCTGAGTCGATTTGTTTAAATATTTTGATGCTGTGTTCTACTGAGTTGCTCATGACTTTACGCTAGTCCAACCATCTGTTGTTTGTATAGTCTACATTTGGTAACAAATTGTAGTTCGCAAGGTGTTTTCGTGAAATTTCATCTTCCACTGTGTTGAAAGTGTGGGTCGGGGCTCTCTTGGAATCTAGGGCGGGTTTTAAGTGTTGGAAACCACTTCCACTACCTCAATTCCGTTTGGGACACCACTAGCCTAAACGTGAACACGCACGACCAAGTGCAAGTGGGTATTTCAAGGGGAAGTGTGGGTATTGGGACAGGCCCTTTGGTCAATGTGGAAGTGCTAAAAGCTGCAGTGACTCCAAAAGTGAGTCAGTCCCCATGGACCCCCATGTTAAAATCAGGCCCCCAGGAAAGCCACTCAGCCTTACAGCAAATTTTTCTCAGTGGTCACTCACGGTATTGCAGCAAAATATAAAATAAAATTGCCTGCGGCCCAGAAGGCATTTTCCCCATAGACCTCCATCATAAAAGAAACGTCTGTAAAACTGCTGACAGGACACCTCCAACTTCAAACAAGGTAAAATATAAATCTTTCTATGCTGAATTTTTGATCCATGGTGGTTTTATATTTGTAAAACATTTCTCAAGCCGAGAAGAGTAATTTAAAAACCTGTGACATCATCACAATGTAAGTCTATGAGCCGGGCAGGAACTTGTGGGCGGGGCCAGTGAACAAAACACTACTGCGTGTATTCAGTGGGCAGCATACTGCGCAAGTAAACCAAGAACTTAGAAAACCTTTTGAGTGTATGCACCATGTGAGCAGCTCCATTGCAATGAACAGATGCTATCTTTGGCCCAGTGTCTATATTATTGAAATCTATGGTTAAACTGCCCAACTCTACAGTAAAAACAAAAATCATATTTACAGCCTGGTGCAAAAAGCAGCTCTAACTCTCAGGGGATGAATTTTTAATACAATTAAGGGAGTGAACACTTTGACTAAAGCTGAAAACTCACCAGTGCCACCACAGTGCTGCGCGTCGAGTGCCGCCCCTAGTACACACCCGAGGCATCGTGCTGCATTCATAGACATATGCAACGTTATTACTACATTTACTGAAAGATTTGATGACAGGATTGTAGGTCATATAGCTCTGGATATTTCTTGACCTCAACGCATCTGTCCTCATCCATTCTTCATCACGGACAAAACACAGCAACAGCTTTAGCGTTCTCTTTATACATCAGTGGTGAGGAGAGGAGTCAAGCTGCCACAGGAGCAGAGAAAAAGAGCTGCTGTGTGAGCTGGTATGTACAAGCAGAGAGTGAGTGGGGAAAAAGTGCAGTTAATTCAGGGGGCGGCGAGGCTGGAAATAGGACAGTAGCGTGAAGTACATTTGTAAGCAAAGCTTTCAATTTACTGGTCCATCTATGTCCCAACCCTCACTGATGGTCATGAACTCTGGGTAGTGACCAAAAGAATGAGATTGCGGATACAAGCGGCCGGAATGACTTTCCTCCATGGGGTGTCTGGGCTCAGCCTTAGAAACAGGGTGAGGACCTCGGACATCCGGGGGGAGCTCGGAGTAGAGCTGCTGCTCCTTCATGTCGAAAGGGGTCAGTTGAGGTGGTCATCTGATTAGGATGCCTCCTGGGCACGTCCCACTGGTAGGAGGCCCCGGGCAGACCCAGAACACGCTGGAGGATATGTGTTACATATCTCATCTGGCCTGGGAATGCCTTGGGGTCCTCCAGGAGGAGATGGAAAGTGTTGCTGGGGAGAGGGACGTCTGGGGTGCTTTGCTCGGCCTGCTGCCCCCACGACCCGGCCCTGGATAAGCGGATGAAAATGAATGCATGGACATTTGTAAGGAACATGCATTTGCGGGATGAGCAGCAGAGCTGAGTATGTGGGTTGCGCCCATGAAAAATTTGCCAAATCTTCTCTGCCAATGCCAAACAGCCTTTTTTTGCTGTTTCTATCGACTCTTGTTTTGAGCGTCTGGTACCCCCGGGTGCTGACAATCAGGTGCCTGATAGGGACTCAATTTCCGAACTTTTTGTGCTTAGTTTATAATTCATGCTGGGAAACGGTAACTTATCTTGATTTGTTATAAATCAGTAAGTAAAGGTTCAGGGTCTAAGGTTTAGGGAGATTTAGTGGCATGTAGTGGTGAGGACTGCAGATTGTGACCAGCTGAAACTTCTCCTGGTTAGAATTCCATCATTGTTCAGGAGTTCTGTACAGGGAGCTGTATTACCCACAGACGTCTCTTCCTCTCCAAAACAAACAGACCAGGTGATTTAGACGTGTTTGACATTACTGATCAGTGTTTAACTGGTGCTGCTTGGCGTGTTGAATACAGGCAGCTTGGCCACAACGTGCGACTGTGTGCTCACTTATTTTCTCTGATAATTTAATGTGTGCTCACTTTTTCTGATCTGGGAGCTAAATTACCCGCAGAAGTGTCTTCCTCTACAAAACAAATGGACCCAGTCAGGCCCGCCACCAGGGGGTTCAAAGGGTACGGATGGTCCTGGCCCAAGGCCGAAGGGGGCCCATGTAAAGGTCTATGGTTGACCGTTTAATGGGATCAAGTGCATGAATTTACTTACTGACTTATATAAATGACAGTACAAGTTAGATGTATTTACACACTAAATAAATGTATAGTCATCATTACAACACATTTCAACATCAGTGTGATGCTCCCACCCTGCTGCAGGTATTGTGAAATAGTGCAGACTGTCTGACAGAGAGGGACATTTTCTGTCACATTGTGAATGTTTCTTTAATTTGCTTGTGCTGTGTCTTTTTGCATGTGTATTTGTATGTGTACTTGCAGTGCGTTGAACTCTCAGGGCCACCGTAGAATCCACCGCTTCCTCAAAATGTATTTCATGTGTGACGAATTAACATCAGCAGATACATTTATCATTGTAACTGAATCAAACTAAAAAACTGGGACTGACAAACTAAACTGCTCAGAAGTTGGAAGCTACAATTCGTATCAGTAGTGTTTGTTTTTCATTATTATCACATTAATAAAACATCAGCAGAGTGCTGTAAAACACAAGCTGATACACTGACTGGATTTAAAGAGGTTCCTCATATTTTTCTGTTGTTCAGTATAATATAGAAGAAAAGAGGACCTTTGAGGATGACTATGCAACATGCAAAACCTTCTTAAGTGACACAGTGGACTTTTATAAGATTATCAGAGAATTATGACTCTTATGCAACACTGCACTGCTACTGCTCATAAAGGATGAGGGTAGATTCAGTAGATAACCATTATAAGAACAGGACGCGTGACTTTGTTTTATACCTAATGTCATAATATCTATAAATGCTTTATAGAAACCTGATGTTGTTTTCAGACAGACATTGCTCCTGAAGATGTGAAGGAGATAAAGAGATATATCCATTCTGATTTATTTGTATTTAGGTGTGTTCATTAATTACACTGGATCTCGAGGAGCTGATGGAATTACACCAGTCTGCCAAAAAAATTAGAACGACTGTCAGGTAACTTTTGTATTATTGATTATCTTGTTACTGGGGAGCTTTTGGTCCAGAAATTCATGAGGATGCTACTTGATGTGCTCCACCCACCCTAACACCTCTGCATATCAAGTTTTGCTCCATATGGCAGCAGCACTCCTCAGTGGCAGTGGCCCCTCAGCAGGAAAATACACCAAGCTACACTGCAGAAACTCCTCAGGAATGGCCCCTAGAAACGTGACAAAAAGCTAAAAGCATCGACCTGGCCTCCAAATTCCCCAGATCCAAATGTAATCGAGCATCCGTGGGATGTCTCTGATATGTCAAGGCATGGACACATGACCTCTGGAAGGTGTCCTGTGGTGTCTGGCTTCTGATCATTTGAGACCTGTCAGTTGTGAGGTGGGGTACCAGCACTTCCCAAAGATGCTCAGTCAGATTGGGGTGTGGGAGATTTGGAGGCCATTCCTGAGCATGTTTTGTGGTGTGGCATGGCACATTTTTCTGCTGGGGGGCCACTGCCATCAGGGAATACTGTTGCCGTGAGGAGGGGTTACTTAGCCCACAGCAGTGTTTGAGTAGGTGTCAGGTGGCATCCACATGAATGCCATGACCAGTGGTCTCCCAGCAGAACACTGCATTGTAACAAAATGATCAATGTTACTCACTTCACCCACCACTGGTTTTTATTTTTTGGCTGACTGGTGTATATAGAGTCTACTGCAGCTACCAGACAGGTTTGGACTTACTGCCCTTTTACCTCAGTGTTTGTCATTAAGCCTCATGGTGTGTTTGGATGTCAAATGTGTCTTTTTTTCTACAATAATGACTTGGCACTAACAGAGACCTTTGTTTCACCCAAAGCTGACACAGTAAAAATGAGGTGTTGAAGATAAAATGACAACAGTGATGAAGAAATACCTCAACTTCTCCATTGAAGGGTTTTTCAGAGGCTTCTACTTCTTCAAAACGTCCTCGAGCAGCAAGAAGACCACAGCTGTTGGTTAACTGATAGTCATGAAAGTATCTGCTAGTCATGTTGGAAAACACATGATACAGCAGAGTTTTATACTGACTGCCTCTTTTCAGCTATCTACATCATAAAAGCATTCACATTACCTTCTTTGTCTGTTCTCATAGTAAACCATTGACATGCACTGGTACCACTGTGCCTGCACAGAGACAATAACCGGAACCTGTGCTCACAGTCTGATCCCACAGAAGTGTTGTAACTTTACTGTCTGAGCCTTTCTCTGCAAATACGTATCATAGGGAATGCTTAACGTACTGGAAACACAACAGAATAATGAAGGATCACAAAAGCAGTTCATAGAAATCATTCCCCCATAACCTTTCAGGAGGCACCCAGACGGCATGCTAATCAGGCGCCTGTACCACCTCAGCTAGCGACCAACAACCCAGGTGTGGCCATGATCCGATGGAACCTGTGAAAAATGGGAGCCCAAAGGCTCCGGGGAAGAAGCCAAGTCAGTAACATGTATTAATGGGGCAAGAATGTTAGCACATGGAGAGAGAGAGATAAAGAAAGAAGCTTAGTGTTCCCTAGCAAACTAAGCCTATATCAGCCTAACTAGGGGCTGGTTCAAGGTGCGCCTGAGCCAGCCCTAACTATAAGCTTTATCAAATATATATATACTGAAAGAAGTTGAATATAATTTATTTCGTATGTTTTTTCAGTGTAAAATCACCTGAAAATAAGAATCATTGTGATTTTGTTTCCTTAGCATGAGCCATTCATATCTACACAGGGCGCTAATTCGACCTGAGCAATGCTTGAAGAATTCTAACCAGGAAAAGTTTCAACTGGTTTTAATTTGCAATCCTCGCAACTAGATGCCACCAAATCCCCCTAAATTTTCCACACTGGACCTTTAAAGGAGACTTATCTTAATGTCTGAACCACAGCCAGGAAGTTCACAGGTGCATCCAAACCGGTCTGAGATGTAGATGGAAGGTTTAATTCATCCCATCTGCTCCAGCAATCAGCCTTGGTGTCCGGGAAAGGTCACAAAAGCCAGCTGGTTCCTGGATCAACTGCTGCTCTGTTTACTTTTATCTTGCTTTCATATGTAGGCTACATTTATGTGTGTGTGTGTGTGTGTGTGTGTGTGAGAGAGAGAGTTTTTAGAGCATAGATGTACAGAAACTAAGTTAAACTTTGAATTCAGTCACTCTCACTCCCCTCTGTTCTCTCTGTGCTGCTTTTGTTCGTAGGGTTTCCCTTCCCCCGGCGCACAGGTGTGTCTCATTTCTCAGTCCCTACCTGTCAGAGTTTAAAAAGGGCTGTTCTGTTTTCTTTCCTTCACCACCACTTCACCACAAGATGGTGCTCTTGCTTTAAGGAGAAGGCTCAAGGAATGCAGTGTGCTTTCAACCCCTTGTTGAGCAGAGATCACCATCTGGTGGGCTTATTAAACACTGACTGGTTCATGAGGCCTCATTTGGCGTATAATTTAGTATGTCCCAATACATAGTGTGTCAAATGCAGTATGCCACAAATACCAGGATGTTCTACTATATGTGGTTGAATATAATATGTTAGAATCTAGACTGTATGCAGCAGAGTGCTCTGGGTTGACCGCCGTCACTGGCAAGCTTGAAGAATGGTTTTGTTTTATCTCCAAGGTAACAGATATATGAACATTAGGTCAAAGTTCAAGGCACAGTGTTATGAAGTAGTATATCCCAACATGACATATTGTGTGGGGTGCCCCAATGGTCAATTTTAGGTCCAATTCTTTTTAATCTATACATGCTTCCCCTTGGGGTCGTCACCAGGAGGCACAGCATTAGCTTCCACAGTTATGCAGATGACACACAGCTGTACAACGCTGTGTCTCCTGATGACTCAGGGCCACTTGATGCCCTTTTTAACTGCATTTTAGATATCAAGTCATGGATGGCAGTGAATTTCCTACAGCTCAACCAGGACAAAACAGAGGTTTTAATTATTGGTCCTGAAGGCAAGAGAAAGAAACTTTTACCAAAACTACAAGACTTTAAACCTTCACAATGTGTGAAGAACCTGGGCGTCATTTTTGACTCTGACCTTAGTTTTATTCCACACATCAAAAATGTAACAAAGACAGGTTTTTAATCATCTCAATAATATAGCCAGAGTCCGCCCGTTTCTCTCTCAGGCTAACACGGAGGTGCTGATGCATGCTTTTATCTCTTGTTGTTTTGACTATTGCTCTCTGGTCTTCCCAAAAAGACAATTTCCAATCGACAATTTCTTCAAAACTCAGCCGCACGAGGACCAGAGGGCGGGAGCACATTACACCGGTTTTAAGGTCACTGCATTGGCTCCCCGTGTGTTTCAGGATCAATTTTAAGGTTCTTTTATTAGTTTTTAAATGTCTTAACGGGCCATCTTATTTATCTGACCTGCTTTTATCATATCAACCCTCGCGGATCCTGAGGTCCTCCAGCACCGGCCTTTTAATTGTTCCAAAAATGAGAACGAAAACCCACGGGGAGGCTGCATTCAGCTGTTATGGCCCTCACTTATGGAACAGCCTACTGGAGAGCATCAGGGCTGCAGAGACTGTTGATGTTTTTAAAAGGAGGCAAGACTCACCTTTTTAATTTAGCTTTTAACTGATTTCTTTTACTCTTTTAATTCTTCTATTATATGATATTTTAATCTGTAATGCTTCTAAATGATTTAGTTTAAAATCTTTATGCATTTTATTCTTATTAAATTTCTAAATCTTCATTTATTTATTTATTTATTATTAATATTATTTTAATCTTTAAATCTTTTTTTTCTAAATCCTTTTTATTTTTTTGCATTTTAGCATTATTTTATCTCATAATTGTTTTATCTTAGTTTTTAACTCCAGTGTTTCCTCATGGGGGGCCTCCACACTGAGAGGTCCGGTGTGTGTGTCCGGTGTGTGTGTTTATATGTGGGGGTGGGAGGGATGGGTTTTCAATATTTGTAGTATTTTTGTTGTACGTTTTTATTTTGTTTAGCACTTTGTGTTGCATTTTTTAATGTATGACAAGTGCTATATGAATAAAGTTTGACTTGATTTGAAACACAGCTGCAGAACCTTCTAAAAGTTAAAAGAAAAAGTGTGCGGCTCAGAACACACCCATAGTAGATGATAAGTCATATCTTATACAGACGTTAGTGCACACAGATCTCTGTCACCATCAAATCTGTTGCAGAATCTTTCTTAAATGTTTTAAAGAAATGCATCTGGAAGATCTCAAACATTTCCACACTGATATTGCTGATAATAACCATAAATACACGAGACACTGGAACATGAATGCTGAAGCATAAATTTAAAAGCTTGTGTTTGCAGTGTTATCATGACACACACTGGTCCCACTGCAACACAGCTGATGAGCTGTCGATGTCGACACTGACTAAAAATGTGAAATCAGCTGATGATCTCATATTCTTGGCGCACATAAAGTATTTCTTGTGTGAGCAGCGTGCATCATTCCAGTATCCCCAGTCTGGAAAACACAACAGAAAACATCACATTCAGTGGCAGCAGGAGTCAAAGTGGAAACATTATATCAGTGGTTCATTTAACACAATATCAGCATTCACAGACAGTTGGTTCTAGCACGAGGCTCAATGTTCTTCGGATTCACTCATAACTTTTTGGCGTCCATTCATTCTTAAAACTACAATCTTTCTTTCTCCTCTATTTTTCCTTACTTTTAAAGTTGGACTCGACGCAGTGCTCCTTTCTATCGCTGTTGTTTGGCTCACCACGATACCACTTAGTGTACTTGAATTGAGATCCATCAGTGTATTCAAACCACTGAAAAACACAAAGATGAGGATCAGTGATGATATGTGACACACACACTCCTCTATGTATCATGCATCAGAGTCTTTACTCCACATCATCCATCAGTGAGGTTACGTACCCAGCCCATGCGTTGGTTCCCTGATTTTCTGAGTCCAATCCAGAAAGTATTGCGACGATAACGCATGGCACGTGCAGATAAACAAAACACTCTCATCATCTCATCCTCATTGTGGATTGAAACCAGATTACCCCCCTCGCTGTTGCGGCAGTAGTCCTGAATTCAACAGAAATGTGAGAAGTGTGAGACTTCACCAGCACTTTATCATAACTGTATGCATGAGGATACATTAATTATCTTTTTTCCCTTTAATGCCTGTGTGTGCTGAGTTCCTGTAGAAGCAGCAACAGCCGTGATGGCCAAAGATGTCTCATGAGCCATTTTCTTTATTTTCTGGGCCCACTAGATGGCGCTCTGTGTTTAACAAAGGGTTCAAAGTACACTGGACTGTCATTCCTGGTGGGGTTGTAGCAATCCCTCACTGTTTGGTAAGTACTGTTTTTTAAAGATCACTTTTGGCTGAATGTCACAGTCTCCCTGGACGGTATTTCAGGTCACGTGTTGTGCAGGGTGTGTGCACTGAGCAGCTTGGTGCATTTCCCCTCTGGACCAATCAGAGTGTGACGACGCCCTCCCTTAATAAGGCACCTCTTTCAACTGTGATAATAATTCTATTTAATACTCCCATACATATTTTTGTGTATTTAATGATGCTCTGCACTGACTTTCTGTTGCCATTTTAAGCTCCTCCTCTCCAAAGCTCTAAAGCTCTTGGACCAGGCTACGTTGCTGAGTCAGTTAACTATTTGCCTCCAAGAAAACTGCGATCATCCAGTGTTGGTTAATGGAAGGTTCCCAGAAATAGCTGAACGAAAATTTGAGGATGTGGTCTTTGTTAATTACAACCCAGAGTTAAGGAACGCATCTTATTTGATTTTATGATTTATGGGATTTGCAATTATATGATTTTATGATGTCATGATTTATTTCCTCTTTTGGTTTTTTATGAATTTAGATCTGTTTCATTATGTCTGTTTTTATGTGAAGCACTTGGTGCTTATACTGCCCTCATTGTAAAGCACTTTGTGCTGTATTTCTTGTATCAACGGTACTAGATAAATAAAGTTTGTAATAATAATACTACTACTAATAATAATTGTTATTATTATTAGTAGTAGTAGTAGTAGTGGTGTATTTGCTTTAATTGCTTGGTAAAATTACAAAAACTACTTCCCTGCCTCTGTGTCAACCCCATCAAAGGGTGTGTGTGTGTGTGTGTGTGTGTGTGTGTGTGTGTGTATCACCTGTGCATCACTGAAAGTTTTTTCAATCCAGAAGAATTTAGCACAGTGTTTCGCATCAATGCGGCTCCATCCTCCACCGCATGTCTTGTCAGGATAGCGGTGACATTTAAAGGCAGGATGAAAACCTTACGGAAGACAAGTACTTTAATCAACAACTCTCCTGGGTTTCAGTTCAGTAATATGGTGGCGATGGCACGGTACTTACCATATCTGGCTGTCACAGTGTCCAGGATGCACACCAACAGCAGGACAGCAGTTACCACAGCTAGACGCATAGCTCAGGCCTCAGTAACTCTCAGTGATCCACAGCAGAAATATCACCTGTAAAGATCAAGTTCAAAGTGTAAATATTTGCCAGACTGTTTCTTGACCAGGTTCAGTCACTTCCTGGAGTTTCTGCTCATGATGACAAGCAGAGTAACAGAAACAATCTGGCACATAACTCCCTTTAAAACCTTTATTTTGTGCAAATAAGATCTGAAGTTTTAGTTCTACATAGCTGATGATATTCTAACAACTATATTCAGACAGAAATGTGTCTCAGTGCTAATTTGGTTTGCTTGTTACGCCAAAAAAAAACTTTATTTCTCCGTGTCTCGTGGGAACTGTACCTCAGGAAAGGCTGATATAGTGTGTGGAGACACTCTTCCTCTCCAGTCAGTTTGACTATTGCATTACCCTCCTTACCTGCCGTCTTTAAAACCCTGCTGGCTGATCACATCTTATTCAAAATGCTGAGGCCAGATTTGAGTTGGAAAAAGGAAACTGTATCACATCAAACCAAACCTCAGGTCTTTGCAGTAGCTGTCTGTCAATGTGAAAATGAGCTATAAAATAATTCAGGTCATATTTCGCATTGCATCAACTCTTCTGATATCCTAAAACATACAGAGAGAAGAAACTCACCACAGATGTCCTCTGGTTTCTAGTTGCTCCTCCGTCTGTCTGTCAGGTGTCTCTTCCTCTCACTGATAAACTCACCACTCATGGCCTGCGGACAAGCCAGTGTTCTAGTGTCAACGTTGGCTTGATTTCATATGATTAATAATAAGAACAAACATGGAATGAAGGCGTTGTCGTACACCTCAAGAAAAACACACTCTTTTTTATGGGTGAGAAAAGAAATAAAAAAAAAAGAGGTGGTGACACGCACATCCTGAAGAAAATTTCAACTGGGTGCTGGATCAAAAAACTCAAGTGAAGACGAAAAAGAAAATTATGATCCACAAACCAAATAGAGTTCCCATTTACTTATATAATTTTTTTAAATTTGTCATTGGCGACGTTTCGAGCACGCAGGATCTTCCTCAGACTGATTGGAAAAAAAAAAACAGCCAGTGTCTGATGTTAAAACTGTCACTTTAAGTGTGCTTGCAGCAACAATACTTGTAGCAAGGTGAGAGCTTCTTGTGTTGGAATCGAGAGTTGTGATTTGCCTTGGGCTCTGCGGTCAGTGAAGCTTCTGGCTGCACCACAGAGCTGCTGCTCAGAGGGTCTCTGAAGGGACATTATGAGTCTTCCCAGGTCCCACGTGCTCTAAAAAATGTCCAAGCTCCTGTGGAGTCAAATCTGGAACAGGCAAAAAGGACACCGGCTCATCACAAAGACGGAGACAGGGTCTTGACCAAGGCTATAATAAATAATAATAATAGTTACAAAATAATAATAATCATTATATGAGAAGATTTAGAAAATAGTTAGATTTAAAAAAAAAAGATAGGGGAAAAACTACAATCATGATATTACTATATATATTAATATATTTTAAAATTATGTTACAAAATTATAATTTTTTAGCATTCTCTCTTTATTATTCTTTTTATTTTATTCATTCATGTTTATTTTTATTTTTTAGTCTATTCATTGTATTTATTTTACTGATTTATTATATATTTTATTTATTAATTCTTTATCTAAATTTTCCTGTTTTCAATTGTTTTTTTTTACTAACTTCTTGCTATTTTTTTCTTATTTTGAGTCATTTTGTCTTTCGTTGCTCAGTGCCTTCTTCCCATGTTTGTTGA
This sequence comes from Epinephelus awoara, assembly GCA_035609425.1. Lineage (NCBI taxonomy): Eukaryota > Metazoa > Chordata > Actinopteri > Perciformes > Serranidae > Epinephelus > Epinephelus awoara. The sequence goes on along the minus strand of CM069315.1, from coordinate 29,489,251 downwards.
AAGAAATAAAGCCAAGCTCAGGTCTTAAAGGGTTAATGTCAGAAACGTCTTTCTTGTAATCAGCTTCAACAACACTGAATATTTAAATTTGGAGGGTGGGGATGCCAACCTTGAGTCAACAGACTGGCGTCCCTGAGGGAACTTTTGCATATAACCTTAGTAAGGTTGTAACTTCAAAGCTTACATGAGCCAAAGGATCATTCAAAAGTTCCCTCAGGGACTTCAGTCTGTTGACTCAAGGTTGGCATCCCCACCCTTAAAAAAATGTGTGTGCAAATTTACACATTGAAATAACAGCTATAGTCTTATTAATCTGACAATTTATTTTTCACTGCCACTTGAAATTACTAATTTAAAGCCTAACTTATTGATTTGAATGTTGAATCTTTAAAGCATGAAGAATGTGTCCTAAAACTGATGTGACGAGATGGTTAATTGTTGACAGTTCATAGCATCTTGGTTAGGTATGAAAGGGGCATCTTCAAAACTCTCAGTCACTCAAAGGGTATATATATATATACATATATATAAATGTCCTAAATATAAATCAAAGTTCTCTGGTTTCATATGGTGCGGAAAGTCCTATGTTTGTTTGAGCCATCCAGTGGGCTAAAACTGTACATTATTAGTTGAGGTAGCACGTTGAAAGGCAGATAGTTAAAATGTTTATATGTTGTATTGACTTTGCATTGATCGATCGCATTTTAGCCATTTTGAAGCATTTTTCTGTTGTTATAGCGCCACCCAGTTGCCAATTAGAGTTAAATGTCTCCAGTCACCTTGAGGCGTCCTGTTCTACATATCTACCAAGTTTAGTAAAAATCCATATGGCGGTTAGGCCTAGATAAGAAATGAGCTCTCTAGCGCCCCCATTTTGTTTGATGGGGTCAATAATGGAGGGGTCCCCTCAGATTATGTGTGGTCATATGCCTACAAAGTTGCGTGGTGATGGGTGAAATATACACCTTTTTTATATTATTAATAATTTTAGGGATAGCGTGTATACACACTGGCGATGAGATCAACAATAATTGCCAGTCTGCTGCTTTTCTCTGGAAAATGTGTGCTTGCGTCAACTTGTGTGGTGTTTGCCAAAACACTGAGCAATCATTCAAAATGTAATACTGTAATACTAATACTGGACCACAGCACAACAACTATCTAAACAAACACTGACACTCCTAAAGGAAAAGGCCCGAGGGAGGCACGGGAATAACCCTATTCACTGATCCTTTTCCACAAGCCAATAAACTCCACTGCACCACTGTCAGGTTGGCCGGGCCGAAATTGAAGAGGCTTTGCTGTAATTTGTACAATACTTACATGGTGAAATGATTCATCTCTTTATCGAGGCACACACAGCTTAAACCCTTCAACCATTAATGGAAGAATAGATTCTGTTAATACATCCGTACATCTATCAGCCCGGTCAAAATGAGTCAGTCAGTAACCTTTTCTCAGGACTGAGAGGATGCACCGTTAACCACAAACTCTGTGCTTCAGAAAAAAATGACACCGTTAAGATAGCAGCTGACCACAGTGAGTGCATTTGAAAGCTGCAGCAGACCAGTTCCTGTGAACAGAGTTCTCACGCAGAGATGGAGCGTGTTGGTTTAACTGTCAGACCATAATGAACTGAACTTATTAGAATATGAACACAATGTGAAAGACGTGATTCTAAAAATGTTCAGATGGCTGTCCTATCTAAGTGAATGCACTGTACACAAGCCGCACCATTTTTATCAACATGCTCATTAAAGAAACTGCATTGTCTCTCAACTCAGTTTGTTCCTCCATTATTTTTGCTTTATTTATACATTATTTGTACAGAAATATATAATAATTTGTAATACAGTGCAGTGCCAATTTCATTAACAAAGAGTATGACAAAAATGATTCAAAAAACTTTTTTTTCGGTGACAGAGACAAGAACCTGACAAGCTAAAAAAGATCTTGATAATAAAAGGTATGACAAAATCAATGTTTCATATTTGTTGCTGAGACAAGACAGGGTGAAATGCCAGTGGTGGACTAACTTACATCTAAAATGTGAGGAGAGTAGAACAGAATGCTTGCAGTTATTTTCTAATGTCATACTACTCACATGAGTAGTATGAGCTTGGAGCGCCGACAGGCTGCTAAACTCCAGTAAATAGTCTGCACCAGGAGCAGCGTCAGCCACTGGTGCGAGTTGTGAGCTGAAATTCAGCAGTAAATAATCAGCCGTGTGTGAAGTTTAAACCTCCAGACTAACATGTTGCAGATGAGGAAACAAGTTATGTTTCTGCTTCTTAACAGTCACATGGATAAGTCAGAGTTTACAATGAACCTGGGGACAAATCCTAGTTGGCTCACATTGGTTATTTGTTGAGAGCATAAATAAAGAGATGTTGAACTTTTCAGATGATGATCAATCAGTGTGTGTTTGTAAGTCAGCCCTTAAACCTGTCACACACTGCTGGAGACATGAGACACACATTATTTTATACAACCTGTCACCTTGAGCCTGATTTGTGATCCATGAATCAGCCTCACTGAATAAGTTTAAATAGAAAAATAAACTGAAAAAATCACTAAAACGTTTGTTGACTAAAACCATTAAAAATAAAAATGACTTAAAACGTATAAGCATTTTTGTCTCAAGACTGAGGCTAAAATTAGCTGCTAAAATGAAACCTGATACAGTAACATACGGGGGATGTGTTAGTTCCTTGTTGTCACTCTGCACTCTGCACTCTGCACTGTGTGAAACCGTGAACGCATCTTTTTAAGTTCCACCTTTAATTAGCACTTACTCAGCAGGCTGTAAGACACATCCAACAACACAGAACAAACAGAAACGACATGTACACAAAGTATGTCAGGGTGATGCAGACATTTTAAATTAAAAAATATAAAACATTTAAAGACATTTTTTTGCAAGACTTGAAATTGTCATTAATAAAATCAGAAAAATTAAAGATAAAACAAAACACACTGAAATAACTGAATGAAATGACTAGGTTCATGACACAAATTTGACTATACAGTATGCTATGAATGTGAAAGAGAAGTCTCACCAACTGGACTGTAGAATATAAGGCATTCCTCATTAAAGATGGGTTGGCACCTGCTGAGGGAACAGAAATTGCTGTGATGGTGGATACTCCTGGTTCTGCTGTGAAAATAGATAAAATGATGTCAGTATGTTGGCAAAATATTGACTTACTGGAACATTCAGTGACTTTTTTCTTTATATTGGTGTTGTCTCTGATATTGGTTTAATCCTAACATCAGTTACGATTTAAATGTCTCACCCAGTTGTTGATTATCATCCAGGCCCAAGGTGTAGTAAACGGGTGAAGACACTGATGTATCCTCATCTGACAGAGAGAGACAGTGTTAGGCAGCTGATGGATGGATATATTTACATGTGTGATGATGCTGTGGATCAATTCAGAGTTAGGCTGGAAATTGTGTTTGTTCCCTTGAATGGTTTTCATTGTATCAGGACTAGTTTCACGTTTTGGGAAATGTGGCTATTTGCCATCTTGATTTACTTTAGATCAGTTGTCTGTTAAGTACTGAGCTGGAGACAGGATGAGATTATCTTATATGTCTATATCTTGTTTGTTTTATTCATACACAAACAAAATCATAAACAATTCAAAATGTGGACTTCCTGAAGTCTTGGGTTGGCTTTTATTAGCTTGCATTGACTTAGCTTTGTGTTCCTGGTTATACTAAGCATTATGCCAACACCACGTCCTTGTTCCAGCTTCACTCTTAAAACACAGATATGTGAAAGGTATCAATAAAACTCAGGAAGAAAGCAAATTAAAAAAAAATCTGAATATTCCTTTATTTTCTATATTATCAGTCTTGGACCTCACTCATCTTGCACTTCTCTGTCTTGTGGGGTACCCCAGGGCTCAATTCTGGATCTTATTTTGCTTTTGCTGTGCTCTGATTGTATTTTTTCTCATTACTAGGTTTTTGTTTTTCCTTATTATGCAGATGACACCCAAATTTATATGTTAGTTGAAATATCCACAAACCCAATGGTTGAATCCGGCCAGTGCTTTGTACTTCTCCTCTCCCATGATTATTTTTTTCTGTAAAAACAACCACTTTTCATAGCACTATCCCAGCTGGAAATGCAGTGATGCCACTGTAACTGCCTTTTTTTTTGGCAGTATCACCACTGGAAACATGGCAACAAAAAGACCCACATTTGGTGGTAAAAAAGCTGCCGAAAAGGCTGCAATGACTCACTAAAATACAACCAGTTTTGTTATTTGTTGGTCTCAAACAGCGGTCTGTAACTTGGAGGTGACTCACCTTGGTGTCACAACAATCACAGTTGCCTTCACCTCAGGATGACAAAGTCAGCCCACATACTGTGTGACATTTAAGACGTTGATATGATGTGTATGAAATGAACAATGCCAACATGATCCTCTCTTGCCTGGGCTGTTGTGTTATGGTAGTGATCATTGCTTGTAAACTGAAATGTTTATACTGTTAAATCTCAGACATTCCCAAACTGGAGCAAACAAGAGAAAACGTGTAATATTACAGAAATGTGAACTTTAAATTGAATGCATGTCTAAAGTGACCATTTTGTTCTGTGTAAAGCCTACTCATAACCTCTACTCCACATACACTGAGGGGCCCTTGTTTTCTCTGTGGTTGTCTTTTGTGGTTTGAAACCAGGAAGCTCAAATTACCACCAGCACATACACATTTATCACCAGCACCCAGCATCTCACAAAGACTGAGACAATGGCAAACGTTTTACTGTATAATTATCATGAAACTTTTTACGCTTGTTACACCATAGTCATATTTTTGCACTACAACTCTTATTAGTACTAAAGGGTGAAGCAGTGACTTTGTAAACCAGTTGATACATTCTAAAACAAAATTAAGCTTTTCACTAAACCAAACATACAGTGTAGATATTGCTTGCTGTGGTCAGTATTTGACATGAGGTATAAAAGTGTGTCAAGTAAGACGTAAAGGAAAAATAACAATGTCTTTTGAAGTACCTTTCTTCTTCCTGTTTTTTGTTACAGCAGCATACATCACTTTGTCCTCATCAGCTGCACTGGCCTCTACAGAGACTGAAACAAATAACATATCACATCACATAGCAGATACTGCAGACAGACAAATACCTAGACAAAATACAAACAGGAAATTCATGTTGTCTGTCACCTAATTTGTTTTCATATCACAACTGACATAACAATTATCAACAGTAATGACACCAGACAGGATGATTTCGCTTTAGTTTTTTCAAACTCACTCTGTGGTTAAATAGGTTATTGACACTGGCATTTGATATTAAATTGTATAATTTAATTTGCTGCCTTGTTTGAAGTGCTTTGTAGTATGGGTTGTTAAAAGTGCTGTTATTGATTCTTAGTTCGTGTTCTCACCTGTTTGGTTCTCAGCTGAGCTTGAACAAAGAGTCACTGTGGGCAGATAGTCCAATACTGCAGTACAAGGAAAAATAACAACATCAACAGGGAAAAAAGGAGGAGAAGATGAAGGTATTTGAGACATGATACAGAAAATATTATTATTATTATATTTTTTTGTGCGAAAATTAATGCACCAAAGTTCATACATATCCCACATAATGATGAGCCTGTAATTGGTTCATATCCCACATCTTTTGGAAGGTGTGATCATTTGACCAATGCACTGATGGGAGTAAAGAAGGAAGCAGTCCAGTTAGGAGGCAGGTTGGAGCGATGGATGGGTCGCAAAACAAAGTACTTTCCCCCAGGACTTTGCTTGGAGGTATGTCCTCACCATGTTTCTTTTCCTTTACTTGCCTTAACCTAACCTCCATAGCTTTATGTTACTTACGTAAATTTATGTCAAGGACATAACATCGTTTATGGACCTCTAAATTCATAGGAACGTTCGAACTGTTGTGTGCATTTTCTTAGGAAATCATACAAGCCTTTGTATGAGAATATCTTGAATATTACAATGAATTGATTCATTTAAAAATGGGTAGAAATAGTCGACTATATAAACTAAATCAATGAGTAAAAAAAACACATTTTCAGAGTAAACACACAAACGTTACAAGAATTACATTAAGAGGAAGTGCACCTTTCAGGACAACAATTATAAGTGCTTCACAATACAAAGTTATTGGAGGGATGTGTCTGTACCTCTGTGCCCATACCCTTTGCAGAGGTGAAGCAGTCCCACCACCAACAGCAGAACCATCAATAAGAGAGTCGTAACAATCCATGGGGTAGGACCAGAGGAGGTGGGACTGGATGAGGTCGGGGTAGTCTCTTCTGGAATGACAATATAAGGCATTTTAATTTAGAATGTGCTGGGATATGGCTCCTGTAAGGACACTGATAGAGGCAGAAGCCTTGTAAACCATGTCCCTTGGTACTCTGAGTGCTCTCTCTCTCTTCATGCTCTTTCTTTAATCAAAGGTTTTCTGCCAAAAAGGTTTTGTCACAGCTCTTTGACAGCAAAAGAGACACAGAGGAGGATGTGTCTGAGGCTGATAATAATGCATCCTTCTGTGAAGCTTGGGTTGGACCCTCCTGTTGGCTCCGAACCACAAGCAGATTCGGTTCTCTCTCAGCCTCCAAGAGTGGACACATTACCATCCAAAGAAGGGAAGTTAACATGGTTCCTCTCCCTACTTGGCACAACAGAGTAAAATCAAAACCCCACACTTGTTTCAGATATTTAAATCAGCCATTTAAACTTTGCATGATGGGAATCTGAAAGTATTTTAACAAGGGAATCAGATTCATCAACTTTGCCTCAGGTCTTTGGAGCTGCAGCAGTAATTCTATCACATTGCAGTGACTCACCTCTGACAGCCATCCAGCTCTCTGGTGATCCTCCAGCTCCAGAGATGTGACACTTGTAGAGTCCTTCATCAGACTTGGAAACACTGTGGATGGTCATCTCTCCTGTAGAGCTGCTCCTGATGAGGACGCCATCTTTGTAGAAACCAGTTGTCAGGTTTGAGGAAGTCATGTTGTTTTTCTCTCTGCACCTCAGACTCACGTCTCCCTTGGTCACAGGGAGGACAGGACTCTCCAGGATCACTGAACCATCTGAACAAAAACATGTGTTTGATTTTTATCTCAAGTGAAACTGATGATGAATTTATGATAAAATCATGTTGTCCTGACGCAAACCACCCTGAAGTACTCCATGTCCTGAATGTTTTAGATCTCTCCGAGTCTGTTTAGACCTGAAATTAACATACATTTTGGGTGATCTGATCACACGTAGGCTAAACTAAATACAATAATAAACAACCACCAAGATGCAATGTGATCCGATCACTCGAACCACTTGCAGAGGTAGTCTGGGACACATTTGACACATTATCTTTTTGTAGTATAAAACTTGTTTTCAAGGAGCTTTAGGACTTCACAATGAGTTGATCATTTAAATCAGCTGTGTTGGGGCAGGAGGGATCTAAAACATGAAGGAGAGGTTTGAGAAATGCTGCTAATGCAAACCTACTAGTGACAGTGATGTTGATGGTGTTGCTCTTCGTCCCCCCTTTACCCTCACACCAGTACTCTCCACTGTCTTCCAGAAAAGCATTTTTAATGGCGCAGGATGACATTGATGATTTCAGCCTGCTAGAAGATTTACATGAGAGCTCCTCCTCTTTGAGCCCCTCACAGTGGAAAGTTACAGTGTCATATTCAAAGAACTGCAGTCTGTTTGGTTCAATATGAAGAACTGCTGAATCTGAAAACAAAAAAAGAGAGATTTGCTCTTAGATCACATCTTAACTACTGGAATATAGTTCTCCAGAGACAGAACCAAATTAAATCAAATGAATTCGTCTGCACATAAAAAGTAATGGTAACATAGTATCTTTTTAAAAAAAGTCTTACACATTGAATGTCAGCTCACCAAAGTCACAGCAGAACATATTTTCCTCCTTTTCTTTCACACTCTACCACAAACACCTCCCAGCAGAAACTGTATCTTTACAACAGTTGATGATTTAAAAACATAAATGAACATCTAACTGGTTCTTACCAACTTTCTGATCACGTGCACACAGCAGCAACAACACAGTCATCACTGAGGAGACAAAGAAGAACAGCTAAACATACTGAGACATGCTTATGAAGTCCATATGCTTTTCGCCTACAGCTACTTCTCACAGTCTACGTATTATCTGTTAAATCTCATAACTGATACAGAAACATTAAGAGATCACAGATTTTCTAAACTTCTTTCTCATTTAGTTTTAATCAAACAGACTCAGTACTCACACAGTCTGATGCAGAGAGCTGTGACCTCCATGTTGTCTTGCTGCTGACTGACTGAACATCACACTGAAGTATAGGAAGCAGGTGAGAACTGGCCTCTTCCTGTGCGGCTTTGTTCTGCTCTTGATGCAACACTAAATTTGGTCTTAAGACTGAAAACCTTTGTCTCAGAGACAGAGCTGCTGTCGTGGTAGAAGTAGCCTCAGTGGTTAAGTTAAATATCAGTGGGTGGAGCCAAAAAACAAAGACTTACCTATGAGAAGGAGCTCAACTCTGAGAATCAGGAACTTTATTATGTGACCACACTCAGGCCTGTGTAATCACTCTATTAACACGTAAAAATTACAAATAAAAAGCAAAGGGATCATCATCGCTGTAATATCCCTCAATTCACTGAAACTTGGATAAATCCTAGATGGTGCTGTGCTTCACTGTGAATGGTCTGACAGTGTGAATGTGAGCTGTTGTCCTGTCCCTGCTGTGGATCACTGCTATACACCGTTTGGAGGTGGCTGCAGCGCGTCACTGCCTGTGTTCAAGGTGAATGACCATGCATTTCTCTTGTTGGGGTTGGGATGTGAGGGCAGTTAAATCATTCATCAACCAGAAACTATGGATTACAAAGCCATGTGGACTCATGGACAATTATAAAGCAGCAGCTACAAATGTCAGAACATTACAGTGAACAAGTTAGAAGAGCTGATAGGATCACATTTCACTGTACCTTGTCTAATTCCATGTGACAAATAAATGGTTGATTGATCTTTAACATTAGTCATACCCCCATCTTCCTGGAGGATGCTCAGTCTAATCCAGCAGTGCCCGTGGGATCAGAGCTTCTGCTCGGGGTGACTAGGTATGGCAGCACTGACAGACAGGCTTAAATATTTGGTTGAAGTGAGGAAGTGAAATTATGACTATGTAGAACTGTCGGTTACAATTTGTGAACATCTCCAACCTGACATTTCTCTCTAAAATACTGGAAAAGGCAGTGGCATCACAGGTTCAGGCTCATCTCTCCAACAATAACCTCTACAAACAGTTTCAGTCTGGTTTTTGCCCCCGCCACAGCACAGACATGGCCCTCCTTAAAATCACAAATGACCTCCTAACGGCAACTGACTCCAGACTATTATCCATCCTCATCCTCCTTGACCTGAGTGCGACCTTCAACACAATATCACACTCCATCCTCCTTGACAGACTAGCTTCCACTGGTATAACCTACACACCCCTAGACTGCTTTCACTCATATCTCTCTGGCCGTACTCAGTTCATCCAGTTGAAATCATACACATCCCATCCATCCCCCCTCTCCTCTGGTGTTCCCCAGGGCTCTGTCCTTGGCCCTATCCTTTATTATTTACCTCCTCCCACTTGGACTGATACTCCGTAAACATAAAATCCATATCCACTGTTACGCAGATGACACCCAGCTCTAGGTTTCCACCAAACCCACTTCCACCTGCCCGCCATCCTCCTTCTGTGCCTGCCTGCAGGAAATCAAAGCCTGGTTCTCCTCAAATTTCCTCAAATTCAATACTGATAAAACTGAGGTAGTCCTCATTGGCTCATAGTCCACCCTCAACTCACCCAGTTTCACCCTCACCATAGACAGCTCCTTGGTTTCCCCTTCCCCTCAGGGTAAGAGTCTGGTTGTCATCCTCAAAAGCACCCTATCATTCCACACCCACATCAACAACACCATCCAGTTCGCCTACTTTCACCCCTGCAACATCAACTGCCTCAGCCCTTCACTCCCTCCCAACAGCGCCATAATCCTGGTTCACTCTCTGGTCACTTCCCGCCTGGATGACTGCAGTTCCCTTCTCTCTGGTCTCCCCCACAAACTCCTCCATAAACTTCAACTGGTCCAGAACGCTGCTGCCCGTATCATCACCAAAACACCATCCATCAGTCACATCTCCCCTGTTCTACATCAGATCCACTGGCTTCCTCATCAAACACTGTATTAACTATAGTTAACATCCATAACCTCGCTCCCTCATACCTCTCTGCCCTGCTACACATCAATACCCCCACCTGGTCTCTCAGGTCTGCCTCCTCCATCAGCCTGACTGTCCCCCCAGCCCGTCTGTCCACCATGGGGTCTAGAGCCTTCAGCCTCTCTGCCCCTCGTCTCTGGAACTCCCTCCCCCCTGACATCAGGAACATTGACTCTATTTTGAGTCCCACCTCAAAACCTACCTGTTTAGGCAGGTGTATGAGTGTTAACGTTTCCTCTGTCTTTTAATGTTCTGCTGCAAACTGCACTGTTTTCTGTTGTATTTTAGATGTGTTTTAATTGTGTTACCTGTATTTTTTTTTTTGGATTGTTGTGTGGCGACCTTGAGTGCCATGAAAGGCGCCTTATAAATAAAATGTATTATTATTATTATTGTTATTAACACTAAGACCAAAAGTCAACTTTTGTGGTTACTGGGTGGTGTCAGTTTGTAATGGGGCAAGACGTAACCTTTCGCAGTGTTATGATATGCCGTCAGTTGGCCAGACAGCACCAGTTGCGGCAGTATAATATGTGGACGGGCAGCATTAGTTCATAACACGGACTGACAGTGCTTGTTGTGGCAGTATGATCTGCCGCTGGTTGGCCAGACGGCACTGATCGCGCGAGTTTGATATACTGCTGGATGATGTAAAGTTGAAAACACTGGGGATGATGGACGAATGTTCACCCAGGAGTCTGGTGATCACCTCCCATATGAATGAAGAGCCAGACTTTGATATTTTTTAACAAAACCTAACTACATGCTTTTGTTGATGTCCCGGTGTTGGTTGTGACATCCTGGAATCTAGCGTGTAATATGTAGACATGAAAGGCCACTGACAAAGTGTCAATATGTGACGGCTTGTGATGAGAACGTGTTGGTTTTTCTGACGCTGTGTCTCTGGGATTCCTGCTGCTTGCAGCCTGGCACCTGGTTACTACCTTGTTATAAAGCCCTGACCTCGCCTGAGCACTGTGGGCGTACACACACATAAACATTGCAAAACATAGAATGTAAGTAGTACAAGTGTTTTGTGCTCTTTAATGTGATGTGTTTGTTGCTCTGATTTGTTTATTTATGTATTTACCTGCCCAGCAACAACAGATACAAATTAGCTGCTAGCTAACTCTGGCGCAATAACTTTTGATTGAGCACTGTCCCTGCAAAATAATTAAAGTGGCAAGTGGCCATGTTATAAGCCAGATAAGACACTATTGTTCATTCCATGATGGTAATGGTTTCCACTGAAGGAAAGAAGCACTGTCATCCTTTACAGATGTCAGGTAATACATATACATCTTTTTTTAGGTGGTCCTCTTTTTCTTTTTAATCCAAATAGCAATACAGTCATCATACAGTTTCAGTTTTGTTTCTTTTTGCTGGTGGAAAATACAAGCAGGAGTGAGACCTGGTGCATTTTAAAGCATTTTACAACTATACACATTTCACATAGAGGTGTGGAGACGCTGTGGTGAATCTGGAAGGGTGTCGTGAAAGTGGATTATTAAACGTAGACAGACATGGAAAAAAATAAATAAATCTGCCGCCTGTTTGTATTTCCTTACTTGACTTCTGAGAATCTTCAAGTGTTGGTACAGTCATGGCACATGACACATCTGCTCCTGGACCCTTAGAAACAACAGAAATGTATCAGTCAGTCACTGAAAAACACGTCATAGAGCAGCAGGAGATAAAATTAACATTATCCATCAACATAGTGTTCTCTTCTCTTCTTCTCTTTTCCTTTTCTAAATTGTGCTTTATTCAACTCAATCGGCAGAAAAAAGTTAACACTGTACATGTCTGCAAACCACAGATGTTACATTTGTACATTATTATGTAGCAGACAATGAAACATCAATGTCTTATTTAAAAAAAAAAAAAAACAAGTGCTCTTCATTGGCACTATCCTCACTGGAAAAACAGCAATGAGTTACGAAAACATAACCAGGTTTTGTTGTTTGTTGGTCTTGAACAGTGGTCTCCACCATCCCCTCCACATCCACATGACAAAGTCAGCTTATCTACTACGTCGTTTTAAAAATGTTGATATGACACCAATGAAACATGCAAGTGCAACATATTTGTGGTTTGCAGGAATGTACAGAGCCAACATTGTCTTCTGGAGACTGGGTTGTTCATTGCTGAAGCAAAAAGTACTTTATGAACACTTGTCAGCACAATATACACTGCACACAAACAGGACATGAGATCAAATGTATAAAATAAGATTTGCAAAGATGAACAAGAAGGTTGTTGAGCCCTCAGATCAAGCAAGGATGTTTACTGCGTCAGCATCTTGACAATAGAACCACCTTTATTATACTCTGTGTTCGTTTACAACATTGTATTCTTTCTTATGGCAGTTAATTTCACAGCTGAGTGGACATGAGTTATTGTTGTTTACCTCCGAGTTTCCCACAGTGAAGAAGTCCCACCAGCAGCAGCAGCGGGGCCATCAACACAAGAGGGATTATGGTTCTTAAGATGAGGAACGTGTGATCCGAGGAAGGACTAGTCTCTGTGTCAAGTGCTGCAAAGATGTCATGAGACACAGTGGTGACTTAGTGTGTTACATGTGATCTAATGATCATTTAATGATTTAATTTCATGCAGATTGGCCAGATGCACAATGCTTCCTTGAAATATAACACATAATCTGTCAATATCACAATTGCCTCATGTCATAACGATCTTAATCTGGCTGGTGGATGAATTTGTTTTGAACAAGGAACAAGTACTACTACAAGGACCAAAAGTCCCTTGAAGCTGCTTTAACTAGATTCTACCTCCTTTAAAACAAACACTCCATTCATCTGCCAAACATTAAATAGTTGTAATAAAATCAAAATAAAATTTGAATTGGTTTAATAACCTTTCATAGTCCCCTCTTTGACAGCCATCCAGCTCTCTGGTGATCCTCCAGCTCCAGAGATGTGACACTTGTAGAGTCCTTCATCAGACTTGGAAACACTGTGGATGGTCATCTCTCCTGTAGAGCTGCTCCTGATGAGGACGCCATCTTTGTAGAAATCAGCGATCAGGTTTGAGGAAGTCGTGTTGTTCTTCTCTCTGCAGCTCAGAGTTACAACGTCTCCCTCCGTCACAGGGAGGACAGGACTCTCCAGGATCACTGAACCAGCTGAATAACATGTGTTTGATTTTTATCTCAAGTGAAAGTGATGATGAATTTATGATAAAATCATGTTGTCCTGACGCAAACCTCCCTGAAGTACTCCATGTCCTGAATGTTTTAGATCTCTCCGAGTCTGTTTAGACCTGGAATTAACATACATTTTGGGTGATCCAATCACACGTAGGCTAAACTAAACAAGTTAAACAAAGTGTTGCGTGACCATCCTCAACATACTCTCATAGAGCAGTTCACGATATCCCCGAAAAATACATGTACAACAGTTTGTTTGATATCATACTGGACAGAATCTGAATCTGGAGATGCATGACAGGCACAGGTGTGACCAGCATTGTGTCTCAGCTGTCCACAAGTGTTTCGATCACTGACATGGATGTTAGTACCGGGTCTAAATAGGGCCTTGCTGCTCCGACACAGCTGATTTTAATGATGAGCCTGTTTTCAAGCAGCTTCAGGACTTCACAATGAGTTGATCATTTAAATCAGCTGTGTTGGGGCAGGAGAGATCTAAGACATGAAGGACACGGGGCACTCCAGGAGAGGTTTGAGAAATGCTGCTAATGCAAACGTACTAGTGACAATGATGTTGACACTGTTGCTCTTCGTCCCCTCTTTACCCTCACACCAGTACTCTCCACTGTCGTCCAGAAAAACATTTTTAATGCCGCAGGATGACATTGATGATGTCAGCCAGCTAGAAGTTTTACATGAGAGCTCCTCCTCTTTGAGCCCCTCACAGTGGAAAGTTACAGTTTCATATTCAAAGAACTGCAGTCTGTTTGGTTCAATATGAAGAACTGCTGAATCTGAAAACAAAAAAAGAGAGATTTGCTCTCAGATCACATCTTAACTACTGGAATATAGTTCTCCAGAGACAGAACCAAATTAAATCAAATGAATGCGTCTGCACATAAAAAGTAATGGTAACATCATATCTTTTTAAAAAATTCTTACACATTGAATGTCAGCTCACCAAAGTCACAGCAGAACATATTTTCCTCCTTTTCTTTCACACTCTACCACAAACACCTCCCAGCAAAAACGGTATCTTTACAACAGTTGATGATTTAAAAACATAAATGAACATCTAACTGGTTCTTACCAACTTTCTGATCACGTGCACACAGCAGCAACACCACAGTCATCACTGAGGAGACAAAGAAGAACAGCTAAACATACAGAGACATGCTTATGAAGTCCATATGCTTTTCGCCTACAGCTGCTCCTCACAGTCTACGTATTATCTGTTAAATCTCATAACTGACACAGAAACATTAAGAGATCACAGATTTTCTAAACTTCTTTCTCATTTAGTTTTAATCAAACAGACTCAGTACTCACACAGTCTGATGCAGAGAGCTGTGACCTCCATGTTGTCTTGCTGCTGACTGACTGAACATCACACTGAAGTATAGGAAGCAGATGAGAACTGGCCTCTTCCTGTGCGGCTTTGTTCTGCTCTTGATGCAACACTAAATTTGGTCTTAAGACTGAAAACCTTTGTCTCAGGGACAGAGCTGCTGTCGTGGTAGAAGTAGCCTCAGTGGTTAAATTAAATTTCAGTGGGTGGAGCCAAAGAACAAAGACTTCCATAATCAACACTAAAATAACTAATACTACTTTTTTGCAGAATAGTTTCCATCCGTGCTAGCAGTTTAGTAAGAAATATTTAGGCACAAAAGTGCTCTGATCTAAATGCTATTGTCAGCATGCTAACATGCTCACAATAACAAGGCCAAGGCCAACTAGGACATGCTGATGTTAAGGGGGCATAATTTTAACTGCATTCCCCATCGTAGTTCAGCATGTTAACATGCTAGCATGTGCTAATTGGCATTTAATTCAAAGTGCAGCTGAGGCTGATGGGACTGCCTGTAGTTCTCAAGATATGTCAACAAAAAGCAAAAATGTTAACCTCATGCTGCTGGTACAGGGCGGTTTTGCAAAATGCATCCTCCCGAGAGACAAAAGACATCATTATTGACTTCAGGAGACACTGTGAGGACCATTCTTCCCTGACAATCAGGAGACAGGAAGAGGACATGGTCACCAGCTTTAAGTTTCTGGGGACTTACATCAGTGAGGACCGTACATGGATGATCAACTCCTCTGCCCTGGTTACAAAGGCTCAAGAGCGGTTCTACTTCTTAGAGACACTGAAAAAGAACAACCTGTCTGCAGAGCTGCTCAGAGCCTGTTACCACTGTTTCACTGAGTGTTCTAGCATACTGTCTAACAGCCTGGCAATCTAACCAATAACTGTCAGGACATTTTCTTTAAAACATAAATGTCTTGTCACTGGTGGGTGACAGCCACAATCTCCGTCCACACGTTCAAAAAATGTGAGGGTAACATTGCATAAGTGCCCCCTCGATGCCCCAGTGGTAGATAAAACATCATAAAGTGTCCTCTAGGCTGCCCTTCAAATGATGAAGTGACCTCTAGAGCAGTGGTTCCCAACTGGTACGGACACAGGGTCCAAATTTCTCCATCATACTTGCGTTTGGCCATGATACTGAGCTAGTGTGCTGTCCCTGTCAAGTAGCTGTCTGTTAGTCACTCACTGCACAGCAGGAAACAGCACTTCCAAATAAAAGCTCTGTGCCAGAAATGAACTGTGCTTAAAAATAAAGTGTGTTTTTGACAAATGTTTGCTACTCACATGTGGTCCACTTGGAATGGACCTGCGCCCCACTTTTGGACCGAGACCCACCAGTTGGTAACCACTGCTCTGGAGTGCTCTTTGAGTGAAAGAGTGACAATGTCATGCAGTGCCCTCTAGTGAGCACTTTAAGTGAGGGAAACACAAATCAGTGCCCTTTAAGTGAAGAAAATGTGATGAAATGCCCTTAACTTCAGTTAGTACTGTATGTTTCTGGCTGATGAAATGTATAGTTACAGTAGCTAACAATACACACAGAGTGCTGCTCATTAAAGATTAACAAACACAGCTTACTAGAGCACATGTGATTTTAGAGGACTTTGAACATGACACTACTTCACTGACAACAAGAAGGATCCTGCCTGAACTGCTAAAAGGTAGGCTTAAAAAAAAATATATATATATATATATGATTAATGCAAAACCAACAGTGCTCTAAAGGTGTTGTTTTAAAGTTAGATACCTGCCCTTCATATCAGTGAATAAAGACTGAGGGGAAACACTATTGATAGCTCTAAGATGGAATATATGTGTCATATGATCATGTGACTGACACCACAGGACTTGTGGTGTGGCTTAAACTAACCCAAATTAATGAAATCCAGTCAATCTGAGTACTATCGTGTTTAAGTGATATCAGGGTGCCTCAAATCTGTTGCATGAATTAAAATTTCACATTTTAACTTTCAGAACTCAGAACTCTAGGATGCATCTCCTGATGGATGGAGGTCCCTCTAAACCTCGACTCGATGCCATTTGCACAAAGATTTTCCATTTCACTGCTGCCGTCCTTTTCCTAACATGTCCTTGCAGAGGTAAAGACATCACTATAAACTATGACAGACTTAAAATGAAAACAATGAACAAAACAATACAGCATTTAATGGGCCAAACACAAATTCACTTGAATTGCTTGCCCACGAAACCATGGCTTAGTAGTGGGTTAGTAAATTCACTATATCTCATGAGGAGGAGTCTCTCAAACTGTGTGTTAGACAATCCCTATCTCCTCTGAGTCAGCAGAAGACTGCCCAAGATGGAGAGTGTTTTCCATGGGCACACTAGATGGCACGGCTGTTGTAAAAAGATAAATATTTGTATTTGCGCCTGATGGAAATTTGACTTGTAAAATTGTGAATGTTGTGAACACAACATTAAAAGATCATCCTCTTTTAAGTTTATATCATGAACTTAATAGCAAACAGTTGCTCACTGAGACATCCAGCAGATCATTTATGTGGAATTGTGTTTGTGTCTACATGATGAAAGAAGGATAATCCAAGTGTAAAACTAAATTTTACATTCAGATGTGAATCTATGTTGTCTGGTGAAATGTGGGGTACCACAAGGTTCAATTCTGGGACCCATTTTGTTTTCTCTGCTGTGACACACCATCCACAGCTCTGGTTTGATTGTGTATTGTGTTTCTTTATGTGTCATTACATGCAGATGACATCCAACTTTACATTTTAGCTACAGACAATAAACTCAACTCCATTAAAATGTTGCCTGGCACATTTATTTCCTACCGCATGCACTTTAAATCGATAAAGCCACCTAGTTTCTTAGTCTTCTGAACCTTGACACATTTTCTGGCTGTTGAGCCTGATTATAAATACATCAAATATATCAATCTGTGTTTGAACATTTTTATTTCCCTTTCAGGTCAGTCTCAGATGGTCAGTCCTTCACAGCCAATTGTGGCAACAGTCGGTCAAGACATCATGTTACCATGCCATCTGGAACCTGCTGTTAATGTCACTGACAAGACCGTGGAGTGGACGAGACCTGACCTGAATCCTAGATTTGTTTATGTGTGGCGTGATGGTGTGGAACTAGAGATGAAAAAACATCAGTCCTATGTAGGGAGAACATCAGTGTCCATCGCCAAACTGAAACATGGAGACATTTCACTGAAACTCTGCAAAGTAAAAATCTCTGATAAGGGGAAATACAGGTGCTTTATTCCCACACTGAGCAGAGAATCTACTGTTGAGCTTGTTGTTGGTGAGTTAATAAATTATTTTGGCTTTATAGGGCCGAACCACAATGTGAGAGTTAATCAGTGGAAACACATTTATCTACAGCAGGAAAGTGAGACCTGACTTGTGGAAGAGCAGTTGATTGGCAGCTGTTAAGGAATGACACAGCATTTGTTTTCAACTTTTCCTGCCTGAATTATACATCTGGTTTGAATTGAGCTAGTAATACAGTATGTAGACACGAAAGTCCATTGACAAAGTGGCGATATTTGATGACTTGGGGTGACAAATTGTTGGTATTTCCAAGAATTTCAAGCGAGACTTTTTAGTTCCAACTATTATGTGCAGTTTTCCTCTTTCATCAGGTGCAGTCTCTTCACTCACCATTAGCTTTATGAGGACTGACAATGACCTCAGAGGAGTGGTGTTACAGTGTGAGTCTGCAGGCTGGCATCCAGAGCCTGAGGTGTTGTGGCTGGACGGTGAGGGAAAGCTCCTCTCTGCTGGACCTACAGAGACAGTCAGAGGTCCTGATGACCTCTATACTGTCAGCAGCAGAGTGACTGTGGAGAAGAGACACAGCAACAGCTTCACCTGTAGAGTCCAACAGAGGAACATCAACCAGACCAGAGAGACACACATCCAGGTTCCAGGTGGATAATGAGTTCTGTATTCATATGCTCACTGTTTTACTGTCAAATATCTGTGGTTGAGTTGTTGGTTTCCTTTGTTTTATCATTACAGATGATGTCTTCATTGCTGTGCGTAGTTCTGCTGCTCCTGTCGCCATCGGCTTGGCTGTGGTCTCCATGGTTATTCTTGCACTTGCCTTTGTTGTATGGAAATGGAGACAGAAACAAAACTGTAAGTGTAATTCATCAGCATACTCTGTAGTGACGGCCAAATGAAGCCTCATGAAACACTTTTATTAATTTCCTGACCCCACCAGATGGCGCTCTTTGTTTAATGATTAAGGCTGAAGGACTGGCAGAGAAATGTGCTTTCAAACCTTTGTTGAGCAGACAGTGCCATCTAGTGGCCTCAGAAAATAAAGACAGCGGTTTGTGAGACCTCATTTGGCCGTCACTATCTATCTGTCCTTCTCAGTTTTACACTTTCTGTTTTTGTTTGACAACAGGCAACAACTTTATGAGAAAAGAAACAAAAGCAACAACATCAACTTTAGCTAACGACACAGAACTTCAATCGCTTAACGAGGAGATAAGTGAAACACTTCCAGTCATGGCTGAGAGCACGACAGTCAAGGATTTGGATCAGGAAAAGCTCGATGTAAAATTAAAGGAAGTTGAAGAACAATGCAAAGATGTCGAAGGGCTGCATAAATTCTTAGTGGATCACAAAAATAATCTGTATGACCAGATGCATCACCTGGGATTACAACTACATGCTATAGAGATGCAAAGAGATGAGATTATGTCAGGGGTAGAGAAAATTACACAGAAAGGAGTAAATAATGATAAAAACGACTCAGAAGAGAAACGGAACGAAAAACAGTGCCTAGATAAGAATACAAATCTTGATACAGCGAAGAAAGAACTTGAGAGACGTAAACAGGAAACAGACATATTTTTAAGGTCAATATTTTGTGGTGTTACCATGGTTACAGAGAGGAAGACAGTGTTAGATAATCTCAGGGAGCAAATCAAAAAGCAACTGGAGGAGACAAAAGACCAGAGAGAAGAAACTGAAATAAAATTCAGGTCGAACCATTACGGAACGTAAACACAAAAGAGGATTCGTTCATCTCTTTATAGACCTTTAACAGCTGCAGTAAGTTTTTCTGACGGATTATAAAACAGTGACAGGACGAGCTGTAAACAACATTTCTGACTGAGCATTTCTTTAACGGAAGGGAACCTTTCATCACCAGAAGAAGGACTAGATTGGTCATTTGCTCATCAAAGCCTATGGTAAACTTAAATTTCCCTGACAGGGACCTCTAATGGCCATGAGATGTATGACTGACTGTCAGGAGCATACGTAAAAGTAGTGCGGGTATCGGAAGCCACTCTTTGTTTCTGAATTTTCTTCCAGTAGTCAGTGCTAGTCAATTTAAACCACGGCCATGATCTTACTTAACAATTTTTAACACCTCAGGGCCCTGTTGTTTAAAAGAACTCCGGCAGGATTATTCCGACCTTTCAAAGGAAAAACAGGATTTTGTGATCAGAAAAGATCAGATAATTCAATCCAGTTTTTTTATACGGATCAAACCTGCAGTTTGTGTTGCTCAAAACATTTGAATGGGATAAGGATTACTCCGATCCAAAATATCAGGATTACACTGATCCCAGCAGAAGGCTGGATTCAGACTGGATTACAGGGGGAAAATGAAATAGAACTTGAGTTTTTTATTCATTAAAATCAAGACATTAATTTAAAAGAAGGATATGAATTAATAACGTTAAGGATGACGACAGTAGATAAAAATGAAAATGAAATCATTAAAAACTTAAATCTATGCATATGGTCTTAATGTTTGCTGCCATCTGCTGGTCATTTTTTAGTTTCTTCCTCAGGGACAAGTTAGGCCCAGTGGTGTAAAGGCATAAAGACAAACAGTGCAGAAAATGTTTAACACTTCTTTTGAATGTTGAAATAAAAAAGAATAATTTACCCGTGCTCCCTGTTCTACCTGTTGTTGTCATGAATATTTGAAAAATTTATTAATATGTTCAACTTGAATTATTGCATCCATATCATGACAAAGTGGGTGATGCAAACGTGGTTGTGGATAAAATAATGAATTTATTACTAATTAAATATTCAACAAAATAGCTGTTAATATCAAACACAATATCTTCTTTAAGTCCTGGTAATCCGAGAGTGATCCTATCCAGGTTTTTTTTTTTTTTAACAACTGGGACAAAAGTGAGCTGGATTACATGATCTATGGAGGAAAAACAAAAAAGTATCACCAAAACCGAATCATTTTGGTCTGGATTACACCTTTTGATCAACCTTGCCCTGATTTTTAGCTTTTTCTGGACTTTTAGCCAAAGTAAAGGCCCATCTGTTTCCACCAAAAATGTATTCATTCTTT
This sequence comes from Epinephelus awoara, assembly GCA_035609425.1. Lineage (NCBI taxonomy): Eukaryota > Metazoa > Chordata > Actinopteri > Perciformes > Serranidae > Epinephelus > Epinephelus awoara. Next base: position 29,468,104 of record CM069315.1, on the reverse strand, counting down.
TATTACCTCTCAGCTAGACTATTGTAATTCTTTGTATGTGGGTGTAGATCAGTCGCCACTTTGTCATCTGCAGTTAGCACAGTCTAGACATACTAGCAAAAGAAAATAGGACCACATAACACCAGTACTGGCCTCCCTCCACTGGCTTCTGTCTGTTTTAGGATTGATTTTAAAAGTTGATTACTTGTTCTTAAGGTTTTAAACTGTCTGGTCTGATCTTATCCAGCAGAACTATTGTATCTTCATGCTCAAGTTAGAACACTAAGGTCAACCGATCAGATGCTCCGAGCAGTAGACAAAAAACAATGGTAACCAAGCCTTCGCAGTGGCTCCCCCTAAACTCTGAAACAGCTTACCTACTGGTATAAAAACTGCGGAGCGTACAGACACTCTGCAGCTGAAGACCCACCTCTTCTCATTGGCATATGACTGATTTGAGCCTGACACCTTCACTGACTTCACCGTCTGTTGTGCTGCAGTTTGTTCTTTTATGTTTCTTATTTTCTATTGTTCTGATTTTTATTTGCTTTTGTATTTGTCTGTTTTGGTATTTCATGCCTGTTCAGCTCTTTGGTAAATTGCAGTTGTTTGTAAATGTGTTCTACAAATAAAGTTTTACATGACTTACCTTTATGAGTATTATCTTGGTTCAACCCAACTTTTCCATTTTGGTCCAGAATGAAATATCTCTAAAAGTACTGAAAGGACTAAACTGAAATGAAGTGCAGACATTCATGGTTACCATAGGATGAATCCCACTGACTTTTCCTCCAGTACCACCATGAGGACAACATTTGTGATTATTAGTGACATGTCTACATGACTGTCAGGTGGATTGCCATTGATTATATTTCTTTTTTTTTTTGTATTTGTTTTTTTGGATCAAATTTATCTGACACAGATTCAACTGAAACAAGATTGACATGATAGCATATTCTGATTTTTTTAAAAATTCAATTATGTTTTTCACAAGACCATAAACATACAGAATACTGTATTTGATGAGGCCTGGCTATAAGTTGCCACGAGCAAAACTGATCCTTAAGAAGGCAGCATAAAACTGTAAAGAATCAGTGTGTGTTTGTGTTTGTATGGATTAAGATGTTAAAAAAAGAGCAAAAAAAATGTTTGTTTCAATTTTGAGAACAGCAGTCTTAACATGAACAATAAAAACAAAGCTATCTCAGCCATCAGGCATATTTACAATGAGGCATTTATATTCTTTGTAGGCTACTATACAAGTACTAGTATAACATGTAAATTATTAACCATGCATTGTAAATTCATGGTGTGTTCAATAAAATAACACCAGTCCAAAGGTCAATTACATTGTTGTAAGGACAGCAGACATCTTTCTTTTCAAGTAAGTAAACATGAACTGACTTCTCAATCACAAAAACAAAGGAATTTCTACAAAATTGTTGGGAGACATATTGAAATTATTACTGCCTAATATTTTTGCGTATAATGTATAATACCACCAATGTTTGTTGCCTTTTAATCAATAGCTGATACGGTGTCACAGCTCTGTCTAATCAGGGGAGAAATGAGATACTTCTGTTGATTTTATTAACAGTTACATTGAGAAGTGAGTTAATATCTGTGCAAGTGAGAGCAAACCGAGCAGTTTGATCATGGCAGCTGTCTCCTTTTGTATATAAGAATCACATAATTATAGCCTTTTATGGCATTTTGTTGTTGATGATCCATAAGATCATCAACAATGTGATGACATCTGCTACCGCTGCAGCAAAGGCTGTTTGTGGGGCATCTACATGGCTTAATCCCAACAGGGGTCGACTAGTTTAGACACCCATGTACAGTGAAAAGAACCAGAGAAGACACAAGTCACAGAAGACAATTCATGAAAGATACTCTGTCCCAACGTTTGTGACACTTACTGTACGCAAACTAACCAGGCTGCTGACTTGACCAGTGCACTGACAGAAGGAAATACAGCTGTTGGAGTGATGGATGAGTCCCAAAACACAGGACTTTCCACAGTAGTATTCAGAATTGTGTGAACTTTGAGTCCATGAAGAGCAAGAGTCCTGATTCTCTCTGGATGAATAAACAGACTGCAGTGTGTCTAGCTCCACCTTTGGGTATCAGTGATCAGCATATTATGGACTTCAACAGAGGGGTGACGAAATCATGATCTTTGATCTTAAATTGATGATGTTTCTCACCAGCCTGTTTGTACTCCACATTGGTCCACAGAAGAAAATGAGTCCGTGCAGCTGCTTTGGGATCTGGCTGTTTGTGCTCCACAGTCTCCCCCTTAACACAGGTAAACAGACACACTATAGATTAATATACTTGCATGATATAAGCTTTTGTGTCTTACTGTTTAGTCATTCAAAATAATTAAAACTAAACATAATGTGAAGGTCATTGAGAAACCGCACAATGTTAAAGCCAAATTAGTGCTAACCACATACTACTTTGTAGAGTGAAAAAACAGTCAGCTAGAAGAACAGTTATCACTGTGTTGTTTAGCCTTTTGCAGAGCGGTCTCAGCTGATTCGTTCACCTCAACCAATCATAGCCTCGGCGGGCGTTGACGTCGCTCTACCATGTCGTTTTCAACCTGCGAATTCAAATAAAAACTGCATGGTTCTGTCTGTGGATCAGATCAAACTGCAAATTTCTCACTTAAAATATTCAGAGTGAAACCCTCTGATACAGGAAAATGCAAATGCTTTGATTGGAATTGGACGGGAACATTGATGCTCATTTGGCAGAAGGATCTAGATTGTCTGTTCTGCAACAGTGATCTACCCTGAAGCAGGTATCATAAGATTATGCAAAATCATCTGTGGCCTTTCTGTCATCACCAGGTGCTGTGTCCTCACCAGTCATCAGTTTAGCAGGGATTGACAGAGACAAGGTGGGAGTGGTGTTACAGTGTGAGTCTGCAGGCTGGTATCCAGAGCCTGAGGTGTTGTGGCTGGACGGTGAGGGAAAGCTCCTCTCTGCTGGACCTACAGAGACAGTCAGAGGTCCTGATGACCTCTATACTGTCAGCAGCAGAGTGACTGTGGAGAAGAGACACAGCAACAGCTTCACCTGTAGAGTCCAACAGAGGAACATCAACCAGACCAGAGAGACACACATCCAGGTTCCAGGTAGAAACACTGTCGAGGGTGACGCATATAGCAGTCGAGTGTGGTTGCATAATTAACTGAAGGTATGTCAACACAGTTTCATGTTTTTGGTAATTCCCTAAGATAGTCCCTTTTCCTGAGTTATTCCAAGGTGTATTCATGAGCTTTTCATTTTTATGTGGAAACAGCATGGATGCTACAAAGATCTGCTCAGAGCATTTAAACAACATAATGAAAACTGTTTGAAGGTTTATGTTAGTAATTTTGTCCAAGACTTGTTACTGCATTACTACATTCCCAAAAACTATAGATTGTTGCTTTTCCTGTATTTTTTTAGGCTTACTGCTAATAAATAACACTTCTAAATAATCTAGGTAGCTCTACGTCGACAGGAACTAACAGTTATAACCTAATACCATATTACAAATTACAAGTGATCAAATAATCACATGCTATATTTAAATTAATAAAACATTTTTGGATTTTCTTAGTTGAGAGCTCACTTTTCTGATTACTATAGGTGGCGCTAAAAGCTGGACATGCCTTGATATGTCGCTAATGTAAAACCAGTTTTGCCATTTGTTGGTTTTGAATGGTGGTCTGCAGCTTGGCAGGTGTTTTGCCACCTCCTGATGTCAAAGTCAGGTCACACATGTAATCGGAACTACGTCACTTAAGAAACACTTATTCATAGAAAACATACAAACATAATGTATCCATGGTTTGAAGACGTACAATGCCTGAATAACACAGTTTTTTTATGATTTCAGCTGATTTCTTCATGGTCCCATCATGTCCTGCTGTCCCAGTGACCATTGGCTTGAGTGTTCTCCTCTTATCTATTGCTGCAGTTGTCTTTGTTGTGTTCAAATGGAGACAACATAAAAAAGGTACGTAAAAAGCTCCTTGTATATAACACAACAGTTATATTAAAATTGTATTTTTTAATTACATTTCATTGATTAACATATTGTAAAACTTGACAGCTTCAGAAGAAGGGAGTCACCACTTCTTTTTCTTCATGCCAGTAAATCTGAATGAATTACGATACAGTTGTCTCTGGTGCTCATGGTTTCAGCAAAATGAACTAAATGATCTTACTGTGGAGAATCTATCTGAGCTAACCATGTGTAGCATCTCCATACTCACAAAAGTTTTAACATTTTTATGTGCGAGCTATCTAACATTAGCTCAAGTGGGAAGCCAAAAACCTGCTTTTGTACATCCAAAGAACTTCTATAACACAGAACTGCGTGGCAACCAGACCAGGCCTCTAATTGAGACAGGCCTTTGTTTGTTAAAATGTGAAGTCACACCAGGCTAGGAAAAGGGATTGGGTGTTTTATCGGAACTAAACTTTTAATCGAACTTTTACAATATTTCGGTATTTTATGGGTGGTGGAAGAGCAATGTAATTAGACTGCAATGCCTCACATTCTGCGGTACCTTCTTATAGCTCAACGTCCCACTTGCAGTAACTTCTTCATTTTTACACAGAGAGTGAGAAAGAATCGACAGATGAAATTGAGGGAGGAGAAAAGAAGAAGAACCAATCCAACAAACCTCTTTCTGAAACATTAACAGAGATAGAGACGCTCTTGGACACTTTGGAAAAGGAAGACAGAAAGGAAGCACCTAAAAAGGCAAGTAAAGAAAGAGGACATTCATTTCCAGTAGAAATAGAGAGAAACAATAGCAGCTCATGGAAGAGGAGAAAGTAAAGTCTGATCTGAGCAAGAACTCACCAGCTACTTTATTAGGTACACCCTGCTAGTACCAGGTTGGACCCCCTTGTAAACCAGCCCGTCTGGCACCAACAATTCTTCATCACTCTGATGCTCAGTTTGAACTTCAGCAGCTCATCTTCACCATGACTACATGACTAAATGCATTGAGGTGTTGCCACATGATTGGCTGAGCTATTTGCCCTAATGAACAGTTGAACAGGAGTACCTAATAAAGTGGCTGATGAGCGTTTAATAAGTTAATGTGACGAAGCAAGAGTTTTGTTTCCAAAGAGGATAAAACAACAAGACTAGCTCATGATAATAAGGTATCAAATTAAAAAAAAAATCTGGACAAAGTGAAAGGAAAGTGATTTTTTTTGTTGGTAATATTTGTCAGTGTGTGTATTGCAGGAACTTATCTCTGTCACTCTTTCTCTTTTCACAGTTTGTGTGGTGGCGTGCCAAACAGCAGCTCAGGGAAGAGCAGCAAAGGAGGGAAGCAGCTGAGAGGGAAGTGGAGACCCTGAGGGAGCAGCTGGATGCTAAGAGGAATAAGGTTCTTATTTGTACTTGCAATGAAATGACAAGCCTTGACAAACTGTTCTTGGCACCCAGAGTGAAGCCAAGTTTAACTTTGGCAGCCCCATACTTCATCATATCCTCATATACTAAAGTGACATAGTTTTGACATAGACTTTGTCACTTAGAGGACGAGGGGATGACATCAACGAGATGCCTGCCCAGCTTCAGACCACTGCTTGAGACCAACCAAGAACAAAACTGATTGTTTTTAACGAGACATTGCTTTACTCATCTGCAACTTGTTAGTCTGGAGGTTAAAAGTCATTCAGACTGTTTACTTACAGCACAGCTACAGCACAACACAGCTTCTCCAGTCCGGACTGAGTGGAGTCCTGCAGGGTGAAGCTGTGAAGTCCGGTGGCTGCGAGCGGAGCTAGCTGCTAACAGCCACTGCTGCAACTAACAAACTCTACAAATCCATTCAGCAGCTCCACCATCCACCATCAGACACACACGGCGGATTATTTACTGCTGAGTTACATCTCACAACACGCACCAACGGAAACATCCTGGTGCAGACTATTTACTGGAGTTTACCAGCCTGTCGCTCATCAGGCATCTGAAGATAATGACATTCACAGTGATGTTCGATAGTCCACCACAAACATTGTCGTCATGTCTCTAAAATGAAAATGAAACCTAGATTTTGTTGTAGTTTTCATTATCAAGATCTGTTTTTAGCTTGCTGTCGTATTGTTTTCATCATGTAAAAAAGGTTGTTGATGAAAGATTTTCACCATAGTTTTTGTTAATGAAATTAATCCTGCAGGAGACTCAAATGTTATGTTTTTCAAATGAAAACAAAACAACTGTATGAGTTATTTATCCATCAGAGATCAGTTAGCAACAGCTGTATGTAAATTTAACAGCCATACAAATGGTTCTTGACATACCTGTGATTTTTTTTACTTTGTTCATCCACACACCATAATCAGTGAACATATGCCTTGGCTTGTGTCTCATTTTCTCTTTTTCCATCCTTTCAACTGCAGAACCTGAAGGAGAAAAAGCACAAGTTGAAGAACAACCTGCAGGACCTGCACCAAGAGATCAAGGAAACAAAGGTTTGTATCTTCATCTCATCTTCAGTAGTGTGTGTGAGAGCGTTTCACTAGTATGTGTGAGAGCGTTTCAGTAGTGTGTGTAAGAGTGTTTCAGTTGTTTGTGTGAGACTATTTCAGGTGTGTATGTAAGAGCATTTCACTGGTGTGTGTGAGAGCATTTCAGTAGTGTATGTGAACAAATAATTTTTCAGTTGTTTGTGTATTTAAGAGCATTTCACATGTGTGTGTGTGTGTGTGTGTGTAGGTGTGTGTGTGTGTGTGTATTTGTGTGTGTGTGTGTGAGAGGTAATTCTCAATAATGTCCCTGGTGGCAACCCATACAAAACATCATCTCTTCCACTTTCTCTCTTCTGTTTAGCAAGGCTTTTGTTTTTTTCGCAGCCAATATGTGTGTTTAAAGAATTTTATTCATTTTATTTTTACTTGAATATGTGTTTTTTTTCCAAGGTGGAAGGAACCAGGAACTTTTTAGATAAAGTAAGTTGTCATTGTGTAAGGGCAGAAATGAGGTTTCCTGACAGACATTTTTAGATATCACTTCCATATTTGGTGTTTTCACCTATCTCTCTCTCCTCTGTAAATTCAAGTTTCGGAAACCCAACTGACAACAGCAGCTCCAGAACGCAGAAGACGAGGATTCATTTTGAGACCAAGATGAGAAAAAGGAGCCACAACATAAAATCTGAGACATTAGTAATTATTTTCTAAACTGGATTGTTGTTGAATGCCACTGCTACACTGCTATCACCTACAGACATTGTAACTGCATGGTGGTGATGAAGTTGTAAACTGCTATACATGATGGTCCACATACCCCAGAGTTACAGCTGGAATCACTCATGGACACTTTTAAAGAAATGTTGGTCAATCCCTGGGTTAGTACAGTGGCACAACACTGGGTAAACTCTAACCAGGTGTTATGGGTAGGAAACCATTAGGCCACCAATTAAAGCCGGGGTAGGCAGAAATCTGGAAAAGGGAAAAAACAAACAAACAAAAAACAACATTTGAAAATACACCCTCCCCCTGCAGCTCTCCCCTCTCTAAGCTCCTCCCACCAGACCACCACCAGTTGCATGCAGTTCAGTCACTCAGCCCTTCCTTGCCCCACTCTCTCTTGTTTTATTAGACCACAATTGAGACAACAATTAGTTGCTGACCACCCCACCATCCCTCTGCATTGCTCCCCACCACTGTGAGCCACTTTGCTGGGAGGAGAGTCAGCAGCACCCTGGGAGATGGACCTTTGGTCAGCAGCTGCAGCATCTCAAATTCAGCCAGAGCAAAATCCTGAAAAGTAAGTGTCAAGGAGAGGAACTGGCAGTTCCTCTGAGCTGTGGTTTGCGCTGGCTGATATATCGCTACTGCAGCTGCTGACAGGGGGCCAAACTATCCCATCACAGGCAAGATTTTCTAAAGCCTGAAAACAGAGTCAAGAGGAGGTGCAGGAGTCTAGTTTTTTTTCTCAGTCCATTTAAAATCCAAAATACTCAAGGTTTATGGGATGTTCACCCATTGATGCCAAAATCAAACTGCCTTGGCAACGGGTTGCTTTGACCCACTGTTAGCATTATTTCTTTATGTAACTACTGTGATATTTACCTTAAGTTTTGTTGACTCAGTGATCTAACTTAGAACCATCACAAATTTATTGTTAGTTGTACAAAACAACATGCATATGACATTCAAAACGGCAAAGGATATATTATTTAAGATTAGCAATAAAAGTGAGCAAAAATACATTGACAATTTGCAACCACATTAGTTAGTAAGTAAATAACTCAACAGTAATGTTAAAAAATAACACTAGCTAGGGCCAGTCCTTTTGATACAGGGGCACATACAGATGATTTATCCTGGCTTCATATGAGCAGAGGAAATCTCCACTCATCACCAAGCTAATTTATAGTACAATGTAAAATGCCAGTCTTGTGCTAACATGCATGTCATATTTGGAAAATGTGTTTAGTATCAGGCAGTAGTTTCGTCAGTGAACCTTGTGAGCTGTAATGGAGCCAAATTGTGTGCCGTTACCTTTGTTAAATGTTGCTGTTGTACCTGGCTTCATATGAGTAGAGAGAAGTCCGCTAGCCACTGGGCTAATTTATACAATGTAAAATGCCATAGACTTGTGCTAATAACGTTACCATGTTGTATTTGTGGGGAAAATGTGTCCAGATAAAGACAAGTGTTTGTCTGTGAATGCTGCGAGTTATAGTGAAGCTGATTTGTGTTCTTGTGTTTGAAAATGTCTCTATTAAGCCATGTTTAATGTGTGTTTAATGTGTGTTTTGAATCAACTAAACTTTACAGCACTTCACAGAAACCCCGCTACTGACTTGGAGGTGTAACTGCAGAGTGACACAGTCACACCACCGCACAAGTATAAATCCTCATAACAGCTTAGGCTCTGCATAGACCTGCCGTACAAGGTTAAATCCGCCTTTACATGTCATGTCCGTCACGCCTCTTAATTGTGTAATGCTGGCATGCTGTCTAAAATCACACACTGGAGCAGAATGATACCTGTTGTTTTTTCTGTATAAAAATGCAAAGGGGGCATAAAAAGGGATGTTAGTTCTGTGTAAAAAGGTCAATAGCAGAAACTGGTCTCTTTTGGGGTTCGATTTGTATCTCTGTTTGTTTCCTTGACATAATTAAAAAAACATTATTTAACTGTAACTGTGAATATATAACAGTGACACAACCATCTCACTTGTCATAATAAAGGATGCCACTGAGTGGCAGCACAATACTTGAAATGTTTTTCAGTCTGTTTGATGCCATAATCTTACTGGAAATCATATGCAGCCTAAACACTACAACAAACACTGTAACAGCTCCACTGCCTTATTCTGTAACACAATCACAAAGTTTACAGACGTTGCTCTTTTAAGCACTAAGAATACTGTCTGTCTTGTTTGACTTGTTGCTTCTCTCAACCTTAACAATTGGTAAGCTTTATATTTGGGAAAGGTCTTCTTCTATTCTTACTGGAAACTTGACAACATGATAGTTAACAACAGAAATGTTCAAACCAACTTTCAGATCAGCATCACATCAAAATAAGTCGTGCAGTGTGACCACAGAAGTCACAGTGAGTGCATCTAAAGGCTGCAGCAGCCCTCTTATTTTAAACAATGTCTCCAGATGTGAGAACAGAGCAGACAGAACAATGTGGTTTGACTGTTAGAGACTCATATCTCTTAAAATAGACAATGAGGCGTTAGTTAGCTGAAGCTCTCACTCTCATGTGATGATGATGATGATGATGAAGAATCATGTGTTTTTAGGTTGTTTTTACTTCATACAAGTCATTGATTGTCTTTAATTAAGAATCAACACATGCAGTCCCCTTGCAAATGTGCATAACTTAAATATCTTTAATTTTTTCTAAATACATTTCTTAACAGCACATAAATATGTCATTGTCTTTTGTCATGAACAAACACAACTCCCCAACCAATGCACTTAAATGCATACAATGTGAAAACAGTTATGTTCAGAAAACAGACATAAAACCTTCATTCTGCAGTTGAGGTGATTAAAAATGTAACAAAACAGCTTTGTGTGGTCACATGACCTGCACGCATTACATTGTTTTAAATAGACTCTCCTTCCTTCTTCAGACATTAGTCTCTGATCTCTGTAACCTGCAAGACACACAGGAGACAAAGACTACAGCTATCAAGATGGTTAAGATATTAATACTCATGACTCTTTCTTGCATTTCACACAGCACTTAGAAAAATTTGAACATCAACTCCCGCTTCCCTCCAAAGTCCCACCCCCCCTCCTGCAACTCCACCTCCCTCCAAAGGCCTACTGCCATTGGGGATTGATAGACTTAGGTGGTAACATTAGATACACGAAAGAGGAGAGCGAGTGCAACATGCCAAGAGAAGAGTAGAGGAGGAGTCATATATAGCTTTATAGCCTTTGTTACATTAGAGGCAAACTAAAAATACCTGGCCAGCAGAATCTCTGCGACCATCTCGTCCCTTTTCAACTCAGGATCAGTTTTCGCCATCGCTCGAAAGCAGAGCCGATGTTGACCCGAGTTTGGCTCTTGCAGCATGGAGTTCTCTCATAGCGCTAACTTTTTCTGCAATATTATTTCTTTTGCCAACTGATTTCCCTGTTGGAGCAGCTGGAGATGGAAGCAGTGGTCCACATTTGTCTGCCATTGTTACGGAGAAAAGTTTATATTCACAAACTAGCCTATTAGTTATCTCACAGACTCACTCCTCCTGGTCAGAGGCGGGGGCGTTTTAGTGTGCCATCAGCTTATTAATAGCATTTTAACCTAAATAAAGAAAAACGTAAAATTTCCAGAATGGGAAGTGTTGCTTTAAGTGATATTACCTTTCCATAGTGGACTGTGTGTCAAGCCGTCCCCAGGCTTAAGGTGTGGTAAACAGGCATAAATAAGGGCTCTTCATTATCTGACAGAGACACAGTTTCAGAAAGCTTAAGACATACATAAACACATATTTGAACAATAATTTAGAAACAGGTAATTATACCACTATTATGACTGTCCATGTCGCTTAAATGTGGGGTACAACAAGCCTCAGTAATTGGCCCATTTCTTTATCTATAAAATGCTTTTTCCCCTGTTACACCATCCACAACTTCCATTGTGTTTTAAAATCATTTTTATACAGATAATACCTGAGTTAATACTTGTGTTAAACCTTCGTAATTTCTCATTTTTTAAATTCAGTTTCATTTATAAAGCCTGTTATCACAAAGCACAATTAGTCTCAGAGTTAAGGCAGATGGTAAAGCAAATCCTAAAAGAATATTGACACTTTTTGACCCTGTTCTCCACATTTTAAAAATGAATGAATGCTTTACTATTTGATTTTGACAAAACAAGTCAACATCTTGCGATTTAGAGTTGAATCTTTGATTTAAATGTAATTCCTTTCATAAAATTAATATTTTACATCACAACACATGCAATTGTTTCCCTATTTGATCTGTTGTACCGATACACTTGTTTTCCGTCTGTGTCATTTACGGCAATGCAGGTGTATGTCGATCAAAAATCTCAGAGAAAACAAATTTACTACAGAATATGAGTGCTCTGATTACTGGCCTCTTTGTGTATTTATGAAATACTGACCACCCATTCACTTACCCATACAGCACATGAAGCTGCAAGGTGACATACTGTTACAGTAAGTACTTGATGTCCTGCTATAAATAAACCTAAAGCATGCATTGCCTATTTAAATGGCAGCTACTTGACTTAACTTGACCTCTCCTGTGACTGTAAGTGCAACCGAAACAGGAGCTGCTACATGATGAACTGAGGGGCCCATCTACCTTTTTCTGTCTGTGGGTTTCTCGTGTGGTTTTTGTCTGGATCGCTATAAAAGAACGATCACTGGGGCCTACAAGTGCTGAAGCAGGTGCAGTGTAACACAGTCTAAAATTGAATATACATTCAAACAGAGTTTATAAATGTCAGACTAGTAATTCAATGCCATTTTATAGTTGTGACAGTAAAGTAATGTCTGCTCGGAAGCACTGCTGCAAACTTTAATCTAAAGGTCAACTTAAATACCACTATATTTGATTACCATACTCCCTCCTGATGTTTGTAATGACAGCATATGTTTCCCGGTTTGGAGCAGCTTCACTTTCCACTTCAGCCACTGAAACATAATAAAGTAGCAGGTAGGTATATGGGCAGACAAATATAAAAACTGGCATATAATAAAATAATTTGTTTCCAAAGCAAAGTAGCTAATTTACAAAAAACTCTATAAATATATTCCTATAAATATTATTATATAAGTGAATGGATCCATATTTTTAATACACTAACAATTGTTTTAACGTCCATGTTTTGTTTGTGGTTCTCGAGACCTTGGACTATGTTATAAACACAGTATTCATTTCTTTTAAAAACAAAAAATGAACAATGTGTTTATTGTTGCTTTGGTAAAATTTAGTATGTTTCATGCTGGGCTGGGTAGGACTGGACTGATACACTCCCTCTCTCTTCTTTGTTAGTCTGTCAGTGGCGCGTTTTGGAAGGTCTGAGGACAATGAATAACATTAAGCTAATATCCTTAAAATGAACACATAAACCATTTTTACCAAGGGTCCAAACTTGGTGATGCTTCTATGGGCCTAACACCAGGGCCACACAGCCTGCATGAGCGATGCGTGACAGCAACCTCGCTGAACTGCTGTGGCTTGCACGTGTGTGGTGTTCACACAGGCAAAGCTGCTGCAGAGCTGCCTGCTGCTCTATCAGCTGTATTTGCACAGTTTAAAGTCAGTAATTCATTCAGTTATGAACCTGAATGTTAAAGTTATGAAGGGTTTCTGTCGACACAAACATTGTCAGAGGGTTTTTATTTATCTCATTAGGAAAAGTTGAGTTAAAAATAAATATTTGTATTTTGTCGTGTCTTTAGCAAATAGTTAAAGGCCATTTTTACTATCTACCTTTTTAAACGTTGGGGTTTTCTTTCATTTCATTAACTGTCCATTTTTGTCCGAATTCCATGTTCCATGTCCCAGTTTTTAAACTGGGAAGTGCTCAGTTTGGAGGTTACGTTGTTTGGAGCTCTGAGTTCCGACTTCCAATGTAATTGTACCGCACCATAAGGCACGAATCTCAACCCTGGGGTCCTAAGACAAAGACGGTGGATAAACCAGTGGTAGTAATCCAGTATCTTTGCCTAAGAGTAGCTGGTAGCTGGTAGCTGTGCCTGTAGCGGTAACCATAGTGATCATATACAACTGTCTAATGACTGAGCTGGTGATTTCATTTCACATTTCATGCTATGTAGGCTATACTTACTTATTTTTATTTATGTGAGTCTGTTGTTTAAGTGTTTATACTTCCGTTTTCATACACGTTGCTATGTTTATAATCATTTACATGAAGGCACGAGTGTGAATCATTTCAATTTTATTTTATTATTAATTTTTGCACATAGGTTCTTTGCTTTTTTGTCAGAATACAGTTAAAGTTTCTGTGCTGAGATTCTGTATTTACACAAAATAAATAACTGAGCTGGAATCATTTGCCGACATCTGTGCCCCTGGTCTCAGCAACAGGCAGCTGTGCACATGTGCTGCTCAAGCAGGTAGTGTAGCCAGGGTAACTTTACAACTATACATATATATATATATATCTATATATATATATATATGTATATGAATGAAATGAATGAATATATGTACATACATATGAATGAAAGGTAATTCTCACCTGTTAGTGGAGAACAGAAAGACTGGGTGGAGGGAGGAGAGGCTGAGATATCTGGAATTTAAAAGAAGCCCTCCTTTAGTATTTTGTAACAGTACTTAAAATGGTATCTTTATTTTATTCTCTGTACCTATTGTGATTGTCTGATGTTTCCAACATTGCAGTAATCCCATCAACAGCAGCAGAACCACCAAGAAAACACTGACAGTGATGCAGAGCAGCAGAGGGAGCTGACGGCGATGATGAGACTCCTCGTCAGCTGCTGGAGAGGTAATGTTATGTCGTGCACATTATGATCCTAATGCTGTAAAACACATGCTGTAATATCACTGTGAAGGGATAATTTGCTGATTTGCTCCATGGTGTGGGCAGTGTGTGCAGATGAGTGGTGTTACTGTAAGGTGGCCCCTGTGTTGCCACTGATTTTCTGCTCACTGCCTGCACCATGGTGACATAGAGCTGGTTTAATATTAGTATTTCTTTCAAATGAAACTTATTCCATACAGTTACTGTGTCCATTCTTTAACTTAATATTTTTTCTGAAATTGCAAAGTTTAGCACATGCTCACACCTCAGCTTTACTTCTCAGACCAACAGGTCTTCTTGACTAGTCTCAGTTGTAATCCATATTAAACTAGACTGCAGAGCAGGTTACAGTGAGTCACAAGAGTCATTTGTGATGAGCCCATCAAGCTTTAAACATGGAACTAGACACAGGTAAGGTACAAAGCACTGTCAGATTTATTTTCAACACTGGTATGTCTTACCTGTGACAGTCAGCCAGCTCGCTGATGATTGTCCATCTTCAGCGATGCTGCACGTGTAGAGTCCTTCATCAGACTCGGAAACACTGTTGAGAGTCAGGTTTCTCATAGAGCTGTTCTCCATTAAGTGGCCATCTTTAAAAAATGCAGCGGTGAGGTTGGAGGACATCTGCTTGTTCCTGCAGTGCAGAGTCACATCATCTCCCACCATCACAGGAAGGGCAGGACTCTCCAGGATCACAGAGCCACCTGATGAATATGTGAATTAGACTCACTCAATGTGGCACACAGTTCTTGTGTTTTGATATCTTAACGTAGCCAACATTTATGTGGGGGGCCCATGTGAGTAGCTAATGGGTGTTAATATGGGCCTCATGTGGGATTGTCCATGGGATCCATTTGCCTACATGGATGTGTTGCCCATTTTTGGTCCATACCCATTTGGAACCGAGGTAGTCCTACCATTACCTATGTGGGGGCCAGCCATGTAGGCAACTGGCATGTGGCCAGTAAGGAACCCATGGACAATATCATATACGGTCCTTTTTCAGCCCATTCACAAGTCACATGGACCCCACATACAAACATTGTCTGGGAAGAATTAATGTTTTATTGAACATATTAGGTCATGCTATGTTGTGTCAGCGCATATTGAGCAGTAGGTAAGTTGTACTTCCAAATGTGATGCCAATATGGACACCAATACTTGACAATATTACATGGATTTTTTTATAACATACTGGACACATAAATGAATAAATCTTCAAAATGACATGTCCACAGACTAAAGCTGTGACGACTTTGCACTACTTAGCGTTTTAGTATTTGCATACCAGTGACAGTGATGTTGACAGTGTTGCTTTTCTTTGCTCCTCCCATTTCACACCAGTATTCTCCACTGTCAGCTGCTGCGAAGGCATTCTTTATTTCACAGGGGCCTGTTGACGTTGACCAGGAAGCAGCACAAGTTTTAACAGCACCTTTGATCCTCCTCACCACTCTCCATCCAGTCAGTCCCTCCAGACCCTCACAGGTGACAGTAATGGACTCATATTCAAAGAACTGCTGTCGGTTTGGAACAACCTGAGGGAAACCTGCATCTGACACAGAGACACAAAGGATGAGATGCATGAAAGAGATAGTTCTGTTTTTTAAATGGGGTTGTATGAGGTCCTTAGTGTATTACGCTCAGCAGATGTCAGTCAGCACAGCCCCAGTTTGGAGAAGCAGGAGTCCGACACGAAAGCTAAGCAATGTTCTGCTGCAGAGGGGGTTGGCAAAAAAATAATATTTTAGCCACCTAAAATTAAATGTAATTGATTTTTTTAGGCGGCTAAAATATGTTCTGTTGCTGACCCCTCCACAGCAGCTCACAGCAGTATCTTACATGTCGCAGTCCAGCCTGCTCCTCCAAACTGGGGGCCTGTGGACTACCATCTACCTCAAGTAATACACTGACTATCGATAACTATCTCATACATCGCACTTAAATAATGTTTTTTTAGGCATACGTTTAAAAACATATATTCCTCTTTCACAGCTTAAATGCAGCAACATTAAAATGTGCACAGATGGATTTGGACAAGCATGAAGAGATGACACACTCTTTAGATGTTTAAAAAGTTATCCTTAAACACAAAGTCTAGCTCATGTTAACTTGAAACATTAGAAGCTGTAATATATATTTGCTATATATTTATTTGTATATTCAGGTATTACCAATTGTGAACACTAGAGAAAAGAAATTGAAAAGTTTAAGTTGAAATTATATTTTTGTAGCCCGTGATTGTCAACTTGGGGATAATATCAATCAATCAATCAACTTTATTTGTAGAGCGCTTTTCCTGCATGGACATGCAACACAAAGTGCTTTGCAGAATTAAAAACAATTAACACAAGAAAGAAAAACAATTACAAAGGAAGCCCCTCCCTCCCACCCTCCATACTAGACACACACACACACACACACACACACACACACACACACACACACACGCACACACACACACACACACACAATAGGGAGACATGGCATGGCACTGAGGATCAAGGAAACGCCACCTTTGGGGTCGTCCACACTGGGAGGAGCAGCAGGCCGTGCCATCGGGGGGACCAGCACCCAGGCCCCCCGACTCCGACAGACAGGTGGACCCCCACATCGAAGGGAGGAACCACCAGCCGGCCGGGCCGAAGGGACCCAAGGACAGCGACCCCACTAGCAGACCTGACACAGCTCCCAGTGTGGAGGACCCCCCTGAGGAAACACTGGAGTTAAAAGCTAAAGACTAAAAGCATAAAATAGGACTAAAAGAATAAATAAAATAAAATAAATACAGTACCAAAAATAAAATACGTAAGATTATAAATAAAATAGAATAATTAAAGTACCAGTGATAAATAAAAACAGAAAATTATTAAGATTAATATCATCTTAAAAAGCAAGATAAAAGCAGCAACATAAAATACGATACAACCAGATAAGAACATAAGAAGAGTTTAAAATATTAGTCAAAAGCCTGATTAAACAGGTGTGTCTTTAATCTTCTTTTAAAAATATCAACAGTCTCTGCAGTCCTGAGGCTCTCCGGCAGGCTGTTCCACAGGTGGGGGCCATAGTGGCTAAATGCTGCCTCACCATGGGTTTTTGTTCTGGGTTTTGGTATGGTTAAAAGGCCAGTGCCTGAGGACCTCAGGGTCCGCGAGGGTTGATATGGTAAAAGCCGTTATGATGCATTGAAGCCTAATATGACCTCAGAATGTTGCTGGCTATGTACTGTAAAGTATGTCTGATTATCAAAATGCTACTCACCAGCTCTTTGACAATCACTGAAGTCAACGTGTGCAACCAGACGCAACACCACAGTCATCACTGAAAAGATAAGAGAGCTGTTATAGGAGATGTAATGTATAACATGAACAGTATAACATAACTGTAACGTGTGAACATATCTAATTTTTGGTCAGTCATCAGTAAGTAGATTACAACTCCCTTTATTACCTGTGCTTTAGTTCTTTCCAGAGAATACATGCAAAGAGTATCAATGTATTTTGGACAAACCATATCTATTTGCCCTCGAACCCAAGAAACAAACAGTTATTGTCTCAATATATTTGCATGAACATTGGACAGACTCAGTACTCACGCAGTCTGATGCAGAGCGCTGTGACCTCCATGTCGTCTTGCTGCTGACTGTCAGCATCAGACTGAATTTGAAATATAATTGAAGTCAGAACTTCCTCTTCCTGTTGCACTGCTGATGAGGAAACAGCAGACAGAGCTGCTCTGAGTTTAGAAAAATAATGTACAATCCTAACAGGTGGCGCCACAGAGCTTAGATAGGAGTATATGAGAGGAATGCCAAAGACGGGACTCTAGTGGACAGAAAAGAAAAAAAAAAATACATATTTAGTTTGGAGATAAGCTGACTTTTTTTTAGTGTATTTTTCTTTAGCTTCACCACTTACAAACACTATCAGGACATTTCATTGGACAGCAGTAATAAAAAAACAAAAAACAAATATATATACAAATAGATAATACTAATAGTAGCCTCATGGTGGTGTAGTGTTTAGCAATGTCACCTCACAGCAAGAGGCAAGGCAAGGCAAGGCAAGGCAAGTTTATTTGTAGAGCACAATTCGTACACAAAGTAATTCAAAGTGCTTTACAGAAGAAGAAAATGCATTAAAATCACAATACAAAATAAAAACATAAATAATCATTATAAAATGAACTTTAAAAGAGAAGAGTGCAGATAAGATCCTTTCAGTCATATGCACAGTGAAATAGAGCTGTTTTGAGCCTAGATTTGAACATTGTCAGAGTAGAGGCCTGTCTCACATCTTCAGAAAGACTGTTCCAGATTTTAGCTGCATAAAACTGGAACCCTGATTCCCCATGTTTAGTCCTGACTCTGGGCACCAGCAGGAGGCCGGTCCCTGAGGTCCTCAGAGTCCGAGATGGTTCATATGGCACTAACATGTCAGAGATGTACTTTGGTGCTAGGCCGTGGAGAGACTTGTACACAAGCAGAGCTGCTTTAAAGTCTATTCTCTGAGCCACAGGAAGCCAGTGTAGAGACCTGAGCACAGGACTAATGTGCTCGTACTTCCTGGTTCTGGTCAGGACCCGAGCAGCAGCATTCTGGATGTACTGCAGCTGTCTTACGGCCCGTTTGGAGAGGCCAGTGAGCAGGCCGTTACAGTAGTCTAACCTACTAGAGACAAATGCATGGATAAGTCTCTCCAAGTCAGGTTTAGACACTATACCTTTGATTTTGGCAATGTTTTTTAGATGGTAAAAGGCTGCTGATGTTATTGATTTGATGTGGCTTTTAAAGTTCAAGTCTGAGTCCATTATTACCCCGAGATTTCTAACCTGATTTGTAGGTTTTAGAGAGAGAGACTGGAGGTGACTGCTGACACTTTCTCTTTGTTTCTGTGGACCAAATACGATGACTTCAGTCTTGTCTGAATTTAGCTGGAGAAAGTTGTTTTGCATCCACACACTGACCTGTTGGATGCAGTGACAGAGTGAATCTACTGGTCCATATTCACCTGCTGTCAGTGACACATAGATCTGAGTGTCGTCTGCATAATTGTGGTAGGACACATTATTACTTTGTATTAACTGGCCTAAAGGCAGCATGTATAGATTGAACAGAAGGGGTCCCAGGATTGACCCTTGGGGCACCCCACAGGTCAAGGCCATGTGGTCTGAGGCACAGTTACCAATTTCAACAAAGTACCTCCTGTCTTCTAGATAGGACTTCAACCAATTTAGAGCATTGCCAGAGATGCCCACCCAGTCCTCTAATCTCTGTAACAGGATCTCATGATCGACAGTGTCAAAAGCAGCACTCAGATCTAGCAGGACTAAAACTGAGACTTTGCCTGCGTCAGTGTTCAGGCGGATGTCATTTGTCACCTTAATAAGAGCGGTCTCAGTGCTGTGATGGGGTCTAAAACCTGACTGGAAAACATCAAAGGAGTTGTTCCAAGAGGGTTCCAGGTTCGAACCCACACCCTGAGTTTGAACCTGGAACCCTCTTGCTGTGAGGGGTGTGGGAGCCCCTCTGTGCAGAGTTTGTATGTTCTCCTTGTGTCAGCGTGGGTTTCCTCCAGGTGCTCCAGCTTCCTCCCACAGTCCAAAGACATGCAGGTTAATTGGTGACTCTAAATTGTCCGTAGGTGTGAATGTGAGTGTGAATGGTTGTCTGTCTCTATGTGTCAGCCCTGTGATAGTCTGGTGACCTGTCCAGGGTGAACCCTGCCTCTCACCCAGTGTCAGCTGGGATAGGCTCCACCCAACCCCCCTTTCATGGTGGTATGATACACCGTCAGGTGGTGTCAGGATGTAATGCAACAGTTATCAATATCATAACATCCACATCTTACAAACTGTCTCTATTAAAATGACCTTTATAGCACTTAAAGCTCCAGCAGGCAAAATTGTTTTGGTGTAATTGAATAAAATTTTTATAATATCCTCTAAGCATAATGTAAATCAAGTGGTCTGAGACAAACAATAGGTTTCTGCACCTCACCATGGCTCTGTGTTCAGCCTCTAAAGAATCAGTTTTGTGCCGATGTGCATCAACCAATCAAAGGTCAGCTCAGACCACTGCGTCCCTATTGGCTGTTCTACTGCGTATGCACGTTCCCGTGCCGCCGGCAGAAGGGGAGAGCAAGCGGCAATGGCGAACAGTGCACCAGGTAAAATAGCTATTCCAGCATTGGCTACAGCTGCCTACACAGCTAAACAACCCAAAAAAAACTTGTTTCCCCGCAGTCCCGGAGGGAGGGGAAGGGTGAGGTGGGGCCAGGCCCGGCCAGAGGGTGTGAGGGTCGGCCGTGGGAGTGGAGCCGAGGGCTCTCCGCGGAGAGGGAGAGCCGAGTCTCGGGGGTATGTGTGGGCCGGGGTGCTGCGCGGTGAGGGAGAGCTGAGGCTCCCAGAGAGGGAGAAATAGAACCAAGTAGGATAAAATACTCGTGCTCATCTGTTAGGAGGGGCTCAGGGCGGAGACGAATGAAACCTCACTCAGATGAGACTCAAAAATCAGCCGTTTTCAGGCTTTCTACCTACTGCAGCTTTGACAAAGCAGTTTTTACTATTTCTGTACATAGTGCGGTCTGACAGCACCTGTCGCAGTGCTATGATACAGTGTCAGGTTGAAAGGCTACCATAATATGAGGAGCTGAAGGTCTTTATATGGGGTGGTGGATAGGTCCAACAAACCCTGGACTTTCACCTTGGAAGACGGTGTTTACTTCCTGTATGGATATAATAAGCTAAACCATGATTCCTTTTAAACCAAATCATGTTTTTGTTCTTTATTAAGACAAATAACATACACAACATATAGCAACACACAGAAGGGTACACATATACATATCTGGGGGTCATGTAGTCATGGCTAAGCCTCCCTCTGGCCACCAATTTATGATTTGCTGATTCCCCCAAAACAAGTCCCATAACGTTTACACATATTCAATACATACACACCAACACACATCTCCGAAAATGATGTAATACATAAACAGGCAAACACATGCTGACACACGTAACCTCACAAGCACACACCCAAATGTGCTTTACAAAGGAATATGTACAGAGTTGAGTGAGCCGGCAAGTAACGGCATAAATTTAGTAATAATAATAGTTGTATTGATCGCAATAGTAATTAAAGGAAATGTTCATATAAAGATTTCATACATAATTCTTCATCAGCATGATAATGTGGTCTAGTCAGGCATAGGACCACGTGTTTCTGTTGACATCTGAGCGTTGGTTGCGGCGTCCAGGAAAGTTAACAGCGGACACATGAGGACACCTAGTGCATAATAGTGGACGTGAAAGTCCACTGGCAAAGTGGGGATATATGACAGCTTGGGGCGAGAGCCAGTGACGGCCAAATGAAGCCTCATGAACCACTTTCTGTATTTTCTGACCCCACCAGATGGCACTCTTGGTTTAAAGACAAAGGCTGAAGGACTGGCAGTGAAATGTGCTTTGTTGAACAGACAGCGCCATCTAGTGGCTTCAGAAATCAGTGGTTCATGAGGCCTCATTTGGCCGTCACTAGTGAGAACGTGTTGACAGAAAAAATGAAGGTAACATATTTTCCTACCTCACACACACACAATATGATTAAAAATAAGCCCCACTCTGCCCTCTGCTGTCAGTCAGCCTCATATCACACCATGTGCATGTTTACTTGAGCTGCCTAGCCACTTTTACACAGAGACCTACGACTACTGTTCACATTTTCCCCTGACACAACTTCCTTGTTTCACCCACTTATGTGTCACTGTAGATAACAGCAGATAACAGGTCCAACGTTCAGGTCATAAATACACAGACTGAAAGAAAACGAAAGTGCGTTGCAAGGACACACAAACACACCATTTTTTATTCTTCATATATCAAACCAACATTGAGCTTTGACATCAGACAGTAGAAATAAGTCACTGATGATTATAAATTTTTGATTGGCCTAATTTCACCTGATACTTCTAGGCGAGAAGGCAGGATGCAGATACTGACGGTGAATTTAAACACTCATTTACATTAAAGAAAACTGTATCAATGCCAAATAGTCTCATTCATAAAACAAACAAGATTTGTAAAATTAATATGACTGTGAAAGACAACACAAAGTTATAACACACGTTATCTGTTTACAGAGGGTGTGGAGTAAAAGCACTGATTGTTTAGATTCAGGCTGTTTCATTCTGGACTTTGACCGTGCAGCCTACTTTTCATTACGCTGAGGCAGCTCTGAAACACACCGAAAAGGTATGTAGGATCTTAACATGAAAAATGTATGCTTTAATGGATTATTTTGTGATTTATTTTTTTACCATGTTATTAATGTTGCTATTTATGCCTTGTTTTTAGATTGGTAGCTAAACTGCAATCATTTTTGATACATATCTGTTTGTTCAGTAGCACCAATCAGTTGCTTAAGACTTTAAACGAGGTTGACGTCTGTCATTATGTACATTATGAACTTGCCTATAGAAAGCAAATGTGATTTACAAAAACACATTAATGAATAACTGTATGATGATACAAGGGAAAAATCAACTGAGACATAATGTTTTTGAGAATAAAGGAAAGAGTCCATATGATTTAGATTTTACACCAAATGAGCTGGATGATAGATTTAAACTCTGGATAAACATCCCCATCTAGTATTATACAGACAGATGGCATTAGAAGCTAGTAAAGCAGCCGGTAAATATTTTATTTAACTATTTATGAATGCATTTAAATCAGATATTAAAAGAGGGGTCATCTCTTGACTCTATATGTATCTCTCCGCAGTCTAAAAGTTTACTCAACAAAATATGTAACGGGCAGATGGGAAAAGGAAGGAGACAGAGGAGTGGCAAGAAACTGTGTGTTTCACTGCAAAGGCACTTAATCTCATGTGTGATAAGAATTTCGCTGCACCAATGTTGTTCAGTTTTGATCACTCCTTTTCTGACCACACTATGATAATGGTAGCTCTCAGTGCTGGAGGAACAGTGGCTGTCAGACTGCAAACCACTACCATGTGCTCTGGGATTGCCAAAATATGTAGAATTACTGGTAAGAAATGCACAAAGCAATACAATCCATCTTTAGTATGCATATACCTTTAGATTTAAAAGTTCTATATTTACGCAATACTCCCCTTTAGTAAAAGGTTTTGGCAAATACTTAATGAGTAAATTGCTGTCAGTAAGGAAAAAGGCTCTGACCAGGAAATGGATGATGCAAGTTGTCAACTTGGCCCTGCTGTAAATGACTGAGTAGATGTAACAACTAAAGATGGACATTTTTATACAGCTTTGAAAACTATGCACTGCTCGAGTCGCGCTGCTTTCGTGAGCTTGAAAACAGAAAAGATGCCAATTTTTTGTCGTAAGCGAATGGTGACCAATAAATACAAAGCGGACAAAGACTACTTACCTATTTGTAGGGCTAAATATTAATTCTCCAAGCGTTGGAAGAATCACTGGCGCGCAAACCTGTCCAGCCTGGGCTTGTGGACTGCTTCGCAAATACATCGCTTGCAGTCTCTCCAGCAATGATTTTCGTCCATTGCCTACTTCACATCGAGAGCAACATCACAACACAGCTGTCACCTGAGACCATAGCGGACGTATACACAGGGCGCAAACAAAGACGTTTACTTCTCCACTTGGACATTTCGCAATGTAAGTTAAAATCTGCTTTGCAATTTAACGTATGTGGTGGTTATTTAGCATTCATGAGTTTTAATGCACTGTTGTATGTAAAATTGTTATGCTTCACCCAGTGTGGCAGGGTCCGATCTCGAAACTGTCTCGGCCTGTAGTCAGATTTTTTTGCTTTCATAGAAATTTCATAGAAGAAATGGTCAAATATGCACTATTGAATTTACATTAAAATAATATTTTACATTGCATTAAACGTGCGCTGGATAATGTTCAAACGTCAGCTGTTTATCACCAGTTTTCAAACGCGGCCTCCCTGTCACACATTCTCGTGTCAGCGCGGTGGACGCGGAGCCTCCAAGCGTTCCTATGAGACAGCGCTGAGCAGGTTGTTTTCATGCAGCAAAGCGAGACGCTCATTGGGTAAATGCGACAAAATCGTCACTTCCAGGGAGGCTCAGCTACCCTGGGACCTAATGGAGCATTAGGCGGGAGAGGACGCTCGGTGTCTGCTTGATGATTGGAGGAATTGTCTAAGAGACTGAACACCGGCATCGTCGCATTTCGAGCTCAGTCCAATGTGGATATTTGTGAGTTGAGTCTTCTGACAGAGTGCCGTCCGGAGTTCCTTATTTCCATAAGAGATATGGCTCATTTTCACCGTTTGTACAGTTCAGGTGTTTAAACCCATCTGAAAATCCTTGAGGTGTGTGTTGCTGTAGTTCTATGGCATGAGTGTGGTTGATAAATGGCTTTAATTAAATGTTCCCTTTATAAGTTACTGCCTCGCAACAATACTGCCACTGCCTGGCACAAATCTCAAACTCCGCCTGTGCTCTGAAACCTGACTTTGTTCAGATATCTAAAGGAACATATTTAACTTTTTATTTATTAATTTTTCTTTTTTCTCCTCTGTGTCCTCTTGCATGTCCAGATATGGCATTGTATGCAATTTGCGAAGGCAAACTGCTACAAGCATTTTATTCACTCTGTTTTATTTTATTTCAGCCTTTATCTCTACTTCACTGGTTGTGTGTAGTTTTATTATGGCCCTTTTTTCACAGTCATCCTTTGAAAATGGACAGAAGTAGTGTATGAGTCAATCTACATAAAAATGAGGGTGATAGGCTTTTATTTGTTTCTTATTTAATTTAATTTGATCTAATTTAATTTCAATTTATTTGCAATTCATTTGTTGGTTTTCTCTTTTTCTCTTAACTGCATGTTCATGTTGTTTTGATTGTTTGATTGTTTAAAAACACCACTGTGCTCACAGACAGAGAGATATTTTAGTTTAAACTGGTCCCACATTACAGTTGACTTATTTTCATTTCCAGCACTCCAAGATGATTCACATGAAGGACAGACGCCTTGTGACATCTCAGCTCAATGACTTCAGGGGACTGATCTTGCATCCTGCTGTGGTCTTCCTTCTCCTAACACACTCTGGTGGAGGTAAAATACACACAAACAGACAGCAAATCATGATCAGAGTTTCAATATAATACCACAAAAAAATCATACAGTAAAAATAATTATAATGTGATGCCTGAAAACTACAAACTATAAAAAACGTGAGATGCACCAACTGGTCTGATTTACTGGATGTAGACTCAGGCTATAAGCCTGTCAGTGGCTGGTTATTTAAGCTGACAGTCAATCTTTTCTTTCTCTGCATCGGACCATCTTCAAAATGCATTTTGGTGATTCCAGAACTTTTTCAAGCACTAACACAGAGCAGTGGAGACACACTGTAAACCTCAATCCATCCATGATGCTAAATTTTAATGCAAAGTCTACGCCAATGCCCCGGATTGTCAAAATGACGATCACTTAACACAGAAACTCAAACCTTGTGAGCTTGACTTTTTTTTATGTTAAGTGAACAATTTTTACATTAATTTGACAAAAATATATAAAGCTGATTTCACCTTATTAGTTAATGGCCAATAAACAAAACTATCATTGTGCATTTCACATATTGTGGTGTGTTGGGGATTGATAGGTGGAGTTTCCCAGCATGCCATGAGACAATGTGTTAAGGCCATAAGCCGAAGAAAACTGTGTTTAAATATGTTCTAGATCACTCATGTTACCCATTAACCCATTGCGCAGTGATGTATTTCCCAGTGATTCTAATAGGTTAGAGGTAATGTTGTGGTAAAAGTTATCGTGCGCCATGAATAAGTCGTGTACACAATCAGTGACGTCCCAAGGTCCAACTGCACTAGTGGCCATCAAACATTTCAACTTCTCTCTCAGAGCAACACATCATCACTGACCTTGTCAAATGTGAGTGTTTGGTCGTCGACTTTCTATATCAAGATATGACGTGCAATGAACCCGTGGATCCATCCACCAGACCTCCTGTCCACCTTAACCTTCGTTAAGGTGACGAAGGTGCCGACGTGAAAATACAGCTTTGACAGCTTTTTTCCGTCAGTGTCTGACACTGAGTGTCACTGACCAAGCACCGGATTTCAACAACATCAGAGTGAGACCGGGCTGCTTAGAGCGTCACTCTGAATCAATAGATTTTGGGCCTTGGACTTATTTTACCCCTCAGCAGTGGCTAAAACAGCTGTCATAGAGTTTTTTTTTACGTGTAGCTCTATCCAATCATGCTTAACATGTATTTCTGTTGTGCATTTTCCCTTTCCATCAAAGTGGCGACAATTTACCCACATTTGGTGGGTGGCTGGTGCTAATATCAGCCCCTGCCAGTAGTTACTGGTAATGCTGCCCACAGAAAATAGCCACACACTCGCACTCTCAGGTTGGATATGACAAATATGTAGAGTAATGGTGGTGGAATATTACAAGAACAGAGTATTGAGAAATAATGGGAAATTCAGTGTGCTGTTTCCTGTCATTTCTACCTGTAGCCACAGTGGCTAATGTAGAAGTCAGTAAGTCAAAGCAAAAGCCAGTTACATACTGTTTCACTTTTATATAGTTGTGTTAATCCGTCAATATGCACTGATTTAAAGAAAGCTGTGAATAAGCTATTGCTGTACTAATATTATATTGAACTCACAACTTTAAAAAGGAGTATACGTGGGAGTTGACAAAATAGAAATGTTTTTTTGTCTCCTTAGGTCAGTCTCAGCTGATCGGTACATCTCAGCCAATAGTGGCAATGGTTGGTGCTGACGCCATTTTGCCATGTCATCTCAACACTGCTGTGGATGCTACTAACCTGACTGTAGAGTGGCTGAGACCTGACTTGGAACCAAGATTTGTCCATTTGAGGCGTGACGGTGTGGAGCCCCAGCATGAGGAGCTTCAACTATACATGGGGAGAACATCACTGTCCACCAACAAACTGAAGCGTGGAGACATTTCACTGAAACTCTCCAAAGTAGGACCTTCAGATGCTGGGACATACAGATGCCTTGTTCCCAAATATAATATAGAATCTGTGGTCGTGCTTGCTGTCGGTAAGTTAACATACATTCATTGTGCACAACGAAAAGCTACAATGATCCATGAAAAGTATAAATGTGTTGTACTGTGATGCAGGCAATGCTGGGGTAGGCAGAAATCTGGAAAATGCAAAAAAAGGCAGAATGGTGGTGGGGAACTGAGGCTGTCCCGTACCCTCGCACTGGGGTTGTGCTGGCAGGATTGGTGCTGCTGCAACAACCGACTGGGAGTCGGCGTGACGCAGTGTGATTCAAGGCTCTCGCTAACTTTAGCTACAAAAAGAAGCCAAAGAAAAGGATAAAAAAAAGAATAAATAATATTGTATGGAGGGTTCAGAATGCCTGACAAACATATTTGTAACTAGAAAGGAATAAAGAATGACAGCTGAAAAGAGATTATCTTGGTGTTTTTAAGCCCTCAGACAATGATGAAGTCGACATGCTGGATCAGTAACTGCACTAAATCGGATGCCAGCAGAAATTTGCCAGCAGAACACTACTAGTCACATGATCGGAGAGAAGGTTATGTGCAGGTTTAGTTCTCACTGTGTATTGTTCCAGTGACACATGAGCCGCCCAGATGCTACCCAGAGCTAACAAGTTGTGTTGACTTCAGGGCCATATGCAGCAACTGACAGACTGACTTGGGCTGACAGCAGTGGCACCTGGATCGGCCACATGGGTATTTGGGTCTAACAGAAAGGGAACTGGGCCAGCAAGAATAGCACTTTAGTTGACCAGAGCTATTGTGCCAAGAAGACTGACCAGAGGGACATTCTGACTAACAATAGAGTACTTTGATAGACCACAGGGACATTTATGCCCAAAGAAAAGTATTTTGGCCAGTCGGTGCTGACCAGATGGGTACATGACCTGAACAGAATAGTCCACTGGCTGACCAGAGGAGAACTTGAGCAAACTGAGCTGACCGTAAGGGCCTTTGACCGATCGGGGCCAACCAGAAGGTTCTTGGACAGACAAGAAGGGTACTGTTTATGGCTGACCAGAGGGACATTTGGGCCAACCACAGGGCATTTGGGTGGACTCAGGGGTACTCATGCCAAGCAGAGGGTACAGACTGGCACTTGAACAGACATGAGGAGGGGCACTTGAAATGATTACAGAGGCATTTTGGTTCACCAGAAACCAGTAATTCAGCTGATCAAGGCGCATTTGGACAGAGTATAGAGTCAGGGTACCATTGTGAAGCCTTGGGCTGTTATTTTAGGGGGAACTGGATGATTGCTGTGCCTTATCAGAGTATAAAGATCTTGGTTCAAAGATTCAACAAGGGCATTACCAATCCGCTTAGACTGGCACACATTCATCCTCACTAAGAATTATTTTTAGGTTGAAAGAGGTGTATAGACTGTATATTGAGTGACAGAAGCATATCTTTATTGTTGTGACTAACCCTTATGGCCATTGAACTTTTCTTCTCTCTAAGGTTCTGTCTCCTCACCTGATGTAAGGATTTCCAAAGCCACCAATGGAGTGGTGTTACAGTGTGAGTGTGCAGGCTGGCATCCAGAGCCTGAGGTGTTGTGGCTGGACGGTGAGGGAAAGCTCCTCTCTGCTGGACCTACAGAGACAGTCAGAGGTCCTGATGACCTCTATACTGTCAGCAGCAGAGTGACTGTGGAGAAGAGACACAGCAACAGCTTCACCTGTAGAGTCCAACAGAGGAACATCAACCAGACCAGAGAGACACACATCTCTGTTTCAGGTAGAAAACATGACGTGTGAGTTACTAATGTTACCACTTTGTTATAGACAGTTAGAGTCTCCTTTTATAAACGTATCTGTTCTGTGTTTTATGATTTCAGAATATCTCTTCATGGCCCAGTCTAATGCTGCTCACATCATCATCTGCTTGATTGTGTGCAGCCTGTCTGTTGTTGCAGTTGTATTCATTGTTTGGAAAATGGGACAAATAGAAAACAGTAAGTAACAAATGTATTCCTTTTTTCCATACCTCTAATTACGCAAATCTCTTTTATGGTATTTTTACATGAATTATAATTAGAGGCAACAAAAGCGTGAGCTTGGGTTTAGTACAAAGAACAGGGTTTGGCTTTACAACCTCACTGGAAATGAACACCTGCCCCCCAGGTGAAAATCGATGGTTGTTGGATCCATCCACCACCTCTCCCACCTGCCCTGCTCAGTCTTCTGCCACCTTCACTTTTGTTGTTCCCCCTGATGCTGCTGGGCACCGTTAAACAATAACGGTGACCGGCATGCTAATGTGAAAAGACAGCTTTTTTTCGGCGGTGTCAAACGCCGGAAGTCACTGACCGCTGCCAGATCTCAACAAATTTAGAGTGAGACTGGGTTAATTTGGTCATCAAGTTTCATATATCAAACGCCTTTCAAATAAAACTTGGGTGGTTATCAGGTTAGCAGCTTCATTGTTGTTGGTGATTAAAACAACAACAGTGTCCATGACAAATCAACTCTGCCTCAGTCGTCAAAATCTGGCACTTATATCATATCTTGATGTGCATAGTACAAGACCAAACGTAAATACACAATGAGGTTAGAGTTAGAATTTGTTGGACAAGTGTATGGGGCTAAACTTTAATATAACTCACCATATTACATTTTATTAAGGCTCAAGGTTACACATAATTCGGGGCAACACAGTTTCGAGTCTGCAAGGCATTACCACAGTCTATAGCCCCTTTTACACTGCCAGATTTTTGGCAAATGTTGGGCTGTTTTGCCGGCAAGCTGTGAGCGTTTAGACACACAGAGCTGGATTGGCGAGTTGATCCGAGGCGCCCAATTTTCCGCCTCGTAGGGTAGACATATTGGCGGAACCTTTATGGTTTAAAAAAAATTAGGCGGCCTTCCGCCACAAGAGGGGCTGTTGAAGACTTGTGGGAGGAGCTGTTGATGACTTGTGGGAGGAGCTGTTGCCGCACGTGCGAGCCACTGGCGGTGGATAAACAGGAAACAGCTGATAGCAGGAATTAGCAGCTAGTAGCAAGAGGGAAACACAAACCTGACAGACACTGTAAAGATGAGCAACTGGGGAGACAAGGAATTGCGCGCCCTCCTTGTCCTCGCAAACGAAGAGGCCATTAACCGTCAGATGACGGGGACGGTGAAGGACGGGCCGACTTACGAGAGAATCGCCGAAGGACTGACCAGCCGCGGCTTCCCTCCCACGTCACTGTTTACGTCACACGCTGAGCTACGTTTGTTTTGTTACTTGCTCACGCCCCCCATTGCCCCGAAAAAGGCACATTCTGTATAAACAGGTAGGCAGCATTTTGCTGCACTCCCCGATTTTGTTTTTATACTGCCAGTGCTGAAAAAACACTGATTGGGCTTTCCTGCAAATTTGCACAACTCCTATTTACAAAGGGCTTATGAGTCAGATTCAACCCTCGCTCTTCCACAGCTTCATGCTCTCGTCCACATTTGGTCACGTCTGGTTCCAAAAAACCGAGACGTCAACAATGCCAAACATGCCAACCAATGGACTGTGTAAAGGTGGTTATGTCCATTATGTTTATGCAGCCTATGATTACAACCTTTTCTCAGCAAAGGGAAACACTGCAAAAACAAAACAGGTTTTAACTTGAAGTTTAACACATGTATCTTCTTTTCACAGAAACCTCAGACGGCAACATTGAACATCAGCATCCAATGGGGGCAGGATCCAGAGAATCAGAGGCAAAACTTGATGAAGAGTTACAAAAGAATGAGGGTGAACTGCAACATGTACAACAAGTGATTACAACACTGATGGGCCAGCAGGAAGATCTGAAGAACCAGAGAGACAAACTCATCTCACTACTGCGGAAGGACAATGCAGAGAAAGAAAAGAATGAGGAGGACCAGGAACATATAGGATTCATGGAGAAAAAGAAAGAAAAGAAGAAGAAACTTGAAAAGATCAAAGAGGATGTGGAGAAGAGAATGAAGGAACATGGTGACCTGTTAAAGAAAACACAAAAACTGCTAAAGATAACAGGGGAGATGATTATTCAAATGTCAGAAAAGAAAGAGAAAATAGAGGAGCAAATAAATAAAAACCTGACAGAGACAGAGAAACAGAGAGAACTTCAGTCAGAGCAGCCAGAGACAGAAGAGGAAAGCAAAGAAACAGTGTCTGCTGATCAATCATGATTGTTTCACTTCATTTCCTGTTCAAATCATACAAAGTGTAAACATTCAGAAAATCTGGGACATTCTTTTTAGATCCTTAGTGTCATCAGTTTAAGCATCTACCTGGTTATTCCAAAGCAGAGATAAACACCATGCACTTCGGTCCATCTATTCTCTGAACAGATCCTCCAGGTCATGTGATGAAAGAAACAGTAACATGTGACAAAGATGAGCAGAGCAGGTTGCTGAACTTTTCTAAATTTTAGCTCAGCACTCAAAGTGTCTTTATAGGTATTATATTGCATTATGTTATGCTGTGCTATAATCTTACTTTGGTATATTTGTTGTAACTCCACACTGATGTAAATAAAACTAGAATTATACTTTGTAATTACTATTTAATTTT
Organism: Epinephelus awoara; assembly: GCA_035609425.1. Lineage (NCBI taxonomy): Eukaryota > Metazoa > Chordata > Actinopteri > Perciformes > Serranidae > Epinephelus > Epinephelus awoara. Next base: position 29,436,487 of record CM069315.1, on the reverse strand, counting down.
TAATTTAATAATACTATGACATTTTTTTTTCAGATGATTGCTGCTATACTATTATTTTTGCTGAATTTGTTGCTGTCCAGAATTAATGGGTTTGCACAACATGTGTAAACAATACTGAATAATTTATGAACTTTAGATCAGTATTCTCCAAGAGTTTCTCTTTTTTTAATGGCCCAAGTTAAGTGTTTTATTCTTAAAAACCAAAGCTTGAGAGGACTTGTGACATTAAGGAATTTAATTAAAGCTGTGTTATCTAAGTTGTGCTGTTCAATTTCCTTTGGATTAGTGTAAACTCCGCCCTCTGGTGGTGAGATCAGCTCAAAGCTGAAACAGGGAGAAACCTGTTGACCTGAAGCATAGTCAATCAATCAATCGGTAGTTTCTTATCAACATTCCCAAGACAACGGAAAATCAAATCAAATGTGCATATACTTTTTTTTCTTTTTGCGGACACAGGTGCTTGTGTCTTATAGTCTAGAAATATTTAATTTTATTATCCTGAAATTGTATTTAATAAAGGATTATGTTAACTTTTTCTGTTTTGTGATGTTTTGTGTCTAAAGGAGGTTGATTAGACCTCATTAAATACATTACATTATAATGCTTGAAGATAATTTGGAATAAAGGGTCTGAAATATTAAATGTGATTATTATCAAATTCTAGGCTGGCAAGAGTAAAGCAACAACAACAACAAATAAATAGAAGGTGACACAAACGTGAGGTCATGTACTCTTCAAATAAGTGAATAAAGTGCTGCATAATGTAACAACATTATTTGATGTGGTTTAAGGCTTCAAGCCACTGAACAGTGTTCAGATCGATAGAGGGATGCTCTTATTGCCCAGTGCATTATATATCAAATGCCCACCTCAAAATCACAGGATTTCAGATGAAATTTAATTTGGGGAGACTGACTGTGTTGATAAAGCTTTGTGCATCCTCTGTTTTGATTGGTTGCTAAAATATTTTGATCATATAATGATGGTCATGAAACACGTAAAATAAATAAAATACAAAATATTATACTAATTATTTTTTATTATATCTGAAACTTTTTTTTCCCCCCAGACCTCCAAGATGATTTGCCAGACTCTGACTGATGGACTGCTCCTTAACAAGCTCAGTACTTTGGTTTCTCAGCGCACTGTGATCCTTCTTCTACTGACAGTCTTTTACAGAGGTAACAGACACATTTACAGCAGCACTGGATGAAGCCTGTATGAAAGAGGAAAAACAAAAAAAAAAAGTCGGGGAGTCAGGTGTGATTGCAAGATTTAAAGGGACAATTCATCTCAAATCAAAAACATATGTTGTCTTACTTTAAAGTGCAATTTCTTGTTTTGGTGTGAGTGGTCGAGTATTGGAGATATCAACTGCAGAGACGTCTGCCTCCTCTCCAATAAAATGTAAACAGAAAGAAACTTGGGTATGTGCTTAAAATGTACATATATATATATATATATATATATATATGTATATATATATATATATATATACACATACATATATATATACTAGTCCATACCCATTGGTAGCTTTGTCACCTTCTACCTATGCCAGTCCTCAATGCCTATGTGCAGTTTCACATAGATTGACCACGTCAGTGAGTAGAAAAACGTGGGACAGACAGAATGACTGACAGACAGAATGACACACTGACAGTTTCTGTGATTATGTACAGCACACCATACCATGACTTAGTCATACCAAACATTAGAAAACACCAACATTGGTCCACAGGGGGAGCCACAGCCATCGGTCGCATTTTAGCCATTTTGAAGCATTTTTCTGTTGTTATAGCGCCACCCAGTTGCCAATTAGAGTTAAATTTCTCCAGTCACCTTGAGGCGTCCTGTTCTACATATCTACCAAGTTTAGTAAAAATCCATATGGCGGTTAGGCCTAGATAAGAAATGAGCTCTCTAGCGCCCCCATTTTGTTTGATGGGGTCAATAATGGAGGGGTCCCCTCAGATTATGTGTGGTCATATGCCTACAAAGTTGCGTGGTGATGGGTGAAACTCTTGAGATGTTATACACCTTTATGTGATGAGCCACGCCCTCCGCAATATTCATTGCCTTATAGAAGCTCAGTTTTAGTAAGTTTTCCAACTTTTGCCAAGAGGGAACTTTAGATATTGGTCCCTAGATTATGTTCACCCAGTTTCATGCAGATCGCTCAAACTTCCTAGGAAGAGATCCATTTGAAGTGTTTTTCAAAAAATTCAAAATGGTAGAAAAACTATATAAGTGGAAGTTATGGGTTCTTGAGGCAAATGTGTTCCTCATGAGGAAGTTTCATGTCTCTACGACATACGGGCCATTCAGAGTTTGACATTTCAATCGGTTGCACACCTGTACAATATTCATGCTGTCTAATCAGCATCTTGATATGCCACACCTGTGAGGCGGGATGGATTATCTCAGCAAAGGAGAAGTGCTCACTAACACAGATTTAGACAGATTTGTGAACAATATTTGTGAGAAATGGTCTTTTGTGTGTATAGAAAATGTTTTAGATCTTTAAGTTTAGTTCATGAAAAATGGGAGCAAAAACAGTGTTGCGTTTATATTTTTGTTCAGTGTAGTAAGACATATAAAGTTAAAAATAAAAAAATAACATAAAAAAAAGAATATCTCAACAGCAGAAATCACGAGCTGGTTACACAAGATAATCTGCAGACCTTGTTTTCTTTCTACTGAACTACACCTACCAACTGAATCACTATGCAGAAGGAAGTGTGCATCTACTCATGGATGAGAACATGAATGGCGTCCTCCTCAGCTAACCTGTAATGTTTGCTAGGTAAGATGAGCTAGCAGTACCAATATATTGGTAGGATGGACAATCAACTATAGGTCATCTGCATTTGTTTTTATTGTGTAACCATGTCATGATGACACATTGCTGTTGAGGGTATTTTTGTTTGTTTGTTTGTTTGTTTTTTGGCACTTTGAACACAACAAGCCGAGTGCCATCTGGTTAAACAGAATTATATAGCGCTTCTCTGGTCTTCCGACCACTCAAAGTGCTTTTAACACTACATGTAACATTGACCCATTTGACCATACAAGGTGCTACCTCCTACTCAGTAACCATTTACTGGCATTCACACACCCATTGAACAGCTATAGGGAGCAATTTGGCAATTTGGGGGACCTGCAGGCTGGAGGAGCCGGGGATTGAACTGCTGATCATCGGATTGGCGGACGACTTCCTCCATCTCTAAGCAACAGCTGCCCCAAGATCCATTATATTAGAGAGAAGGCACACATCTTTACAGCCGATATGTCTAACACTCGGCAGCTCACACCAAAACAATCTAGACTGATACATACAGAAACGCTACAGGTAAAAGGAAAAATGTGTATTTCTGATTTGGAGAGAACTTTCTCTTTAAAATGTGTTGTGTGTCTCTGCAGGCCAGTCTCAGGGGGCTAGACCTTCTCGAACAATAGTGACATTAGTTGGTGAAGACGTTACCCTGCCGTGCCACCTGGAACCTGCAGTGGATGCTGTTTCTAAGAGTGTGGAGTGGGGGAGACTTGACCTGGAACCAAGATTTGTCCACGTGTGGCATCAAGGTCAAAACATTCTCAGTAACCAAAACCCATCTTACAAAGGAAGAACATCAGTGTCCACTGAGAAACTGAAGCATGGAGACCTTTCACTGACACTGTCTGCAGCCAAACTCTCCGATAATGGAATCTATAGATGCTACTTTCCCTTACAGAGTAAAGAATCTACTGTTGAGCTTGTTGTTGGTGAGTGAGCGGAAATTTTTTGGTGCACATTTTGCATTGTAGCCCTACATATCTTTGTATTCCAGTGGCTACACTGGTGCAGGTTTAATGTCTTGTTTCAAGCCCTGATATGTAGAATTTCTATGCTCTATGCTACAGTGACATGTTGGCAGGACACTGTCCGTTTCCTTCAATTTGAAGGTGTAAACATTTTGTATCCAATTAAGTGATGATGCAGTTCAGGGTTTTTTTTTTTAAACTGAGAGCAATTCTGCTCTGTCTGACCCACAAACACATATGTGTTAATCACTGATGCCAAAGTGATCCATAAACCTGCAAACCAGACCTGAAAGTTCTGTGAATGACCTTCGCTAATCAAATTGCCTCGACAGGTGCTGGCCAGCTTATCATAACACTGCAAAAGGTTATGTCCTGCTGCATTACAAACTGATGCCGCAATGGTGGCTTTTAGCATTGGTGTATGATGCCAAAACCACTGACAAAGAGGCAGTGTTTGATGACTTCAGAATGAGAATGGACTGGAACGAGAGGGACAGAGAGAAAGCGATAAACCCAGGGGAAGAGAAAGTGGAAGATGAAAAATTGCACAATATTTCTATAGGTTACTAATAACTTTTTCAGAACGCTGCTTTGCCCTCCTGAAACCAGCAGTATTTTCTAACAAGCTTACCCAAACACTCGACCCAAAGGTAATCCCACTGTGAGTCGACCCGTGCATCAGTAATCCAATTAGTTGCCAATGTAGGACATAAAGATTTACACTGGTCCCCTTGGCTCCTCACAGAGACGTCCCAAACCAATTCAAAGAATGAGTACAGGGGCCATTGCAGGCAAATACCTCATTCTGCTGGTACGCCTCTTCTTCACCACAGGAGGACTCTACAGTGCAGAATTTTGCTGCATATATGAGTGAAAATGCATACTCACTAGCTCCACCTACTTAATTCCTACTTGGTCTAGCATGTCTACCAACTGTATGATAGTCCTGCCATCGTGATGTGAATGAAAGTTGCTAAACAACCTTGCTTGATTAACCAAAATTGTGTGGCAGGTCACATACATTATATTTTGAAAGATGAGCTGTGGTCTCTCGGTCCTTGGGCCACGATTGGCCCCAGCCTGGACTTTGGACACGCCTGAAGTAAGCTGAAAACAGGTCAAAATGAAACCAGTAATACCAATAATTTAAGTCAAAGTGTTTAGACATAAATTTGATTAAAGATTTAGGTGAATATAAATATAGGGTCAGTCATGGCAAAGGCAATTTGTTTTACAGGATTTGGATTAAGAACTAAGAAAAACATATTTAATCGGGGCTTCTGTAGTCTCTACAGTGGCAACAAAGACCTGACCAAGGACAAAGTCTGGCTGGATTTAAATTCTATGCATCACAGTCAGGTGTGGTTGAGTCCTGTTGTTTTGCTGCAGGTCAAAGGTCACTCTTTGGAAAAAACAAAACAAGTAATAAACAGACAAAAACTAATTATTTTATGTCAGATTTAGGGATTTTCTAAGACCTCTAGTTTACTGTCACCACTGGAGTATTGGTGAGCCTTGTAACACCTGTTAAATATTTTATCAGGAGAGGACATCTAACACTGGTTTTATACACCAGAATGGCATTTAGAGTTTGTATCTGTATTGCTTATGATGTAGAATTGTTCCTATGTAGTGCATTGTATGTACACGTGTTAACATTATTTTTACTTTTCTCTCCCATTGTCAGGTTCTGCTGCCTCACCAGTCATAGCAGGCACTAAATCAAACAGCAGTGTTGTGGTGTTACAGTGTGAGTGTGCAGGCTGGTATCCAGAGCCTGAGGTGTTGTGGCTGGACGGTGAGGGAAAGCTCCTCTCTGCTGGACCTACAGAGACAGTCAGAGGTCCTGATGACCTCTATACTGTCAGCAGCAGAGTGACTGTGGAGAAGAGACACAGCAACAGCTTCACCTGTAGAGTCCAACAGAGGAACATCAACCAGATCAGAGAGATACATATTCAGATGTCAGGTGATATTTTCCCCCCAAATATGACGATTTTTGGTCAACAACAGCTGATATGTGTTTTTCTTTAACTCCTCTGTTGTGTGTTTTATCATTTCAGCTGATTGCCTCAGGACCTCGTCTTGTTCTGCTGCTCGTGTCGGCATTCTCGTGGTTATGTTCCTCACTTTTCTTTTTGCAGCAGCCTTTGTCGTGTGGAAATGGAGACAACACAAAATCAAAGGTAAAATACTGCTGCTCTGTGACTGTGATGTGAACAGTCAAACACGAGATGTCACTGGTGACTACATGTTAACAAACTCATATTTGTAAGAGGAAAAAGTAAAGTCAGGTTGTATTTCATGGGAACATCAACATGTTTCATACAATAACTTAATACAGAAGTTGAAAAATATTAGTATTTAAGTATGAGTACACACTTGTGACCTGTGCTAGGATTGGCTTCAGCCCCCTGCAGGGTGAATGGAAGTACGTATACATGGTTAAGACAAAGTTTGACTGACTTTGAGAATTTTGTCATGAAACACTGTTTATGTAGTAAAATCTTCCTATGAAAGAATTTTATCATCTCCTTTTTTTAACAAATAATTGCTTTAAGTTTAACTTCACTTTTCTGTTCTTTCTATGTGTGTTTACTTTCACACCTTCTTTCTACAAATCCAACCCTGCCTAAAACAACATTTAACACATTTTTATGTTCACACAGAGACAAAGATGAACCGTGATGCTGAGGGAGCAAAGACAGAGAGAGAGCAGCTCATGGCAGAACGCAAGAAAATGGAGGATTTGGAGGAGAAAAAAGCAAAACTTGCAGAGATGTTGCAGAAGAATGAAGAAGAAGAGACAGACTTGGAGCAGGTGGTTAAAACACTGATGGAGCAGGAGGAGCAACTGAAAGAACAGATAGATCAAATGAAGCAGCAAAAGAACGACATGGAGACAAACATTACAGATATTGAGAACAAGCTTCAGTCAGTGGAGAAGATGGCAGAGAGTGACCGATACCATGAGATGAAGAGCATTGTGTTAACGGCCAAAAAACAGTTGAAGGGTAGGAAACAGGAAGATGAAAAACTTCATGTGGAAACAGAGGGACTACTGACTAAAACACAAAGTCTGATAAACAGAATGACAGACAGGAAGAAGGCAGCAGAAAACTACAAGGAGACACAGCTGGAGGAGATAGAGAAACAACAAGAGGAGATTCAGAGGAAATTGTAGTTTAGTTTATTGTTTGTTGAATACAGACATCGCAGTAGCATTAGAAATATACATTTATGTAACCCTCAGCCTTTAGAAAATCCATGCACACAAAACAAACAAAAACTAAATTGTAAATCCATTTACAAAATACATCCATACCAATACTTTGCCAAAGATACATCCAAAAATAAACACATACAAAACATCCCTATGTCCACACATAGAAGAACATCCACACAAAACACAAATGTCGCTGCAGTGTTTACTGTTGTTTCTCTTTTTAACCATAATCTGATATCTCTATGACGAACATTAAAATCAGGCTGCACTTTCAATTCAGTTGGTACACACTTTTACAGTTTTGCTCATTGAACAGAAAAGACTGACGGCACAAATGTAATGCAATGCAACATTTGTTGAAGCCGTTGTGTTGACTCTGCTGGTGTCTTGTGTCAAATTCATGAAGCAGAGAAGGAGCATGTTCAAGGAGGCATTTCAAAATAAGATTTAAATTGGAACAGATTATGAAACTTTCGGAGCTTATCATGTTTTTTAAAGATGCGACAATGGTGCCACCTTATGTTTTAGTCCATATTTGTTATTGTCTGTTCAAACATTGGTATGAGGGGTTATATAGCTGATTGTGAGGCTTGTGATCAGGTGGTGATGCAGTATAGTATATGTGAGGATATCATGGCATGCATACAGAGCTCAGCTGTGTTGAGGGAAAAACGCAGTTTTGATTTGATTTAACTTTTTTTTTCTACTTTTACTTTGAGCCAATTGATTAACAACAGACAAAAACTAATCTGATAAGGCTTTGTTTGGATAGTAATATAACATGTGTAAGAATAAGAGTAAAACATCTCAATGCCAGGTCTAAACATTATAATAAAAATATAAAAATTATTATTTAAGATCATAATACCTATAAAGCTGCAATTATTCTTTAAAAAAAACTTTCTAATGAAATTACTCTCTTTTCAATAATGTAAGTATTGCCACTGATGTAATGCAATATTGTGATTTTTGTGATTGTTAGTGCATAAATTTAACAGATTGGTGACATCACCAATTACATTTACATTCTGGGTGTTTTTTGTCATTAACAGAAGAATGAACAGTTTCTCATGCTGGATGTCCAGAAACCAAATAAATGTGAAATTATCTGACTTTGGAGGTCTTTATTATTATTATTGTTATTATTATTATTATTATTATTATCATTATTCTTATTATTGTTATTATTATTATTATTATTATTATTATTATTCTTTTTATTATTATTTTGTTTAACTTGACCTGAAACAGTTAATTTATTAAAAAACGGCAACAGAAGTTATTTTAATTTAGATAAATGGAAGAATATATATAACCATCTGATTTTATTTTTCAAATTTATTTATACACATACCAGTGGAGAGATAGATGGACTCATTCCTTACATAGTTTGGTGCAGTGAGATGTGACCTCCATGTTTTCTTGCTGCTGACTGAACACAAGACGGAAATACAACCGATGCACCAAGCTAAGAGCCTCCCCTTCCTGGTGAGTGTCTAGAGATGAAGCCACAGCAGATACATTATCTTTGTTTTTTTACAGAGCTTTCTTTTTATTTCTTTTACATAATTAAATAAATATCTATATTTATTTGATAACTTCAGTTGCTTTGTAGATTATTTATACAAAATACCATCAACTAATAAATGATATTATTATAGATTAAACTACGCAGCAGTTTATAAAGTCATTAAAATGAGCTCCATCTTTACCAGCTGCAACATTAAAGTGATGAACACATGAATGCATCAATAATTATAATCCATAATATAAATGGACCATTCTGCATAATGAGCACTTTAACTTTTGGTACTTTAAGTGACTCACACAGACACACACTGATGCTGCTGCTTCAAAGTCTCTGGATCATCAGGACACAGCTGATCCTCTCTACGCATCCACCGTCCTGTTTATGAAACTGTAGTTTACTTCCATCTGATGAGAGAAGAAGACAAGAGAAGTTATAAACCAGCTGTCAGTCAGTGATGCAGCACATCCAGTATAAAGACCAGTAGGCACTTCCTGTTCAGAGCAGAGTGGAGCGGCTGTGTAGCGTAGTCGGCTTCCTTCCAGCTCTCATGTTAACGTGTTGGAGTGAACACACTGAGCTGGAAGCTCACAGACCTGCAGAGACTTTGGGCATCAAGTCTGTTTACTCTGCAGATTTCACTCAAGTACACAGTGTAAATAAACTGCTGAGAGTCCTGAACGCATCATGGCTGCACAAACAGAGGGATTCACTTTAATGATGGATTCACTGAGTCTGTTAGAACTAATGACTCATGGACAGATATATCATGTTAAATGTTCTACATGTTCATCCAAAGACTGAACAGCAACACATCAGCTGTGATTACTGGACTTCAGCAGAGGTTCTGCTCTGTATAAAGAACACATGGTTACTAAATGTAATGATGCTTCTATAAAATAAGAGCCAGTGATTTGTAGGCTTCAGTCAGACTGATCTCAGAGCTGTGACAAAGATGAAGACAACAAACACTTTAAAGAGGACATATTATGCTCATTAACAGCTTCATATTTGGATTCTGGGTTTCTACTAGAACCTGTTTACATGCTTTAATGTTCAAACTAGAATTACCGCCTCATAGTTGTTGCCTTATAAAGAAATCTTAGCTTCAGTAGAAAAAGCCGTTGAACACAGGGTTTTCACAACAGGCTGAAGTCTGAGGTTTTTCTTCACAGGGATTACTTTTACATACATTTACCTCATTATCTGAAACTTTGGCCACATTTAATACCAACATCCTTCACTGTAACACTATAGGCTATATAACACACACACACACACACACACACACACACACACACACACAGGAAAGCATAACAGGTCCCCTGTTATCAAGGTCAGATTTGATGGTGTGACAGTTTGATGAAGGAGGACAGCTGTCTCTATACATGTTGTGATGCTGTCAGCTGTAATCCAGCTTCACTTCCTGTAGACATGAACACAACAACAGTCGTCTTCACATCAACTTAAACACATGATCTCAACAAGCTTCTTTCTGATCTGATTGGCTGACTGTTCTCTTTGTCTGTCTCTCTGTCCTCTCCTGAAGACTGTCACCATTCCCCTCTTTGAGCCACTGAGAAGGTCTGAGGTTTACAGGAAGTACTGGATCTTTGCTCTGATACTAACCGTGTTTAATATAATACTGCTGAAACCAGCATGGACCCACTCCAACCCTCTACTGACCTCAGAGTCTCCAGTTTACAGTGTGGACTCTCCTTCAGATCACACAGCTGCTTCACATCTGAATCCTGCAGGTTGTTGTAACGCAGTTCCAGCTCTCTCAGATGGGAGGGGTTGGACTTCAGAGCTGAGGCCAATGAAACACAGCTGATCTCTGACAAACTGCAGCCCCACAATCTGAATAAAGAATAAATGATGTAGATAAAAATAATGAATAAAACAATCAGATGGGTTCAGGTGCCTGTCTAGTGCTGATCTAATGTTTATTAAAGTATTGTGTTTTCTGACACAATGACATTAGCTGACAAGAATATTGAAGGTATGATTGTCTCTTTCATTCAGCCAGCTGGAGAACCAGGTGAGCTCCTCTGGTGTGTCGGTTTCGGCCCACAGGCAGTACGTTTGACACCACTGGTTTACAGGTTAGGAGTGAATAATCCAGTCATTTTTCTGCTTAAATTAAAGTTGTGTTATGCAGGATTGTTGGTTACCGTTTGTAAACATGTTCAACAGCTCAGGTGAAGGTAAAAGCCAACCCCAGATTCATTCTTGTTTGGCATTTCTTCTTGCTAAATTTGCATTTCTTTCAGGCGTTGTATCTCTTTGATTCCTGCTGCTTACAGTCTGGCATCTGGTCCCCACCTTTTTATAAAGCCCTGAGCTCACCTGAGCTCTGTGGGGGTACACGCCCAGAAACTTCCCAAATACAGACAATAAGAAGAAAGTAAGAAAACACAGGCAGAGGGCAGAGTCTCTGCAGATAAATACACCAGCACACACTGAGAGTGGCTCATAAGTGATGACTGAGAGGGATTATTTCTGTATGAGTCTATACACTGTTTTGAAGGAAGATCCTGCAGAGTTTATCTTTAAGGTTTTAGCTCCACATTGCTCTGCCACAGTCAATGGATTAAACCACTGAACAAGACAAATAGACTTCATTGTGGATCAGTACAATATCAGCCTGATGTCTGCAGTTTAGCGTCAACACAACTTTCACATCATAATAATCTCAGCACAGGAGTAAAAAATGGTGTCTGACCTCAGAGTCTCCAGTTTACAGTGTGGACTCTCCAGAAAATCACACAGCTGCTTCACTCCTGAATCCTGCAGGTCATTATGACTCAGCTGCAGCTCTCTCAGATGGGAGGGGTTGGACTTCAGAGCTGAGGCCAATGAAACACAGCTGATCTCTGACAAACTGCAACGACTCAGTCTGAATAAAGAATAAATGACGTAGATAAAAATCATTAATAAAACAATCAGATGTGTTCAGGTGTTAAATGAGTAGCTCAACATTACTATGTCCTGATCAATGAGCTTTGCCCTAAACTGAGTAGAGTGACTTTGTCATTGTGTTATTGTGCTGATCCCAACAGGATGCAGGTTAAAGACTGGAAAATACAAAAAGTGAAAAACAGCTCTCATAAATATCATTGACAACGTGCTGCTACTTCAATAAAGATGTAGTGACTTCACCTCTTAAACTCTGCCAGCTCCACCAGTGGCTCCATCATCACTAACTCATGTTGTGCAGCCAAACACAAATCACTTATTTAAAGAATCATCAGGGTCAATTTAAGTTGAAATCAAGTCTTTAAAGCAGGGCTGTTAATATACTTTGATGCAGTAGAGATGCTCGATTATCAGGAATGGTGTCGTGTGAAATGTCCTGAACACAAGTATTTCAGATATTGTCAGGAATTATGGAGCAACTTTTCTTCTTTTTCTTTGTTTTTCATGGCACTTCCAGTTGTTTATATTTTCAAGGTAGAAATGTGGGACTTTTACTCTGGAATATTTCAAAATACTGATACAGTAAAAATACTTGAGTTCTGTGTCTGTATGTTGTCAGACATGTCCTCAACATCAGGAATAATCTTTTTCATTTTCATTTCCAGCAACCCAAAAATCAAAGAATAAAGACATTTCCCTCACAAGTTAGTGGTCTTTACTTTTTCATTTATAAGGGACACTAGTAATTAATTTGACTCTTATTCTTAATATAAATCAATTCATTGTATTTCTATAATGTTATGTATTTTATAACAGCTTAATTTGAAAATCAAAAGTCATCATTCTGCTAACTTTGCTCAGTGTGTCACTAGCTCCCCCCATCAGCTCCATCTGGGCTGTTTGAAGGCATTATTCAATGTAACACATATTAATGTCAGTACATGGATGCACTACAGTTGTAGCATTAGCTGATGTCACCATGGAGATTAGAGTGACTGCCAGCTTGACTGTAGTTCACTCTGCTACATTACTAACTGTACTGACTAGCTGTAGCTGGGTAGCTACCTCGCTAACACTGCAAACAGATATGATAAACATGAGGAACATGACAGCTGTCAGCGGCAGGATTATATTTGACTTTTAATCAAACTTAACCAGTGTTTCACTTTTCAGCAATGTACCTCATAGTTTGCAACTATTACTGTGAGCACACCGCCTGACTCTGCTCCACCTTTTTAACTGTGATGCCTACCTTGGTGCCGGTGCTGAGAGTCTAGAAACAATGGGAGCGCCCTCATTTCCCATCATGCCTGTCTAGTGCTGATCTAGTGTTTATTTACAAGTATTGTGTTTTCTGTTGGGCCTATATGCTCCAGAATGCAAATGTGACTGTGTATTAATACAAAGTCACAGTGTTTATAATGTGTCTGTTCAGAACATGGTGGCTTATGTTGCTAATTGTCATTTTTGTGCTGGGTTACAGTTTCAACCAATAGAAAGGTGGCTGTTACATTTCTTGAGACCAGCTGTGCTTTCTAACATAATCTGAACAAATGTAATGTTGGGACTTATAAAGAGCAACTATTGCATTAAGTATCAAATAAAACCCTGTAAGAATATTATGTTGAGTTCCTCTGGTGTGTCGGTTTCGGCCCATGGGCAGTACGTTTGTGTGACGCCCCTCCCAATGTCTTTGAGAATGTTTCAGCCAGTCTCATCAGGCAGTTGGCTGACATGGGAGGGTCGTTACCTTGATTAGGCTCACCTGAGCTTCCAAGCTATAAAAGCTGCCTAATCTGTTGACTTGGTCTCTCCCTTCCTTTTAGCTGACATCCACTGAGCATCTTTGGTTTTGGTTTGCACCTTCAACACCTCCACAGAACACCTGACACTCACCCATGCATGGCTTTCATGACTGACTTTGCTGATCTACACACTGCATTGATTAATTAAGTTAATTTTAGTTTAATAAATTTGGCTTGTTTTAAGTAAATCTTTTGTGTGGACTCCTTGTCACATACTCTGAGCCAGTTTGTGACAGTTTGACACCCCTGGTTTACAGGTTAGGAGCGAATAATCCAGTCAGTTTTCTGCTGAAATTAAAGTTATGTTATGCAGGATTGTTGGTTACTGTTTGTAAACACGTTCAACAGCTCAGGTGAAGGTAAAAGCCAACCCCAGATTACTTCTTGTTTGCGCCCAGAAACTTCCCAAACACAGACAACAAGAAGAAAGTAAGAAAACACAGGCAGAGGGCAGAGTCTCTGCAGATAAATACACCAGCACACACTGAGAGTGGCTCAGAAGTGATGATTGAGAGGGATTATTTCTGTATGAGTCTATACACTGTTTTGAAGGAGGATCCTGCAGAGTTTATCTTTAAGGTTTTAGCTCCACATTGCTCTGCCACAGTCAATGGATTAAACCACTGAACAAGACAAATAGACTTCATTGTGGATCAGTATAATATCAGCCTGATGTCTGCAGTTCAGTGTCAACACAACTTTCACATCATAATAATCTCAGCACAGGAGTAAAAAATGGTGTCTGACCTCAGAGTCTCCAGTTTACAGTGTGGACTCTCCAGAAAATCACACAGCAGCCCCACTCCTGAATCCTGCAGCTTGTTGAGACTCAGCTCCAGCTCTCTCAGATGGGAGGGGTTGGACTTCAGAGCTGAGGCCAGTAAAACACAGCTAAACTCTGTCAAACTGCAGCCCCACAGTCTGAGTAAAGAATAAATGATGTAGATAAAAATCATGAATAAAACAATCAGATGTGTTCAGGTGTTAAATGAGTAGCTCAACATTACTATGTCCTGATCAATGAGCTTTGCCCTAAACTGAGTAGAGTGACTTTGTCATTGTGTTATTGTGGATCATCATGATCATCCAAATGTCACCACAACATTCATTCACCTATTCATATCAACACAGATTAACAACATGCTGCTGATCTCAGTCAAGTCTGTATTTAGAGGATCAATATCAAATCAGACACGTTGGACTAAAAACTGTTCATTCATTCATTTCTTACATGACCTTCATACTGTATTTGTATATGGAATAAAAAGCAGAGGGACACATTTGTTCCAGTTTGTTCAACAGCCACATGCACATTAAAAGAGTTATTGGTGGCAGTAAATATTCCTCCTGTCCATACTGAGTGTGAAGTGGTCTCTTCTTAACTCAGCTGCACTGTAAGAAATGTCTTCATAAGTTCAGATGAAACTAATATGAAGCTTCAGCAGTCTGAGTTATCCAAATCAAGAGGGTGTGGACCAAAGTTACACACTGTTTAGCACCAAACTCCCTCTTTGAGTTACTGTTCCTCCTCTGCAGCTCAACAAGAAAAACACTGTCACACACTAAATACTGACTGTAACTCAGACGTCTGAAGCCTCATATTAGTTTAAACTGAACTTTGACACAGAACAAGACTGTGGATTTTGTCCTCCATCTGGTAACACTGGAGTCAGGTTATAAAGGGGCTGCTTCACAGACAGTATGGACAGAAGGAATGATGACAGACATCAACTACAGTCAAGATGGCGGCTAAGATAACAAAACGTCTGAGATGCTTGCTGTCTACACAGGGCTTTAAACACATGACATTAACATAGGACATATCAAAGTGCTTGACTTATATATAACATTTACTAAAGTGCTGGACGTAATCTTCAGAGTCTGTTATAATAACATGTATGCCTCTGTGCACCAGTCAAGTTTCTCATTACATCCATGTCTGTAAACACATGGACGCTTCACATCCATTGTCCCCCGACAGCACAGAAGATCTATACAGTCAACATCATTTCAAGGTGGACACCCAGGATCAGTGTCACCAACTCAGTCTCTGACCAAATGTCTCCCCTTCTGTTCCTGAGATATGACGTTTAATAATGACCAGAGAAGTGTTTGATGCAGAACATGATGATGTCATAGTGAAGTTGACCTTTGACCTTTTGGGTATAAAATCTCATCATTCATTATTTTATCCTGTTAGACATTAGTGTGACGTTTTTCATCATTAGCATATGAATTCTTGAGTTCTGGCCAAAAACATATGTTGTGAGGTCACAGTGACCTTGACCTTTATTTTTTATTTTTTGCGGCATTTTAGCCTTTAATTGATTGATTGATAAACAGTCAAGCCTGAAAGAGGGAGTGACATGCAACAAAGGGCCACAGGCTGAAGTCAAACCCAGGCCGCTGCGGCAACAGCCTTGTAAATGGGGCGCCTGCTCTATCCACTAATCCACCGACGCCCGTTGATCTTGACCTTTAATCTTTGACCACCAAAATCTAATCCGTTCATTGTTGAGTTGAAGTAAAAATTTGTGCCAAACTTGAAAAAATCCCCTTGCAGCTCTCTTGAGAAATCATTTTCACTAAAATGGGACGGACAGACGGACGGACGACCTGAAAACATAATGTCTCCAGTCACGGCTATCTCCGGCACAGAGGCATAAAACATAGAATGTAAAGTTTCAGCTTTAGAATAAATAACACACACTGACCATTATATGACGCTTGTCTTGAGTTATGCGGCTGTAAAACAGTGGACGTGTCATTTCTGATAAATTCTTCACAATAAAAGTCCCATGTTGTTTTGTTATTTTAGCTTTGTTTAGCTTTTATTGTGAAGCAGCCAAAGCAGAAAATATTGGCTTTTCATCTGCAGTGACTTCATACGAATCTTATCCGTCTGACAGCGAACATGAAACGGTAAAATAAGGCAGATATCTGAAAGTACAAACAGCAACGCAGGAGAGAAACTAAACTTCAAACCACAGAGATTCAGTTCAAAGATACAAAACTTGTGAACACACAGACACTTTGAAAACTCTGGGCTGCTGCACAGATACCATTTTTTTTTTAAATTTATTTTTTTAACTTCTTATTTATAAGTATTTTTTTACATTGTCAGGAGTAAACAAAACACAATACAGAATGAACATATGATGTCATGGGATGAATAGTGACTCAGTGCATATATTAGCATCTTTACAATGTAATGTCACACAGAGAACAGTCGTTATTAAGTGTCTGTCTCATTGGCTAAATAAATACACCATTTTTACCACCGTTTTTTTCCGAGTTCTTTTTGGAGTCGTATGGAGTGGGTCATCTGTTCTAGGAGATGTAGGTGTTTGACAATACTAACAAAAAGGCCTGCAGTAGGACTGTTTTTTTTTGGAGCCAACATTTTGTAATGGCCTTTTTACTTGCCCAGCTAGATCTTCAATAGATCTTCAATAAATGTCATCTTTGTTCAGTCCATCAGGAATATGACCAAAATAAAGAGACCTTCTGTTTGGGAGCAATAAAGAACCGAATCAAGTGTTTCCGACAGAAGTGGAGGATGGCTGTGTTTTCCAGGCATTCAGCCACATGTCCACAGATATTTCAATGTCCAGCTCCCTTTGTAATAGCTGCTTTATGTAGTCTGTGCTGTCCTTCTTCAATGATGTGATACCAAGGTGGGAGTGATAGGAAAAGGTATAAGACTCTGGGAAGAATATTCATTTTAACTGATCTGATTCTGCTGTCAAAGTCAAGAGGGAGCAAGCCCCACCCATTGAGGTCATCATATATTTTTTTGTTAATACCATTATAGTTAATAGCAAATAGCTGCATCAGGTCTTTGGGTAAATTTACTCCCAAATACTTGATGTGGGATGAATGCCAGCTGAAGTTATACTTTGCTGTAAGTTCTTGTGTGTTAGTAGAGTTAAATATCAAAACCTGGGTTTTGTGTACGTTGAGGATATATCCTGAGCATGACCCATACGTTTCCAGCATTTTCATTAACAGCGGCAGGCCTGAGGCTGGTTCTATGATTGTGACCAACACATCATCCGCGTACAAGCCCACTTTATATTACATTCCCCCTATGGAGATACCCTTTAATTCTGTCTCTTGTCTGAGTGCTTGGGCCAGAGGTTCAATTAATACATTAAAAAGACTAGGACTAGCAGGACACCCCTGCCTACAACCGCGTTGCAAAGTTATCGGGTTAGAAAGGCTACCGCTCACCTTTATTCTTGCGGTAGGGGAGGAGTAAAGTGCCTGGATACAACGTATAAAATCTTCACTAAAGCCAAATCTGTTCATTACTAAATAGAGAAATTCCTACTCAACTGAGTCAAAAGCTTTCTCAGCGTCTAAACTGAGAATGATAGAGCTAACTTTGTCTTATTAATCTGTTCAATAATATGCAGGGCTCTTCGTATATTGTCTTGGGTTTGTCTGTTTTTCATAAATCCTGTTTGATCCTCATCAAACAAGGCATGCATCTCTTCTTTTAGAATATAACTGAAGCAGGTCTCCAGTAAAGGGAGCAGGTGTTCTCTCATGGATTTGTACCATTCTGGGGGTAACCCATCAGTACCAGGTGATTTCTTAGAGTTCAGACTCGAAATAGCTATACTTATTTCTTCCAGTGTTATTGTTAATTTCTCTACCAAGAGTAGGATATCTAAGGAATTCAAGAATTCAGCAATTGTGTGTCTATTAACCTGGTCTGGTTGAGAGTATAAAGATTTATAGTATAACTCAAACGCTTTTGTAACAGGGTCTCTGATCTTATAAATAATATTTTCTGCCTGTTGTTTTCTAAGCCTCCAAGCTAGCAGTTTTGTATTTCTCTGCCTTTCATAACCAACTGTTCAGCCATTTGGAAAGACACAACATTTCTGAAAACACTGAAAGCTTTATAACCTCAGTCAAGGACTTATATTATATATATCCAAAAACAAACAAACAAACACCTACATAAGCAAGTGAACTGACCTCAGAGTCTCCAGTCTACAGTTTGGACTCTCCAGTCCAGCACACAGCTGCTTCACTGCTGAATCCTGCAGCTTGTTGTCACTCAGGTCCAGCTCTCTCAGATGGGAGGGGTTGGACTTCAGAGCTGAGGCCACGACTTCACAGTCAGTCTCTGAGAGTCTACACCCAATAAATCTGACATGACACATATATTAGAAAATCTGTTATTGTCAAAGAGACACTTTATATTTACTTTATGGATTTGATGATAAAACAGTTTGAAATATCCTGTTTTGATGGACTGAAAATAGTTAAGAATAAAAAAAGAACACAAAGAATTCAAACTAATTAAAAGCTGATTCATGAGCAGAATTACTGCCTCGTGGTCGTATGCTTCACCAGTCAAGTTACACTTACAGTTTACATCCATGTCTGTCCAGACTCATATGTGTCCATGACAGTAGACAATGATTCAAATATGGATGTTGCTGCAAGGAAGCTACTTATTCTAAAACACAGACGCTTCACACACATCTTCAACCCGACAGCACAGAAGATCTATACAATCAGCACAGTTTCAAGATCAGTGTCACCAACTCAGTCTCTGACCAAATGTCTCCCCTTCTGTTCCTGAGATATGACGTTTAATAATGACCAGAGAAGAGTTTGATGCAAAACATGATGATGTCACAGTGAAGGTGACCTTTGACCTTTTGGATATAAAATCTCATCACTTCATTATTTTATCCTGTCAGACATTAGTGTGAAGTTTTGTCATAATTAGTGAATGAATTCTTGAGTTATGGGCAAAAATATATTCTGTGAGGTCACAGTGATCTTGACCTTTGATCACCGAAATCTAATCAGTTCATTCTTAAGTCCAACTGGACGTTTGTGCCAAATGTAAAGAAATCCTCTCAAGGTGTTCTTGAGATGTCGTGGACAGACTGACAACCCAAAAACATGATGCCTCTGGCCACGACTGTCGCCGGCGCCGAGGCGTGAAAAAAGAGACAGCAACAACTGGATAAAAGCAGTTTTTAGGACTTCAGAAATCTCCTTTGACAAATGATACAGATCTTATTTTAAATGTTTAAGCATAGTGGTGAATAAACTCAGGTATTATCTGCATGTCTGATTCTATAAAACACCTTACAGAATCTGTTTATGGAGTAATAACTTTACTGCTTTCACTCAGAACCATCAAATACTGCCATACTGTGATGAAATGCTGCTGTGATATAACCTCAACAACAACCTCTGAAGTCCATCATTTGTTTTATCAGGTTCACATGGCGCCTCCATCACATAAAGCTGAAAAACTGTAAACTGGAACAATGATTAGAAATAAATAGAAAAACTGTGCTCATTAACTCAACAGCTATAAACACAACCAACTGAAACATCTACATGTTTTGCACTCACAGCATTTGAAACAGCTCAAGAACATCTGTGACAAAATACAACAGACACATCATTTTAACATTTTATGAATAATAAGAATTTCATAGTGTGTATATTTGAAGAATTAAACTACTAATCTACAATGATTTATGATGTTAATCACATCTGGACTTACTGAGCCTTTCTGCAATTCCTCACAGCTGGAATCAGTCTCAGTCGTCCAGCGTCTGTTGTGTTGTATTTATTCAGGTCCAACTCATCCAGAACCTCCTCTGACATCTGCAGCATGTAGGCCAGAGCTGAGCAGTGGATCTCTGTGAGTTCCTTCTCTGATCTGTTCTCTGACTTCAGGAACTCTTGGATCTCCTGATGTACTGAGAGGTCGTTCATCTCCAGCAGACAGTGGAAGATGTTGATGCTTCTGTCAGGAGAGATATCGTACATGTTCATCTTCTTCAGGTTGTTGATGGCTCTCTGGATGATTTCTGGACTGTTGTCTGTCCGACCCAAAAGGCCTCCTAACAGTCTCTGGTTGGACTCCAGAGAGAGGCCATGAAGGAAGCGGACAAACAGATCCAGGTGACCATTTTTACTTTGGAGGAATTTCTTCATGGCTCTCTTTAAGAAGACATCCAGGGATCTGTAATTATCCTGGTCTGTCCCCAGGAAGTCCTCCAGTACCTTTGTGTTCCTGTTGGTGAAACAGTGGAACAGGTAGACTGCAGCCAGAAACTCCTGAACGCTCAGATGAACGAAGCAGTAGACTGTTTTCTGGAAGATCACAGACTCTCTTTTGAAGATCTCTGTACAAACTCCTGAGTACACCGAGGCCTCTGTGACATCAAGACCACAGCGCTCCAGGTCTTCTTGGTAGAACATGATGTTTCCTTTCTCCAGATGTTCAAACGCCAGCCTCCCCAGCTTCAGAAGAACGTCCCTGTCAGCCTCCGTCAGCTCCTGTGGACTGGTCTCATGTCCCTCATCATACTTGTGCTTCTTCCTCTTTGTCTGAACCAGCAGGAAGTGTGAGTACAGGTCAGTCAGGGTCTTGGGCAGCTCTCCTCTCTGCTCTGTAGTCAACATGTGATCCAGAACTGTAGCAGTGATCCAGCAGAAGACTGGGATTAGACACATGATGTGGAGGCTCCTGGATGTCTTCATGTGTGAGATGATTCTGCTGGACCGCTCTTCATCACTGACTCTCCTCCTGAAGTACTCCTCCTTCTGGGCGTCAGTAAAGCCTCGTACTTCTGTTACCCTGTCAACACATGCAGGAGGGATCTGATTGGCTGCTGCAGGTCGGGAAGTTATCCAGACGAGAGCCGAGGGAAGCAGCTTCCCCTCCATCAGGTTTGTCAACAGCACGTTGACTGATGACTTGTGTGTGACATCAGTCACAACCTCATTGTTGTGGAAATCCAGAGCCAGTCTGCTTTCATCCAGGCCGTCAAAGATGAACAGAACTTTACAGACAGCGAGCTCCTCTGCTGTGACCTTCTCTAATGTTGGATGGAAAACACGGAGCAGAGTGACAAGACTCAACTTCTCATCTCTGATCAAGTTCAGCTCCCTGAACGAAAGCAGAATCACCACACTGACATCTTGGTTTTCCAAACCCTCGGCCCAGTCCAGAGTGAACTTCTGCACTGTGAAGGTTTTTCCAACGCCAGCGACGCCGTTGGTCAGAACCACTCTGATGTGTTTCTGTTGGTCAGGTGAGGCTTTAAAGATGTGCTGACACTTGATTGGAGTTTCATGGAGGGTCTTCATCTTAGAAGCTCTCTCAAGCTGCTTCACCTCATGTTGGGTATTAACCTCTTCACTCTGTCCCTCTGTGATGTAGAGCTCAGTGTAGATCCTGTTGAGGAGGGTTTCACTTCCTGTTTCATCACTTCCTTCAGTCACACGTTCACATCTCCTCCTCACACTGATCTTATGTTCATCTAAAACCTCCTGCAGACCACTGTCTGCTGAAAGAGAAGGAAACATGTCAGACTAAAGAAATAAATCTGGAACCTGATTATTTTCATGACCAACATTAAAACAAGTAACACAAACAAATGAAGGTTTTATACATTAGTTTTATAAAATCTTTCATGTCTACACTTTACAACACAAATAAACCAAGAAGAATCCTGTTTTCAGACATGATGGCATCAGCAGACAGATGGACAGTCTTACTTTGTACAGTGCTGGTCTGACTGGCTGTCTGCAGTCCAGCTCTTGTTCTGGGTCTTTCTCCACACTGGGGACAGGAGGAGTCTCCTGATGAAGCAGACTGGTCCCAGTATGAGCTGATGCACTGTCTGCAGAACCAGTGTCCACAGCTGGTAGAGACTGGATCCTTCAGGACGTCCTGACACAAACTACAGCAGGACGGCTGCTCCTCCACAGAAACATGACTCCTCTTCTTCTCTCTGTGGAGATGAACACATTATTTAGATCTCGCCCTGCAAACTGTGCTGAAAATTATTTGCTTTGTTCACACACTCAGTCACAGGCAGTTCAAATATCTCATGGTGGAGCTTCATGAAAACCTCCTGAGTAATGTTGTGCTCCACTGTGAGACGACTTTCAAAAGGCAAAAAGCTCCCTCATGTTTTTCAACAGGCTCTTACTTTGTGTCTGAGGGTCCAGGTTCATTACTGAAGTTTAGAGGAAAATCTCTGGACCAGTCACTCTTCATAGACAGACAGCTGGACACTGGAGACTCTGCTCTCTGTCTGTGGAAACAACAAATGTTTGACACATATTATTAGTCCTTGTAAAGATCAGAGGAAACATTACAACAAGTCTTCCGACCTATACGACCACACTGATCCTATGTTCCTACCCTCTAATACGACTCACAGGAGTGTTTCTGTCTGTCTGCCTACGTACCTACCTACCTATGTCAATCCCTCCCTCCCTATTTATCTATCTATTTTCCTTCAATCCATACCTATCTCCCTCCCTTCCTGTCTTCCAACCTTTTATTCACCTAACTACCTCATTATTTACTTACCTATTTATTCACCTAGCTGCCTACCTTATGTTGATATATATATATACATACAAATATAAATAACTGTAGAGCAGTAACCAGTGTAAACAAACATGCACTAATATATCACAGGCAGTTCAAATATCTCATGGTGGAGCTTCATGAAAACCTCCTGAGTAATGTTGTGCTCCACTGTGAGACGACTTTCAAAAGGCAAAAAGCTCCCTCACGTTTTTCAACAGGCTCTTACTTTGTGTCTGAGGGTCCAGCTTCATTACTGAAGTTTAGAGGAAAATCTCTGGACCAGTCACTCTTCATAGACAGACAGCTGGACACTGGAGACTCTGCTCTCTGTCTGTGGAAACAACAAATGTTTGACACATATTATTAGTCCTTGTAAAGACCAGGTTCAAACAGGATCATCGTTGGTGCTGCCTGTGTTTTACCCACCAGCAACTACGTGTCTCCTTTATCTGAACACCCTTGTAAATATACAGGTAATTTAGTTTCCTTCTTATTTCTTCTCTCAGTGCTGCTCTTATATACTGTGTTCTATTTAACTGCATATTTTATTCTTATATTCTATTTTCAGTAGATAGACAAATTTAAAGGACTCTGATCAGGGCCAAATAACTTGATCAGGACATCCCCGATGACTGAATAAAACAACACCTCATGTCATTATAAAAACAGTGTTGTGGTGCAGATTATCAGATAATAATAAAAACAGAATCATCTTCAGGTCAGTTTACAGTAGAAACAGTCTCTTACTTTGTGTCTGAGGGTCCAGCTTCATCACTGAAGTCTAGAGGAAGATGTTTACTGTCGTCACTCTTCAAAGACAGCTGACAGCTGGACACTGGAGACTCTGATCTGTCCCCGTCTGCCTCCAAATCAGCCATCTTCCCAAATCTGAGAGAACTGTAACACACATACACAGTGTGATGAAGTCAGTAACTTCTTATTTATAGGACATGATCACATATTGGCTGGGTATTTTTATGACATACAGTAGGGGAGAGCGGGGTCAGTTGGGACACTTTTGTATTGACACTAAATAACCTTTGATTACTCACAGACTACTTGAACAGTAATGAAAATAATGTGATCTCTGAACAGATACAGGCGTCTGCTAACTATTTATCAGGTTTTTAGAGCCCAACCCAAACGTGAAAGGCACAGTTTTGTTAAATGAACAAGGAGAGCATTTTCCCAAAGTTCTGACTCCCTGGGAC
This sequence comes from Epinephelus awoara, assembly GCA_035609425.1. Taxonomy (NCBI): domain Eukaryota; kingdom Metazoa; phylum Chordata; class Actinopteri; order Perciformes; family Serranidae; genus Epinephelus; species Epinephelus awoara. Next base: position 29,412,615 of record CM069315.1, on the reverse strand, counting down.
AGTTGGGACACCGTGTTCTGGGCTAATTCTCCTGTAAATCAGCATCATATCAGTCTGACCTGTCCCCTCAGCTACACAGGCTGAACACACTGTGTCTGACTGTAAGCCTCATATTTGATACAAGACAACAGCTTTCATTAAACATCAGTCAGATACAGTCAGGGCTTCACATCTGTACACATGTTAGTTTAAGAATCCTCACATGCCACTGACCACCAGTCTGTGTGTTGTTAAATACTTCAACAATGAAACAGTCCAGTGTTAAAACACAGTAGACTCTGTATAGTTTATGATGAATGTATTCAGTCTGTGATGACTAAACTTCACTGTCGGTCACACAACATGTTTTCAGTCACAGAATAAACCTTCAAATCAGACAAATACAATCAAAATCTCTGAAATTCAACAAAAATGAAAAGTTTGTCTAAAACGTCATCTTGTTGAGTCGACATCTGAACCAATCGGCTGTTAGATCAGGTGAGAGCCAGGCGGTGGAGAGCAACTGCAGCACCTGGCTCTAAAAACTGCGGCCGTCAGGTTTATCGCCGTCCACTTTTGTAATACGTCAGAGTAAGTCGGGATGAAGTCGGACACAAAACTAACCGGCATGCATTGTGCGCCGATGGCCGGTGATCGAATCTGCGCAGGCCTGGCTCATCTGCAACGAACCAAAGCCGCTTCTCAATATGCATTCTTGTGCAGACTTGTGTTCTTGTGGACTTGTGACACGTCATCAGTCACAGCGCAAGTACTGTTCCAGTTCAAAGTTCCCATCTAACCAAGTTCAGTCCAAATTCCCAGATGTGCCAACTTAGTTAACTGACTATTTGTTTTCTGCTCTGGTTTTTTGAGAGTGATATTTTTATGTGGCTTACACTGTAAAGAGCACTGATGGCATTGTTTTGGGCACGATTAGTGAAATTGGAGCCATGGATGGACTATTGCTTGTTTAAAAGTTGTACAATATTGTGTGCCTGTGCACCAGGCTGGCACTGACACTCCTAACATAACTGAAAAGGAAAGGCTGCATTGTTAAATATCAACAATGTGTTGTGGTGTTAATCTTTTTTATTTATTTATTAGGGGGCCAAAGCACAAGTGTGTGGAGTCTTGCTGCTATTTTAATTTCAATGTTAGACTTTTTAAAGTTTTTAATGTTAATGTTCAAGTTTAAAGTTTGTTTATTTAAAGCTGTTAACAATAAACAGGTCAGTTTCTTATACCAACTGTTGTGGATCATTCTAACTAACCCCATTAAGTAGTTGTTCTTGTTAGAGTAATATCGCTTGATCAAACCTTTTCTAACATGACTGACAACAAAACTCAAGGCTGTAATATTGGTATCAGATCGGAAGAGAAAAAGCTGGATCGAGACATCCCTACTCAGTAAGATATATTCTTATATTATTAAATGTTGGAACATGTTATTGTTCTTTGCATTCTTTTGCTTATTTATGTGTTTTTACCATTCAATAATGATTTTAAGGATTTATTGTAATTCATTTATTGTATTTGAAAATTAACTGTCTTTATTGTAGTATTTATTCAACAGCATTTTAAATATTGATTATCTGATATGAACTGTATACCTGATGTCTGAAGTGTGGCTGAATAAACTTTTCCTCTTCACATCTGACCTGTTTGATCCATTTATATTGGTGAGGACAGACTAAATGAGAAACTGCTGTCAGTGTAATCCAGTACAGCTCAACAGCACCACAATCTACAACTCAACACTTCAGTAAAATGTCAGACTGAATATTAAACTGCTGTTGTTTTTTCTAGGTGAACCAAGTAATCTGTCAAGTCTCCATAAAAATGTAGACAGAAAGCATAATGATGAGACAAATGCAGTGATGGACAGTAACTAAGTATATTTACAAGAAGCTACTGTACTTAAGTAGAAATTTGATGTACTTTGGGTATTTCCATTTACTTAGAGGGAAATACTGTACATTCTACTCAAGCTACATTTATTTGATAGCTATAGTTACTGTTCAGATAGTTTGTTTTATATGTTGTTGTTTCATATTTACAAGTTGCTGTGTGTTGTTATAGATCAGACTAGTGCACCAGTGACAGGTGATAAAATTAGTTCTACCATGACAACATTTAAATGCTGTTTACATGTAGCCTACGTTGATCAGTTAATACTCAACACATATTCATGTATATGATGATCACAACACTTGACACTGGGTCACTCTGCATCATGAGCACTTTGAACTTTTAGTTTTAAGTAGGCCTACATTTTGCTGACAATACCCAGATACTTTTACTCAAGTCAGATTTGCAGCACTTTGACTTGTGACTGAGTTTTTGTTCTTTGTTGTGATATTCCTGCTACTTTGTCCACAACTGGACAAACATATCGAACAGACATGCAAGCATCGCACGTCTCATCCTCATCCTCTGCTGTCTTTCTGGGATCTGCCTCCTCAGCTGGGCAGCCTCCTCCTCAGCCTGCAGGTACAGCAGTCCTGCTGCAATAACTGCGCCAAGACGCCTTCTGTGATCCATGTCTGTTATTGATTTTTGATTTCCATCTCGCCAATGCTCACGATCACAATAACCACCAACTCTCCACAAACTTTTCCCCCTGCACTGGACTTTTGATTATAATCAGAAGCCAGCTGCAGGGAAAAGGTTTTAAAAGACATTTTATGAAAATATTTTGGCTGTTTATATGTTTTTGTGTGTCAGTTATATATGTTGAAACGTTAAAAACACAAAACGTGTTTGTATTGTTTTATTCTAAATACATGTTTACAACACAGCACAACAGCCGAGGCCAGCGGAGGTGGTGACGTCATCAAGTTCACTGATGTTCCAAAAGCAGAAATGACTGAACTCCCGTCCTCCTGCTCTCGGGAAGTCCGGACTCTTGCGTGGACTTGCCAAGTCCACAAGTCCAAACTGCCGAACTTGAGTATTGAGAAACGGCTCTAGTTTCCTGACAGTTCCCAGCAGCCTTCAGTCTGTACAGGAAGTCACAGAAACACTCACATCCTGTCAGATATGATGGTGATTTATTCAAATCTAACCAAAACTCAGTGTAACAAAGAGCAGGGAGAGCTGACTGAACACTCAACATCTTCCTCTACAACAAAACTGCGCCACAACCCCTCGGCAGAGTCCCCCTTTTCTCTCTGTGTGTCTACAAACTAGAGCTTTTCACTGTGACGCGCATTCAAAGAGTTGACACAAGAGCGCGCAGATCCGTAGCTGCGCGCAGGCCTCGTGTTTAACAGGAAAAGCCTGGTTGTAAAAACAGCGTCAGATGATGGTGGTGGTAAAAGCAAGTGTGATGATGAAGCTGTGAAGATGTGGCACTGAGCCAACCGACCCTACTCTCCCCTAGAACACACTAAACAATGAAGAAACATCAACACTCACCGTGTCTCACACCACCTGTCTTCCTCTCACTGCTCTGCGCACTTTAAAATGGAGTCTGAACACACCACTGACTTTACACTTTCACTTTCGCTGCTCCTCTCTGTTGGCACCCCCCCCCCCCCTTTGACTCGTACAGTAACACAGAGACTTGAGACTCTGCTGAGAGTCGAGCTTTGGGACTCAACAGTCTCTGTTATTAGGATTATTATTATTCTGGTGCATTAACATCAGAAATCAACACAACAACAGCCAGGCTGCCTCTGTTCTCTTCTCTGTGACGCTGACTGTTTGCAGGGGGGCGGGGCTGTGCTACACACACACACACACACTCCCTGGTCCAGGTGTGTCCAAAGTCCCAGGGAGCTGTCTCGGCTCGCAGCTTATCATTCCTCATATAAATATACGTGGTCCACTTGTTTAATCAAACAAGATCACTCTACATTCTCTGTGTTCACCTCACAGTGGCAGGACTATCATACAGTTTGTAGACATGCACCAAGCAAGGAAAATATAAAAGAAGCAAAGGTCATGATGTCAGTGACAGCGTTCAATGAGCCAGACTTTGCTGTCAGTGTGTATGTGTGAATGTATTTGTACAGCATGATGTAGTTTGTCATAAGATCCCTGTAGTTCTGACTCACTATGCTGATGTTTATAGTGTTTGCTTTTGTCTTGTTTCAGTGTTTTCACCGGTTTAAATCACCTGGTGCGTTTGTTTTGGAGAGGAAGAGACCTTTGTGGATAATATGGCTCACGGTAAAAACCTCATCAACAATGAACACTGAAGGAATTCTACCTGAGAGAAGTTTCAGCTGGTTGCAATCTGCAATCATCACCGCTATAGACGCATTTAAGTCTTTAACACTGAACCTGTAAGATTAAAACTCAAAGAAAAACTTCAAATGTTCTCACAAGTCTGTGTAACTGTCATCATTCATTTTTAGGCAACTGCATTTCAAATGTTGCCTCAAACTCACCTTCATCCACAACCTTGGTAAATTAACTCAGTATGAGAGTTACAATTCAAACATATGCAGGTTAATTATTTGCTGTGCTGCCTCTGAGCCTTTGAACATGCAGGCTACAGTAGCTACAGGAAGTAGGAGGGACAGCACTTGTTATTAGCATTTAGCTCCACGAGATGGCGCCACAGAGCCATGAAACTGCAGCAGCATCAGGTTGATAAACTGAACTACATCAACAGGGATCTTTATAACTATGTGACCACTGAATAAAAGACAGAAGTGACACCATCCAACCTGCTGTTCCTCATCAGTCTGTGAAGATGCAGAAATGTTTCCAGTAATGGCCGTCTAAAAAAACCCTCAACAAATAATGATCATAAATGTCTTTTATTATTTGTCTCTCTGTCACAATGTCCACATTCTGACCAACAACAGGAAGTGGCCATCTTAAATACCCATGTGGCCGGCACAGGTCAAGTTCATCAGAGATTACTAAAGAGACTGACACTAGAACCATTTGTGTGCACAGTTTTAGCAGCTGCTTTTATGTTTTGCATTTTCTAATTGCTTTTTTAACATCATTTTGGTTGCAGGTCTAATGGTACATGTATGTATTTGTCTAAAACACTTTAGTTTTTCTATCTTCTTTGGTTTAGTGTGCCGGCAATAATGAAGCGTCACTATCACGTGATTCAAGGAATTACTGTTGAATTAGCCTAATACACTCCGATAAGGTCCACGTCTTAGCATGTGTGGAACGTGAGTAACAGAGACAAGAGAAAGGTCACAGGACAGAGAGTGGTGGATGGTGCAGACCGTGTTCATTTGAAGTTAGGTCAAGTTATTTCTCTGGAAACACAAACATTTTATGAGGGATGCATGATAATATGGGCACATCATCAGCACTGCTCCATATTGGCTTTAAAATGAACTATTTGAATCGGCCAACATGCTTTTTCATTTTGTACGATGAATGAATATCACATACGTTGAAGAGTACTGTATTTCATGTCTCCATCTGCTGGTGGCCTGTCACTATAAGAGCATGCATGTATAATATGAGGTTAATTCCACCACACAAGAGACTTGATGATTACTAACATTAGCTGCTGAAGAGTGGATCGTTATCGCTCAAATGAGTTGTTACATATTGGCAAAACAATTCAATATGGTGCATCCCTATCTTGAATGCATATACAAGGCTTCAGCCCTGCTAAAACATTCATCTTGTTTTACAGTTTTGATGCCTCCTCATGGGCGATAGCCGCGGCCAGAGGCATTATGTTTTTGGGTTGTGCTTCCATACGTCTGTCTGTACCAGCGTGTGTCCGTCAGTCCCATCCTGGTGAACGTAATATCTCAAGAATGCCTGAAGGGAGTGTCCTCAAATTTGACACAAACGTGCACTTGGACTCAATAATTAATGAAGTAGCATTTGTTGGTCAAAGGTCAAAGGTCACTGTGACCTTACAAAACATATTTTGGCCATAACTGAAAAAAATCACAAGATAATTATGATAAAATTTCACACAAATGTCCGACAGGATAAAATGATGATTTTTATATACCTCCAAAAGGTCAAAGGTCATGCCAGTGTAATGCAACCTGGGCAGTTAAGAAAACTCTCCCAGCAATCCGGGCTACCCTGCGTGACGTCATCAGTCAGTCAAACCCGCACCGGAGGATGGAGGCAAGAGCTATCAGTGCAGTCACTGATGAGAAGTTTGTTTTGCATCTCATTCTGTTCCAGGGTGTTTTCACAACAACCAAATTCATGTCGGATCAGCTGCAGTCCCCCAGTGTTGATCTGGTAGCAGCAGATGATCTGGCCCAGTCTGTAATCACTGCACTCTCAGAAAAGCGCACAGAGGCCCCGTTAGAAAGAGCACACACGTTTCTTGAACTCCCGATGGTAAATCTCGCTTCTCAAGTAATCCTCCGTGTCGCGTTTGTCCTTTTTCAGTTTGATGCTGAGTAGCTTCTCTTGGTATTTGCAGGCAGTGTCCTTTATGGAGCGCTCAATGGAAGGAAGAGTGGACGTGTTTCATAATCTCAGCCTTCACTGTGCTTGCTTCCATCGACACCTGATGGATAATGAGTGACATTAAATGGAGGAAGTCTTAATTGAAAAGCTCTCCTCATCATTGAATAAAGTTCTCATCTGATCTCCGTGTTGTTGGCTGATGCGTAAACCCCGAGGGATTTTCTTGTCTCTCCAGTATTGGCTCAAAGTTGAGCCATGCATAAAGAGGCGTGTCTCTTTGCAGTCTCTCCAACGTTGCTTCTGCGTCTTCGGAAGCCTCAGCGCCTTCCATACGGACAGCAGGGAACAAAATCCTTTTGGCATCTTCACAGGAGACTCAGACGTCGCTGCGCAGTTATCTGTCAGTGTTGATCTCTCATCAATTAGTGTAACAATCAACATTATACACAGAAAAAAGAGGAATAAAGGAGTCAAATTAAAAACTGCTCAGTGACAATCTTAAACAGCCCAACAAGTTGACATTAGATAGGTACGTTCTTGAGAATAAATGCTTCAGTCCTTATTGTTAACTTGCATTCTCTAAAAACACACATATCCAAATCTGGAAGGTGCATTAAAAAATGAAGCTATAGGGGTTGTTTACATCAAGAATAAGCATCAACACACAAATAGGAAACTTGATAATAAATGCAACAAGGCCTCCACAATGTCACAGAGTAGAGATGATGTCAGACAACAGTCACATTACACTCCGCCCTACCAAGGCTGTGTCCTATAAACTAAGTGGGTTCTGATCAAAACATCTGACTGCAGTGCTGTTAACCCTTTGTTGAACAGAGAGCGCCATCTAGTGGGCTCAGAAGATAAAGACAAAGCTTCATGAGGCTTCATTTGCTCATCACTACTTGTCGCCTACTTTACTTGAGTATTTCCATGTTCTGATACTTTATAGGCCACTTTTTACTCCACTACATCTCAGAGGGAAATATTGCACTTTTTACTCCACTATATTTATTTGATAACTTCAGTTACTTTGTGGATTATTAACACAAAATACCATCAACTAATAAATGATATTATTATAGATTAAACTACGCAGCAGTTTATAAAGTCATTAAAATGAGCTCCATCTTTACCAGCTGCAACATTAAAGTGATGAACACATGAATGCATCAATAATTATAATCCATAATATAAATGGACCATTCTGCATAATGAGCACTTTAACTTTTGGTACTTTAAGTGTATTTTGATGCTGATACTTTTGTACTTTTACTCTAGTAACATTTTGAATAAAGAGCCAGTAATGGAGTATTTTTATAGTGTGGATATACTATTTTCACTTACAGTAAAAGATGTGAATACTGTGACCACTGGAAATATGGAACAGTATTCTGATGATTTAATGCTAAAATGTGGCTGCACCGTCATGACACCAAAAAATATGAAGTTCTTCCTTTTGGATTGGAACGTCAATTAATGTTTAAGGAGCATCAAATTATCTCCATCTACTGGTGACTGAAAGTAACTACAACAACACTGTGTTTAAAACACACAATAACAACAAAGTACAACAGTTGACAAAAGTCCTTTTGTAGCATTTATTTGAATCACCTCACTATTATAAAGTTGTACTGCCAGACAGGTGGACATAAAACCCTCACCTGTCAAATCTGTTAAGAGTGAAATACGAGTAAAATAACCCGACTGCTTACTTCTGCAAAATAACAGAAAACACCACAAATCAAGTTGATTAATTAAGAGTCGTTATTCATTCATAATTCAATCAAGCAGAATCAAATAACTCAAAAATGTCTCAATTCATCACTGTCACTGCAATAAACAGGAATCAAATTCAACTTCAATAGTCAACCACAGGAAAACACAAAATTCAAATACAAATTACAGCTGCTGCGCAGCAATGGTCGGGGCCGGGCAATTTTAGGCAAAATTAGGCAATTCTGAGCAACACACACACTAAAACAAAGCATATCACAACATAGAAGTTACATCATATAATTATGGCACGTCCTTCAAATTGTGGATGAGTGGCTGAAGTGATCAGACTCACAATATAGAAAGGAAAGAAAAAACTCAAGAGCAAGAAAGTAAGAATAACATTAACTGCTAGCAATTATGAACAAACTGGCCTGATCTAGCTTAAAGCTAAACATTATCCATGGTGACGAAGATGAAAACATTTTTTAAAATGTAACAGTAGCTACTGGATAGACTCTGCATATTGACTGATAGCTAAGCCAAATAAACAGGGATAAGAGACGAGGGATAACAGGGAAAAGTGTTGATAAAGAGTATTTGTCTCTCCGTGAAACTGCCTGGATCATAATTATTATAGTCTCTAATCCACATATGACACCTGAACACAGGACTTTCACATTAGAACATCCGTCCTGCCTTAGCTGAGGCTTGAACTCACAACTTCTGAGACTGAGGTCTGTCTTCTATCTCACTGAGCTAATCAGCAAGTGACAATTCATGTGTGGGTTCACAAATTGACTAAGCCAAGCATCATGGTGCCAGACAGTAGCCATCCATGCAATGGAAAAGCAAATTTCAAAGTGAAAGTTCCAAAGCTGTAGCACATATGGTTGATTTGTTATGAATTTTCAAAGCTTTGAAATGTAGAGGCTTGCTGTAGCGCCACCATCAGGACTATTGTCTTGTGTTTCCAGTTGAGCACATCTGGCATGGGACTGGACCTTTATGAAAAGTTTGGCTAGATTTCTGGCAAACAGAAACATCACATGTAGCTTCACAAATTGACTAAGCCAGTCACCTGTGTGCAAGACAGCAGCTGTTAGTGTGTAAAGGCAGATTTCAAACGGCTGTCAAAAATTCAGTTATTAAGACAAAAATATGAAAATCCACAGATTGCATCTGGACAGCATGGAGATGTTGGTGATTTGTTTTTAACAATAATTTATTGGCTCCATAAGTGAAAAACTGATGTTTAAAAATGCCTTTTTTACATTGACTCCAATTGTTGGCATGAGAACGAAATTCAAAATGCTGTAAAAAATTCAGTTTTTGAGACAAAATTCTGATATTTTCCAAACATCATCTACCATGACTCCAAAACTTTGTCATTTTTTAATGAACATTGAAAATGTATTTAGCAAGAATTTGCATGTATATGTTTACAGTACCGTTTACCGTCAAACATTTTGATGCACTGTAGGCTCAATTTTTGATAAATCAAAAATCTGTGAGGATCGTTTGTGTAGGACAGTGTGAAGTCTTGGTGTCAATTGAGCAAAAATTGTGGGAGGAGATAGGTTTAATTAGTTTTATAGTTATTAAAAAAAATCAGAGTGATAGACTTCATAATTTGCAACAGGTTTCAGTGTACAAAAGTTTTGTCAGTATTGGGGCCACATTTTGGTGAAAGTTGCAAATCTGTAGCACATATGGTTGATTTGTTGTGAATTTTCAGAATTTTGAAATTTAGAGGCTTGCTGTAGCGCCACCATCAGGACTATTGGCCTGTTTTTGCAGCTGAGGCAATCTGGCATGAGACTGGACCTTTGTGAAAAGTTTGGTGATTTTTCGCTCAGGAGAAGTAGGATTTCAGAAGAAGAAGAAGATGCAGGATAACAATAGTAATAGTACTAATAATATTCACTCAGCTCATAAACACACACACACACACACACACACACACACACACACACACACACACACACACACAAACTGATGCTGCTGCTTCAAAGTCTCTGGATCATCAGGACACAGCTGATCCTCTCAACACATCCACGATCTTGTTTATCAAACTCCAGTTTACTTCCAGCTGATGAGAGAAGAAGACAAGAGAAGTTATAAACCAGCTGTCAGTCAGTGATGCAGCACATCCAGTATAAAGACCAGTAGGCACTTCCTGTTCAGAGCAGAGTGGAGCGGCTGTGTAGCGTAGTCGGCTTCCTTCCAGCTCTCATGTTAACGTGTTGGAGTGAACACACTGAGCTGGAAGCTCACAGACCTGCAGAGACTTTGGGCATCAAGTCTGTTTACTCTGCAGATTTCACTCAAGTACACAGTGTAAATAAACTGCTGAGAGTCCTGAACGCATCATGGCTGCACAAACAGAGGGATTCACTTTAATGATGGATTTACTGAGTCTGTTACAACAAACACACACACACACACACACACACACACACACACACACACACACACACACACACACACACACACACACACACACACACACACACACACAGGAAAGCATAACAGGTCCCCTGTTATCAAGGTCAGATTTGATGGTGTGACAGTTTGATGAAGGAGGACAGCTGTCTCTATACATGTTGTGATGCTGTCAGCTGTAATCCAGCTTCACTTCCTGTAGACATGAACACAACAACAGTCGTCTTCACATCAACTTAAACACATGATCTCAACAAGCTTCTCTCTGATCTGGTTGGCTGACTGTTCTCTCTGTCTGTCTCTCTGTCCTCTCCTGAAGACTGTCACCATTCCCCTCTTTGAGCCACTGAGAAGGTCTGAGGTTTACAGGAAGTACTGGATCTTTGCTCTGATACTAACTGTGTTTAATATAATACTGCTGAAACCAGCATGGACCCACTCCAACCCTCTACTGACCTCAGAGTCTCCAGTTTACAGTGTGGACTCTCCTTCAGATCACACAGCTGCTTCACATCTGAATCCTGCAGGTTGTTGTACCTCAGGTCCAGCTCTCTCAGATGGGAGGGGTTGGACTTCAGAGCTGAGGCCAGTGAAACACAGCTGATCTCTGACAACCTGCAGCCCCACAATCTGAATAAAGAATAAATGATGTAGATAAAAATCATGAATAAAACAATCAGATGTGTTCAGGTGTTAAATGTGGAGCTCAACATTACTATGTCCTGATCAATGAGCTTTGCCCTAAACTGAGTAGAGTGACTTTGTCATTGTGTTATTGTGCTGATCCCAACAGGATGCAGGTTAAAGACTGGAAAATACAAAAAGTGAAAAACAGCTCTCATAAATATCATTGACAACGTGCTGCTGCTTCAATAAAGATGTAGTGACTTCACCTCTTAAACTCTGCCAGCTCCACCAGTGGCTCCATCATCACTAACTCATGTTGTGCAGCCAAACACAAATCACTCATTTAAAGAATCATGAGGGTCAATTTAAGTTGAAATCAAGTCTTTAAAGCAGGGCTGTTCAATTACAAATTCAACTGGGCTGAATTTTAAACCAGAAAATGTTGATGGGCCAGACATTTTCAGCAGCAGGCAACCTATTGGAAATTTTTTGTTTTAGCTTTTTTTTTTTGTTTTTAGTGTCACATTAGAAAATGACAGACAAACACAGACACATATACACACTGGCTGCGGTGCAGATGAAGGGAGTATAACTTCAAAATTCCTCTCGTTGACATCAGTATCAGTCATTCATCCTGCTCTCTGTCCCACCTCTACTGAGGACACTCACTGTCCACAGGTAGGCTGTCTCAGCTACATTTTAAGATAAGTGACAAACTAAGTTAAACAGACTACATACAGACAGCTTTCATTTTACTTTGCTTTAACTATTTGCTATTGGTCCCACTAGTGTCATGTGCTTGTGTAAAATGTGATTGTAAAGCATAACGGCGGTGAATGAGGGACAGAGCAGATTGAAATATGTCTTTCTACATGCTGAACACGTGTATTGATAAAGCACTGGCTTTATACTGCTCAAGGTTTTATTGCACTTACTTATAGTAACAAGCGTACTTGTTGTCAACTAGAGGAATCTTGAAGTTATACTCCCTTCATCTGCACCGTGGCCTCTCTGCTGTTGTCTGACTTCACTCTGTTGTGTGTGTGTGTGTGTGTGTGTGTGTGTGTGTGTGTGTGTGTGTGTGTGTGTGTGTGTGTGTGTGGAGGTCAGCATGCAGAATGCAGGAGAGAGTCTGCAGCATGATGATACATGAAACCAAAAAACTTTACAAAGTAACAATGAAAGAGACGATAACAACGGAGCTTATTAGTACTACAGTCTTGGCTGTTCAATAGAGTCTCTATACCAATATCTAGACGGGACACTCTGAGGTTGCTTCTGCTCCTGATATAGCCTGCAGGCCGCCAACTGAATAGGCCTGGTTTAAAGATTAGGAGTGAATTTTCAACTCAGTTTTTCTACTTAAATTAAAGTTATACTATGCAGGATTGTTGCTTACAGTTTGTAAACACACTTGCCAGTGAAAGTGAAAGTAAAAGCCAACCCCAGATTCATTCTTGTTTGGCATTTCTTCTCACTATATTTGTGTTTTCAGGCGTTGTATCTCTTTGATTCCTGCTGCTTACAGTCTGGCATCTGGTCACCACCTTTTTATAAAGCCCTGAGCTCACCTGAGCTCTGTGGGGGTACACGCCCAGAAACTTCCCAAACACAGACAACAAGAAGAAAGTAAGAAAACACAGGCAGAGGGCAGAGTCTCTGCAGATAAATACACCAGCACACACTGAGAGTGGCTCATAAGTGATGATTGAGAGGGATTATTTCTGTATGAGTCTATACACTGTTTTGAAGGAAGATCCTGCAGAGTTTATCTTGAAGGTTTTAGCTCCACATTGCTCTGCCACAGTCAATGGATTAAACCACTGAACAAGACAAATAGACTTCATTGTGGATCAGTATAATATCAGCCTGATGTCTGCAGTTTAGTGTCAACACAACTTTCACATCATAATAATCTCAGCACAGGAGTAAAAAATGGTGTCTGACCTCAGAGTCTCCAGTTCACAGTGTGGACACTCCAGAAAATCACACAGCTGCTTCACTCCTGAATCCTGCAGCTTGTTGAAGCTCAGGTGCAGCTTTCTCAGATGGGAGGGGTTGGACTTCAGAGCTGAGGCCAGTGAAACACAGCTGATCTCTGACAAACCGCAGCTACTCAGTCTGAATAAAGAATAAATGATGTAGATAAAAATCATTAATAAAACAATCAGATGTGTTCAGGTGTTAAATGTGTAGCTCAACATTACTATGTCCTGATCAATGAGCTTTGCCCTAAACTGAGTAGAGTGACTTTGTCATTGTGTTATTGTGCTGATCCCAACAGGATGCAGGTTAAAGACTGGAAAATACAAAAAGTGAAAAACAGCTCTCATAAATATCATTGACAACGTGCTGCTGCTTCAATAAAGATGGAGTGACTTCACCTCTTAAACTCTGCCAGCTCCACCAGTGGCTCCATCATCACTAACTCATGTTGTGCAGCCAAACACAAATCACTTATTTAAAGAATCATGAGGGTCAATTTAAGTTGAAATCAAGTCTTTAAAGCAGGGCTGTTAATATACTTTGATGCAGTAGAGATGCTTGATTATCAGGAATGGTGTCGTGTGAAATGTCCTGAACACAAGTATTTCAGATATTGTCAGGAAACAACTCAGAGACTCTTTATTTGATGACATAGTTTCTCTCGATGGCATTGCTCTGGCCTCAAGCACTACCGTAAGAAACCTCGGGGTAATATTTGACCAAGATTTGTCTTTTAATTCTCATTTAAAACAAATCTCACTGACTGAATTTTTTCATCAGTGTAATATTGTGAAAATTAGGCCTATCCTGACCCGAAAAGATGCAGAAAAATTGGTCAGTGGCTCATAAGTGATGATTGAGAGGGATTATTTCTGTATGAGTCTATACACTGTTTTGAAGGAAGATCCTGCAGAGTTTATCTTTAAGGTTTTAGCTCCACATTGCTCTGCCACAGTCAATGGATTAAACCACTGAACAAGACAAATAGACTTCATTGTGGATCAGTATAATATCAGCCTGATGTCTGCAGTTTAGTGTCAACACAACTTTCACATCATAATAATCTCAGCACAGGAGTAAAAAATGGTGTCTGACCTCAGAGTCTCCAGTTTACAGTGTCTGCCTTTCACAACCAACTGTTCAGCCATTTGGAAAGACACAACATTTCTGAAAACACTGAAAACTTTATAACCTCAGTCAAGGATTTATATTATATATATCCAAAAACAAACAAACAAACACCTACATGAGCAAGTGAACTGACCTCAGAGTCTCCAGTCTACAGTTTGGACTCTCCAGTCCAGCACACAGCTGCTTCACTGCTGAATCCTGCAGGTTGTAGTTGTAGCTCAGCTGCAGCTCTCTCAGATGGGAGGGGTTGGACTTCAGAGCTGAGGCCAGTGAAACACAGCTGATCTCTGTCAAACTGCAGCTCCTCAGTCTGAATAAAGAATAAATGATGTAGATAAAAATCATGAATAAAACAATCAGATGTGTTCAGGTGTTAAATGTGTAGCTCAACATTACTATGTCCTGATCAATGAGCTTTGCCCTAAACTGAGTAGAGTTTAGTTTAGTTTAGTTTAGTTTATTAAGGATCCCCATTAGTCTCCACCATAGTGGAGACTATTCTTCCTGGGGTCCAGGCAAGATACATTACAGTGAAAACATAAAATGCCATACAGCATGGTCATCAATCCTAAAGTAAAATATACAAGCGTAGAAAACGCAATTTACATTAATAGTATAATAAAAGAAAACACAGAGAAAAACCAAACAAAGAGTTCATCAGTCAAAAACCTAATCAAATTTGATATCTTTTCTGATTACTGCTATCTTCAGTCTCTTTTTGAAAACAAATTTATTTCTGATAATAGGCAAGTGTGGTGGAAGCATATTCCAGTATGATATGGCTCTGTACATGACCGTTTTTTTTAAGTGCGTTGGTTCTGGGCTTTGGTAAAGCAAAGTTACTACTTAGTGCTTGCCTAGTATGATACTGATGTCTTTCACTTGCAGGTACTATTTCTGTAAAGAAACAGAGGGGTTTCTGTAAGGAATACACATTTTTTAAAAATAGAATAAGACTGCATGCCAGTCTTTCATGCACTCGCATCCATGACAACCTGGCATGCATAGTATCCACACTACTTCTGACAGAACATTGAAGTGCTAGCCTTGCTGCTCTGTTTTGAGCATACTGAAGTTTACAAAGTTGTTGCTTTGATGCACTGGACCAGATAACAGGACAGTAGTCCAGGTTTGACATAACTAGAGACTGTATAACTAATTGAACTGTATTGTTATTTAGCAGGTGAGCACTCCTTCTAATGGCATAGATGCTATTACTCATTCTGGCCACTGTATTATTAATCTGAGTGGACCATGACAGTGTCTCGTCAATGGTAACACCCAATAATTTTACTTCTTTAACCTGCTCAATTGTGGCACCATATAGAGAGAGGCATAATATCTTATCTGTCCTGAAAGCGTATTTGGATCCTATAGTCATACATTTAGTTTTTTTAATATTAAGCATCATCATATTTTCCATGATCCATTCATTGGCCAGCTCTAATTCTAGTTGAAGAACCTCATTGACACCCTCAATGCTCTCTGACGATGCATACAAAGTTGTGTCATCGGCGTAAATCGCCATACTTGCATTTCTCAATACATATGGCATATCATTTACAAAAATAGAGTAGAGAAGAGGGCCAAGGCAACTTCCCTGAGGAATTCCACACTGAAGTGTCTCAATATTTGAAAGGGACCCATTGAAGTTAACACATTGTTGTCTATTCATTAAATAGCTCTTCAATAAATCAATGGCTGAGTCTTTGAATCCATACGCAGATAGTTTCATGAGTAGTAAGTCGTGGTCTAAAAGGTCAAAGGCCGCGCTGAAATCCAAGTATAAAACCCCAACCACTGATTTCATGTCAATCTGTTTCAACCACTCGTCAGTAAGACATGTCAGTGCAGTGCTCGTAGAGTAACCTTCTTTGTATGCATGCTGTTGATCTGAGTTAATATTATTTTCTGCAAGATATTGCTGGATCTGCTTAAACATAATACCCTCAAGAGTCTTACTTAAAACAGGTAAAATGCTTATAGGTCTATTGTTTTCACCTGTAAATGACTCCCTACTGTTTTTTAACAGAGGAGTAATTTTTCCAATTTTCCACAAGTCCGGATAAGCACACTCTTTAAAACATAAACTGAAAATGTGGCCTATAGGCTTAGCAATAGATTTAGCTGACAGTTTAAGTAGTCTTCCATCTATATTATCAAACCCACAAGGTTTATCACACTTGATTGAATTAAGTTGCTTCACCACAAAATCAACATTGATTGGCTTGAATTCAAACACACAATCCTTTCCCCTCATTATATGTTGCTCTATTATATCTTTGGATAGCCTGCCACTCCCAGGCAACATTTGATTTCTTAATGTATTCACTTTACTAAGGAAATAATTATTCAAGTAATTTGCAATATCAAATGGTTTAGTGATGAATTCTCCATTCACTTCAATAAATGAAGGCATTTTAGCCATTTTACTTCTGCCCATGGCATCATTTAGTACTCTCCAAAGCTGTTTACTGTCCCCGTAATACTGCTCAAATTTAGAATTATAGTAGTATTTTTTCTTTTGTCTATTTAATTTAGTTATTTTATTTCTTAATGAGCGATAGGCTTGCCACTCTGCAACATTTCCTGACAAGGTGGCAGAATTTTTCAATAAGTCCCTGCCTCTCATCATGTTTCTTAATTCTTCATCAAGCCAAGGTGCTTTGACTGATCTAACAGTGAACTTCTTAATTGGAGCATGCTTATCACACACTGTGGAAAATAGGTTCATAAAGCAGTCTAGTGCAGCATTTACATGCATCTTCTTAAGAACCGCATCCCATTCAATACTTTCTACCTCAGAAATAAAATCTTTTTCCAAAAAGTTTCTGTATGTTCTCCTGTGAATTACTTTAGGCCCTGCTTTAGGAACCTTTGCTTTTACAGTTAGGGCAACAATGTTATGGTCACTGAAGCCCACTGGTGCCGACACGGCTTTAGAGCATTTTTCAGAACAGTTTGTAAAAAAGTGATCAATACATGTTGACGTGATTATTCCATTCTTGCTGACATTAATTCTTGTGGGTACACTTATGTGCTGTATCGCTCAGCTTCCTTTTCAGTGTGCAATTGCTGGACAACCAGTCTATATTCATATCAGCAAGAATGTAAATATCCCTGCCATTGTCAGCTGCATTCTCCAGCATCGTGCACATATTACTCAAATATTCAGTGTTAGAGCACGGTGGCCTATAACAACAACATGTCAATATTGGTTTCAGATGAGGGATATGCACTTGGAGCCATAAGGCTTCCACACCAGTCATACTTAGATCTTTCCTTATTTTAGCCGGAATATGATTTTGTATGTAAAAAGCAGTACCTCCTCCATACCTGTCTCTATCCAATCGGAATATATTATAGCCTTGAATTGAAACCGCTCCATCCTCTATAGCATCCTCCAAGTGTGTCTCTGACACAGCCATAATATGAATATCATTTTCGTGTAGAATAGAAGATAACTCTTGAACCTTGTTCTTTAAACTACAGATGTTTAAGTGAGCAAATCTTAATCCCTTTTTTGGTAGTTTCAAAGACATTAAAGAAAGAAAAAGAAAACAAACTGAAGGTCCTCATTTCTGAGTCCTAAATACCACTCCTCTTCATTCAGGGGTGGAGGACATTTGCGGGGGCGTTACAGCCCCTCGCTCCCTAGGTGGATGGGTCACAAGGCGATCGTATCTTAAGTAGGCAATGTCCCCACTCTTCCATGCCTCCCTTAGTTTAGGCATAAGATCCCGTCTTCTCTGCCTTACAGCCTCGGAAAAGTCCTCGTTGATGTAAACCCCAGGAGCAGTCTTCTTCAGTTCCTTTCTCCTCTTCAGGATTAGCTCCTTGTCCTTGTTGTTTAAGAACTTAACAACAATAGGTCGCTTGTTATCAGCTCTGTTTTCTGGCTTTCCACTGCGATGAGCCCTTTCAATAGGCATTGCCCTGGCATCCAACTTCAATTTTTCAGAGATTAAGGTGCGGACTTTACCCTCAGTATCCACCCGGCTCTCCCGTGCTGATTCCTCAATCCCTTCAAAAATTAGATTATTTCTTCTTGACTGATTTTCGAGATAGTCAGCCTTGTTGTTTAGCGTGACAAGGCCCTCACAGATGGTTTTCATATTATTTTCCAAAGTGTTGTGATCATCAGAGAGTTTGGACACAGTAGCTTTAATCTCATCTACTTCTCGCTGAGTGTAGTGAATACTGTCCTTGATCTCCTGTATATTCCTGTTCATGTAGTCAAGACGCTCGTTGGTGGAATCCAGAATCACCTTGACAAACTTATTAAAGGTGTCGGTTTGTCTGTCCAGCATCTCCAGGTAGTGAGCTTTCTGTTGAGTCAGCATTTGGTTGATCATCTTTCTGACAGAGGCCATGGTGACCAGCTCAACCTCCTCTTCAGCAGGAGAGGATGCTTCTCCCTCGTGATCACTGGCTTGTTCATCACCCTTGTTCTTCTTGCTCTGCTTCTTTCCTTCTCGCTGAGGCATCTTTCCTCGCTGCTTGCCACTCTGCCCCGTGAATAGAGGGCCGGCTGCTGCCTGATGGTAGACTAGACCTGATCCCCGGCCTAGTGCAGCTTACCAAAGCCTGGGCCAGTAGAGTGACTTTGTCATTGTGTTATTGTGGATCATCATGATCATCCAAATGTCACCACAACATTCATTCACCTATTCATATCAACACAGATTAACAACATGCTGCTGATCTCAGTCAAGTCTGTATTTAGAGGATCAATATCAAATCAGACACGTTGGACTAAAAACTGTTCATTCATTCATTTCTTACATGACCTTCATACTGTATTTGTATATGGAATAAAAAGCAGAGGGACACATTTGTTCCAGTTTGTTCAACAGCCACATGCACATTAAAAGAGTTATTGGTGGCAGTAAATATTCCTCCTGTCCATCCTGAGTGTGAAGTGGTCTCTTCTTAACTCAGCTACACTGTAAGAAATGTCTTCATAAGTTCAGATGAAACTAATATGAAGCTTCAGCAGTCTGAGTTATCCAAATCAAGAGGGTGTGGACCAAAGTTACACACTGTTTAGCACCAAACTCCCTCTTTGAGTTACTGTTCCTCCTCTGCAGCTCAACAAGAAAAACACTGTCACACACTAAATACTGACCGTCCTCGCCTTCCTCCACTGGCTCACTGTTCATTTCAGAGTTAATTTTAACTTTTTACTGTTTGTTTTTAAGTCGTTAAATGGGTTGAAACCTCAGTATATTGCGGACCTCATACCTGTCTACACCCCCTCAAGAGCACTGAGGTCCCCTGATCAGCTGAAAACTAGGGGTGACCATGTCTTTTCAGTGGTAGCTCCTAAATTATGGAATGAGCTACCATCCCACGTCAAAATGGCCCCCACCCTTGAAACTTTTAAATCCCGTCTTAAGACTCACTTTTATTCCTTGGCTTTTAATCCAGCATGAGAGTTGTGTGGTCTCTGTCCTTGTTTGTCTTCTATTGTTTCTGAATCACTTGTTGGTTGCCTTGTGTTTTATGTATTTTTAGTGCTTTTATTTACTTTTCATTTTACTGTGTTATTTTTTTAGATATTTATATTTTTGAACATTTGATTTTTATTTATGTATCTACTGTGTTATTTAAATTTGTTGTGCAGCACTTTGGTAACCTTGTTGTATTTTAAAATGTGCTACAAATAAAGCGGTAAGTCCTTAAAAACTCTCCAGCTAATTCAGAATGCAGCAGCACGTGTACTAACAGGAACTAAGAAACGAGATCATATTTCTCCTGTTTTAGCTTCTCTGCACTGGCTCCCTGTAAAATCCAGAATTGAATTTAAAATCCTACTGTTAACGTATAAAGCTCTAAATGGTCAAGCTCCGTCATATCTTAGAGAGCTCATAGTGCCATATTATCCCACCAGAACTCTGCGCTCTGAGAACGCAGGGTTACTCGTGGTCCCTAAAGTCTCCAAAAGTAGATCAGGAGCCAGAGCCTTCAGCTATCAGGCTCCTCTCCTGTGGAATCATCTTCCTGTTACGGTCCGGGAGGCAGACACCGTCTCCACATTTAAGACTAGACTTGAGACTTTCCTCTTTGATAAAGCTTATAGTTAGGGCTGGCTCAGGCTTGCCTTGTACCAGCCCCTAGTTAGGCTGACTTAGGCCTAGTCTGCCGGAGGACCACCTACAATGCACCGGGCACCTTCTCTCTCTCTCTCTCTCTCTCTTTCTTTCTCTCTCTCTCGTATCCTATGACTGTATCTTGTTAGCTGGCAATTTGGAAGTCAAGGAAAAACCGTCTGAGGGGTGAGGGGACTGAGGATGTGGTTCTGATGCTGACTGGGATGCTGGCAGCTCGGCTCAGAGTGGAGTTCGAGTTTTACAGGCTGATAAATAAGACTGACATCTTTGTGAACATGTGGGGGGTGCAGGATGTACTGTGTTCGGTTGTTGAGAACTCTTTGGTTTTAAATTTTTGAGAGTTGATGGTTGTGCTTGGCTGTAACATTTGATAACAGCAGAAAGTAACTTGTAAGGACGACTGTTTTATTGGTTTGTATTTTTGTTTTGTTGGTTTTCTTTGTTGGTTTTGATGTATTATATATATCCAAAAACAAACAGACAAACATCTACATAAGCAAGTGAACTGACCTCAGAGTCTCCAGTCTACAGTTTGGACTCTCCAGTCCAGCACACAGCTGCTTCACTGCTGAATCCTGCAGGTCGTAGTTGTGACTCAGGTCCAGCTCTCTCAGATGGGAGGGGTTGGACTTCAGAGCTGAGGCCACGACTTCACAGTCAGTCTCTGAGAGTTCACACCCAATAAATCTAACATGACACATATATTAGAAAATCTGTTATTGTCAAAGAGACACTTTATATTTACTTTATGGATTTGATGATAAAACAGTTTGAAATATCCTGTTTTGATGGACTGAAAATAGTTAAGAATAAAAAAAGAACACAAAGAATTCAAACTAATTAAAAGCTGATTCATGAGCAGAATTACTGCCTCGTGGTCGTATGCTTCACCAGTCAAGTTACACTTACAGTTTACATCCATGTCTGTCCAGACTCATATGTGTCCATGACAGTAGACAATGATTCAAATATGGATGTTGCTGCAAAGAAGCTACTTATTCTAAAACACAGACGCTTCACACACATCTTCAACCCGACAGCACAGAAGATCTATACAATCAGCACAGTTTCAAGATCAGTGTCACCAACTCAGTCTCTGACCAAATGTCTCCCCTTCTGTTCCTGAGATATGACGTTTAATAGTGACCAGAGAAGTGTTTGATGCAGAACATGATGATGTCACAGTGAAGTTGACCTTTGACCTTTTGGATATAAAACCTTCTGGATAAAAGCAGTTTTTAGGACTTCAGAAATCTCCTTTGGCAAATGATACAGATCCTATTTTAAATGTTTAAGCATAGTGGTGAATAAACTCAGGTATTATCTGCATGTCTGATTCTATAAAACACCTTACAGAATCTGTTTATGGAGTAATAACTTTACTGCTTTCACTCAGAACCATCAAATACTGCCATACTGTGATGAAATGCTGCTGTGATAAAACCTCAACAACAACCTCTGAAGTCCATCATTTGTTTTATCAGGTTCACATGGCGCCTCCATCACATAAAGCTGAAAAACTGTAAACTGGAACAATGATTAGAAATAAATAGAAAAACTGTGTTCATTAACTCAACAGCTATAAACACAACCAACTGAAACATCTACATGTTTTGCACTCACAGCATTTGAAACAGCTCAAGAACATCTGTGACAAAATACAACAGACACATCATTTTAACATTTTATGAATAATAAGAATTTCATAGTGTGTATATTTGAAGAATTAAACTACTAATCTACAATGATTTATGATGTTAATCACATCTGGACTTACCGAGCCTTTCTGCAGTTCCTCACAGCTGGAATCAGTCTCCGTCGTCCGGCACTTGTTGTGTTGTATTTGTTCAGGTCCAACTCATCCAGAACCTCCTCTGACATCTGCAGCATGTAGGCCAGAGCTGAGCAGTGGAACACTGAGACTTTCTTCTTTGATCTGTTCTCTGACTTCAGGAACTCTTGGATCTCCTGATGTACTGAGAGGTCGTTCATCTCCAGCAGACAGTGGAAGATGTTGATGCTTCTGTCAGGAGAGATCTTGTTTGTGTTCATCTCCTTCAGGTTGTTGATAGCTCTCTGGATGATTTCTGGACTGTTGTCTGTCCGACCCAAAAGGCCTCCTAACAGTCTCTGGTTGGACTCCAGAGAGAGGCCATGAAGGAAGCGGACAAACAGATCCAGGTGACCATTTTTACTTTGGAGGGATTTCTTCATGGCTCTCTGTAAGAAGACATCCAGGGATCTGTAATTATCCTGGTCTCTCCCCAGGAAGTCCTCCAGTACCTTTGTGTTCCTGTTGGTGAAACAGTGGAACAGGTAGACTGCAGCCAGAAACTCCTGAACGCTCAGATGAACGAAGCAGTAGACTGTTTTCTGGAAGATCACAGACTCTCTTTTGAAGATCTCTGTACAAACTCCTGAGTACACCGAGGCCTCTGTGACATCAAGACCACAGCGCTCCAGGTCTTCTTGGTAGAACATGATGTTTCCTTTCTCCAGATGTTCAAACGCCAGCCTCCCCAGCTTCAGAAGAACGTCCCTGTCAGCCTCCGTCAGCTCCTGTGGACTGGTCTCATGTCCCTCATCATACTTGTGCTTCTTCCTCTTTGTCTGAACCAGCAGGAAGTGTGAGTACAGGTCAGTCAGGGTCTTGGGCAGCTCTCCTCTCTGCTCTGTAGTCAACATGTGATCCAGAACTGTAGCAGTGATCCAGCAGAAGACTGGGATTAGACACATGATGTGGAGGCTCCTGGATGTCTTCATGTGTGAGATGATTCTGCTGGACCGCTCTTCATCACTGACTCTCCTCCTGAAGTACTCCTCCTTCTGGGCGTCACTGAAGCCTCGTACTTCTGTTACCCTGTCAACACATGCAGGAGGGATCTGATTGGCTGCTGCAGGTCGGGAAGTTATCCAGACGAGAGCCGAGGGAAGCAGCTTCCCCTCCATCAGGTTTGTCAACAGCACGTTGACTGATGACTCGTGTGTGACATCAGTCACAACCTCATTGTTGTGGAAATCCAGAGCCAGTCTGCTTTCATCCAGGCCGTCAAAGATGAACAGAACTTTACAGACAGCGAGCTCCTCTGCTGTGACCTTCTGTAATGTTGGATGGAAAACACGGAGCAGAGTGACAAGACTCAACTTCTCATCTCTGATCAAGTTCAGCTCCCTGAACGAAAGCAGAATCACCACACTGACATCTTGGTTTTCCAAACCCTCGGCCCAGTCCAGAGTGAACTTCTGCACTGTGAAGGTTTTTCCAACGCCAGCGACGCCGTTGGTCAGAACCACTCTGATGTGTTTCTGTTGGTCAGGTGAGGCTTTAAAGATGTGCTGACACTTGATTGGAGTTTCATGGAGGGTCTTCATCTTAGAAGCTCTCTCAAGCTGCTTCACCTCATGTTGGGTATTAACCTCTTCACTCTGTCCCTCTGTGATGTAGAGCTCAGTGTAGATCCTGTTGAGGAGGGTTCCACTTCCTGTTTCATCACTTCCTTCAGTCACACGTTCACATCTCCTCCTCACACTGATCTTATGTTCATCTAAAACCTCCTGCAGACCACTGTCTGCTGAAAGAGAAGGAAACATGTCAGACTAAAGAAATAAATCTGGAACCTGATTATTTTCATGACCAACATTAAAACAAGTAACAAACAAATGAAGGTTTTATACATTAGTTTTATAAAATCTTTCATGTCTACACTTTACAACACAAATAAACCAAGAAGAATCCTGTTTTCAGACATGATGACATCAGCAGACAGATGGACAGTCTTACTTTGTACAGTGCTGGTCTGACTGGCTGTCTGCAGTCCAGCTCTTGTTCTGGGTCTTTTTCCACACTGGGGACAGGAGGAGTCTCCTGATGAAGCAGACTGGTCCCAGTATGAGCTGATGCACTGTCTGCAGAACCAGTGTCCACAGCTGGTAGAGACTGGATCCTTCAGGACGTCCTGACACAAACTACAGCAGGACGGCTGCTCCTCCACAGAAACATGACTCCTCTTCTTCTCTCTGTGGAGATGAACACATTATTTAGATCTCGTCCTGCAAACTGTGCTGAACATTATTTGCTTTGTTCACACACTCAGTCACAGGCAGTTCAAATATCTCATGGTGGAGCTTCATGAAAACCTCCTGAGTAATGTTGTGCTCCACTGTGAGACGACTTTCAAAAGGCAAAAAGCAAAAAGTCTCTTACTTTGTGTCTGAGGGTCCAGGTTCATGACTGAAGGCTGGAGGATCAAGTTTGGACCAGTCACTCTTCATAGACAGACAGCTGGACACTGGAGACTCTGCTCTCTGTCTGTGGAAACAACAAATGTTTGACACATATTATTAGTCCTTGTAAAGACCAGGTTCAAACAGGATCATCGTTGGCGCTGCCTGTGTTTTACCCACCAGCAACTACGTGTCTCCTTTATCTGAACACCCTTGTAAATATACAGGTAATTTAGTTTCCTTCTTATTTCTTCTCTCAGTGCTGCTCTTATATACTGTGTTCTATTGAACTGCATATTTTATTCTTATATTCTATTTTCAGTAGATAGCCAAATTTAAAGGACTCTGATCAGGGTCAAATAACTTGATCAGGACATCCCCGATGACTGAATAAAACAATACCTCATGTCATAATAAAAACAGTGTTGTGGTGCAGATTATCAGATAATAATAAAAACAGAATCATCTTCAGGTCAGTTTACAGTAGAAACACTCTCTTACTTTGTGTCTGAGGGTCCAGCTTCATGACTGAAGGTTAGAGGAAGATCCTTACTGTTGTCACTCTTCATAGACAGCTGACAGCTGGACACTGGAGACTCTGATCTG
This sequence comes from Epinephelus awoara, assembly GCA_035609425.1. NCBI lineage: Eukaryota > Metazoa > Chordata > Actinopteri > Perciformes > Serranidae > Epinephelus > Epinephelus awoara. The sequence continues at coordinate 29,387,422 of CM069315.1, read as the reverse complement.
TCCCCGTCTGCCTCCAAATCAGCCATCTTCCCAAATCTGAGAGAACTGTAACACACATACACAGTGTGATGAAGTCAGTAGCTTCTTATTTATAGGACATGATCACATATTGGCTGGGTATTTTTATGACATACAGTAGGGGAGAGCGGGGTCAGTTGGGACACTTTTGTATTGACACTAAATAACCTTTGATTACTCACAGACTACATGAACAGTTATGAGAATAATGTGATCTCTGAACAGATACAGGCGTCTGCTAACTATTTATCAGGTTTTTAGAGCCCAACCCAAACGTGAAAGGCACAGTTTTGTTCAATGTGGAGTGCATTTTCTTTGTGGGCGGTCAGAGAGGGAGCCTCTGATCCAGTGAATAACGCCACCATTAACTCCTGGATTGATGAGTCGCTGCAAAAGGATATGTATTTGCATGGTGTTAAAAGCAGATGTGAAATCAATAAAAATAATTCTAACATAGTGTATGGGGACTTGTAAATGTTTTGTTATGGTGTTGAGCAAGGTTACAGTCGCATCATCTGTGTCCCTCTTACTTTCATATGCAAACTGCAGGTGGTCAAGGCCGTTGGATATAGAAACTGTCATATGTCTACTTAAAGCTCTCTCCATGCACTTACCGAAAGTGGAGGTGAGTGCAATGGGCCTAAAATCTTTTAATTCTGAAGACCCTGGCTTTTTAGGAATGAGCACAATGTTTGACATTTTCCAAAGTTTGAGTACTGTACACAAGTCAAACAGGAGCTGAAATAGTTGAGGCAAAACTCCTTTTAATTGTGTAGTTCAATCTCTCAACACTCTCCCTGTGAGGCCATCAGGCCCTGGTGCCTAATTGGGTTTTATTCATGCCAGACTTGAAGCAACGTCATATTGTCGGATAGAATTAGACACTTCATCCTGCTCAGTCCAGAAATTTGTCTTATTAAATCGGCTATAAAATAATTTTAATTCATTAGCCCAGGGTTGAGAAAGGTTGATCACAGGGGCTTTTTTCAATTTAGCTCTTAATTCACATCTCTTCTCTTTGACAAGTTCTGTATTCCCGTTAACAAAAGTTATACAATCCTTTCAATCACTGGATATCCATAACTTATTATTTGGAAATATTCTAACTGTTTTTGTGTGGATAATGTTATTTGCACAGAACATTATATAAGATGTGAGAGAGTCCCCCTTTTCTCTCTGTGTGTCTAGAAACTAGAGCTTTTCACTGTGACGCACATTCAAAGAGTTGACACAAGAGCGCGCCGTGTTTAACAGGAAAAGCCTGGTTGTAAAAACAGCGTCAGATGATGGTGGTGGTAAAAGCAAGTGTGATGATGAAGCTGTGAAGATGTGGCACTGAGCCAACCGACCCTACTCTCCCCTAGAACACACTAAACAATGAAGAAACATCAACACTCACCGTGTCTCACACCACCTGTCTTCCTCTCACTGCTCTGCGCACTTTAAAATGGAGTCTGAACACACCACTGACTTTACACTTTCACTTTCGCTCTTCCTCTCTGTTGGAACCCCCCCCCCCCCCCTTTGACTCGTACAGTAACACAGAGACTTGAGACTCTGCTGAGAGTCGAGCTTTGGGACTCAACAGTCTCTGTTATTAGGATTATTATTATTCTGGTGCATTAACATCATAAATCAACACAACAACAGCCAGGCTGCCTCTGTTCTCTTCTCTGTGACGCTGACTGTTTGCAGGGGGGCGGGGCTGTGCTACACACACACACACACACACACACACACACACACACACACACACACACACACACACACACACACACACACTATTACAAAAGATCAGAAACAAATGAGACAAACACAACTGTTTCATCATCTGACAGTAAAAAGTATTTAACTTGGAGTAGAATAAGACAGAATATCTTTATTGTCATTGTGCATGTGCAGCCACATTGAATGCAGCCTCCTCAGAGCAAACTCTCCATGGCTCCTGACAGTGGTGGCCTTTGCTCTTGACTCTACTGTTCTTCAGATGGCACAGTTGGGATGGGGGCGACAAAACACCGGGAACGTTGAGGAATGCTCAGAAAACATCTGTTTGGAACATCCATCAGTTTCCGGACAGTTGATACGGACACTTTAGAGTCACCAGTTAACCTGCATGTCTTTGGACTGTGGGAGGAAGCTGGAGCACCTGGAGCAAACCCACGCTGACACGGGGAGAACATGCCAACTCCACACAGAAGGGCCCCCCCACCCTGGGTTCAAACCAGGATGCTCCAGACTAACTGTTTCTTCAGTCGGAGCACTGTGGCCTCTGACTGGAAATTTTAGGAGCACATTTTAAATCATCCTGCAGCGCAGTTATTCACATTTTTGGCCATTTTAACTGCATCATAAACTGTACAGAGTTGACTGTGTATTAACACTGGACTGTTTGATTATTGAAGTATTTAACATCACACAGACTGGTGGTGATTGTTAAACTAACATGTACAGATGTGAAGCCCTGACTTTATCTGACTGATGTTTAATGAAAGCTGTCGTCTTGTATCAAATATGAAGCTTATAGTCAGACACAGTTTATTTATTTTATAATATTTTAATGATTGTAATGTATGTCAGTAAACACCCAGTTTATTGACTTATAGTCCTCGTCAGTCAAAAAAAGCTCTACATGTGATTTATATCTTGTTATCTGCAGGAACAGACGAGTTCAGCACTGTTCATCAACTTATATGACACATATATGAATATGACAGCAGCGATTGCTGGACGTTTCCATGGCAAAGAGTAAAACAGTCTGGAGGGCTGTCTGTCAGCCGCTCGCAGTCTCCGCCCTCGCAGACTTTACATGACGACGCAAACCAGCAGATAGTTGTAAAATATACTGCACTGACTCAGTCTGGAGCCCTGATAATATCATCAAATGATTCAGAGGACCTGGAGAAATTCCTCCATGTCAGGGGCAAGGCTGAAAACCAACACTGAAGGCCTGCAACCTTTGACCTTCCAGGCTGCATTGTATTCAAAACCAACACGACTGCATAAAGGATATTACTACATCGACTGAGGAACACGTTGGAAACCCACGGTGGGTAAACACAGTTCATCGCTGCGTTTTACCTCACTGAACACAGGAGCTGCTGGTCTACCGCTGCCTCCATCCGTTAGCTTGTTTGTGTTGTTGTGTGTTTTAACTGGTTAGTTCACATTCACCAAAGTCACACATGAACACAATAACGGCTTCAGTCCCCTGTAGGAAATCGCTGCTTGACAGCAAGCTAAAGTGGTTCAAGTTTACACACATATTGGTTTTATTTCTAGGTGGCTAAAATATATTTTGCCGCTGCCCCCGTCCGTACACGTCCCGTGTGTTGACCGCCATCTACTGCAGGTAATACACTGACTGTGGGTACGTGTCTCATACAGCCTCACTTCAAAAGATCCAAACTGTCCCTTTAATATAAACTGTGTGTCACAGAAATGCTTTTTCTTTTTCTCTTATAGGTTCCATACGATTCATTTATCTTTAGTATTTATTCAGGGCAGTTTGGCTCCATGTTCTTTCACAGCAAAGCTCCAGAAACACAAACAGACAGAATCAATACAACAAACAAGGTGCAGTTATTATAGGCAGGTTTTACCTTGGCTTTTATTTCTTCATGTGTTATTTATCATCTGTGTCTCATCTGCTTTACTTGTGACATATGATGTCTGATATGATTAAGCAAAGTGACATTTCAGTGACATGCTTCTTGTTTGTTTTGGAACAAAATAAATCCTCGTTTATCACCTCTGTAAAAAACACGTCAAATCCACTCTGACCTCAAAACTCAAAAAACAAAAGTTTCTTCCTGACAAGTCGACATTTTGGACATTTCAAATCGGACTGGGCGAACTGACAGTGTGACAGAAATACAGGAGGGATGTTAAATGTTTTGTCTAAACACGGACTGACAAACAACACTGTGACAAACCTCTCTGTATGTACAACATGTTAATTTACATCCTATGTACACGGTTGACGAGCTGACACACACATTAATACTACAGTCAGCTCTAAAGCTCTGAAGTTACTGTGGACCTGCTGTTAGTGGCTACATGTATTTGGTCATCAATAACTAACTAAACTTTAAACTGTTAATGATATTTAATAATATTCAGGAGGGCTGACGTTACATAATGTTTCCTAATATTGTCAGGAGGTGGCGCTAATCGCCAAATTATTATAAATCTGTACATAGATATTGTATTATGCATATATATGTGTTGTAAATTCAACAATCTGAGTTTGAGCTTTAGTTAGTGCAGCTGTTCTCACCTCTCGCTCTGTCTCTGTAAATGAGTCCCAGTAAGATGGTGGACAGCAGGTAAGTAGCTCCAGCCACCAGGTGGCGCAGCAGAGCGGAGACAGACAGCAGAGGAGGTGGAGGATCACGGCCTGCAGGAGGCGCTGCAGAGAGAAACTGAATCTGAAACACTTCCTGGAGCTCAGAGCTTTTTGGACTCCACTTTAAATCCCCTGAAAACTTGGGTATTTCTCTATAACAGTAAATATTCATGACTAAAAAAACAGAGTCACGTTTTATGAAACATTCTCAAGTTTTCTGCAGTGGTGAAAGAAGTACTCAGATTCTTTGACTTGAGTAAAAGTAGAAACACTACACTGTACAAAGTGTTATTTATGACACATCTATGTCAAAGTGTTACTTTATTTCACAGTTACCAGGAAAACTTTTCTAAAATACTGATAACAGACTGAAATATTCCTCATTCAAAGATTAAAGTTGTAAAGTAAACTAGACTCAACTTAAAGAACAATCACACACATTTTCTCCTCTGGACTTTAAATTTGAAACGTCAGGATTTCTTCTTCTTTGTGTTTTCGTCACATTGCACTGCTGGTTTTATGTATGAAGAGTTGAAGACAAATGTAACTTGAGTGACACTGAGAGTCCAGAGTGCTGCTCAGAGAAGTCTCAGAAACGTACACAGAACACAACAAGACAATGGTGACAGATGGTGAAAGGTACGTGGAATAAAAGTATAAAGTCAATGGAAAGTACAAGGAGCTCAAAATGTAGCTCAAGTACAGTACTTAGTTACATCCCACCACTGCTGTGTGAGGACGTCCACATACTTTTGTCCAGATAGAGAAGTTATGAGTTTTTGAAATGTAATGATTTATTTCCTGAGCCCACTAGATGGCGATCTTGGTTTAAAGAAAACAGCTCAGACAGTCCAGTGTGCCTGTAACCCTTTGTTGAACAGAGAGCGCCATCTAGTGGGCTCAGAAGATAAAGACAAAGCTTCATGAGGCTTCATTTGCTCATCACTACTTGTCGCCTACTTTACTTGAGTATTTCCATGTTCTGATACTTTATAGGCCACTTTTTACTCCACTACATCTCAGAGGGAAATATTGCACTTTTTACTCCACTATATTTATTTGATAACTTCAGTTACTTTGTAGATTATTAATACAAAATACCATCAACTAATAAATGATATTATTATAGATTAAACTACGCAGCAGTTTATAAAGTCATTAAAATGAGCTCCATCTTTACCAGCTGCAACATTAAAGTGATGAACACATGAATGCATCAATAATTATAATCCATAATATAAATGGACCATTCTGCATAATGAGCACTTTAACTTTTGGTACTTTAAGTGTATTTTGATGCTGATACTTTTGTACTTTTACTCTAGTAACATTTTGAATAAAGAACCAGTAATGGAGTATTTTTATAGTGTGGATATACTATTTTCACTTACAGTAAAAGATGTGAATACTGTGACCACTGGAAATATGGAACAGTATTCTGATGATTTAATGCTAAAATGTGGCTGCACCGTCATCACACCAAAAAATATGAAGTTCTTCCTTTTGGATTGGAACGTCAATTAATGTTTAAGGAGCATCAAATTATCTCCATCTACTGGTGACTAAAAGTAACTACAACAACACTGTGTTTAAAACACACAATAACAACAAAGTACGACAGTTGACAAAAGTCCTTTTGTAGCATTTATTTGAATCACCTCACTATTATAAAGTTGTACTGCCAGACAGGTGGACATAAAACCCTCACCTGTCAAATCTGTTAAGAGTGAAATAAGAGTAAAATAACCCGACTGCTTACTTCTGCAAAATAACAGAAAACACCACAAATCAAGTTGATTAATTAAGAGTCGTTATTCATTCATAATTCAATCAAGCAGAATCAAATAACTCAAAAATGTCTCAATTCATCACTGTCACTGCAATAAACAGGAATCAAATTCAACTTCAATAGTCAACCACAGGAAAACACAAAATTCAAATACAAATTACAGCTGCTGCGCAGCAATGGTCGGGGCCGGGCAATTTTAGGCAAAATTAGGCAATTCTGAGCAACACACACACTAAAACAAAGCATATCACAACATAGAAGTTACATCATATAATTATGGCATGTCCTTCAAATTGTGGATGAGTGGCTGAAGTGATCAGACTCATAATATACAAAGGAAAGAAAAAACTCAAGAGCAAGAAAGTAAGAATAACATTAACTGCTAGCAATTATGAACAAACTGGCCTGATCTAGCTTAAAGCTAAACATTATCCATGGTGACAAAAATGAAAACATTTTTTAAAATGTAACAGTAGCTATTGGATAGACTCTGCATATTGACTGATAGCTAAGCCAAATAAACAGGGAAAAGAGACAGATAGATAGATAGATAGATACTTTATTGATCCCGGAGGAAATTCAAGCATCCAGTAGCAATAACATAACATACACTGAGCATACACACCACATACACACATTAAGGCAAATCAGAGAAGTAACAGTAGACGTAAAAAATATGTAATAATATTAAAAATATACAGTGATCTAAAAATATAAAGTAACATAGGTAAGTGGTATTTTGAGGGCAACGTGTGCAATTAAGTTAAATTAAATAGGGCTATAAAAAGATGAGTGCATGTGGGTGCATTTGTCCATTGTCTATTGTGCCTCCTGCCATCACTGCGAGCTGTTGTACAGCCTGATGGCCAGGGGGACAAAAGAGTTTCTTAGTCTATTGGTGGAGCAGGATTGAGAGAGCAGTCTGCCACTGAACACGCTCCTCTGCCTGCTGAAGGTGTTGTGCAGAGGGTGGTGGGCATTGTCCAGTATGGACAGCAGTTTGTCCAGGGTCCTTCTCTCTGCCACAGTCACCAGTGAGTCCAGCTCTATGCCCACCACTGAGCCAGCTCTCCTCACCAGTCTGTCCAGTCGGGCAGCGCCTCTTCTTGCTGCTTCCTCCCCAGCAAACCACAGCGTAGAAGAGGACGCTGGCCACCACAGACTGGTAAAACATCTGCAGCAGTTTTTTGCATATGCTGAAGGACCCCAGCCTTCTCAGGAAGTACAGACGGCTCTGTCCTTTCCTGTGTACTGCGACCATGTTTGCTGTCCAGTCCAGCCTGTCATCCAGCTGCAGCCCCAGATATTTGTAGGTGCTGACCACCTCCACATCGACCCCCTCGATGGACACAGGTTGGAGCTGTGGTTTCTTCCTTCTGAAGTCCACTACCATCTCCTTGGTCTTGGAGGTGTTCAGCTGTAAGCGGTTGGACCTGCACCACTCCACAAAGCTCTTAATCAGGCTCCTGTACTCCCCCTCCTGTCCATCCTTGATACAGCCCACTATTGCAGTGTCATCTGAGTATTTCTGCATGTGGCAGAGCTCCGAGTTGTGCTGGAAGTCAGAGGTGTACAAGGTGAAGAGGACAGGAGAGAGCACAGTCCCTTGTGGTGCTCCAGTGCTGCTAGCCACAGTGTCTGACATGCCGTCCCTCAGTCTGACGTACTGCGGTCTCTCTGTGAGGTAGTCTGTGATCCATCTCACCAGGTGTGAGTCCACCTTCATCCCTGTCAGCTTGTCTCTTAGCAGGAGGGGCTGGATGGTGTTAAAGGCGCTGGAGAAATCAAAGAACGTGATTCTCACAGCACCGCTCTCCTTGTCCAGATGAGAGTGTGCCCTGTGTAGCAGATAGAGGATGGCATCCTCCACGCCCAACTTCTCCTGGTATCCAAATTGCAGTGGATCCTGTGCGTGGTGGACCTGGGGTCTGAGGAGATGGAGCAGCAGCCGTTCAAAGGTCTTCATAATGTGGGATGTTAGTGCTACTGGTCTGAAGTCACCTGGCTCCTTGGGGTGTTTAATCTTAGGAACCGGGATGAGACATGAAGTCTTCCAGAGCACGGGGACCTTCCCCAGCCTCAGGCTCTGGTTGAATATTTGCTGGAGCGGCTCCCCCAGTTCAGCAGAGCAGGCCTTGAGCATTCTTGGACACACTTTGTCCGGGCCCGCTGCTTTCCTTGGGCGCAGTCTCCTCAGCTCTTTGCTCACCTGCTCCTTGGTGATGGTGAAGGGGAGAGGGGTTGAAATGTCCGTGGTGGTGAGGAGGGGGGTTGAAATGTCTGTGGGGGTAGGAAGGGGGTTGAACTGTCCGTGGTGATGGGGAGGGGGGGTTGAACTGTCCATGGTAGGGGTGGGGAGGGGGGTTGAACTGTCCGTGGCTGTGGTGTGTGGAGGTGCCCTGTTGTCTGAGGTGATGATGGAAGTGATGAGGGTGGGGGTCTGGGTGTGAGGGGTGTGAAGTGGGCAGTCAATGGCCGTGGGAGATGGGGTATCAAACCTGTTGAAAAACAGGTTTAGCTGGTCAGCTCTCCCAGCATCCCCCTCTTCTGTTCTACTGCCCTTCTTTTTGCAGCTTGTGATGGTTTTCATGCCATCCCAGACCTCCCTCATGTTGTTCTGCTGCAGCTTCTGTTCCACCTTCCTTTTGTACTCCTCCTTTGCCTCTCTCAGCTGGACCTTGAGTTCCCCCTGTACGCGCTTCAGCTCATCTCTGTCACCGTCCTTGAATGCCCTCTTCTTCCTGTTAAGGATGTCCTTGATATCACTGGTGATCCAGGGCTTGTTATTTGGAAAGCAGCGTACAGTCCTAATGGGAACCACAACGTCCATACAAAAGTTCAGGTAGTCAGTTGTGCAGTGGGTGACCCCCTCAATGTCCTCACCATGTGTGTCCTGCAGGACGTTCCAGTCGGTAGATTCAAAGCAGTCCCTCAGAGTGTCTACTGCCTCAGGAGACCATTTCCTGAAGGAGCGGGTGGTTGTGGACTGTCTCTGGATCTTTGGCCTGTAGTGTGGTGTGAGCAGGACCAGGTTATGATCAGACTTTCCCAGTGGGGGCAGAGGAGTGGCCGTATAAGCTCCCTTCACGTTGGCATACAGGAGGTCTAAAATCCTGTTCTTCCTGGTGGGGCAGCTTACAAACTGGTGAAAGTCTGGTAGTGTTGAGTCCAGTGTGACGTGGTTAAAATCCCCTGAGATGGCGAGGAATGTGTCTGGGTGTTGTGTTTGCAGCCTGGATACGGTGGAGTGGATGACGTCACACGCGGACTCGGCGTGCGCACGCGGAGGGATGTAAACACACACAACAATGGCGTGGGAGAACTCTCTGGGCATGTAATACGGTCTGAGTCCTACCGCCAGCAACTCGATGTCTCTATTGCACTCAGTCTCCTTCACCGTAACATGCCCCGGGTTGCACCATCTGGTGTTAATAAACAATGCGAGTCCCCCACCTTTGCGTTTGCCGCTGCGTTTGCAGTCCCTGTCCGCTCTCACCGTAGTGAATCCAGGTACATCCACATTATCGTCCGGAGTGTTCTGGGTGAGCCACGTTTCAGAGAGACACAGTAAACTGCTCTCCCTGAATGTCCTGTCGGTTTTCACAAGGGCAGCCAGCTCGTCGGTCTTGTTGGTCAGACAGTTCAGTGGACGATGCCGGCTCGTCCCATTGTTTGGAGTGAAATCAGCTTCTCCCTTGAATAAACAAGTTTTCCACTGATGTGTTGCCTATAAAAAGACATTGTATCCATAGGATATATAAGGTTCTACACAGCAAGTGTAGTTACAAAAAATTAAAGTTGAAAAAAACACACTTAAAGCACTAAAAACGACACTACACGTACGGAGCTACTGGATCAGCGTCCTGCTCGCGCCGGCGCCTGACGTAATTCACGAGGGATAACAGGGAGAAGTGTTGATAAAGAGTGTTTGTCTCTCTGTGAAACTGCCTGGATCATAATTATTATAGTCTCTAATCCACATAGCATGATGCCTGAACACAGGACTTTCACATTCCAAAGCTGTAGCACATATGGTTGATTTGTTATGAATTTTGTTTTGAGTTTTGAAATGTAGAGGCTTGCTGTAGCGCCACCATCAGGACTATTGTCTTGTGTTTCCAGTTGAGCACATCTGGCATGGGACTGGACCTTTATGAAAAGTTTGGCTAGATTTCTGGCAAACAGAAACATCACATGTAGCTTCACAAATTGACTAAGCCAGTCACCTGTGTGCAAGACAGCAGCTGTTAGTGTGTAAAGGCAGATTTCAAACGGCTGTCAAAAATTCAGTTATTAAGACAAAAATACGAAAATACACAGATTGCATCTGGACAGCATGGAGATGTTGGTGATTTGTTTTTAACAATGATTTATTGGCTCCATAAGTGAAAAACTGATGTTTAAAAATGCCATTTTTACATTGACTCCAATTGTTGGCATGAGAGCGAAATTCAAAATGCTGGAAAAAAAAATCAGTTTTTGAGACACAATTCTGATATTTTCCAAACATCATCTACCATGACTCCAAAACTCTGTCATTTTTTAATGAACATTGAAACTGTATTTAGCAAGAATTTGCATGTATATGTTTACAATACTGTTTACCGTCAAACATTTTGATGCACTGTAGGCTCAGTTTTTGATAAATCAAAAATCTGTGTGGATTGTTTGTGTAGGACAGTCTGAAGATGCTCTGCAGCAAGTTTGGTGTCAATTTAGCAAACATTGTGGGAGGAGATAGGTTTAATAAGTTTTATAGTTTTTGAAAAAAAAAACAGAGTGATGGACTTCATAATTTGCAACAGGTTTCAATGTACAAAAGTTTCTTCAGTATTGGGGCTACAGTTTGGTGAAAGTTGCAAATCTGTAGCACATATGGTTGATTTGTTGTGAATTTTCAGAATTTTGAACTTTAGAGGCTTGCTGTAGCGCCACCATCAGGACTATTGACCTGTTTTTGCAGCTGAGGCAATCTGGCATGAGACTGGACCTTTGTGCAAAGTTTGGTGATTTTTCATGCAGGGGAAGAAGGATTTCAGAAGAAGAAGAAGAAGAAGAAGGATAACAATAGTAATAGCACTAATAATATTCACTCAGCTCATAAACACACACACACACACACACACACACACACACACACACACACACACACACACACACACACACACACACACACACAGAGTGATGCGGCTGCTTCAAAGTCTCTGGATCATCAGGACACAGCTGATCCTCTCTACACATCCACGATCTTGTTTATCAAACTGCAGTTTACTTCCAGCTGATGAGAGAAGAGACAAGAGAAGTTATAAACCAGCTGTCAGTCAGTGATGCAGCACATCCAGTATAAAGACCAGTAGGCACTTCCTGTTCAGAGCAGAGTGGAGCGGCTGTGTAGCGTAGTCGGCTTCCTTCCAGCTCTCATGTTAACGTGTTGGAGTGAACACACTGAGCTGGAAGCTCACAGACCTGCAGAGACTTTGGGCATCAAGTCTGTTTACTCTGCAGATTTCACTCAAGTACACAGTGTAAATAAACTGCTGAGAGTCCTGAACGCATCATGGCTGCACAAACAGAGGGATTCACTTTAATGATGGATTTACTGAGTCTGTTAGAACAAACACACACACACACACACACACACACACACACACACACACACACACACACACACACACACACACACACACACACACACAGGAAAGCATAACAGGTCTCCTGTTATCAAAGTCAGATTTGATGGTGTGACAGTTTGATGAAGGAGGACAGCTGTCTCTATACATGTTGTGATGCTGTCAGCTGTAATCCAGCTTCACTTCCTGTAGACATGAACACAACAACAGTCGTCTTCACATCAACTTTAACACATGATCTCAACAAGCTTCTTTCTGATCTGATTGGCTGACTGTTCTCTCTGTCTGTCTCTCTGTCCTCTCCTGAAGACTGTCACCATTCCCCTCTTTGAGCCACTGAGAAGGTCTGAGGTTTACAGGAAGTACTGGATCTTTGCTCTGATACTAACTGTGTTTAATATAATACTGCTGAAACCAGCATGGACCCACTCCAACCCTCTACTGACCTCAGAGTCTCCAGTTTACAGTGTGGACTCTCCTTCAGATCACACAGCTGCTTCACATCTGAATCCTGCAGCGTGTTGTAGCTCAGCTCCAGCTCTCTCAGATGGGAGGGGTTGGACTTCAGAGCTGAGGCCAGTGAAACACAGCTGATCTCTGACAAACTGCAGCCCCTCAGTCTGAATAAAGAATAAATGATGCAGATAAAAATCATGAATAAAACAATCAGATGTGTTCAGGTGTTAAATGTGTAGCTCAACATTACTATGTCCTGATCAATGAGCTTTGCCCTAAACTGAGTAGAGTAACTTTGTCATTGTGTTATTGTGCTGATCCCAACAGGATGCAGGTTAAAGACTGGAAAATACAAAAAGTGAAAAACAGCTCTCATAAATATCATTGACAACGTGCTGCTGCTTCAATAAAGATGTAGTGACTTCACCTCTTAAACTCTGCCAGCTCCACCAGTGGCTCCATCATCACTAACTCATGTTGTGCAGCCAAACACAAATCACTTATTTAAAGAATCATGAGGGTCAATTTAAGTTGAAATCAAGTCTTTAAAGCAGGGCTGTTCAATTACAAATTCAACTGGGCCGGATTTTAAACCAGAAAATGTTGATGGGCCAGACATTTTCAGCAGCAGGCAACCTATTGGAAACGTTTTGTTTTAGTTCTCTCTAAACAGGTGCAAATTACTGTAGTAAAAGTAACAATGTTTTTAGTGTCACATTAGAAAATGACAGACAGACACATATACACACTGGCTGTGGTGCAGATGAAGGGAGTATAACTTCAAAATTCCTCTTGGTGACATCAGTATCAGTCATTCATCCTGCTCTCTGTCCCACCTCTACTGAGGACACTCACTGTCCACAGGTAGGCTGTCTCAGCTACATTTTAAGATAAGTGACTAATTAATTAAACAGACTACATACAGACAGCTTTCATTTTACTTTGTCTTTAACTATTTGCTATTGGTCCCACTAGTGTCATGTGCTTGTGTAAAATGTGATTGTAAAGCATAACGGCGGTGAATGAGGGACAGAGCAGACTGAAATTTGTCTTTCTACATGCTGAACACGTGTATTGATAAAGCACTGGCTTTTTACTGCTCAAGGTTTTATTGAACTTACTTATAGTAACAAGCGACCTGTTGTCAACTCGAGGAATCTTGAAGTTATACTCCCTTCATCTGCATCGTGGCCTCTCTGCTGTTGTCTGACTTCACTCTGTTGTGTGTGTGTGTGTGTGTGTGTGTGTGTGTGTGTGTGTGTGTGTATGGAGGAGGTCAGCATGCAGAATGCAGGAGAGAGTCTGCAGCATGATGATACATGAAACCAAGAAACTTTACAAAGTAACAATGGAAGAGATGATAACAGCGGAGCTTATTACCACGGCAGTCTTGGCTGTTCAATAGAGTCTCGATACCAATATCTAGACGGGACACTCTGAGGTTGCTTCTGCTCCTGATATAGCCTGCAGGCTGCCAACTACAAAGGCCTGGTTTAAAGATTAGGAGTGAATTTTCAAGTCATTTAAATTAAAGTTATACTATGCTGAATTGTTGCTTACAGTTTGTAAACACACTTGCTACTGAAAGTGAAAGTAAAAGCCAACCCCAGATTCATTCTTGTTTGGCATTTCTTCTCACTATATTTGTGTTTTCAGGCGTTGTATCTCTTTGATTCCTGCTGCTTACAGTCTGGCATCTGGTCACCACCTTTTTATAAAGCCCTGAGCTCACCTGAGCGCTGTGGGGGTACACGCCCAGAAACTTCCCAAACACAGACAATAAGAAGAAAGTAAGAAAACACAGGCAGAGGGCAGAGTCTCTGCAGATAAATACACCAGCACACACTGAGAGTGGCTCATAAGTGATGATTGAGAGGGATTATTTCTGTATGAGTCTATACACTGTTTTGAAGGAAGATCCTGCAGAGTTTATCTTTAAGGTTTTAGCTCCACATTGCTCTGCCACAGTCAATGGATTAAACCACTGAACAAGACAAATAGACTTCATTGTGGATCAGTATAATATCAGCCTGATGTCTGCAGTTTAGTGTCAACACAACTTTCACATCATAATAATCTCAGCACAGGAGGAAAAAATTGTGTCTGACCTCAGAGTCTCCAGTTCACAGTGTGGACTCTCCAGAAAATCACACAGCTGCTTCACTCCTGAATCCTGCAGCTTGTTGAAGCTCAGGTGCAGCTTTCTCAGATGGGAGGGGTTGGACTTCAGAGCTGAGGCCAGTGAAACACAGCTGATCTCTGACAAACCGCAGCTACTCAGTCTGAATAAAGAATAAATGATGCAGATAAAAATCATGAATAAAACAATCAGATGTGTTCAGGTGTTAAATGTGTAGCTCAACATTACTATGTCCTGATCAATGAGCTTTGCCCTAAACTGAGTAGAGTGACTTTGTCATTGTGTTATTGTGCTGATCCCAACAGGATGCAGGTTAAAGACTGGAAAATACAAAAAGTGAAAAACAGCTCTCATAAATATCATTGACAACGTGCTGCTACTTCAATAAAGATGGAGTGACTTCACCTCTTAAACTCTGCCAGCTCCACCAGTGGCTCCATCATCACTAACTCATGTTGTGCAGCCAAACACAAATCACTTATTTAAAGAATCATGAGGGTCAATTTAAGTTGAAATCAAGTCTTTAAAGCAGGGCTGTTAATATACTTTGATGCAGTAGAGATGCTTGACTATCAGGAATGGAGTCGTGTGAAATGTCCTGAACACAAGTATTTCAGATGTTGTCAGGAAACAACTCAGATCTTTATCTGATGACATAGTTTCTTTCGATGGCATTGCTCTGGCCTCTAGCACTACCACAAGAAATCTCGGAGTAACATTTGATCAAGATTTGTCTTTTAATTCTCATTTAAAACAAACCTCACAGACTGCATTTTTTCATCTGTGTAATATTGTGAAAATTAGGCCTATCCTGACCCGAAAAGATGCAGAAAAATTGGTCCATGCTTTTGTTACCTGGATTACTGTAACTCTCTATTATCAGATAGCTTTAGTAAATCATTAAAAACCCTCCAGCTAATTCAGAATGCAGCAGCACGTGTACTAACAGGAACTAAGAAACCAGATCATATTTCTCCTGTTTTAGCTTCTCTGCACTGGCTCCCTGTAAAATCCAGAATTGAATTTAAAATCCTACTGTTAACTTATAAAGCTCTAAATGGTCAAGCTCCGTCATATCTTAGAGAGCTCATAGTGCCATATTATCCCACCAGAACTCTGCGCTCTGAGAACGCAGGGTTACTCGTGGTCCCTAAAGTCTCCAAAAGTAGATCAGGAGCCAGAGCCTTCAGCTATCAGGCTCCTCTCCTGTGGAAACATCTTCCTGCTACGGTCCGGGAGGCAGACACCGTCTCCACATTTAAGACTAGACTTTAGACTTTCCTCTTTGATAAAGCTTATAGTTAGGGCTGGTACAGGTCAAGCCTGAGCCAGCCCTAACTATAAGCTTTATCAAAGAGGAAAGTCTTAAGTCTAGTCTAGTCTAGTCTAGTTAGGCTGACTTAGGCCTAGTCTGCCGGAGGACCCCTTTAAATACACTGGGCACCTTCTCTCTCGCTCTCGCTCTCTCTTTCTCTCTCTCTCTTTCTTTCTCTCTCATGTCCTATTACTGTATCTTGGTAACTCGGCCATTCTGGATGTCGCGAACTTGGCTTCTTCGGAGCCTTTGTGCTCCACTGTCTCTCAGGTTAACTCGTATTGCAGCGGTGCCTGGATAGTGTGACGTGTGTGGTTGTGCTGCTGCCGTGGTCCTGCCAGATGCCTCCTGCTGCTGCTGTTATCATTAGTCATTAGTCATACTTCTACTGTTAAACACATATGATTATTGTCACACATGTATACTATAAGATATTAATATATACTTTCAACATATTGTACCACAATAGCCGTAATTATTATTATATTATTACTTTGATTAATGTTGTTGTAAGCTACTGTCATTACAGTCTCTCCTGCATCTCTCTCTCTCTCTCTCTCTTTCTGTCTCATTGTGTCATACGGATTACTGTTAATTTATCATGTTGATCTGTTCTGTACGACATCTATTGCACGTCTGTCCGTCCTGGAAGAGGGATCCCTCCTCAGTTGCTCTTCCTGAGGTTTCTACCATTTCTTCCCCCGTTAAAGGATTTTTTGGGGGAGTTTTTCCTGATCAGCTGTGAGGGTCCAAAGGACAGAGGGATGTCGTATGCTGTAAAGCCCTGTGAGGCAAATTGTGATTTGTGATATTGGACTTTATAAATAAAATTGAATTGAATATATTTGTGATGCACACACAAATATTTCTTGTTGTAAATATCTGCAATTGAAATTTACAAATGTACACATGTAAAAGATTGTTACATTGATATAAGAACTTTTGAACCTGCATTTACAAAGTGCTTTCAATTTGTAAACTTCCCTGCATTTGTGTGTGGTGTTTTGAGACTTCCCTGACGTGACTCGATTCACATTTGTTTCTCAGAGGGAATTGTTTGCAGCCAATCAGATGAGTGCCTCTAACTGTGATGCCTACCTTGGTGCCGGTGCTGAGAGTCTAGAAACAATGGCAGCGCCCTCATTTCCCATCATGCCTGTCTACTGCTGATCTAGTGTTTATTTACAAGTATTGTGTTTTCTGTTAGGCCTATATGCTCCAGAATGCAAATGTGACTGTGTATTAATACAAAGTCACAGTGTTTATAATGTGTCTGTTCAGAACATGGTGGCTTATGTTGCTAATTGTCATTTTTCTGCTGGTTTAGAGTTTCAACCAACAGAGAGGTGGCTGTTACATTTCTTGAGACCAGCTGTGTTTTCTAACATAATCTGAAAAAATGTAATGTTGGGACTTATAAAGAGCAACTATTGCATTAAGTATCAAATAAAACCCTGTAAGAATATTATGATGGGATGTAAAGAGCTGTTGACATTAGCTGACAAGAATATTGAAGGTATGATTGTCTCTTTCATTCAGCCAGCCGGAGAACCAGGTGAGCTCCTCTGGTGTGTCGGTTTCAGCCCACGGGCAGCACGTTTGACACCCCTGGTTTACAGGTTAGGAGCGAATAATCCAGTAATTTTTCTGCTGAAATTAAAGTTATGTTATGCAGGATTGTTGGTTACCATTTGTAAACACGTTCAACAGCTCAGGTGTAGGTAAAAGCCAACCCCAGATACATTCTTGTTTGGCATTTCTTCTTGCTAAATTTGCATTTCTTTCAGTGTTGTATCTCTTTGATTCCTGCTGCTTACAGTCTGGCATCTGGTCCCCACCTTTTTGTAAAGCCCTGAGCTCACCTGAGCGCTGTGGGGGTACACGCCCAGAAACTTCCCAAACACAGACAATAAGAAGAAAGTAAGAAAACACAGGCAGAGGGCAGAGTCTCTGCAGATAAATACACCAGCACACACTGAGAGTGGCTCATAAGTGATGATTAAGAGGGATTATTTCTGTATGAGTCTATACACTGTTTTGAAGGAAGATCCTGCAGAGTTTATCTTTAAGGTTTTAGCTCCACATTGCTCTGCCACAGTCAATGGATTAAACCACTGAACAAGACAAATAGACTTCATTGTGGATCAGTATAATATCAGCCTGATGTCTGCAGTTTGGTGTCAACACAACTTTCACATCATAATAATCTCAGCACAGGAGTAAAAAATGGTGTCTGACCTCAGAGTCTCCAGTTTACAGTGTGGACTCTCCAGAAAATCACACAGTGGCTTCACTCCTGAATCCTGCAGGTCGTTGTCCCTCAGGTCCAGCTCTCTCAGATGGGAGGGGTTGGACTTCAGAGCTGAGGCCAGTGAAACACAGCTGATCTCTGACAAACTGCACCACCTCAGTCTGAATAAAGAATAAATGATGTAGATAAAAATCATGAATAAAACAATCAGATGTGTTCAGGTGTTAAATGTGTAGCTCAACATTACTATGTCCTGATCAATGAGCTTTGCCCTAAACTGAGTAGAGTGACTTTGTCATTGTGTTATTGTGCTGATCCCAACAGGATGCAGGTTAAAGACTGGAAAATACAAAAAGTGAAAAACAGCTCTCATAAATATCATTGACAACGTGCTGCTACTTCAATAAAGATGGAGTGACTTCACCTCTTAAACTCTGCCAGCTCCACCAGTGGCTCCATCATCACTAACTCATGTTGTGCAGCCAAACACAAATCACTTATTTAAAGAATCATGAGGGTCAATTTAAGTTGAAATCAAGTCTTTAAAGCAG
Organism: Epinephelus awoara; assembly: GCA_035609425.1. NCBI lineage: Eukaryota > Metazoa > Chordata > Actinopteri > Perciformes > Serranidae > Epinephelus > Epinephelus awoara. Next base: position 29,368,924 of record CM069315.1, on the reverse strand, counting down.
GGCTGTTAATATACTTTGATGCAGTAGAGATGCTTGATTATCAGGAATGGTGTCGTGTGAAATGTCCTGAACACAAGTATTTCAGATATTGTCAGGAATTATGGAGCAACTTTTCTTCTTTTTCTTTGTTTTTCATGGCACTTCCAGTTGTTTAGATTTTCAAGGTAGAAATGTGGGACTTTTACTCTGGAATATCTCAAAATACTGATACAGTAAAAATACTTGAGTTCTGTGTCTGTCTGTATTCTGTGTTCTGTGATGCCTACCTTGGTGCCGGTGCTGAGAGTCTAGAAACAATGGCAGCGCCCTCATTTCCCATCATGCCTGTCTAGTGCTGATCTAGTGTTTATTTACAAGTATTGTGTTTTCTGTTAGGCCTATATGCTCCAGAATGCAAATGTGACTGTGTATTAATACAAAGTCACAGTGTTTATAATGTGTCTGTTCAGAACATGGTGGCTTATGTTGCTTATTGTCATTTTTCTGCTGGCTTAGAGTTTCAACCAACAGAGAGGTGGCTGTTACATTTCTTGACACCAGCTGTGCTTTCTAACATAATCTGAACAAATGTAATGTTGGGACTTATAAAGAGCAACTATTGCATTAAGTATCAAATAAAACCCTGTAAGAATATTATGATGGGATATATCAATCAAACAAACTTTATTTATATAGCACTTTTCATACATTAAAATGCAGCACAAAGTGCTTCACAGAATTAAAAACAAACAAACAAAAATAATACATACATATTGAAAACCTGCCCCTCCCACCCCCACATATAAACACATGCACACACACACATACACACACAGTCAATATAGTCAATAACATGGCACTGAGGAACCAGGTGAGGAAAGGTCCACCTATGGGGAGCCATCCACACTGAGAGGCGCCACAGCCGACGGCCACAGGGAACGCCGCCACAGTGACCACCCTGACCCAGACAGACAGTGGTGGACTCCACACATGGTGCAGAGCCCCCAAGTCCTCTGGGCCTGAGGGATCTCCAGGGCGACATCCCCGCAGGCAGACCGGACACACCTCTCAGTGTGGAGGCCCCCCATGAGGAAACACTGGAGCTAAAAACTAAAAGACTAAAAGGCTAAAAGCAATATGATACGATAAAACAAGTAAGAGATAAAATAGTGATAAAATGCATAAAAATGTAAGATTAGGAAAAATTAAAGATTTAACAATTAAAATAATGTTACTAATAAATAAATGAAGATTTAGAAACTAAAATGCATAAAGATTTAAAAATAAATCATTTAAAAGCATTAGAAAGTAAAAATAACATATTGGAGTTAAAAGAGTAAAATAATTCAGTTAAAAGCTAACTTAAAAAGGTGAGTCTTGAGCCTCCTTTTAAAAACATCAACAGTCTCTGCAGCCCTGGGGTCCGTTTCACAAAGCAGGTTTAGTGAAAACTCAGAGTCTGTTAACCCTGAAATGAGGGAAACTCTGAGTTTTCCGTTTCAAAAAGGGAGGTAACTCAAACCAGAGAAAGAGGGGTAACTCCAGCCTGTTTCAGAGACAGAGGTAACTTAAGCTGTCGGTCAGTTACGGCAGTAACAGACTCTCTGAACCTAGGTTTTTCCTCAGTGAACCTGGAGTTTCTCTCTGTCTCCGCCCTCTTTCAGAGCCACACACTCCATTTGATTTCCTCATTCATTCAGTCAGCAGGCGAGTTTTGGCGTAGCCTAGTTCTGCCGTCTGTCATTTAAAACAATCATTAAAAAAGTCAGTATATTAGAAGTCCATTAGGCACAGTAGGTGGAGACTTTTTTCACTAACATGTCCTTTTGATAACGATCCCGTGGATGAAGGTGCAGCATTACTGTGCAGAGAATTAAATATTCACCGGCAGATGGTTATCAGACCGCACATAGATGTTCTAGCATTTCCACACAATTATCTTTTTGAGCTGCACCGTTTCACGTCACAGTCCATCATCTACATGCACAACCTAATCCATGCTTACATTTGCACCAATCGTAGTCATGCTCTCACATCCCAGCACATAGTGTGTGTTGCACTGCGTTTCTTTGCAAATGGAAGTTTTTTGTACAATGTCGGAGATGCTGAGCACTTGAGTATTAAGGCAACTGTAGGCAGGGCAGTCAGAAAAGTGTGCTCGTTTTACAGGCATCTGCCTTCTTTCTGTTGGCTGAGTAGAAGTCTGTGTTAGTTTAAATAGGCTTAATTATTTAACAGAACATGATATAGATGAGGAGACATTTATGTGTGTGAAAACAGCATTATGTTGGGGATTAAACAACTGCACAGTCAAACAGCCACTTAATATTAACTTTACAATGTAAAACGTGATCAAAATGAGGTACCCCCATGAGATTATGCCGAGGTCTTACCTGTTTGAACAATGTTTTTATATTTCGTCCTAAACTGCTGCCAAGTGCGCTTCTCCCCCTCAGGATTGCACCTAAATGAAATAAATTAATAGGCTACCATTCAAGCAGTTTTCCCCTGTAATATTATTGTGATTGCACAGGACTACATTTAAACTTATGCACTTCTTTTTGAAAACGTGTGCAAACTCGCCATATGAGCACATTAAGATTTCTAATTCTAGTGGGGTGAAAAACGCAGCCCTCCTCTTCCCCGTTGCCATGGTGACTCGTCGAATCGGGGCTCCATTGATGCTTTTTATAGTTGTGGTGCACGCGCTTAACTCCAGGTGAAACTACTCCGAGTTGATTAAACTGATTCAAACCAGCTGTTCTGGAACCGGAAACTCAGAGTTTCCTATCTCAGAGTAGATCAACTCAGAGTTCAGGATTAGACTTCGAGTTTGTTGAACCTGCTTTGTGAAACGGACCCCTGATGTTCTCCGGCAGGCTGTTCCATAAGTGAGGGCCATAATGGCTGAATGCAGCCTCCCCGTGGGTTTTCGTTCTAACTCTTGGAACAATTAAAAGGCCAGTGCCGGAGGACCTCAGGCTCCGTGAGGGTTGATATGATAAAAGCAGGTCAGATAAATAAGATAGCCCCAGACCGTTAAGACATTTAAAAAATAATAAAAGAACCTTAAAATCGATCCTGAAACACACGGGGAGCCAATGCAGCGATTCTAAAACTGGTGTAATGTGCACCAGCCCTCTGGTCCTCGTCAGCACCCGTGCGGCTGAGTTTTGGAGTAGCTGCAGGTTAGAGATGGTCTTTTTGGGAAGACCAGAGAGCAGGGCATTACAATAATCTAAACGACAGGAAATAAAAGCATGCATCAGCACCTCCGTGTAGCCTGAGTGTTAGGATTGCACTTGTGTTTTCCCTTTCCACCTGTTTCCCCCCCCCTTCTGTCAGCAGGAGCAGGCAAGGCGTGGCTTCTTCTACTCACCTGCGTGCAGTCAGCAATCATCCACTCACCTGCACACACTCTGCAATCACCCTGGTGTATATAGATCGACTCTTCCCTTCAGTCGGCGCCAGTTCGTTGTATACCCCTCGTGGTAATGTTCTCGGCCTCGGTCTTGTACCAGATCTGAATGAGATTAGTTCCTTGTATGTTCTTGGCTCCTGACTCTGTTCTCCTCTGTTGCAGCCGTCATCGCTCTGCTGCTGACCTGCCTCGCCTGCCTGCCTTCACCTGCTGCACTCCAGCCGCAACCTGCAAGCCACTCAACTGTCTGCCCCGCTCCAACTCCGACGTCCAATTCTGGAAAACTCCCCCTGCCTCTGTCAAGCTCCGTCCGTCCGACACCCCCTCCTTCTGGACCTAATTTATACTGGTACCCGCCAATGGTAGGCCAGTTGACCTGGTGGACCTGTGGCAGTCTCCCCGCCTTTCATGCCAGAGACCCGAGTTCAAAACCCACACAAGTAAAGGAACTGCTGTGAATAAATTTGTTGAACTGAGCTCTATGGGTTTTTGCATTTTTGAGTCCTCCTTTCGTTCTAGTGCACAACACTGAGAGAGAAACGGACGGACTCTAAAACTAAGCTCAGAGTCAAAAATGACGCCCAGGTTCTTCACACATTGTGAAGGTTTAAAATCTTGTCGTTTTGGTAAAAGTTTCTCTCTCTTGCCTTCAGGACCAATAATTAAAACCTCTGTTTTGTCCTGGCTGAGCTGCAGGAAATTCTCTGCCATCCATGAATTGACATCTAAAATACAGTTAAAAAGGGCATCAATTGGCCCTGAGTCATCAGGAGACACGGCCACGTACAGCTGTGTGTCATCTGCGTAGCTGTGGAAGCTGATGCCGTGCCTCCTGATGACGTCCCCAAGGGGAAGCATGTATAGATTAAGAATAATTGGACCTAAAATTGACCCTTGGGGCACCCCACACCTAATTTCATGTGTTCTGGAGGAACATGTATCCATACTTACAAAGAAACATCGATCTGTGAGATAAGAGCGAAACCAGTTAAAAACAGTACCAGAGAGGCCAACCAGGTTTCTGAGTCTGTTGAATAAAATGTGATGGTCTACTGTATCGAAGGCGGCGCTTAGATCCAGTAGAACCAAGACTGTGAGTTTTTGTGAATCAACATTCATCCTGATATCATTTAAAATCTTTAAAAGGACTGTCTCGGTACTGTGGTTCATCCTAAAACCAGACTGATATTTCTCTAAAATACCGTTTCTTTTTAAAAAGTCATTAACTTGGTTAAAAACCAGTTTTTCTAAAATCTTACTTAAAAACGGTAAGTTGGATACAGGTCGGTAATTATTAAAAATGTTGGGATCTAAATTACTCTTCTTCAGAAGGGGCTTCACCACTGCTGTTTTGAAGGCAGTGGGGAAGACACCCGTCTGAAGAGAGTAATTCACTATATTTAAAATCTGTTCCTCAAAGAATCCATAAAATGTTTTTAAAAGCGATGTGGGAGTAGGATCTAAAAGGTAGGTTGTTGGGTTTACCTGGGAGAAAACTCGACCAAGTGTCCTTGCATCAACCAGGGCAAAACTCTCCAGTGTTTCCTCAGGTAAAAGCAATGATCCAGGTGTGCTAAAAATTTTATTCTGTTGGGATAAAAGACTGGACCTGATATCATCGATTTTACTTCTGAAGTGGTCTGCAAAGTCCTCGCAGAGGGTGTCTGTTGATATGTTGGATGGTTTATTAAAATTGGTGCTGGTTAAAAGATCGAAGGTGGAGAAAAGAAATTTGGGGTTGTTTTTATGATCAGAAATGAGTTTTGAAAAGTGGGATATTCTTGCCTGTTTGACTGTTTTATTGTAGGATTTGAGATGTTCATGTAAAATTTCAAAATGAACTGTCAATTTGGTTTTTCTCCACCTCCTCTCTGCACTCCTGCATTTTCTTTTCAGTCTTTTCTCCACGGGGGTGTGGGTTTTGTTTTTATGGTTTTGGTTAAAAGTGGAGCCACTGAGTCAAGTGTTGACATTAATTTACTGTTAAAATTGTCCACAATAAAATCCCAAGGTGCAGGTAAAATCTCTGCAGGAGTGCTCTGTAAAATCTGGATAAAATTTGCAGCCACTTCAGAAGTTAGGTAGCGTTTCCTCACTGTTCTCACCGGGGCCTCCTGATGGCTAAAACTGGTGATGTTAAAATACACACAGTAGTGGTCAGACACAGCCAGGTCGACAACAGAGGACACACCAGTGGACAGGCCATAGGTTATGACCAGGTCCAGGGTGTGTCCTCTGTTGTGAGTTGGCTGTGACACGTGCTGTTTAAAATCCATGCAGGTTAAAAGGTTTAAAAATTCTCTGGACATTGTATCCAAGGTATTATCAACATGTAGATTAAAATCACCAGTTATTAAAATTCTGTTGTATGTGGTGTGTATGATTGATAATAATTCTGAAAAATCAGTGATAAAAGAGGTGGAATGGTGGGGTGGTCTGTAAACTGTGATGCAAAGAATAGGAGGACTGCTAAAAACAAAGGCATGATGCTCAAATGATGTGTAACTGTTAAAAGAAACTTCAGTAGAGTGCAGTGAATTTTTAGTGATTGAAGCAGTTCCGCCTCCTCTTTTACCCCCCCTAGTAGAAAATAAAAAATTAAAATTTGGTGGGCAGGCCTCGGTGAGAACAATAGGTGCGTCAGTGCCAAGCCATGTCTCTGTTATAAGAATACTGTCCAACTTGTTATCTAAAATCAGGTCATTTATGATAAAAGATTTATTTCAAAGGGAGCGCACGTTCAGCACGGCCAGGTTAATGTTCGTGCTGACGGTGCGCTCCTGCGGTGAGTGTGAAGCAGATGTGACGGGAACTAAGTTTTGGGGGTTGCTATTGATCCATGGTGAAGCTGGTCTGTTAAATCTGTTTGAAATTCTGACTGGGATGGATATGGATGTGGCAGTGGGCTGGGGATGAACCAGAGAGGAAACCAGGGGGGCGTGTGCTTCTGATTTGCATAGCTGTCAGTCACATGGGGCACACTGAACAGCGTGCTGAATGTTAGCTGCTAACATGCAGCTGCCCATCAGCTCTGTAAAAAGAGGACCGGTTCCAAAACAAGTTAAAATTGTCAATAAAAGTGGATCCATAAGTGCTACAGGCAGCCTGGACCCATGTATTGAGGGAGAGGAGCCGGCTGAAGCGTTCTGCTCCGCGGGACAGTGTTGGCAGGAGACCGCTGATAAAACTGACTTACCACAGTTTTTAAAGAGGTTAAAAAGAGCAACAAAATCCATTTTTGTCAGCTCTGATTGCCGGCGGGCCGTGTCGTTTGTGTCTGCTTTTACAAGCTGGGGGTCCACATCGGTGTGCATATTATCCGAAGATGTAGCCATAAGCTATTGCTGTGCTGTCAGCTGGCGGAAGTTTTCCCACCTGTCAAGCAGGCCGTGTCTGGCTGTTAAAACCCCTAATGCTTGGACATCCAGTGATTAAAATAACGTCTGATTAAAAGAGATAAATAAAAACAAAATTAAAAACAATTGATGTCCAAGCAGATATCTTAAAAGTCACTCCAAAGCTAAAAAAAATCAGTTTAGAATCGTGGGTTAGAGAGAGCACAGACAGGCAGCTACAGACGCCGACACATGCGCAGACAGCTGTTGTTGTCATTAGCTGACAAGAATATTGAAGGTATGATTGTCTCTTTCATTCAGCCAGCCGGAGAACCAGGTGAGTTCCTCTGGTGTGTCGGTTTCGGCCCATGGGCAGTACATTTGTGTGACGCCCCTCCCAGTGTCTTTGAGAATGTTTCAGCCAGTCTCATCAGGCAGTTGGCTGACATGGGAGGGTCGTTACCTTGATTAGGCTCACCTGGGCTTCCAAGCTATAAAAGCTGCCTAATCTGTTGACTTGGTCTCTCCCTTCCTTTTAGCTGACATCCACTGAGCATCTTTGGTTTTGGTTTGCACCTTCAACATCTCCACATGGCTTTCATGACTGACTTTGCTGATGTACAAACTCCATTGATTACTTAAGTTCATTTTAGTTTAATAAATTTGGCTTGTTTTAAGTAAATCTTTTGTATGGACTCCTTGTCACATACTCTGAGCCAGTTTGTGACAGTTTGACACCCCTGGTTTACAGGTTAGGAGCGAATAATCCAGTCATTTTTCTGCTGAAATTAAAGTTATGTTATGCAGGATTGTTGGTTACTGTTTGTAAACATGTTCAACAGCTCAGGTGAAGGTAAAAGTGCTATACAAATAAAGTTTGATTGATTGATTGATTGAAAAGCCAACCCCAGATTACTTCTTGATTGTGCCCAGAAACTTCCCAAACACACAGGCAGAGGGCAGAGTCTCTGACCATGTTAATTACAAAACGTGCACACAGAAATAGTAATGTTTGTTCAGTCATTGTGTTTATAGACTTAACAAACATCAGATTAGTCTAAACGGTGATATAGCGACGTGAAAAATGTGACATATATATGTATATAGTGAAACTGCTGGTTTTTTATACTGCTGCTGCTTCTTCTACTTTTTCACATCATAATAATCTCAGCACAGGAGTAAAAAATGGTGTCTGACCTCAGAGTCTCCAGTTTACAGTGTGGACTCTCCAGAAAATCACACAGCAGCCCCACTCCTGAATCCTGCAGCTTGTTGTTGTAGCTCAGGTCCAGCTCTCTCAGATGGGAGGGGTTGGACTTCAGAGCTGAGGCCAGTGAAACACAGCTGATCTCTGACAAACTGCAGCCCCTCAGTCTGAATAAAGAATAAATGATGCAGATAAAAATCATGAATAAAACAATCAGATGTGTTCAGGTGTTAAATGTGTAGCTCAACATTACTATGTCCTGATCAATGAGCTTTGCCCTAAACTGAGTAGAGTGACTTTGTCATTGTGTTATTGTGGATCATCATGATGTCAGCCTTCTACAGATAATCCAGTCATTTTTCTGCTGAAATTAAAGTTGTTATGCAGGATTGTTGGTTACCATTTGTAAACACGTTCAACAGCTCAGGTGAAGGTAAAAGCCAACCCCAGATTCATTCTTGTTTGGCATTTCTTCTTGCTATATTTGCATTTCTTTCAGTGTTGTATCTCTTTGATTCCTGCTGCTTACAGTCTGGCATCTGGTCACCACCTTTTTATAAAGCCCTGAGCTCACCTGAGCGCTGTGGGGGTACACGCCCAGAAACTTCCCAAACACAGACAATAAGAAGAAAGTAAGAAAACACAGGCAGAGGGCAGAGTCTCTGCAGATAAATACACCAGCACACACTGAGAGTGGCTCATAAGTGATGATTGAGAGGGATTATTTCTGTATGAGTCTATACACTGTTTTGAAGGAAGATCCTGCAGAGTTTATCTTTAAGGTTTTAGCTCCACATTGCTCTGCCACAGTCAATGGATTAAACCACTGAACAAGACAAATAGACTTCATTGTGGATCAGTATAATATCAGCCTGATGTCTGCAGTTTAGTGTCAACACAACTTTCACATCATAATAATCTCAGCACAGGAGTAAAAAATGGTGTCTGACCTCAGAGTCTCCAGTTTACAGTGTCTGCCTTTCATAACCAACTGTTCAGCCATTTGGAAAGACACAACATTTCTGAAAACACTGAAAGCTTTATAACTTCAGCCAAGGATTTATATTATATATATCCAAAAACAAACAAAAACCTACATAAGCAAGTGAACTGACCTCAGAGTCTCCAGTCTACAGTTTGGACTCTCCAGTCCAGCACACAGCTGCTTCACTGCTGAATCCTGCAGGTCGTAGTTGTCACTCAGGTCCAGCTCTCTCAGATGGGAGGGGTTGGACTTCAGAGCTGAGGCCAGTGAAACACAGCTGATCTCTGACAAACTGCAGCCCCTCAGTCTGAATAAAGAATAAATGATGTAGATAAAAATCATGAATAAAACAATCAGATGTGTTCAGGTGTTAAATGTGTAGCTCAACATTACTATGTCCTGATCAATGAGCTTTGCCCTAAACTGAGTAGAGTGACTTTGTCATTGTGTTATTGTGGATCATCATGATCATCCAAATGTCACCACAACATTCATTCACCTGTTCATATCAACACAGATTAACAACATGCTGCTGATCTCAGTCAAGTCTGTATTTAGAGGATCAATATCAAATCAGACACGTTGGACTAAAAACTGTTCATTCATTCATTTCTTACATGACCTTCATACTGTATTTGTATATGGAATAAAAAGCAGAGGGACACATTTGTTCCAGTTTGTTCAACAGCCACATGCACATTAAAAGAGTTATTGGTGGCAGTAAATATTCCTCCTGTCCATCCTGAGTGTGAAGTGGTCTCTTCTTAACTCAGCTACACTGTAAGAAATGTCTTCATAAGTTCAGATGAAACTAATATGAAGCTTCAGCAGTCTGAGTTATCCAAATCAAGAGGGTGTGGACCAAAGTTACAGACTGTTTAGCACCAAACTCCCTCTTTGAGTTACTGTTCCTCCTCTGCAGCTCAACAAGAAAAACACTGTCACACACTAAATACTGACTGTAACTCAGACGTCTGAAGCCTCATATTAGTTTAAACTGAACTTTGACACAGAACAAGACTGTGGATTTTGTCCTCCATCTGGTAACACTGGAGTCAGGTTATAAAGGGGCTGCTTCACAGACAGTATGGACAGAAGGAATGATGACAGACATCAACTACAAACACAAACACACTTTGCACTGGCATTAACCAGGCCGCCCTCGCATGATTATGGCTAGTCCAAAACGCAGCAGCTCGTCTTTTAGCAGGAACTCACAAGCATGACCACATTACCCCCGTCCTCGCCTTCCTCCACTGGCTCACTGTTCATTTTAGGATTAATTTTAGCTTTTTACTGTTTGTTTTTAAGTCGTTAAATGGGTTGAAACCTCAGCACATTGCGGACTTCATACATGTCTACACCCCCTCGAGAGCACTGAGGTCCCCTGATCAGCTGAAAACTAGGGGTGGCCGTGTCTTTTCAGTGGCAGCTCCTAAATTATGGAATGAGCTACCATCCCACGTCAAAATGGCCCCCACCCTAGAAACTTTTAAATCCCGTTTTAAGACTCACTTTTATTCCTTGGCTTTTAATCCAGCATGAGAGTTGTGTGGTCTCTGTCCTTGTTTGTCTTCTCTTCTTTCTGAATCACTGGTTGGTTGCCTTGTGTTTTATGTATTTTTAGTGCTTTTATTTACTTTTCATTTTACTGTGGTATTTTTTCAGACATTTATATTTTTTAACATTTGATTTTTATTTATGTATCTACTGTGTTATTTAAATTTGTTGTGCAGCACTTTGGTAACCTTGTTGTATTTTAAAATGTGCTACAAATAAAGCGGATTGGATTGGACTGTGACCAGTGGGGCTGTCCCTCCTGACCAGAGATGGGGGACTCAAGTCACATAACTTGACTTGAGTCAGACTCAAGTCGCAAATATGATGACTTGAGACTTGCTTGACTATCGTTGATAAAAGACTTGACTTGACTTTGACTTTGTATTCATGACTTGTAACTTGACTTTGACTTCAGACAGATGACTCGAAAGGACTTGGCTTTAATTCAATATTAAAGGCACGCTAAGCATCGTTGGGTGTCACTTCTGTTTACGTTCAACAGTGTTATCAAACACAACAGAGCTAGCTCGCCCACAAAATATGTCCTTACTGCTCGTCCGTAGTGATCCAAGTGTCCTGAAGCCCCGAAATAAAAATTTGTTTGGGAAAACATCAATTGAATCTGTCTTTAGCGTCATTCAGAGCTCTACGGTGCAAGCATTTTACTCGACTAAAAATAATTTTGTGCAAGCAAAAGAAATCATTCAGGAGCAGCTGTGCGAGTACAGATTTCAACCAGAAGCAGAAACGAAAGGTGAATCTTGACGGTTGTGAATTGAACTGGGGTCACAGACAGGAATACGGCGGAGCACTATGGCCACTGAAAGATAACAGTTTACCAGCGACCAAGAAGCCCAGCTCCAGGTCCAATAATTTCCTCTTTGTTTGTGTCATGACTGCCCAGAAGTACCTGAACAGCCGAGCCGTATGTGACATGTCAGAGGAGAAACCCTAACACCGGAGCCTCCTTTATCAGCTCACCTGGAGGGATGTCAGCTTACAGGCCTTAACTACAAAATGCAGCCCAGGGTTAGACAGCCAGCTGGCGGCAGACACTTTTACAATTTTCAGTGTTTGTCAGTGCTCCACAGTGACTGTTAGCTCCCAGCCCACTGTGGGTCTGTGAGGGAATGGACTAAAATATACCAACCAGGCTGCATGATGTGTCTGGTTTGTGCACTGAAGGGACTGTTCTTAACTTATCAGAGGAGGAGGGGGCTGGTTGATTTTTATTTTATTTATCTGTTTTAATTTGATCCCCACTGTAGCCACAAATATTTTTCCTTGAGCTTTTCGAAGTGACTGGTGGAAAATGCATGACCCTTCACCATGAATTAGGTTTTTAAAACTGGGGTTCATCTGATGAACTCAGCTAAACGTGTCAGGCGACCCAACCAAAAATGCAAGTGGACTAAAGACATCCTTTGTGTCTAATAGTAGAGCAGTGGGCCTAATGTAGCCTGTGTGTGTGTGTGTGTGTGTGTGTGTGTGTGTGTGTGTGTGTGTGTGTGTGTGTGTGTGTGTGTGCTGGGCCCTTATCACACACATGACAGAGGAGAGGGTGGCTCCAGAGGAGCCTTTGTATTTTGTTGTTTTACTATTACATGTGTTTATTTTAACAGTTTCTTTTAATCTTCACTGCCCTCCCAGATTTCTTTCTGTGCTGCTAACCTTTTTTGCTCCTAGTGTCCTGTCCTGTTTGAACTCTGTTTTTAGCCTCATTGTAGCCTGTAACTGCCTCTCTGGGCACCGCGTTCATGAGTGCGCGCTTGCTTTAGCTGGTCTTGTGCTGGCTGGTTGGTGCAGCCTGGACCCAAATGTTTTTGTTGCCATTTGTGGAGCCTGGGCTGCCTACAGAGACGGGACTTTTTCACAGCATATTCAGAGGACATGTAGCCAGAGGATCATCAGGAGATGTTTGCTGTTTGTGACACATGACTTGACTCGTGACTTGCTTGACTTATAGCAGGGACTTGACTTGCTTGATTCTCACCACAATTAACTTGAGGCTTGTGACTTGCACATGTGTGACTTTCCCCCATGTCTGCTCCTGACTAAGGTAACAGAACAGGAACTAGATCATCTCGTATTGTGCCAAACTTTAGTGGATCATAAGACATTATGTATGGAATTAATCTGTAGATGCTCCATTTCAAAATAAGACCAAAGTTTTCTATCAACCACAAGAGATCATTGAGCATATAGTCATAAATGTCACACAAAATATGAGGCTGACTGGTCCAGTAGTTTGTGAGGGTTAGACAGCGTCTGAGATGCTTGCTGTCTACACAGGGCTTTAAACACATGACATTAACATAGGACATATCAAAGTGCTTGACTTATATATAACATTTACTAAAGTGCTGGACGTAATCTTCAGAGTCTGTTATAATAACATGTATGCCTCTGTGCACCAGTCAAGTTTCTCATTACATCCATGTCTGTAAACACATGGACGCTTCACATCCATTGTCCCCCGACAGCACAGAAGATCTATACAATCAGCACAGTTTCAAGGTGGACACCCAGGATCAGTGTCACCAACTCAGTCTCTGACCAAATGTCTCCCCTTCTGTTCCTGAGATATGACGTTTAATAATGACCAGAGAAGAGTTTGATGCAGAACATGATGATGTCACAGTGAAGTTGACCTTTGACCTTTTGGATATAAAATGTCATCATTCATTATTTTATCCTGTTAGACATTAGTGTGAAGTTTTGTCATCATTAGCATATGAATTCTTAAGTTATGGCCAAAAACACATGTTGTGAGGTCACAATGATCTTGACCTTTAATCTTTAATCTTATGTGACGTTAACATGAAAACAAAGAAACCTCAGAACCTCAGGAATCTTAAATTCTGTTTGGATAAATCTCAAACTTGATGGTGTCTAAATGTTCTAAATGATCATTTCTCTGCCTTTCATAACCAACTGTTCAGCCATTTGGAAAGACACAACATTTCTGAAAACACTGAAAGCTTTATAACCTCAGTCAAGGATTTATATTATATATATCCAAAAACAAACAAACAAACACCTACATAAGCAAGTGAACTGACCTCAGAGTCTCCAGTCTACAGTTTGGACTCTCCAGTCCAGCACACAGCTGCTTCACTCCTGAATCCTGCAGGTTGTTGTGACTCAGGTCCAGCTCTCTCAGATGGGAGGGGTTGGACTTCAGAGCTGAGGCCACGACTTCACAGTCAGTCTCTGAGAGTCCACACCAACTAAAGCTGACATGACACATATATTAGAAAATCTGTTATTGTCAAAGAGACACTTTATATTTACTTTATGGATTTGATGATAAAACAGTTTGAAATATCCTGTTTTGATGGACTGAAAATAGTTAAGAATAAAAAAAGAACACAAAGAATTCAAACTAATTAAAAGCTGATTCATGAGCAGAATTACTGCCTCGTGGTCGTATGCTTCACCAGTCAAGTTACACTTACAGTTTACATCCATGTCTGTCCAGACTCATATGTGTCCATGACAGTAGACAATGATTCAAATATGGATGTTGCTGCAAAGAAGCTACTTATTCTAAAACACAGACGCTTCACACACATCTTCAACCCGACAGCACAGAAGATCTATACAATCAGCACAGTTTCAAGATCAGTGTCACCAACTCAGTCTCTGACCAAATGTCTCCCCTTCTGTTCCTGAGATATGACGTTTAATAATGACCAGAGAAGTGTTTGATGCAGAACATGATGATGTCACAGTGAAGTTGACCTTTGACCTTTTGGATATAAAATCTCATCACTTCATTATTTTATCCTGTTAGACATTAGTGTGAAGTTTTGTCATCATTAGCATATGAATTCTTAAGTTATGGCCAAAAACACATATTTTTGTGAGGTCACAGTGATCTTGACCTTTAATCTTTGACCACCAAAATCTAATCAGTTCATTGTTGAGATGAAGTAAACATTTGTGCCAAACTTGAAAAAATCCCCTGGCGGCTCTCTTGAGAAATCATTTTCACGAAAATGGACGGACGACCTGAAAACATAATGGGTCTCATTCATGAAAAGTGAGTAAATATGTGTGTAGATTTGCACATAAAAGCCTACTCTGCTAAAAACCTACTCCGGATTCAGGAACGCCGTGGGAAACTCAGATTTGATCGTAAACACGTGTGTATGATCATGAATGCCAATCCATCGTAAAGTGACAGCGCGCTCCCGGTAATCAGCAATTAGCATAAATCTCCGCCCATGAATAGCCAATGACCACCATATAAGAAGGTGTAGGTGCTTCCTGTTGACCTGTCAGTCATGGCACAGAGAAAGAAAGAGAGATTTTTTCCGAAGCGGAGATCGAAATAATTTTGGGTGAAGTGGACTTAAGAAAAAACATTTTATTTTCTTCAGTTAGTAGCTAGTGGTGTGGCAGGGACAGGCAAAGCGAAGGCCTGGAGGGAGGTGACAGATGCTGTTAATGTTGTCTCTGTAGTACAAAGAACCATGTCAGAGGTGAAGCGTAAATGGTTTGATATGAAACTGGAGGCAAAGAAACGCATAAGCACACACACAAAAATACAGCAGTCACCAAACAAACAGAAGATTCATTTGTGGGGTTCTGAATGAAGTGGGAACGGGAAACCAGAGAAGTTTTGTGCACAATGGATAAACTAAATCAGTGATGGCTGTCGGAATGTAGAGCTATTTAACATTTATTTTATCAAATGATACGGATAACATATAGCCTACAGCAGTCTGTATGCATCGTCTTCAAATTATTTGAATCTTAATAGCCTAAAGCTCTGTTTGATACAACGTAAATTAATCATTTTCAAATCAGATTTATTCATTCAAACGATCGTCCTCCTTCCACCTGCTGCCCCTGCTGAACCCAGGCACCGAGGCCGAAGAGGCTGTGATCCGGCTGTCCTTACGGATATTTTTATTATCATCATTCAACGTGTAGAAAGGATGTGTAATCTATTGAGTGGATTTAAGTAGATAATTCACAATCATGAACCTAATCTGGATCTTAAACCTGCTAATTGCCAAATAATTTAACTAAATGTGTTATATTTTTTATATTTTGTCATGTTTACATTACGTGTTTCAAAGGCATCTGTGTCTTGTGTACATAACAGAGCGCAATACAAATTAAAATTGTCATTTCCAATAGTGAAAATCAATATTTATGTGCTTTCCTAAATTTAAACAAGCACTACGAGTGGTCAGGAGCAGGAGTAGATTTTGTTAGTAACTATGAAAAGATCGGAGCTATTAAAATATTGATGTGGACATGCACGTAAATTTCCGTCTGTGAACAGTTTACACACAAATTCCTTCTGCTCACGTTTCATGAATGAGACCTAATGTCTCCAGTCACGGCTATCTCCGGCACAGAGGCATAAAACATAGAATGTAAAGTTTCAGCTTTAGAATAAATAACACACACTGACCATTATATGACGCTTGTCTTGAGTTATGCGGCTGTAAAACAGTGGACGTGTCATTTCCTATAAATTCTTCACAATAAAAGTCCCATGTTGTTTTGTTTTTTTAGCTTTGTTTAGCTTTTATTGTGAAGCAGCCAAAGCAGAAAATATTGGCTTTTCATCTGCAGTGACTTCATACGAATCTTATCCGCCTGACAGCGAACATGAAACGGTAAAATAAGGCAGATATCTGAAAGTACAAACAGCAACGCAGGAGAGAAACTAAACTTCAAACCACAGAGATTCAGTTCAAAGATACAAAACTTGTGAACACACAGACACTTTGAAAACTCTGGGCTGCTGCACAGACACCAGTTGAGCCTCAACACACGCTTGTTGGAGGGGGCGGAGCCTGTCAGCTTCAGCTCCACTAGTTTGGAGTCCACATGTGTCTGTCTTTGGTTTTAGGTGGATTCCAATAAGAAATGACACGTTTGGAAGATTTTATTCCACTTACAGTGATGTAACCAGAGGCTGTTAACTCAAGTAACGTCACCTGTGTGGGTCGAGGAGGAGGGAGAGAAACGCAGCCCAGCGACAGGAAAACACAGTAAAGACTCTCACACTGAGCTCAAATCAAAGCAGTGCACATAAACAAGGTAAATAACATCAATAAAATATGTGCTTTCTTTAAGGGGGGGGGGGGTCCCACTGATAGAGGAAACACTTGATAGCAACTGGGATTGTTCCACAGCACATCAGTCAACACATGGATGCATAGGGAAACAGGAGCCAGTGAATGGTTGTCATTTAGAAATGACATCACATAGACGTATGAATCCAGATCATTAATGGTGCAGTCCTAATGGGCGTGTGAGTGTGAAAGAATATCAACCTGTCCTTAAAGTCCAAGATGTTTCCAGTGCAGACTATTTATTTGCTTATTGTTGCAGTCTAAAGGTCTGTGACTTCAAATGATTATGTGACGTTAACATGAAAACAAAGAAACCTCAGAACCTCAGGAATCTTAAATTCTGTTTGGATAAATCTCAAACTTGATGGTGTCTAAATGTTCTAAATGATCATTTCTCTGCCTTTCATAACCAACTGTTCAGCCATTTGGAAAGACACAACATTTCTGAAAACACTGAAAGCTTTATAACCTCAGTCAAGGATTTATATTATATATATCCAAAAACAAACAAACAAACACCTACATAAGCAAGTGAACTGACCTCAGAGTCTCCAGTCTACAGTTTGGACTCTCCAGTCCAGCACACAGCTGCTTCACTCCTGAATCCTGCAGTTTGTTGCCACTCAGGTCCAGCTCTCTCAGATGGGAGGGGTTGGACTTCAGAGCTGAGGCCACGACTTCACAGTCAGTCTCTGAGAGTCTACTGAATCTAAATCTGACATGACACATATATTAGAAAATCTGTTACTGTCAAAGAGACACTTTATATTTACTTTATGGATTTGATGATAAAACAGTTTGAAACATCCTGTTTTGATGGACTGAAAATAGTTAAGAATAAAAAAAGAACAGAAAGAATTCAAACTAATTAAAAGCTGATTCATGAGCAGAATTATGGGGTGCCATTTGTAAAGTGGCTCACGCTGAAAATAACATCAACATTTTGCCACATTTAGCTTTAAACAATGTTTAAAAAAGTGTTGTGAATTTTTTAACGCCACTTTTTATCACATTTACAGCAATATTTGTTAACCTAGTAATATATCAAATAGTTAAATCTAAATATCAAAGGGCCAGTGTGTAATATTTGGCATGGTTTATTGTCAATCTGAATCTGATTCTGAATATTCTACCCATTAATATGTTTATATAAGTGTATAATCGCTATAAAATAAAATTTGTTTGGTTTTCGTAGTCTTATAATTATGCTTTTATATACGTATATAGCAAGGGCCTTGCTTTAGAGAGGTCGCCATCTTGCGCCGCCATGTATGTACAGCAGACCGAGTGGACAATCCAGTCAGCCAGAGAACGCGTTTCACGTGTATAAATAAACCAACGAAGACAGCGGGAGGAAGGAAGAAGGAGGAGGAAACAGCAGAGTGTTAGTAGTTGGTCGATAGAGAGTAGTGAAAAGTTTTTTTAGTTATAAAGTTTGCGAATGGACCACACTTACCATTCAACAGGAGAGAATGAACCTGAACCGTCATCTGCAAGGAAAAGAAGATGTAACTTCACTCCTTGTGATGCACTCTCTGCTGATATATCTCCCCAACGATGGCAGCAGTAGCACCGAATCCCATTCTGAGCAGCAAAATGGGAGCAGAGGATTCAGCCTCTCTCCTCGCCCGCTCAGCATCAAACACATGGATTTCCTCATCTGTGTGCTCCGGCTCAAACAGGTATGGCTCTGGGTCTGTGTCTGCTACAAGAAACTCTTCAAAATCGTGTTCAAAGTCGTCCATTGCAGCTGCTACAGTCCGGAGATATGGCTAGGCTAAATAAATAGCTGAGCTCTGTTTACAGGCTTCGCTGGCGGCAGATTAAAACAATGGCATCTCCTTTACTCCCAACTTTTTGATAATTACTAACCAATCGGGATTGAATTGAAGTACTCTAAAACTTTACAGCGGTAAAGAAAGATTTTTAAAGCAGAGCAGAAGGAAATTAAAAGACACTATCATGATAGACATTAAGGACTTCCGATTGGAGTTTAAAGCTCATTGTGTGGAGACTGAGAGAGATATCAAGAAAATAATAGAACAAACTACAGAGCTGCGGCAAAAACTGGAGAGAACGGACAGCAGAGTTCACGAAATTGAACACAGAGTCAGAGAAATGCAAGACCAACAAATATTCCGACAAAAGACAAACGAATGCTTGACGACCAGGAAAAAGAAATGGAGACACAGATGGACTACCTTTAAGTCCAGACAAAATGATATCCGCATGTACAATGTGCCAGAGAAAAC
This sequence comes from Epinephelus awoara, assembly GCA_035609425.1. Lineage (NCBI taxonomy): Eukaryota > Metazoa > Chordata > Actinopteri > Perciformes > Serranidae > Epinephelus > Epinephelus awoara. The sequence continues at coordinate 29,350,084 of CM069315.1, read as the reverse complement.
AGAGGGGGAAGATATGACACGTTTTCTCACTAACCTTTTCAAAGAGACACTGAAATTGACGGGAGAATTTAATATTCTCCAGGCACATCGCATTCAGAGAGATAATACAGAACAAGCCAGGCCGATTTTTGTAAACTTTATGAATTATGATACAAAGAAAAGACTACTACAAGCGGCATGGGCAAAGAAAGTGACCCTGGAGGAAACGTGGATCTTCTTCGACCATGATTTTACAACAAGAGTGAAACAGCAGAGAGCTATGTATAAACCCATGAGGGACCAACTGAGGAAGAAAAATATTAATCACATTGCCCCAGCAAAGCTGAAAATCTTTAATGACGACGGATCGACAACAACATATGACAACCCAGAGACAGCTGCTGAAATATGAACAATATGAAATCAAATAATGGGATAAATTGGTCTGGTCTTTCTCTCTCTCTGTCCCTCCTTCTGTCTCTCTCTCTCTCTCTCTCTCTCTCTGTCTCTCTCTCTCTGTCTCTCTCCCTCATCCTCACCCCTATCCTTCCCTATCTATGTGATTAATGTAGCCTTTATTGACAATTTACCGTTTGTTTTTGGGGGTTTTTCTCTCCTTTTCAGTTCAATACGCTAAATGCTTTTATCTCTTTCTTATTTGGTATTAAGCCCAAGTTTAATACTTGACTGTATAGGTCGCGTTTAGTATGTTTTATGTTTAGTTTTCTATTATCCTATGAATACTAGTAAGGAAAGCTAAATAAGGGGGAATATTCCTTGGCCTAGAGTTTCAGAATGAAAGTTAAATGAGAGTGTCTTTTGATGAATACAGGTATATGGGAAAGTTGAGAAGGGAAGAGAAGCATTGACTATGGAAATACTAAAGAAATGTGATTTTAATGAGAGCAGATTACATTATTTACTGTTAAGCTATGGAGTTAGAAATGTACTTATTTTCTCTCTTCCTCTATACTTCTGTTTAATGATAATTTAGAATACCTACCTCATTTTTTTTTTTTAATTTTTAATCTCTATTTCTATTTTTATTTTAATTTCTCCTGTTCTGGTTTTGGGATAAGGAATGAAAAAAATATTGAATAAATATAGAAAGTATTATTTACTTTTTTATTTATCGATTAAGCAAGAGGTAAAAGAGAAATAGACAAAATATATTTTTTGAGGTTTACTTATTGTGTGTGTGTGTGTGTGTGTGTGTGTGTGTGTGTGTGTGTGTGTGTGTGTAGGTGTGTGTGTGTGTGTGTGTGTGTGTTTCATTTTGCTTATCAGATCAGAAGAGTAGACATTTCAACTTAGCTCAGAGGAAAGAAAAGCGTTTAAAGGAAATGGGAGGAAAGGAATTTGCCTTCTAATTTGGAGCATACATATATTCTTTTTTCTTTGTAGTGTTCATGAGTAGAACACAGACTATCCATGCAATGAGATGTGCGTAGAGAAAAACCAGCTACCTCCGTTCTATGGTAGCTTATCAGGAAGCCGACTGCACCATTGATACGATGTTCATGATAATATTTCACATGTGGGATTGTTGTTTTACTGTTTTTTGTTGTTTTAGGTTTTGCTTAAACTTTTCAGGGCTGAATAACTGCACAGAGGGTCTGCGATCCTGCCCAAGTTCTCGTAAGAATGAATACTTAAATTTGGTTTTGGTATAAATCTCCTGAAAATCAGGGATGACTTAAATATTATTTCTCAGAATGTAAATGGTCTTAATAACTGCATTAAGAGAAAAAAAAATTCTACAACTGAAAAAAGAAAAGGGAGATATACCGTTTCTCCAAGTAACACATTTAACACAAGAGGAACATAAGTTGGTTTTGTTCTCCTTATATAACTCATCAAGGACAAGTATAGTGAGCATTATACATATATCATTTCAGAAGATAAACAGTATAATGCATAAGGAAGGAAGGTTTGTTTTAGTGATGGGCAGGACAGAAAACATTGAAATAACATTTAGAAATATTTACTATCCTTCAGACGAAGGCACTGATCTTATGAACCAAATTCTAGATTTAATAGTGACACATGGAAAAGGAATAATTATTATTGGAGGCAACTTGAATCTTGTTTTAAATTCTACAGATTCAACGTCAGGGCATAAACATAAAGCGGAAAAAAATGCAAATGTCTTAAGGAAAGCATGTAGAGAGTTAGGCATGTCAGATGTATGGAGAACACTTCTCCAAGAACAAATAATTATACATATTATTCTAATAGACATTCAACAAATAATAGATTGGACTACTTCTTCATGTTTAATAAAGACATAGCAACCATTAAAAAATGCACTATTGGAACAGTAACGCTATCACATCACGCTACAGTCACCTTAACAGTCAGATTAAACTCAAGGAAAGGAATATATGTATGGAGGATGAATAATTCCCTCTTACAAGACGGAAGTTTAGAAGAGACATTCAAAAAAACCTTTACTGAATATTTGAAACTAAATGACACAGAGAAAATTAACAATACAATTTTATGGGAGGGGGGAAAGCTGTCTTGAGGGGAGAAATAATGAAGTACTCATCAGTAAAGAAAAGACAACGAGAACAAATTAAGATGGAACTCGAATTACAAATAAAGGTACAAGAGGACAAACATAAAAAATCACGCGATCTGAAATTAAATAAACAGCTGAAGAAATGTACAAAAGCCCAGTTGCTCAAGTAAGAGTTAATGGGACCCCATCAAGACGCTTTCATATACATAAAGGAACCAGACAAGGAGATCCACTGTCCACATCAATTTTTAATCTATGTATGGAACCTCTTGCAGAAGCAATCAGGCAGCAAGATGAAATAAAGGGTTTGCTTATAGGCCAGGAATGTCATAAACTAGCACTTTATGCAGATGATGTTATACTTTATCTGACTACACCTGAAACTTCACTTCAAGAACTTATTAAAACAATAAAAGAATATAGTGAGCATTCAGGATATGAAATTAACCAAAGTAAATGTGAGTCTATATGTATAGGTAAACAACCAACACATGACTCGAAAGGAAACCTCAAATTGAAGTGGAACCAAGGTACAATAAAATACTTAGGAAGAACAATCCATTCAGACCTAAATAAAATCTATGAAGTTAATTATCGGAATTTAGTTAAAAAAATTAAACAAGACCTGACCAGATGGAAAACAATACCAGATTCTATTTTTAGTAGAAAAGATACAGTAAGAATGATGGTCCTCCCGCAGTTCCTCTTCCTTTTCAGGCCCTACCAGTTCAAATCCCTCCACAAAGTTTTCAGAGATGGAATGGAATGATAACTAATTTTATTTGGAATAACAAAAAAAAGGGTCAAACTGAAAACATTAGTAAAATCTAAAGAATGTGGTGGATTAGCACTCCCAGATTTACAGAATTATTTCTATATGAGTAATATAATGAAATGGACTAATGATGGCACAAAAGCTAAATGGTTTATGATATAAAAGGAGCTGGCTACAATCTCAATTAATCCAATCCAATCCACTTTATTTATATAGCACATTTTAAAAACATAAAAGTTTATCAAAGTGCTGCACAGTGATCTACAATAAAAAAATTAAGACTTTACACTTTATGGATAAAAAAGATGTGGCGCAATTTAAAGGACAAAAATAGATGGATTAACAACACCCTATATAAATAGAAACAAATTTGTAAAAAACAAAGGATTCATAATGACTTGTTTTATCTTAGGGAAATGGCATTGGACCCCCAATTTAAAGAGGCAACATATAGGATTTGGGTTTTTTTTTAGCTTGGCACCACCTACACCTCACACACACACTCACTACTAAATCATTCAAATGTTAGAACTGGCATCAATATTATTATACTGCTGGCAGAGTGTGTTGACAGAGGAGAGGCGTTCACCAGAAAAACATGAGTGGAGGAGAGGATTTTACTCCACTTCTCCCGGTCGGAGAGGCTGGATGCCCAGTGGCTGTGGTGGCGGCGGCGGGGGGGTGGGGGTAATCACTGTCTGAGGGCTGCCGTACAATGGCAACCAGGATGTCAGCCGACCAACACTCGCTACCTGCTCCCTGGTTGCGGCGATTTGCGATGCTGGCCAGCTAGGAATGAACTAGCAGCCAGTACAGTACAGTGTTGCTTACTGATCCATTAGAAAGAAAGCTAGCTGGACATGGGTTTTGAAGCCTCTTTGGTCACGGAGCTCCCTCCATCTCTTGAACGCCTGACTGAGGTTTACTCTTGTTTTTCCTCTTCTTTTATCACTCTCCTTTTTGCTCTTCTTTGCCTCCTCACACAGAGGAGCTTGTTTTTTTTCGCTAGGCCATTTTTCACTTATCTTCAAACTTTGTCCGTGACTCGTGACTCAACTATCTCATGCTCTGGCCAACTCCTCATAAGGACCAGCTCCAGTCCCTGATTGGCTGACCGACCACTTTGGCAATACATGACGCATTTCCTGCCGTAAAGCAGATTTTTTCCGCAAAAATTCGTCCCTGGTGGCAGGAGCTTATTGCAAAGTCACTAAGTAACCTATGTAAACGCTGATAGTCTGATTTTACTGTGTATACTACCCTGTGCAACCCACATTATTTTCATCATGACATATATAGGCAAAAATGCTGTCTGTTGCTTCTTTAAATCAAACAAAATTGATAATATATTAAAAATAGGTCATCAAAGTGACTGCAAATATACTCAATTATGAATCAAGAATACTGTCAATACCTTTGAAGCTATATCAAATAAATTTGATTTAGCACAGTCCAATTTCTATAAATATCTACAACTTAGAACCAAGACCAGCACCCCCTAATTACATTTATGATAAGAAACTATAACACAGAGACCAAGAACATGCTCTGTAAAATATATAAAATACTAGAACACAACATCGATACACAGGATAGGATAAGAATAAAGTGGAACTCAGAACAAAATGGACAGACAAAAGAGGAAGATTGGGAAAATGTATACAAAGCAATACATAAAACAACAAATTCTAGATACTGGAGGGAGTATGCATGGAAAATATCTACAAGATTCTTTATCACACCAATAACGCAATCAAAATTTACAATATCCATTAAACCAAATTGTTGGAGAAGCTGTGGCGAAAAGAATGCAAATCACTCATATGTCTTCTTTTTCTGCCCAAGACTAAAAACGTTCTGGCAATTAATTATAATTTCAATCATGAAAACATTCCAAATTCAACAGACATTCAAATCAAAGTGTATTATTTTAGGTCTATCACCACCCGAACTCACATCAGAAATAGACAGATACTTATATAGGATACTTAGAATTGCAGCTATGAAGCAGATAACAAAGAACAATTTGCATATTAGCTAAATATTTAGTTTCACCCAGAACATTCAGATTTAACATTTAACATTTAGATTTCGATTTCGATTTAATATATAGATTTAACATTTCGACGATTTCGATTTAGATTTAACATTTAGATTTAACATTTAACATTTAGGTGCCACATTTAATATTTAGATTTAACTATTTAATATATTTCTAAGTTAACAAATATTGCTGTAAATGTGGTAAAAGGTGACGTTAAAAAATTCACAACACTATTTTAAACATTGTTTAAAGCTAAATGTGACAAAATTTTCAGCGTGAGCCACTTTACAAACGGCATTCCATAAATTACTGCCTCGTGGTCATATGCTTCACCAGTCAAGTTACACTTACAGTTTACATCCATGTCTGTCCAGACTCATATGTGTCCATGACAGTAGACAATGATTCAAATATGGATGTTGCTGCAAAGAAGCTACTTATTCTAAAACACAGACGCTTCACACACATCTTCAACCCGACAGCACAGAAGATCTATACAATCAGCACAGTTTCAAGATCAGTGTCACCAACTCAGTCTCTGACCAAATGTCTCCCCTTCTGTTCCTGAGATATGACGTTTAATAATGACCAGAGAAGTGTTTGATGCAGAACATGATGATGTCACAGTGAAGGTGACCTTTGACCTTTTGGATATAAAACCTTCTGGATAAAAGCAGTTTTTAGGACTTCAGAAATCTCCTTTGGTAAATGATACAGATCTTATTTTAAATGTTTAAGCATAGTGGTGAATAAACTCCGGTATTATCTGCATGTGTGATTCTATAAAACACCTTACAGAATCTGTTTATGGAGTAAAAACTTTACTGCTTTCACTCAGAACCATCAAATACTGCCATAGTGTGATGAAATGCTGCTGTGATAAAACCTCAACAACAACCTCTGAAGTCCATCATTTGTTTTATCAGGTTCACATGGCGCCTCCATCACATAAAGCTGAAAAACTGTAAACTGGAACAATGATTAGAAATCAATAGAAAAACTGTGTTCATTAACTCAACAGCTATAAACACAACCAACTGAAACATCTACATGTTTTGCACTCACAGCATTTGAAACAGCTCAAGAACATCTGTGACAAAATACAACAGACACATCATTTTAACATTTTATGAATCATAAGAATTTCATAGTGTGTATATTTGAAGAATTAAACTACTAATCTACAATGATTTATGATGTTAATCACATCTGGACTTACCGAGCCTTTCTGCAGTTCCTCACAGCTGGAATCAGTCTCCGTCGTCCAGCGTCTGTTGTGTTGTATTTCATCAGGTCCAACTCATCCAGAACCTCCTCTGACATCTGCAGCATGTAGGCCAGAGCTGAGCAGTGGATCTCTGTGAGTCTCTTCCCTGATCTGTTCTCTGACTTCAGGAACTCTTGGATCTCCTGATGTACTGAGAGGTCGTTCATCTCCAGCAGACAGTGGAAGATGTTGATGCTTCTGTCAGGAGAGATATCGTACATGTTCATCTCCTTCAGGTTGTTGATGGCTCTCTGGATGATTTCTGGACTGTTGTCTGTCCGACCCAAAAGGCCTCCTAACAGTCTCTGGTTGGACTCCAGAGAGAGGCCATGAAGGAAGCGGACAAACAGATCCAGGTGACCGTTTTTACTTTGGAGGGATTTCTTCATGGCTCTCTGTAAGAAGACATCCAGGGATCTGTAATTATCCTGGTCTCTCCCCAGGAAGTCCTCCAGTACCTTTGTGTTCCTGTTGGTGAAACAGTGGAACAGGTAGACTGCAGCCAGAAACTCCTGAACGCTCAGATGAACGAAGCAGTAGACTGTTTTCTGGAAGATCACAGACTCTCTTTTGAAGATCTCTGTACAAACTCCTGAGTACACCGAGGCCTCTGTGACATCAAGACCACAGCGCTCCAGGTCTTCTTGGTAGAACATGATGTTTCCTTTCTCCAGATGTTCAAACGCCAGCCTCCCCAGCTTCAGAAGAACGTCCCTGTCAGCCTCCGTCAGCTCCTGTGGACTGGTCTCATGTCCCTCATCATACTTGTGCTTCTTCCTCTTTGTCTGAACCAGCAGGAAGTGTGAGTACAGGTCAGTCAGGGTCTTGGGCAGCTCTCCTCTCTGCTCTGTAGTCAACATGTGATCCAGAACTGTAGCAGTGATCCAGCAGAAGACTGGGATTAGACACATGATGTGGAGGCTCCTGGATGTCTTCATGTGTGAGATGATTCTGCTGGACCGCTCTTCATCACTGACTCTCCTCCTGAAGTACTCCTCCTTCTGGGCGTCAGTGAAGCCTCGTACTTCTGTTACCCTGTCAACACATGCAGGAGGGATCTGATTGGCTGCTGCAGGTCGGGAAGTTATCCAGACGAGAGCCGAGGGAAGCAGCTTCCCCTCCATCAGGTTTGTCAACAGCACGTTGACTGATGACTTGTGTGTGACATCAGTCACAACCTCATTGTTGTGGAAATCCAGAGCCAGTCTGCTTTCATCCAGGCCGTCAAAGATGAACAGAACTTTACAGACAGCGAGCTCCTCTGCTGTGACCTTCTGTAATGTTGGATGGAAAACACGGAGCAGAGTGACAAGACTCAACTTCTCATCTCTGATCAAGTTCAGCTCCCTGAACGAAAGCAGAATCACCACACTGACATCTTGGTTTTCCAAACCCTCGGCCCAGTCCAGAGTGAACTTCTGCACTGTGAAGGTTTTTCCAACGCCAGCGACGCCGTTGGTCAGAACCACTCTGATGTGTTTCTGTTGGTCAGGTGAGGCTTTAAAGATGTGCTGACACTTGATTGGAGTTTCATGGAGGGTCTTCATCTTAGAAGCTCTCTCAAGCTGCTTCACCTCATGTTGGGTATTAACCTCTTCACTCTGTCCCTCTGTGATGTAGAGCTCAGTGTAGATCCTGTTGAGGAGGGTTCCACTTCCTGTTTCATCACTTCCTTCAGTCACACGTTCACATCTCCTCCTCACACTGATCTTATGTTCATCTAAAACCTCCTGCAGACCACTGTCTGCTGAAAGAGAAGGAAACATGTCAGACTAAAGAAATAAATCTGGAACCTGATTATTTTCATGACCAACATTAAAACAAGTAACACAAACAAATGAAGGTTTTATACATTAGTTTTATCAAATCTTTCATGTCTACACTTTACAACACAAATAAACCAAGAAGAATCCTGTTTTCAGACATGATGACATCAGCAGACAGATGGACAGTCTTACTTTGTACAGTGCTGGTCTGACTGGCTGTCTGCAGTCCAGCTCTTGTTCTGGGTCTTTCTCCACACTGGGGACAGGAGGAGTCTCCTGATGAAGCAGACTGGTCCCAGTATGAGCTGATGCACTGTCTGCAGAACCAGTGTCCACAGCTGGTAGAGACTGGATCCTTCAGGACGTCCTGACACAAACTACAGCAGGACGGCTGCTCCTCCACAGAAACATGACTCCTCTTCTTCTCTCTGTGGAGATGAACACATTATTTAGATCTCGTCCTGCAAACTGTGCTGAAAATTATTTGCTTTGTTCACACACTCAGTCACAGGCAGTTCAAATATCTCATGGTGCAGCTTCATGAAAACCTCCTGAGTAATGTTGTGCTCCACTGTGAGACGACTTTCAAAAGGCAAAAAGCTCCCTCATGTTTTTCAACAGGCTCTTACTTTGTGTCTGAGGGTCCAGCTTCATTACTGAAATGTGGAGGATCTTCTTTGGACCAGTCACTCTTCATAGACAGACAGCTGGACACTGGAGACTCTGCTCTCTGTCTGTGGAAACAACAAATGTTTGACACATATTATTAGTCCTTGTAAAGACCAGGTTCAAACAGGATCATCGTTGGTGCTGCCTGTGTTTTACCCACCAGCAACTACGTGTCTCCTTTATCTGAACACCCTTGTAAATATACAGGTAATTTAGTTTCCTTCTTATTTCTTCTCTCAGTGCTGCTCTTATATACTGTGTTCTATTTAACTGCATATTTTATTCTTATATTCTATTTTCAGTAGATAGCCAAATTTAAAGGACTCTGATCAGGGCCAAATAACTTGATCAGGACATCCCCGATGACTGAATAAAACAACACCTCATGTCATTATAAAAACAGTGTTGTGGTGCAGATTATCAGATAATAATAAAAACAGAATCATCTTCAGGTCAGTTTACAGTAGAAACACTCTCTTACTTTGTGTCTGAGGGTCCAGCTTCATGACTGAAGTCTAGAGGTTCATACATGGACACGTCACTCTTCATAGACAGACAGCTGGACACTGGAGACTCTGATCTGTCCCCGTCTGCCTCCAAATCATCCATCTTCCCAAATCTGAGAGAACTGTAACACACATACACAGTGTGATGAAGTCAATAACTTCTTATTTATAGGACATGATCACATATTGGCTGGGTATTTTTATGACATACAGTAGGGGAGAGCGGGGTCAGTTGGGACACTTTTGTATTGACACTAAATAACCTTTGATTACTCACAGACTACTTGAACAGTAATGAAAATAATGTGATCTCTGAACAGATACAGGCGTCTGCTAACTATTTATCAGGTTTTTAGAGCCCAACCCAAACGTGAAAGGCACAGTTTTGTTGAATGTACAAGGAGAGCATTTTCCCAAAGTTCTGACTCCCTGGGACAGTTGGGACACCGTGTTCTGGGCTGGGCTTTAAATATATATAAGCTGGACATGTCTGTGAAAACATGGGTGCTTTACCTTGACCACTACAAAAATCTAATCAGCTCATTGTTGAGTCCAGGTGGACGTTTGTGCTCAGTGTGAAAAACTTCACTCAGTCTTCTTGGATATCACATTCACAAGAATGAGACAGACAAGGTCACAGTGACTTTGACCTTTGGCGTACGACAACCAAAATCTAATTAGTTCAACATGAGACCAAGTGGACGTTTGTGCCAAAGCTGAAGAAATTCTCATAAGGTGTTCTTGAGGTATCACTTTAACAAGAATGGGACAGACGTATGGATGGACGAACAACCCAAAAACATAATAACTCCAGCCATGGCTATTTCCTGCACAGAGGCATGATAATTATATTGTCATAAATTACTGAGATATGGAATTTGGCTGTCCTCTAAGTCTTCATTTCAGTTTGTTTATTTATGTTGTTAAAAAACAAACACAAAGTCAATAACAGCAACTTGAGGGTTAAAAAAGTTCAACAGTTGAAGTCATTCAAAATATGTTCAGGGGTTGAAATGTAGGTCTGTGTGAAGTTCAGCATCTCTTAATATTCTAAACAGACCCTAAGACAGAGACCATGGGCTCTAACCTAAAGCAAAGTCAACAGATTCTATTAGGAAAAGCCTTTGTCTTGTTTTTGTTTACTTGTTATTGATTTGTAACAAGGTAGGAACTATAAGCAATACAGTCCTAACTGTCCCAGGGAGAGCAGACACACTTTGGACTCCTGTGTTAGCTCCCAACAAACATTCAGCTAACACTAGCACAACCTGATAGGCCTGAAAATCAACTTTCCAACCAGATGTTTTTGTATGTGGCACAACTAAAAACAGTTTGGTAGAAGACAAATGACAAAAGAGCCAAAACATTTACTTTCATGCTGTAGATTTCAAAACTGTGAATAAATTGTGAGCAATAGTCAGACGGTCTCCATTTTGAGGTTGAAAGTGAACAGGGTGTGGCTGAGCATGGTGGATGACACAGTTTCTTTCTACCTTGCTAAATAGGCGGCACTGTGCGACCCCACTCTCCCCTATAACAGACTCAACAATGACTCAGAATAAAAATCAGCTGATTCATCAATAATGACAGTAATCATTATTTTTATAGTATTAACACTCACCGTGTCTCAGACGACCTGTATTCCTCTGACTGCTCTGTCCAGTTTAAAATGGAGTCTGAACACACTGACTTTAGACTCTCAGTGTTCCCTCCTGTTGGCACCTCCTCCCTTCATTCATAGGAATTTTGTTTTGTCACACAGAGTTGCCTGAGACTCGTCCGTCCAGTTTAATCAGACAAGATCACTCTACATTCTCTGTGTTCACCTCAGTGGCAGGACTATCATACAGTTTGTAGACATGCACCAAGCAAGGAAAATATAAAGAAGCAAAGGTCATGATGTCAGTGACAGCGTTCAATGAGCCAGACTTTGGTGTCAGTTCTGTTGGAGTCACACTATAATCATCACGTCTTTGTTGTTTCAACTTTGACTGAAAAATCCTTCCACCAGATTAAAAGTACACCTCACGTGATGCTTCCTGATGTTTTATATCTAAATGTGTGCGTTTGTTTAACTTGTTATTGGTCTCCAAACAGATCATGGCTCTGTCTCAAGCCCCTGTTTGTCTTATATCAGTTCAGGAAGGAGCCAAATGCAGAACAGCAGGCAGGTTGAAGGCTTAAACAGGAAACCAGCTTTAATGCTGATAAAAATAAAACATCCAAAACAGGTAATTAAAAGTCCAAAAGAAAGAAGAATCAAAAACTACAGTGAAAACCAACCAGGATAACATGATGAACACAGGGACAAACTCAGGAAAGAAATCAAAACAGAACACAAGAGACCAGAGGCAGGAAACAGAGCAGGGAACAACACCATGAACACGGGGATGAACACAGACAAACTGACGAGGAACAAAGTGAAACACACAGGTATATATACACAGAAAACTAATCACAAGAAGGAGACACAGTAGGTGGACACAGGCAGAAGGAGGGAAATGCAAAATAAAACCGGAAACAGATTCAATATGAATGAGTAACATGAAACAAGGAGCACAGACAGAAAACTCCAAAACAAAGTTCACTAAACCCAGGATCATGACACTGTTTGGTCCAAGATGCTACCTGCTGTTAGCGGCTACATGTATTTGGTTATCAATAACTAACTAAACTGTTAATGATATTTAATAATATTCAGGATGGCTGATGTTAGATAATGTTTCCTAATATTGTCAGGAGGTGGCGCTAATCGCCAAATTATTATAAATCTGTACATAGATATTGTATTATGCACATATATGTGTTGTAAATTCAACAATCTGAGTTTGAGCTTTAGTTAGTGCAGCTGTTCTCACCTCTCGCTCTGCCTCTGTAAATGAGTCCCAGTAAGATGGTGGACAGCAGGTAAGTAGCTCCAGCCACCAGGTGGCGCAGCAGAGCGGAGACAGACAGCAGAGGAGGTGGAGGATCACGGCCTGCAGGAAGCGCTGCAGAGAGAAACTGAATCTGAAACACTTCCTGCAGCTCAGAGCTTTTTGGACTCGACTTGAAATCCCCTGAAAACTTGGGTATTTCTCTATAACAGTAAATATTCATGACTAAAAAAACAGAGTCACATTTTATGAAACATTCTCAAGTTTTCTGCAGTGGTGAAAGAAGTACTCAGATTCTTTGACTTGAGTAAAAGTAGAAATACTACACTGTACAAAGTGTTATTTATGACACATCTATGTCAAAGTGTTACTTTATTTCACAGTTACCAGGAAAACTTTTCTAAAATACTGATAACAGACTGAAATATTCCTCATTCAGAGATTGAAGTTGTAAAGTAAACTAGACTCAACTTAAAGAACAATCACACACATTTTCTCCTCTGGACTTTAAATTTGAAACGTCAGGATTTCTTCTTCTTTGTGTTTTCGTCACATTGCACTGCTGGTTTTATGTATGAAGAGTTGAAGACAAATGTAACTTGAGTGAAACCGAGAGTCCAGAGTGCTGCTCAGAGAAGTCTCAGAAACGTACACAGAACACAACAAGACAATGGTGACAGATGGTGAAAGGTACGTGGAATAAAAGTATAAAGTCAATGGAAAGTACAAGGAGCTCAAAATGTAGCTCAAGTACAGTACTTAGTTACATCCCACCACTGCTGTGTGAGGACGTCCACATACTTTTGTCCAGATAGAGAAGTTATGAGTTTTTGAAATGTAATGATTTACTTCCTGAGCCCACTAGATGGCGCTCTTGGTTTAAAGAAAACAGCTCAGACAGTCCAGTGTGCCTGTAACCCTTTGTTGAACAGAGAGCGCCATCTAGTGGCTCAGAAGATAAAGACAAAGCTTCATGAGGCTTCATTTGCTCATCACTACTTGTCGCCTACTTTACTTGAGTATTTCCATGTTCTGATACTTTATAGGCCACTTTTTACTCCACTACATCTCAGAGGGAAATATTGCACTTTTTACTCCACTATATTTATTTGATAACTTCAGTTACTTTGTAGATTATTAATACAAAATACCATCAACTAATAAATGATATTATTATAGATTAAACTACGCAGCAGTTTATAAAGTCATTAAAATGAGCTCCATCTTTACCAGCTGCAACATTAAAGTGATGAACACATGAATGCATCAATAATTATAATCCATAATATAAATGGACCATTCTGCATAATGAGCTCTTTAACTTTTGGTACTTTAAGTGTATTTTGATGCTGATACTTTTGTACTTTTACTCTAGTAACATTTTGAATAAAGAACCAGTAATGGAGTATTTTTATAGTGTGGATATACTATTTTCACTTACAGTAAAAGATGTGAATACTGTGACCACTGGAAATATGGAACAGTATTCTGATGATTTAATGCTAAAATGTGGCTGCACCGTCATGAAACCAAAAAATATAAAGTTCTTCCTTTTGGATTGGAACGTCAATTAATGTTTCAGGAGCATCAAATTATCTCCATCTACTGGTGACTGAAAGTAACTACAACAACACTGTGTTTAAAACACACAATAACAACAAAGCACAACAGTTGACAAAAGTCCTTTTGTAGCATTTATTTGAATCACCTCACTATTATAAAGTTGTACTGCCAGACAGGTGGACATAAAACCCTCACCTGTCAAATCTGTTAAGAGTGAAATAAGAGTAAAATAACCCGACTGCTTACTTCTGCAAAATAACAGAAAACACCACAAATCAAGTTGATTAATTAAGAGTCGTTATTCATTCATAATTCAATCAAGCAGAATCAAATAACTCAAAAATGTCTCAATTCATCACTGTCACTGCAATAAACAGGAATCAAATTCAACTTCAATAGTCAACCACAGGAAAACACAAAATTCAAATACAAATTACAGCTGCTGCGCAGCAATGGTCGGGGCCGGGCAATTTTAGGCAAAATTAGGCAATTCTGAGCAACACACACACTAAAACAAAGCATATCACAACATAGAAGTTACATCATATAATTATGGCATGTCCTTCAAATTGTGGATGAGTGGCTGAAGTGATCAGACTCATAATATACAAAGGAAAGAAAAAACTCAAGAGCAAGAAAGTAAGAATAACATTAACTGCTAGCAATTATGAACAAACTGGCCTGATCTAGCTTAAAGCTAAACATTATCCATGGTGACAAAAATGAAAACATTTTTTAAAATGTAACAGTAGCTATTGGATAGACTCTGCATATTGACTGATAGCTAAGCCAAATAAACAGGGAAAAGAGACGAGGGATAACAGGGAGAAGTGTTGATAAAGAGTATTTGTCTCTCTGTGAAACTGCCTGGATCATAATTATTATAGTCTCTAATCCACATAGCATGATGCCTGAACACAGGACTTTCACATTCCAAAGCTGTAGCACATATGGTTGATTTGTTATGAATTTTGTTATGAGTTTTGAAATGTAGAGGCTTGCTGTAGCGCCACCATCAGGACTATTGTCTTGTGTTTCCAGTTGAGCACATCTGGCATGGGACTGGACCTTTATGAAAAGTTTGCGTAGATTTCTGGCAAACAGAAACGTCACATGTAGCTTCACAAATTGACTAAGCCAGTCACCTGTGTGCAAGACAGCAGCTGTTAGTGTGTAAAGGCAGATTTCAAACGGCTGTCAAAAATTCAGTTATTAAGACAAAAATACGAAAATCCACAGATTGCATCTGGACAGCATGGAGATGTTGGTGATTTGTTTTTAACAATGATTTATTGGCTCCATAAGTGAAAAACTGATGTTTAAAAATGCCATTTTTAAATTGACTCCAATTGTTGGCATGAGAGCGAAATTCAAAATGCTGTAAAAAATTCCGTTTTTGAGATAAAATTCTGATATTTTCCAAACATCATCTGCCATGACTCCAAAACTCTGTCATTTTTTAATGAACATTGAAAATGTATTTAGCAAGAATTTGCATGTATATGTTTACAATACTGTTTACGTCAAACATTTTGATGCACTGTAGGCTCAATTTTCGATAAATCAAAAATTTGTGTGGATTGTTTGTGTAGGACAGTCTGAAGATGCTCTGCAGCAAGTTTGGTGTCAATTGAGCAAAAATTGTGGGAGGAGATAGGTTTAATTAGTTTTTTAGTTTTTGAAAAAAATAGAGTGATGGACTTCATAATTTGCAACAGGTTTCAATGTACAAAAGTTTCTTCAGTATTGGGGCTACAGTTTGGTGAAAGTTGCAAATCTGTAGCACATATGGTTGATTTGTTGTGAATTTTCAGAATTTTGAACTTTAGAGGCTTGCTGTAGCGCCACCATCAGGACTATTGGCCTGTTTTTGCAGCTGAGGCAATCTGGCATGAGACTGGACCTTTGTGCAAAGTTTGGTGATTTTTCATGCATGGGAAGAAGGATTTCAGAAGAAGAAGAAGAAGAAGGAGGAGGATAACAATAGTAATAGCACTAATAATATTCACTCAGCTTATAAAAACACACACACACACACACACACACACACACACACACACACACAGAGTGATGCTGCTGCTTCAAAGTCTCTGGATCATCAGGACACAGCTGATCCTCTCATCACCTCCATCTGATGAGAGAAGAAGACAAGAGAAGTTATAAACCAGCTGTCAGTCAGTGATGCAGCACATCCAGTATAAAGACCAGTAGGCACTTCCTGTTCAGAGCAGAGTGGAGCGGCTGTGTAGCGTAGTCGGCTTCCTTCCAGCTCTCATGTTAACGTGTTGGAGTGAACACACTGAGCTGGAAGCTCACAGACCTGCAGAGACTTTGGGCATCAAGTCTGTTTACTCTGCAGATTTCACTCAAGTACACAGTGTAAATAAACTGCTGAGAGTCCTGAACGCATCATGGCTGCACAAACAGAGGGATTCACTTTAATGATGGATTCACTGAGTCTGTTACAACAAATGACTGATGGACAGATATATCATGTTAAATGTTCTACATGTTCATCCAAAGACTGAACAGCAACACATCAGCTGTGATTACTGGACTTCAGCAGAGGTTCTGCTCTGTATAAAGAACACATGGTTACTAAATGTAATGATGCTTCTATAAAATAAGAGCCAGTGATTTGTAGGCTTCAGTCAGACTGATCTCAGAGCTGTGACAAAGATGAAGACAACAAACACTTTAAAGAGGACATATTATGCTCATTAACAGCTTCATATTTGGATTCTGGGTTTCTACTAGAACCTGTTTACATGCTTTAATGTTCAAACTAGAATTACCGCCTCATAGTTGTTGCCTTATAAAGAAATCTTAGCTTCAGTAGAAAAAGCCGTTGAACACAGGGTTTTCACAACAGGCTGAAGTCTGAGGTTTTTCTTCACAGGGATTACTTTTACATACATTTACCTCATTATCTGAAACTTTGGCCACATTTAATACCAACATCCTTCATTGTAACACTATAGGCTATATAACACACACACACACACACACACACACACTCACACATAGGAAAGCATAACAGGTCCCCTGTTATCAAGGTCAGATTTGATGGTGTGACAGTTTGATGAAGGAGGACAGCTGTCTCTATACATGTTGAGATGCTGTCAGCTGTAATCCAGCTTCACTTCCTGTAGACATGAACACAACAACAGTCGTCTTCACATCAACTTAAACACATGATCTCAACAAGCTTCTTTCTGATCTGATTGGCTGACTGTTTTCTCTGTCTGTCTCTCTGTCCTCTCCTGAAGACTGTCACCATTCCCCTCTTTGAGCCACTGAGAAGGTCTGAGGTTTATAGGAAGTACTGGATCTTTGCTCTGATACTAACTGTGTTTAATATAATACTGCTGAAACCAGCATGGACCCACTCCAACCCTCTACTGACCTCAGAGTCTCCAGTTTACAGTGTGGACTCTCCTTCAGATCACACAGCTGCTTCACTCCTGAATCCTGCAGGTTGTTGTAGCTCAGCTCCAGCTCTCTCAGATGGGAGGGGTTGGACTTCAAAGCTGAGGCCAGTGAAACACAGCTGATCTCGGACAAACTGCAGTTCCTCAGTCTGAGTAAAGAATAAATGATGTAGATAAAAATCATGAATAAAACAATCAGATGTGTTCAGGTGTTAAATGTGTAGCTCAACATTACTATGTCCTGATCAATGAGCTTTGCCCTAAACTGAGTAGAGTGACTTTGTCATTGTGTTATTGTGGATCATCATGATGTCAGCCTGCTACAGATAATCCAGTCATTTTTCTGCTGAAATTAAAGCTATGTTATGCAGGATTGTTGGTTACCATTTGTAAACATGTTCAACAGCTCAGGTGAAGGTAAAAGCCAACCCCAGATTCATTCTTGTTTGGCATTTCTTTTTGCTAAATTTGCATTTCTTTCAGTGTTGTATGTCTTTGATTCCTGCTGCTTACAGTCTGGCATCTGGTCCCCACCTTTTTATAAAGCCCTGAGCTCACCTGAGCGCTGTGGTGGTACACGCCCAGAAACTTCCCAAACACAGACAATAAGAAGAAAGTAAGAAAACACAGGCAGAGGGCAGAGTCTCTGCAGATAAATACACCAGCACACACTGAGAGTGGCTCATAAGTGATGATTGAGAGGGATTATTTCTGTATGAGTCTATACACTGTTTTGAAGGAAGATCCTGCAGAGTTTATCTTTAAGGTTTTAGCTCCACATTGCTCTGCCACAGTCAATGGATTAAACCACTGAACAAGACAAATAGACTTCATTGTGGATCAGTATAATATCAGCCTGATGTCTGCAATTTAGTGTCAACACAACTTTCACATCATAATAATCTCAGCACAGAAATGGTGTCTGACCTCAGAGTCTCCAGTTTACAGTGTGGACTCTCCAGAAAATCACACAGCTGCTTCACTCCTGAATCCTGCAGGTTGTTGTGACTCAGCTGCAGCTCTCTCAGATGGGAGGGGTTGTACTTCAGAGCTGAGGCTAGTGAAACACAGCTGATCTCTGACAAACTGCAGTTCCACAGTCTGAATAAAGAATAAATGATGTAGATAAAAATCATGAATAAAACAATCAGATGTGTTCAGGTGTTAAATGTGCAGCTCAACATTACTATGTCCTGATCAATGAGCTTTGCCCTAAACTGAGTAGAGTGACTTTGTCATTGTCATCATGATGTCAGCCTTCTACAGACATCATCCAAACATCACCACAACATTCATTCACCTATTCATATCAACACAGATTAACAACATGCTGCTGATCTCAGTCAAGTCTGTATTTAGAGGATCAATATCAAATCAGACACGTTGGACTAAAAACTGTTCATTCATTCATTTCTTACATGACCTTCATACTGTATTTGTATATGGAATAAAAAGGAGAGGGACGCATTTGTTCCAGTTTGTTCAACAGCCACATGCACATTAAAAGAGTTATTGGTGGCAGTAAATATTCCTCCTGTCCATCCTGAGTGTGAAGTGGTCTCTTCTTAACTCAGCTACAATGTAAGAAATGTCTTCATAAGTTCAGATGAAACTAATGTGAAGCTTCAGCAGTCTGAGTTATCCAAATCAAGAGGGTGTGGACCAAAGTTACAGACTGTTTAGCACCAAACTCCCTCTTTGAGTTACTGTTCCTCCTCTGCAGCTCAACAAGAAAAACACTGTCACACACTAAATACTGACTGTAACTCAGACGTCTGAAGCCTCATATTAGTTTAAACTGAACTTTGACACAGAACAAGACTGTGGATTTTGTCCTCCATCTGGTAACACTGGAGTCAGGTTATAAAGGGGCTGCTTCACAGACAGTATGGACAGAAGGAATGATGACAGACATCAACTACAAAGTGCACTCAGTAGAGTGCAGACCTCTGCCAGGCGACTGCATTACAGCTGTGACTCTAGACAACAACACATGCTGCTCAGCTGTGACCGCTGGAGTTGTCCCTCCTGACTTCCTTACAGTCAAGATGGCGGCTGAGATAACAAAACGTCTGAGATGCTTGCTGTCTACACAGGGCTTTAAACACATGACATTAACATAGGACATATCAAAGTGCTTGACTTATATATAACATTTACTAAAGTGCTGGACGTTATCTTCAGAGTCTGTTATAATAACATGTATGCCTCTGTGCACCAGTCAAGTTTCTCATTACATCCATGTCTGTAAACACATGGACGCTTCACATCCATTGTCCCCCGACAGCACAGAAGATCTATACAGTCAACATCATTTCAAGGTGGACACCCAGGATCAGTGTCACCAACTCAGTCTCTGACCAAATGTCTCCCCTTCTGTTCCTGAGATATGACGTTTAATAATGACCAGAGAAGTGTTTGATGCAGAACATGATGATGTCACAGTGAATCTGACCTTTGACCTTTTGGATATAAAATGTCATCATTCATTATTTTATCCTGTTAGACATTAGTGTGAAGTTTTGTCATCATTAGTGAAAGAATTCTTAAGTTATGGCAAAAACATATTTTGTGAGATCACAGTGGTCTTGACCGTTATGCAGCTGTAAAACAGTGGACGTGTCATTTCCAATAAATTCATCACAATAAAAGTCCCATGTTGTTTTGTTATTTTAGCTTTGTTTAGCTTTTATTGTGAAGCAGCCAAAGCAGAAAATATTGGCTTTTCATCTGCAGTGACTTCATACGAATCTTATCCGTCTGACAGCGAACATGAAACGGTAAAATAAGGCAGATATCTGAAAGTACAAACAGCAACGCAGGAGAGAAACTAAACTTCAAACCACAGAGATTCAGTTCAAAGATACAAAACTTGTGAACACACAGACACTTTGAAAACTCTGGGCTGCTGCACAGACACCAGTTGAGCCTCAACACACGCTTGTTGGAGGGGGCGGAGCCTGTCAGCTTCAGCTCCACTAGTTTGGAGTCCACATGTGTCTGTCTTTGGTTTTAGGTGGATTACAATAAGAAATGACACGTTTGGAAGATTTTATTCCACTTACAGTGATGTAACCAGAGGCTGTTAACTCAAGTAACGTCACCTGTGTGGGTCGAGGAGGAGGGAGAGAAACGCTCTCAAACTTGATGGTGTCTAAATGTTCTAAATCATCATTTCTCTGCCTTTCATAACCAACTGTTCAGCCATTTGGAAAGACACAACATTTCTGAAAACACTGAAAGCTTTATAACCTCAGTCAAGGATTTATATTATATATATCCAAAAACAAACAAACAAACACCTACATAAGCAAGTGAACTGACCTCAGAATCTCCAGTCTACAGTTTGGACTCTCCAGTCCAGCACACAGCTGCTTCACTCCTGAATCCTGCAGGTTGTTGTTGTAGCTCAGGTCCAGCTCTCTCAGATGGGAGGGGTTGGACTTCAGAGCTGAGGCCACGACTTCACAGTCAGTCTCTGAGAGTCTACACCCACTAAATCTGACATGACACATTTATTAGAAAATCTGTTATTGTCAAAGAGACACTTTATATTTACTTTATGGATTTGATGATAAAACAGTTTGAAATATCCTGTTTTGATGGACTGAAAATAGTTAAGAATAAAAACAGAACACAAAGAATTCAAACTAATTAAAAGCTGATTCATGAGCAGAATTACTGCCTCGTGGTCGTATGCTTCACCAGTCAAGTTACACTTACAGTTTACATCCATGTCTGTCCAGACTCATATGTGTCCATGACAGTAGACAATGATTCAAATATGGATGTTGCTGCAAAGAAGCTACTTATTCTAAAACACAGACGCTTCACACACATCTTCAACCCGACAGCACAGAAGATCTATACAATCAGCACAGTTTCAAGATCAGTGTCACCAACTCAGTCTCTGACCAAATGTCTCCCCTTCTGTTCCTGAGATATGACGTTTAATAATGACCAGAGAAGAGTTTGATGCAGAACATGATGATGTCACAGTGAAGTTGACCTTTGACCTTTTGGATATAAAACCTTCTGGATAAAAGCAGTTTTTAGGACTTCAGAAATCTCCTTTGGCAAATGATACAGATCTTATTTTAAATGTTTAAGCATAGTGGTGAATAAACTCAGGTATTATCTGCATGTGTGATTCTATAAAACACCTTACAGAATCTGTTTATGGAGTAATAACTTTACTGCTTTCACTCAGAACCATCAAATACTGCCATACTGTGATGAAATGCTGCTGTGATAAAACCTCAACAACAACCTCTGAAGTCCATCATTTGTTTTATCAGGTTCACATGGCGCCTCCATCACATAAAGCTGAAAAACTGTAAACTGGAACAATGATTAGAAATAAATAGAAAAACTGTGTTCATTAACTCAACAGCTATAAACACAACCAACTGAAACATCTACATGTTTTGCACTCACAGCATTTGAAACAGCTCAAGAACATCTGGGACAAAATACAACAGACACATCATTTTAACATTTTATGAATAATAAGAATTTCATAGTGTGTATATTTGAAGAATTAAACTACTAATCTACAATGATTTATGATGTTAATCACATCTGGACTTACCGAGCCTTTCTGCAGTTCCTCACAGCTGGAATCAGTCTCCATCGTCCAGCGTGTGTTGTCTTGTATTTCATCAGGTCCAACTCATCCAGAACCTCCTCTGACATCTGCAGCATGTAGGCCAGAGCTGAGCAGTGGATCACTGAGAGTTTCTTCTCTGATCTGTTCTCTGACTTCAGGAACTCTTGGATCTCCTGATGTACTGAGAGGTCGTTCATCTCCAGCAGACAGTGGAAGATGTTGATGCTTCTGTCAGGAGAGATCTTGTTTGTGTTCATCTCCTTCAGGTTGTTGATGGCTCTCTGGATGATTTTTGGTCTGTTGTCTGTCCGACCCAAAAGGCCTCCTAACAGTCTCTGGTTGGACTCCAGAGAGAGGCCATGAAGGAAGCGGACAAACAGATCCAGGTGACCATTTTTACTTTGGAGGGATTTCTTCATGGCTCTCTGTAAGAAGACATCCAGGGATCTGTAATTATCCTGGTCTGTCCCCAGGAAGTCCTCCAGTACCTTTGTGTTCCTGTTGGTGAAACAGTGGAACAGGTAGACTGCAGCCAGAAACTCCTGAACGCTCAGATGAACGAAGCAGTAGACTGTTTTCTGGAAGATCACAGACTCTCTTTTGAAGATCTCTGTACAAACTCCTGAGTACACCGAGGCCTCTGTGACATCAAGACCACAGGGCTCCAGGTCTTCTTGGTAGAACATGATGTTTCCTTTCTCCAGATGTTCAAACGCCAGCCTCCCCAGCTTCAGAAGAACGTCCCTGTCAGCCTCCGTCAGCTCCTGTGGACTGGTCTCATGTCCCTCATCATACTTGTGCTTCTTCCTCTTTGTCTGAACCAGCAGGAAGTGTGAGTACAGGTCAGTCAGGGTCTTGGGCAGCTCTCCTCTCTGCTCTGTAGTCAACATGTGATCCAGAACTGTAGCAGTGATCCAGCAGAAGACTGGGATTAGACACATGATGTGGAGGCTCCTGGATGTCTTCATGTGTGAGATGATTCTGCTGGACCGCTCTTCATCACTGACTCTCCTCCTGAAGTACTCCTCCTTCTGGGCGTCACTGAAGCCTCGTACTTCTGTTACCCTGTCGACACATGCAGGAGGGATCTGATTGGCTGCTGCAGGTCGGGAAGTTATCCAGACGAGAGCCGAGGGAAGCAGCTTCCCCTCCATCAGGTTTGTCAACAGCACGTTGACTGATGACTCGTGTGTGACATCAGTCACAACCTCATTGTTGTGGAAATCCAGAGCCAGTCTGCTTTCATCCAGGCCGTCAAAGATGAACAGAACTTTACAGACAGCGAGCTCCTCTGCTGTGACCTTCTGTAATGTTGGATGGAAAACACGGAGCAGAGTGACAAGACTCAACTTCTCATCTCTGATCAAGTTCAGCTCCCTGAACGAAAGCAGAATCACCACACTGACATCTTGGTTTTCCAAACCCTCGGCCCAGTCCAGAGTGAACTTCTGCACTGTGAAGGTTTTTCCAACGCCAGCGACGCCGTTGGTCAGAACCACTCTGATGTGTTTCTGTTGGTCAGGTGAGGCTTTAAAGATGTGCTGACACTTGATTGGAGTTTCATGGAGGGTCTTCATCTTAGAAGCTCTCTCAAGCTGCTTCACCTCATGTTGGGTATTAACCTCTTCACTCTGTCCCTCTGTGATGTAGAGCTCAGTGTAGATCCTGTTGAGGAGGGTTCCACTTCCTGTTTCATCACTTCCTTCAGTCACACGTTCACATCTCCTCCTCACACTGATCTTATGTTCATCTAAAACCTCCTGCAGACCACTGTCTGCTGAAAGAGAAGGAAACATGTCAGACTAAAGAAATAAATCTGGAACCTGATTATTTTCATGACCAACATTAAAACAAGTAACACAAACAAATGAAGGTTTTATACATTAGTTTTATAAAATCTTTCATGTCTACACTTTACAACACAAATAAACCAAGAAGAATCCTGTTTTCAGACATGATGACATCAGCAGACAGATGGACAGTCTTACTTTGTACAGTGCTGGTCTGACTGGCTGTCTGCAGTGCAGCTCTTGTTCTGGGTCTTTCTCCACACTGGGGACAGGAGGAGTCTCCTGATGAAGCAGACTGGTCCCAGTATGAGCTGATGCACTGTCTGCAGAACCAGTGTCCACAGCTGGTAGAGACTGGATCCTTCAGGACGTCCTGACACAAACTACAGCAGGACGGCTGCTCCTCCACAGAAACATGACTCCTCTTCTTCTCTCTGTGGAGATGAACACATTATTTAGATCTCGTCCTGCAAACTGTGCTGAACATTATTTGCTTTGTTCACACACTCAGTCACAGGCAGTTCAAATATCTCATGGTGCAGCTTCATGAAAACCTCCTGAGTAATGTTGTGCTCCACTGTGAGACGACTTTCAAAAGGCAAAAAGCTCCCTCATGTTTTTCAACAGGCTCTTACTTTGTGTCTGAGGGTCCAGCTTCATTACTGAAGTCTGGAGGATCTTCTTTGGACCAGTCACTCTTCATAGACAGACAGCTGGACACTGGAGACTCTGCTCTCTGTCTGTGGAAACAACAAATGTTTGACACATATTATTAGTCCTTGTAAAGACCAGGTTCAAACAGGATCATCGTTGGCGCTGCCTGTGTTTTACCCACCAGCAACTACGTGTCTCCTTTATCTGAACACCCTTGTAAATATACAGGTAATTTAGTTTCCTTCTTATTTCTTCTCTCAGTGCTGCTCTTATATACTGTGTTCTATTTAACTGCATATTTTATTCTTATATTCTATTTTCAGTAGATAGCCAAATTTAAAGGACTCTGATCAGGGCCAAATAACTTGATCAGGACATCCCCGATGACTGAATAAAACAACACCTCATGTCATTATAAAAACAGTGTTGTGGTGCAGATTATCAGATAATAATGAAAACAGAATCATCTTCAGGTCAGTTTACAGTAGAAACAGTCTCTTACTTTGTGTCTGAGGGTCCAGCTTCATTACTGAAGAGTAGAAGAAGATCTTTACTGTCGTCACTCTTCATAGACAGACAGCTGGACACTGGAGACTCTGATCTGTCCCCGTCTGCCTCCAAATCAGCCATCTTCCCAAATCTGAGAGAACTGTAACACACATACACAGTGTGATGAAGTCAGTAACTTCTTATTTATAGGACATGATCACATATTGGCTGGGTATTTTTATGACATACAGTAGGGGAGAGCGGGGTCAGTTGGGACACTTTTGTATTGACACTAAATAACCTTTGATTACTCACAGACTACTTGAACAGTAATGAAAATAATGTGATCTCTGAACAGATACAGGCGTCTGCTAACTATTTATCAGGTTTTTAGAGCCCAACCCAAACGTGAAAGGCACAGTTTTGTTCAATGTGGAGTGCATTTTCTTTGTGGGCGGTCAGAGAGGGAGCCTCTGATCCAGTGAATAACGCCACCATTAACTCCTGGATTGATGAGTCGCTGCAAAAGGATATGTATTTGCATGGTGTTAAAAGCAGATGTGAAATCAATAAAAATAATTCTAACATAGTGTATGGGGACTTGTAAATGTTTTGTTATGGTGTTGAGCAAGGTTACAGTCGCATCATCTGTGTCCCTCTTACTTTCATATGCAAACTGCAGGTGGTCAAGGCCGTTCGATATGGAAGCTGTCATATGTCTACTTAAAGCTCTCTCCATGCACTTACCGAAAGTGGAGGTGAGTGCAATGGGCCTAAAATCTGTTAATTCTGAAGACCCTGGCTTTTTAGGAATGAGCACAATGTTTGACATTTTCCAAAGTTTGAGTACTGTACACAAGTCAAACAGGAGCTGAAATAGTTGAGGCAAAACTCCTTTTAATTGTGTAGTTCAATCTCTCAACACTCTCCCTGTGAGGCCATCAGGCCCTGGTGCCTAATTGGGTTTTATTCATGCCAGACTTGAAGCAACGTCATATTGTCGGATAGAATTAGACACTTCATCCTGCTCAGTCCAGATATTTGTCTTATTAAATCGGCCATAAAATAATGTTAATTCATTAGCCCAGGGTTGAGAAAGGTTGATCACAGGGGCTTTTTTCAATTTAGCTCTTAATTCACATCTCTTCTCTTTGACAAGTTCTGTATTCCCGTTAACAAAAGCAAGTTTTTTTCTGAGTTATACAATCCTTTCAATGACTGGATATCCATAACTTATTATTTAGAAATATTCTAACTGTTTTTGTGTGGATAATGTTATTTGCACAGAACATTATATAAGATGTGAGAGAGTCCCCCTTTTCTCTCTGTGTGTCTAGAAACTAGAGCTTTTCACTGTGACGCACATTCAAAGAGTTGACACAAGAGCGCGCCGTGTTTAACAGGAAAAGCCTGGTTGTAAAAACAGCGTCAGATGATGGTGGTGGTAAAACAAGTGTGATGATGAAGCTGTGAAGATGTGGCACTGAGCCAACCGACCCTACTCTCCCCTAGAACACACTAAACAATGAAGAAACATCAACACTCACCGTGTCTCACACCACCTGTCTTCCTCTCACTGCTCTGCGCACTTTAAAATAGAGGCTGAACACACCACTGACTTTACACTTTCACTTTCGCTCTTCCTCTCTGTTGGCCCCCCCCCCCCCCCCCCCCTTTGACTCGTACAGTAACACAGAGACTTGAGACTCTGCTGAGAGTCGAGCTTTGGGACTCAACAGTCTCTGTTATTAGGATTATTATTATTCTGGTGCATTAACATCAGAAATCAACACAACAACAGCCAGGCTGCCTCTGTTCTCTTCTCTGTGACGCTGACTGTTTGCAGGGGGGCGGGGCTGTGCGACACACACACACACACACACACACACACACACACACACACACACACACACACACACACACACACACACACATTGAATGCAGCCTCCTTAGAGCAAACTCTCCATGGCTCCTGACAGTGGTGGCCTTTGCTCTTGACTCTACTGTTCTTCAGATGGCACAGTTGGGATGGAGGCGACAAAACACCGGGAACGTTGAGGAATGCTCAGAAAACATCTGTCTGGAACATCCATCAGTTTCCGGACAGTTGATACGGACACTTTAGAGTCACCAGTTAACCTGCATGTCTTTGGACTGTGGGAGGAAGCTGGAGCACCTGGAGCAAACCCACGCTGACACGGGGAGAACATGCAAACTCCACACAGAAGGGCCCCCCCACCCTGGGTTCAAACCAGGATGCTCCAGACTAACTGTTTCTTCAGTCGGAGCACTGTGGCCTCTGACTGGAAATTTTAGGAGCACATTTTAAATCATCCTGCAGCGCAGTTATTCACATTTTTGGCCATTTTAACTGCATCATAAACTGTACAGAGTTGACTGTGTATTAACACTGGACTGTTTGATTATTTAAGTATTTAACATCACACAGACTGGTGGTGATTGTTAAACTAACATGTGACAGATGTGAAGCCCTGACTGTATCTGAATGATCTTTAATGAAAGCTGTTGTCTTGTATCAAATATGAAGCTTATAGTCAGACACAGTTTATTTATTTTATAATATTTTAATGATTGTAATGTATGTCAGTAAACACCCAGTTTATTGACTTATAGTCCTCGTCAGTCAAAAAAAGCTCTACATGTGATTTATATCTTGTTATCTGCAGGAACAGACGAGTTCAGCACTGTTCATCAACTTATATGACATATATATTTACCTCACTGAACACAGGAGCTGCTGGTCTACCGCTGCCTCCATCCGTTAGCTTGTTTGTGTTGTTGTGTGTTTTAAAGGGTTAGTTCACATTCACCAAAGTCACACATGAACACAATAACGGCTTCAGTCCCCTGTAGGAAATCGCTGCTTGACAGCAAGCTAAAGTGGTTCAAGTTTACACACATATTGGTTTTATTTCTAGGTGGCTAAAATATATTTTGCCGCTGCCCCCGTCCGTACACGTCCCGTGTGTTGACCGCCATCTACTGCAGGTAATACACTGACTGTGGGTACGTGTCTCATACAGCCTCACTTCAAAAGATCCAAACTGTCCCTTTAATATAAACTGTGTGTCACAGAAACGCTTTTTCTTTTTCTCTTATAGGTTCCATACGATTCATTTATCTTTAGTATTTATTCAGGGCAGTTTGGCTCCATGTTCTTTCACAGCAAAGCTCCAGAAACACAAACAGACAGAATCAATACAACAAACAAGGTGCAGTTATTATAGGCAGGTTTTACCTTGGCTTTTATTTCTTCATGTGTTATTTATCATCTGTGTCTCATCTGCTTTACTTGTGACATATGATGTCTGATATGATTAAGCAAAGTGACATTTCAGTGACATGCTTCTTGTTTTTTTGGAACAAAATAAATCCTCGTTTATCACCTCTGTAAAAAACACATCAAATCCACTCTGACCTCAAAACTCAAAAAACAAAAGTTTCTTCCTGACAAGTCGACATTTTGGACATTTCAAATGGGACTGGGCGAACTGTCAGTGTGACAGAAATACAGGAGGGATGTTAAATGTTTTGTCTAAACACGGACTGACAAACAACACTGCGACAAACCTCTCTGTATGTACAACATGTTAATTTACATCCTATGTACACGGTTGACGAGCTGACACACACATTAATACTACAGTCAGCTCTAAAGCTCTGAAGTTACTGTGGACCTGCTGTTAGTGGCTACATGTATTTGCTTATCAATAACTAACTAAACTTTAAACTGTTAATGATATTTAATAATATTCAGGAGGGCTGACGTGAGATAATGTTTCCTAATATTGTCAGGAGGTGGCGCTAATCGCCAAATTATTATGAATCTGTACATAAATATTGTATTATGCATATATATGTGTTGTAAATTCAACAATCTGAGTTTGAGCTTTAGTTAGTGCAGCTGTTCTCACCTCTCGCTCTGTCTCTGTAAATGAGTCCCAGTAAGATGGTGGACAGCAGGTAAGGAGCTCCAGCCACCAGGTGGCGCAGCAGAGCGGAGACAGACAGCAGAGGAGGTGGAGGATCACGGCCTGCAGGAGGCGCTGCAGAGAGAAACTGAATCTGAAACACTTCCTGCAGCTCAGAGCTTTTTGGACTCGACTTGAAATCCCCTGAAAACTTGGGTATTTCTCTATAACAGTAAATATTCATGACTAAAAAAACAGAGTCACGTTTTATGAAACATTCTCAAGTTTTCTGCAGTGGTGAAAGAAGTACTCAGATTCTTTGACTTGAGTAAAAGTAGAAACACTTCACTGTACAAAGTGTTATTTATGACACATCTATGTCAAAGTGTTACTTTATTTCACAGTTACCAGGAAAACTTTTCTAAAATACTGATAACAGACTGAAATATTCCTCATTCAAAGATTAAAGTTGTAAAGTAAACTAGACTCAACTTAAAGAACAATCACACACATTTTCTCCTCTGGACTTTAAATTTGAAACGTCAGGATTTCTTCTTCTTTGTGTTTTCGTCACATTGCACTGCTGGTTTTATGTATGAAGAGTTGAAGACAAATGTAACTTGAGTGAAACCGAGAGTCCAGAGTGCTGCTCAGAGAAGTCTCAGAAACGTACACAGAACACAACAAGACAATGGTGACAGATGGTGAAAGGTACGTGGAATAAAAGTATAAAGTCAATGGAAAGTACAAGGAGCTCAAAATGTAGCTCAAGTACAGTACTTAGTTACATCCCACCACTGCTGTGTGAGGACGTCCACATACTTTTGTCCAGATAGAGAAGTTATGAGCTTTTGACATGTAAGGATTTATTTCCTGAGCCCACTAGATGGCGCTCTTGGTTTAAAGAAAACAGCTCAGACAGTCCAGTGTGCCTGTAACCCTTTGTTGAACAGAGAGCGCCATCTAGTGGCTCAGAAGATAAAGACAAGGCTTCATGAGGCTTCATTTGCTCATCACTACTTGTCGCCTACTTTACTTGAGTATTTCCATGTTCTGATACTTTATAGGCCACTTTTTACTCCACTACATCTCAGAGGGAAATATTGCACTTTTTACTCCACTATATTTATTTGATAACTTCAGTTACTTTGTAGATTATTAATACAAAATACCATCAACTAATAAATGATATTATTATAGATTAAACTACGCAGCAGTTTATAAAGTCATTAAAATGAGCTCCATCTTTACCAGCTGCAACATTAAAGTGATGAACACATGAATGCATCAATAATTATAATCCATAATATAAATGGACCATTCTGCATAATGAGCACTTTAACTTTTGGTACTTTAAGTGTATTTTGATGCTGATACTTTTGTACTTTTACTCTAGTAACATTTTGAATAAAGAACCAGTAATGGAGTATTTTTATAGTGTGGATATACTATTTTCACTTACAGTAAAAGATGTGAATACTGTGACCACTGGAAATATGGAACAGTATTCTGATGATTTAATGCTAAAATGTGGCTGCACCGTCATGAAACCAAAAAATATAAAGTTCTTCCTTTTGGATTGGAACGTCAATTAATGTTTAAGGAGCATCAAATTATCTCCATCTACTGGTGACTGAAAGTAACTACAACAACACTGTGTTTAAAACACACAATAACAACAAAGTACAACAGTTGACAAAAGTCCTTTTGTAGCATTTATTTGAATCACCTCACTATTATAAAGTTGTACTGCCAGACAGGTGGACATAAAACCCTCACCTGTCAAATCTGTTAAGAGTGAAATAACCCGACTGCTTACTTCTGCAAAATAACAGAAAACACCACAAATCAAGTTGATTAATTAAGAGTCGTTATTCATTCATAATTCAATCAAGCAGAATCAAATAACTCAAAAATGTCTCAATTCATCACTGTCACTGCAATAAACAGGAATCAAATTCAACTTCAATAGTCAACCACAGGAAAACACAAAATTCAAATACAAATTACAGCTGCTGCGCAGCAATGGTCGGGGCCGGGCAATTTTAGGCAAAATGAGGCAATTCTGAGCAACACACACACTAAAACAAAGCATATCACAACATAGAAGTTACATCATATAATTATGGCATGTCCTTCAAATTGTGGATGAGTGGCTGAAGTGATCAGACTCATAATATACAAAGGAAAGAAAAAACTCAAGAACAAGAAAGTAAGAATAACATTAACTGCTAGCAATTATGAACAAACTGGCCTGATCTAGCTTAAAGCTAAACATTATCCATGGTGACAAAGATGAAAACATTTTTTAAAATGTAACAGTAGCTACTGGATAGACTCTGCATATTGACTGATAGCTAAGCCAAATAAACAGGGAAAAGAGACGAGGGATAACAGGGAAAAGTGTTGATAAAGAGTGTTTGTCTCTCCGTGAAACTGCCTGGATCATAATTATTATAGTCTCTAATCCACATAACATGACGCCTGAACACAGGACTTTCACATTCCAAAGCTGTAGCACATATGGTTGATTTGTTATGAATTTTGTTATGAGTTTTGAAATGTAGAGGCTTGCTGTAGCGCCACCATCAGGACTATTGTCTTGTGTTTCCAGTTGAGCACATCTGGCATGGGACTGGACCTTTATGAAAAGTTTGGCTAGATTTCTGACAAACAGAAACATCACATGTAGCTTCACAAATTGACTAAGCCAGTCACCTGTGTGCAAGACAGCAGCTGTTAGTGTGTAAAGGCAGATTTCAAACGGCTGTCAAAAATTCAGTTATTAAGACAAAAATACGAAAATACACAGATTGCATCTGGACAGCATGGAGATGTTGGTGATTTGTTTTTAACAATGATTTATTGGCTCCATAAGTGAAAAACTGATGTTTAAAAATGCCATTTTTACATTGACTCCAATTGTTGGCATGAGAGCGAAATCCAAAATGCTGGGAAAAAAAATCAGTTTTTGAGACACAATTCTGATATTTTCCAAACATCATCTACCATGACTCCAAAACTCTGTCATTTTTTAATGAACATTGAAACTGTATTTAGCAAGAATTTGCATGTATATGTTTACAATACTGTTTACCGTCAAACATTTTGATGCACTGTAGGCTCAGTTTTTGATAAATCAAAAATCTGTGTGGATTGTTTGTGTAGGACAGTCTGAAGATGCTCTGCAGCAAGTTTGGTGTCAATTTAGCAAACATTGTGGGAGGAGATAGGTTTAATAAGTTTTATAGTTTTTGAAAAAAAAAACAGAGTGATGGACTTCATAATTTGCAACAGGTTTCAATGTACAAAAGTTTCTTCAGTATTGGGGCTACAGTTTGGTGAAAGTTGCAAATCTGTAGCACATATGGTTGATTTGTTGTGAATTTTCAGAATTTTGAACTTTAGAGGCTTGCTGTAGCGCCACCATCAGGACTATTGACCTGTTTTTGCAGCTGAGGCAATCTGGCATGAGACTGGACCTTTGTGCAAAGTTTGGTGATTTTTCATGCAGGGGAAGAAGGATTTCAGAAGAAGAAGAAGAAGAAGAAGGATAACAATAGTAATAGCACTAATAATATTCACTCAGCTCATAAACACACACACACACACACACACACACACACACACACACACACACACACACACACACACACACACACACACACACACAGAGTGATGCGGCTGCTTCAAAGTCTCTGGATCATCAGGACACAGCTGATCCTCTCTACACATCCACGATCTTGTTTATCAAACTGCAGTTTACTTCCAGCTGATGAGAGAAGAGACAAGAGAAGTTATAAACCAGCTGTCAGTCAGTGATGCAGCACATCCAGTATAAAGACCAGTAGGCACTTCCTGTTCAGAGCAGAGTGGAGCGGCTGTGTAGCGTAGTCGGCTTCCTTCCAGCTCTCATGTTAACGTGTTGGAGTGAACACACTGAGCTGGAAGCTCACAGACCTGCAGAGACTTTGGGCATCAAGTCTGTTTACTCTGCAGATTTCACTCAAGTACACAGTGTAAATAAACTGCTGAGAGTCCTGAACGCATCATGGCTGCACAAACAGAGGGATTCACTTTAATGATGGATTTACTGAGTCTGTTACAACAAACAAACACACACACACACACACACACACACACACACACACACACACACACACACACACACACACACAGGAAAGCATAACAGGTCCCCTGTTATCAAGGTCAGATTTGATGGTGTGACAGTTTGATGAAGGAGGACAGCTGTCTCTATACATGTTGTGATGCTGTCAGCTGTAATCCAGCTTCACTTCCTGTAGACATGAACACAACAACAGTCGTCTTCACATCAACTTAAACACATGATCTCAACAAGCTTCTTTCTGATCTGATTGGCTGACTGTTCTCTCTGTCTGTCTCTTTCCTCTCCTGAAGACTGTCACCATTCCCCTCTTTGAGCCACTGAGAAGGTCTGAGGTTTACAGGAAGTACTGGATCTTTGCTCTGATACTAACTGTGTTTAATATAATACTGCTGAAACCAGCATGGACCCACTCCAACCCTCTACTGACCTCAGAGTCTCCAGTTTACAGTGTGGACTCTCCTTCAGATCACACAGCTGCTTCACATCTGAATCCTGCAGGTTGTTGTACCTCAGGTCCAGCTCTCTCAGATGGGAGGGGTTGGACTTCAGAGCTGAGGCCAGTGAAACACAGCTGATCTCTGACAACCTGCAGCCCCTCAGTCTGAATAAAGAATAAATGATGTAGATAAAAATCATCAATAAAACAATCAGATGTGTTCAGGTGTTAAATGTGGAGCTCAACATTACTATGTCCTGATCAATGAGCTTTGCCCTAAACTGAGTAGAGTGACTTTGTCATTGTGTTATTGTGCTGATCCCAACAGGATGCAGGTTAAAGACTGGAAAATACAAAAAATGAAAAACAGCTCTCATAAATATCATTGACAACGTGCTGCTGCTTCAATAAAGATGTAGTGACTTCACCTCTTAAACTCTGCCAGCTCCACCAGTGGCTCCATCATCACTAACTCATGTTGTGCAGCCAAACACAAATCACTTATTTAAAGAATCATGAGGGTCAATTTAATTTGAAATCAAGTCTTTAAAGCAGGGCTGTTCAATTACAAATTCAACTGGGCTGAATTTTAAACCAGAAAATGTTGATGGGCCAGACATTTTCAGCAGCAGGCAACCTATTGGAAATTTTTTGTTTTAGCTTTTTTTTTTTGTTTTTAGTGTCACATTAGAAAATGACAGACAAACACAGACACATATACACACTGGCTGCGGTGCAGATGAAGGGAGTATAACTTCAAAATTCCTCTCGTTGACATCAGTATCAGTCATTCATCCTGCTCTCTGTCCCACCTCTACTGAGGACACTCACTGTCCACAGGTAGGCTGTCTCAGCTACATTTTAAGATAAGTGACAAACTAAGTTAAACAGACTACATACAGACAGCTTTCATTTTACTTTGCTTTAACTATTTGCTATTGGTCCCACTAGTGTCATGTGCTTGTGTAAAATGTGATTGTAAAGCATAACGGCGGTGAATGAGGGACAGAGCAGATTGAAATATGTCTTTCTACATGCTGAACACGTGTATTGATAAAGCACTGGCTTTATACTGCTCAAGGTTTTATTGCACTTACTTATAGTAACAAGCGTACTTGTTGTCAACTAGAGGAATCTTGAAGTTATACTCCCTTCATCTGCACCGTGGCCTCTCTGCTGTTGTCTGACTTCACTCTGTTGTGTGTGTGTGTGTGTGTGTGTGTGTGTGTGTGTGTGTGTGTGTGTGTGTGTGTGTGTGTGTGTGTGGAGGTCAGCATGCAGAATGCAGGAGAGAGTCTGCAGCATGATGATACATGAAACCAAAAAACTTTACAAAGTAACAATGAAAGAGACGATAACAACGGAGCTTATTAGTACTACAGTCTTGGCTGTTCAATAGAGTCTCTATACCAATATCTAGACGGGACACTCTGAGGTTGCTTCTGCTCCTGATATAGCCTGCAGGCTGCCAACTGAATAGGCCTGCTTTAAAGATTAGGAGTGAATTTTCAACTCAGTTTTTCTACTTAAATTAAAGTTATACTATGCAGGATTGTTGCTTACAGTTTGTAAACACACTTGCCAGTGAAAGTGAAAGTAAAAGCCAACCCCAGATTCATTCTTGTTTGGCATTTCTTCTCACTATATTTGTGTTTTCAGGCGTTGTATCTCTTTGATTCCTGCTGCTTACAGTCTGGCATCTGGTCACCACCTTTTTATAAAGCCCTGAGCTCACCTGAGCTCTGTGGGGGTACACGCCCAGAAACTTCCCAAACACAGACAACAAGAAGAAAGTAAGAAAACACAGGCAGAGGGCAGAGTCTCTGCAGATAAACACACCAGCACACACTGAGAGTGGCTCATAAGTGATGATTGAGAGGGATTATTTCTGTATGAGTCTATACACTGTTTTGAAGGAAGATCCTGCAGAGTTTATCTTGAAGGTTTTAGCTCCACATTGCTCTGCCACAGTCAATGGATTAAACCACTGAACAAGACAAATAGACTTCATTGTGGATCAGTATAATATCAGCCTGATGTCTGCAGTTTAGTGTCAACACAACTTTC
Organism: Epinephelus awoara; assembly: GCA_035609425.1. NCBI lineage: Eukaryota > Metazoa > Chordata > Actinopteri > Perciformes > Serranidae > Epinephelus > Epinephelus awoara. Next base: position 29,314,578 of record CM069315.1, on the reverse strand, counting down.
ACATCATAATAATCTCAGCACAGGAGTAAAAAATGGTGTCTGACCTCAGAGTCTCCAGTTTACAGTGTGGACTCTCCAGAAAATCACACAGCTGCTTCACTCCTGAATCCTGCAGGTAGTTGTAGCTCAGCTCGAGGTCTCTCAGATGGGAGGGGTTGGACTTCAGAGCTGAGGCCAGTGAAACACAGCTGATCTCTGACAAACCGCAGCTACTCAGTCTGAATAAAGAATAAATGATGTAGATAAAAATCATTAATAAAACAATCAGATGTGTTCAGGTGTTAAATGTGTAGCTCAACATTACTATGTCCTGATCAATGAGCTTTGCCCTAAACTGAGTAGAGTGACTTTGTCATTGTGTTATTGTGCTGATCCCAACAGGATGCAGGTTAAAGACTGGAAAATACAAAAAGTGAAAAACAGCTCTCATAAATATCATTGACAACGTGCTGCTGCTTCAATAAAGATGGAGTGACTTCACCTCTTAAACTCTGCCAGCTCCACCAGTGGCTCCATCATCACTAACTCATGTTGTGCAGCCAAACACAAATCACTTATTTAAAGAATCATGAGGGTCAATTTAAGTTGAAATCAAGTCTTTAAAGCAGGGCTGTTAATATACTTTGATGCAGTAGAGATGCTTGACTATCAGGAATGGTGTCGTGTGAAATGTCCTGAACACAAGTATTTCAGATATTGTCAGGAAACAACTCAGAGACTCTTTATTTGATGACATAGTTTCTCTCGATGGCATTGCTCTGGCCTCAAGCACTACCGTAAGAAACCTCGGGGTAATATTTGACCAAGATTTGTCTTTTAATTCTCATTTAAAACAAATCTCACTGACTGAATTTTTTCATCAGTGTAATATTGTGAAAATTAGGCCTATCCTGACCCGAAAAGATGCAGAAAAATTGGTCAGTGGCTCATAAGTGATGATTGAGAGGGATTATTTCTGTATGAGTCTATACACTGTTTTGAAGGAAGATCCTGCAGAGTTTATCTTGAAGGTTTTAGCTCCACATTGCTCTGCCACAGTCAATGGATTAAACCACTGAACAAGACAAATAGACTTCATTGTGGATCAGTATAATATCAGCCTGATGTCTGCAGTTTAGTGTCAACACAACTTTCACATCATAATAATCTCAGCACAGGAGTAAAAAATGGTGTCTGACCTCAGAGTCTCCAGTTTACAGTGTCTGCCTTTCACAACCAACTGTTCAGCCATTTGGAAAGACACAACATTTCTGAAAACACTGAAAACTTTATAACCTCAGTCAAGGATTTATATTATATATATCCAAAAACAAACAAACAAACACCTACATGAGCAAGTGAACTGACCTCAGAGTCTCCAGTCTACAGTTTGGACTCTCCAGTCCAGCACACAGCTGCTTCACTGCTGAATCCTGCAGGTTGTAGTTGTAGCTCAGCTGCAGCTCTCTCAGATGGGAGGGGTTGGACTTCAGAGCTGAGGCCAGTGAAACACAGCTGATCTCTGTCAAACTGCAGCGACTCAGTCTGAATAAAGAATAAATGATGTAGATAAAAATCATGAATAAAACAATCAGATGTGTTCAGGTGTTAAATGTGTAGCTCAACATTACTATGTCCTGATCAATGAGCTTTGCCCTAAACTGAGTAGAGTTTAGTTTAGTTTAGTTTAGTTTATTAAGGATCCCCATTAGTCTCCACCATAGTGGAGACTATTCTTCCTGGGGTCCAGGCAAGATACATTACAGTGAAAACATAAAATGCCATACAGCATGGTCATCAATCCTAAAGTAAAATATACAAGCGTAGAAAACGCAATTTACATTAATAGTATAATAAAAGAAAACACAGAGAAAAACCAAACAAAGAGTTCATCAGTCAAAAACCTAATCAAATTTGATATCTTTTCTGATTACTGCTATCTTCAGTCTCTTTTTGAAAACAAATTTATTTCTGATAATAGGCAAGTGTGGTGGAAGCATATTCCAGTATGATATGGCTCTGTACATGACCGTTTTTTTTAAGTGCGTTGGTTCTGGGCTTTGGTAAAGCAAAGTTACTACTTAGTGCTTGCCTAGTATGATACTGATGTCTTTCACTTGCAGGTACTATTTCTGTAAAGAAACAGAGGGGTTTCTGTAAGGAATACACATTTTTTAAAAATAGAATAAGACTGCATGCCAGTCTTTCATGCACTCGCATCCATGACAACCTGGCATGCATAGTATCCACACTACTTCTGACAGAACATTGAAGTGCTAGCCTTGCTGCTCTGTTTTGAGCATACTGAAGTTTACAAAGTTGTTGCTTTGATGCACTGGACCAGATAACAGGACAGTAGTCCAGGTTTGACATAACTAGAGACTGTATAACTAATTTAACTGTATTGTTAGTTAGCAGGTGAGCACTCCTTCTAATGGCATAGATGCTATTACTCATTCTGGCCACTGTATTATTAATCTGAGTGGACCATGACAGTGTCTCGTCAATGGTAACACCCAATAATTTTACTTCTTTAACCTGCTCAATTGTGGCACCATATAGAGAGAGGCATAATATCTTATCTGTCCTGAAAGCGTATTTGGATCCTATAGTCATACATTTAGTTTTTTTAATATTAAGCATCATCATATTTTCCATGATCCATTCATTGGCCAGCTCTAATTCTAGTTGAAGAACCTCATTGACACCCTCAATGCTCTCTGACGATGCATACAAAGTTGTGTCATCGGCGTAAATCGCCATACTTGCATTTCTCAATACATATGGCATATCATTTACAAAAATAGAGTAGAGAAGAGGGCCAAGGCAACTTCCCTGAGGAATTCCACACTGAAGTGTCTCAATATTTGAAAGGGACCCATTGAAGTTAACACATTGTTGTCTATTCATTAAATAGCTCTTCAATAAATCAATGGCTGAGTCTTTGAATCCATACGCAGATAGTTTCATGAGTAGTAAGTCGTGGTCTAAAAGGTCAAAGGCCGCGCTGAAATCCAAGTATAAAACCCCAACCACTGATTTCATGTCAATCTGTTTCAACCACTCGTCAGTAAGACATGTCAGTGCAGTGCTCGTAGAGTAACCTTCTTTGTATGCATGCTGTTGATCTGAGTTAATATTATTTTCTGCAAGATATTGCTGGATCTGCTTAAACATAATACCCTCAAGAGTCTTACTTAAAACAGGTAAAATGCTTATAGGTCTATTGTTTTCACCTGTAAATGACTCCCTACTGTTTTTTAACAGAGGAGTAATTTTTCCAATTTTCCACAAGTCCGGATAAGCACACTCTTTAAAACATAAACTGAAAATGTGGCCTATAGGCTTAGCAATAGATTTAGCTGACAGTTTAAGTAGTCTTCCATCTATATTATCAAACCCACAAGGTTTATCACACTTGATTGAATTAAGTTGCTTCACCACAAAATCAACATTGATTGGCTTGAATTCAAACACACAATCCTTTCCCCTCATTATATGTTGCTCTATTATATCTTTGGATAGCCTGCCACTCCCAGGCAACATTTGATTTCTTAATGTATTCACTTTACTAAGGAAATAATTATTCAAGTAATTTGCAATATCAAATGGTTTAGTGATGAATTCTCCATTCACTTCAATAAATGAAGGCATTTTAGCCATTTTACTTCTGCCCATGGCATCATTTAGTACTCTCCAAAGCTGTTTACTGTCCCCGTAATACTGCTCAAATTTAGAATTATAGTAGTATTTTTTCTTTTGTCTATTTAATTTAGTTATTTTATTTCTTAATGAGCGATAGGCTTGCCACTCTGCAACATTTCCTGACAAGGTGGCAGAATTTTTCAATAAGTCCCTGCCTCTCATCATGTTTCTTAATTCTTCATCAAGCCAAGGTGCTTTGACTGATCTAACAGTGAACTTCTTAATTGGAGCATGCTTATCACACACTGTGGAAAATAGGTTCATAAAGCAGTCTAGTGCAGCATTTACATGCATCTTCTTAAGAACCGCATCCCATTCAATACTTTCTACCTCAGAAATAAAATCTTTTTCCAAAAAGTTTCTGTATGTTCTCCTGTGAATTACTTTAGGCCCTGCTTTAGGAACCTTTGCTTTTACAGTTAGGGCAACAATGTTATGGTCACTGAAGCCCACTGGTGCCGACACGGCTTTAGAGCATTTTTCAGAACAGTTTGTAAAAAAGTGATCAATACATGTTGACGTGATTATTCCATTCTTGCTGACATTAATTCTTGTGGGTACACTTATGTGCTGTATCGCTCAGCTTCCTTTTCAGTGTGCAATTGCTGGACAACCAGTCTATATTCATATCAGCAAGAATGTAAATATCCCTGCCATTGTCAGCTGCATTCTCCAGCATCGTGCACATATTACTCAAATATTCAGTGTTAGAGCACGGTGGCCTATAACAACAACATGTCAATATTGGTTTCAGATGAGGGATATGCACTTGGAGCCATAAGGCTTCCACACCAGTCATACTTAGATCTTTCCTTATTTTAGCCGGAATATGATTTTGTATGTAAAAAGCAGTACCTCCTCCATACCTGTCTCTATCCAATCGGAATATATTATAGCCTTGAATTGAAACCGCTCCATCCTCTATAGCATCCTCCAAGTGTGTCTCTGACACAGCCATAATATGAATATCATTTTCGTGTAGAATAGAAGATAACTCTTGAACCTTGTTCTTTAAACTACAGATGTTTAAGTGAGCAAATCTTAATCCCTTTTTTGGTAGTTTCAAAGACATTAAAGAAAGAAAAAGAAAACAAACTGAAGGTCCTCATTTCTGAGTCCTAAATACCACTCCTCTTCATTCAGGGGTGGAGGACATTTGCGGGGGCGTTACAGCCCCTCGCTCCCTAGGTGGATGGGTCACAAGGCGATCGTATCTTAAGTAGGCAATGTCCCCACTCTTCCATGCCTCCCTTAGTTTAGGCATAAGATCCCGTCTTCTCTGCCTTACAGCCTCGGAAAAGTCCTCGTTGATGTAAACCCCAGGAGCAGTCTTCTTCAGTTCCTTTCTCCTCTTCAGGATTAGCTCCTTGTCCTTGTTGTTTAAGAACTTAACAACAATAGGTCGCTTGTTATCAGCTCTGTTTTCTGGCTTTCCACTGCGATGAGCCCTTTCAATAGGCATTGCCCTGGCATCCAACTTCAATTTTTCAGAGATTAAGGTGCGGACTTTACCCTCAGTATCCACCCGGCTCTCCCGTGCTGATTCCTCAATCCCTTCAAAAATTAGATTATTTCTTCTTGACTGATTTTCGAGATAGTCAGCCTTGTTGTTTAGCGTGACAAGGCCCTCACAGATGGTTTTCATATTATTTTCCAAAGTGTTGTGATCATCAGAGAGTTTGGACACAGTAGCTTTAATCTCATCTACTTCTCGCTGAGTGTAGTGAATACTGTCCTTGATCTCCTGTATATTCCTGTTCATGTAGTCAAGACGCTCGTTGGTGGAATCCAGAATCACCTTGACAAACTTATTAAAGGTGTCGGTTTGTCTGTCCAGCATCTCCAGGTAGTGAGCTTTCTGTTGAGTCAGCATTTGGTTGATCATCTTTCTGACAGAGGCCATGGTGACCAGCTCAACCTCCTCTTCAGCAGGAGAGGATGCTTCTCCCTCGTGATCACTGGCTTGTTCATCACCCTTGTTCTTCTTGCTCTGCTTCTTTCCTTCTCGCTGAGGCATCTTTCCTCGCTGCTTGCCACTCTGCCCCGTGAATAGAGGGCCGGCTGCTGCCTGATGGTAGACTAGGCCTGATCCCCGGCCTAGTGCAGCTTACCAAAGCCTGGGCCAGTAGAGTGACTTTGTCATTGTGTTATTGTGGATCATCATGATCATCCAAATGTCACCACAACATTCATTCACCTATTCATATCAACACAGATTAACAACATGCTGCTGATCTCAGTCAAGTCTGTATTTAGAGGATCAATATCAAATCAGACACGTTGGACTAAAAACTGTTCATTCATTCATTTCTTACATGACCTTCATACTGTATTTGTATATGGAATAAAAAGCAGAGGGACACATTTGTTCCAGTTTGTTCAACAGCCACATGCACATTAAAAGAGTTATTGGTGGCAGTAAATATTCCTCCTGTCCATCCTGAGTGTGAAGTGGTCTCTTCTTAACTCAGCTACACTGTAAGAAATGTCTTCATAAGTTCAGATGAAACTAATATGAAGCTTCAGCAGTCTGAGTTATCCAAATCAAGAGGGTTTGGACCAAAGTTACACACTGTTTAGCACCAAACTCCCTCTTTGAGTTACTGTTCCTCCTCTGCAGCTCAACAAGAAAAACACTGTCACACACTAAATACTGACCGTCCTCGCCTTCCTCCACTGGCTCACTGTTCATTTCAGAGTTAATTTTAACTTTTTACTGTTTGTTTTTAAGTCGTTAAATGGGTTGAAACCTCAGTATATTGCGGACCTCATACCTGTCTACACCCCCTCAAGAGCACTGAGGTCCCCTGATCAGCTGAAAACTAGGGGTGACCATGTCTTTTCAGTGGCAGCTCCTAAATTATGGAATGAGCTACCATCCCACGTCAAAATGGCCCCCACCCTTGAAACTTTTAAATCCCGTCTTAAGACTCACTTTTATTCCTTGGCTTTTAATCCAGCATGAGAGTTGTGTGGTCTCTGTCCTTGTTTGTCTTCTATTGTTTCTGAATCACTTGTTGGTTGCCTTGTGTTTTATGTATTTTTAGTGCTTTTATTTACTTTTCATTTTACTGTGTTATTTTTTTAGATATTTATATTTTTGAACATTTGATTTTTATTTATGTATCTACTGTGTTATTTAAATTTGTTGTGCAGCACTTTGGTAACCTTGTTGTATTTTAAAATGTGCTACAAATAAAGCGGTAAGTCCTTAAAAACTCTCCAGCTAATTCAGAATGCAGCAGCACGTGTACTAACAGGAACTAAGAAACGAGATCATATTTCTCCTGTTTTAGCTTCTCTGCACTGGCTCCCTGTAAAATCCAGAATTGAATTTAAAATCCTACTGTTAACGTATAAAGCTCTAAATGGTCAAGCTCCATCATATCTTAGAGAGCTCATAGTGCCTTATTATCCCACCAGAACTCTGCGCTCTGAGAACGCAGGGTTACTCGTGGTCCCTAAAGTCTCCAAAAGTAGATCAGGAGCCAGAGCCTTCAGCTATCAGGCTCCTCTCCTGTGGAATCATCTTCCTGTTACGGTCCGGGAGGCAGACACCGTCTCCACATTTAAGACTAGACTTAAGACTTTCCTCTTTGATAAAGCTTATAGTTAGGGCTGGCTCAGGCTTGCCTTGTACCAGCCCCTAGTTAGGCTGACTTAGGCCTAGTCTGCCGGAGGACCACCTACAATGCACCGGGCACCTTCTCTCTCTCTCTCTCTCTCTCTTTCTTTCTCTCTCTCTCGTATCCTATGACTGTATCTTGTTAGCTGGCAATTTGGAAGTCAAGGAAAAACCGTCTGAGGGGTGAGGGGACTGAGGATGTGGTTCTGATGCTGACTGGGATGCTGGCAGCTCGGCTCAGAGTGGAGTTCGAGTTTTACAGGCTGATAAATAAGACTGACATCTTTGTGAACATGTGGGGGGTGCAGGATGTACTGTGTTCGGTTGTTGAGAACTCTTTGGTTTTAAATTTTTGAGAGTTGATGGTTGTGCTTGGCTGTAACATTTGATAACAGCAGAAAGTAACTTGTAAGGACGACTGTTTTATTGGTTTGTATTTTTGTTTTGTTGGTTTTCTTTGTTGGTTTTGATGTATTATATATATCCAAAAACAAACAGACAAACATCTACATAAGCAAGTGAACTGACCTCAGAGTCTCCAGTCTACAGTTTGGACTCTCCAGTCCAGCACACAGCTGCTTCACTGCTGAATCCTGCAGGTCGTAGTTGTGACTCAGGTCCAGCTCTCTCAGATGGGAGGGGTTGGACTTCAGAGCTGAGGCCACGACTTCACAGTCAGTCTCTGAGAGTTCACACCCAATAAATCTAACATGACACATATATTAGAAAATCTGTTATTGTCAAAGAGACACTTTATATTTACTTTATGGATTTGATGATAAAACAGTTTGAAATATCCTGTTTTGATGGACTGAAAATAGTTAAGAATAAAAAAAGAACACAAAGAATTCAAACTAATTAAAAGCTGATTCATGAGCAGAATTACTGCCTCGTGGTCGTATGCTTCACCAGTCAAGTTACACTTACAGTTTACATCCATGTCTGTCCAGACTCATATGTGTCCATGACAGTAGACAATGATTCAAATATGGATGTTGCTGCAAAGAAGCTACTTATTCTAAAACACAGACGCTTCACACACATCTTCAACCCGACAGCACAGAAGATCTATACAATCAGCACAGTTTCAAGATCAGTGTCACCAACTCAGTCTCTGACCAAATGTCTCCCCTTCTGTTCCTGAGATATGACGTTTAATAATGACCAGAGAAGTGTTTGATGCAGAACATGATGATGTCACAGTGAAGTTGACCTTTGACCTTTTGGATATAAAACCTTCTGGATAAAAGCAGTTTTTAGGACTTCAGAAATCTCCTTTGGCAAATGATACAGATCTTATTTTAAATGTTTAAGCATAGTGGTGAATAAACTCAGGTATTATCTGCATGTCTGATTCTATAAAACACCTTACAGAATCTGTTTATGGAGTAATAACTTTACTGCTTTCACTCAGAACCATCAAATACTGCCATACTGTGATGAAATGCTGCTGTGATAAAACCTCAACAACAACCTCTGAAGTCCATCATTTGTTTTATCAGGTTCACATGGCGCCTCCATCACATAAAGCTGAAAAACTGTAAACTGGAACAATGATTAGAAATAAATAGAAAAACTGTGTTCATTAACTCAACAGCTATAAACACAACCAACTGAAACATCTACATGTTTTGCACTCACAGCATTTGAAACAGCTCAAGAACATCTGTGACAAAATAAACACACACATCATTTTAACATTTTATGAATAATAAGAATTTCATAGTGTGTATATTTGAAGAATTAAACTACTAATCTACAATGATTTATGATGTTAATCACATCTGGACTTACCGAGCCTTTCTGCAGTTCCTCACAGCTGGAATCAGTCTCTGTCGTCCGGCACTTGTTGTGTTGTATTTGTTCAGGTCCAACTCATCCAGAACCTCCTCTGACATCTGCAGCATGTAGGCCAGAGCTGAGCAGTGGATCTCTGTGAGTCTCTTCCCTGATCTGTTCTCTGACTTCAGGAACTCTTGGATCTCCTGATGTACTGAGAGGTCGTTCATCTCCAGCAGACAGTGGAAGATGTTGATGCTTCTGTCAGGAGAGATATCGTACATGTTCATCTCCTTCAGGTTGTTGATGGCTCTCTGGATGATTTCTGGACTGTTGTCTGTCCGACCCAAAAGGCCTCCTAACAGTCTCTGGTTGGACTCCAGAGAGAGGCCATGAAGGAAGCGGACAAACAGATCCAGGTGACCATTTTTACTTTGGAGGGATTTCTTCATGGCTCTCTGTAAGAAGACATCCAGGGATCTGTAATTATCCTGGTCTCTCCCCAGGAAGTCCTCCAGTACCTTTGTGTTCCTGTTGGTGAAACAGTGGAACAGGTAGACTGCAGCCAGAAACTCCTGAACGCTCAGATGAACGAAGCAGTAGACTGTTTTCTGGAAGATCACAGACTCTCTTTTGAAGATCTCTGTACAAACTCCTGAGTACACCGAGGCCTCTGTGACATCAAGACCACAGCGCTCCAGGTCTTCTTGGTAGAACATGATGTTTCCTTTCTCCAGATGTTCAAACGCCAGCCTCCCCAGCTTCAGAAGAACGTCCCTGTCAGCCTCCGTCAGCTCCTGTGGACTGGTCTCATGTCCCTCATCATACTTGTGCTTCTTCCTCTTTGTCTGAACCAGCAGGAAGTGTGAGTACAGGTCAGTCAGGGTCTTGGGCAGCTCTCCTCTCTGCTCTGTAGTCAACATGTGATCCAGAACTGTAGCAGTGATCCAGCAGAAGACTGGGATTAGACACATGATGTGGAGGCTCCTGGATGTCTTCATGTGTGAGATGATTCTGCTGGACCGCTCTTCATCACTGACTCTCCTCCTGAAGTACTCCTCCTTCTGGGCGTCAGTGAAGCCTCGTACTTCTGTTACCCTGTCAACACATGCAGGAGGGATCTGATTGGCTGCTGCAGGTCGGGAAGTTATCCAGACGAGAGCCGAGGGAAGCAGCTTCCCCTCCATCAGGTTTGTCAACAGCACGTTGACTGATGACTCGTGTGTGACATCAGTCACAACCTCATTGTTGTGGAAATCCAGAGCCAGTCTGCTTTCATCCAGGCCGTCAAAGATGAACAGAACTTTCCAGACAGCGAGCTCCTCTGCTGTGACCTTCTGTAATGTTGGATGGAAAACACGGAGCAGAGTGACAAGACTCAACTTCTCATCTCTGATCAAGTTCAGCTCCCTGAACGAAAGCAGAATCACCACACTGACATCTTGGTTTTCCAAACCCTCGGCCCAGTCCAGAGTGAACTTCTGCACTGTGAAGGTTTTTCCAACGCCAGCGACGCCGTTGGTCAGAACCACTCTGATGTGTTTCTGTTGGTCAGGTGAGGCTTTAAAGATGTGCTGACACTTGATTGGAGTTTCATGGAGGGTCTTCATCTTAGAAGCTCTCTCAAGCTGCTTCACCTCATGTTGGGTATTAACCTCTTCACTCTGTCCCTCTGTGATGTAGAGCTCAGTGTAGATCCTGTTGAGGAGGGTTCCACTTCCTGTTTCATCACTTCCTTCAGTCACACGTTCACATCTCCTCCTCACACTGATCTTATGTTCATCTAAAACCTCCTGCAGACCACTGTCTGCTGAAAGAGAAGGAAACATGTCAGACTAAAGAAATAAATCTGGAACCTGATTATTTTCATGACCAACATTAAAACAAGTAACACAAACAAATGAAGGTTTTATACATTTGTTTTATAAAATCTTTCATGTCTACACTTTACAACACAAATAAACCAAGAAGAATCCTGTTTTCAGACATGATGACATCAGCAGACAGATGGACAGTCTTACTTTGTACAGTGCTGGTCTGACTGGCTGTCTGCAGTCCAGCTCTTGTTCTGGGTCTTTTTCCACACTGGGGACAGGAGGAGTCTCCTGATGAAGCAGACTGGTCCCAGTATGAGCTGATGCACTGTCTGCAGAACCAGTGTCCACAGCTGGTAGAGACTGGATCCTTCAGGACGTCCTGACACAAACTACAGCAGGACGGCTGCTCCTCCACAGAAACATGACTCCTCTTCTTCTCTCTGTGGAGATGAACACATTATTTAGATCTCGTCCTGCAAACTGTGCTGAACATTATTTGCTTTGTTCACACACTCAGTCACAGGCAGTTCAAATATCTCATGGTGGAGCTTCATGAAAACCTCCTGAGTAATGTTGTGCTCCACTGTGAGACGACTTTCAAAAGGCAAAAAGCTCCCTCATGTTTTTCAACAGTCTCTTACTTTGTGTCTGAGGGTCCAGGTTCATTACTGAAGTCTAGAGGATCAAGTTTGGACCAGTCACTCTTCATAGACAGACAGCTGGACACTGGAGACTCTGCTCTCTGTCTGTGGAAACAACAAATGTTTGACACATATTATTAGTCCTTGTAAAGATCAGAGGAAACATTACAACAAGTCCTCCGACCTATACGACCACACTGATCCTATGTTCCTACCCTCTAATACGACCCACAGGAGTGTTTCTGTCTGTCTGCCTACGTACCAGGGGCGGATCTAGAAAAATATTTATGAGGTGGCAACATATGGCAGACGTATATATACTGAATTTAATCACAGTTTGATGAGAAATAGTATGTTCACACTACATAAGGACACGGGCTGCCATTTACAAACTCATACAGACAAACTTAATCTCATGCAATCAATGTCTTGCATTTGAGGTTTCATGTGAAACAGTTCATATTAGGAATAAGTGTTGAAGGAGGTTCAACAAACCCTGAGTCTAACCCTGAACTCTGAGCTGATTTACCCTGAGATGGGAAACTCTGAGTTAGCGGTTCCAGAACAGCTGATTTGAGTTAGTTCAGTCAACTGTGAGTATGTTCACTCACAAATAAAAGACAGCGCCTCCATTTTAATCCAGTGGATGTAGAGATATTAATGCATGTGTAGCAGACGGTGCACGTTTATCTTTAAAAGAAGAGCCTGAGTCAGAGCGAGGAAAGTGTAAATAAGTTAACCATAAAGTTAATAAAAAAAAGTTTTATTCAGTGTTGTCCGTTTATTCCTCATTTATCAGACTTACATTACAGATAAAGTGGTGGAATCTGACTGTGTATCAGACTGTAGATACATTACATTATATTCATAATATAAAGATATCTTGGAGTCATCCTGGACTCGACACTCTCATTCAGGAAACACATCAAAAAGGTGTCTAATTCTGTTAATTACAATCTGGCAAACTTCAGACAAATAAGGAACTCATTAACTAATACTGCAGCTCTGATGTTTTTACACTGCATGATCATCTCACACATCGATGACTGTTTCACTAGCTGGGCACTGGCATGTTCGACAGCACTCAAACCAATAGAATCCCTTTATAAAAAAGCCTTAAAGACACTGGATAAAAAACCCTACTCGCATCACATCTGTACTATCCTCAAAAAGTACAATTTTTTAAGTTTTCATAGTTTCAAGACTTTTAAATTTGCTTGCTTGGAACAGTCTTCCCTCCACCATAAGGGAATGTCCAACTTATTCCTCTTTTAATGGAAAGCTTAACGACTGGTTAAAGGATGACCAGAGGTGTGTCCATTAATTAATTAACTAGACTGAGATCACAGGATCCTCTTCCGTTGGACTGTTTTGTAATGCTTATTTGGTAATGTAATTTGTATTTTGTAATTTGTAATTTTTATGTAATGTGTATTTCCATGTTTTTTTTATATTAGGCAATTAACATTCTGTCTAGGGACTACAGTTGAAAATTAGCTAATCAGCTATAAACTGGTACATTTACAGCGATGTTCATCAATGTACACTGTCCCTAAACAAATAAACTAAACTAAACTAAACTAATATATAATAATATATTTGTTCAGATTTATTCTGATGGGGAAAAACACAGGAGGCAGCAACTGAAAAATAGGAAGATTTAAAACATATAGGCCAGGCTATAGATCAAAGACATAAAGACATGACTGTAAACTCACAGTCTGACCCAGTAATAGTATGTTTGGTGATTTGCACTTGAAAAGACGTTGAGGTTAAAATACAGTAGATTTTAAAATGTTGGACATCTATTTGTATCTTGACTCAGCAGCATTCAGTGACTTTATTTCAGCTACAAATGTGGTAAATTTAAAGACACTGAAATGCTGCACCATTGCTCACTCAGAAATATGAACATATAATCCCCAATATTAGGCTATAGGAATTATGTTCCATCAGTGCGACCAATGACATCAGTGATAGAGATCATTAGTCATTGATACTACGTGTCTAAAGCTTCATACCGAGTTTTAAAATGTAAATAATGAGACCTACACATTATGTGCAATAAACATGTGGGAGCTGCTCTAACAGACTGACAGTCTGATCCTAAAAAATAATAAATACAAAAAGGACACAGGTTTGATTCTGAGCTGAGGGTGAATTCTCGCCGTGTAATATTTGAATGTAAAGACAAAAGCTTTTGTCCAAAGAAATGATTGATGTGCATAAACTCAGTAACTTAAGACAGTCCTGAGTAACAAACTAATATCCAGCAGGATTTAGACTGTGACAGACGGTAAATCTCCGCTAATGAATGCGCTTCATACAAGCTTTGACACGGACTGAATGAATGAGGAAATGAAACAGCGTGTAAGAGGGAGGAGACAGAGGAAAACCTAACCTGTGAGCATGTAATGTTCACAGACTCAGTTGCCATGGTGATTGACTCAGAGTTTGAGTTACCTCTTTCTGGAACTGAAAACCAAGAGTTTCCCTCATTTCAGGGTTAACATACTCAGAGGTCTTTCTGCAATAGGCTGCCCCTCTGACTCCACTCAGTTTTCCAAAATAAAAAGTCTCTTGCCGCTCTGGCGTTATCTTGTGCTCGCTTGTAAATGTCAAATTGGCCATAACTTTTCTTTGAATTCGTTGCTACGAACTGGGGTGGCATGGCTTTCTTTGCCACCCTATGCCACCCCAGTAGATCTGCCCACGCTACCTACCTATCTCAATCCCTCCCTCCCTAAGTATCTATCTATTTTCCATCTGTATATATATATAAATGGAAACCTCCTGAGTAATGTTGTGCTCCACTGTGAGACGACTTTCAAAAGGCAAAAAGCTCCCTCATGTTTTTCAACAGGCTCTTACTTTGTGTCTGAGGGTCCAGGTTCATTACTGAAGTTTAGAGGAAAATCTCTGGACCAGTCACTCTTCATAGACAGACAGCTGGACACTGGAGACTCTGCTCTCTGTCTGTGGAAACAACAAATGTTTGACACATATTATTAGTCCTTGTAAAGACCAGGTTCAAACAGGATCATCGTTGGTGCTGCCTGTGTTTTACCCACCAGCAACTACGTGTCTCCTTTATCTGAACACCCTTGTAAATATACAGGTAATTTAGTTTCCTTCTTATTTCTTCTCTCAGTGCTGCTCTTATATACTGTGTTCTATTTAACTGCATATTTTATTCTTATATTCTATTTTCAGTAGATAGCCAAATTTAAAGGACTCTGATCAGGGCCAAATGACTTGATCAGGACATCCCCGATGACTGAATAAAACAATACCTCATGTCATTATAAAAACAGTGTTGTGGTGCAGATTATCAGATAATAATAAAAACAGAATCATCTTCAGGTCAGTTTACAGTAGAAACACTCTCTTACTTTGTGTCTGAGGGTCCAGCTTCATCACTGAAGTCTAGAGGAAGATGTTTACTGTTCCTCTTCAAAGACAGCTGACAGCTGGACACTGGAGACTCTGATCTGTCCCCGTCTGCCTCCAAATCAGCCATCTTCCCAAATCTGAGAGAACTGTAACACACATACACAGTGTGATGAAGTCAGTAACTTCTTATTTATAGGACATGATCACATATTGGCTGGGTATTTTTATGACATACAGTAGGGGAGAGCGGGGTCAGTTGGGACACTTTTGTATTGACACTAAATAACCTTTGATTACTCACAGACTACTTGAACAGTAATGAGAATAATGTGATCTCTGAACAGATACAGGCGTCTGCTAACTATTTATCAGGTTTTCAGAGCCCAACCCAAACGTGAAAGGCACAGTTTTGTTAAATGTGGAGTGCATTTTCCTTGTGGGCGGTCAGAGAGGGAGCCTCTGATCCAGTGAATAACGCCACCATTAACTCCTGGATTGATGAGTCGCTGCAAAAGGATATGTATTTGCATGGTGTTAAAAGCAGATGTGAAATCAATAAAAATAATTCTAACATAGTGTATGGGGACTTGTAAATGTTTTGTTATGGTGTTGAGCAAGGTTACAGTCGCATCATCTGTGTCCCTCTTACTTTCATATGCAAACTGCAGGTGGTCAAGGCCGTTGGATATAGAAACTGTCATATGTCTACTTAAAGCTCTCTCCATGCACTTACCTAAAGTGGAGGTGAGTGCAATGGGCCTAAAATCTTTTAATTCTGAAGACCCTGGCTTTTTAGGAATGAGCACAATGTTTGACATTTTCCAAAGTTTGAGTACTGTACACAAGTCAAACAGGAGCTGAAATAGTTTCGGCAAAACTCCTTTTAATTGTGTAGTTCAATCTCTCAACACTCTCCCTGTGAGGCCATCAGGCCCTGGTGCCTAATTGGGTTTTATTCATGCCAGACTTGAAGCCACGTCATATTGTCGGATAGAATTAGACACTTCATCCTGCTCAGTCCAGAAATTTGTCTTATTAAATCGGCCATAAAATAATTTTAATTCATTAGCCCAGGGTTGAGAAAGGTTGATCACAGGGGCTTTTTTCAATTTAGCTCTTAATTCACATATCTTCTCTTTGACAAGTTCTGTATTCCCGTTAACAAAAGTTATACAATCCTTTCAATCACTGGATATCCATAACTTATTATTTGGAAATATTCTAACTGTTTTTGTGTGGATAATGTTATTTGCACAGAACATTATATAAGATGTGAGAGAGTCCCCCTTTTCTCTCTGTGTGTCTAGAAACTAGAGCTTTTCACTGTGACGCACATTCAAAGAGTTGACACAAGAGCGCGCCGTGTTTAACAGGAAAAGCCTGGTTGTAAAAACAGCGTCAGATGATGGTGGTGGTAAAAGCAAGTGTGATGATGAAGCTGTGAAGATGTGGCACTGAGCCAACCGACCCTACTCTCCCCTAGAACACACTAAACAATGAAGAAACATCAACACTCACCGTGTCTCACACCACCTGTCTTCCTCTCACTGCTCTGCGCACTTTAAAATAGAGTCTGAACACACCACTGACTTTACACTTTCACTTTCGCCCTTCCTCTCTGTTGGTACCCCCCCCCCCCCTTTGACTCGTACAGTAACACAGAGACTTGAGACTCTGCTGAGAGTCGAGCTTTGGGACTCAACAGTCTCTGTTATTAGGATTATTATTATTCTGGTGCATTAACATCAGAAATCAACACAACAACAGCCAGGCTGCCTCTGTTCTCTTCTCTGTGACGCTGACTGTTTGCAGGGGGCGGGGCTGTGCTACACACACACACACACACACACACACACACACACACACACACACACACACACACACACACACATTGAATGCAGCCTCCTTAGAGCAAACTCTCCATGGCTCCTGACAGTGGTGGCCTTTGCTCTTGACTCTACTGTTCTTCAGATGGCACAGTTGGGATGGGGGCGACAAAACACCGGGAACGTTGAGGAATGCTCAGAAAACATCTGTCTGGAACATCCATCAGTTTCCGGACAGTTGATACGGACACTTTAGAGTCACCAGTTAACCTGCATGTCTTTGGACTGTGGGAGGAAGCTGGAGCACCTGGAGCAAACCCACGCTGACACGGGGAGAACATGCCAACTCCACACAGAAGGGCCCCCCCACCCTGGGTTCAAACCAGGATGCTCCAGACTAACTGTTTCTTCAGTCGGAGCACTGTGGCCTCTGACTGGAAATTTTAGGAGCACATTTTAAATCATCCTGCAGCACAGTTATTCACATTTTTGGCCATTTTAACTGCATCATAAACTGTACAGAGTTGACTGTGTATTAACACTGGACTGTTTGATTATTGAAGTATATAACATCACACAGACTGGTGGTGATTGTTAAACTAACATGTACAGATGTGAAGCCCTGACTGTATCTGAATGATCTTTAATGAAAGCTGTCGTCTTGTATCAAATATGAAGCTTATAGTCACACACAGTTTATTTATTTTATAATATTTTAATGATTGTAATGTATGTCAGTAAACACCCAGTTTATTGACTTATAGTCCTCGTCAGTCAAAAAAAGCTCTACATGTGATTTATATCTTGTTATCTGCAGGAACAGACGAGTTCAGCACTGTTCATCAACTTATATGACATATATATTTACCTCACTGAACACAGGAGCTGCTGGTCTACCGCTGCCTCCATCCGTTAGCTTGTTTGTGTTGTTGTGTGTTTTAAAGGGTTAGTTCACATTCACCAAAGTCACACATGAACACAATAACGGCTTCAGTCCCCTGTAGGAAATCGCTGCTTGACAGCAAGCTGAAGTGGTTCAAGTTTACACACATATTGGTTTTATTTCTAGGTGGCTAAAATATATTTTGCCGCTGCCCCCGTCCGTACACGTCCCGTGTGTTGACCGCCATCTACTGCAGGTAATACACTGACTGTGGGTACGTGTCTCATACAGCCTCACTTCAAAAGATCCAAACTGTCCCTTTAATATAAACTGTGTGTCACAGAAACGCTTTTTCTTTTTCTCTTATAGGTTCCATACGATTCATTTATCTTTAGTATTTATTCAGGGCAGTTTGGCTCCATGTTCTTTCACAGCAAAGCTCCAGAAACACAAACAGACAGAATCAATACAACAAACAAGGTGCAGTTATTATAGGCAGGTTTTACCTTGGCTTTTATTTCTTCATGTGTTATTTATCATCTGTGTCTCATCTGCTTTACTTGTGACATATGATGTCTGATATGATTAAGCAAAGTGACATTTCAGTGACATGCTTCTTGTTTTTTTGGAACAAAATAAATCCTCGTTTATCACCTCTGTAAAAAACACATCAAATCCACTCTGACCTCAAAACTCAAAAAACAAAAGTTTCTTCCTGACAAGTCGACATTTTGGACATTTCAAATCGGACTGGGCGAACTGTCAGTGTGACAGAAATACAGGAGGGATGTTAAATGTTTTGTCTAAACACGGACTGACAAACAACACTGCGACAAACCTCTCTGTATGTACAACATGTTAATTTACATCCTATGTACACGGTTGACGAGCTGACACACACATTAATACTACAGTCAACTCTAAAGCTCTGAAGTTACTGTGGACCTGCTGTTAGTGGCTACATGTATTTGCTTATCAATAACTAACTAAACTTTAAACTGTTAATGATATTTAATAATATTCAGGAGGGCTGACGTGAGATAATGTTTCCTAATATTGTCAGGAGGTGGCGCTAATCGCCAAATTATTATGAATCTGTACATAAATATTGTATTATGCATATATATGTGTTGTAAATTCAACAATCTGAGTTTGAGCTTTAGTTAGTGCAGCTGTTCTCACCTCTCGCTCTGTCTCTGTAAATGAGTCCCAGTAAGATGGTGGACAGCAGGTAAGGAGCTCCAGCCACCAGGTGGCGCAGCAGAGCGGAGACAGACAGCAGAGGAGGTGGAGGATCACGGCCTGCAGGAGGCGCTGCAGAGAGAAACTGAATCTGAAACACTTCCTGCAGCTCAGAGCTTTTTGGACTCGACTTGAAATCCCCTGAAAACTTGGGTATTTCTCTATAACAGTAAATATTCATGACTAAAAAAACAGAGTCACGTTTTATGAAACATTCTCAAGTTTTCTGCAGTGGTGAAAGAAGTACTCAGATTCTTTGACTTGAGTAAAAGTAGAAACACTTCACTGTACAAAGTGTTATTTATGACACATCTATGTCAAAGTGTTACTTTATTTCACAGTTACCAGGAAAACTTTTCTAAAATACTGATAACAGACTGAAATATTCCTCATTCAAAGATTAAAGTTGTAAAGTAAACTAGACTCAACTTAAAGAACAATCACACACATTTTCTCCTCTGGACTTTAAATTTGAAACGTCAGGATTTCTTCTTCTTTGTGTTTTCGTCACATTGCACTGCTGGTTTTATGTATGAAGAGTTGAAGACAAATGTAACTTGAGTGAAACCGAGAGTCCAGAGTGCTGCTCAGAGAAGTCTCAGAAACGTACACAGAACACAACAAGACAATGGTGACAGATGGTGAAAGGTACGTGGAATAAAAGTATAAAGTCAATGGAAAGTACAAGGAGCTCAAAATGTAGCTCAAGTACAGTACTTAGTTACATCCCACCACTGCTGTGTGAGGACGTCCACATACTTTTGTCCAGATAGAGAAGTTATGAGCTTTTGACATGTAAGGATTTATTTCCTGAGCCCACTAGATGGCGCTCTTGGTTTAAAGAAAACAGCTCAGACAGTCCAGTGTGCCTGTAACCCTTTGTTGAACAGAGAGCGCCATCTAGTGGGCTCAGAAGATAAAGACAAAGCTTCATGAGGCTTCATTTGCTCATCACTACTTGTCGCCTACTTTACTTGAGTATTTCCATGTTCTGATACTTTATAGGCCACTTTTTACTCCACTACATCTCAGAGGGAAATATTGCACTTTTTACTCCACTATATTTATTTGATAACTTCAGTTACTTTGTAGATTATTAATACAAAATACCATCAACTAATAAATGATATTATTATAGATTAAACTACGCAGCAGTTTATAAAGTCATTAAAATGAGCTCCATCTTTACCAGCTGCAACATTAAAGTGATGAACACATGAATGCATCAATAATTATAATCCATAATATAAATGGACCATTCTGCATAATGAGCACTTTAACTTTTGGTACTTTAAGTGTATTTTGATGCTGATACTTTTGTACTTTTACTCTAGTAACATTTTGAATAAAGAACCAGTAATGGAGTATTTTTATAGTGTGGATATACTATTTTCACTTACAGTAAAAGATGTGAATACTGTGACCACTGGAAATATGGAACAGTATTCTGATGATTTAATGCTAAAATGTGGCTGCACCGTCATGAAACCAAAAAATATAAAGTTTTGGATTGGAACGTCAATTAATGTTTAAGGAGCATCAAATTATCTCCATCTACTGGTGACTAAAAGTAACTACAACAACACTGTGTTTAAAACACACAATAACAACAAAGTACAACAGTTGACAAAAGTCCTTTTGTAGCATTTATTTGAATCACCTCACTATTATAAAGTTGTACTGCCAGACAGGTGGACATAAAACCCTCACCTGTCAAATCTGTTAAGAGTGAAATAAGAGTAAAATAACCCGACTGCTTACTTCTGCAAAATAACAGAAAACACCACAAATCAAGTTGATTAATTAAGAGTCGTTATTCATTCATAATTCAATCAAGCAGAATCAAATAACTCAAAAATGTCTCAATTCATCACTGTCACTGCAATAAACAGGAATCAAATTCAACTTCAATAGTCAACCACAGGAAAACACAAAATTCAAATACAAATTACAGCTGCTGCGCAGCAATGGTCGGGGCCGGGCAATTTTAGGCAAAATTAGGCAATTCTGAGCAACACACACACTAAAACAAAGCATATCACAACATAGAAGTTACATCATATAATTATGGCATGTCCTTCAAATTGTGGATGAGTGGCTGAAGTGATCAGACTCATAATATACAAAGGAAAGAAAAAACTCAAGAGCAAGAAAGTAAGAATAACATTAACTGCTAGCAATTATGAACAAACTGGCTTGATCTAGCTTAAAGCTAAACATTATCCATGGTGACAAAGATGAAAACATTTTTTAAAATGTAACAGTAGCTATTGGACAGACTCTGCATATTGACTGATAGCTAAGCCAAATAAACAGGGAAAAGAGACGAGGGATAACAGGGAGAAGTGTTGATAAAGAGTGTTTGTCACTCTGTGAAACTGCCTGGATCATAACTATTATAGTCTCTAATCCACATAACATGACGCCTGAACACAGGACTTTCACATTCCAAAGCTGTAGCACATATGGTTGATTTGTTATGAATTTTGTTATGAGTTTTGAAATGTAGAGGCTTGCTGTAGCGCCACCATCAGGACTATTGTCTTGTGTTTCCAGTTGAGCACATCTGGCATGGGACTGGACCTTTATGAAAAGTTTGGCTAGATTTCTGACAAACAGAAACATCACATGTAGCTTCACAAATTGACTAAGCCAGTCACCTGTGTGCAAGACAGCAGCTGTTAGTGTGTAAAGGCAGATTTCAAACGGCTGTCAAAAATTCAGTTATTAAGACAAAAATACGAAAATACACATATTGCATCTAGACAGCATAGAGATGTTGATGATTTGTTTTTAACAATGATTTATTGGCTCCATAAGTGAAAAACTGATGTTTAAAAATGCCATTTTTGCATTGACTCCAATTGTTGGCATGAGAGCGAAATTCAAAATGCTGTAAAAAATTCAGTTTTTGAGACAAAATTCTGATATTTTCCAAACATCATCTACCATGACTCCAAAACTCTGTCATTTTTTTGATGAACATTGAAAATGTATTTAGCAAGAATTTACAAGTATATGTTTACAATACTGTTTACCGTCAAACATTTTGATGCACTGTAGGCTCAATTTTCGATAAATCAAAAATTTGTGTGGATTGTTTGTGTAGGACAGTCTGAAGATGCTCTGTAGCAAGTTTGGTGTCAATTGAGCAAAAATTGTTGGAGAAGATAGGTTTAATAAGTTTTACAGTTTTTGAAATAAACAGAGCGATGAACTTCATAATTTGCAACAGGTTTCAGTGTACAATAGTTTCTTCAGTATTGGGGCTACAGTTTGGTGAAAGTTGCAAATCTGTAGCACATATGGTTGATTTGTTGTGAATTTTCAGAATTTTGAACTTTAGAGGCTTGCTGTAGCGCCACCATCAGGACTATTGGCCTGTTTTTGCAGCTGAGGCAATCTGGCATGAGACTGGAGCTTTGTGCAAAGTTTGGTGATTTTTCGCTCAGGAGAAGTAGGATTTCAGAAGAAGGAGATGCAGGATAACAATAGTAATAGTACTAATAATATTCACTCAGCTCATAGAAACACACACACACACACACACACACACACACACACACACACACACACACACAGAGTGATGCTGCTGCTTCAAAGTGTCTGGATCATCAGGACACAGCTGATCCTCTCAACACATCCACCGTCCTATTTATCAAACTCCAGTTTTCTTCCATCTGATGAGAGAAGAAGACAAGAGAAGTTATAAACCAGCTGTCAGTCAGTGATGCAGCACATCCAGTATAAAGACCAGTAGGCACTTCCTGTTCAGAGCAGAGTGGAGCGGCTGTGTAGCGTAGTCGGCTTCCTTCCAGCTCTCATGTTAACGTGTTGGAGTGAACACACTGAGCTGGAAGCTCACAGACCTGCAGAGACTTTGGGCATCAAGTCTGTTTACTCTGCAGATTTTACTCAAGTACACAGTGTAAATAACAGCTGTCTCTATACATTTTGTGATGCTGTCAGCTGTAATCCAGCTTCACTTCCTGTAGACATGAACACAACAACAGTCGTCTTCACATCAACTTAAACACATGATCTCAACAAGCGTCTTTCCGATCTGATTGGCTGACTATTCTCTCTGTCTGTCTCTCTGTCCTCTCCTGAAGACTGTCACCATTCCCCTCTTTGAGCCACTGAGAAGGTCTGAGGTTTACAGGAAGTACTGGATCTTTGCTCTGATACTAACTGTGTTTAATATAATACTGCTGAAACCAGCATGGACCCACTCCAACCCTCTACTGACCTCAGACTCTCCAGTTTACAGTGTGGACTCTCCTTCAGATCACACAGCTGCTTCACATCTGAATCCTGCAGGTTGTTATCACTCAGCTGCAGCTCTCTCAGATGGGAGGGGTTGGACTTCAGAGCTGAGGCCAGTGAAACACAGCTGATCTCTGACAAACTGCAGCTCCACAGTCTGAATAAAGAATAAATGATGTAGATAAAAATCATGAATAAAACAATCAGATGTGTTCAGGTGTTAAATGTGTAGCTCAACATTACTATGTCCTGATCAATGAGCTTTGCCCTAAACTGAGTAGAGTGACTTTGTCATTGTGTTATTGTGCTGATCCCAACAGGATGCAGGTTAAAGACTGGAAAATACAAAAAGTGAAAAACAGCTCTCATAAATATCATTGACAACGTGCTGCTGCTTCAATAAAGATGTAGTGACTTCACCTCTTAAACTCTGCCAGCTCCACCAGTGGCTCCATCATCACTAACTCATGTTGTGCAGCCAAACACAAATCACTTATTTAAAGAATCATGAGGGTCAATTTAAGTTGAAATCAAGTCTTTAAAGCAGGGCTGTTCAATTACAAATTCCACTGGGCCGGATTTTAAACCAGAAAATGTTGATGGGCCAGACATTTTCAGCAGCAGGCAACCTATTGGAAACTTTTTGTTTTAGTCATTGGCAATGACACATTTCTAAACAGGTGCAAATTACTGTAGTAAAAGTAGCAATGTTTTTAGTGTCACATTAGAAAATGACAGACAGACACAAACACACACACACACACACACACACACACACACACACACACACACACACACACACACACACACATACACAATGCAGATGAAGGGAGTTTAACTAACAACTAAAGTCACATATAATCTTTAACTAATCGATTAGTTGTGGGGAAAAGAAATCTGCACGTTATTTTTACTTCTGCAGTGGTGTGTCTGTGTCACTCTGCAGTTACTCCTCCAAAACATTAGTTGGCGGTGGAGGACTGTCTTACGTGCTGTAAAGTTTAGTTGATTCAAAACACACATTAAACACACATTAAACTCACATTAAACATGGCTTAATAGAGACAGTTTCAAACATAAGTACACAAATCAGCTTCACCATAACTCGCAGCATTCACAGACAAACACTTGTCTTTATCTGGACACATTTCCCCCACAAATACAACATGCTAACATTATTAGCACAAGCCTATGGCATTTTACATTGTATAAATTAGCCTAGCAGCTAGTGATCTTTTCCTCTTCTCATATAAAACCAATGACAACAGCAATATGTAACAAAGTTAACGGCACATAATTTGGCTCCATTACAACTCACAACATTCACTGACAAAACAACTGTCTTATACTAAACACACTTTCGAAACAAATTCAACATGCTAACGTTATTAGCACAAGCCCATGGCTTTCTACATGGTATAAATTAGCCTAGAGACGAGTGGAGATTTCCTCTGCTCATATGAAGCCAGGATAAATCACACAAGACTTAAAAAGCTGTTTCAGTGGAGGTTTTAATGTCTTCACAATTTATTGTTTCTTATCTGTGAAATACAAGTAAATACAAGCTTGGTTTCCACTGAGGGAAATGGTTTCAGCTCACAGAAACAGACAGGAGGTCTGTGTCACTGCGACACTGAACGTAGGGTGGGCGAGTTCAACTTTATGTCAACAATGGGGTGTTTTGAAAACACCCCATTTTCACAGGTAACTTAACCTGTCCCCCCGCCACTGGAAATAATGGATTAATCCTGGAAGGTGTTGATGTAGCAGTTTTCTCCTTATGAAAGTAACAAGGCGATTATTCGACTGATGAGAATTTGGTCGGACGACAGCGTAGTGACCAAATATTTGACTAGTCGACCAGGAGACTACAGCCCTACTACATACAGACAGCTTTCATTTTAGTTTGCTTTAACTATTTGCTATTGGTCCCACTAGTGTCATGTGCTTGTGTAAAATGTGATTGTAAAGCATAACGGCGGTGAATGAGGGACAGAGCAGATTGAAATATGTCTTTCTACATGCTGAACACGTGTATTGATAAAGCACTGGCTTTTTACTGCTCAAGGTTTTATTGAGTCTGCAGCATGATGATACATGAAACCAAAACTTTACAAAGTAACAATGAAAGAGACGATAACAGCGGAGCTTATTAGTACTACAGTCTTGATTCATTTTGCCCCGGGCTGTTTAATACAGAGTCTCCATACCAATCCCTACCCTATGGGGTGCCGTTTGTAAAGTGTCTCATGCTGAAAATAACATCAACTTTTTGCCACATTTAGCTTCAAACTATGTTTAAAAAAGTGTTGTGAATTTTTTAACGTCACCTTTTACCACATTTACAGCAATATTTGTTAACTTAGAAATATATTAAATAGTTAAATCTAAATATTAAATGTGGCACCTAAATGTTAAATGTTAAATCTAAATATTAAATATAAATCTAAATGTAAATGTTAAATCTAAATGCTAAATCTAAATCTAAATGTTAAATCTAAATGCTAAATATAAATATAAATCTAAATGTTAAATCTAAATATTAAATATAAATATAAATATAAATATAAATGCTAAATATAAATCTAAATGTTAAATCTAAATGCTAAATATAAATATAAATCTAAATGTTAAATCTAAATGTTCTGGGTGAAACTAAATATTTAGCTAATATGCAAATTCACACTGCCGGTCACCGGAAGTACCAAAATAAAAGCTCGAGATGGTCAGACTGTGTTTATAGAATCAAATAACGAATTAAAACCAACTTATCGGGGGAAATGAACACATGAACATACATAAGCGTGATAATAACTACCTAAAATAACAAGAAACATGTTCGGAGAAATTTTATTTGACGTGTACTTTGAGTTGTTAGTGTCCCTTCGGAGGGACTAACAACCTAAGCTAAGCTAACAACCGTTAGCTCTTAGCACCGTGAGCAGTGTCTGTAATGACTCATTAACTCTTAAACGGTCCGTGTAAAAAATATTTTTTCCAGCGGATGTCTTAGTTACAACATGATTGAGCTAGCAAAGCAGTTTTGTGTTGCTATGTGTGGTATTTATTCAGTTTTGGGAAATCACGATGTCTAGAAAGCATCAGTGGCTGCAGCAGCAGCAAAGCTAACATCAGGACGTCATCTGTTAAAAGCCTCCCGTTGCTGGATACGACATGAAACTACTCCAGTTAGCTCAATCATAAGCGTGATAATAACTACCTAAAATAACAAGAAACATGTTTGGAGAAATTTTATTTGACGTGTACTTTGAGTTGATAGTGTCCCTTCGGAGGGAATCACCTTGTTGTTTAAAAATACTTCCGAGTAGAAAACCAGCTCAGAGTTTAGCTACATATATATGTATATGCATATCTCACATTTCACATTTCTCACGTCACCGTATCACCGTTTAAACTAATCTGGTGTTTGTAAAGTCTATAAACACTATGATTGAACACACATTTCTATCACGTTCTGAAATTAATAACATATCGTAGGTTAGCTAATATGCAAATTGTAACTAAGACATCCGCTGGAAAAAATATTTTTTTCACGGACCGTTTAAGAGTCAATGAGTCATTACAGACACTGCTAACAGTGCTAAGAGCTAACGGTTGTTAGCTTAGCTTAGGTTGTTAGTCCCTCCGAAGGGACACTAACAACTCAAAGTACACGTCAAATAAAATTTCTCCGAACATGTTTTCTTGTTATTTTAGGTAGTTATTATCACGTATGTTCAAGGGTTCATTTCCCCCGATAAGTTGGTTTTAATTCGTTATTTGATTCTATAAACACAGTCTGACCATCTCGAGCTTTTATTTTGGTACTTCCGGTGACCGGCAGTGTGAATTTGCATATTAGCTAAATATTTAGTTTCACCCAGAACATTTAGATTTAACATTTATATTTATATTTATATTTAATATTTAGATTTAACATTTATATTTATATTTAGCATTTAGATTTAACATTTATATTTAGATTTATATTTATATTTAGCATTTATATTTAACATTTAGATTTAGATTTAGCATTTAGATTTAAAGCAACACTTAAGAACTTTCAGTTTTGGTTGATTTTGGCGGCGCCAGTGGACCAAAGCGGTAGTGTTTTGCCTGAAGGAAGACCACATTTCCCATGAGGACCAGCGCATAGTGTCGTAAAATCCTGATCTCCCGTTCGCCTTCAGTTGGATTGAACTACGTTTCTGTTTCCAGTGGCTGTGTGAAGGATGCATGGCGATGAGGAAATGAATGTAATTGTGGCTAAACAATATCATATGACGATGCTGAAAACAAGAAACGTTTAACTTTGGTTTAGTACCGTATTCCCCCACCGCCCCCCCCTCACCCGACTCGTTAGCGGCGAGCGGCTGACGAGTTTAGAGCCTTGAAACAGATAAATAAAACGTTATGTTGGATCATTTCACAGTAAACACACGTACAGATACCGGCAGGAAGGTGCCGCATTGCCTGAATATTAACCCTGCTCAATGCGCACGAATATACAGTTCAGTCTCTCAGGGAAAGTACTACTGTTCATTCTAAACAGTTTCTTCACATTGAATTGTTTCCTCTACTGTTATAATTCTATTATTAGGATTCTATATGGAGAATTATACATACATTTATTACTAAAATTACTCTATGCCAGTCTGTTATTGTCACTGTCATTTCTGAATTACTAAAAGCCAAGACGAATTCCTGTATGTCCTTGGCAATAAAGTTCAATATGATTCTGATGCTTATTGAACATCAAAAATGTTTACATTTGTAACATAACATTTCTGTCTGTTGTTTTATCAGGAATTTGCTGTCCTGGACACTACCTCCACCTCCTCTGAGTTTGAGCCCCCACACAGTAGTGCTGGCAGAGGCAGAGGGGGGAGGGGAGTAGGTGCAGGCAGAGGGAGGGAGAGGGAGGGGAAGAAGTAGGACACCAGAGGACTTGAACCCCGAGACCCTGACAGACCCAGACAAACTTTTATTTCTACACCCTCTTTCACAGTTGTCAAAATTCAAGTACTTTGTCACATTCAACACATTCAAATTGTTATTTTGCCACTTGTCCCTTCACAGTAAAGGAAGTAACAAGTAAAACATACAACCTAGAGAAAAAAGAAAAACATTTCCAGGCACATGCACAGTGTTACGCAAGAAATATCATGAAAAAAAAGAGTGGCATAAATGCAATGTGCATTTTTGCAATGACGGGGTATGTGTATGATTTGAATAAATAAATGGCACAACAACACTGTATTACAGTGGTAGTAAATGAACAACAGTGACAGCTGAAAAAAATTACTGTGAATAAAAAAAACAAAACAAAAGGGGAGTGTGATGCATGTACATGGATAAATAGAGCAGGATTAAAATAAACTATGACAGTTAAAATAAGAAACACTGAATAATCTGTGTGACAATGTTAGAAGTTATCTGGAGTCATCTGGAGAGTCATGCCGCTCTTCTTCCTCCACAACACTCAGAGACTGCATGCTGCAGATAGAGTAGATTGTAAGATTCTGCCCCAGCGCCTTCTTCCAGCATTTGGACACCCTCTATCTGTTCTCCCCTGAGTCAAAACAGAAAATAGGACATGTTGAAAAATACTAAACGTTGCCCAAACCAACAAATGCAGGCCCTGGGAAACACAAAGTACCTAACACGGTCCGACTCTTCTGTAAAGCTGGAGACTATAGGCTGTAGTGGTTGGAGGTGTTGCTTGTGGGGAGTAGAAGTTACTTGCTTCTTTTGATAGCTGTAGAGAAATAGCATGTAAGAAATTTATATGGATCAAGAGTAATGCAAGACAAACAAAAGTATACACACTGGAAATAAAGGCACTGTATAAACATCACACAATGTAATAAAATGCATCATCTATGTTATACTAGAGAATTATAAGATAAGAATAACAATAATTAGCAAAACAACATCAAATATAAAAAGACAATAACATGAAAAAAATAAATATGGAACAACACCGTACACCTTACACAACATAATGTCCAATAGACACACATAACAATAACAAAAATATCTTGTTATCAGACTGACTTGAAGATGTCAAGTTTACTGGCTAACTGAGATTGTAACCTTCAAAGTTAGGTGCTTGGTGCTACTGAAGTGAGCTACACACAGACCCTTCAGGACTGACTAAATAAACGTTACATGTAGAATTTTAAACATGCAACAATCCCTGTAGTTTTAGCTACACTCAGCGCAAGGTGCTATTGATAAGCAGGACTATGAAAAGTCATAACTCAATGCACATTGCACACGGGTTTTGTTCTACTGATTATTTAGAGCAAGCAACACGGTTTGACTTCTTTTGCAATCACTGTAGTCAACTCAACAAAAACACGACAAGAATCCCGTTTTTCTCTGAAACTATTACATAACAATCATCAGAAACTGCTGTCACGTACACACAAACTGACATGATGACACCACAATGATTCAGTATGACTGATCTTTCCACAATAGGAACCTACATATTTTACTCAAACTTTATATTTGCGGTTTGCAGTCATCGCATTGCTTTTTCTTTATACAGTACTTTTGAGCTTGTTGCGTGGCTGGTCGTGTCAGTGTGGAACTATTTATTGCTACCACGCATATTTCCGATAGCTAACATCAGCATTATCATTTTGATTTGAGCATCGAAAGCTACTTACTAGTCCAGCAGGAACAGAGCCAAGGCAGCATCGGTCAGAAATCCCTCCTCGTCTTTGAGCTCACGCCAGCGAGTGAAAGCCGGGCCAGTGCTGATCCTTGACTGTCCTTTCATCCGGGTAGCCTCCCTCTTTCTTTTTTTTGTCTCCTCAGACAAAACTTTTCATTTCTTTGGTTGTTTCGCAGCTTCTGCCATGATAGCAGTCACTGCGCGTAGGCATTCGCATCGACTTCCGTCTTTGTAACGAATGGGGAAAGGGGGAAGTGACGTATGCCGTAAAGCAGTCAACACATTTGTAGTTTTTTGTGTGGCAGGGTTCCTGCCACCCTCCTCGAAGTTGCTTAGTGCCAGTGAAAGCGATACAGACCCCCTCAGGCCATGACAGAGGTGTCATTCAAGTAGTTGTAAGTCGATGTATCATCACAAAAGTTATGAAAATATTTTATGAAGGTTGAAAAGTTACTTAGTGCTGGTTTAACATTTACATTTAGATTTAGATTTAATATTTAGATTTAACATTTACATTTAGATTTAGCATTTAGATTTAACATTTACATTTAGATTTAGATTTAATATTTAGATTTAACATTTAACATTTAGGTGCCACATTTAATATTTAGATTTAACTATTTAATATATTTCTAAGTTAACAAATATTGCTGTAAATGTGGTAAAAGGTGACGTTAAAAAATTCACAACACTTTTTTAAACATAGTTTGAAGCTAAATGTGGCAAAAAGTTGATGTTATTTTCAGCATGAGACACTTTACAAACGGCACCCCATACTACCCAGCCACTCTGAGGTTGCTTCTGCTCCTGATATAGCCTGCAGGCCGCCAACTGAATAGGCCTGCTTTAAAGGTTAGGAGCGAATTTTCAACTCAGTTTTTCTACTTAAATTAAAGTTATACTATGCAGGATTATTGCTTACAGTTTGTAAACACACTTGCCAGTGAAAGTGAAAGTAAAAGCCAACCCCAGATTCATTCTTGTTTGGCATTTCTTCTCACTAGATTTGTGTTTTCAGGCGTTGTATCTCTTTGATTCCTGCTGCTTACAGTCTGGCATCTGGTCACCACCTTTTTATAAAGCCCTGAGCTCACCTAACACAGGCAGAGGGCAGAGTCTCTGCAGATAAATACACCAGCACACACTGAGAGTGGCTCAGAAGTGATGATTGAGAGGGATTATTTCTGTATGAGTCTATACACTGTTTTGAAGGAAGATCCTGCAGAGTTTATCTTGAAGGTTTTAGCTCCACATTGCTCTGCCACAGTCAATGGATTAAACCACTGAACAAGACAAATAGACTTCATTGTGGATCAGTATAATATCAGCCTGATGTCTGCAGTTTAGTGTCAACACAACTTTCACATCATAATAATCTCAGCACAGGAGTAAAAAATGGTGTCTGACCTCAGAGTCTCCAGTTTACAGTGTGGACTCTCCAGAAAATCACACAGCTGCTTCACTCCTGAATCCTGCAGCTTGTTGTCACTCAGCTCCAGCTCTCTCAGATGGGAGGGGTTGGACTTCAGAGCTGAGGCCAATGAAACACAGCTGATCTCTGACAATCTGCAGTGCCTCAGTCTGAATAAAGAATAAATGATGTAGATAAAAATCATGAATAAAACAATCAGATGTGTTCAGGTGTTAAATGTGTAGCTCAACATTACTATGTCCTAAACTGAGTAGAGTGACTTTATCATTGTGTTGTTGTGCTGATCCCAACAGGATGCAGGTTAAAGACTGGAAAATACAAAAAATGAAAAACAGCTCTCATAAATATCATTGACAACGTGCTGCTGCTTCAATAAAGATGTAGTGACTTCACCTCTTAAACTCTGCCAGCTCCACCAGTGGCTCCATCATCACTAACTTATGTTGTGCAGCCAAACACAAATCACTTATTTAAAGAATCATGAGGGTCAATTTAAGTTGAAATCAAGTCTTTAAAGCAGGACTGTTAATATACTTTGATGCAGTAGAGATGCTTGATTATCAGGAATGGTGTCGTGTGAAATGTCCTGAACACAAGTATTTCAGATATTGTCAGGAATTATGGAGCAACTTTTCTTCTTTGTCTTTGTTTTTCATGGCACTTCCAGTTGTTTAGATTTTCAAGGTAGAAATGTGGGACTTTGACTCTGGAATATCTCAAAATACTGATACAGTAAAAATACTTGAGTTCTGTGTCTGTATGTTGTCAGACATGTCCTCAACATCAGGAATAATCTTTTTC
Source organism: Epinephelus awoara (assembly GCA_035609425.1). Taxonomy (NCBI): domain Eukaryota; kingdom Metazoa; phylum Chordata; class Actinopteri; order Perciformes; family Serranidae; genus Epinephelus; species Epinephelus awoara. Next base: position 29,282,504 of record CM069315.1, on the reverse strand, counting down.
ATTTTCATTTCCAGCAACCCAAAAATCAAAGAATAAAGACATTTCCCTCACAAGTTAGTGGTCTTTACTTTTTAATTTATAAGGGACACTGGTAATTAATTTGACTCTTATTCTGAATATAATTCAATTCATTGTATTTCTATAATGTTATGTATTTTATGACAGCTTAATTTGAAAATCAAAAGTCATCATTCTGCTAACTTTGCTCAGTGTGTCACTAGCTCCCCCCATCAGCTCCATCTGGGCTGTTTGAAGGCATTATTCAATGTAACACATATTAATGTCAGTACATGGATGCACTACAGTTGTAGCATTAGCTGATGTCACCATGGAGATTAGAGTGACTGCCAGCTTGACTGTAGTTCACTCTGCTACATCACTAACTGTACTGACTAGCTGTAGCTGGGTAGCTACCTCGCTAACACTGCAAACAGATATGATAAACATGAGGAACATGACAGCTGTCAGCGGCAGGATTATATTTGACTTTTAATCAAACTTAACCAGTGTTTCACTTTTCAGCAATGTACCTCATAGTTTGCAACTATTACTGTGAGCACACCGCCTGACTCTGCTCCACCTTTTTAACTGTGATGCCTACCTTGGTGCCGGTGCTGAGAGTCTAGAAACAATGGCAGCGCCCTCATTTCCCATCATGCCTGTCTAGTGCTGATCTACTGTTTATTTGTGGCTGTTACATTTCTTGACACCAGCTGTGCTTTCTAACATAATCTGAACAAATGTAATGTTGGGACTTATAAAGAGCAACTATTTCATTAAGTATCAAATAAAACCCTGTAAGAATATTATGATGGGATGTAAAGAGCTGTTGACATTAACTGACAAGAATATTAAAGGTATGATTGTCTCTTTCATTCAGCCAGCCGGAGAACCAGGTGAGCTCCTCTGGTTTGTCGGTTTGGGCCCACGGGCAGTACGTTTGACACCCCTGGTTTACAGGTTAGGAGTGAATAAGCCAGTCATTTTTCTGCTGAAATTAAAGTTATGTTATGCAGGATTGTTGGTTACCGTTTGTAAACACGTTCAACAGCTCAGGTGAAGGTAAAAGCCAACCCCAGATTCATTCTTGTTTGCACCCAGAAACTTCCCAAACACAGACAACAAGAAGAAAGTAAGAAAACACAGGCAGAGGGCAGAGTCTCTGCAGATAAATACACCAGCACACACTGAGAGTGGCTCATAAGTGATGATTGAGAGGGATTATTTCTGTATGAGTCTATACACTGTTTTGAAGGAAGATCCTGCAGAGTTTATCTTTAAGGTTTTAGCTCCACATTGCTCTGCCACAGTCAATGTATTAAACCACTGAACAAGACAAATAGACTTCATTGTGGATCAGTATAATATCAGCCTGATGTCTGCAGTTTAGTGTCAACACAACTTTCACATCATAATAATCTCAACACAGGAGGAAAAAATGGTGTCTGACCTCAGAGTCTCCAGTTTACAGTGTGGACTCTCCAGAAAATCACACAGCTGCTTCACTCCTGAATCCTGCAGGTTGTCATTTCCACTCAGCTGCAGCTCTCTCAGATGGGAGGGGTTGGACTTCAGAGCTGAGGCCAGAGAAACACAGCTGATCTCTGACAACCTGCAGCCCAACAGTCTGAATAAAGAATAAATGATGAAGATAAAAATCATTAATAAAACAATCAGATGTGTTCAGGTGTTAAATGTGTAGCTCAACATTACTATGTCCTGATCAATGAGCTTTGCCCTAAACTGAGTAGAGTGACTTTGTCATTGTGTTATTGTGGATCATCATGATCATCCAAATGTCACCACAACATTCATTCACCTATTCATAACAACACAGATTAACAACATGCTGCTGATCTCAGTCAAGTCTGTATTTAGAGGATCAATATCAAATCAGACACGTTGGACTAAAAACTGTCCATTCATTCATTTCTTACATGACCTTCATACTGTATTTGTATATGGAATAAAAAGCAGAGGGACACATTTGTTCAAGTTTGTTCAACAGCCACATGCACATTAAAAGAGTTATTGGTGGCAGTAAATATTCCTCCTGTCCATACTGAGTGTGAAGTGGTCTCTTCTTAACTCAGCTACACTGTAAGAAATGTCTTCATAAGTTCAGATGAAACTAATATGAAGCTTCAGCAGTCTGAGTTATCCAAATCAAGAGGGTGTGGACCAAAGTTACACACTGTTTAGCACCAAACATTACCCCCGTCCTCGCCTTCCTCCACTGGCTCACTGTTCATTTTAGAATTAATTGTAAGATTTTACTGTTTTAATCGTTAAATGGGTTGAAACCTCAGTACATTGCGGACTTCATACATGTCTACACCCCCCCCGAAAGCATTGAGGTCTGCTGATCAGCTGAAAACTAGGGGTGACTGTGTCTTTTCAGTGGTAGCTCCTAAATTATGGAATGAGCTAGCATCCCACATCAAAATGGCCCCCACCGTAGAAACTTTTAAATCCCATCTTAAAACTTTTATTCCTTGGCTTTTAATCCAGCATGAGAGTTGTGTGGTCTCTGTCCTTGTTTGTCTTCTATTGTTTCTGAATCACTGGTTGGTTGCCTTGTGTTTTATGTATTTTTAGTGCTTTTATTTACTTTTCATTTTACTGTGTTATTTTTCCAGATATTTATATTTTTTAACATTTGATTTTTATTTATGTATCTACTGTGTTATTTAAATTTGTTGTGCAGCACTTTGGTAACCTTGTTGTATTTTAAAATGTGCTACAAATAAAGCGGTAAGTCCTTAAAAACCCTCCAGCTAATTCAGAATGCAGCAGCACGTGTACTAACAGGAACTAAGAAACGAGATCATATTTCTCCTGTTTTAGCTTCTCTGCACTGGCTCCCTGTAAAATCCAGAATTTAATTTAAAATCCTACTGTTAACTTATAAAGCTCTAAATGGTCAAGCTCCGTCATATCTTAGAGAGCTCATAGTGCCATATTATCCCACCAGAACTCTGCGCTCTGAGAACTCAGGGTTACTCGTGGTCCCTAAAGTCTCCAAAAGTAGATCAGGAGCCAGAGCCTTCAGCTATCAGGCTCCTCTCCTGTGGAATCATCTTCCTGTTACGGTCCGGGAGGCAGACACCGTCTCCACATTTAAGACTAGACTTAAGACTTTCCTCTTTGATAAAGCTTATAGTTAGGGCTGGCTCAGGCTTGCCTTGTACCAGCCCCTAGTTAGGCTGACTTAGGCCTCGTCTGCCGGAGGACCACCTATAATACACCGGGCACCTTCTCTCTCTCTCTCTCTCTTGTATCCTATTACTGCATCTTGTTAACTCGGCCATTCTGGATGTCACTAACTCGGCTTCTTCTTCGGAGCCTTTGTGCTCCACTGTCTCTCAGGTTAACTCATATTGCAGTGGTGCCTGGATAGTGTGACGTGTGTGGTTGTGCTGCTGCCGTGGTCCTGCCAGATGCCTCCTGCTGCTGCTGCCATCATTAGTCATTAGTCATACTTCTACTGTTATTATACACATATGATTATTATCATACATGTATACTGCCAGATACTAATATATACTTTCAACATATTGTACCACAGTAGCCAGAACAATAAAGATAAAATTATTACTTTCATGAATGTTGTTGTAAGCTACTGTCATTACGTCTCTCCTGCATCTCTCTCTGTCTCTCTCTCTTTCTGTCTCATTGTGTCATACAGATTACTGTTAATTTATCATGTTGATCTGTTCTGTACGACATCGATTGCACGTCTGTCCGTCCTGGAAGAGGGATCCCTCCTCAGTTGCTCTTCCTGAGCTTTCAAACCATTTTTTCCCCCGGTAAAGGGTTTTTTTGGGGAGTTTTTCCTTATCAGCTGTGAGGGTCTAAAGGACAGAGGGATGTCGTATGCTGTAAAGCCCTGTGAGGCAAATTGTATTTGTGATATTGGGCTTTATAAATAAAATTGATTGATTGATCCTTTGTGTAAATAGTAGAGCAGTAGGCCCAATGTAGCCCTGTGTGTGTGTGTGTGTGTGTGTGTGTGTGTGTGTACTGTGCCCTTACCACACACATGATGGAGGAGAGAGTGGCTCCAGAGGAGCCTTTGTATTTTGTTGTTTTCCGATTACATGTGTTTATTTTAACAGTTTCTTTTAATCTTCACTGCCCTCCCAGATTTCTTTCTGTGCTGCTAACCTTTTTTGCTCCTAGTGTCCTGTCCTGTTTGAACTCTGTTTTTAGCCTCATTGTAGCCTGTAGCTCTAACTGCCTCTCTGGGCACCGCGTTCATGAGTGCGCGCTTGCTTTCGCTGGTCTCGTGCTGGCTGGTTGGTGCAGCCTGGACCCAAATGTTTTTGTTGCCATTTGTGGAGCCTGGGCTGCCTACAGAGACGGGACTTTTTCACAGCATATTCAGAGGACATGTAGCCAGAGGATCGTGAGGAGATGTTTGCTGTATGTGACACATGACTTGACTTGTGACTTGCTTGACTTATAGCAGGGACTTGACTTGCTGGATTCTCACCACAACTAACTTGAGACTTGTGACTTGCACATGTGTGACTTTCCCCCATGTCTGCTCCTGACTAAGGTAACAAAACAGGGACTAAATCATCTTGTATTGTGCCAAACTTTAGTGGATCATAAGACATTGCCTCTGTGCACCGGTCAAGTTTCTCATTACATCCATGTCTGTAAACACATGGACGCTTCACATCCATTGTCCCCCGACAGCACAGAAGATCTATACAATCAACATCATTTCAAGGTGGACAGACGGACGGACGACCTGAAAACATAATGTCTCCAGTCACGGCTATCTCCGGCACAGAGGCATAAAACATAGAATGTAAAGTTTCAGCTTTAGAATAAATAACACACACTGACCATTATATGACGCTCGTCTTGAGTTATGCGGCTGTAAAACAGTGGACGTGTCATTTCCTATAAATTCTTCACAATAAAAGTCCCGTGTTGTTTTGTTATTTTAGCTTTGTTTAGCTTTTATTGTGAAGCAGCCAAAGCAGAAAATATTGGCTTTTCATCTGCAGTGACTTCATACGAATCTTATCCGCCTGACAGCGAACATGAAACGGTAAAATAAGGCAGATATCTGAAAGTACAAAAAGCAACGCAGGAGAGAAACTAAACTTCAAACCACAGAGATTCAGTTCAAAGATACAAAACTTGTGAACACACAGACACTTTGAAAACTCTGGGCTGCTGCACAGACACCAGTTGAGCCTCAACACACGCTTGTTGGAGGGGGCGGAGCCTGTCAGCTTCAGCTCCACTAGTTTGGAGTCCACATGTGTCTGTCTTTGGTTTTAGGTGGATTACAATAAGAAATGACACGTTTGGAAGATTTTATTCCACTTACAGTGATGTAACCAGAGGCTGTTAACTCAAGTAACGTCACCTGTGTGGGTCGAGGAGGAGGGAGAGAAACGCTCTCAAACTTGATGGTGTCTAAATGTTCTAAATCATCATTTCTCTGCCTTTCATAACCAACTGTTCAGCCATTTGGAAAGACACAACATTTCTGAAAACACTGAAAGCTTTATAACCTCAGTCAAGGATTTATATTATATATATCCAAAAACAAACAAACAAACACCTACATAAGCAAGTGAACTGACCTCAGAGTCTCCAGTCTACAGTTTGGACTCTCCAGTCCAGCACACAGCTGCTTCACTGCTGAATCCTGCAGGCTGTTGTAGCTCAGGTGCAGCTCTCTCAGATGGGAGGGGTTGGACTTCAGAGCTGAGGCCACGACTTCACAGTCAGTCTCTGAGAGTCTACACCAACTAAATCTGACATGACACATATATTAGAAAATCTGTTACTGTCAAAGAGACACTTTATATTTACTTTATGGATTTGATGATAAAACAGTTTGAAATATCCTGTTTTGATGGACTGAAAATAGTTAAGAATAAAAAAAGAACACAAAGAATTCAAACTAATTAAAAGCTGATTCATGAGCAGAATTACTGCCTCGTGGTCGTATGCTTCACCAGTCAAGTTACACTTACAGTTTACATCCATGTCTGTCCAGACTCATATGTGTCCATGACAGTAGACAATGATTCAAATATGGATGTTGCTGCAAAGAAGCTACTTATTCTAAAACACAGACGCTTCACACACATCTTCAACCCGACAGCACAGAAGATCTATACAATCAGCACAGTTTCAAGATCAGTGTCACCAACTCAGTCTCTGACCAAATGTCTCCCCTTCTGTTCCTGAGATATGACGTTTAATAATGACCAGAGAAGTGTTTGATGCAGAACATGATGATGTCACAGTGAAGGTGACCTTTGACCTTTTGGATATAAAATCTCATCACTTCATTATTTTATCCTGTCAGACATTAGTGTGAAGTTTTGTCATCATTAGTTAATGAATTCTTGAGTTATGGCCAAAAACATATTTTGTGAGGTCACAGTGATCTTGACCTTTGACCACCGAAATCTAATCAGTTCATTCTTAAGTCCAACTGGACGTTTGTGCCAAATGTAAAGAAATCCTCTCAAGGTGTTCTTGAGATGTCGTGGACAGACTGACAACCCAAAAACATGATGCCTCTGGCCACGACTGTCGCCGGCGCCGAGGCGTGAAAAAAGAGACAGCAACAACTGGATAAAAGCAGTTTTTAGGACTTCAGAAATCTCCTTTGACAAATGATACAGATCTTATTTTAAATGTTTAAGCATAGTGGTGAATAAACTCAGGTATTATCTGCATGTCTGATTCTATAAAACACCTTACAGAATCTGTTTATGGAGTAATAACTTTACTGCTTTCACTCAGAACCATCAAATACTGCCATACTGTGATGAAATGCTGCTGTGATAAAACCTCAACAACAACCTCTGAAGTCCATCATTTGTTTTATCAGGTTCACATGGCGCCTCCATCACATAAAGCTGAAAAACTGTAAACTGGAACAATGATTAGAAATAAATAGAAAAACTGTGTTCATTAACTCAACAGCTATAAACACAACCAACTGAAACATCTACATGTTTTGCACTCACAGCATTTGAAACAGCTCAAGAACATCTGTGACAAAATACAACACACACATCTTTTTAACATTTTATGAATAATAAGAATTTCATAGTGTGTATATTTGAAGAATTAAACTACTAATCTACAATGATTTATGATGTTAATCACATCTGGACTTACCGAGCCTTTCTGCAGTTCCTCACAGCTGGAATCAGTCTCAGTCGTCCAGCATCTGTTGTGTTGTATTTCTTCAGGTCCAACTCATCCAGAACCTCCTCTGACATCTGCAGCATGTAGGCCAGAGCTGAGCAGTGGATCTCTGAGAGTTCCTTCTCTGATCTGTTCTCTGACTTCAGGAACTCTTGGATCTCCTGATGTACTGAGAGGTCGTTCATCTCCAGCAGACAGTGGAAGATGTTGATGCTTCTGTCAGGAGAGATCTTGTTTGTGTTCATCTTCTTCAGGTTGTTGATGGCTCTCTGGATGATTTCTGGACTGTTGTCTGTCCGACCCAAAAGGCCTCCTAACAGTCTCTGGTTGGACTCCAGAGAGAGGCCATGAAGGAAGCGGACAAACAGATCCAGGTGACCATTTTCACTTTGGAGGGATTTCTTCATGGCTCTCTGTAAGAAGACATCCAGGGATCTGTAATTATCCCAGTCTCTCCCCAGGAAGTCCTCCAGTACCTTTGTGTTCCTGTTGGTGAAACAGTGGAACAGGTAGACTGCAGCCAGAAACTCCTGAACGCTCAGATGAACGAAGCAGTAGACTGTTTTCTGGAAGATCACAGACTCTCTTTTGAAGATCTCTGTACAAACTCCTGAGTACACCGAGGCCTCTGTGACATCAAGACCACAGCGCTCCAGGTCTTCTTGGTAGAACATGATGTTTCCTTTCTCCAGATGTTCAAACGCCAGCCTCCCCAGCTTCAGAAGAACGTCCCTGTCAGCCTCCGTCAGCTCCTGTGGACTGGTCTCATGTCCCTCATCATACTTGTGCTTCTTCCTCTTTGTCTGAACCAGCAGGAAGTGTGAGTACAGGTCAGTCAGGGTCTTGGGCAGCTCTCCTCTCTGCTCTGTAGTCAACAAGTGATCCAGAACTGTAGCAGTGATCCAGCAGAAGACTGGGATTAGACACATGATGTGGAGGCTCCTGGATGTCTTCATGTGTGAGATGATTCTGCTGGACCGCTCTTCATCACTGACTCTCCTCCTGAAGTACTCCTCCTTCTGGGCGTCAGTGAAGCCTCGTACTTCTGTTACCCTGTCAACACATGCAGGAGGGATCTGATTGGCTGCTGCAGGTCGGGAAGTTATCCAGACGACAGCCGAGGGAAGCAGCTTCCCCTCCATCAGGTTTGTCAACAGCACGTTGACTGATGACTTGTGTGTGACATCAGTCACAACCTCATTGTTGTGGAAATCCAGAGCCAGTCTGCTTTCATCCAGGCCGTCAAAGATGAACAGAACTTTACAGACAGCGAGCTCCTCTGCTGTGACCTTCTGTAATGTTGGATGGAAAACACGGAGCAGAGTGACAAGACTCAACTTCTCATCTCTGATCAAGTTCAGCTCCCTGAACGAAAGCAGAATCACCACACTGACATCTTGGTTTTCCAAACCCTCGGCCCAGTCCAGAGTGAACTTCTGCACTGTGAAGGTTTTTCCAACGCCAGCGACGCCGTTGGTCAGAACCACTCTGATGTGTTTCTGTTGGTCAGGTGAGGCTTTAAAGATGTGCTGACACTTGATTGGAGTTTCATGGAGGGTCTTCATCTTAGAAGCTCTCTCAAGCTGCTTCACCTCATGTTGGGTATTAACCTCTTCACTCTGTCCCTCTGTGATGTAGAGCTCAGTGTAGATCCTGTTGAGGAGGGTTCCACTTCCTGTTTCATCACTTCCTTCAGTCACACGTTCACATCTCCTCCTCACACTGATCTTATGTTCATCTAAAACCTCCTGCAGACCACTGTCTGCTGAAAGAGAAGGAAACATGTCAGACTAAAGAAATAAATCTGGAACCTGATTATTTTCATGACCAACATTAAAACAAGTAACACAAACAAATGAAGGTTTTATACATTAGTTTTATAAAATCTTTCATGTCTACACTTTACAACACAAATAAACCAAGAAGAATCCTGTTTTCAGACATGATGACATCAGCAGACAGATGGACAGTCTTACTTTGTACAGTGCTGGTCTGACTGGCTGTCTGCAGTCCAGCTCTTGTTCTGGGTCTTTTTCCACACTGGGGACAGGAGGAGTCTCCTGATGAAGCAGACTGGTCCCAGTATGAGCTGATGCACTGTCTGCAGAACCAGTGTCCACAGCTGGTAGAGACTGGATCCTTCAGGACGTCCTGACACAAACTACAGCAGGACGGCTGCTCCTCCACAGAAACATGACTCCTCTTCTTCTCTCTGTGGAGATGAACACATTATTTAGATCTCGTCCTGCAAACTGTGCTGAACATTATTTGCTTTGTTCACACACTCAGTCACAGGCAGTTCAAATATCTCATGGTGCAGCTTCATGAAAACCTCCTGAGTAATGTTGTGCTCCACTGTGAGACAACTTTCAAAAGGCAAAAAGCTCCCTCATGTTTTTCAACAGTCTCTTACTTTGTGTCTGAGGGTCCAGGTTCATTACTGAAGGTTAGAGGATCAAGTTTGGACCGGTCACTCTTCATAGACAGACAGCTGGACACTGGAGACTCTGCTCTCTGTCTGTGGAAACAACAAATGTTTGACACATGTTATTAGTCCTTGTAAAGACCAGGTTCAAACAGGATCATCGTTGGCGCTGCCTGTGTTTTACCCACCAGCAACTACGTGTCTCCTTTATCTGAACACCCTTGTAAATATACAGGTAATTTAGTTTCCTTCTTATTTCTTCTCTCAGTGCTGCTCTTATATACTGTGCTCTATTTAACTGCATATTTTATTCTTATATTCTATTTTCAGTAGATAGCCAAATTTAAAGGACTCTGATCAGGGCCAAATAACTTGATCAGGACATCCCCGATGACTGAATAAAACAACACCTCATGTCATTATAAAAACAGTGTTGTGGTGCAGATTATCAGATTATAATAAAAACAGAATCATCTTCAGGTCAGTTTACAGTAGAAACAGTCTCTTACTTTGTGTCTGAGGGTCCAGCTTCATTACTGAAGTCTGGAGGAAGATGTTTACTGTTCCTCTTCAAAGACAGCTGACAGCTGGACACTGGAGACTCTGATCTGTCCCCGTCTGCCTCCAAATCAGCCATCTTCCCAAATCTGAGAGAACTGTAACACACATACACAGTGTGATGAAGTCAGTAACTTCTTATTTATAGGACATGATCACATATTGGCTGGGTATTTTTATGACATACAGTAGGGGAGAGCGGGGTCAGTTGGGACACTTTTGTATTGACACTAAATAACCTTTGATTACTCACAGACTACTTGAACAGTAATGAAAATAATGTGATCTCTGAACAGATACAGGCGTCTGCTAACTATTTATCAGGTTTTTAGAGCCCAACCCAAACGTGAAAGGCACAGTTTTGTTCAATGAACAAGGAGTGCATTTTCCCAAAGTTCTGACTCCCTGGGACAGTTGGGACACCGTGTTCTGGGCTAATTCTCCTGTAAATCAGCATCATATCAGTGTGACCTGTCCCCTCAGCTACACAGGCTGAACACACTGTGTCTGACTGTAAGCCTCATATTTGATACAAGACAACAGCTTTCATTAAACATCAGTCAGATACAGTCAGGGCTTCACATCTGTACACATGTTAGTTTAAGAATCCTCACATGCCACTGACCACCAGTCTGTGTGTTGCTAAATACTTCAATAATGAAACAGTCCAGTGTTAAAACACAGTAGACTCTGTATAGTTTATGATGAATGTATTCAGTCTGTGACGACTAAACTTCACCATCAGTCACACAACATGTTTTCAGTCACAGAATAAACCTTCAAATCAGACAAATACAATCGAAATCTCTGAAATTCAACAAAAATGAAAAGTTTGTCTAAAACGTCATCTTGTTGAGTCGACATCTGAACCAATCGGCTGTTAGATCAGGTGAGAGCCAGGCGGTGGAGAGCAACTGCAGCACCTGGCTCTAAAAACTGCGGCCGTCAGGTTTATCGCCGTCCACTTTTGTAATACGTCAGAGTAAGTCGGGATGAAGTCGGACACAAAACTAACCTGCATGCATTGTGCGCCGATTGCCGGTGATCGAATCTGCGCAGGCCTGGCTCATCTGCAACGAACCAAAGCCGCTTCTCAATATGCATTCTTGTGCGGACTTGTGTTCTTGTGGACTTGTGACACGTCATCAGTCACAGCGCAAGTACTGTTCCAGTTCAAAGTTCCCATCTAACCAAGTTCAGTCCAAATTCCCGGATGTGCCAACTTAGTTAACTGACTATTTGTTTTCTGCTCTGGTTTTTTGAGAGTGATATTTTTATGTGGCTTACACTGTAAAGAGCACTGATGGCATTGTTTTGGGCACGATTAGTGAAATTGGAGCCATGGATGGACTATTGCTTGTTTAAAAGTTGTACAATATTGTGTGCCTGTGCACCAGGCTGGCACTGACACTCCTAACATAACTGAAAAGGAAAGGCTGCATTGTTTGTTAAATATCAACAATGTGTTGTGGTGTTAATCTTTTTTATTTATTTATTAGGGGGCCAAAGCACAAGTGTGTGGAGTCTTGCTGCTATTTTAATTTCAAGGTTAGACTTTTTAAAGTTTTTAATGTTAATGTTCAAGTTTAAAGTTTGTTTATTTAAAGCTGTTAACAATAAACAGGTCAGTTTCTTATACCAACTGTTGTGGATCATTCTAACTAACCCCATTAAGTAGCTGTTCTTGTTAGAGTAATATCGCTTGATCAAACCTTTTCTAACATGACTGACAACAAAACTCAAGGCTGTAATATTGGTATCAGATCGGAAGTGAAAAAGCTGAATCGGGACATCCTTACTCAGTAAGATATATTCTTATATTATTAAATGTTGTAACATGTTATTGTTCTTTGCATTCTTTTGCTCATTTATGTGTTTTTACCATTCAATAATGACTTTAAGAATTTATTGTAATTCATTTATTGTATTTAAAGATTAATTGTCTTTATTGTGGTATTTATTCAACAGCATTTTAAATATTGATTATCTGATATGAATTGTATACCTGATGTCTGAAGTGTGGCTGAATAAACTTTTCCTCTTCACATCTGACCTGTTTGATCCCATTTATATTGGTGAGGACAGACTAAATGAGAAACTGTTGTCAGTGTAATCCAGTACAGTTCAACAGCACCACAATCTACAGCTCAACACTTCAGTAAAATGTCAGACTGAATATTAAACTGCTGTTGTTTTTTCTAGGTGAACCAAGTAATCTGTCAAGTCTCCATAAAAATGTAGACAGAAAGCATAATGATGAGACAAATGCAGTGATGGACAGTAACTAAGTATATTTACTCAAGTAGCACTTAAGTAGAAATTTGATGTGCTTTGGGTATTTCCATTTACTTAGAGGGAAATACTGTACATTCTACTCAAGCTACATGTATTTGATAGCTATAGTTACTGTTCAGATAGTTTGTTTTATATGTTGTTGTTTCATATTTACAAGTTGCTGTGTGTTGTTATAGATCAGACTAGTGCACCAGTGACAGGTGTTACAACATTTAAATGCTGTTTACATGTAGCCGACGTTGATCAGTTAATACTCAACACATATTCATGTATATGATGATCACAACACTTGACACTGGGTCACTCTGCATCATGAGCACTTTGAACTTTTAGTTTTAAGTAGGCCTACATTTTGCTGACAATACCCAGATACTTTTACTCAAGTCAGATTTGCAGCACTTTGACTTGTGACTGAGTTTTTGTTCTTTGTTGTGATGTTCCTGGTACTTTGTCCACAACTGGACAAACATATCGAACAGACATGCAAGCATCGCACGTCTCATCCTCATCCTCTGCTGTCTTTCTGGGATCTGCCTCCTCAGCTGGGCAGCCTCCTCCTCAGCCTGCAGGTACAGCAGTCCTGCTGCAATAACTGCGCCAAGACGCCTTCTCTGATCCATTATTGATTTTTGATTTCCATCTCACCAATGCTCACGATCACAATAACCACCAACTCTCCACAAACTTTTCCCCCTGCACTGGACTTTTGATTATAATCAGAAGCCAGCTGTGGGGAAAAGGTTTTAAAAGACATTTTATGAAAATATTTTGGCTGTTTATATGTTTTTGTGTGTCAGTTATATATGTTGAAACGTTAAAAACACAAAACGTGTTTGTATTGTTTTATTCTAAATACATGTTTACAACACAGCACAACAGCCGAGGCCAGCGGAGGTGGTGACGTCATCAAGTTCACTGATGTTCCAAAAGCAGAAATGACTGAACTCCCGTCCTCCTGCTCTCGGGAAGTCCGGACTCTTGCGTGGACTTGCCAAGTCCACAAGTCCAAACTGCCGAACTTGAGTATTGAGAAACGGCTCTAGTTTCCTGACAGTTCCCAGCAGCCTTCAGTCTGTACAGGAAGTCACAGAAACACTCACATCCTGTCAGATATGATGGTGATTTATTCAAATCTAACCAAAACTCAGTGTAACAAAGAGCAGGGAGAGCTGACTGAACACTCAACATCTTCCTCTACAACAAAACTGCGCCACAACCCCTCGGCAGAGTCCCCCTTTTCTCTCTGTGTGTCTACAAACTAGAGCTTTTCACTGTGACGCGCATTCAAAGAGTTGACACAAGAGCGCGCAGATCCGTAGCTGCGCGCAGGCCTCGTGTTTAACAGGAAAAGCCTGGTTGTAAAAACAGCGTCAGATGATGGTGGTGGTAAAAGCAAGTGTGATGATGAAGCTGTGAAGATGTGGCACTGAGCCAACCGACCCTACTCTCCCCTAGAACACACTAAACAATGAAGAAACATCAACACTCACCGTGTCTCACACCACCTGTCTTCCTCTCACTGCTCTGCGCACTTTAAAATGGAGTCTGAACACACCACTGACTTTACACTTTCACTTTCGCTCTTCCTCTCTGTTGGCACCCCCCCCCTTTGACTCGTACAGTAACACAGAGACTTGAGACTCTGCTGAGAGTCGAGCTTTGGGACTCAACAGTCTCTGTTATTAGGATTATTATTATTCTGGTGCATTAACATCAGAAATCAACACAACAACAGCCAGGCTGCCTCTGTTCTCTTCTCTGTGACGCTGACTGTTTGCAGGGGGCGGGGCTGTGCTACACACACACACACACACACACACACTCCCTGGTCCAGGTGTGTCCAAAGTCCCAGGGAGCTGTCTCGGCTCGCAGCTTATCATTCCTCATATAAATATACGTGGTCCACTTGTTTAATCAAACAAGATCACTCTACATTCTCTGTGTTCACCTCACAGTGGCAGGACTATCATACAGTTTGTAGACATGCACCAAGCAAGGAAAATATAAAGAAGCAAAGGTCATGATGTCAGTGACAGCGTTCAATGAGCCAGACTTTGCTGTCAGTGTGTATGTGTGAATGTATTTGTACAGCATGATGTAGTTTGTCATAAGATCCCTGTAGTTCTGACTCACTATGCTGATGTTTATAGTGTTTGCTTTTGTCTTGTTTCAGTGTTTTCACCGGTTTAAATCACCTGGTGCGTTTGTTTTGGAGAGGAAGAGACCTCTGTGGATAATAAGGCTCACGGTAAAAACCTCATCAACAATGAACACTGAAGGAACTCTACCTGAGAGAAGTTTCAGCTGGTTGCAATCTGCAATCATCACCGCTATAGACGCATTTAAGTCTTTAACACTGAACCTTTAAGATTAAAACTCAAAGAAAAACTTCAAATGTTCTCACAAGTCTGTGTAACTGTCATCATTCATTTTTAGGCAACTGCATTTCAAATGTTGCCTCAAACTCACCTTCATCCACAACCTTGGTAAATTAACTCAGTATGAGAGTTACAATTCAAACATATGCAGGTTAATTACTTGCTGTGCTGCCTCTGAGCCTTTGAACATGTAGGCTACAGTAGCTACAGGAAGTAGGAGGGACAGCACTTGTTATTAGCATTTAGCTCCACGAGATGGCGCCACAGAGCCATGAAACTGCAGCAGCATCAGGTTGATAAACTGAACTACATCAACAGGGATCTTTATAACTATGTGACCACTGAATAAAAGACAGAAGTGACACCATCCAACCTGCTGTTCCTCATCAGTCTGTGAAGATGCAGAAATGTTTCCAGTAATGGCCGTCTAAAAAAACCCTCAACAAATAATGATCATAAATGTCTTTTATTATTTGTCTCTCTGTCACAATGTCCACATTCTGACCAACAACAGGAAGTGGCCATCTTAAATACCCATGTGGCCGGCACAGGTCAAGTTCATCAGAGATTACTAAAGAGACTGACACTAGAACCATTTGTGTGCACAGTTTTAGCAGCTGCTTTTATGTTTTGCATTTTCTAATTGCTTTTTTAACATCATTTTGGTTGCAGGTCTAATGGTACATGTATGTATTTGTCTAAAACACTTTAGTTTTTCTATCTTCTTTGGTTTAGTGTGCCGGCAATAATGAAGCGTCACTATCACGCGATTCAAGGAATTACTGTTGAATTAGCCTAATACACTCCGATAAGGTCCACGTCTTAGCATGTGTGGAACGTGAGTAACAGAGACAAGAGAAAGGTCACAGGACAGAGAGTGGTGGATGGTGCAGACCGTGTTCATTTGAAGTTAGGTCAAGTTATTTCTCTGGAAACACAAACATTTTATGAGGGATGCATGATAATATGGGCACATCATCAGCACTGCTCCATATTGGCTTTAAAATGAACTATTTGAATCGGCCAACATGCTTTTTTTATTTTGTACGATGAATGAATATCACATACGTTGAAGAGAACTGTATTTCATGTCTCCATCTGCTGGTGGCCTGTCACTATAAGAGCCTGCATGTATAATATGAGGTTAATTCCACCACACAAGAGACTTGATGATCACTAACATTAGCTGCTGAAGAGTGGATCGTTATCGCTCAAATGAGTTGTTACATATTGGCAAAACAATTCAATATGGTGCATCCCTATCTTGAATGCATATACAAGGCTTCAGCCCTGCTAAAACATTCATCTTGTTTTACAGTTTTGATGCCTCCTCATGGGCGATAGCCGCGGCCAGAGGCATTATGTTTTTGGGTTGTGCTTCCATACGTCTGTCTGTACCAGCGTGTGTCCGTCAGTCCCATCCTGGTGAACGTAATATCTCAAGAATACCTGAAGGGAGTGTCCTCAAATTTGGCACAAACGTGCACTTGGACTCAATAATTAATGAAGTAGCATTTGTTGGTCAAAGGTCAAAGGTCACTGTGACCTTACAAAACATATTTTGGCCATAACTGAAAAAAATCACAAGATAATTATGATAAAATTTCACACAAATGTCCGACAGGATAAAATGATGATTTTTATATACCTCCAAAAGGTCAAAGGTCATGCCAGTGTAATGCAATCTGGGCAGTTAAGAAAACTCTCCCAGCAATCCGGGCTACCCTGCGTGACGTCATCAGTCAGTCAAACCCGCACCGGAGGATGGAGGCAAGAGTTATCAGTGCAGTCACTGATGAGAAGTTTGTTTTGCATCTCATTCTGTTCCAGGATGTTTTCACAACAACCAAATTCATGTCGGATCAGCTGCAGTCCCCCAGTTTTGATCTGGTAGCAGCAGATGATCTGGCCCAGTCTGTAATCACTGCACTCTCAGAAAAGCGCACAGAGGCCCCGTTAGAAAGAGCACACACGTTTCTTGAACTCCCGATGGTAAATCTCGCTTCTCAAGTAATCCTCCGTGTCGCGTTTGTCCTTTTTCAGTTTGATGCTGAGTAGCTTCTCTTGGTATTTGCAGACAGTGTCCTTTATGGAGCGCTCAATGGAAGGAAGAGTGGACGTGTTTCATAATCTCAGCCTTCACTGTGCTTGCTTCCATCGACACCTGATGGATAATGAGTGACATTAAATGGAGGAAGTCTTTATTGAAAAGCTCTCCTCATCATTTAATAAAGTTCTCATCTGATCTCCGTGTTGTTGGCTGATGCGTAAACCCCGAGGGATTTTCTTGTCTCTCCAGTATTGGCTCAAAGTTGAGCCATGCATAAAGAGGCGTGTCTCTTTGCAGTCTCTCCAACGTTGCTTCTGCGTCTTCGGAAGCCTCAGCGCCTTCCATACGGACAGCAGGGAACAAAATCCTTTTGGCATCTTCACAGGAGACTCAGACGTCGCTGCGCAGTTATCTGTCAGTGTTGATCTCTCATCAATTAGTGTAACAATCAACATTATACATAGAAAAAGAGGAATAAAGGAGTCAAATTAAAAACTGCTCAGTGACAATCTTAAACAGCCCAACAAGTTGACATTAGATAGGTACGTTCTTGAGAATAAATGCTTCAGTCCTTATTGTTAACTTGCATTCTCTAAAAACACACATATCCTAATCTGGAAGGTGCATTAAAAAATGAAGCTATAGGGGTTGTTTACATCAAGAATAAGCATCAACACACAAATAGGAAACTTGATAATAAATGCAACAAGGCCTCCACAATGTCACAGAGTAGAGATGACGTCAGACAACAGTCACATTACACTCCGCCCTACCAAGGCTGTGTCCTATAAACTAAGTGGGTTCTGATCAAAACATCTGACTGCAGTGCTGTTAACCCTTTGTTGAACAGAGAGCGCCATCTAGTGGGCTCAGAAGATAAAGACAAAGCTTCATGAGGCTTCATTTGCTCATCACTACTTGTCGCCTACTTTACTTGAGTATTTCCATGTTCTGATACTTTATAGGCCACTTTTTACTCCACTACATCTCAGAGGGAAATATTGCACTTTTTACTCCACTATATTTATTTGATAACTTCAGTTACTTTGTGGATTATTAACACAAAATACCATCAACTAATAAATGATATTATTATAGATTAAACTACGCAGCAGTTTATAAAGTCATTAAAATGAGCTCCATCTTTACCAGCTGCAACATTAAAGTGATGAACACATGAATGCATCAATAATTATAATCCATAATATAAATGGACCATTCTGCATAATGAGCACTTTAACTTTTGGTACTTTAAGTGTATTTTGATGCTGATACTTTTGTACTTTTACTCTAGTAACATTTTGAATAAAGAACCAGTAATGGAGTATTTTTATAGTGTGGATATACTATTTTCACTTACAGTAAAAGATGTGAATACTGTGACCACTGGAAATATGGAACAGTATTCTGATGATTTAATGCTAAAATGTGGCTGCACCGTCATGAAACCAAAAAATATAAAGTTCTTCCTTTTGGATTGGAACGTCAATTAATGTTTAAGGAGCATCAAATTATCTCCATCTACTGGTGACTAAAAGTAACTACAACAACACTGTGTTTAAAACACACAATAACAACAAAGTACAACAGTTGACAAAAGTCCTTTTGTAGCATTTATTTGAATCACCTCACTATTATAAAGTTGTACTGCCAGACAGGTGGACATAAAACCCTCACCTGTCAAATCTGTTAAGAGTGAAATAAGAGTAAAATAACCCGACTGCTTACTTCTGCAAAATAACAGAAAACACCACAAATCAAGTTGATTAATTAAGAGTCGTTATTCATTCATAATTCAATCAAGCAGAATCAAATAACTCAAAAATGTCTCAATTCATCACTGTCACTGCAATAAACAGGAATCAAATTCAACTTCAATAGTCAACCACAGGAAAACACAAAATTCAAATACAAATTACAGCTGCTGCGCAGCAATGGTCGGGCCGGGCAATTTTAGGCAAAATTAGGCAATTCTGAGCAACACACACACTAAAACAAAGCATATCACAACATAGAAGTTACATCATATAATTATGGCATGTCCTTCAAATTGTGGATGAGTGGCTGAAGTGATCAGACTCATAATATACAAAGGAAAGAAAAAACTCAAGAGCAAGAAAGTAAGAATAACATTAACTGCTAGCAATTATGAACAAACTGGCCTGATCTAGCTTAAAGCTAAACATTATCCATGGTGACAAAGATGAAAACATTTTTTAAAATGTAACAGTAGCTACTGGATAGACTCTGCATATTGACTGATAGCTATGCCAAATAAACAGGGAAAAGAGACGAGGGATAACAGGGAGAAGTGTTGATAAAGAGTATTTGTCTCTCCGTGAAACTGCCTGGATCATAATTATTATAGTCTCTAATCCACATAGCATGATGCCTGAACACAGGACTTTACATCCCAAAGCTGTAGCACATATGGTTGATTTGTTATGAATTTTGTTATGAGTTTTGAAATGTAGAGGCTTGCTGTAGCGCCACTATCAGGACTATTGTCTTGTGTTTCCAGTTGAGCACATCTGGCATGGGACTGGATCTTTATGAAAAGTTTGGCTAGATTTCTGACAAACAGAAACATCACATGTAGCTTCACAAATTGACTAAGCCAGTCACCTGTGTGCAAGACAGCAGCTGTTAGTGTGTAAAAAATACGAAAATCCACAGATTGCATCTGGACAGCATGGAGATGTTGGTGATTTGTTTTTAACAATGATTTATTGGCTCCATAAGTGAAAAACTGATGTTTAAAAATGCCATTTTTGCATTGACTTCAATTGTTGGCATGAGAGCGAAATTCAAAATGCTGTAAAAAATTCAGTTTTTGAGACAAAATTTTGATATTTTCCAAACATCATCTACCATGACTCCAAAACTTTGTCATTTTTTAATGAACATTGAAAATGTATTTAGCAAGAATTTGCATGTATATGTTTACAATACTGTTCACCGTCAAACATTTTGATGCTCTGTAGGAAGTTTGGTGCCAATTGAGCAAAAATTGTGGGAGGAGATAGGTTTAATTAGTTTTATAGTTTTTGAAAAAAATAGAGTGATGGACTTCATAATTTGCAACAGGTTTCAATGTACAAAAGTTTCTTCAGTATTGGGGCAACAGTTTGGTGAAAGTTGCAAATCTGTAGCACATATGGTTGATTTGCTGTGAATTTTCAGAATTTTGAACTTTAGAGGCTTGCTGTAGCGCCACCATCAGGACTATTGGCCTGTTTTTGCAGCTGAGGCAATCTGGCATGAGACTGGACCTTTGTGCAAAGTTTGGTGATTTTTCATGATTGGGAAGAAGGATTTCAGAAGAAGAAGAAGAAGAAGGAGGATAACAATAGTAATAGCACTAATAATATTCACTCAGCTCATAAACACACACACACACACACACACACACACACACACACACACACACACACACACACACACACACACACACACACAAACTGATGCTGCTGCTTCAAAGTCTCTGGATCATCAGGACACAGCTGATCCTCTCAACACATCCACGATCTTGTTTATCAAACTCCAGTTTACTTCCATCTGATGAGAGAAGAAGACAAGAGAAGTTATAAACCAGCTGTCAGTCAGTGATGCAGCACATCCAGTATAAAGACCAGTAGGCACTTCCTGTTCAGAGCAGAGTGGAGCGGCTGTGTAGCGTAGTCGGCTTCCTTCCAGCTCTCATGTTAACGTGTTGGAGTGAACACACTGAGCTGGAAGCTCACAGACCTGCAGAGACTTTGGGCATCAAGTCTGTTTACTCTGCAGATTTCACTCAAGTACACAGTGTAAATAAACTGCTGAGAGTCCTGAACGCATCATGGCTGCACAAACAGAGGGATTCACTTTAATGATGGATTTACTGAGTCTGTTACAACAAACAAACACACACACACACACACACACACACACACACACACACACACACACACACACACACACACACACACACACAGGAAAGCATAACAGGTCCCCTGTTATCAAGGTCAGATTTGATGGTGTGACAGTTTGATGAAGGAGGACAGCTGTCTCTATACATGTTGTGATGCTGTCAGCTGTAATCCAGCTTCACTTCCTGTAGACATGAACACAACAACAGTCGTCTTCACATCAACTTAAACACATGATCTCAACAAGCTTCTCTCTGATCTGGTTGGCTGACTGTTCTCTCTGTCTGTCTCTTTCCTCTCCTGAAGACTGTCACCATTCCCCTCTTTGAGCCACTGAGAAGGTCTGAGGTTTACAGGAAGTACTGGATCTTTGCTCTGATACTAACTGTGTTTAATATAATACTGCTGAAACCAGCATGGACCCACTCCAACCCTCTACTGACCTCAGAGTCTCCAGTTTACAGTGTGGACTCTCCTTCAGATCACGCAGCTGCTTCACTCCTGAATCCTGCAGGTTGTTGTAGCTCAGCTCCAGCTCTCTCAGATGGGAGGGGTTGGACTTCAAAGCTGAGGCCAGTGAAACACAGCTGATCTCGGACAAACTGCAGTTCCTCAGTCTGAATAAAGAATAAATGATGTAGATAAAAATCATGAATAAAACAATCAGATGTGTTCAGGTGTTAAATGTGTAGCTCAACATTACTATGTCCTGATCAATGAGCTTTGCCCTAAACTGAGTAGAGTGACTTTGTCATTGTGTTATTGTGGATCATCATGATGTCAGCCTGCTACAGATAATCCAGTCATTTTTCTGCTGAAATTAAAGTTGTTATGCAGGATTGTTGGTTACCATTTGTAAACATGTTCAACAGCTCAGGTGAAGGTAAAAGCCAACCCCAGATTCATTCTTGTTTGGCATTTCTTTTTGCTAAATTTGCATTTCTTTCAGTGTTGTATGTCTTTGATTCCTGCTGCTTACAGTCTGGCATCTGGTCACCACCTTTTTATAAAGCCCTGAGCTCACCTAACACAGGCAGAGGGCAGAGTCTCTGCAGATAAATACACCAGCACACACTGAGAGTGGCTCATAAGTGATGATTGAGAGGGATTATTTCTGTATGAGTCTATACACTGTTTTGAAGGAAGATCCTGCAGAGTTTATCTTTAAGGTTTTAGCTCCATATTGCTCTGCCACAGTCAATGGATTAAACCACTGAACAAGACAAACAGACTTCATTGTGGATCAGTATAATATCAGCCTGATGTCTGCAGTTTAGTGTCAACACAACTTTCACATCATAATAATCTCAGCACAGGAGTAAAAAATGGTGTCTGACCTCAGAGTCTCCAGTTTACAGTGTGGACTCTCCAGAAAATCACACAGCTGCTTCACTCCTGAATCCTGCAGGTTGTTGTAGCTCAGCTCCAGCTCTCTCAGATGGGAGGGGTTGGACTTCAGAGCTGAGGCTAGTGAAACACAGCTGATCTCTGTCAAACTGCAGTTCCACAGTCTGAATAAAGAATAAATGATGTAGATAAAAATCATTAATAAAACAATCAGATGTGTTCAGGTGTTAAATGTGCAGCTCAACATTATTATGTCCTGATCAATGAGCTTTGCCCTAAACTGAGTAGAGTGACTTTGTCATTGTCATCATGATGTCAGCCTTCTACAGACATCATCCAAACATCACCACAACATTCATTCACCTATTCATATCAACACAGATTAACAACATGCTGCTGATCTCAGTCAAGTCTGTATTTAGAGGATCAATATCAAATCAGACACGTTGGACTAAAAACTGTTCATTCATTCATTTCTTACATGACCTTCATACTGTATTTGTATATGGAATAAAAAGGAGAGGGACGCATTTGTTCCAGTTTGTTCAACAGCCACATGCACATTAAAAGAGTTATTGGTGGCAGTAAATATTCCTCCTGTCCATACTGAGTGTGAAGTGGTCTCTTCTTAACTCAGCTACACTGTAAGAAATGTCTTCATAAGTTCAGATGAAACTAATGTGAAGCTTCAGCAGTCTGAGTTATCCAAATCAAGAGGGTGTGGACCAAAGTTACAGACTGTTTAGCACCAAACTCCCTCTTTGAGTTACTGTTCCTCCTCTGCAGCTCAACAAGAAAAACACTGTCACACACTAAATACTGACTGTAACTCAGACGTCTGAAGCCTCATATTAGTTTAAGTCAGGTTATAAAGGGACTGCTTCACAGACAGTATGGACAGAAGGAATGATGACAGACATCAACTACAAAGTGCACTCAGTAGAGTGCAGACCTCTGCCAGGCGACTGCATTACAGCTGTGACTCTAGACAACAACACATGCTGCTCAGCTGTGACCGCTGGAGTTGTCCCTCCTGACTTCCTTACAGTCAAGATGGCGGCTGAGATAACAAAACGTCTGAGATGCTTGCTGTCTACACAGGGCTTTAAACACATGACATTAACATAGGACATATCAAAGTGCTTGACTTATATATAACATTTACTAAAGTGCTGGACGTAATCTTCAGAGTCTGTTATAATAACATGTATGCCTCTGTGCACCAGTCAAGTTTCTCATTACATCCATGTCTGTAAACACATGGACGCTTCACATCCATTGTCCCCCGACAGCACAGAAGATCTATACAGTCAACATCATTTCAAGGTGGACACCCAGGATCAGTGTCACCAACTCAGTCTCTGACCAAATGTCTCCCCTTCTGTTCCTGAGATATGACGTTTAATAATGACCAGAGAAGTGTTTGATGCAGAACATGATGATGTCACAGTGAAGTTGACCTTTGACCTTTTGGATATAAAATGTCATCATTCATTATTTTATCCTGTTAGACATTAGTGTGAAGTTTTGTCATCATTAGTGAAAGAATTCTTAAGTTATGGCAAAAACATATTTTGTGAGATCACAGTGGTCTTGACCGTTATGCAGCTGTAAAACAGTGGACGTGTCATTTCCTATAAATTCATCACAATAAAAGTCCCATGTTGTTTTGTTATTTTAGCTTTGTTTAGCTTTTATTGTGAAGCAGCCAAAGCAGAAAATATTGGCTTTTCATCTGCAGTGACTTCATACGAATCTTATCCGCCTGACAGCGAACATGAAACGGTAAAATAAGGCAGATATCTGAAAGTACAAACAGCAACGCAGGAGAGAAACTAAACTTCAAACCACAGAGATTCAGTTCAAAGATACAAAACTTGTGAACACACAGACACTTTGAAAACTCTGGGCTGCTGCACAGACACCAGTTGAGCCTCAACACACGCTTGTTGGAGGGGGCGGAGCCTGTCAGCTTCAGCTCCACTAGTTTGGAGTCCACATGTGTCTGTCTTTGGTTTTAGGTGGATTACAATAAGAAATGACACGTTTGGAAGATTTTATTCCACTTACAGTGATGTAACCAGAGGCTGTTAACTCAAGTAACGTCACCTGTGTGGGTCGAGGAGGAGGGAGAGAAACGCTCTCAAACTTGATGGTGTCTAAATGTTCTAAATCATCATTTCTCTGCCTTTCATAACCAACTGTTCAGCCATTTGGAAAGACACAACATTTCTGAAAACACTGAAAGCTTTATAACCTCAGTCAAGGATTTATATTATATATATCCAAAAACAAACAAACAAACACCTACATAAGCAAGTGAACTGACCTCAGAGTCTCCAGTCTACAGTTTGGACTCTCCAATCCAGCACACAGCTGCTTCACTGCTGAATCCTGCAGGTTGTGGTTTCCACTCAGGTCCAGCTCTCTCAGATGGGAGGGGTTGGACTTCAGAGCTGAGGCGACGACTTCACAGTGAGTCTCTGAGAGTCCACACCCACTAAATCTGACATGACACATATATTAGAAAATCTGTTATTGTTTTATTTGTTTTGATGGACTGAAAATAGTTAAGAATAAAAAAAGAACAGAAAGAATTCAAACTAATTAAAAGCTGATTCATGAGCAGAATTACTGCCTCGTGGTCGTATGCTTCACCAGTCAAGTTACACTTACAGTTTACATCCATGTCTGTCCAGACTCATATGTGTCCATGACAGTAGACAATGATTCAAATATGGATGTTGCTGCAAAGAAGCTACTTATTCTAAAACACAGACGCTTCACACACATCTTCAACCCGACAGCACAGAAGATCTATACAATCAGCACAGTTTCAAGATCAGTGTCACCAACTCAGTCTCTGACCAAATGTCTCCCCTTCTGTTCCTGAGATATGACGTTTAATAATGACCAGAGAAGAGTTTGATGCAGAACATGATGATGTCACAGTGAAGTTGACCTTTGACCTTTTGGATATAAAACCTTCTGGATAAAAGCAGTTTTTAGGACTTCAGAAATCTCCTTTGGCAAATGATACAGATCTTATTTTAAATGTTTAAGCATAGTGGTGAATAAACTCAGGTATTATCTGCATGTCTGATTCTATAAAACACCTTACAGAATCTGTTTATGGAGTAATAACTTTACTGCTTTCACTCAGAACCATCAAATACTGCCATACTGTGATGAAATGCTGCTGTGATAAAACCTCAACAACAACCTCTGAAGTCCATCTTTTGTTTTATCAGGTTCACATGGCGCCTCCATCACATAAAGCTGAAAAACTGTAAACTGGAACAATGATTAGAAATAAATAGAAAAACTGTGCTCATTAACTCAACAGCTATAAACACAACCAACTGAAACATCTACATGTTTTGCACTCACAGCATTTGAAACAGCTCAAGAACATCTGTGACAAAATACAACAGACACATCATTTTAACATTTTATGAATCATAAGAATTTCATAGTGTGTATATTTGAAGAATTAAACTACTAATCTACAATGATTTATGATGTTAATCACATCTGGACTTACCGAGCCTTTCTGCAGTTCCTCACAGCTGGAATCAGTCTCTGTTGTCCAGCATATGTTGTGTTGTATTTCTCCACATTGAACTCATCCAGAACCTCCTCTGACATCTGCAGCATGTAGGCCAGAGCTGAGCAGTGGATCTGTGAGAGTATCTTCTCTGATCTGTTCTCTGACTTCAGGAACTCTTGGATCTCCTGATGTACTGAGAGGTCGTTCATCTCCAGCAGACAGTGGAAGATGTTGATGCTTCTGTCAGGAGAGATCTTGTTTGTGTTCATCTTCTTCAGGTTGTTGATGGCTCTCTGGATGATTTCTGGACTGTTGTCTGTCCGACCCAAAAGGCCTCCTAACAGTCTCTGGTTGGACTCCAGAGAGAGGCCATGAAGGAAGCGGACAAACAGATCCAGGTGACCATTTTCACTTTGGAGGGATTTCTTCATGGCTCTCTGTAAGAAGACATCCAGGGATCTGTAATTATCCTGGTCTGTCCCCAGGAAGTCCTCCAGTACCTTTGTGTTCCTGTTGGTGAAACAGTGGAACAGGTAGACTGCAGCCAGAAACTCCTGAACGCTCAGATGAACGAAGCAGTAGACTGTTTTCTGGAAGATCACAGACTCTCTTTTGAAGATCTCTGTACAAACTCCTGAGTACACCGAGGCCTCTGTGACATCAAGACCACAGCGCTCCAGGTCTTCTTGGTAGAACATGATGTTTCCTTTCTCCAGATGTTCAAACGCCAGCCTCCCCAGCTTCAGAAGAACGTCCCTGTCAGCCTCCGTCAGCTCCTGTGGACTGGTCTCATGTCCCTCATCATACTTGTGCTTCTTCCTCTTTGTCTGAACCAGCAGGAAGTGTGAGTACAGGTCAGTCAGGGTCTTGGGCAGCTCTCCTCTCTGCTCTGTAGTCAACATGTGATCCAGAACTGTAGCAGTGATCCAGCAGAAGACTGGGATTAGACACATGATGTGGAGGCTCCTGGATGTCTTCATGTGTGAGATGATTCTGCTGGACCGCTCTTCATCACTGAATCTCCTCCTGAAGTACTCCTCCTTCTGGGCGTCAGTGAAGCCTCGTACTTCTGTTACCCTGTCAACACATGCAGGAGGGATCTGATTGGCTGCTGCAGGTCGGGAAGTTATCCAGACGAGAGCCGAGGGAAGCAGCTTCCCCTCCATCAGGTTTGTCAACAGCACGTTGACTGATGACTCGTGTGTGACATCAGTCACAACCTCATTGTTGTGGAAATCCAGAGCCAGTCTGCTTTCATCCAGGCCGTCAAAGATGAACAGAACTTTACAGACAGCGAGCTCCTCTGCTGTGACCTTCTGTAATGTTGGATGGAAAACACGGAGCAGAGTGACAAGACTCAACTTCTCATCTCTGATCAAGTTCAGCTCCCTGAACGAAAGCAGAATCACCACACTGACATCTTGGTTTTCCAAACCCTCGGCCCAGTCCAGAGTGAACTTCTGCACTGTGAAGGTTTTTCCAACGCCAGCGACGCCGTTGGTCAGAACCACTCTGATGTGTTTCTGTTGGTCAGGTGAGGCTTTAAAGATGTGCTGACACTTGATTGGAGTTTCATGGAGGGTCTTCATCTTAGAAGCTCTCTCAAGCTGCTTCACCTCATGTTGGGTATTAACCTCTTCACTCTGTCCCTCTGTGATGTAGAGCTCAGTGTAGATCCTGTTGAGGAGGGTTCCACTTCCTGTTTCATCACTTCCTTCAGTCACACGTTCACATCTCCTCCTCACACTGATCTTATGTTCATCTAAAACCTCCTGCAGACCACTGTCTGCTGAAAGAGAAGGAAACATGTCAGACTAAAGAAATAAATCTGGAACCTGATTATTTTCATGACCAACATTAAAACAAGTAACACAAACAAATGAAGGTTTTATACATTAGTTTTATAAAATCTTTCATGTCTACACTTTACAACACAAATAAACCAAGAAGAATCCTGTTTTCAGACATGATGACATCAGCAGACAGATGGACAGTCTTACTTTGTACAGTGCTGGTCTGACTGGCTGTCTGCAGTCCAGCTCTTGTTCTGGGTCTTTTTCCACACTGGGGACAGGAGGAGTCTCCTGATGAAGCAGACTGGTCCCAGTATGAGCTGATGCACTGTCTGCAGAACCAGTGTCCACAGCTGGTAGAGACTGGATCCTTCAGGACGTCCTGACACAAACTACAGCAGGACGGCTGCTCCTCCACAGAAACATGACTCCTCTTCTTCCCTCTGTGGAGATGAACACATTATTTAGATCTCGTCCTGCAAACTGTGCTGAAAATTATTTGCTTTGTTCACACACTCAGTCACAGGCAGTTCAAATATCTCATGGTGCAGCTTCATGAAAACCTCCTGAGTAATGTTGTGCTCCACTGTGAGACGACTCTCAAAAGGCAAAAAGCTCCCTCATGTTTTTCAACAGGCTCTTACTTTGTGTCTGAGGGTCCAGGTTCATTACTGAACACTGGAGGATCATGTTTGGACCGGTCACTCTTCATAGACAGACAGCTGGACACTGGAGACTCTGCTCTCTGTCTGTGGAAACAACAAATGTTTGACACATATTATTAGTCCTTGTAAAGACCAGGTTCAAACAGGATCATCGTTGGCGCTGCCTGTGTTTTACCCACCAGCAACTACGTGTCTCCTTTATCTGAACACCCTTGTAAATATACAGGTAATTTAGTTTCCTTCTTATTTCTTCTCTCAGTGCTGCTCTTATATACTGTGTTCTATTTAACTGCATATTTTATTCTTATATTCTATTTTCAGTAGATAGCCAAATTTAAAGGACTCTGATCAGGGCCAAATAACTTGATCAGGACATCCCCGATGACTGAATAAAACAACACCTCATGTCATTATAAAAACAGTGTTGTGGTGCAGATTATCAGATAATAATAAAAACAGAATCATCTTCAGGTCAGTTTACAGTAGAAACACTCTCTTACTTTGTGTCTGAGGGTCCAGCTTCATCACTGAAGTTTAGAGGAAGATGTTTACTGTTCCTCTTCATAGACAGACAGCTGGACACTGGAGACTCTGATCTGTCCCCGTCTGCCTCCAAATCAGCCATCTTCCCAAATCTGAGAGAACTGTAACACACATACACAGTGTGATGAAGTCAGTAACTTCTTATTTATAGGACATGATCACATATTGGCTGGGTATTTTTATGACATACAGTAGGGGAGAGCGGGGTCAGTTGGGACACTTTTGTATTGACACTAAATAACCTTTGATTACTCACAGACTACTTGAACAGTAATGAGAATAATGTGATCTCTGAACAGATACAGGCGTCTGCTAACTATTTATCAGGTTTTTAGAGCCCAACCCAAACGTGAAAGGCACAGTTTTGTTCAATGTGGAGTGCATTTTCTTTGTGGGCGGTCAGAGAGGGAGCCTCTGATCCAGTGAATAACGCCACCATTAACCCCTGGATTGATGAGTCGCTGCAAAAGGATATGTATTTGCATGGTGTTAAAAGCAGATGTGAAATCAATAAAAATAATTCTAACATAGTGTATGGGGACTTGTAAATGTTTTGTTATGGTGTTGAGCAAGGTTACAGTCGCATCATCTGTGTCCCTCTTACTTTCATATGCAAACTGCAGGTGGTCAAGGCCGTTCGATATAGAAGCTGTCATATGTCTACTTAAAGCTCTCTCCATGCACTTACCGAAAGTGGAGGTGAGTGCAATGGGCCTAAAATCTTTTACTTCTGAAGACCCTGGCTTTTTAGGAATGAGCACAATGTTTGACATTTTCCAAAGTTTGAGTACTGTACACAAGTCAAACAGGAGCTGAAATAGTTTAGGCAAAACTCCTTTTAATTGTGTAGTTCAATCTCTCAACACTCTCCCTGTGAGGCCATCAGGCCCTGGTGCCTAATTGGGTTTTATTCATGCCAGACTTGAAGCAACGTCATATTGTCGGATAGAATTAGACACTTCATCCTGCTCAGTCCAGAAATTTGTCTTATTAAATCGGCCATAAAATAATGTTAATTCATTAGCCCAGGGTTGAGAAAGGTTGATCACAGGGGCTTTTTTCAATTTAGCTCTTAATTCACATCTCTTCTCTTTGACAAGTTCTGTATTCCCGTTAACAAAAGTTATACAATCCTTTCAATCACTGGATATCCATAACTTATTATTTAGAAATATTCTAACTGTTTTTGTGTGGATAATGTTATTTGCACAGAACATTATATAAGATGTGAGAGAGTCCCCCTTTTCTCTCTGTGTGTCTAGAAACTAGAGCTTTTCACTGTGACGCACATTCAAAGAGTTGACACAAGAGCGCGCCGTGTTTAACAGGAAAAGCCTGGTTGTAAAAACAGCGTCAGATGATGGTGGTGGTAAAAGCAAGTGTGATGATGAAGCTGTGAAGATGTGGCACTGAGCCAACCGACCCTACTCTCCCCTAGAACACACTAAACAATGAAGAAACATCAACACTCACCGTGTCTCACACCACCTGTCTTCCTCTCACTGCTCTGCGCACTTTAAAATAGAGTCTGAACACACCACTGACTTTACACTTTCACTTTCGCTCTTCCTCTCTGTTGGCACCCCCCCCCCCCCCTCCCTTTGACTCGTACAGTAACACAGAGACTTGAGACTCTGCTGAGAGTCGAGCTTTGGGACTCAACAGTCTCTGTTATTAGGATTATTATTATTCTGGTGCATTAACATCAGAAATCAACACAACAACAGCCAGGCTGCCTCTGTTCTCTTCTCTGTGACGCTGACTGTTTGCAGGGGGGCGGGGCTGTGCGACACACACACACACACACACACACACACACACACACACACACACACACACACACACACACTATTACAGAAGATCAGAAACAAATGAGACAAACACAACTGTTTCATCTGACAGTAAAAAGTATTTAACTTCGAGTAGAATAAGACAGAATATCTTTATTGTCATTGTGCATGTGCAGCCACATTGAATGCAGCCTCCTCAGAGCAAACTCTCCATGGCTCCTGACAGTGGTGGCCTTTGCTCTTGACTCTACTGTTCTTCAGATGGCACAGTTGGGATGGAGGCGACAAAACACCGGGAACGTTGAGGAATGCTCAGAAAACATCTGTTTGGAACATCCATCAGTTTCCGGACAGTTGATACGGACACTTTAGAGTCACCAGTTAACCTGCATGTCTTTGGACTGTGGGAGGAAGCTGGAGCACCTGGAGCAAACCCACGCTGACACGGGGAGAACATGCAAACTCCACACAGAAGGGCCCCCCCACCCTGGGTTCAAACCAGGATGCTCCAGACTAACTGTTTCTTCAGTCGGAGCACTGTGGCCTCTGACTGGAAATTTTAGGAGCACATTTTAAATCATCCTGCAGCGCAGTTATTCACATTTTTGGCCATTTTAACTGCATCATAAACTGTACAGAGTTGACTGTGTATTAACACTGGACTGTTTGATTATTGAAGTATTTAACATCACACAGACTGGTGGTGATTGTTAAACTAACATGTACAGATGTGAAGCCCTGACTGTATCTGACTGATCTTTAATGAAAGCTGTTGTCTTGTATCAAATATGAAGCTTATAGTCAGACACAGTTTATTTATTTTATAATATTTTAATGATTGTAATGTATGTCAGTAAACACCCAGTTTATTGACTTATAGTCCTCGTCAGTCAAAAAAAGCTCTACATGTGATTTATATCTTGTTATCTGCAGGAACAGACGAGTTCAGCACTGTTCATCAACTTATATGACACATATATGAATATGACAGCAGCGATTGCTGGACGTTTCCATGGCAACGAGTAAAACAGTCTGGAGGGCTGTCTGTCAGCCGCTCGCAGTCTCCGCCCTCGCAGACTTTACATGACGACGCAAACCAGCAGATAGTTGTAAAATATACTGCACTGACTCAGTCTGGAGCCCTGATAATATCATCAAATGATTCAGAGGACCTGGAGAAATTCCTCCATGTCAGGGGCAAGGCTGAAAACCAACACTGAAGGCCTGCAACCTTTGACCTTCCAGGCTGCATTGTATTCAAAACCAACACGACTGCATAAAGGATATTACTACATCGACTGAGGAACACGTTGGAAACCCACGGTGGGTAAACACAGTTCATCGCTGCGTTTTACCTCACTGAACACAGGAGCTGCTGGTCTACTGCTGCCTCCATCCGTTAGCTTGTTTGTGTTGTTGTGTGTTTTAAAGGGTTAGTTCACATTCACCAAAGTCACACATGAACACAATAACGGCTTCAGTCCCCTGTATCGCTGCTT
Organism: Epinephelus awoara; assembly: GCA_035609425.1. Classification (NCBI taxonomy): domain Eukaryota; kingdom Metazoa; phylum Chordata; class Actinopteri; order Perciformes; family Serranidae; genus Epinephelus; species Epinephelus awoara. The sequence goes on along the minus strand of CM069315.1, from coordinate 29,250,506 downwards.
GACAGCAAGCTAAAGTGGTTCAAGTTTACACACATATTGGTTTTATTTCTAGGTGGCTAAAATATATTTTGTGACCACTGGAAATATGGAACAGTATTCTGATGATTTAATGCTAAAATGTGGCTGCACCGTCATGACACCAAAAAATATGAAGTTCTTCCTTTTGGATTGGAACGTCAATTAATGTTTAAGGAGCATCAAATTATCTCCATCTACTGGTGACTGAAAGTAACTACAACAACACTGTGTTTAAAACACACAATAACAACAAAGTACAACAGTTGACAAAAGTCCTTTTGTAGCATTTATTTGAATCACCTCACTATTATAAAGTTGTACTGCCAGACAGGTGGACATAAAACCCTCACCTGTCAAATCTGTTAAGAGTGAAATAAGAGTAAAATAACCCGACTGCTTACTTCTGCAAAATAACAGAAAACACCACAAATCAAGTTGATTAATTAAGAGTCGTTATTCATTCATAATTAAATCAAGCAGAATCAAATAACTCAAAAATGTCTCAATTCATCACTGTCACTGCAATAAACAGGAATCAAATTCAACTTCAATAGTCAACCACAGGAAAACACAAAATTCAAATACAAATTACAGCTGCTGCGCAGCAATGGTCGGGGCCGGGCAATTTTAGGCAAAATTAGGCAATTCTGAGCAACACACACACTAAAACAAAGCATATCACAACATAGAAGTTACATCATATAATTATGGCACGTCCTTCAAATTGTGGATGAGTGGCTGAAGTGATCAGACTCATAATATAGAAAGGAAAGAAAAAACTCAAGAGCAAGAAAGTAAGAATAACATTAACTGCTAGCAATTATGAACAAACTGGCCTGATCTAGCTTAAAGCTAAACATTATCCATGGTGACAAAGATGAAAACATTTTTTAAAATGTAACAGTAGCTACTGGACAGACTCTGCATATTGACTGATAGCTAAGCCAAATAAACAGGGAAAAGAGACGAGGGATAACAGGGAGAAGTGTTGATAAAGAGTGTTTGTCTCTCTGTGAAACTGCCTGGATCATAATTATTATAGTCTCTAATCCACATAGCATGACGCCTGAACACAGGACTTTCACATTCCAAAGCTGTAGCACATATGGTTGATTTGTTATGAATTTTGTTATGAGTTTTGAAATGTAGAGGCTTGCTGTAGCGCCACCATCAGGACTATTGTCTTGTGTTTCCAGTTGAGCACATCTGGCATGGGACTGGATCTTTATGAAAAGTTTGGCTAGATTTCTGGCAAACAGAAACATCACATGTAGCTTCACAAATTGACTAAGCCAGTCACCTGTGTGCAAGACAGCAGCTGTTAGTGTGTAAACGCAGATTTCAAACGGCTGTCAAAAATTCAGTTATTAAGACAAAAATACGAAAATCCACAGATTGCATCTGGACAGCATGGAGATGTTGGTGATTTGTTTTTAACAATGATTTATTGGCTCTATAAGTGAAAAACTGATGTTTAAAAATGCCATTTTTGCATTGACTTCAATTGTTGATATGAGAGCGAAATTCAAAATGCTGTAAAAACAAATTCAGTTTTTGAGACACAATTCTGATATTTTCCAAACATCATCTACCATGACTCCAAAACTCTGTCATTTTTTAATGAACATTGAAAATGTATTTAGCAAGAATTTGTAAGTATACGTTTACAGTACTGTTTACAGTCAAACATTTTGATGCACTGTAGGCTCAATTTTCAATAAATCAAAAATCTGTGTGGATTGTTTGTGTAGGACAGTCTGAAGATGCTCTGTAGCAAGTTTGGTGTCAATTGAGCAAAAATTGTGGGAGGAGATAGGTTAAATAAGTTTTTTAGTTTTTGAAAAAAATAGAGTGATGGACTTCATAATTTGCAACAGGTTTCAATGTACAAAAGTTAGTATTGGGGCTACAGTTTGGTAAAAGTTGCAAATCTGGAGCACATATGGTTGATTTGTTGTGAATTTTCAGAATTTTGAACTTTAGAGGCTTGCTGTAGCGCCACCATCAGGACTATTGGCCTGTTTTTGCAGCTGAGGCAATCTGGCATGAGACTGGACCTTTGTGCAAAGTTTGGTGATTTTTCATGATTGGGAAGAAGGATTTCAGAAGAAGAAGAAGAAGAAGAAGGATAACAATAGTAATAGCACTAATAATATTCACTCAGCTTATAAAAACACACACACACACACACTTCAAAGTCTCTGGATCATCAGGACACAGCTGATCCTCTCATCACCTCCATCTGATGAGAGAAGAAGACAAGAGAAGTTATAAACCAGCTGTCAGTCAGTGATGCAGCACATCCAGTATAAAGACCAGTAGGCACTTCCTGTTCAGAGCAGAGTGGAGCGGCTGTGTAGCGTAGTCGGCTTCCTTCCAGCTCTCATGTTAACGTGTTGGAGTGAACACACTGAGCTGGAAGCTCACAGACCTGCAGAGACTTTGGGCATCAAGTCTGTTTACTCTGCAGATTTCACTCAAGTACACAGTGTAAATAAACTGCTGAGAGTCCTGAACGCATCATGGCTGCACAAACAGAGGGATTCACTTTAATGATGGATTTACTGAGTCTGTTAGAACAAACACACACACACACACACACACACACACACACACACACACACACACACACACACACACACACACACACACACACACACACACACACAGAAACAGGAAAGCATAACAGGTCCCCTGTTATCAAGGTCAGATTTGATGGTGTGACAGTTTGATGAAGGAGGACAGTTGTCTCTATACATGTTGTGATGCTGTCAGCTGTAATCCAGCTTCACTTCATGTAGACATGAACACAACAACAGTCGTCTTCACATCAACTTAAACACATGATCTCAACAAGCTTCTTTCTGATCTGATTGGCTGACTGTTCTCTCTGTCTGTCTCTCTGTCCTCTCCTGAAGACTGTCACCATTCCCCTCTTTGAGCCACTGAGAAGGTCTGAGGTTTACAGGAAGTACTGGATCTTTGCTCTGATACTAACTGTGTTTAATATAATACTGCTGAAACCAGCATGGACCCACTCCAACCCTCTACTGACCTCAGAGTCTCCAGTTTACAGTGTGGACTCTCCTTCAGATCACACAGCTGCTTCACTCCTGAATCCTGCAGGTTGTTGTAGCTCAGGTCCAGCTCTCTCAGATGGGAGGGGTTGGACTTCAAAGCTGAGGCCAATGAAACACAGCTGATCTCTGACAAACTGCAGCCCCTCAGTCTGAATAAAGAATAAATGATGTAGATAAAAATCATGAATAAAACAATCAGATGTGTTCAGGTGTTAAATGTGTAGCTCAACATTACTATGTCCTGATCAATGAGCTTTGCCCTAAACTGAGTAGAGTGACTTTGTCATTGTGTTATTGTGCTGATCCCAACAGGATGCAGGTTAAAGACTGGAAAATACAAAAAGTGAAAAACAGCTCTCATAAATATCATTGACAACGTGCTGCTACTTCAATAAAGATGTAGTGACTTCACCTCTTAAACTCTGCCAGCTCCACCAGTGGCTCCATCATCACTAACTCATGTTGTGCAGCCAAACACAAATCACTTATTTAAAGAATCATGAGGGTCAATTTAAGTTGAAATCAAGTGTTTAAAGCAGGGCTGTTCAATTACACATTCAACTGGGCCGGATTTTAAACCAGAAAATGTTGATGGGCCAGACATTTTCAGCAGCAGGCAACCTATTGGAACCTTTTTTGTTTTAGCTGTTGGTGATGACACATTTCTAAACAGGTGCAAATTACTGTAGTAAAAGTAGCAATGTTTTTAGTGTCACTTTAGAAAATAATAGAATAAAAAAGCACAGAGGCACAACAAGTCCTCTACTGAGGACACTCACTGTCCACAGGTAGGCTGTCTCAGGTACATTTTAAGATAAGTGACAAACTAAGTAAAATAGACAACATACCAGGGCTGTAGTCAACCAAAGAAAATCTTGGTCGACTAAAGTCACACATAATCTTTAACTAATCGATTAGTCGTAGGAAAAAAAAAAATCTGCATGTTATGTTTACTTCTGCGGTGGTGTGTCTGTGTCACTCTGCAGTTACACCTCCAAAACACTTGTCAGTGGTGGAGGACTGTGTTAAGTGCTGTAAAGTTTAGTTCACATTAAACTTTATTCATACAGTTGATTCAAAACACACATTCAACATGGCTTAATAGAGACAGTTTCAAACACAAGTACGCAAATTGGCTTCACCATAACTCGCAGCATTCACAGACAAACACTTGTCTTTATCTGGACACATTTTCCCCACAAATACAACCATGCAGAATGCAGGAGACAGTCTGCAGCATGATAATACATTAAACCAAAAAACTTTACAAAATGACAATGAAAGGGATGATAACTGCGGAGCTTATTAGTACTACAGTCCTGATTAATTTTGTCCCGGGCTGTTTAATACAGAGTCTCCACACCAATCTCTAAATGGACACTTTGAGGTTGCTTCTGCTCCTGATATAGCCTGCAGGCCACCAACTGAATAGGCCTGCTTTAAAGGTTAGGAGTGAATTTTCAATTCATTTAAATTAAAGTTATACTATGCAGGATTGTTGCTTACAGTTTGTAAACACACTTGCCAGTAAAAGCGAAAGTAAAAGCCAACCCCAGATTCATTCTTGTTTGGCATTTCTTCTTGCTAAATTTGCATTTCTTTCAGTGTTGTATCTCTTTGATTCCTGCTGCTTACAGTCTGGCATCTGGTCACCACCTTTTTATAAAGCCCTGAGCTCACCTAACACAGGCAGAGGGCAGAGTCTCTGCAGATAAATACACCAGCACACACTGAGAGTGGCTCATAAGTGATGATTGAGAGGGATTATTTCTGTATGAGTCTATACACTGTTTTGAAGGAAGATCCTGCAGAGTTTATCTTTAAGGTTTTAGCTCCACATTGCTCTGCCACAGCCAATGGATTAAACCACTGAACAAGACAAATAGACTTCATTGTGGATCAGTATAATATCAGCCTGATGTCTGCAGTTTAGTGTCAACACAACTTTCACATCATAATAATCTCAGCACAGGAGTAAAAAATGGTGTCTGACCTCAGAGTCTCCAGTTTACAGTGTGGACTCTCCAGAAAATCACACAGCTGCTTCACTCCTGAATCCTGCAGCTTGTTGTCACTCAGCTGCAGCTCTCTCAGATGGGAGGGGTTGGACTTCAGGGCTGATGCCAGTGAAACACAGCTGATCTCTGACAAATTGCACCACCTCAGTCTGAATAAAGAATAAATGATGTAAATAAAAATCATTAATAAAACAATCAGATGTGTTCAGGTGTTAAATGTGTAGCTCAACATTACTATGTCCTGATCAATGAGCTTTGCCCTAAACTGAGTAGAGTGACTTTGTCATTGTGTCATTGTGCTGATCCCAACAGGATGCAGGTTAAAGACTGGAAAATACAAAAAATGAAAAACAGCTCTCATAAATATCATTGACAACGTGCTGCTACTTCAATAAAGATGTAGTGACTTCACCTCTTAAACTCTGCCAGCTCCACCAGTGGCTCCATCATCACTAACTCATGTTGTGCAGCCAAACACAAATCACTTATTTAAAGAATCATGAGGGTCAATTTAAGTTGAAATCAAATGTTAAAAGCAGGGCTGTTAATAGTACTTTGAGATGCTTGATTATCAGGAATGGTGACAGTTTTCCAGATATTGTCAGGAAACAACTCAGAGACTCTTTATCTGATGACATAGTTTCTCTCGATGGCATTGCTCTGGCCTCTAGCACTACTGTAAGAAACCTCGGAGTAACATTTGATCAAGATTTGTCTTTTAATTCTCATTTAAAACAAACCTCACGGACTGCGTTTTTTCATCTGCGTAATATTGTGAAAATTAGACCTATCCTGACCCGAAAAGATGCAGAAAAATTGGTCCACGCTTTTGTTACCTGGATTACTGTAACTCTCTATTATCAGGTAGCTCTAGTAAATAATTAAAAACTCTTCAGCTAATTCAGAATGCAGCAGCACGTGTACTAACAGGAACTAAGAAACAAGATCATATTTCTCCTGTTTTAGCTTCTCTGCACTGGCTCCCTGTAAAATCCAGAATTGAATTTAAAATCCTACTGTTAACTTATAAAGCTCTAAATGGTCAAGCTCCATCATATCTTAGAGAGCTCATAGTGCCTTATTATCCCACCAGAACTCTGCGCTCTGAGAACGCAGGGTTACTCGTGGTCCCTAAAGTCTCCAAAAGTAGATCAGGAGCCAGAGCCTTCAGCTATCAGGCTCCTCTCCTGTGGAATCATCTTCCTGCTACGGTCCGGGAGGCAGACACCGTCTCCACATTTAAGACTAGACTTAAGACTTTCCTCTTTGATAAAGCTTATAGTTAGGGCTGGCTCAGGCTTGCCTTGTACCAGCCCCTAGTTAGGCTGAGTTAGGCCTAGTCTGCCGGAGGACCACCTTTAATGCACCGGGCATCTTCTCTCTCTCTCTCTCTCTCTCTCTCTCTCTCTCACTCTCTCTCTCTCTCTCTCATGTCCTGTTACTGCATGTCACTAACTCTGCTTCTTCTCCGGAGCCTTTCTGCTCCACTGTCTCTCAGGTTAACTCGTATTGCAGCGGTGCCTGGATAGTGTGACGTGTGTGGTTGTGCTGCTGCTGTGGTCCTGCCAGATGCCTCCTGCTGCTGCTGCCATCATTAGTCATTAGTCATACTTCTACTGTTATTATACACATATGATTATTTTATCTTTTTTGATTAAAGTGTTCTTATTTTCCATGTATGAACAGACATACATATCCCCATTCAAACAAATACACAAAAAGCAGCAGAAAACAAAATAAATAAATTTAAATATATATATATTTGTAATAAAAAAATAAAAATAAATAAAATAAAAATACAACACAGACCTCCTAGTAACCTATAATCATACCGTATACAGTTAAATCAAAAATAACCAGCCTAGTTTCTTCAAAATTCTTTAGTCCTTGGTGTGTAAATGCAAAAGATAAGGTTTCCATACTTGCTGAAACTTCCCTTCAATGTTGTTCATTTTAGCAATCAGATATTCAAAAGATGCAGTCTCAGTCATAAGTTTAGTCCATTCCGATATTCTTGGCCTACTTGGGTTCTTCCAAGTGCGCAAGATTAATCTTAATGCCATGAGGGAGCCTGCCATTATCAGTTCGAACTGTGCTATAGTGACACCTTGTGGTGCTAGCTCTCTACTCCCAAGAAGGTAACACTCAGGAGATTCTGGCAAATGCTTCCCTACAAATTCTCCAAGCTTCTTCAGTACCTCTGTCCAAAAAGGGAGAACAGAGGGACATTCCCACATGGCATGCAAGAACGTACCCTCTGCCCTCTGACATTTCCAGCATCTTTTGATAGTCCCATTCTGTGGAGTTTAAGAGGAGTATAATAGTATCAATACACAATTTTATAACGGATACATTTGATTCTAACATCCCTTGTAGCCCTACCATCTTTGGATATTATATCCTGCTGTAACTTCTCTCCAATATCCCTTCCCAGGCCCCTTTGCCAGATCAGCCTAAGGTTCTCACAGCTCACAGTCTGAATGCCTCCAAACCCTCCTTACACTTCAACATACTCCTTATACTGCTTCGTAGTTGAAAATATTTTAAAAGATCTCCTTTCCCATCCAGCCCAAATTCATCAATCAGTTCCTGATATGTCTTTAATATTGTATCCTTATATAGATCACTCCTGGTGTATATATTGTTTATTTGCCAATTATCCCAAAAAAGACTGGTCGTTTCCCTATGTGGACTTGTGGGTTATTCCACACAGAGAATAGGTCTGTTTATATTGACATCTACCAAGTATTTTATGTGTTTTAGCCCATACCCAATTGGAATGAATCAAGATGGGATTTTGATTCCCACCTGTCTGCCTCTTTTCTGAAAGCGCTTGTATAGGTGTAAACAGGGCCATTAGTGATTGCTCAATTTGTACCTACCCAACCTCTGACTAACACCCTACCCAGTGCCAAGCTAATTTGGCCAACTCAAAAGCCAATTTATATGTCTCCACATTTGGCAGAGCTAATCCCCCCCTCTCCCTGTGGGAGTACATTTTCCTGATGTTAATCCTAGGCCTTTTTCCATTCCATAAAAAAACTTTTACTATTTGATTATATTGTTTAAATATCCTGTCTGGTATTATTAATGGCAGCATCATTGAAATATAGTTAAATTGTTGAGCAATTGTTATTTTTATAGTATTTATTTTCCCCAAAAGAAGGTTTATCACTTTCCACTTATCCAAGTTATTCCTGATCTTCTGAAGACTGCTGCCATATTCAATTCGAGGATACTCTCAAGGTCTGCACTTAGACTTATACCTCGGTAGTTCATGCCTTCTGGGATCCATTTAAATTGAAAAGAGGAAACTGCTGATGATAGGCATGTTCTAGATACGGGCATCGCCTCTGATTTATGCCAGTTAATTTGAACCCAGAGATCTCTGAAAACTCTTCAATCTTATCCAAAACCAGTAGAGTCGAATTAACAGGATCAGAAACCAGGAGCAAGATATCATCTGCGTACAAAAACAATTTGTTTTCACAACTACCGCCCCATACACCTTTAATACCCGTTTCCGCTCTTATTACTGCTGCCAGTGGCTCTTAAAACAAAATGAAGAGCAGTGGGCTCAGGGGGTCTCCTTGTTTCGAGCCCCTTGATAAATTAAAGAAGGGAGACATTAGGTCATTAGTTAAAACAGAGGCTTTTGGGGTTGAATAAATCACATTCAACCATTTTATGAATCCATCACCAAAACCAAAACTTTTCAATGCATGCACCATGAAGCCTCACTCCATCCTATCAAACGCCTTCTCCGCATCAAGGGAGAAGGCAGGTTTTTACGACTAGACCAAAAAAGGTGCAACAAGAGTCTGATATCATCGGATGATGATCGCTCCCTAACAAAGCCGACCCGGGGCCTCATTTATAAAGCCTGCTTACGCACAAAACGGGGCTTGAAAGTGGTGTACGCCACTTACCACGCAAAGGTTGTGATTTATAAACATAAACTTGGCGGGAGAATGTGCGCACCTGTAAGCAAACTCTGAGTCATGCGTGCGCACATTTTGGAGACACTGGGAAGTGGCGACGCAGACGGCGAGGTGGAGAAGTGGAGTCACATTTTTATTGTTGTCTCACAGAAATTTAATGTCACGCTATATCCACCTTAGATCCACGTTATCGCTGAAATTAAATCCAGCAGCCTTATTATGCGCTTGGAGTGAGTGATAATTGTTTCATAAAAACAACTCAAATCCTGAATTGAGATTCTTTCTAAATACATATTTAATCCGCACTGCCTCTAACGTCTCATTGTCCACTCTGTGAGCGCAGGAGGGGGAGAGGATGGCGCGACTGCATGGAATATATTTATTTATTTAGCTAAATATTTCCAGTGCATTTATCATGTCTCGAAATATTAAGCACAACCGTTACACTCATTTCATCAGCCCTGCTTAGACACGTGCTGTTCATGACAAAACCGGCATGAAGAAACGTGTTCGCCTGTTACACTTTCATCTTTGAATTGTATTTCAAATTACATGTTGTATTTTGGGACAGGGATACCACTGGTTCATGCTGTAATTCAGGCCGGGTGTCTGATCAGACTATTTGCCATAACCATATAAATACTGCGGTGACCCTCGTGCGTAATTGCGCAACATGGCACTGGCACATCCTCCTTTTTGCCTCCACCTTTAATAAATGTGATTCTTTATGTCGCACATCAATGTCAAACATCCTCAAAATTTAAAAGCAACACATTAACTACATGTTGGTAAAGGAGTAGAAATATTTGGTGAACCTTTAGATCAGACCACTTTTTGTGTCTCTGTCACTGTCCGTGCAGTCCCACAGACACAGCTGACAGCATCAACAGGGCTGATGTGTTGCCACTTTTTTTTTGCTTTCTTTTATTAGTGATCCCGCTGCTGTGGCCACCAAATAAAATCTTTCTTCAGTCCTCCACCTCCTGTTAAAGGGTCTCTAGCTCAGTCTCGGAGAAATTCCGTTTTTTGCTTTGTTTCTCTCACCTGTTGCCGTGACTCACACAATGAGAGAACACTCACATGCCGGCTTATTTATATGCAGATCGCATTCATGAGGTGATTTGCATGACCATTTATGGTTGAACTGGGGCGTGTAGAGGGCGGAATATGAGGCGGATCTGGGTGCACACAACTCCAGGAGGTCTGTGATTTATAAAGAGAACATTGCGTGCAAGTGTGCGTGCACACAGTTTTATGAATCAGATTTTTTTTTTGGCACACGCCATTTTCAGTTTTTGGCGCACATCAACTTTTAGTATAAATCCTAAGCACTCTTTTATAAATGAGGCCCCAGGTCTGTATGTATCAAATGTGCTGTCACCTTTTCCAGCCTTGTTGCCAGGACTTTTGTAAGTATCTTACTATCAACATTTATCAAACTTATCGGACTACCTGGATCTGTGGGGTCTTTATTTTTTGTTAATAATTAATGAAATTAAAGCCTCATTAAACGTGTCTGGCAATTTTCCTGATAAAAATGCATCTGTGTATAAATCAGTCAGTATGGGTGCTAGTATATTAATACATTTTTTATAATATTCTATAGGAAACCCGTCCAATCCCGGTGATTTCCCTACTATTAATGCCGTTTTTCCTGACATTCAGACAATTTAGGGAGATTAGTCTTTGAAAAAACTCATCGATTTTGACTTGTGATGGATTCATTTCTGATGAGTAAAGCCCAGGGCTGCCCCTGACCAAATTGGGGCCCTAAGCGAAATTTTATTTGGAGGCCCCCATCCCAAATGTATCATAGGTACAAAATGACCGTACAGCAACTTGCCATTTAACTTGACAACCTTTATTGGCAATAACAAATGAACTGTAGATACAGTAGTTTGGCTGTATGAGTCAGATAAAATAAAACATTCAACCTGAAATAAATAAATATTAAATAAAAATAACTTCAAACTGAAATAAATAAATAAACAAATCTGAGTCACAAATAGCCATCAATTACTCATCAAAAGAAAGTAACTTCCACCACCCCAACCCCCCCACCCTTGATTAAACACTGAAAATAAAATAAAAGAGGGAGACAGGTTTTTCCTATTTAATCTTATGTTGTTATATTTGTCCCTCTCCCCTCTCTGGAGGCGTTCGATCTCCCTCAGCCCTCCGCCTCTCCCACCTTAATTAAACACTGAAAACAGAAATAAAATACAGAGACATTTTTTTCTATTTTCATCTTTTAGCTATATTTCTCCCTCTCCCCTCTCTGGGAGCGTCCGACCTCCCGGCCCGCACATACCCCCGAGGCTCGGGACTCCCCCTCCGTGGAGCCCGCCCACCCTTCCGTCCCTGGACGACATGTCGACAACTCTTCACCTGCTGCAGCTCTGCAAGTGCCTGCCGACGCACACCTCTGGTTGTTCAGATGTCGAGTGCTGTCAATCATTGCAGCGACGCATGGGCGGTCAGGTCTCTTCTCTGCTTCCTCGAGCTGATTCTAGGCGTGCCTCACGGTAGCGCATGTGTGCATCCATTGCGCATATGCGCAAATGCGTCCCCTCGTGCTAAGTGTGGCCCCCCATGGAAGATGAGGCCCTACGCACAGCGCGTGTTCTGCGTTTAGGGAGGGGCGGCCCTGATAAAGCCCAACATAGAAATCATGGAATACTATCTTGCCAGTTTTATTTTGTATCACTGGTATTACAGAATTAGCTTCTTTTTGCTGTAACTGTCTTGCCAGATTTACCAGCTTTCTCCCCGCTTTCGTAAAAATTACTATTCAGCCTAAACAATGCATATTCAACTTTTTTGTTATATAAATCATTTAATTGAAATTTCAGTTCACAAAACATACGATTATTATCACACATGTATACTATCAGATATTAATATATACTTTCAACATATTGTACCACAATAGCCAGAATTATAACTATAATATTATTACTTTCATTAATATTGTTGTAAGCTCTTGTCATTACTGTCTGTCCTGCATCTCTCTCTGTTTCTGTCTCTTTCTTTCTGTCTCATTGTGTCATACAGATTACTGTTAATTTATCATGCTGATCTGTTCTGTACGACATCTATTGCACGTCTGTCCGTCCTGGAAGAGGGATCCCTCCTCAGTTGCTCTTCCTGAGGTTTCTACTGTTTTTTCCCTGTCAAAGGGTTTTTTTGGCGGAGTTTTACCTGATCAGCTGTGAGGGTCCAAAGGACAGAGGGATGTCGTATGCTGTAAAGCCCTGTGAGGCAAATTGTGATTTGTGATATCGGGCTTTATAAATGAAATTGAATTAAACATATTTGGGATGCACACACAAATATTTCTTGTTGTAAATATATGCAATTAGAATTCACAAATGTACACATGTAAAAGAATTTGCAATTTTCATCTAATCATCTAATATATTTGGAGATTGTTACATTGATATATGAACTTTTGAACTTGCATTCACAAAGTGCTTTCAGTTTGTAAACTTCCCTGCATTTGTGTGTGGTGTTTTAAGTCTCCCCTGACGTGACTCGATTCACAAAATGCATTTTTTCTCAGAGGGGATTGTTTGCGGCCAATCAGATGTCTCACTCCTTTACAGCCAATCACTTAAGTGCCTCTAACTGTGATGCCTACCTTGGTGCCGGTGCTGAGAGTCTAGAAACAATGGGAGCGCCCTCATTTCCCATCATGCCTGTCTAGTGCTCATCTAGTGTTTATTTACAAGTATTGTGTTTTCTGTTGGGCCTATATGCTCCAGAATGCAAATGTGACTGTGTATTAATACAAAGTCACAGTGTTTATAATGTGTCTGTTCAGAACATGGTGGCTTATGTTACTAATTGTCATTTTTCTGCTGGTTTAGAGTTTCAACCAATAGAGAGGTGGCTGTTACATTTCTTGACACCAGCTGTGCTTTCTAACATAATCTGAACAAATGTAATGTTGGGACTTATAAAGAGCAACTATTGCATTAAGTATCAAATAAAACCCTGTAAGAATATTATGATGGGATATAAACCGCTGTTGACATTAGCTGACAAGAATATTGAAGGTATGATTGTCTCTTTCATTCAGCCAGCCAGAGAACCAGGTGAGCTCCTCTGGTGTGTCGGTTTCGGCCCACGGGCAGTACGTTTGACACCCCTGGTTTACAGGTTAGGAGTGAATAATCCAGTCATTTTTCTGCTTAAATTAAAGTTATGTTATGTGTAACCCATGTAGAGATCTCTCTGCCAGTACTCTGCGATGTGTTGTGAAAGAATAAGCCAGGGAAATGGGCTGGAGGGCTCTGTCACAAATAAACATACAGGAGAGACTTGAGTGATGTACATGAGGAGGCTGACGACACCTCTGCAGACATGTTCCAGTTAGACTCTGCATTTTCACATTTACTCTCTTACTCAAATAAAGTAATAGTGTTTTTCCTCAAAACAGCCAGAAAATAATATGTAAAATAAAGAAATATCACTCTCAAAATATTATATTAAATAAAATAAAATGACAAATTAATCTCAAAGGACCCTCACTCATTCATTTCACATGTAAATAACATCTTAACCACATATTAACCAGTGGACATATAATATATATATATAATATACTTTATATATATAATTATATATAATTAACCATCTCCATACCTGTCACAAATAAACATACAGGGGAGACTTGAGTGATGTACATGAGGAGGCTGACGACACCTCTGCCGAGGAGAAAGGAAACGAGTCACACACACAACAAAACAAAACCCCGTCGTGAATCAGCTCTCGACTAATGAAGCATGTAATGTAAACATTAGCAGAAGCTAACGCTAACTAGCAACACCGAAAGACCGCTTCGGAGTCACATCTCTTACACACACAATGCAGTCAACCATGGAAAACACTCCCAACACCATCCCGACATGAACTGCACCGACCCTGCTAAGCAACAGTCCCATACAACAACACATTTCCCATTTTAGCGTGCGAGAAACTTCCACGCGCCCTACCTGCAGACATGTTCCAGTTAGACTTTGACCAGAACACGCAGGCGCGGACCCTCAAGACTCCCCATCATAGCCCCTCCCCTACGCACACACACGCAGGTCCCCAAAACAGACAGGCAGAAGAGAAAAACCTTAACAATGTGAAAAATGAAATAATATTCTGAATATTTTGGTGAAATTATATAAAAGTAAATATCCAACTGTTACATATGCATGATTGTTGGTTACCATTTGTAAACACATTCAACAGCTCAGGTGACGGTAAAAGCCAACCCCAGATTCATTCTTGTTTGGCATTTCTTCTTGCTAAATTTGCATTTCTTTCAGTGTTGTATCTCTTTGATTCCTGCTGCTTACAGTCTGGCATCTGGTCCCCACCTTTATATAAAGCACTGAGCTCACCTGAGCGCTGTGGGGGTACACGCCCAGAAACTTCCCAAACACAGACAAAAAGAAGAAAGTAGATAAACACAGGCAGAGGGCAGAGTCTCTGCAGATAAATACACCAGCACACACTGAGAGTGGCTCATAAGTGATGATTGAGAGGGATTATTTCTGTATGAGTCTATACACTGTTTTGAAGGAAGATCCTGCAGAGTTTATCTTTAAGGTTTTAGCTCCACATTGCTCTGCCACAGTCAATGGATTAAACCACTGAACAAGACAAATAGACTTCATTGTGGATCAGTATAATATCAGCCTGATGTCTGCAGTTTAGTGTCAACACAACTTTCACATCATAATAATCTCAGCACAGAAGTAAAAAATGGTGTCTGACCTCAGAGTCTCCAGTTTACAGTCTGGACTCTCCAGAAAATCACACAGCTGCTTCACTCCTGAATCCTGTAGCTTGTTGTTGTAGCTCAGCTCCAGCTCTCTCAGATGGGAGGGGTTGGACTTCAGAGCTGAGGCCAGTGAAACACAGCTGATCTCTGACAAACTGCAGCCCCTCAGTCTGAATAAAGAATAAATGATGTAGATAAAAATCATGAATAAAACAATCAGATGTGTTCAGGTGTTAAATGTGTAGCTCAACATTACTATGTCCTGATCAATGAGCTTTGCCCTAAACTGAGTAGAGTGACTTTGTCATTGTGTTGTTGTGCTGATCCCAACAGGATGCAGGTTAAAGACTGGAAAATACAAAAAGTGAAAAACAGCTCTCATAAATATCATTGACAACGTGCTGCTGCTTCAATAAAGATGTAGTGACTTCACCTCTTAAACTCTGCCAGCTCCACCAGTGGCTCCATCATCACTAACTCATGTTGTGCAGCCAAACACAAATCACTTATTTAAAGAATCATGAGGGTCAATTTAAGTTGAAATCAAGTCTTTAAAGCAGGGCTGTTAATATACTTTGATGCAGTAGAGATGCTCGATTATCAGGAATGGTGTCGTGTGAAATGTCCTGAACACAAGTATTTCAGATATTGTCAGGAATTATGGAGCAACTTTTCTTCTTTTTCTTTGTTTTTCATGGCACTTCCAGTTGTTTAGATTTTCAAGGTAGAAATGTGGGACTTTTACTCTGGAATATCTCAAAATACTGATGCAGTAAAAATACTTGAGTTCTGTGTCTGTATGTTGTCAGACATGTCCTCAACATCAGGAATAATCTTTTTCATTTTCATTTCCAGCAACCCAAAAATCAAAGAATAAAGACATTTCCCTCACAAGTTAGTGGTCTTTATTTTTTAATTTATAAGGGACACTGGTAATTAATTTGACTCTTATCTGAATATAATTCAATTCATTGTATTTCTATAATGTTATGTATTTTATAACAGCTTAATTTGAAATCAACAGTCATCATTCTGCTAACTTTGCTCAGTGTGTCACTAGCTCCCAACTGTGATGCCTACCTTGGTGCCGGTGCTGAGAGTCTAGAAACAATGGCAGCGCCCTCATTTCCCATCATGCCTGTCTAGTGCTGATCTAGTGTTTATTTACCGGTATTGTGTTTTCTGTTAGGCCTATATGCTCCAGAATGCAAATGTGACTGTGTGTTAATACAAAGTCACAGTGTTTATAATGTGTCTGTTCAGAACATGGTGGCTTATGTTGCTAATTGTCATTTTTCTGCTGCTTTAGAGTTTCAACCAATAGAGAGGTGGCTGTTACATTTCTTGAGACCAGCTGTGCTTTCTAACATAATCTGAATAGGTACAGGGATATACATACCAAAGACAAAAACTAGCATTGGGAGAAGAATATCTGGTCACCTATCGTTTTTTACAGCTGAAATGATGGCAGTGATAATAGCTCTGCAATGGGTAGAAGAGGTTCAGCCGGACAGAGTGGTATTCTGTGTGGACTCTGCTGCTGTGCTCATCAGCATTAAATCAATGAGTTCTATTAGAACAGATCTAGTACTAGAATTTCACCAGAGCCTGTACAAATTAAAAACAATAGGTAAAGACATCAGATTTTGTTGGGTACCTGCACATGTGGGGGTTAGAGGAAACGAGGCAGCAGATAACATTGCAAAAAGGGCAACTGATACAGAACACATTCTAGATGTCCCGTTCAGAAAAGGAGAAGGAAAAGCAATTATTAAAAAAGAGATGATGAAGAAATGGCAGGGAAGATGGGACAGAGCCAATAAAGGGCGAACATATTACAAAATACAGAAATCCATAAATGCAAAGGGTGTAGTAAAGATGGGAAACAGGAGGGAGAAAGTCAAATTAACAAGGCTAAGGTTTGATCATACAGGACTAAACAAGAGACTACGTTCATGATAGGGAAGACACGACCGGATGAATGTTCTGAGTGCAGGGTCACAGAGAATGCCGAACATATAATCATGCATTGTAATAAGTACATTGCAGAGAGGGAGGAACTCAAGCGAAGGATTAGGGAGACAGGAAGGGAGTGGAGTCTAGAGGGAATACTGGGGAAATCTGGAGAAGGGGTAATTGGTGCCCAGAAAGCCACTGTACAGTTCTTGAAGAATGCACAAATATATAACAGGATCTAGGTTGTAGTAGCGTGTTTTTTGTTTGTTTGTTTTGCATAAATACAGTAATAGAACAGATAACACCGTGTCTGCATACTCCGATACAGTAGGTGGCGGTATGCACCTTGAAAGCTAAACATTGCAATCCGCCATAAAATGTCTATTTAGGGTACCTTAGTCTAAAGGGGTTGGACTTACTCTGTGAATTAGTCATGGGTGTGTTTTGGGCATATCATTTCGGATTTGCATGTGTGTCCTCTCTACACTCAGATAACAATATAATAATATAATGTAGCCAAGTATAACATGTTAAAACAAATGCAATGTGTGGACTTTGGTTTTCAATCAAAAAAAATGATTGATTGGTCAGATATTTTCACAGTTTCATTTGTCATTATTACAAATTATGATGATCATTATTACTGCGATTAGATCATTCTGATTAATGACTGACCATTAAGACGTGTTTCTGATAAATATTTTAATGTGGACAATAATAACCTTTCACATTGTAATCATATTTTTATTTATCTTTTGCATATGTGTGGCTGCTCCATGTGTGTCTGAGCAGAGTGCACGCGCGTTGTGCACCCGCCTAGAGACGTATATTACCAACTTGTTCAACAGCGAAATACTACGCCGTTGACGTTAGACCAGGTTTTTGTTGGTCACTGGTGCATTTGCTTTTTACGTTATCTAACTAGCAACGCGCCATGACTGCACCTGACCTCTCCTCATTTTTAGACCAACACACCCAGAGAAGCGCAAGTTTATTTGCTAGTTAGACGACGAGGGTGCAGGGCGTGAAAATGACAACTGCGCCTGCATCTAAATAGCAATGACACTCTCAAAATGGTTTATGCGCCCTCTGCCGTCCGCTTTAGACCATCTAAATAGGGCCCGTAATGTTGGGACTTATAAAGAGCAACTATTGCATTAAGTATCAAATAAAACCCTGTAAGAATATTATGATGGGATATAAACAGCTGTTGACATGAGCTGACAAGAATATTGAAGGTATGATTGTCTCTTTCATTCAGCCAGCTGGAGAACCAGGTGAGCTCCTCTGGTGTGTCTGTTTCAGCCCACGGGCAGCACGTTTGACACCCCTGGTTTACAGGTTAGGAGTGAATAATAGTCACTTATGAGCCTCGAGAGTGGGTGCTTATTTCTATCTGAGTCTATACACTGTTTTTAAGGAAGAAAAAAAAAATAGCCTCCATTGTGGATCAGTATAATATCAGCCTGATGTCTGCAGTTTAGTGTCAACTAGGGATGTCCGTTTCAGCTAATTTTGCTTTCGGTAACCGACACCCATTAACCGACAACTAACTGGTTAAAAAAGATGCAAAATGACATGAAATACGCTCTAGTCCGGCACTCCCTTATCTCAGTGAGCTGTACTGCATTTCGAAGTGCTGTCCTTAAATGTTTTGTGTTGTAAATGTTCTCTCTCTCTCTGATGATCAGTGCTCAAAGCGCGACAAAACACATTAAAAAAATCCTCAAACTGTGAACTTCATTTTTTTTCTACACTGTGCAGCTAAATACCAGGCCAACAAATACAGTATAGACCTCCACATGTGCACTGTTCTGTAAAATTCACTGTTACAATATGAAAGGAAAAAGAGGGAAAGAAGAGGGAGAACAAGCGCAAAACAAACTTAATGTCTTTTATTAAGATTTACTTGTTCAACTGCGATTCAACAGTGAAGAGCATGTTTGACACAATTTGTGCCTTTATTTAATTCATTTATGAAACAATAGGCTCAGAACAAAACACTAACATTTAGATTCGGCAATAGGCCATATGAAACATTACTTATTTTTATCAAACATTACTTCATAACAAAACATTTAAATTTAGCATTTTGATTCGGGAATTCGTGGCACTTTGCAGCATTTGACAGAGAATTGACCAATTTCTTATGGACAATGAACTGATTTTAATTACTGCAACACAAGCGCAGTGTGTCTGTATGCAATTAGCCGACATCCAGTCAAAAACATTCTCGGCGGCTAACCGACTAACAGTTAACCGTTAACATCCCTAAAAGGGGCTGCTTCACAGACAGTATGGACAGAAGGAATGATGACAGACATCAACTACAAAGTGCACTCAGTAGAGTGCAGACCTCTGCCAGGCGACTGCATTACAGCTGTGACTCTAGACAACAACACATGCTGCTCAGCTGTGACCGCTGGAGTTGTCCCTCCTGACTTCCTTACAGTCAAGATGGCGGCTGAGATAACAAAACGTCTGAGATGCTTGCTGTCTACACAGGGCTTTAAACACATGACATTAACATAGGACATATCAAAGTGCTTGACTTATATATAACATTTACTAAAGTGCTGGACGTTATCTTCAGAGTCTGTTATAATAACATGTATGCCTCTGTGCACCAGTCAAGTTTCTCATTACATCCATGTCTGTAAACACATGGACGCTTCACATCCATTGTCCCCCGACAGCACAGAAGATCTATACAGTCAACATCATTTCAAGGTGGACACCCAGGATCAGTGTCACCAACTCAGTCTCTGACCAAATGTCTCCCCTTCTGTTCCTGAGATATGACATTTAATAATGACCAGAGAAGTGTTTGATGCAGAACATGATGATGTCACAGTGAAGTTGACCTTTGACCTTTTGGATATAAAATGTCATCATTCATTATTTTATCCTGTTAGACATTAGTGTGAAGTTTTGTCATCATTAGCATATGAATTCTTAAATTATGGCCAAAAACACATGTTGTGAGGTCACAGTGATCTTGACCTTTAATCTTTGACCACCAAAATGTAATAATTTGATCTTTGAGTCCAGGTGGACGTTTGTGCCAAGTTTGAAGAAATTCCCTTGAGACATTCTTGAGATACCACTTTCACTAAAATGGGACGGACAGACGGACGGACGACCTGAAAACATAATGTCTCCAGTCACGACTATCTCCGGCACAGAGGCATAAAACATAGAATGTAAAGTTTCAGCTTTAGAATAAATAACACACACTGACCATTGTATGACGCTCGTCTTGAGTTATGCGGCTGTAAAACAGTGGACGTGTCATTTCCTATAAATTCTTCACAATAAAAGTCCCGTGTTGTTTTGTTATTTTAGCTTTGTTTAGCTTTTATTGTGAAGCAGCCAAAGCAGAAAATATTGGCTTTTCATCTGCAGTGACTTCATACGAATCTTATCCGCCTGACAGCGAACATGAAACGGTAAAAAAAGGCAGATATCTGAAAGTACAAACAGCAACGCAGGAGAGAAACTAAACTTCAAACCACAGAGATTCAGTTCAAAGATACAAAACTTGTGAACACACAGACACTTTGAAAACTCTGGGCTGCTGCACAGACACCAGTTGAGCCTCAACACACGCTTGTTGGAGGGGGCGGAGCCTGTCAGCTTCAGCTCCACTAGTTTGGAGTCCACATGTGTCTGTCTTTGGTTTTAGGTGGATTCCAATAAGAAATGACACGTTTGGAAGATTTTATTCCACTTACAGTGATGTAACCAGAGGCTGTTAACTCAAGTAACGTCACCTGTGTGGGTCGAGGAGGAGGGAGAGAAACGCAGCCCAGCGACAGGAAAACACAGTAAAGACTCTCACACTGAGCTCAAATCAAAGCAGTGCACATAAACAAGGTAAATAACATCAATCAAATATTTGCTTTCTTTCAGGGGGGGGGGGTCCCACTGATAGAGGAAACACTTGATAGCAACTGGGATTGTTCCACAGCACATCAGTCAACACATGGATGCATAGGGAAACAGGAGCCAGTGAATGGTTGTCATTTAGAAACGACATCACATAGACGTATGAATCCAGATCATTAATGGTGCAGTCCTAATGGGCGTGTGAGTGTGAAAGAATATCAACCTGTCCTTAAAGTCCAAGATGTTTCCAGTGCAGACTATTTATTTGCTTATTGTTGCAGTCTAAAGGTCTGTGACTTCAAATGATTATGTGACGTTAACATGAAAACAAAGAAACCTCAGAACCTCAGGAATCTTAAATTCTGTTTGGATAAATCTCAAACTTGATGGTGTCTAAATGTTCTAAATCATCATTTCTCTGCCTTTCATAACCAACTGTTCAGCCATTTGGAAAGACACAACATTTCTGAAAACACTGAAAGCTTTATAACCTCAGTCAAGGATTTATATTATATATATCCAAAAACAAACATCTCAAGGCAATTGAACTTAGTTTTGTCTTAGAAGACATTTCACCTCTTATCCAAGAGGCTTCATCAGTTCATACTTGTCTGACTAGGCTGGAACTAAAAAACAGGTCTTCACAAGGCCAATGATGTCACTGGTTCGTTAGTGCTCCAATGGTGTGTCAAACTCCTGCTACAAGGCTGCAATTGGACTCGTTAGAGTCACATGAGGCCATTTGTGAACAACCATTGTTTTTAGAGATTCAGCTGTTCAGTCTCCTGGGCAAGGATGACAGGACAGCATTATAGGTGGGGGATAGGTGGTGTCGCAGACCTCCTCCTCTGTTGAAAGATGGTTTTTCCACTTTCACATCGATGGCTTCTTTTACACCTCTTGGATGCCTCAGTCATAAATAACTACAGGCCCATATCAAACCTACCATTTTTAGGAAAGATCATTGAAAAGGTTGTTTTTCAGCAACTTAACACCTTCTTGGAGCAAAACAATTCCTTTGATGCCTTTCAGTCTGGATTTCGAGCACATCACAGCATTGAGACTGCACTTGTAAAAGTCTTAAATGACATTCATCTGAGCAGTGATGCATCAAAGATTTCGGTTCTGGTATTACTGGACCTCAGTGCTGCATTCGACACAGCTGCTCGACAGACTAGAAAAGTTCTTGGGACTTTCTGGCACTGTGCTAAATTGGTTTAAATCTTATTTACAAGACAGGGATTTCTTTGTGTCACTTGGCAATCATGAATCTGTGCAAACAAAAGTGGAGTTCCTCAAGGGTCCATTCTTGGGCCTCTTCTGTTGAACATCTATATGCTCCCTCTTGCTCAGATTATGGAATATCAGAACATCTTCTACCATACTTATGCAGATGACACACAACTTTACATAACAATGTCACCAGATGGTTCAGATATGTGGATGACACATGGGTTAAAATCAAAACTCAAGAGGTACAAGCTTTCACTGAACACATCAATTCGGTGGACAGAAACATCAAGTTCACAAGAGATATTAAGGAGAATAGTTTGCCATTCTTGGATTGTGATGTGCACTTTACAGAGGACAGAGGCCTCCACATTGGGGTATATAGGAAACCCACTCACACAGACCAATACTTACTGTTCGATTCTCACCACCCACTTGAACACAAACTAGGTGTTATCAGGACCCTACAACACAGAGCTGATAACGTACCTACCAGCACTCAGGCCCAAGGGAAAGACCATGAACATCTGGGGGAGGCTCTAAAAACTTGTGGTTACCCCAGTTGGACCTTTGTGAAATCAGCAGCCCGTTCCAGAAAGAACAAGGTGCGTGATGAAGAAAAGAGCAAGCGCAATAACATTGTCATCCCCTATGTGTCTGGGGTATCTGAAAAACTCACGAACGAGGAATGCCCAGACTTGTACATTGGTGAAACAAAACAACCACAAAACAAATGCATGGCCCAACACAGAAGGGCTAACTGGTCAGGGCAAGACTCAGCTGTGTGTTTACACCTCAAGGAGAAAGCACACTGCTTTGAAGACAGCAACGTGCACATTTTGGACAGGGAAGACAGATGGTTTGAAAGAGGTGTAAAAGAAGCCATCGATGTGAAAGTGGAAAAACCATCTCTCAACAGAGGAGGAGGTCTGCGACACCACCTATCCCCCACCTATAATGCTGTCCTTTCATCCTTGCCCAGGAGACTGAACAGCTTCACCTCTAAAAACAATGCTCGTTCACAAATGGCCTCATGTGACTCGAACGAGTCCAACGACCACCGTTGCAGCAAGAGTTTCAACGACCGTCGTTGACACACCATTGGAGCACTAACGAACCAGTGACATCATTGGCCTTGTGAAGACCTGTTTTTTATTCCAGCCTGGTCAGACAAGCATGAACTGATGAAGCCTCTTGGATAAGAGGTAAAACGTCTTCTAAGACAAAACTAAGTCCAGTTGCGTTCGATTCAATTGCCTTGAGATAACTATGACCTAGACAAATGAGAATACCCACAGGCATCCAAAAACAAACAAACAAACACCTACATAAGCAAGTGAACTGACCTCAGAGTCTCCAGTCTACAGTTTGGACTCTCCAGTCCAGCACACAGCTGCTTCACTCCTGAATCCTGCAGGTTGTTGTTGTCACTCAGGTCCAGCTCTCTCAGATGGGAGGGGTTGGACTTCAGAGCTGAGGCCACGACTTCACAGTCAGTCTCTGAGAGTCTACTGAATCTAAATCTGACATGACACATATATTAGAAAATCTGTTATTGTCAAAGAGACACTTTATATTTACTTTATGGATTTGATGATAAAACAGTTTGAAATATCCTGTTTTGATGGACTGAAAATAGTTAAGAATAAAAAAAGAACACAAAGAATTCAAACTAATTAAAAGCTGATTGATGAGCAGAATTACTGCCTCGTGGTCGTATGCTTCACCAGTCAAGTTACACTCACAGTTTACATCCATGTCTGTCCAGACTCATATGTGTCCATGACAGTAGACAATGATTCAAATATGGATGTTGCTGCAAAGAAGCTACTTATTCTAAAACACAGACGCTTCACACACATCTTCAACCCGACAGCACAGAAGATCTATACAATCAGCACAGTTTCAAGATCAGTGTCACCAACTCAGTCTCTGACCAAATGTCTCCCCTTCTGTTCCTGAGATATGACGTTTAATAATGACCAGAGAAGTGTTTGATGCAGAACATGATGATGTCACAGTGAAGGTGACCTTTGACCTTTTGAATATAAAACCTTCTGGATAAAAGCAGTTTTTAGGACTTCAGAAATCTCCTTTGGCAAATGATACAGATCTTATTTTAAATGTTTAAGCATAGTGGTGAATAAACTCAGGTATTATCTGCATGTGTGATTCTATAAAACACCTTACAGAATCTGTTTATGGAGTAATAACTTTACTGCTTTCACTCAGAACCATCAAATACTGCCATACTGTGATGAAATGCTGCTGTGATGAAACCTCAACAACAACCTCTGAAGTCCATCATTTGTTTTATCAGGTTCACATGGCGCCTCCATCACATAAAGCTGAAAAACTGTAAACTGGAACAATGATTAGAAATAAATAGAAAAACTGTGTTCATTAACTCAACAGCTATAAACACAACCAACTGAAACATCTACATGTTTTGCACTCACAGCATTTGAAACAGCTCAAGAACATCTGTGACAAAATACAACAGACACA
The DNA here is from genome assembly GCA_035609425.1 of Epinephelus awoara. Lineage (NCBI taxonomy): Eukaryota > Metazoa > Chordata > Actinopteri > Perciformes > Serranidae > Epinephelus > Epinephelus awoara. The sequence continues at coordinate 29,226,088 of CM069315.1, read as the reverse complement.
TCATTTTAACATTTTATGAATAATAAGAATTTCATAGTGTGTATATTTGAAGAATTAAACTACTAATCTACAATGATTTATGATGTTAATCACATCTGGACTTACCGAGCCTTTCTGCAGTTCCTCACAGCTGGAATCAGTCTCCGTCGTCCAGCGTCTGTTGTGTTGTATTTCTCCACATTGAACTCATCCAGAACCTCCTCTGACATCTGCAGCATGTAGGCCAGAGCTGAGCAGTGGATCTCTGAGAGTCTCTTCCCTGATCTGTTCTCAGACTTCAGGAACTCTTGGATCTCCTGATGTACTGAGAGGTCGTTCATCTCCAGCAGACAGTGGAAGATGTTGATGCTTCTGTCAGGAGAGATCTTGTTTGTGTTCATCTTCTTCAGGTTGTTGATGGCTCTCTGGATGATTTCTGGACTGTTGTCTGTCCGACCCAAAAGGCCTCCTAACAGTCTCTGGTTGGACTCCAGAGAGAGGCCATGAAGGAAGCGGACAAACACATCCAGGTGACAATTTTTACTTTGGAGGGATTTCTTCATGGCTCTCTGTAAGAAGACATCCAGGGATCTGTAATTATCCTGGTCTGTCCCCAGGAAGTCCTCCAGTACCTTTGTGTTCCTGTTGGTGAAACAGTGGAACAGGTAGACTGCAGCCAGAAACTCCTGAACGCTCAGATGAACGAAGCAGTAGACTGTTTTCTGGAAGATCACAGACTCTCTTTTGAAGATCTCTGTACAAACTCCTGAGTACACCGAGGCCTCTGTGACATCAAGACCACAGCGCTCCAGGTCTTCTTGGTAGAACATGATGTTTCCTTTCTCCAGATGTTCAAACGCCAGCCTCCCCAGCTTCAGAAGAACGTCCCTGTCAGCCTCCGTCAGCTCCTGTGGACTGGTCTCATGTCCCTCATCATACTTGTGCTTCTTCCTCTTTGTCTGAACCAGCAGGAAGTGTGAGTACAGGTCAGTCAGGGTCTTGGGCAGCTCTCCTCTCTGCTCTGTAGTCAACATGTGATCCAGAACTGTAGCAGTGATCCAGCAGAAGACTGGGATTAGACACATGATGTGGAGGCTCCTGGATGTCTTCATGTGTGAGATGATTCTGCTGGACCGCTCTTCATCACTGACTCTCCTCCTGAAGTACTCCTCCTTCTGGGCGTCAGTGAAGCCTCGTACTTCTGTTACCCTGTCAACACATGCAGGAGGGATCTGATTGGCTGCTGCAGGTCGGGAAGTTATCCAGACGAGAGCCGAGGGAAGCAGCTTCCCCTCGATGAGGTTTGTCAACAGCACGTTGACTGATGACTCGTGTGTGACATCAGTCACAACCTCATTGTTGTGGAAATCCAGAGCCAGTCTGCTTTCATCCAGGCCGTCAAAGATGAACAGAACTTTACAGACAGCAAGCTCCTCTGCTGTGACCTTCTGTAATGTTGGATGGAAAACACGGAGCAGAGTGACAAGACTCAACTTCTCATCTCTGATCAAGTTCAGCTCCCTGAACGAAAGCAGAATCACCACACTGACATCTTGGTTTTCCAAACCCTCGGCCCAGTCCAGAGTGAACTTCTGCACTGTGAAGGTTTTTCCAACGCCAGCGACGCCGTTGGTCAGAACCACTCTGATGTGTTTCTGTTGGTCAGGTGAGGCTTTAAAGATGTCGTGACTCTTGATTGGAGTTTCATGGAGGGTCTTCATCTTAGAAGCTCTCTCAAGCTGCTTCACCTCATGTTGGGTATTAACCTCTTCACTCTGTCCCTCTGTGATGTAGAGCTCAGTGTAGATCCTGTTGAGGAGGGTTCCACTTCCTGTTTCATCACTTCCTTCAGTCACACGTTCACATCTCCTCCTCACACTGATCTTATGTTCATCTAAAACCTCCTGCAGACCACTGTCTGCTGAAAGAGAAGGAAACATGTCAGACTAAAGAAATAAATCTGGAACCTGATTATTTTCATGACCAACATTAAAACAAGTAACACAAACAAATGAAGGTTTTATACATTAGTTTTATAAAATCTTTCATGTCTACACTTTACAACACAAATAAACCAAGAAGAATCCTGTTTTCAGACATGATGACATCAGCAGACAGATGGACAGTCTTACTTTGTACAGTGCTGGTCTGACTGGCTGTCTGCAGTGCAGCTCTTGTTCTGGGTCTTTTTCCACACTGGGGACAGGAGGAGTCTCCTGATGAAGCAGACTGGTCCCAGTATGAGCTGATGCACTGTCTGCAGAACCAGTGTCCACAGCTGGTAGAGACTGGATCCTTCAGGACGTCCTGACACAAACTACAGCAGGACGGCTGCTCCTCCACAGAAACATGACTCCTCTTCTTCTCTCTGTGGAGATGAACACATTATTTAGATCTCGTCCTGCAAACTGTGCTGAACATTATTTGCTTTGTTCACACACTCAGTCACAGGCAGTTCAAATATCTCATGGTGCAGCTTCATGAAAACCTCCTGAGTAATGTTGTGCTCCACTGTGAGACGACTTTCAAAAGGCAAAAAGCTCCCTCATGTTTTTCAACAGTCTCTTACTTTGTGTCTGAGGGTCCAGCTTCATTACTGAAGTTTAGAGGATAACCTTTGGACCGGTCACTCTTCATAGACAGACAGCTGGACACTGGAGACTCTGCTCTCTGTCTGTGGAAACAACAAATGTTTGACACATATTATTAGTCCTTGTAAAGATCAGAGGAAACATTACAACAAGTCCTCCGACCCATACGACCACACTGATCCTGTGTTCCTACCCTCTAATACGACCCACAGGAGTGTTTCTGTCTGTCTGTCTGTCTGTCTGTCTACCTACCTATTTATCTCAGTCACTCCCTGCCTTTATCTATCTATTTCCCTTCAATCCATCTCCCTCCCTTCCTGTCTGCCAACCTTTTTTATTCACCTACCTACCCATTTATTTACCTACCTACATAGCTCTCTACCAACCTACCTACCTTACCTTTTTATTTATTTACCTACCTACCAACCTACTTATCTCAATCCCTCCCTATTTATCTATTTTCCTTCAATCCATACCTATCCCCCTCCCTTCCTGTCTACCAACCTACCAACCTTTTTATTTTATTCACCTACCTACGACCGACCGACGTACCTACCTACCTATTTATTTACCTACCTATTTATTTATTTACGTACCTACCTACCAACCTACTTATCTCCCTCCCTCCTTCCCTCCCTCCCTATTTATCTATCTATTTTCCTTCAATCCATACCTATCTCCCTCCCTTCCTGTCTACCAACCTACCAACCTTTTTATTCACCTACCTACCTACCTACCTACCCATTTATTTACCTACCTACCAAGCTCTCTGCTGACCTACCCACTTATTCACCCACCTACCTTATTTACCAACCTAACTACCTATTTATTCACCTGCCTACCTACCTGCCTACAACCAAAAGACCTAGCTCTCTGCCAACCTACCTACTTATTCACCCACATACCTTATTTACCTACCTACCTACCTAACTACCTACCTATTTATTTACCTACCTATTTATTTATTTACTTACCTACCTACCAACCTACTTATCTCCCTCCGTCCCTCCCTATTTATCTATCTATTTTCCTTTAATCCATACCTATCTCCTTCCCTTCCTGTCTACCAGGAACCTACGTCATTATTCACCTACCTATCTACCTACCCATTTATTTACCTACCTACCTAGCTCTCTGCTGACCTACCCACTTATTCACCCACATACCTTATTTACCTACCTAACTAACTACCTATTTGTTCACCTACCTACATACATACATATTTATTTACCTACCTACCTACCTACCTACCTACCTACCTACTCATCTCAGTCCCTCCCTCCCAATTTATCTATCTAATTTCCTTCAATCCATACCTATCTCCCTCCCTTCCTGTCTACCAACCTACCAACCTTTTTATTCACCTACCTACCTACCTCTCTGCCAACCTACCTACTTATTCACCAACCTACCATGTTTACCTACCTAACTACCTACCTATTTAGTCACCTACCTACCTACCTACCTATCTACAACCAAAAGACCAACCAACCTACCCACCTGCCTCAGTAATAAATAACTACAGGCCCATATCAAACCTACCATTTTTAGGAAAGATCATTGAAAAGTTGTTTTTCAGCAACTTAACACCTTCTTGGAGCAAAACAATTCCTTTGATGCCTTTCAGTCTGGATTTCGAGCACATCACAGCACTGAGACTGCACTTGTAAAAGTTTTAAATGACATTCATCTGAGCAGTGATGCATCAAAGATTTCAGTTCTGGTATTACTGGACCTCAGTGCTGCATTCGACACAGTTGACCATAAGATACTGCTCGACAGACTAGAAAAGTTCTTGGGACCTTCTGGCACTGTGCTAAAATTCTTTAAATCTTATTTACAAGACAGGGATTTCTTTTGTCACTTGGCAATTATGAATCTGTGCAAACAAAAATTACATGTGGAGTTCCTCAAGGGTCCATTCTTGGGCCTCTTCTGTTCAACATCTATATGCTCCCTCTTGCTCAGATTATGGAATATCATAACATCTCCTACCATACTTATGCAGATGACACACAACTTTACATAACAGTGTCACCAGATGACTACAGTCCCCTACATCTGCTAAATAAGTGCATTGGCGAAATCAATACGTGGATGTGCCAGAATTTTCTACAACTAAACACAGAGAAAACTGAGATAGTTGTTTTTGGCCCCAAAGAACAAAGATCAATAGTTAGTGTTCACCTTGACGCCTTGACACTAAAACCTACAAATCAAGCCAGAAATCTTGGTGTAGTTCTGGACTCAGACCTAAATTTCAAGAGTCACATTAAGACAATTACTAAATCAGCCTACTACCACCTTAAAAACATAGCAAGAATAAAAGAATTTCTGTCTAAACCAGATAAAACGTGTTCATGCTTTCATTTTCAGCAGGCTGGACTGTTGTAACGGTGTCTTCACAGGCCTGAGTAAAAAATCAATCAGACAACTGCAGCTCGTCCAGAACGCTGCTGCCAGAGTCCTCACGAACACCAAGAGAGTGGAGCACATTACACCAGTGCTTAAGTCACTGCACTGGCTTCCTGTGTGTCAAAGGACAGACTTTAAAATCTTGTTACTTGTCTATAAAGCACTAAATGGTCTCGGGCCTAAATACATATCTGATTTACTTGTACGTTATGAAGCATCCAGACCCCTCAGATCATCTGGAACAGGTTTACTCAGTGTTCCCAGGATCAAAAGCAGCCTTTAGTTTCTATGCTCCCCGCCTGTGGAACAAACTTCCAGAATATCTGAGGTCGGCTGAAACTGTCAGCTCATTTAAATCAGGGCTTAAAACATTAGTATTTACTGCAGCTTACCAGTGAACTAGATATGTAACTTATTGTTAGGATAATCTGTAGCTATTGTTTTTATATTTGTCTGCTGTTGCTTTTGCTTTATGTTTGCTTTTTAAATGCATTTTCTGCACTGTTTTTAACTATTTATTGTCTTGCTTTTAGCTTTTGTTTTTAATGATCTATTGTTCCTTTAATGTTTTCTCTTGTAAAGCACATTGAATTGCCTTGTGTATGAATGGTGCTATATAAATAAAATTGCCTTGCCTTGCCTTACCTACCTACCTACCTACCTACCTACCTACCTACCTACCTAGCTCTCTGCCAACCTACCTACTTATTCACCCACCTACCTTATTTACCTACCTACCTACCTATGTATTTATTTACCTACCTATTTATTTATTTATTTATGTACCTACCTACCAACCTACTTATCTCCCTCCCTCCCTATTTATCTATTTTCCTTCAATCCATACCTATCTCCCTCCCTTCCTGTCTACCAACCTACCAACCTATTTATTCACCAACCTACCTACCTACTTATATATATATATATATATATATATATATATATATATATATATATATATATATATATACATACATATACATACATATAGATATAGATATATCTCATGGTGCAGCTTCATGAAAACCTCCTGAGTAATGTTGTGCTCCACTGTGAGACGACTTTCAAAAGGCAAAAAGCAAAAAGTCTCTTACTTTGTGTCTGAGGGTCCAGGTTCATGACTGAAGCCTGGAGGATCAAGTTTGGACCAGTCACTCTTCATAGACAGACAGCTGGACACTGGAGACTCTGCTCTCTGTCTGTGGAAACAACAAATGTTTGACACATATTATTAGTCCTTGTAAAGACCAGGTTCAAACAGGATCATCGTTGGCGCTGCCTGTGTTTTACCCACCAGCAACTACGTGTCTCCTTTATCTGAACACCCTTGTAAATATACAGGTAATTTAGTTTCCTTCTTATTTCTTCTCTCAGTGCTGCTCTTATATACTGTGTTCTATTTAACTGCATATTTTATTCTTATATTCTATTTTCAGTAGATAGCCAAATTTAAAGGACTCTGATCAGGGCCAAATAACTTGATCAGGACATCCCCGATGACTGAATAAAACAACACCTCATGTCATTATAAAAACAGTGTTGTGGTGCAGATTATCAGATAATAATAAAAACAGAATCATCTTCAGGTCAGTTTACAGTAGAAACAGTCTCTTACTTTGTGTCTGAGGGTCCAGCTTCATCACTGAACTGTGGAGGATCAAGTTTGGACCAGTCACTCTTCAAAGACAGCTGACAGCTGGACACTGGAGACTCTGATCTGTCCCCGTCTGCTTCCAAATCAGCCATCTTCCCAAATCTGAGAGAACTGTAACACACATACACAGTGTGATGAAGTCAGTAACTTCTTATTTATAGGACATGATCACATATTGGCTGGGTATTTTTATGACATACAGTAGGGGAGAGCGGGGTCAGTTGGGACACTTTTGTATTGACACTAAATAACCTTTGATTACTCACAGACTACTTGAACAGTAATGAAAATAATGTGATCTCTGAACAGATACAGGCGTCTGCTAACTATTTATCAGGTTTTTAGAGCTGGTTGAACACCAATCTTGAAAGCTCAGTACAGGGTTCAAATACAAATTCTCTCTTTCAGTATCGCCCTCCTGCAGGAGAGCAACCAACGCCATCTGCATACTTAAAAAAACGAAAGTATGCATGATCAATATTGAACTCATTTGTGTACACAGAGAAAAGAGAGGGCGAAAAAATGGCACCCTGTGTTGCTCCTGTGTTCAATACGATCTCATCTGAGACAATACCATTTGCAAGGATTTCTCTACTTTATCCTTGTACTGTTTTTGCTTTTTTCAATTTAGCTCTTAATTCACATCTCTTCTCTTTGACAAGTTCTGTATTCCCGTTAATAAAAGCAAGTTTTTTCTGATTTATACAATCCTTTCAATCACTGGATATCCATGACTTATTATATGGAAATATTCTAACTGTTTTTGTGTGGATAATGTTATTTGCGCAGAACATTATATAAGATGTGAGAGAGTCCCCCTTTTCTCTCTGTGTGTCTAGAAACTAGAGCTTTTCACTGTGACGCACATTCAAAGAGTTGACACAAGAGCGCGCCGTGTTTAACAGGAAAAGCCTGGTTGTAAAAACAGTGTCAGATGATGGTGGTGGTAAAAGCAAGTGTGATGATGAAGCTGTGAAGATGTGGCACAGACGTACACAAACACCTCAACGCCCCCCTTTCTAAATATTGCTGCCAGTGCCCCCCAACATTCTCTGAACGCCCCTGTGTTAGCTCCCAACAAACATTCAGCTAACACTAGCACAACCTGATAGGCCTGAAAATCAACTTTCCAACCAGATGTTTTTGTATGTGACACAACTAAAAACAGTTTGGTAGAAGACAAATGACAAAAGAGCCAAAACATTTACTTTCATGCTGTAGATTTCAAAACTGTGAATAAATTGTGAGCAATAGTCAGACGGTCTCCATTTTGAGGTTGAAAGTGAACAGGGTGTGGCTGAGCATGGTGGATGACACAGTTTCTTTCTACCTTGCTAAATAGGCGGCACTGTGCGACCCCACTCTCCCCTATAACAGACTCAACAATGACTCAGAATAAAAATCAGCTGATTCATCAATAATGACAGTAATCATTATTTTTATAGTATTAACACTCACCGTGTCTCAGACGACCTGTATTCCTCTGACTGCTCTGTCCAGTTTAAAATGGAGTCTGAACACACTGACTTTACACTCTCAGTGTTCCCTCCTGTTGGCACCTCCTCCTTTTTATTGATAGGAAATTTTATTTAGTCAAACAAAGCTGCCTGAGAGATATGGGACATCATGAACAGTCTATGACTTTTATTACTTTGGTGCATTAAACTTTGGTCAATGTGTTTGCAGGAGGGCGGGGCTGTGCCCCACACACACACACACACACACACACACACACACACACACACACACACACACACACACTCTACCTTGTCCAGGTGTGTCCAAAGTCCCAGGGAGCTGTCTCGGCTCGCAGCTTATCATTCCTCATATAAATATACATGGTCCACTTGTTTAATCAAACAAGATCACTCTACATTCTCTGTGTTCACCTCACAGTGGCAGGACTATCATACAGTTTGTAGACATGCACCAAGCAAGGAAAATATAAAGAAGCAAAGGTCATGATGTCAGTGACAGCGTTCAATGAGCCAGACTTTGATGTCAGTTCTGTTGGAGTACAGAGTGGGCACTGCAAATTAGGGGTGGTGGAAAAAACATCGATAGGCATAGTATCGCGATATATAAGATATATTTTATATCTTGTCGTCCTCATTTTATTTTAACACGTGTGTTATGTTCTCTAAGATGCAATTCTACGTAATGTATCGAATCATTAGGGGGACGTCTATGTGGGGAATCTCGGCATGCACAGATTACTACCACCAGATGGGTTTAGCTACATTTGTTGTGTAAAAACGAGGCATGATTTGTATTAACTTAACGTTAGCTGGTCAAGGTCTGTTGAGACGAGAGTCGTCTCGTGTGGTATATGACATGAGATGATCCCCGAGGGTTAACTGTCAGATAAATAACGTATACAGCCCCGGATGTCTGCAAAAAATACATTTGTATTATGTTTTAGTAACGCAGAGCACTAATACACACACACATGGTTATATTTGAATATTTGCTGTGCTTTACCTCACACATGAACCAGCAGAGCAGCAGCTCAGTGATCTGCTCAGTTAAATTTCTGTTTTTTGTCAGTGGAGTCTGGTGGCTTTGATATAATGGCTTCAGTTCCACATGTCTGTGCGACAGCAGGGTAAAGTGTATTGATCTTTTATACAAAATTAATTTTTTGCAATTTCACATTTCAATCTAACTTTAGGTGCTGGAATTATAAAATCAGTTGCTTTTTCAGTCCATTAGATGGTGCTGATGTTTCTTTCCTGGTGAGGTCAGCAGAGGTCTCAGTCAGCAGCGTTTGGCAGGAAGTTCATCACAACAAAGATGGAGGCAATGGAGAAAGAAATAAGGAGCATGGTGTCGGTGTTAAAATCAAACGTCTGGACTTTTTTGGATTTTTTTTAACACAGAGGGAAAGGAGGAAACTTCAGGAAGTTCAAAGGAGGGAACTCAGTGAAAACCTGAAAACTACAATGTGTATTCTAACTAACTCCAATACGAAAACATACACTATGTTTCAATTGAGCACAGACTCACCCAATTATTATTATTATTATTATTTTTATTATTATTATTAATATTATCATTATTACTATTAGGTGTATAAGGTAGATTTTCTTAATTTTCTTTATGATGTATCTTGACAGGCACATGATGATAAAATCTGATAAGATAAGACACAAAATGCAGGACCACAGTGTAACCTTTATTTTGCCAGGAAGACCCCATCGAGATACAAGATCTCTTCTTCCAGGGAGTCCTGGTCAAGATGCATAATCAGCACAGTTAAAAAAAGACCATTCAAATTATGGCCTTTCTGAAAGAAGGGAATAAAAAGAAGTGACGAAGTGACTCACTGATTATTACATCTCCATATGTACGCACCAAAGACAGCCCCAGAAAAATAATAAGAGCCAACAATGGCACAAGAAGAAAATCTCTACAGGTCTACAAATCATCTGAAACAATGAAACATAAAACAGAAATGTGTTTATAGCCAAATCTGAAGCAGAGCACTTGTAATTTTATCTGTCTTTTAGCACCAAATAACTGGTCATCTCTCATTAGCTATGCAGAACCACGTCTGCATGTCATGTTTTAACTTCAGTTTCTTTATTTTTTGCCTATTGAAGAAGACATTAAAAAGGCACAGAAACATGTCATGCTTAAATAATGTTTGCCTCATAAACAGGTGGGTATTCCAGCACTTCAAGGTGATTCATTCCCCAAAAAGGAAAAATAAACCTGACAAGTAAAGATGGCGGTCTAGATATGGTTGACAGGGCGATTTTGCAGCCTAGCCCCTCTTTTATTTCATGACATGTACCATTGTAATCAATAACTTGGTGCAGAGAAAATATGAATTTTTGCAGTCTTACTAGTTGCACTTTGAATATAATATAATAACGTATGAATATAAAGTGTGAACAAAGTAGTTGTGACTGACAGACCACCTTTTGTTCAAGTAATGATTCATAATCCTTGTACAAAAAACTTCCAAGTAAAAAACAAAAATGGTTCATGAAATGTATAAAATCCCACATACCTGTAAATCACACCAAAGAGTGCAACATGCAGTGCAGTCACAGCCACACGTCCTCATTTGCCCTTATCAGCCCTGTAGTATATTTACCAGCCAGGTTCTCTGCCAGGTTGTTCACTTTGCTTACACCTTAGCTTTACAGCCTTTAGTTCCCCCCACCTGGCTTAAACGGCATGACGTCCTGCTTGACTCTTAGACTCCTGCCTCTGTGCATAAATTCTTTTTGGATACGTTTAACAGTTTCTATTTGTCTGCCTGGTTTTACTTTTCCAGGCTTTTGACGACAAATGAATGTGAACTTAAAGCCAACCTGCTCATGTCATCTGGGTTCAAACCTGGTTATCTACTGAGCCTTTACACAAATAACACTCTCTCACGGTCGCTGGCAGTTATCAGATAGTGTGTGTGTGTGTGTGTGTGTGTGTGTGTGTGTGTGTGTGTGTGTGTGTGTGTGTGTGTTTTCAAGTCTCAAGTATTAAGCACATGTTAGATTTCCAATGAAGAAGGGCAATTGTGTTTGCATGTCAGTTAACCTTGAGCCCTGTTTATATCTAAAAGTTATCTCTTTATAAGTATATATTTATATGTATATATATATATATATATATATATATATATATTTAAACACAGCATTTTAACCCTTTGACCTCTGCGATGGAAATGGTCCAGCAGTGCTAACAGTGGTATTTGTTGCTCATTATGATGTCAGTTCTTGCAGTGTTTTCAGATTCTTCATATTCCTAACACACCAACGTAAAAACACCAAACAATGATCCAAAATATTTTTAAATGTAGAAACAGAAACTAAATATTTCTTTACACTTCCTAAGTTATTTGATCCATGTACCGTACGTAGCGTTCATTCACCCCTCTGGCACCACGTGTGCATGTGGTGCAGTGATGTTATTATGAACATACGTGTTGAAGACACACAAGACACAAGCCTGAGTTTTCTACTGCAGAAAAAAATAGAAAGTCGTAGCTATTATGATTATTATTTTAGATTAATTTAAATGGTATAATTCAAACAACAAGCCCTGTGGCCCTCTGCAGGAGGTCAGTGTTTAAAGGGTTAATGCTCTTATTGTGAGTCACTTAGGATAAAAGCATCAGCTAAGTAAATGTAATCTTATCAGTGTCAAAGTCTTTTGCTTTGATGCTTTAACCCACCATGAGACGCTATAACTTCCCTCTAAACCCACTTTGTTATCAGCTCAATCATTTCCACAACTTTGGAATAAGTTAATCTTTTAAGTGAAGTGTTATTTCCACTCTGAATAAAGGAAGTTTATTCCATTTCTGGACATCCAGCATGAGAAAGTGTTCATTTTAACATTTATGGTACATGACACGTAAAATAAAGAGCTCAACATTTCTGTATCGTCTCAACCAAAAATGGAAAAAAAATAAAATAAAATAGACCTAAAGCAGGCAACAGTTATACAAGTGTATAAACAAGCGCGCACACACACACACACACACACACACACACACACACACACACACACAATCTCATAAATCTGTATACAGTAAATATCTGCAGTCATCCAGTGATCCAGGCAGGCCCGGCGCCACGAGGGGGCAAGGGGGGGGCACTGCCCTTTCAGTTTAAGTTTTGTGTGCGATAGTAAATTTCCAAAAACAACAAAAATACTGATCTAACCGATCAGTATTTTTGTTGTTGTTTTTTAACGTAGGGTTATGGTGTTTGAGAGGAGAGTGAAACACCATAACGCCCTGTTATTTGCAGTAATTTCAGAACCATGGACAGCGCGTTTGTTGCGTGTTGTATTAGGTTTGGCCTCACGGCGCACCATAGTATATGATTTAAGCTAGCTTGTTTGCTAAGTAGTTTGGTCAACTTACTTTGCCATCACGTCAGATTATTCTTCTCCCAAAAAGCAGTTCAAGCCAAAGATGGATATAGGAACGCGGTTTTGTTAAAAAAAAACAAAAAAAAAACACTACAGAGACTCCTCACTTACTCGGAAAGTTTAACAAATAAACAAGAAGGCTGCGACTCTACTGAGGAAAGGTATGACAGAATGTAGCTGGTTTATTTTTCTATGTTCTATGTCACACACGTTTTTTTCTGCTGGATATGTCAGACATGCATCCAGACATAGCAGGATGATCGATGATGAATGAGTTTTGAAATCGGGGGCATCCAGCTTTGGATGACAGACAGGCTAGTGGAAAAACTGTGTAGATTCATGACATGATAAAAATGTGTACGCAGAAAGCCAGAAATATAGCCTACACATTATTTTCGGCATATTTGCAAAGCCTCTGAATTAATGTAGGAATTTATCCATAAATGGACGAATATGGCCTGAACCAGCTTTCATAACAATTTGCCGCTTGCTCCACCTGTCTGTCTGTCTGTCTGTCTGTCTGTCTATCTGTCATGAGACAAACTTGAAAGAAGACGTGCAGTTTACTGTGTTTCCCCAGCTACGAGCTGTCATTACGTGCGACAGTTACGCACGGCTGCGCGCTCTTTATAACTCACTGTGTGAACCTATGTTGCATAATAAAGATTTGCCCCCTCGTCATTTTTAACCGCCCCCTCAGTAAGTTCATGGCACCGGGCCTGGATCCAGGCAAAAGTCATGTAAAAGTTGTTCTGCATCATTAATGAGAGTTCTCATTTGATGATGATTTTTTAGTGCATTCGTATTATAAACAAATCTGTATCAACACCAGAATAAGACTTTGATCAGCTGCTGTCTTTTAATAATCTAAAGTCTGCTCTGACTACAATTTCCTCTGAATCTCCTCTTGTTGTTTCTCTATCTCCTCCAGCTGCTCACTGAGTGTCTCCTTGTAGTTTTCTGCTGTCTTCTTCCTGTCTGTCATTCTATTTATCAGACTTTGTGTTTTAGTCAGTAGTCCCTGTGTTTCCACGTGAAGTTTTTCATCTTCCTGTTTCCTACCCTTCAACTGTTTTTTGGCCGTTAACACAATGCTCTTCATCTCATGGTATCGGTCGCTCTCTGCCATCTTCTCCACTGACTGAAGCTTGTTCTCAATATCTGTAATGTTTGTCTCCATGTCGATCTTTTGCTGCTTCATTTGATCTATCTGTTCTTTCAGTTGCTCCTCCTGCTCCATCAGTGTTTTAACCACCTGCTCCAAGTCTGTCTCTTCTTCTTCATTCTTCTGCAACATCTCTGCAAGTTTTGCCTTTCTCTCCTCCAAATCCTCCATTTTCTTGCGTTCTGCCATGAGCTGCTCTCTCTCTGTCTTTGCTCCCTCAGCATCACGGTTCATCTTTGTCTCTGTGTGAACATAAAAATGTGCTGAATTTAGTTTCAACTTGTTTATGCAGTGTTGCATTTTGGTTGTTTACTATTACAGCTATTTAATATCAGAAACGATGAAAAATCACAGTGGCATATATTTTTAGATACAATATATGAATAAAATGAGATACATGCTATTAAAAACAGTGAATGGATGTTTTTTAATTTAATCAAAATGAATGAATTTATGAGTGAATTTATTTTCTTATTTAACCATTCATGGCTGTAGACAGTTAGAAAAAATCATACTTATTATTTTCACTATTTATATAATGGATAATGATGATAATGATCAGATTTTTTTTTTAATTTCTTGGCAAATAATCAATTTTATTATATTAGCTGAGCCTCACTTCCTTTACTATTAAAGGACAAATGAACCCTTTTGCCGAGCCTGTTTTTAAAAAAATATTTGATCCTCATCATCTTTTTAATCTGAGACCTCTGAAAGTGTAACATTCCTAAACTAAGCGGTGAACTCAATCAGGATAAGTTCAACATATTTTTCACATTACAGATAGTAACTAAAAATGTGCTCTCATGGTTGAGCAGGATGTTAAAGGGTTAAAAAAAGGTTAAAAAGCATATGCAGTAATTCATTATAAAATTTTACATAATATATTTGTAACAGCAATTCATTTCTCAGAAACTGACTACAATTCAGTTGACCTTTGTGTTCACTTTAAACTTTCATCCGTCCCTCCAGAGTCTCAGGGGGCTGGAACCAATCACAGCGCAGGTCACCAGTGTTTACTTATATTTCAGTTCTAATATTTAAACCCCTATGTTGACATTTTAAAGCATGAAATATAACCCTTACTTACATTATTTGTTGAAACAAATAAGATGTAGCCAGGAGTGGCATTTTGTGACCGTTAACGTCCAACACGTTCTCATCCCATGTCGTCACATATTGGCGCTTTGTCAGTGGCCTTTCACATTTACATATTACATGTTAGGTATCCTCCTGTCAGGCATCTGACAACAAAGTCACTGACAAAGCGGCAGTATTTTACAACTTCGGAACGAGTATGATCGCAGAGCTGTACTATTTTACCTTTGGTTTTGTGTTGTCTCCATTTCCACACAACATAGGCTGCTGCAAAAATAAAAATGAGGAGAATAAACACTAAAATGCCGACACGAGCAGCAGAACAAGATGGAACCTCGAAGCAATCAGCTGAAATGATAAAACACACAACAGAATATGAGTTACATAAAGCTGTCCATCAGCTGTTGGAAGAAACTAAAGTGATGTTAGAGGAGATAAAAATTACCTGAAACTTGAATCTCTGTCTCTCTGGTCTGGTTGATGTTCCTCTGTTGGACTCTACAGGTGAAGCTGTTGCTGTGTCTCTTCTCCACAGTCACTCTGCTGCTGACAGTATAGAGGTCATCAGGACCTCTGACTGTCTCTGTAGGTCCAGCAGAGAGGAGCTTTCCCTCACCGTCCAGCCACAACACCTCAGGCTCTGGATACCAGCCTGCAGACTCACACTGTAACACCACTGCGCTGCTGTTTAAGTAAATTCCTGCTATGACCGCTGAGGAGACAGAACCTGATGATGGGAGAGAGGAGAAATGTGCATGACATCATACTAGAGGTCTTCACAGAATAAAACCTAACTTACATAAATCTGATGTGAATACATTTGTTTGGTGGGAAAACAACAAGTCACTGCACAAGTGCTGGGTTTCGGCAACTTTGTACCAGGTTGCACGGATAGGTTTAGAGAAAAACATCATGGTTTGGCTCTACATTCATACGGGAAGGAAACACCAGCCTCCTGGGTTAAAGTCCAGTCTGTCCAGTTTGTTGAAACCACCCCTCCCTCTCCCACCCTATAGGGACTTTCCAGACCTTATACACACGTGGACAGAATTGTCGGTACCCTTCCGTTAAAGAAAAAAAAAACACAATGGTCACTGAAATAACTTGAAACTCACAAAAGTAATAATAAATAAAAAAAATACTGAAAATTAACTAATGAAAATCCAACATCGCTTTTGAATTGTGGTTCAAAAGAATAATTTAAAAAAAACTACTGAAACTGGCCTGACAAAAATGATGGTACCCTTAGAGAAGATTGAAAATAATTTGACGGTAATCTTAACAATGACACAGCAGCATACAGTGTACAAACAAACAAGACATCAAGCCGCCAAAAATGTGAAGATATGTAGGGGTATTATGGAAAATGTGCATAAAATCTTATGCCTACTCACCAACAACAAGCTCAACAGTAGATTCTTTACTCTGTGGGGGAAAGTAGCATCTATAGATTCCATTATCGGAGAGTTTGGCTGCAGACAGTGTCAGTGAAAGGTCTCCATGCTTCAGTTTCTCAGTGGACACTGATGTTCTTCCTTTGTAAGATGGGTTTTGGTTACTGAGAATATTTTGACCTTGATGCCACACGTGGACAAATCTTGGTTCCAGGTCAAGTCTCCCCCACTCCACACTCTTAGAAACAGCATCCACTGCAGGTTCCAGGTGGCATGGCAGGGTAACGTCTTCACCAACTAATGTCACTATTGTTCGAGAAGGTCTAGCCCCCTGAGACTGGCCTGCAGAGACACACAACACATTTTAATCCTGCTGTTGGAACTACTGCACAGAATTACTGCTTGCTTTGATCGGTGATATTTTAATTTAACAAAAAGACCATGCTTTTATTATTTAGATTTATCCCCTTTCATACTGGCTCTCCATGCTGCTGTTTGTGTGCCAGTTACCTCTAAAGGAGTCTGCCAGTAGAAGAACAATCGCAGTGTGCTGGAAGACCAAAGCACTGACGTATCCAAGGTTAAGTTTAAGGAGCAGTTCATCATTCAGGCAAAGCATCCTGGAGCTCTGGGGAAATAAAACACAGAAAGAAAAGGCTGTGGGGATGTAAAAAGGATACATCTGCAAAAATAGTAAGAAGCAATTCATAATTCATTCAAATGTATTATCACTTAATAGACGATGCAAAACACTGTATAGGCAAAGGCAACAACAGTCTATACGGATTTTCATTATTTTGATGCTCAAAACTGATGCCAGAGAGTTGCAAGGACACTCCTGTCCAAAATATTCTTATGTGCTGAATCATAAAGATTTTCCCTCACTGGGATCAAGAGGCTAAACCAGGGAAATAGCAGCAGACCACTGTTCCTCCTTCAGTAAACATTACAGTTCGTATAGTAGGAAGTTTTGTATTCACTAAGCCACATTTCTAGATAGCAAAGCATGATTCATCGCTGCTCCAAAGCTCGATGGCAGCCGTATTCTGTATCTGTCAGAAACTCATTTTCTAGACACATTTTGAAGTTATACATGTTTGATTATAAAGGCTTTACATATATTTGACATGTGCAAATAATAGCAACATGAAAACCATCTCTTCTGCCATTTGTACTTGCTTCAGTGTCACGCCCTTGTTACTGTGTGTTGGAGAACTGAAAATGCTGCAAATTAAAAGAGCTGGTTTCACTTACAGAGCAACAGCCACAATCGGGACAGTAGAACATTTAGTTGTAAAGTCTGACTGCAGTCCAGCTTTTTCATGTAGATCATTTGGGCAATAAAGATAACTGAGATGAATTGATTTGATTGTATGTATGTGTATGCTGACCCCTCGCTCCAAGTCAAATTTCTCTATAAACGAACTGAACTGAATTTATTTTACAGCATTTAACAGAAGAAACTGACGGCGTGTAATTTAACCATGAATATGAGAAAAGCATCCAAGCTTGAAAACAAATAAAGGAGCCAACCTACTGACAGAAATAACTGACAATTGACAGTGAAAACACCAATACAATTAAAATATAAATATTAACAAAAGAAAATACATACCTGTTGTACCTCTGAGTCAATTCTCCCCTGAGACTGAAAAAGCTGTGTGGGCAAGGTCCTTTGATAATGTCGTTGGTTCCCATTCTAATGTCAATAATCAGTTGCTGTGGTGGTGAGTTAATGAGTAACTGGGGAAAATTCAAGTGTTTGATATCAGAACATCCTCATATGTACAGACTTCACAGTAATGCCAAAAACATGATTTGTAATCACTTTATTGAAAGTTTAATTAAGAGGACAGACACAGTTACTTTGATTTACTTTCCATAGTTGTTAATAGAGTCTATAATTTTACATCGACTGTCATTTTTCCTTTTACTGTTTTCATAAAATACAAAAATGAAAGCCTAAATTCGATTTACTGCTTTAATTCTGATGGAAAAAATTATTTCGGACATATACAATCAAGGATTGAGATCACATTAATCTCTCACACACACACAGCCATATGTGATTTTTTTTTTTTTTTTTAACAGAGTAATAAAGCAAATCACCATAGTATCACATTAATTCATTTTCCGTTACTGCTTATCCTCGTGAGGGATGGAGGGGGCTGGAGCCTATCCCAGCTGACACTGGGTGAGAGGCAGGGTTCACCCTGGACAGGTCAGCAGACTATCACAGGGCTGACACATAGAGACAGACAACCATTCACACTCACATTCACACCTACGGACAATTGAATGGAATGGAGGATGTCCGTTGTAGCAGGAAAATGTGTATTATCACTTCAGGGTGGTTGTGTTGCACGGAATAAAAATATTATCAAATATTATATGCACTTTGTTTTACCCTTCATCCGAAAAAGACTATTTTATTAGTAAGTCCTTTGCATGACTTTAGTAATAAGTAATATTCTCGTTTACATGCAGCCATTCATAATCTGACTAACATGACCTAACATTGTTTCTCATGTCAAAATATAAATGGGTAAAATGTCTGGAGCTGCTTGTGCCATTTTGCTTCTTTGCCTCAGGATTTATAAGGTTTTCCACTGATGGCCTTGTTTGACCATGGGAGCATAGCCTCTTCCTTTCAGTCCTTCAACCAGCCAGATACGTGAGTGCTTCTTTTAGGCATGTGTCATTACCTCAACCTTGCTAGCTAGCTGGTTTGGATGAGATGCACAGAGCTGACTACGAACAAGACGCCATGTATTGCAAACTTCAAACTAGCTGGAGACAAGTCCACAAAACTAAAATGTTAAATTCAGACTAAGGCCCAAAAGCAATATGCGGTTTCCATGACTCATATGAAATTATGATACAGGCGTATTTAGGCCTTTTGTTTTTTGTTTTTTTTGTATAAACAAAAATGGCTGTGAGGGTTGCTTAGTATTAAAACTGTTAATAATGACCCAGCGGAAAGGAAACAGCATTGACTGTACAGGTATACATGACAAACTTTCTGACTACTCTCTGTTCAGATGAGCTTTATCATCTTGACTTTCTACCTCTTCCAGGTGCAAGTTAATCAGCTCCATGTGGTTCTCCACTTTCCTCTGTCTCTCTGTTATTGTTGCTATTGTACCCTCTGTTTTCTGCAGCAGTTTCTCCATGTTCAGTTGCTGGTTCTCCACTTCCTCCTTTCTCTTCTCCAGTTTCCACTGAGCCTTTAACAGACTTTGTTTTTCTCTCAAGTACCCTTCTGTTTTGTCAGTTGCCTTTTCTTTCTCACTCTCTGCTATTGCCTCCTCCACTAACTGAAGCTTTTCCTTGCTCTCCTCCCTCTCTCTGTCTGTCTCCTCTAGCTGCAGTCTGAATTCTTCCCTTTGACCCCACAGTCCCCTCTTCAGATCCATCAGTGGAGTTAATACCATCGCCCATGCAGCCAGTTCTTCCTGTGTCCTCAGGGATTGTTTCTGCAGCTGAGCCTTTTTTTCATTCAGATCATCCCTTTTTGCAGAGGAATTATATGACCCTGAACACATGGTAGAGGGAAAAAACATTCATTAAAATAATACTAAATGAGAAATTTACCAGCTCTTAAAAAAAAGAGTCCTTCGTTAATAAGACAATAACAGTTTGAAAGAGCACAACCCAATCACCATAATAAATGTTGGCATTGTAGGTTTCTGCAAACCATGGCGAGGTAACACTTGTATGTTATCATGTCGCAAATATGTTGAAACTTAATGTTTCTTTATATTTAAAAACAACTTGTGGTTATCTTTAGGCACAAGAAACAATTGGTTGTGGTTGGAAAAAGATCACATTTTGGCTTAAAATGCCTGGTTTTAGCGGCACAATCAGGGCTAGAAATGCTGTCCATGTCACACTAAAGAACACTCACTCTTGCTGGCACAATCACCACTGGTAATACAATGATGACTCACAAAAAAAAAACAGCTGGTTGTTGTGCGCTGATCTCAAGCAATGGTCCACAGTGTTCTGCAGCTTGGCTGCCATCACACCAAGCTGCCATCCACTATCCCCTTCTCTTATCAATGACAAAGTCAACTCGTAGTCAGTTTCACCAGCTCAGTGGCCTAGTGTCCAACCCTGAGACTGGGAGGTTGTGGGTTCGATCCCCAGCCGGGTCATACCAAAGACTATAAAAATGGGACCCACTGCCTCCCTCCTTGGCACTCAGCATCAGGGGTTGGAAACGGGGGGTTGGATCACCACATGATTCCCGAGCGTGGCACCGCTGCTGCTCACCGCTCCCTCAGGGGATGAGTCAAATGCAGAGAACAGATTTCACACACTCAGGTGTGTGACAATCAGGGGGACTTTACTTTACTTTACTTTACCTGAGGCATGCAATCCAAACTAAGTTACTTTGGAAACATTGATATCATATGTATGAAATGCACAAATGTATGAGCAAATGGTTTGCAGAAATGAGCAATGTCAACAATTTCCTCTGGTCACTGGGCTTAAATGCAAAGCTAGGATTTTGACATTAGCTGTGTTTTAGCAAGGAATTCCTTGATATTACCATCAGAACTACATTTTGGTAGAAAACATATCAAATATATGTATTTTTTCAACTTACTGATTGGTGAATTTTTGCATCTCAAGACAATAAGGACACCTATAATCAGTGGCAGGCCACAAGCCAAGCCACCAATCAAGCCAACAAGGAAACAGTCAGACAAATAAGATGTAGCTGTGCAGGACTCAGTGGCTGTAATGATAAAACACAGAAAAAAGTCAATTAATATAGAAATAATGAAATTAAATTAAGACAAGACTATTAAAAGCCTTGGTAAAAACATCTAATAATAATTCAAATGATCATTTTATATTTCTGTTTTATTATTTCCTGATTATATGTTTTTGCTTCAATGAATTTTGATACTGACAAGCTCTATAAAACCTGATCTTATGATGCAGATATTTAAACTAAACTTTGCACTTAAAAATAGCCTTGTCATTTAAAACATTGCAAACAAACAAAGCATATCTCACAAACACATTATAGATGTTTCAAGTAGCCCACTGGTGAGAACTTTTAAATGTTTTCGTATGTTATTGTGTATGTTACCTGTGCATGAGTCTAGGAGCAATATGCAAAGTAAAAGTAACCACATCATATGGGTCTGTCTGTCCTTCCTCATCCTGGAGTTCTGAAAACACAAACAAAGTTGTTGAAATTAGGGAAAAACAAAAGTCTCTGAAAAGGTATGTATGCAACACTGATACATTATTCATCATTAACGTTGTAATCACATCCATCGACCACTCAATAATGACGCTATGACCTAACATGCAATATTTTAACATTTGAGTGAATCACCACCAGGGTGAGTCAAGTTTACTATGCAAGTATATTGTGTCTTTGGCATTTTAAAGTTAACAATGCTGATACAACTGTCACTAGAACGTCTCCTCACATTGTTAAATTTCAGTGACTCATTTATTTTTGTCTCGAAACAAGAAACTCAAAAATAGGTATTTACTTGTTTCCAAAGCTCACATACCTCAGCGGAGTGCGTCAACATGTCAGTTCATCGCAGCAGAAAGTGGGCTTCCTGCTCAGCGCCCTCCTGGAAAGTCTTTGTTCACGTGTTTGTTCACCTTATTTGTTTTTCTCTGTATTTGCTGCAGCCAGGATTAATGATTAATTAATCAACTAAAAATTATCAGGGAGGAACAAGGTTTTAGCTCATAATCTCAATGCAAAGGGAATGTGTATGCCTCTCTTAACTGCATGAGTGTCTTTTTACTTTTATGCTTTGACCTAAAGCACCCTGAAATGTTCAAATAAAACCCAAAGTGAATTATTGTCAGCTGCTTGGATAAGTTTACAGAAAGAACAACTGAAAAAGAAAATGAGCAAAAAAAATTAATGTTTCATTAGAACATTTTACAGACTGTTGGTTTTTCTATCCCATAAGAGTAAAAATGTTAATGTTTAATCTGAGTATCAGCCAGATATGCTGCAACAACATGTTTCTTTCACTTTCACCAAAATGTTGTCACACCCCTTTGTATCTCACTCAAAAGCTGCTTGGTCAAAGTCCTTAAATAAAATGTTTATTCATCCAGTGTGTAGATAAGGTCTGTTCACATTGTGTCTTCTTTCCTTTCCATTAGAGCGTTGATGTGCAGCGCCAGACTGTCCTGGTCCATCTACATCCCAACCTTCACCCTGTGGTCATGAGCTCTGGACAGTGACTGAAAAAATAAGCCTTAGAGATGAGGTGAGGTGCTCGGACATCCAGTAGGATCTTGGAGAAGAGTTGATCCTCAGTCGCTGCGTTGAAAGGGGCCAGTTGAGGTCATTCAGGCATCTGATCAGGATGCGTCCTGGGCGCCTTCCATTAGACGTGCTCTGGGCACATCTCACTGGTAGGAAGCCCAAGACCAGGCCCAGAACACGCTGGAGGTATTTCATATCTCATCTGGCCTGGGAATGTCTTGGGAACTAACTCATCTACATTATTTTAGGAAATATTAGATCTAATTTACTTATTTAAGAAAATATGGGTGGCAATAGCTTTTTCTTTGTATCTTGTCAATGACAGGAGGGAAGTGTTTTAGATGTGTAATGAATGGCTGATTGACAGCAGAGGGCAGACTAGCATCATGTCTACAGAAAGAGAAGAGGATAGGATCGCAAAAACCATGGACACACTGTCTTTGTGCCTGAGGAAGTCCCTGCGGCCAAGGTCGAACATCTAATGAAAAGCCTGAAATAAGAGGAGTGGAGGATGGTGTCGCAGAACATTAAGACTAGATCTTGCAATGAGCATTTCAGCTGACAGTGGTGTCCACATACTTTTAGCCACATAGTGTAGTTGGTGAATTTCTCCGGTTTTCAATAAAGAGACAGTTCAATAACCAAAAGGGTCATTGTGTGCCTTCGTGGTCAATGTATTGCAGAGGAATCAGAGAAACTTCAAGTGTCAGTCTATCCTTTAAATCCAAAAACACATTTTATGTGTTTACACACAATAAATGACAATAATGTTGACTTTCAATCAATGGTTTCAAGTGCAGACGTTACCCAAAAACCTGCCAGCTGCATGTGTTTCACACTTGCCAGAGTGGGGAGCTGGTGAATATAACATTTGCTACAAGATAAAATTAAATACAACATATGTTAAAGGGCCAATCCAGTAATCTAGTATTGCACCTCCATTAAGTACGCAGACAAAGGAAAGTGCAATGCTATATTAAAAAAAATACAATAATAATGAAAATATTAATAATATCTGAAATCAATAGATTTAGACTGAGGTATCCTCAATACACTGAATACTACATTTCCCATCATGCATCTCCCTGCCTTGAAAATGTTTTACAACTACATGGCCTCAGTCTGTAATGATCATTCTCTACAAAAGAAAATGGTAGTCGGCAAGCCAAAACTAACATCACCCTGATGACTTCACAATGACATCATCAGGGTTAATTTCTCAGACTTGACAAAGCTTTTCCAGACCTACAGGGAAAAGTCGTAATACTTTAGTGTCATTTTAGAATGATTTTATTAAATCAAAGATGAATAATTAACTTTGCCTCTGTCACTCAGACGTGTGCTAAGAAACACAGCGGCTCTGACAGTTTACCATCTTCTTGAACATATTTTTATCCCCGAGAGCTACTGAGACCTTAAAGACGTTTCTAGCGCTATAAACTGCTGTGGGCTCCACGCTGCACAGGAAAAGGAAGTCTTACACTGTCACATAAATCATACATAGCTGTTCAGTACAATGCTCAGAAGGTCTCCGGCAAGACAACATGGAAGTCGCAGCTCTCTGCATCAGACTGTGTGCGTCTATCTTCATGTTTTATTCTGAAATTGAATCAAATCTAAAAAAAGATATATTGACATCATCAGTTGATAATGACATTGACATTGAAATAAGGCAGTGTTTTGCAGATACACAGCTAACTGCTTATTTACCTTTAGAACATCTGATCAGAGTGCAGAACAACAGTATTTAAAAAATATAAGTAGTACTGATAAGAATTACACAATATGTATTTTTGTACTTGGTAGCAGAGACTATCTGTACACATTAAGACATGTATATCTGATACACTGCTCTCTTCTATTGTCTCGCCAGTGGTGACTGTACTGTTGCTGCTCACTGTTCAGAGAGCTGGTGAGTTGAGGTTTGTTAAGCCACAGTATAAACATAGAGATAGAAGAAGTAACATTTATGTTTGTTACTTATGGGCTATTGGGTATCAACTGGGGAAGAGACCTCATTTAGGCCTATTTATTTCCTGTCACAGATGCAGCTCTTCTTCACATTAATCCAAACAGACTGCAGTTCTTTGAATATGAATCCATCTCATTAAACTGTGCTGGGTGTAATGGCTCAACTGACTGCAGAGTAATGAAAAAGATTCCCTCAAATACTACTCAATGGGAGACTTCAAAAGAGTCCTTGGTTATTAAACTAACCTTTGTAGCACACAGTGGAGAATACTGGTGTGAAAATGCAGGGGGGAAGAGAAGCAACACTCTCAACATCACCGTCACTGGTAAGTTAAACAGAAACTTATCATTCCTATTGTTCAAAAATGATAATGCGACTGAAAAAGTGGAGCTCTATGTTGTCAAACTTCTTCTTTGTAGTCAGATTGATGCACTTTGTGGCCCAGTGCAATTGGCTCTTAACTTTACATATATTTTGTGAATGTAAATTAAAGGATTAAGTACCTCACATTTTGTTGTTAAATCTTTTGGGCAGGAAAAGAGTTTCAAGGCATTAGTCAGGCAGAGTTGCCTGTAAGAAATAGTGCATCCTGGTGGTTCAATTTGGTTACTGCATTCTTAATAACTGCAACTTGCTGCTGTCCAGCTGGTGATGTGATCTTGGAGAGTCCCACCTTCCCTGTGTTGGAACGACAAAGTGTCACTCTGCGCTGTAGAAAAAAGGGAACAACCTCCAACTCCCCAGCTGATTTCTATAAAGATGGCCTCTTCAGTGAGACTGGATATGCAGGCGAGATGACCATTCAAAATGTCTCCATGTCCAGTGCAGGACTCTACAAGTGCACAATCTCTGGAGCTGGAGAATCACCAGAGAGCTGGCTGGCTGTCAGAGGTGAGACATAGAAGCATTTTAAAACAGTCAATATATTATTTACATCTATTGCTATCAAATATTTCATCAAAAAGGAAAGCACCATATTTTGCTGCATTTAATTCAGTATTCTTCTTGTATATTTGAGGCTGAATAACAGACTTTAGGTTAGTGGATTGTAGTGTAATATTTACTGTAGTGTTTATACTGTACCTTTAAGCTGACCTTTACAGATATGTGTGAAGCAATGTACTCTGTGCAACTGACAAATTATACACTGGTTTAATATTTCATGTATTCTTATGACACACACACACACACACACACACACACACACACACACACACACACACACACACACTCATTGAGTACTTAAGCATTGTGGTGGAGGGGTACCTAGGACTCACAGTGAATCATTTCTAAAAATAGCATGAGGATGGGCTCAGAAAACACTGGTGGAAAGTTAGGGGAATTGCAGTTTGTCCTGATATGACCCTAGAGGGGGAAGGACTAAATAAAAGTGTAAACTCAGCAGAAGTGTGACACCGTTATGATCAGCGCCAAATGGGAAGGGTTAGGGAAAACAGACGACTCAGCAGAAATTTTCACGATAAAAAGCGAGTGCGAACAAAGAAATTCCAGTCCTCCTCGCAAGCTTGATTCATTAAGTTGTGATGTATTTGTTGCCTGCGAGCACATTAAACTCAGTTGCATCTGATTCTACGTGTCTCCAGCGATTTTTTTTTTAACTCTGAGTATTTGAGTTTTTGATATCTAATAGAAGACAAAGAAAGTTTCTTCGGGAAGTAAAGAGTGAGGTCACAAGCTTTCTGGCACGGCTCTAGACCTTGACTTTTGCTTCGACAGGTTGCAGTCCATAATACAAAATAGTTGGACAAAAGGAACAACATGCACATTTACTAACTGCAACAGATCCCAAAGTTTAGCTGAGGCTGAGGGGAAAGTCTTTTGCTTTCTTTGCATTCAACCCTGTCCTCTAGAAATAGCATGTGTACCTTTCTAAACTGCTTTCTTAATGGCGTTGTGGCCTTGTAATTATTGACTGGCTTTAGAAGGAGGTGGCTGAAGAGGATGGCAGCCATACAAAGTGCAAAACATTGACACCAGAGCTCTGTGCTCATGTTCAGACTCCCCCTACATTTAGGCAACAACATCACTTTGGTTTATATTTGGGAAGGAACGTTTTATAAAAACATAGACAAAATAAGGTAATAAAAAGAATGTTGTTGACACTTTCAGTAAATGTTTTGCTGATTTGCTCAGTATGAACCTTTTTGCGACTTCTCTAACCTGGTCTCACTCCAAAGTTGTCGAAATCCATCATTTGGTCAGTGACTTCCAGCATCAGACACCAACAACAGAGCCATTCTTTCACATCAGCATGATATGTGGCTGGTCAGCATTATTGTTTAACGATACCCAGCTGCATCAGGGAGAACGCAGTGACACAATAATGCAAGTTAAGGTGTTGGAAGTCTGAGAAGGGTGAGCAAGAGGGGTAGCGGATGGGTCCAACAACCACTGACTTTCACCCAGAAGGCTAGTGTTCACTTCCCATAAGACTGTAAAGCCAAACCCTGCTCTTTTTCCTAAACCCAACCACATGCTTTTGTTGCTGAAGGAGAAAAAAAAAAAGACGTCAATTTGTGGTGTTGTACCAATGTAGTGCTTTTATTTTGAAAGAGAGTGTATGCAAACTGTACATTTCCTGTGAAAACAGAAGTGTATTTTGAAAACAGACAATGCATGTAACAGGCTGAAGTTGACACGGCGTCCCAGAACGTCAACAACCAACACACCCAGGGTACCTTGGACGCCATATGTGGACGTGGAAAGTCCATGACCAAATGTCGATTTGTGACGAGGTCAGAGTGAGAATGTATTGACTTGCTAGGCACATAAATTAGCAACAGCCCCTGATTATGTTAATTAAAAAAAATTGCTCAGCATTATGTTTTCAAATGTATTTTCTGTTTTTAAGTATAGTTGTGCATGAACATAATCTCTAGGAGGAAGGGCTGAAGTATTGGACAAATAAACAAATGGTCAGGCGATCAAAGTTATTAAAATTACACTTCTTGGAACTTTAAATGTTTTTAGCAAATTTAATGACAATCCATCCAATAGCCAGAGGATCTCCAAAGTTTTACGGATTCAACCTCCGGGGACAATGAATTTCAGAACCAAATTTCATCTGATAGCTGTCAGTTCATATCAGTCTAGACCAGAGACGTCCTTAGAGCTATGCCACTTGTATGAGTGGAAGTAAGGTTGCAGTCATAAAGACTTAGTTCTTACGAGGCAAAATTTGTTTTCATATGAACAAAATCACAGTTTTTTCTTTATCTGAAGAGAATTTTGTAAAATCTAAAACATTATACTGTGAAATGCTCTAGTCAAACTATCTTTTCTCATTGTGTCAACAGATTACATTGCTCCCGCCCCTGAAGCCACAACACCTCAAGAAGTTCACAAGTCCACTCCTCATCCTCCCTTGCATTGCTCCAATCAGCTCCTCACCCTGTTACTGGTTGTCTTAACCATTTCGTGTGTGGCTGTGCTGCTGTCGGTAGTGGGACTGCTTCAGTATAGGAAACGCAAAGGTACATTAAAAGTACTTGAGAGGAATATATACCATGCATTTAAGTTAGTCTCTTGTAGAGAATGGTTTCCTAAAAAAGGAATAGAAACCTAGCTGTCATTTTATGTCTATCTAGTTCATTTTTCCCTGTTTGCAATAAAGAATCCTGAAATACTTTAAATATTTCAGGCTGTCAAGAGGCAAATGAAGTGGATCACACAACAGATGTCACGTATGCTGTTGTCACAACAAAGAGAAAGGAGAGAGGTACTTTGGTGACATTATTTTTACTTTACACAAATCACAAATCATGTTGCAAGTTCTGTGTTGGTTGTTTAAATTTAAATTAAGTGCATCGATTACATTTCAGTAATCAATTCAAGTTGGATTATTAAACACAAATTTACTTTAATTACAGCCAGTCACTCGCCTTCATGTAGGAGCTTCATCTTGCTTGTAGCGTCAGTGTCTATTCTTAAGAGTGAGCGGTTTAAACAGTTAAACCATATGATGCTCCACCTGGTCATACGTCTGCAGACCCTGTTTGCATGTAAAGAGCTGTTGCAGCTTTTAAATACTCTCATTGTGGTCAACTCCTGACACTATCATTTGTGTACAGATCAGTGTGACTTGAAGAAGACACGGAGTAGAGTAGATCTTAAATTCTATATTAGTAGGATGTTGGGGCAAGATTATATATGACACAAATATCAGTTTTGTAGTTAAATTTTAATTTATCCAACTCTAAAGACCAGTCATAGAAATATATAAAACAAAAAAAGATTTTGGGATTAACAGTAAAATAAAGCTGTGTGGTCCACACAGAGTATTTACAAGTAAAGTTGCAGATATGTGTTGTATAATTTTACCTTTGTTTATGCAATACTTGTCTATCAACAACAAGCTACTGCTCTGCCTACCTTGATTGCATTAATTTGCATATGTCTTTTTGTTTTGTTTTTCTGTTGAAATATTTGTATAAACCTTTCTTTTTTCTAAGCATGTGCAGAGGCAGATGTAGCTGATCCGGACAATGTAACATATGCTACTGTGAAAAAAAGGTAAGTATTTCATTTTTTTGTTGTTGTTGAGTCAGTTTCAATGAGTCAATTTGGTTTGGCAGAAATAGAAATTAGAGTGTTGTCTGCAAAGTACTTGATACAAACGCTATTAAGAATATATATCGTAATTGGTTCACATTGCAATTAAAATATATATATATATATATATATATGTTTTGATATTTTTGTCCTTCAGATTGCTGGAAGCAGAATCACCAAATGACTCTACAGAGGAGGAGAGCCACTAATCAGTAGCTAATCAACAGCACTAATCACTAATCAACAGCATTTTGGTACTTACTCTATATATGTGACTGTGCACACGATGCCTGCAGTGTAATAACTTTAAGTCACTGACACCATTGATTCACTGAGTCTTGTTATCAATTAACCCTATGGGCCCGAATGATGCATCGTGCATTTTCTCCATGACCATACGTCATAGCGAGAAGCCTGGCACAAACCACATGTTTTGGACAGCTGTGAAGTGGCAAAATGTCGCACCATCATGGTTCTTATATTGCCAGATTTCAGAGAGTCTCCCCTCTTCATATGTGGCAGAATATGTCTTTTTCCAACTTGCTATGTTGAGATACATGTAAAAATGTACGAATTTAGTCACACGTATTTGTTTTTTCATTGATATAAAAAGTAATATAAAATACAGGCACATAGGTGGACATGAAATGATGGCAAATCTGATTAGGCCAGATCGTCCTGAAAAAAAAAAAAACCCAAGATATAGCATGTGTATGTAGCCTTTGTAATGACTGTGATATGAGCTTAAAAGTAAAGGCAGTAAAAATACCCCAAAAAGGCCTAGGGCCAATAGGGTGAAGTAATTATTCAATTGATTCATTCCTCAGTAAAATTAACAAAAAACTTGTTGTTGGAGTCAAGCAAGTGTACAGTTTTAAACTTCTCTCTTTTTATCAAGAAAAATAAAATTGTGAAATATATGTAAATAGTGGTGATTTTGTACATATATGAACAGATAACATCACGAAGCTTCATAACTAAAGAAAATGTACAATCTGGGAACAGTTTAAAAATGCCTCACTAATAGTTTTAAGTCAAGTGGCTGTTAAAAGCATTTTACGGACAAGCAAGACTGACACGTTTCAAAGTCTTTGAGATGATCATTAGCCTTCATGTGAGAGCTTCGACTCAGCCACAACCGCAGAGTTTATTTTTAAGAGCTGTTTAGTTTAGTGTAGCAGTTAAACTACATTGTTCTATCTGCTCTGCCTGTTCACGTGTCTAAGACGCCGCTTATGAAGCTGCGGCAGCTTTAAAAATATCTTTGTGGTCGACTACCAACATAAGTTTAAACTAACGAGTCTAAACACTCTGACTTGACTGTAAGTTCAGCTCAGGTCATTAACAATTACTCTCCATCACACTTTGTCTTGGCCCACTTTCTATACTTATATCCAGAGGTCCATTTAATTCCTCTGCCTGTATGTGGGTTTCCTATAAAAATGAAGGTTATCTTTTTTTTTAAAATCCTGTTCTGACATCTAACAACACAACAAGACATTTTTCATTCCAGGTATCTAAACTGTTTACCCCTGGTTTCTGCATGTTTTTCTGCCACCGTGATGCGCACGCAACTGCTGGGACTTAACTGTGACGTTCACTCCAAATGGGTCATTATGTCCTCAAGCATGGGAACATTTGTAGCTCAATGCTGCCCTCCAGAGATCAAACATTGTAGACAAAAAAAAAAAAAAAAGACTCATGCATCATAAAGAAAAACAGCTGATCCAACTGCAAATTATCACAATTCCTTAAATTCAGTTCAGACATGGATATTGAATTGTAATTTTTATTCTGGCATTAAAAAATGATGTTTAGACACTACTACTACTACGAAACTGCTTCACATATAAAAATCAGATGTTGTTCCTCTTAACACAACATGTAATAGACTTTAGATTTATTCTTTGTTGTCCTTTTCTCACTCATCATTGTATAATGTATAATGCCCTTAAATGGCAATCTCTAAATGTTAGAGAACACATAATGTATAATAATTTTCATAATGTTTTTATTTCAATTGTTACCACTATCTAAAACAGTATCTTGTACATTTTACCTCATACCATCAGGTGTGTTCTGAGTGTTCAGAAAAAAAATTGGCAAAAAAGCTTTTACGTTAAAACCCCAGCATATTGACCGTCTTTCAAAACTCGAGAGTGCAGATTCTCTCTTTGGAAACACAAAACTTTATTCTCCCATTTTGAGTAATATTATACAGTTGAAAAAGACAAAATTGTTAGCATACTTGGTTATTACAAAATCAAAATCTGAGTAAAGATCTGATTAACAATATATTCTGACAGGTTAGTTACTGAAACTGAGAGATTTTGTCTGATCTGAAAAGAAGAAATAAAAAAAGCAGTTTTAACCTGTTTACAATGTAACGTAACAAATCACACATTTGAATAGCCATCTTATGGTTTTGTTTTGCTTTTGTATGCCTTTAAACAGTTTGATTTTTAGTTTTAGATCAAGAAATACAAAATCAGAATTTGTACCTGATGAATGACCTTTTTGGTCTGTAGTTTTTTATTTGACTGCTCAGCCTTAATTATTTCCTCAATGTAATTTCTCTGTTTCTCCTTCAGATGTTTATTTATTTGCTACTTATTCTTCTCTAGTTTTTCCTTTATTTCCTCTTATTTCAGTAATTATCTCCTTTGTTGTCTCCAGTAGGTTTGTCATGGTCTGTAGCAGTTCATCATGTTCTTGTTTTCTCTTCTCTAGTTCCTTTTTAGCTGCTTCACGCTTCTGCTGTTTTCTCTCTCTGTCAAAAGCGGCAGGATTGTCAAGCTTCTTCTCGCTCTCCCATATCTGTTTCTGCAACCCCTCCTGTCCTAACTTGAGTTTATCTATCTGTTTTTCCAGAGCTGTCTTCTGGTCCTCCAATTTCCTAATTACCTGGTCTGCGTGTGCCCCCAGTAAGCCTCCCTTGAGGTCTGTGTCTGTCTCGTCCACACCATCAGCTTTCTCTTTCCCTTCTCCCATGAGCTTCTCTCTGTTTGTCCCTTCAGCCATGGACTGATGGTCCGTGGTTGTTCTTCTTCCAAGTTCAGTCTGTATGCTGTCATCCCTGTGGTGAGTACTGGTCTCTGTATGCATAAAAGCATGCATCAAATTACTCGTCTTTTTAAAAAATGTATATATTTATTTATTTTTTTACAGATTATAATTTTAGCATTACCATCATTCAACAGTTGTGACAGTCAGTTGTCATTAAAATCATAATTAATAAAGAAAACAGTGACTTACTGCTCAGTCCACGCACAATGAAGATAACTGTGAGGGCAGAAATGAAGCAAGCGGCCAAGCTAATGCTGACACGAACAGCGAAGCAAGATGGGACCATGAGGACATTATCTGGAATGATTAAAAAAGGCAAAACACAACACTTGTTAATTAATACTAAGCTTCAACAGTTTGACATTAGACCAGTAATCAAATCCTGATTTTATTATTGTTTGTCTACCTGCAACATGGATGTGTGTGTATCTTGTCAGGCTGATGTTCCTCTGTTGGACTCTACAGGTGAAGCTGTTGCTGTGTCTCTTCTCCACAGTCACTCTGCTGCTGACAGTATAGAGGTCATCAGGACCTCTGACTGTCTCTGTAGGTCCAGCAGAGAGGAGCTTTCCCTCACCGTCCAGCCACAACACCTCAGGCTCTGGATACCAGCCTGCAGACTCACACTGTAACACCACTGCATCTCCGCTGATGTCTCTGGCAATACTGATGCCTGGGGAAGAGAAAACACCTAGAAAGGAAACAGAAGAGGAATGTGAAGTTTCCACATAAATCCACATAACAAAACGGCTTCAGTAAAATCAGTGATTTCAATATTTAATCAAATATTGTGCACAAAAAATATTACATTAAGTACATTAAGGATTTTGTAAAAAAATGTCTAGAGGTAGTCCAAAATGATCAGTGCCCACTTACCAACAATGAGCTGAACAGTAGAGCCTTTTTTCAGCTCTGGAATGTAACATCTGTACTTTCCATTATCAGACAGTTTCAGCTTAGAGAGTTTCAATGACACGTCTCCATACTTCAGTTTGTTGACTGGGATCGATGTCCTCCCCAAGTAGGACGGATTCTGGTCAATCAAAAGCTCCACACCGTCTCGTCTCACATGGACAAACCTGGGGTTCAGGTCGAGTCTTGCCCACTCCACAGCCCTGGATTCCACATCCACGGCAGGTTCCAGACGACATGGCAAAACTATGTCATCACCAACTGTTGCCACTATTGGCTGAGACGGACTAATCATCGCAGACTGACCTGAGGAAGAAACACTTCTGTCTTACAATGTCCTGCTCATTGTTTGTAATATGAACAACTTTGTCTTTTTTGTTAGGTTGAACAACGGTTTATTGTTTGTTGTGACATAACACAAACAATACTGCAATACAATTGCTGAGTTTTGTTTAGTTGTGTATTTTTTACCACTGTTCTGCTTCATATAAAAAGATTGTCTACACATTTGTCCTCACATGACTGTGATGTCACTGTATGACTTTTATTTTACCCCAAGGCTTAACTGATGTATCTGTGTGTAACATACCAACACATGAGTGTGTCATGAGAAGGAAGGCAACAGCATAATGAACTGCCAAAGCACTGAACTCAGTGAGCTGTGACCTGAGGGACAGTCCGTCTATCAGGTGAATCATCTTCATTTTCTTCAGACTGTGACTGTAAGACAAAAGAGTGTATCGGTCAAAATTGACGTATGCATTCAAACTGAAGCTATAAAAACTGAAGGCAGCTCAAATTATTTTGTCTTTAAGTGACCACATGCATTTCCAGTCCGTTCCCACACAAAATACCACCGTCTTGACAATGATTTCGGCATCAGATACCATCATACAGAGCACCAGCTATTTCTGATGCCAATGGCAACTGCTGTAGGATAAAGAGCCTGAATGACACATAACAATTGAGACGCTGTCTGTGAACACCCAAAACCAAAGCAGGAATCAACGTAGCACATTATTTCTTGACAAAGTGGTGCTATTTGACGATCTGGGATGAGAATGTGTTGGTATTTCTGGCACATTTAATGCAAGTAGCATATTCTTCCCATCCCTGATTACCATTTTCTTGATGTTACTGTGGTTCTAACAAGATAAACACTGTGTTTACACAGTAGGCTCGGCATGAGCAGCAGCTTCAGTGCACCATGTGTGTCTACACGGGATGAGTTCAGGCACAGTATCGAATGTAGGCCATCTGCATTTTGGCAGCAGCAAGAGCCCAAAACTCATTCATCGTAGTTATGCATGTAAAATGGGGGAAAAAATAGACTTAACATCTAAAAAAGAAACACTTCGGGTCACATTTACATATCTAACAGGAGTGAAACGCGAGCTGTCACAGCCTGTGTCAGATACTGAATTAATCCGTGTTCACACAAATGTGAAGACTTGTTTATTTCATTTAATATACGACTGCATGGTGAAACTAACAGCACTTTGGATGATCTGTGTCCAGTTTTACTCTTTACTGTATATATGTAACGTCCCTGTTCTTTGTCTATGCAGTCTCTTCCATAAATGTAACTACATGTTGACGGTAGTCACTTGAAAGCTCAGAAGCAAAAGACCTCATAATAAACTGGTTAACACACAGTGACTTGCATGATTGTTTAAATTCCAACGCTTATCAAAGAGTATTAAACCCAGAAAATGATATGTAAAACATACCTGTTGTAAGTGGAAGCTGCCTCACCTTAGTGGAAAAAATGCACAGTCGAAGTCCACCAATAAAATCGTGTGTACTTTAACCTCTCATGTTAGGGTGAGAGACGGAGTGAAATCTGGATACACTGGGACAGCACACTTTAGTTTCTGTATTACTGAAGTAATAAAATGAAAATGCAATACTTCCAGCTGCACTTATGTTTTATGAAATAAGGAAGCCGTGGTGCTAAAATAATGTTTGTTGAGCCGAATGGGGAAAACAGTTAAAAGAGAAGCCTGTGACAATGGTGTGTTAAGTGGCTGATTTACTGCAGAGGGCAGAGTGGGACTGATCACGAGTGAGTTCAGCACAGTGTGGACAGTAGGAGACTGTTCAACAGCACACATGGCAACAAAGAGAGCAGAGGAGCCCAGTTTACTCCTGCTACTCCCGTGTCCCAAAGACTCTCGTCGCAGTGGCTGCTAGTGAAAGAAGTGAAAACAGATTCCCAAATCTGCTTTTTTAGATCCCAGCTAGTTTCCCAGATGATGTCAGCATGGCCACGAAAGTTTAGAAATATTAACAATGAGGAGTGCTTCAGACTGTGTGACTGTCACACACAGCCACTCTCTTGCAGAAACCACAAACCAGCTGCTGCTTCTGTCACCAGAAAGAAGCTGCAGAGAAAGAGAGAGTTCTCACCTACATCACATTCCAGCTGCTCTTTGCTCAGTCAGTCAGCAGCAAGACACCATGAAGGTCACAGCTCTCTGCATCAGACTGTGTGAGTACTGAGACGGTCTCCAGTATGATTAATACAGGTGTACTTCTCTCTTCAGTATGTGCTGTCAGATTGGGAAACAGAATGTAACAACGATCAGTGAGCACAATTAACATATCTGTGGTTGTTTAGATAAGTTGAGTTAAAGTTAGCATTTTGGTTGAATATGAAAAATTGAAGCACGAGATTACTCATATTTACCTTCACTTTCCCAACAGATGTGTTCTGTTGCCTGAACGTGAGGCAGGGTTGAGACATTAAGCTGCTGTTAAGACATTACAAAACATGATAATATGGAGTACAAACTAAATAATACGAATGTGAATAGAAAAGCGTCTGTTTACTGCTGTATGTCGACTCACTTCTTTTGTGTCTTTAGTGATAAATGTGTTGCTGCTGGCTGTTGCTCAGATGCACCTTTGTTTTTCCCGGGAAGCTCGTAAGTAGTAATTAATTACTTAGTGATTTACCCTGTGAAAGAAACTGCAAAGAAAGGTGTTTCTGCAGATATGACCATCCAAATGTCAGATGACATTTATCCCACTCACCTCCATTATAACTGCAAACAAAATGTAACATGTCAAGCTGCCTGTTCGGACAGAAGCCTGTGAACCACTGAAAATTGCTATTGCTTCTCATCTTGTCAGTCTACTACTAAATTACTACTGCATGTAATGATGAGATGTGAAAGGCCACAGACAAAGTGATGATTTGTGACGACCTGGGATGGGTCCGATGGTGTCATGTCGCTTAATAATAACCATGTGCTTCTGTTTCGGTAGAGTGTATAGCCTTCAGAGCGATGCATGTTTGTTTTCAGAATACCAGGTTGTCAGACAACTGTGCTTCAGGTCCAGTGGTCCATTTTTCAGACAACTGGTGCCATAGAAATATGCTCTATCAGAACAATGACCCGCCCCCCTACTACTGCTACAAACACACACTAAGCCCTGGCCATCATGCAGCACTCTCTCATCCAAAACACCCTAGGAACAACCTGGCAACCACCCTGAACA
This sequence comes from Epinephelus awoara, assembly GCA_035609425.1. Classification (NCBI taxonomy): domain Eukaryota; kingdom Metazoa; phylum Chordata; class Actinopteri; order Perciformes; family Serranidae; genus Epinephelus; species Epinephelus awoara. The sequence continues at coordinate 29,189,618 of CM069315.1, read as the reverse complement.
ACAGAGCAGCCATCAAGCAACCATGTACTAGCTTCCTATCATGAGCCTGTGAAAGCCTTAGATGCTATTGACACCACTGTCAGCTCACTTGTCCAGTGTACATTGGCATACTGGCTGGCGGCTGGACAGTAGGGGCATGTTTTCCTGTTCTGTGGCTACATCCAGTGGACACTTAACAATTAGCAATTTCTCAACATGCAATGTCCTCAGCAGTACTGTAACTTCTGTTGGACTAGAACATATTTTTTTATGTTAAAAGATCCTTGTAATTGACTACATCTCATTCCTTGTGTCTCTGCCATGGATGCAGTTTTCCCTCGTGTTGATCCAAACAGACAGCAGCACTATCAATATGATTCCATTGTTATCAGCTGTGAGGGGCTGGATGGGGTGAATGGATGGAGAGTGATGAGGAAGATCAAGGGAAGCATCACAGTATGTGCTGCTCAATCGAAGACGTCAACGGGGCCCTGCAAAATTAACCCGGCCTTTTCATTAGACAGTGGAGCGTACTGGTGTGAGGCTGGAGAAAAGAAAAGCAAAACTGTCAACATCACCGTCACTGGTACGATTAGGACCTCATGTTGTATTTATGGTTATATTCTGAGAAAGCACAAAACATATTTGGGACATTTGATAATATATTTTTCATCTGTGTTGTTCAGCTGGTTCTGTGATCTTGGAGAGTCCTGTCACCCCTGTGATGGTGGGAGATGCTGTGACTCTGTACTGCAGAAAGAAGAAGACCTCTATCCTTGATTCTATCCCTGATTTCTATAAAGATGGCGACCTTATCGAGGGTCTTCCTGCAGGACACCTGACTATCCAGAGGGTTTTTAAGTCTGATGAAGGATTGTACAAGTGCAGAATCTCTCAAACTGAAGAATCAGCAGAAAGCTGGCTTGCTGTCCGAGGTGAGACATAAACAATGTCACACACGTAGCCAAAATTCTTCATAATATGCAGCTTCCTGTGTCGATGATAAATATTTTTCTTCCAGGGTTCCACAAAGACCTACAATCAAATGATAAATGCTGCTCTAAAAGCACCATTCTACAGATTGTTGGTATCATTTCATTTGTGCTTCTGGTGTTGGTGTTGGGGCTGCTTCACTGGAAGAAAGGTACTGAGGAAAAATAAATAAATTAGTTGTTATGTTCTCAGTAGATTTTACAGAGCGGTTCTGATGTTACTTTTTGGACCATGACCTTCTGAAGTCACATAATGTTTTTGTTTTGTCAATTCTGGCAGGTAGCCTGCCCTCTTTTTGGCGATCCCTTCTTGCACAATCAGGTGAGGAACACATTGGTATACAGTCACCTTTTTCAATCTGGACTCACTCTGAAGTCATTGAAATTCAGAGCCTGGGCAGTGACTTCCCGCATCAGACAATGATGAAAAAAGCTGTTCTTAACGGTATGATACACGGCTGGTCGCCATTACAGTTTAACGGTGGCCAGCGCCGTCAGGTGGAAACACGGTGGGACAAGAAAAAAAAAGTTAAGGCGCCGTAAGTCAGAGTAAAGTGGGTATGAGGGGTGCTGGGTGGGACCAACTTTCATCAGTTTTTGGTGTCCAATAAAATTAAAAAAAGCCAAACCCTGTTCTTTTTTCCAAAACCTAACCACCTAGAGTTGAGCTGTGACTTCAGCGGTTCAATCACAGTGGAAGAGGGAAAAATAGCCTACTGCAAAGACAAACCTTAGCATCTTACATATACAAATGCTGAGCAACAGTAAAATGCTCCAAGCTCTGCATTTTCAGCTGGGGAAAAAATTGCTTTGCAGGGCCAAAGCTTCTCTATGAGCAGCGTCTTCCATGCAGTAGGTGGACGACAGGGCCGGGATGACGCAGATACTGCAATGACATAACACTTACTTTGCAGGACTCTGGTTGGACTAAGTCATTTCGCATTGTGCCAGTGAAATACCACAGTACTTAATCCAGACAACAAAAAGTTACATATTTCATTTTAAGGGATTTCTTTAAGTAGGCTTACTTTATATTGACATAAATTTCCAACCTGTATGTCTTCCAGGTCGGCTAGCGTTTGCACGTGACAGATGGAGCAGATACTGAATAAGGGAGGAACAACACTTGCAACAGAAGTATTTCATTATGTTACAGATTACTTCTTTTAAAATGTTAAACTTTATTAGCTGAAATTTTCTGTATATTTGTGACACTTCTGTAGAAAATATACAAAAAACAAATAAACAAAAAAAAGTCAATAACCTAATAACACGGTGTGAGTTTCTTGATTTATGATAATGCACAGTACGGCTCACAGGTAGTTGTTAAAAAGCTGTACAGTCTGCGCAGTTTTGAGTACTGCAGGCTATTTAAAATATTATAACCTATCTGCATCTTCAGCTAACTCACAGCATCGAGGTATATTTTTGAGGGGGAGCGTGTTGTTATGGTGTATCGGTTAAACCACATTGTTCTCGCTGCTCTGCCTGTTCACACGCCTAAAGATGCTGTTTATGAGGAAAGAGCTGCTGCAGATTTTAAATACACTCACTGTGGTTTGCTGCAATGATTATTTTATTGTACGTCCGTTTGACTTAAAGCAGACACACTGAGTTTACAACCGCAGGGCCTACAAAATGTTTACGCTCTTACTTGAACTGTCACGTGGATGTATTAAACCGTTAATTGGTTTACAGTTAATATTTAATAGAATAGAATGGATTTATCCCCAAAGGGAAATTCAGCTGTCCAGCAGCTTATAAAAAACAACAACCACACTTCCCCTCATCAACAGCAACACAGTAGTATTAAAATAGACATGAAATAAAATAAATTATTATATTATTTATTATTTAGAAGTGCACAAATAGAAATTAAATTAAAATAAAATTGTTTGCTCCACAACCCAGTCCAGTTGTGGCTAATGTGACGTGTGTGAGTGTGTGTGACTGGATTCAGGAGGTGTTAAACAGTCGTACTGCCGCAGGGACGAAGGATCTCCTGAAACTCTCTGTTCTGAAACCCAGTGAGATGAGCCGACTGCTGCAGCTTTACTAATAAAGATTATTAATTTTCCATGTTGATTATCCCAGATGGGGATAATTTGCATAGTTATGATATAACCACCGGATGGGGAAATAATTGCCTCACTCAGAGAACCAAGGTTACAATGTAACCAAACAATATTCGTTGTAGGTGGTGAAGTGCAATGAGCTAAATGCTATAAACATCCACATGGGAACATGCTAACCATGACCAATAATATGGTCAGATTTAACGTGAAAACAAGGGTTTACAACCAACAACAAACAGACAAAAAATCTGTTATAAATAAAGGTTTACTGTTAGTTTTCTCAGAGCAGCTCTGTCTCACAGAGAAGCTCATGCACCAGAAATAAGCTGCACAGGAAGAGGAAGTGCTCACCAATGCTGAGCTGTATGTGAACTGTAATGCAGTCTGATGTTCAGACAGTCAGCAGCAAGCCAACATGGAGGTCACAGCTCTCTGCATCACACTGTGTGAGTCCTGAGTCTGTGCAGCACTGCAACAATAACTGTCATAACATTGTTGTTTTATTATTATTTTAATGACAGGCATACAAAACAGTGTTAGTATCTGAAATGCTCATAAAAACATTTGTGCATGGTGCAAATATACTGGACTTTACATGTTTTAACTCATCATTATTATCTTGTATCCAGTTATGGAAAGAAACAATGAAATATTCTGTAGTGTATCATTTAGTATCTTTAAATTCTGGATGGTCTGGCCTATAAAACTTAAATCTTGCTCTGAGAGACAAGAAAACAGTTACATGTTGCTGTTACTGCTGCGTCGTAATATCATTTTACGACAATGGTAGATATCTAATTTGATAATTATCAGTTTTGCTTTAAATTAAATTTTACTTTCGTTTCTTTTCAGTCTGTTACTTTATGACCCGTTTTTACGGTTGAAACTGAACTCTGGACCTGTTATCTGCAGTCGTTGGCAGCTATATAAAATACTGCAGTAATAGGTGAGTGGAACAGGGATGTGTTGTCAGTGTAGATTTTTATATGGTGTAATATGAGACTGATTTACTGCAGGGGGCAGAGTGAGACTCTATTTGACTTCACAAGTGTGAGTTTGCGTGTGTGTGTGTGTGTGTGTGTGTGTGTGTGTGTGTGTGTGTGAAAAGACGGTACCTTTACACAACATGTTTTTTGTTTTTGTGTTTCATTGTCTGTTTCCTTTCATATGATTTTTTCAAATACAGGACTAAAAAATACTGATGTTCAATAAAATAATTTGTATTAAACTGTGCTTAAAACTACATTTCTGTAATAATAATAATAAAAATAATAGTTATTTTTGTTGTTATTATCATTTTTATTATTTATCTATTGCTTTCTGCTCACCTGAGTCCTTTCCTTGACATTCCTGTTTGCCATATTATACTCTCTTCACACTTGGTTCTCTGGCGCCATCTGGTGAGATTACAGATGTACTTTTTTCAAACTCAAAGCTGTTCCCTCAGCAGCAGATCAACAGGAAGAGGAAGAGGAGGCTCTGACTTACATTACATCTTAAATCCAGTCTGATGTTCAGACAGTCAGCAGCGAGTCATCATGGAGGTCACAGCGCTCTGCATCACACCGTGTGAGTACTGAGAAATCAATCTGGGAGAAATATCTTATATGTTATGTGCAACTGAATCATTTCTTGGGCTCAGAGACAAAAAGATATTAAGTATCCAAAATGTCTTGATGCGTATTCTTTCAGGAAGCTGGCAGATTTAAAGCCCAGGGAATAAAGAGAATTGTAATCGGCTCACTGATGATGGATCAAATATTATAGACATCTACATGTTAGTTATGTAATACATGTTATAGGTTATATTGGATACAGTAACAGCTCTCTTGTCTCTTCAGTGATGACTGTTTTGTTGCTGCTGGTTGCACATGTTGACTGCAGTTACTCTAAAAAAGTTGGTAAGTTGCAGTTTGATAGTCAGACAAAAAAACTAGTACGTGTGAAAATGACATACTAGTTAGCCTATACAGCAAAGGAAACATACACTTGTATCTTCATGTTTTACTTAAACATGAGCCAACACTCTTACCGCTTGTCAAAAGTCAAGTCTGTTGGCACAACTGTGTCCACATGTTAAAATAATTTCAATGTTTTGTGGCAAACATTTGTGTTTTGTTGTTGCTGCAGTTGTCTCGACAAAGAGAAATACACACTTTTTTAATTTTCCCTAAAAAGACGCCTGTACTGTGCATATGTATTCAGTATAGCATGTGTGCATAAACAATGCTGAATTTCAAATGATTCTTCATCCTTTGTGTCTCTGTGTCAGATGCAGGTTTCCCTCAGGTTGTTCCAAACCGACAGCAGTTCTTTGAATATGAGCCCATTACTGTCACCTGTGAGGGTCTGGAGGGACTGACTGGATGGAGAGTGGTGCGGAGGATCAAAGGTGCTGTTAAAACTTGTGCTGCTTCCTGGTCAACGTCAACAGGCCCCTGTGAAATAAAGAATGCCCTCGCAGCAGCTGACAGTGGAGAATACTGGTGTGAAATGAGAGGAGCAAAGAAAAGCGACACTGTCAACATCACTGTCACTGGTATGAAAATACTAAAACGCTAAGTAGTGCAAAGTCGTCACAGCTTTAGTCTGTGGACATGTCATTTTGAAGATCAATTGATTTATTTGTTAACTGACTTAATATGCTCAATAAAACACCACTTACTGAGATATTAAAACACAGGAAACATCTGCCATGCTGGCCAGCTTTGTTCCCTCAACAGGCCGTCAAACTGCTTCATTAACATATGTTTCAAAACATATTCATCAGGTGGCTCTGTGATCCTGGAGAGTCCTGCCCTTCCTGTGATGGTGGGAGATGATGTAACTCTGCACTGCAGAAACAAGCAGATGTCCTCCAACCTCACCGCTGCATTTTTTAAAGATGGCCACTTCATGGAGAACAGCTCTATGAGAAACCTGACTCTCAACAGTGTTTCCAAGTCTGATGAAGGACTCTACACGTGCAGCATCGCTGAAGATGGACAATCATCGGCGAGCTGGCTGACTGTCAGAGGTGAGACATACCAGTGTTGAAAATAAATCTGACAGTGCTTTGCTTTTCACGGTATCTGGCCACGTTTCGTCCGAACCTTTTGTTCTGAAAATGATGGTGTTTGACTGATGGTTGTCCTTAACATTTTCAGAGCATGAACAGTGTAATTGCATGCACTATGTTTTAAGTATTATATTCATACAAAACATGTTTTTACAGCATTGTGATCATGTGTCATATGCAGAACATACCATTTTCTTTCGAGAAGACGATGAGGAGCCTCATCATGACCTTCAGCTCCCTCTGCTGCTCTGCACTGCTGTCAGTGTTTTCTTGGTAGCTCTAGTGCTGTTGGTGGGAATACTGCAATGTGGGAAACATCAGACAATCACCACAGGTACAGAGAATAAAGATACCACTGTAATTACTGTCACAAAGTGCTAAAAGTAGGATCTTCATTGTAGGATGTGACAATTGTGCGTGTGTTTGAAACTAGCAGCACAGCACATCTGGGGGTTCCTGACGGCCATCACACTGTTCACTCAATTTGTTCTGGTGGTTTTTCTTATTCATTCAAACAGATACTGCGACCTCTCCTTTCTCCTTCCAGTCTTTTACCTCCATACAATCAGGTGAGAAACACCAAACTCCTTTCAACACAGTTACTGTATAAACGTGTATTTGGTCACCACTGAAATTATCAATGCATTCTCATCCAAAATCGTCACATGTTGCCGCTTTGTCTTTCATGTCTACCTATTGCGTGGTAAATATTCTTCTGCATTCGCTGCTGATGTTACGGGATGATGACACATGGTTAGGTTTTGAAAAAACACCATAGTTTGGCTCTGTATTCATACAGGAAGTGACCACTGGGCTCAAGGGTGAAAGTCCAGGTTTATTGGACCCATCTGCCGCCTCTCACGTCTGCCCTATAGAAACTGTCCCGCTCCTTATATTTTGCTGTTACCAGTAGCATTTCAACCTGACGCTGTCTAGACATATATCATACCACTGTGACAGGTGCCGTCTGGCTACTGTGGCAGCAGGTGCTGTGTGGCCAACCGGTACCGTAACACCACAAAAGGTTGAGTCCATCCGCACTACCAACTGACGTTGCCATGTGGCATTTCATATTACCGCAAAAGGTGGCTGTTAGCATCAGTGTCTGATGCAGAGATCACTGACAATATACGACAGTGACAGTATATGACGACTTTGGAATGTGATGATGCTTTAAACTCTACATCAATGAACCATGAACACAACATTGGGCTAAAAACAGTGCATCCATTCACTGATATAATAGTGTATGAAAATAGATTTATATGATCCATGTATCCATTTTGTTAAAAAATGCCTGCCTATACCTGCCTGCTACTGACTGTTTAAACTTTTATGTTTCAGTGACAACGTATACTGTCGTCAAAACCGAGCAGGAAGAGCGGTAAGTAACTCGACACTGAGAAACACAGAATGCAACATGTAATACCTTGAAAACGTTAAGGATAAAATATATTGTTTGAAGCAGTGCTTCTGCAGAAAATGGTGAGAGCTAGTGAATTATTATTCTGACGTGTTTTGGAAACTTAATTCATTTTTAACCTGTTTCATACTGTGTCTGCTTCAGCAGCTTCAGGCCCGTGAGACAGTTCGGTCTTCTTCTTTAGCATCTCAGATAAAAACCACACGACAAACCCACAGACAGAAAAAGGCAGATGGGCCTCTCAGTTTACCGTGCGGCACCTTGTGTTGGCTGATCTTAGACTGATGGTCTATACCATGAAAATACTTCAAGACGATGCACGTGTTAGATTATTTTTATCAGGACACAGACACCTTGCAGCTGCATGTCTTGTGTGGGTGATCAGTACTATATAAATAAACAATGGGGCCAGTCATGAGAAGACTCATGAACTGATGTTAATCTAGAGCCTTGGTTTCTCACAGTTACACTGGGTGTCTGTTCTTGGGTGTTTTACAGGTTGCTGAGAGCAGAGACAGTCGACTGAAGAAGGGATGAGATATGGTGTTTCTCTCAACACAACAATTTTCAGGGCAGTGGTTAAGGAGCTGTGTATGTTCATGACGAGACAATGATGAATTTGTGTTTATGAGAAAATATTGCAGGTTATGTGTATTTGTAAAAAATGTACAGGTTTTAATTCTTGATAAATGACCTCAAAAGACATCATCATCATCATCATCATCATTATCATCACCAGCAGCAGCAGCAAGACATCAGATAACTCACAGTATAACTGCCTATTTTAAAAGGTATCAGTCTGTGACTGTTAAACCACATTGTTCTGTTTGTTCTGTTCACACCTCTACATTTAAAGTCAGTTTACAAAAAGAGAGTTGCTGCAGCTTTTAAATATACTCACTGTGACTATACGGCCCTTGCAGCACATAATCTTGTGCAAAGATAGACAGCTAGAGAACATCGAAAAAGTCATTAAATAAACACACAAAGCGTGCCTCTCCTGTATTTTACCAAAGTCTTGATTTTTTTTTTTGTTTTGTAAAACTGAAAAAAAATCAGTATACAAGCACTGACATATAGACAGTAAGTATGACATCTATACTATGACTGCGTGAATGTAAATTTTTTACCAACATATAAAGCTGTAATATACTGTATAAGATCAAAAAGGCTCTTAATGTATTGCTTTATTTCACTTTCAAATACTAAAAATAAAGCTTTACAATACTTTGGATTTATGAATATGTTACTTTGCTAGGATGATCATCAAAGTGGTTACAGATAGTTCTTTAAGTTAAGCGTTATTGTCACTGTAAAAACCAAAAGAGAAAATCCAGAGTCACTGAAGTCAATCAGGATACGTCTTTCAAAAATTGCTTGGTGTAGAGACATTGCCAAAACAGCTGCAGCATTGGAGACATTTGTGTGGAAGATTCCAACATTTTTTTCCAGTTCAAGTCATCAACTAATCCAGACCAATAAGGTGCAGCACTGAAAGTATTAATAACATGTTTTTGAAATAATTCTTGGCTGTCAGTGATCAACATTAGACAAGCAGCTAAGCTGGCAAAGAAAACTGAGGAAACACAGATAGGCTGACAGAGCACAGAGTGGTAAGAGCACTCACTCTGTCGCTATCTCTGAAAACCAACGAGACCCTGATGTGAACCTTTGTGGTCACACTGCCTGACATATGTTAATACTGATCTGAATGTTGCTTTAATGTTGTAAACTATCAAAATGCTGGATATTGACAAGTTAGAGTGCAAATGCTGCATTTGAACATATACAAAAAAAATTCAAACAAAAGCTGGCAGTAATCTTAACTTTTAAAAGAACAACTGTAAACTACTTTCTGTGTTACAACAAAAACACATTCTTGCTATAATACTTGGGTTGTACACGATTTCTAATAAGAAACTAGTTAACGACAACAAAAACAAAACATAAAAATTGAGCAAAAATTGAAACAAAATCAGTATTTTCTCAGCACTACTCTTTATGTTTAATTAAATGTGACTTCATTTGATCTTCCACATGCATCCGCTCTAGAGAGGAGTTTTTACGTCAAACTGTAATATCTCTCTCTTGTCTCCCCCAAACTTTATATGAACTTAAATATGAATTTTTTTAACAATAAACTCAACTTACTTCTTTTGCTTCTCATTTTACACTTTCCTGCCCTAAGCTTGTGTCATCTCATCACCTTTTTCATTCAGATTGTTGCCACGGTTACATGCATGCTGGATGGGTACCCTGTTCTTGTCAAATACACATTTCCAAATGGTAAAGCTTCATTTTGTAAACAATATCTTTATCATCAGTGGTGCCAAACTGTCAACAGCTGAAGCAAAATCATGCATACAGAGTATTCTAGTCGTGGCCAAGCATGATGCCAAACGGTCGAGGACCTTTGGCTAATTAATCACATTGGGTACAATTTCAGATCTCAATCAAGAGGAACCGCTGATCTGTAATGTGGTGAAACTTTACTGCATCATATAACATGATGAGCTTTGATTAAGTCAGGTATTCTTAATATCATCCAGACGGAACAGGTCAGGTGAAAATACTTTTATTTTAAGCTGACTCTATGCCATGCATCTAACGTAGAGCTTTTACTTTTAAACATATTTGGGTCTCACCTCTGACTGCCGTCAGCTTCCCAGTGATTCTCCAGCTCCAGAGATGTTACACTGCTGCTGGCCTTCCTGAGACTCTTGTTTCCTGTAGAAGTGAGGAGGCCATCTTTATATATGACAGCTGGAAGACTGGTGATTGACATCTTGTTCCTGCAGCTCAGAGTCACAGTGTCTCTCCATGTGCATTGATGATTTGCTTTGCTGTTGCATGTAAACCAAAAGTGGCATAAATTAGCTACATAAATTAGGTTCAGTAGGTGGACAACTGCTCAGTGTTTCCATACATGTCACAGAGAAAAGTTTTACATTGAGGTTTACCTTGAAAATTTGTTTTGGAATAAGGTTGACACAAAACAAACAATTAAGTAGGTAGATCAGCAATGAAAGTAGTGCGTGGATGTGTGCGGAGGTTCTGTGGTGTCAAACCAGCAGACGATGATGCAGGGTGGATGCCAGCTGTAGGAAGGGAGAGATGAGGGAGCACATGTACGAAGGCCCAGGTGAGAAAGGTCAAGCTGCTGACACTCCTAGGCAGCCCAAAGGGTTAGGCCAAAAAGTCATCAGTCTCAGACAGGAGGCCAGGCAGGCGGGTGCAGGTTCCAGGTAACAGGGTAGAGAGTACAGGATACAGGATGCAGGAAATCAGAGGCTCAACAGCAATTGCAAGAAACAACAAAGCAAGCAAAGTCATGTGACTGGTACTTGAGGAAAAGTCTGAGGACATCTGGTGGATGAATAGAGAATGGCAAGTCCAGAGAGTTACGGTGCCTGTGGGAAGTGAGAAATAGCTGGAGAGAGACAGTTTAACATGAGCTGCCAGCAGCAGATTGAGGCTGCCTGAGCAGGGATTGTTCCTGGAGTTCACCTCTGACCTACTGTAAACACACCTTACATTAAAATGATATACAATTTTATACCTCTGCACTGGTGATTGCTGTGGCTGGAGACAGTTTGCTTTGTCAGTCCATCTGTCCGTACATCCTTCAGAACACAATATCTCAGGAATAACTTCAGGGAATTTCTTCAAATTTGGCACAAACATTCAGGCAGACTCGTCAATAAACTAATTGGATTTTGGTGGTCAAAGGTCAAGGTCAGGGTGACTTTGCATCGGTCTCATTCATTCATGTAAAAACAATATCTCAAGTCTAACAGGATGAAATAATGAATCAACATCATAATGTTAAATGCATAAAACACTTTCCTGTCCATTACTCAGCATCATATCTCAGAAATAATATTTGGTCATTTACTTAATTGGTGGTAATTCCGTGTTTTTACAGACAAGGATGTGAACTATGAGAAAAACTTGAGTGGTGCGTGGAGGCATACAACCATCGGGCGGTAATCCTAGTTAAATAAGGCAGGAACTTTAATCTTTTAAAAAGCCTTCAGGGAGCATTAATGTTCTCATTAAAAGAACTTGGCAACCTTTAACTTCTTGTGTGTGAGAAATTTTAGTTAGATGGTGGCACGTGAGAACTGGTCAAAGGGTCATCATGGATGAATCCTCTGGGGGGCATGAATATCTACACCAGACCGTACTGTATACGTTATCCTGCTCTGGTTAAAAATACTGACTTTGTAAAGTGCTAATGACACAAATATGGTCTAATTGCATAAAATTCTGTCTTTGTTAGTTTCAAAGGATTGAGGTATAGTCTGACATTAATGTCATGTCCTGTGTTTTGTCATTTCAGCTGATTTCTGTACGACTCCACCAAGTTCATCTACTTGTGTCAACAAATGTGTCATTGCTTTGGTTGTTGTCTTTTTGTGCAGTTTCATAGCTGCTTTCGCTTGGTGGAAATGGAAACAAAACAAATCAGTGAGTCATAAATTAATTCATTAACACACACACACACACAACCGAACAATGTGGTGAAATGTGCTTTTACCACTTGGAAAATAAAATGTATGACTTCAGCTGTGTTTATGTTCTCAGTGCCACTGCGCTCAACAAGGCAGCCCACAGGCCGCATGCTGTCTGTCCATCCAGCCCCCACACCAGAACATTCTACACACATTATACTAAGCTAGCTCATCGTAAGATGTCATTAGCCAATATTTTTTCTGTTGTTCAACAATAACTTAAATTAAGAAAGCCAACAAACTCTCTACAGAAAGTAGAGTAGTTGAAATCAATGATGGATATTTACATAATTTACACTACCATAATATTTATACACACATTCAGCCCACATATATTATACATATATGAATACCTACACACACACACACACACACACACACACACACACACACACACACACACACACATGTACCACGTATATTATATGTTCTTACCACATTATGTATGCCATGTATATAAAAAATAATAATATATAACTATATATACCGCAATACCATATATAACGATAATAATAATGATGATAATGTTAATAATTATATATAATTATACCTTTACCATATTACATATACCACATGTCATACTAATGGTTCACCGTGAGCATGAAGAAAAGGCATCTATATATTAATATTCATCTATAATATATAACAATATCATTTACAATATGTATAATGACACCAACATAATATCTAACATTAATAATAATAATAATGACAATAATAATGATATAGTTCTTATTATCAATATCGTTTGATATCTTCATATTAACATATCTTAACCTCACCCCTCTTCATCCATGTACCTTCTCAATATATGCCTTTTGTATATGTTCTTGAAGTGAATTATGTTTGCTTTAATTTATCATCTAAGTCATTCTATAACTTCACTCCACGGACTGACATGCTTTTCAATGTTAGGTGGACACATTGTGTTTTGAAGTCAAGTTCTCCTCTCAAACCACAATGACCATCTTGTTAACAAAGCGTTTTTGCAGGTTGCCTGCTAAAGTGTTATTTAAAACTGTTATATAATAATTTAGATCAAATAATTTTATGGCATGTGATTTAATGAACAAAGGGTTTGTGTGCTCAAAGTATCCAACATTATTAATTATCCTAATAGCTTTAATCTGGAGAGTGTGTGTTACCCCAGATTTCCTCCCAAAAGCAGGTGAAAGATTAATATAATTTTTTAAACCATCATTATCAAGATTTTTTTTTTCAAATATAGTAAAACAGTTAATGATCTCTGTGTTTTTACTTGTGTTCGTCAGTAAAAGTTAAATATTCCCATTGGCCAAAAAAGTAATCATGCCCATTGACTGAGCCCCCCCCCCCCCCCGTATCTGCACGGAATGGTTTGGTCCTGCCTTCGCGCGCTGACGGTGACGTTGCATAGCAACAGTCAGCAGCTGCGCTCGAGCGCTACACTCATCGTCATGCTAGCTAACGTTAGCACAAAAAGAAAATCCGGTTTTCAAAAAAGGAAAGAAAGAAAGAAGAGAGAGGAGAGGCAAAAGAAAGAGTGTCAGTGTGTGAGACAGCTTCTCTCCATGAAAGGTGGGTTAGCTTACACTATGTGAGTGGTAGACATTAACACGTTAGCTTAATGTCCATAGTGAAATAAGCTAGCTAACGTTACAGGCTAGTGTTAGCCTACACTTCGCTCCTTTTAACCTGCATTTAATCAGCGCAGGTAAATGTTTAGCAGGATATTCATATTAAATCAGCTCTTCCTGCCCCTTTTACCAGACTGAACCACAGCTGAGGCTCCTCATAACTTCACCCCGTCTCGTCCCAGTGAAGAAGGTGAGCAACAGGTGCCAGGTAGCATCACTGCAGAGAGTCTGTGAGGTTTTAAACAAATTATTTTTCCACATAATGAGTATTATGAAACAAAAACAGTTTCCTACAGGTGTCTGTACTGGATGCTGAACAGTTGGAAACATTAAGTGGCCTAACTCAGCCTGTATTAAAGGTACAGGCAATATTAAAATCATCCACTTAGATGCTTTCATTTGTAGTGAATTATGGCTGTTAAATGACATCTAGAGATACAGACATTATTATCCCATGAAGGGCAATTGAGCAGCTCGCACATACACACACACAAACAAAAACGCGTATCTAATGTGTGTAATCTAGTGGTGGTGACACAGAACTGATGTAATTTGGGTGAATGCTCTGTTGCATTCAGTGTTATTCATTTATAGGTATATGGCATAATTTAATATACTATAAGCTATATCACATGCATCTTGTACATCCTACAGAGCCAGCATCAAATAGTGGATCGCATACTCTATGCCAGGGGTGGCCAACCAGTCAGAGACCAAGAGCCACAAATATTACTGTGGTAATACAAAGAACCACATCATGAACCTCCCAAAGGACCTTTGTTACCTCCTCAGTGCCTACCAAAGTAACACCAGAACCACCAAAGAATGTCTAGAACAGTCTCAGAGAACACCAGGACATGTTTCGGCCAGTAAACTTTGTTTCTCTGAAGGCTGATGAAGGTGAAGCTGATGTAGCTTCAGTCTGATCTTCCTGCTCTCTGTGGTTTGCTGCATTTCTTAGCGCAGGAGATGGTCCAGAGTGGAAGGACGCTGACCGCCGACGTAGAGAGCTGCTAAAATGCGGGTTCAAACCCCGCCTGAGGTATGTTACACAGGAGAGTGTGTTGAGTGTGATTGTGGGAGTCAAATTTCAAACCTTGCGTTCAAAAACGTCGTTCGTTGCGATTGCTCGTCAATTTCACTTCCGAACTTCCACCGCTGACCAATAAGGAAGGAGCACAAGGAAGGTAAGTCCACGTGAGCCCTGGGGATAGAGCTAGCTAGATTAGCTAGCTTGACAGGCAGAACCTTTTGGATTAAAACAACAGGTAACTACACTTTCATTTGTATGTTTCTGTCATTTTTGATGGGTAGCTTATAATTTTGAGAAAAGAGTAACACCGGACAACTGTATGGTGGAAAGACAAGACCTGTGTTCTTGTGGGTACAGCTCAGTGGCACAGCACTTGATTGCAGATCCCAAGGTCTTGATTTCAAATCTTGGTGCCCCTCCACAATGGTCCTTTTGCTGATTTTAAATCACTTCCTGTGATCCCCCTACACAAGGTTGAGTCCTTCATGAGAGTGATTGGATTGTGTTTATATGATTAGACCAGCGTACATGAACATACTCCGCATGCAGAGAAGTGCTTTATGGTCCCACGGTACTTTGAGAGGGTCACAGACCTGAATCAACTGGTGTAAGCTTTTGCTCAGAGGGAGAAAGGCAACATTAGTGTTTGAAGATAAGTCAGGTGAGTTTTTTTTGTGTCTGGATGTGTATTGCTGGCTAATCAGCAGTCAAACAATATGTTACAATCTAGCATGGATGCTTGGCCATTAGTACATATCACAAGCCTTTTTTGTGTGTGTGCTTGTGTCAAGGGACTAGCTCTGTGTTAGAGCATTGGACTACAGCTCAAGAGGTCCCTGGTTCAAAGCTGAGAATCCCCTACAATCATGTTTGCCAGAAAGATTTTACTTCATGAAAATGGTTGTCTTTGATCCCCACATTCAAGCATTGGTGTCTGGTGAAGTTGTTTTGAGTTTTAGTAGGTGCGACAAAACTGCTTAGTGTTTAAAGCCACTGGAATAGATAATTTCCACATCAGACATTTTGACTTCCCTTGATAGAGAAAGTACAGGTGAAAGAAATGTTGTTTACAGTGGCTAAGTTCCACCAAAGGTAAACTTTGTTTCTCTGAAGGCTGATGAAGGTGAAGCTGATGTAGCTTCAGTCTGATCTTCCTGCTCTCTGTGGTTTGCTGTGTTGCTCCACGCCGGAGATGGTCCAGAGTGGAAGGACGCTGACCGCCGACGTAGAGAGCTGCCAACATGCGGGTTCAAACCCTGCCTGAGGTATGTTACACAGGAGAGTGTGTTGAGTGTGATTGTGGGAGTCAAATTTCAACCCTTGCGTTCAAAAACGTCGTTCGTTGCGATTGCGCGTCAATTTCACTTACGAATTTCCACCGCTGACCAATAAGGAAGGATCACAAGGAAGGTAAGTCCATGTGAGCCCTGGGGGTAGAGCTAGCTAGATTAGCTAGCTTGACGGGCAGAACCTTTTGGATTAAAACAAAAAAACAAGTAGCTACACTTTCATTTGTATGTTTCTGTCATTTTTGATGGGTAGCTTATAATTTTGAGAAAAGAGAAACACCGGACGACTGTATGGTGGAAAGACAAGACCTGTGTTCTTGTGGGTACAGCTCAGTGGCACAGCACTTGATTGCAGATCCCAAGGTCTTGATTTCAAATCTTGGTGCCCCTCCACAATGGTCCTTTTGCTGATTTTAAATCACTTCCTGTGTTCCCCCTACACAAGGTTGAGTCCTTCATCAGAGTGATTTGATTGTGTTTATAAATGTAATGAGACCAGCGTACATGAACATACTCCACATGCAGAGAAGTGCTTTATGGTCCCACGGTACTTTGAGAGGGTCACAGACCTGAATCAACTGGTGTAAGCTTTTGCTCAGAGGGAGAAAGGCAACATTAGTGTTTGAAGATAAGCCAGGTGAGTTTTTTTGTGTCTGGATGTCAACGGCTGCAATCTACTCAAATGACCTGAAGGCATTGGAGTACACATCAGTGGCCCTTTGGTACGACTCGACCAACTTTTGGCAACCAGCACAGCAAAGGTAGGACACAATTTGCAGTCTTATATGTACGATGAGAGGCTTGTTCCTCATTGCTTTGACAGTTTATGCAATAAGTTTTGGTCGTACACTGATAGGTGTTACACTGCTGGGATCGGTCGACTCTGAGGATTCATCTGAGGTGTGGATCTCCTAGATGGCACAACATGAGAGATAGCCAGGGCGCAGTTATGCTGGCATGCACTATGCACAGATAGAGAATGCTTTTGCTGCTTGCTCAGTCAGTTCCTTGGTGTTTGATTTCAGTTTTGCTCAGGTAGACACAGTTACACTAGCTCGCAACTCAAGCCTCTTCAGGTTAAAACAGTTTGCAACCTGACTATGTCTTCATGAGTGAAAAATGCCTCGTGGTGCATTTGCTGACAAAAGGGCGGCCCCTTACCTGCAACTGGGGACCTTCCAGATCTAGAGCTTGACGCACTCAATAGTACTAAAGCCAACTCACAAATTTCACCTTAATTGAAAATGGATTAAAGCAGACACAAATCAGTCTAATCCCTGATGAGTTCTGTGTCTTCGTGAAACAGAGCATCCACAATAAGATCCATCTTGATGAAATGGTTCCCTGAGAGTTGACAGAAGAAAAACTCAAAGAGCACAAGTGGGATTTGAACCCACAACCACCAGACAATGAAACTGGATTGTTATCTGCTGAGCTGTGAAGACCTCATGATGGCAAGTGAGTCTCCCACAAACAAGAAGTAAGGTTTCTGAGTTGTCCATTTGAATCTGTTTGTGTTAAAAGGCTTTGTGAACCTCCACAGTGACCAAAGGAACATCTTACAGAGCACCTAGAACTACCCAAAGGACCTTTTCTTCCTCCTCAGTGACTATCAAAGTAACGCCAGAACCACCAAAGAATGTCTAGAACAGTCTCAGAGAACACAAGGACATGTTTCGGCCAGTAAACTTTGTTTCTCTGAAGGCTGATGAAGGTGAAGCTGATGTAGCTTCAGTCTGATCTTCCTGCTCTCTGTGGTTTGCTGTATTGCTCCGCGCCGGAGATGGTCCAGAGTGGAAGGACGCTGACCGCCGACGTAGAGAGCTGCCAGCATGCGGGTTCAAACCCCGCCCGAGGTATGTTACACAGGAGAGTGTGTTGAGTGTGATTGTGGGAGTCAAATTTCAACCCTTGCGTTCAAAAACGTCATTCATTGCGATTGCGTGTCAATTTCACTTCCGAATTTCCACTGCTGACCAATAAGGAAGGATCACAAGGAAGGTAAGTCCATGGGAGCCCTGGGGGTAGAGCTAGCTAGATTAGCTAGCTTGACGGGCAGAACCTTTTGGATTAAAACAACAGGTAACTACACTTTCATTTGTATGTTTCTGTCATTTTTGATGGGTAGCTTATAATTTTGAGAAAAGAGGAACACCGGACAACTGTATGGTGGAAAGACAAGACCTGTGTTCTTGTGGGTACAGCTCAGTGGCACAGCACTTGATTGCAGATCCCAAGGTCTTGATTTCAAATCTTGGTGCCCCTCCACAATGGTCCTTTTGCTGATTTTAAAGCTCTTCCTGTGATCCCCCTATACAAGATTGAGTCCTTCATCAGAGTGATTGGAAACCTTTAGCAACAGGTAACTACACTTTCATTTGTATGTTTCTGTCATTTTTCATTCAGATCCCAAGGTCTTGATTTCAAACCTTGGTGCCCCTCCACAGGCATTCAGTGAGTCAATATGCACAATACTAAAACTTGCTCATCTCTTGGAATACAGTGTTTTATAATGTGTTCAATAACTGTTAGGGTGACTATCCTTTTGAAATGACACATTTACATCCCAAAATCTCTCCCAAACCACACTGTAACATCTTAGCATGCCATTGCTAAGCCTGAAGCTATTTAAGTAAAGTTTGAGGAGTTCAAATGCTGGTGCCCGTCCACAGGCATTTAGTTGTAATGGTGTTCTTTTCTAACCTGGAAATCCAGATGGCCTGCCAGCAGCAAATTCACATTTGCACTGCATGGGAATCTGGCCCCGACGAGCAAAGCTTGGTGAATCGCATATTGGACCAATCAGATCAGTCTCAGAGGCGGATTCTGTGTGAAAACATGACAAGTGATAGCCAACGCCTCATGAACCATTTTCTTTATTTCATTAGCCCACTAGATGGTGCTCTAAATTCAACAAAGGAGTGAAAGCGTACTAACTTTACACTCACTGGTACACACTCACAACCAAAATGGTTTACAAGCCTTTACTTTGACATCACTAAACATGACCCCAATATTTGATTTCCTCAATGCCACACCCATTGTTGATGGTTGTAAAGATTTTATAGTAACATTTTACTGCTTCTGTTATCACAAAGAAGCTAAGAGAAACCAAAGGGTTATTTTTGAAATGTGAGAGCCTTCATCACAACAAATCTCTTTCAAAACAACAGCTTTAGCATGTCAAGTTGGTATTACTTTTTAACCTTGATAACCTCATGCATTTTATCAATTGATGCTTCATATGCATTAGCTGATGCCCTCAGATGAAGACTTGTGGTGATGATTACATTATCTGTCTATTCTGAAATTTTTTGACAAGTTTTTATCGTTGTAGTATAGTCACTATTAAAGCATTCTCAGGAAGATTATCATGTAAAAATATGTCCTTATGTCACAGAAAACATATCTTAATTATTAACATAAATATAGAAAACAAAAGACTGAGTGCAAATATTAAGACACAGATTATGCATGTTGTAATGCAGTAAGTATCTAACTCATTGTCATTCACAGGTCATCAAATGCTGATGCTTTGTGTTGCCCCTTGGTGGCTCTCTGTGATGCACTGTTGGACTACAAAAAGCACATCTTAGATAATGCACCCTTTACGTTCTCTTTGTGTTGTTTCATGCAGGATACATAAACGTGGACAACACGGTGAAAGATATTATTTAATTACCGAGGTCGGAATTGAATTTTAAAAAAAGGAATATAGGCTACCAGCCACAAACTGAAATGAAATTGGCACACTGAGAATGTTTGCTCACACTCACCCTTGTGAATTCCAAGTAGTAAAATGAATTACTGATATTACTAAAGGCTGGCAATACAGCAACTCATTTAAGTTTCTGAATGGTACGGCGCTTGGTCGCTTTAAATATTGCCGCCGCAAGGACTTGTGGGACGGAATTATCTCCGTTCCTTTTGTAAAGGATAGTCCAGTGTACCCTATGTTAAAGGAGAAAAGACCAGCACTTATAGCAGCTGCCACTTAGATACTTCTGGGTCACTTCACTCAGTTTAGTAACCTTCTTAAGCAAAAAATACAATTCGGCCGCAGCCTCAGTTTAAGGATAAAGGCTGAAGGACTGGCAGTGAAATGTGCTTTCAAACCTTTGTTGACCAGACACCGTCATCTAGTAACTTCAGAAAATGAAGACAGTCACAAGGCCTCATGTGGCCATCACTACCTGTAACATGTGGTTAATGTTGTGAAATGGTTACGGTAAGGTCTATGCATCAAAAGCACTTGATTAGGTTTGGAAGAAAGGTCTTGTTTTCGGTTCAAATAAGCATGTCTGTTACCTAACATCGATGCAGCGTGAAGGAAGTACATGCTGTGAGTGACATCTGTGCACAATAACTATACGTAAATTACAGCAACAGTATGGATTTTGGTTTCACACAGGACACGAACTGCGGTCTCCTTTGTCAAAGTCTTGTTTTGTTTGATCCGTCCACCTCCCCTCCTCTGCACCCCACACAGACTTTCTCTCTCTCTCTCTCTCAGCTGCTCTTGGTGTCAGTTATTGCCGCAGATGAGTTTACATTAGAGCTGGTTGAAAGCCTGATAAGACGGGGCTTAACAATCCATTGTCCCACATTGCTTATCTTATTTCTTTATTCATTTCTTTACTTAATTTATCACTTAAAAATGACAATATTGTTACATGTTGCCGTTTGCTTTGCTATTAGTTTTACAAATGGTGACTAGAAGATTTATTATAAAAAAACCTGCATAATATTCCACCAAACATATGTTGCATATCTACCAGCTGCAGCCCTAAATACTTAAGTTATTTCAAGCAAAGTTCATTTTAAAGACTTTTTCTAAAAGTCTTAAAAGTTCCTTGTACACATAGCATGGTGTAAGCAGTCCGTCCAGCTCCTTCAGGGAAGTGTTTCTTCCTCAGTGATCTAAAACACAGAGGAAACACAGAGATAAAAGGTTTAAATGCACAAGACTATATTTTACATGTGAAGTGTTAAAGATTTTTGGGGATTTGGTGGCATCTAGCAGTGTATTGCACACTGCAACCAGCTAAAACTTCGCTGAGTCGGAATTCCTTCAGGGTTTATTGTTTAGGAGGTTTTTATTGGGAGCCGAAGTAACCACAGACGTCTCTTCCTCTCCAAAACAAATGGACCAGGTGATTATTTCCAATAAATGAATAAAGCAGTTTCACATGACAACATGCCATTGTGTGCTCACCCTTTTTCTCTCATAAGTTTATGTGTCCTCACCTTTTCTGATTCAGATGTTCAGGATTTTTTTTTTTTTTTTTTTTTACAGTGAGCCGAGTTTGCTCAGAGGTCTCTTTACACTTTACTAGTGCAGAATAGTGCTTGGCTACATCTCAGCTGGTCACAAGTAGAAGAGTGTTTAGTAGTTTACCACTAGGGGAAGGCAACGTGGAAGGAAAGTGAGATAAAGTGTCTTTGATATCCCACTGGGCATCAATTTACAGATTTTGATGACATATATAAAAGACCAGAATTACTCTCATTCCTTGCTGTGAAGCTGGATCCCCTTTGTCACCTGCTCACCTGTTTCCAATGCCCCTAATTAGCACTGTCAGCACATGTGCCAGCCACTTGGCCCTGGTCAGTTATCAGTTTTATGAATGCTGCTGATGCCTTTGCTTTCAAGTCAACAGAACCTGAATCTTATCTGGATTTTATTTTATTTTTTATTTTACTTTTTGGTCTGCCTTTCCTTTCATCCTACCTGCTGGCCTTGTCTGTTGTGTGGGTCCTCCTCCCTATGTTGCCTGTACTCACCGAATGTGTCACATAAGAATGGCCTCTAACCTGAAACCTCTGTGGTAAGGCTATGACCAAGTTCAGGCAACTAGAGGTGCATGGTTAAGGTAAAAAAAAGTCTGCTGTACTGCAGGTACTGTCTTAAAAAATAATGAAATCTACTGCATGGTTCTAAATTACTAAAATGTTATACTTACCATAATGTAGAGCTTGCAAAGTGCAAGTGGAATGAAAAGATTAAGTCAAAGCTTCACCCTCATCTGTAAAAGAGACACAAAGTCAGTAAGGGTAATTTACAGTCAGCATTACATTACACTGTAGCATACTGAAACTTCATATAAAAACAGTGTGGTTTTGACATGATATCAGAAAGCTACTTTGGTCGTGTGGAAGACTGCAGACTGAGGGGGTTGAGGGGCCCTATTACCTTTTTCCGTCTCTGGTTTTGCGCTGTGGTTGAGGCTCACATTATCAACAGCATCTGCTGCGTCTAAAATAAAGGCATGCTTAGCAGATGTGAATTTATCAAACAGAGGGTCTCAAACATTTCTGGTTACAACCGCAAACATCTACCTAGTTACTGTTATTGATTACCCTTATTCTCCTTCTTGTCTTCTTGTCTTTTTTGACGACAGTCTGCAGGTCCTGTATCATACATCTTTGCCTCTAGTAAGACTGAAACATAAAGCAAAAATGTTTCACCCTGTAGGCTATTTCAGCACTATGACTTTATAAAATAATTAAAGTGAGGTAGGTAGGTAGACACACACAGGTACAGTAGGAGAAAGCTTCTTTCTACATATTGATCATTAAAGAAAGTGTGAGCCAAGATAATGTATTGTTTAAAAATAGCAGGGTAGGGGCGTCAGTAGCTTAGTGGACAGTGCTGGCAGCTCTCTCTCCCCATTTCCCACTGCCCTATCCATGAAAGGCAAAAAGCCCCAAAAAATGATCTTTGAAAACAGCAGGGTACAGTCTCTGGCTTCAGTGAGCACAGAGACCCAACAACAACCAAGTTTGGGCCTCTTGTCAAGTTACTCACACAGTTAATAGTAATTAGTGGCAGGTGATACGACCTTCAGAGCTCAGAGTCAATCACCAGAATCACATTGTTTAAAGGAGAATTTTAGCACCTAGCTGTTTCTTCCAGTAGAGTAGTCCCATCACCAGCAGCTGCAGGAACAATATGACAGCGACAGCAACCCACAGCAGGATGTAGTAGAGGCGGGAAAAATTAATTTCTGTGTCAGATGTTGGAAAGATCACAGAAAATACTTTCTTAAACAAAAGGTTCTGTTATTGTGAAACAATGTGCTGAAGCCAATATTGTGCACATATTTAACAATATATATATAAAAAAAACAAACAGAAAAACCGCATGTTTATTTTAAAATCCAATCATGTTTTGTTCTTGTGAAGCAAAATGACGTGCACACAAGCAGTTTCAACCAATAACATCAGTACAGCCATACATCAATTAATCTGCAGCTTTTAGCTGTACAAAACTGAGATTAAGTTAGTTTGCTAGCAACATCTTGGTATGTCAGTATGTCTTTGGGCATTCGTTACGTTGCAGTCCATTTCCCCAAAACACCATGGTTACCGGCCTACTGGTTACAATATATGTACTTTGAGGAAAGTGGTGTCTGTGACAGGTCCGGATTATGCATTAGGCATTTAACAATGCTTCACCAACTGCATGGAGCATACCAAGGACACTGTCTTTCTCTCTCTGATGGATCCTGCTTTCCCCTCAGTGTACACAACCTGGGCCTCTCAGTGTCTGCTTTGACATGTCTGCTTTTTAATGGTCAAATCAAAGTTCTTCCAGTGTCATATCCTGCCTGATTCTCCCTTTTTAATCTAATCCTTTTTAATCTGTAGCTAAATACTCTGAAAATGTAATTTTAAAGCTTTGAAAACATCTTCCACACTGTGAATGTCACGTTTAATAATACTTAATTTATATAATTTGATCCAATGGAATTTTCTGTAACTTTGTTACTCTGTTATTTTTCCCCTAGCCAGAAACAAGTTCAGTATGCTTGAAACGGACCAGATCATAGTGGGGTTGCCACAATTTGCTTATCAACTAAGTTGTTTCTGCACCCCTTGTTTACGGTATACAACATGTTGTTTGACCACGTCGTAAGACATTGGATTTTTGCCTTTACCTCTAGAATTTAAAATAGAGTTCTGTGAGTTCAGTGTTTGTCTGAATTAAATGAGTTTGTACTGACTCACCTTCTTGCCTGTTGAGCATTCTAGGATATTTTAGCCCTGCTAACACCTTGGCTGCAGTGAAATGCTAACTCAGTAAAGTATCTTCTCACCTCTGACAGCCAGCCAGCTTGCTGCTGATTCTCCAGCTCCAGATATTCTGCACTTGTAGAATCCTTCATTAGACTTGGAAACACTGTGGATGGTCATCTCTCCTGTTGAACTGTTCCTGATGTGGACGCCATCTTTATAGAAATCAGCTCTGAGGTCAGAGGGAGTTTCTTTCTTTCTACAGCGCAGAGTCACAGCTTCTCCCTCAGTCACAGGAACAGCAGGACTCTCCATGATGACATCACCACCTAACCAACACCATAACAATATTTTATGTTAAATACTACACATATTCAGTGGTCCATTTATTATTTCTGTGTTTCCTGTTTAGTGTTGCCTATCCTTGCACAGCAAACAAATTGCTCACGGTATCAGTGAACAACTCAGCAGTTTGTCCTTGTGTTCATTTACCTCTGACAGCCATCCAGCTCTCTGGTGATCCTCCAGCTCCAGAGATGTGACACTTGTAGAGTCCTTCATCAGACTTGGAAACACTGTGGATGGTCATCTCTGCTGTAGAGCTGCTCCTGATGAGGACGCCATCTTTGTAGAAACCAGCTGTCAGGTTGGTGGATGACATTTTGTTTCTGCAGTGCAGAGTGACAGACTCTTCCTCCATCACAGGATGGACAGGACTCTGCAGGATCACTGAACCAGCTGGACAACATGACCAAATGTTAAGAAGCAGAGGTGGAACAAGCCGAGTAGTTTAGAAATAGAAAATTATGGTCTATATTGTAGAGTTCACATCTACATACAATCAGCCTACCAGTGACAGTGATGTTGACACTGTTGCTTCTCCTTCCTTCACCTTCACAAAAGTATTCTCCACTGTCTGATGGAAAAGCATGGTCAATGGTGCAGGTCACTTTTGATGTTTCTGTGCCATTTGAACATTTTGGAAGGAACTCCTTCATGTTTCTCACTTTGCATCCAGCTGAGACATTAAATCCCTCACAGGTAAAATGCACAGACTCGTATTCAAAGAACTGCAGTTTGGTTGGAACGATACGAAAAGCTGCATCTGAAACACACAAAACACAAAATAAGTAAAATTGGTTCACAGAAAGAAACAAGGTGCATACTAATTAAAAAAGAAAATCCAAAAACACATTTGCAGAAATGTGTTTTATGAAGGCATTTGTATTGTGTTGAAGAAGAATCATGCAAGGTGTTGCAAAGCCAGGGAACCCTGATAACAAAGTCTCTTTCACCTCTGGTTGATACACTGGACCAACAAACACTGGCTGACACCCGAGAGAAGTGTTTGCGTCCCCTAAGATTTCAAAGCCAAACCCTGTTCTTATTTCCTAAACCTGATGATGTGTTTTCATTGTTGGAGGGGAAAAAACATCAATTCGTGGTGTTGTACAGGTGTAGTGCGTATATTTTGAAAGAGACTGTATGCAAACCTCTACTTTGTAGAATGTGTTGGTTTTCTTAAACTGTTTAAAATACCCGCTGTTACATTTTGGACCAGTTGTGGTTTAAACAGACGTCTTGCTTTGGCATGATTAAACAGAATCACATGAATTCAAATGAGACAAAATGGAAACATGGATAACTCTGTTAGGCAGTGAAATAGCACTCCTAGGTATACAGTTTTTTGTATTTACTGTCACTGCAGAAAAGGTTGCCAGGTTCCACTGGCATGCAGAGCGTCATCAGCATAATAGCAAGTTCCTGGATGTTCTGAATAATTGAAAGAGTAATTTCCATGACCCCATTTTTTCTGCTTTTACAGAAAAGGGAAGAGAACTTGAACTCCTTGGGTTCAAAACCAGAAACTTTCATTGGTATCCGAGTTATTCAGACATTAGATTTAAGTCAAGCTGGCTTTAGCGTTAGGGTCTGGGTTTGACAATTAAGTCTAAGATAACAGAAGAGAACAACTAACCACTACTTACCAGCTCTCTGAGGATAACTTTGCTGCACTTGTGCAACCACCAGCATCAATACATTCATCACTGGAGAGACAGAAGAGGAGAGTGGTGTAAATAACTGAAACATACATCATCATTGTTGGACAACTTAACTTGCAGTTTGTGCAGCTATACAACCCTAAAATGCTAACTGTATTAAGTAAAAAGTTGCTATATTTTTGAGTACTGACTGTAAGTGATATCTGTTGATATCTGTTATCTGTAGATTCTTACAAAGTAACTTCTAGAATTCATTAAGTACATAATCAGATCGATAAAAAACATGCAACAAAGGGGATATTTTCAACTTATTCATCTATCTTTAAAACTTAAATGTCGCTGTGTATATATATGACACTGCTGGGGAAAAAAGACAATTGTAGTACTCACACAGTCTGATGCAGAGCGCTCTAACCTCCATGGTGTCTTGCTGCTGACTGTCTAAGCGGCAGGCTGATACAAGGCTAAATACAGTATACAGTACAGTTGAGAACTTCCTCTTCCTGTGCACATTGTGGGTTTTGTTCTAGTGAGGCAGATGTATTCTAGAATAATACATTATCTCAAAAGGGGCGTAACAAATCATGTGTAGTGTGCACTTCCATTCCCTTTAGGTTCTGCAACACTCTGCAGCTGCAGCTTGGCTTTTTCGTCATTTATTATGATAGTCCAAAAAGAGACAGACATTCGGCCAATCAGAGGGTAGGGTTAAAAAAAAACAAAAAAAAAAACATTGTGGGAGGTTAGTTAGTTTCTAGGCCTGGCTGAATTTCCAACAAACTAAAACGTACCATCAGGACAATGTGACATGGTGCGGACATTTATGATTACCTCTCTGTCACCTCAGGTAAATCTTTGCTAAATTTAGACCCTTATGTCTATTTTACAAGTTGTGGTGGGGCTTTTTGTGGTTGGCTTTCAACGGTGGTGGCGTGTGGCTGCGAGTCACTCATTGGGATGAGGAAGTCAACTCACCGGTCTATAAACTCTCCTCCGGATGACCTTTGCTAACTAGCTGCTAGCTAGCCAGGTTGAGGTTTTCAAAACTAGACAACCTCTGTACGTCATCCATTACCAGTGGGATATCAGAAACAGTTATATTCTTTGATTCATCAAAACTTGTTTAAATCTTGAACAGGCTTCATTTAACCAGGAGGCTCCTTTGATCTGACAGAACAGAGAATGAGAGAAAGAGAGGAACATGAGTTTTTTGCTGCACAACATGATCTGCATATTGGGTTGCTTTCTGAGTCCATCTTAGACCAGCATGCAGTACATTTATTTTATATTACCTGATGAATAGTACATATGCCAGTCCATTCAGTAGGTGTTGAGGTATTTCAGTCTGGGCCACAGTGGTTCACTGACAGACACTGGCAACCACAGAGCCATACTGCTCCTGTGCTAAAAACATGGGACAAAAAAGTGGCAACATTGGGCATTCTGATTGGATGATTCAAACCAAATGTTTCACTGATTGGACAGTAAAGAAAAGAAGGAAGAACTAGAGCGTAACTTTGCACAGGAGTGGGTGGTAAAAGAGTCAAATATATTCCTGTTCAAACTTCTGCAGCATTTATCTGTGACAGATGGTGTGAACATAAATAAGAGGTCCTACTCTGCCCCCTGTAGACCTGTCACTCATCGCATGCTTCATATTAAATTGCCAAAGCAATAAAGAATCTGTTGCTGTTCCTCTGACTTCATATTTCACTGTGTGTAGTATTTTATATTGCTGGTGATCGTCTACCTGGCAACCAGATCAAAGTACAGTCTCCTGTTTATATGTAACATATAAAGTAAAAGACACTAAGAACAAGTTAGAAAGCTAAATACTGCAACACAAATATAATACAAACAAATATAGTGTGGGTGGTCATCAATCACTGGTTTTACAATTTAGTATAGCAGGTTGGAATCTTATTTTAATTATTTTTGTGCAGTAATTACATCTGTAGGCTACACTGCTAACGCTGAAGAGAAATGATTTATTGTATTAGTTGGTGTTTTAGAGGCTTCCCCATCCTGAGAACAAGCAAAGTAAAGTGTTTTCCTGAATATTTGGAAGTCTTGTTGTAAAAACCGTGAATGCTGATGTGCATGTGCTGGAGTCTAATAGGCAGAGGGTAGGCACAGCAGTACTGTAGATAAGGCAGAGCAGGCGCATTGGAGTATTTGTTTGCTTGATGGACTGACCTTACCCAGTGTGAAGCCGCTCGCTGACTAAGTACACACACAAAAGGTAAGCCATTCCTTTTGAATTAAACTTTTCCTGGTGAGATTTGATTTTTAATTCAGAGGGAACCATAATTTTTTTGTTCTATCAAGCACAGGGCAGATGTAGCACTTAAAAGCTGTAGCGAAAATGTCTTCCATGTCTTGTTCATCATCTATATATCTCAAAAGGAAGAAGTTAATTAGTAGCATTTTATAAGTGTTTAAGGTTAAACGGGAAGGATAACATTTTTGACTGGAGTTATCAATATGTTTATTTTCTGTATGTGATCATTTTATGAATTTATTTTGTGGTTTATTTTAATTTCCAGCACATCATGATGCCTCAGCAGGTGCACAGACTGTTCTGTAAATCTCAACTCAGTGTATTCAGTGCTTTGATCCTCCATCATGCTGTTGCCTTCGTTCTCCTAACGCACCTTCAAGGAGGTAACATATACATTAATATGATGATTAAGGTCAATACTGTAGAATTAAATTGTGGATTTGCTTCTACCCCCCTTGTGTATGTACTAAATATGGTGGTCTTTTAATGAAATGCAGCCCAATACAAAATTACCACTGACTATGACCTCAGTATTAAATATACAGTTCATTTAACATCTCTGATAGTGTCAGGGAGATGTAAAGTTTTTGTAAAGGAGGGTAACAACTCCTGTTATAATTTATAATGCAATACATAAACAGAGCAGATGATCATATCTGAGGCCATTTGGATTTTAATTGATACCAATTCTGACCTTTTAATTTAAATATTGTCATTGACACTATAATTGGCAATGTATGCAGGCACCAAAATCCTTATTATTGCTTATGGTCAAAACAAAATGGTGAATGTAAGTGCTGTTATATTTATCAGTACCAGCACTGCTTTGTGACTCTGTAGGGATGATACTTTGGAACTTTCTTACAATGATTTACAACATTAAACACATAGTGCTGTGCTCAGTACTGCGCTCCATGCACTCTGTGTAACAACTGTTGCACAATATTGCCATTATATTGGCACACAAAGACATTTTTCCAAACTTAAACTCAGACACAATCGCATCTGTTGCAGTACAGCCACACTGGAGGGCACCATATTATCACTTAAGCTCAGTGGTGAAAATGAAAGTGAAAATGTTTCTTGTGTGTTTGACTGATATGGCCTGTTTGACTTTGGCAGGTCAGTTAGATAAGATAACCCTAGAATGAATGGATTATGGTGTACAAGTTTATCATTGACTTTTCCAGTGTGGAGTGGAGAGCTGTTGGTCCTGTCCACCACTTTGACCTAATCTAAAATACTTCAGCCACTATGGGATGGGTAACCATGACATTTGTTTAGATATCCAAGCTTCCCAAAGGATGATTCTTAATGACTTTGGCGATATTCTAACTCAGGTGTCAGCAGCCTTAATGATCAAAAGAGCCATTTTTGACCCAAATAATAAAAATAAATCTGTCTAGAGCAGCAAAACATATTTGAGGCAGTTAATGTAGGTAACACAGCTTATCAAGTCTAAAATAGCTTATCCGCATTACTAACTGGTCTCTTTTACACATGATGGCTCCATTGCAGTGGACCAGTTGTGATATTTTTGAAACTTTAAATTTGCAGAGTTGGTAGTGAACGCAAACAAATCTGTCTGCACACTTTTGAATTCTAAAGATGATGTATGATGCACATTTTATTACAAATTAGATTATGAAATGTCTAAACATATTTTTTGAGGCGCCGTATAGATGCATAATTCCTTCAGACTTACAACAACCTTAAATGAAAAATAAAATGTAAAAACAAATGCTGTTATTTATTTCTATGTGAGGTTTTTTTTTTTGTCCAAGCCACCAGGCACCCCTAAAGAAGGGGCACCATCATTACATCAAAATTTGAATTTGTCCAATACTTTGTTTTGTGACCAAATGCCTGCAAGATGCAGATTAGCAGATGTTAGCATGCTTACACTGTGACATGGTAAACATTATATCTGCTTAGCATCACCAACATGTTAGCTTAGTTAGTCATCTGTTACGACTGTAGGAATTTTAACAAACAGATGTTTCTTCCTCAGGTCAGTCGCAGGCCATTGGTCAACTTCAGCCAATAGTGGCAATCGTCGGTAATGACATCACTTTGCCATGCCATGTGAAAGCTGCCACGGATGTTGTTAACGAGATGCTGGAGTGGTCAAGACCTGACCTGACCCCAAGATTTGTCCATGTGAGGCGGTCTGGTGAAGACCGTTTGCGTGATCAAAATCCAGCCTACAAGGGAAGAACATCAGTGTCCTCTGAAGGACTGAAATATGGAGATGTTTCACTGATGCTTTCCCACGTCAAAATCTCTGATGAGGGACAGTACAGGTGCTTCGTTCCAAGTTTAAACAGAGAGTCCCATCTTCAGCTTGTTGCTGGTAAGTGAACATACATGTTGATTGAGAACCTTTTTATCACCCAGTTGTCAAATACCACTGCTTGGTCAGCGATTTCCATGTTAGACATAGACGAGAAAAGCCTGACAGTTTGAAATGCCACTGGAAAACAAGAAACTTAAAGGGATAGTGCACCCAAAAAGAAAATTCAGCCATTATCTACTCACTCTTATGCCGAGGGAGGCTCTGGTGAAGTTTTAGAGTCCTCACATCCCTTGAGGAGATCGGTGGGGGGAGCAGCTAGCACACCTAATGGCTGATGGCGCCCCAGACTAACATCCAAGAACACAAAATTGAAACCACAAAATATCTCCAGTATTCTCATCCGTAGTGATGTAAGTGTCCTGCAGCCCTGACATAAAAAGTTGTTTCAAAAAACGTCATTTGAACTAACCTGTAGCTCTGACTGCTTCTCTGTGCTCCGCGCTCATGTTTGCGTGCTTGTGCGAGACCAGCGAAAGCACAAGCTTTGCTTACCCGTATTTACATCATGTGACACGTGCACCGCAGTAGAGCTTAGATTGGGCCTAAAAAATCCGGCCCGACGCTACACCGAGCCCATGCACGTCGTGTCCGAGCCCAGCCCTGCCCGACATATTAACTGTAATTATGAGCCAGAGCCCTATTAACACCCGACTTTTTTTTTTTTTTTTTTTTTTAATCCGTGCCGTGGTGGGCTGTTTAAATTCGGCGGCGGAGCTGTTCAGGGTCCTGACTCTCCCGCATCTCTGCAGCAACCTCTATGCTGTTGTCAGTGTACTCTAACTATTGAACAACACACAGGAATTGCCCATGTTTAGAGTTAATAAATAATAGAACAAGTACGAGGCATGAACCTGCCATCGGGCGTGTTCGTTTATTCAGAAAAGATCACAAAAACAACACAAACAAGAACAAAGCAACATTAATGACAACTAGGGCTTTTCGGCCCGGCCCGGCCCGGCCCGCGGATATTGGTGTGAAATGTTGGCCCGGACCCGGCCCGCAATCGGGTCGGGTTCGGGCCAGGCTCGGGTACGGGCCGAGAATCTAAACTCTACACCGCAGGGAGAGACAACAGTAACCACATATCCGAGACCAACGCCAGTCTCCGCTTGAACTACGGTAGAAATGAATGACTTACTCCTCTGAAAGCCTGCCATCTGGTCCTGCGGGCCTCTGCCTTTTCTTCCAGTTGATCTTGGGGAAGTAAAAAAATTGTCTCCAGAACACCACGGATCAGCAGTGTTGGAAACTCAGGGTGATTGATGATGCACAGTCTCTGAAGAGCAGCAGTCTCGTCAGTACTGATGTCCAGATTCTCAAGTGCAGGCATCACCAATTCCCAGTCTGAGCAGCAAAGACTCCTCATCTGTTGGCATTGCTTTGCATTTGAAACAACTACACCACCAGGTTTCCAGTGCTCGACTCCGGTATTCTGCAGCTGGCTGAGGGTTAGGCGCATGAGCTGCGGTGGCTGCTTCGTCCAGTAGCCTGAGTTCGTCCGTATACTCTGGCTCAAACAAATACGGCTCAACAAAGAAATGCTGTTCCTCCTCAATTTGAAAGTCTTCAGACATGTTGGGCTGTCCTTTGCTAAAAGACCGTAGTGAAAATGATCTTTTAGCTACTGTGGTTACTGTTGTCTCCCCCTGCAGTACACGTGTCAAGTGATGTAAACACAGGTAAGCAAAGCTCATGGTTTCGCTGGTCTTGCGCAAGCGTGCGCACGGAGCACAGAGAAGCAGTCAGAGCTACAGACTACAGTGAGGCTAAAAACAGAGTTCATATGACATTTTTCGAAACAACTTCTTATGTTGGGGCTTCAGGACACTTAGATCACTACAGATGAGCATGTTGGAGATATTTTGCTGGTTTCAATTTTGTGTTCTTGGATGTTAGTCTGCTAGCGGCTAGCATGATGGTATGCTAGCCGCTCCCCCCGCCGATCTCCGCAAGGGATGTTGGGTGCACTATCCCTTTAAGGTGCTAGAAATGCCTTCAGGTACCCTTCAGCATCTACTGTTGACATTGCAGGATGGGACGTCATATGTAGGTGTCAAAATTCCACTTAACAAGTGGCAATATGTGACGAGCTGGGAGTGAAAATATGTTGTCCAAGGAGGGTTTCTCATTTGCAATACAGTTTTACAGTCATAATCACTACAAAATGACCATCATGAACGCGTGCTAATTATTTTCTGGTTTTTCTCTTTCTCAGTATCAGATTCTGTCGTGGAGATAATCAAAGTCAGCAAAGGAGAGTTACAGTGTGAGTCTGCAGGCTGGTATCCCGAGCCTGAGGTGTTGTGGCTGGACGGTGAGGGAAAGCTCCTCTCTGCTGGACCTACAGAGACAGTCAGAGGTCCTGATGACCTCTATACTGTCAGCAGCAGACTGACTGTGGAGAAGAGACACAGCAACAGCTTCACCTGTAGAGTCCAACAGAGGAACATCAACCAGACCAGAGAGACACACGTCCAGGTTCCAGGTGGATAAGAGTTATTTATTTATCATATGCTCACTGTTTTTTGTTTCAAACAACTGATGTGCAGTTTAAATCAATTTCTTGCTGTTATTTTTCTCTCTCAGATGATGTCTTCATGGACTCATCTCATTTATCTGCTTCTACCATCATTGGATTGGTTGTTGGCATCATGTTTATTCTTGCAGTTCTCCTCGTTGTGTGGAGATACGTGAGACAGAACACAATCAGTAAGTCAGTAATCTGCTATTGTAACTCTGACATAGTTATACTGACATACTGAGGAGTGTTTACACCAATTTTTTACATGACATTTTATATTTTTGTACACTGTTTAAAATTTAAATCTATATTTTATTTACTTAGTTAACTCTTCTATATAAGTAGTTATTATTTTAGCCATTTTAAGGCAGAATATATTTTAGCTTCTCTCTTATATTCTGTGCAATATGTTAACTATATATATGTTTTTTTACATCTTTACAGCAACATGCACATTTATTTTTACTGTTTATTGTTTCTGCACACAGAGAGTGGGAAGTATCCTGTGGATGAAGAAGCTCAGAGAGTGGATACAGGATCAGCCTCAGAGCAGGAGAGTCTGATAAAGGGAGAAACAGACAGAGAGAAGCTCACAACAGAGAACGGGACAAAACAGAATCAGAACAAGATGGAAAAAGAAAAAACAGGACTTTCAAGTCAGGTGGAAGAGGAAACACACCAAAAGAAGACAGAGGCAACAAAGCCTGTAAATACTGAAACACCAGCTCAGGGTCTGCTGGATGGAGATGGAAAAGAACAGATCATGGCAGGAGGGCAGGTGAGGAATGATTCTAACGAGGAAAAAAATGAAGAGCAAACACAAACTACAAATAATAATTCACCAGATCAGACTGATGAAGAAACACAACACAATGATCCCCCAGCAGGACAAGGGACAAATAATGATTCAGAGAAGAGAGAGGAGCCCAAGAGAGAAGAGGAAGAGAGGTGCAGAGGAGAGAGCAGTAACGGAGGAGATGAAGCGGAGAACACAACAACTACAAAAGAAAACACAGCATCTCTGTCTCAGGGGAATGGACAAACAAATCGGCTCCCAGAAGCTCCTGCACGTAGTGATTTGAACAAAATAGATGCAGGCAAAGAAACAAACTCTACAAATAACGAAACAGGAAGTGAGTGTTCAGCTGATAAAGACCCAAAGCAAAGTCATCCTACAGCAGTAGCAGAAACCAATCATGATTTGAAGGACACTAAAGAAAATGTCATTCCAGGTCCAGCAAAGAGTGACACCCGCCAAGAACAACCAGACGAAAATGGGGACAAGAAAACTCAAGAAGAGGGTACAAACTCACTAGATGCTGAAAAACAAGTCAAGAGTCAGACGGATGGAGATGGACGTCAGGAGGTCAAGGCAAGAGAAGAAAGAAATAGTGATACAGACAAGCAAGAAAACAGAGACCAAACTGCAAATAACAATCCAGCAGGTCAGATTCCAGTCGATGAAACAACACAACACAATGATCCCCCAGCAGGAGGAGGGAAAAAGAATGAGGCGGAGACTGAGAAAAAAATTGTAACTGAGGAAAAAAACACTCAATGTCAAGCAGAGGAACAGAGACACCAAGTACAGAACAGTAATGAAAGAGATGAAGTGAAGGACACAACAAAACTCACAAAAAACAAAACAGATGGTGAAGGTCTAACTGATGAAGAACCAAAGCAAAGTCATTTGACAGCAACTGATGAAGCAACAGCAGCAGGAGGAGGGACAGAGAATGATTCAGAGAAGACAGAAGACACTGAGGACAATCCAACAGAGGGAGAACAACCGAGTGGACAGAATCATAACAGGGGAGAAGGAGGGGAGGACACAATACATACAAAAGTGAACACTGATGGACAAACAGATCAGCCCTCAGAAGCAGGGGTACGGAGTAATTTGAACCAGAAAAATGGAGGCAAGGACACAAAATCTACAAACAGCAAAACAGCTGATCAGGCTCCAACTGAGGGAAAACCAAAAAAAGATAAACCACAGGAAGCAGGAG
This sequence comes from Epinephelus awoara, assembly GCA_035609425.1. NCBI lineage: Eukaryota > Metazoa > Chordata > Actinopteri > Perciformes > Serranidae > Epinephelus > Epinephelus awoara. Next base: position 29,154,453 of record CM069315.1, on the reverse strand, counting down.
GGAGAAAACCTGAGGAAGAGACTGACATGATGATTAAAGAAACAAAATCTCCCTGTCCACCAAAGAGAGAAACGCATACCCAGCAGCAAACTGAAGTTCAGCCAGAGAACAATCCCAACAGCAGAGATAGAGAGAAGGATACGCCAGCCATAGAAGAAGACTCAAGCACTCCATCAGTTAAAGGATGAAATAAGAAAACCAGACCAGCCACCAGCAGGAGATGTGCAGAGTGATGTGAGGAAGATACAAGAAGAGAATAAGACACCCCTGTCAAATGGAGCAAGAAACATGAAAAACAGCTCATTAATGGACAGCCAGTACTGGACAGCCAGCACAGCAGGCGATTGGTGAAAGAAAGGAAGAAACAACAAGTTTATGAGCAAAAAAAAAATCATAAAGAACAGATGGACCAACTTAAACTGCAGCTGTAGGAGGTCAGGAGTCAGTGAGAGGACAATAAGAAGACACTTAAGTTAGAGAAGGTGGATGAAGACAAGATGGACCTAAAAACACAGGAGGTACAGCAACAGATACATCCTGCATTTTATCTGACCTAGGCAATAATGAAATTAGGTCAATGACCTCAGCTGAGGATCATCTGAAGTTGACCTCTCCCTAATAGACACTTGTCTATCAACTTTACCTTTAAAAAAAAAGCATGTAAAAATGTTAAATCAGTTAATTTTTCCCCCAAATTTTTTAATGTTTGATGTTTTATGGTGTATTTTTTCCTTTTCTGTCACACTAACATTTCTGAACTGTTCTTTAAGATGTTTTTTATTATTATTTTCTATTAATCTATCATTCTTATCTGCCATTATGTGCCAGTAAATCCGTATCTGTACAATATACCCTTCATGAAATAAACCCAAAGGTCCCTGTCTGCCCTGCAGTCTTTTCTTGGATATTAAAACCAGCTAATATTCAACATGCTATAAATGTTGATACCAATTACTCCATCAACATTTAACACTGATAATAGTGAGTGACTTGACAGTAATCTTCAATATAATGTGTTAATAAAAAGTTAATGTACTAAATACTGACTACTGTCATTATAACCATGTTTTCATGACAGCAATATGTGAAGGGAGTTAGGGTACGAAAGCTGAGCAGTAGCATTTGCCACTGGCATTTTTAATCAGACATCAAATTGGAAATCAATTCTCTATAGTTTAGTTCACAAGAAACTGATGACTAGCAGTCAGTTATTAAGGGTATTGGGAAAGTATGTTTAACATGCTACATACAAACATCGATTGTAAATAGTATTTGTGTAGTTGGGGCATAGCTGCAAGGGAACGATGGGTGGGAGTGGCTTGTGGGAGCAGTGCCAAGGTTTTAATTGGTGTAGGTCTTACCCGTTGGCTAATTACATTCTCTCTTCATATGCAGTAGCATGCTGGACCAAAGGTAGGCACAGACATGCTGGAGCTTGAGGAGAATGGGAAAGGTGTACTTTGAGTTTGTGTTATTAACTGGACTATAGACCCTGCGGGAATCACCCAGCAAGGTGACAGAGGAGCAAAGAGTTAGAACAATGTTTGTGTTGTGAAAGCAAATTTGTGAGCAAAGAAAATCTAAGTTGATAGAAAAGTGTGCCACTGTTTGTGCTGAGTAGAACCCGTAGTAATACTGACCCCTGCTACAGTGGTTTATATTATTATACCCAGCGCTGACCCGATCTCTTTTGCTGGTGGGTAATTTCCTTGGAACCAACATGCCAGTGCTCTACGTGGATTAGAATTAAAACTATTACCTTTGTGCTTTGCACTCATCTCTTCCTCTCAGAGTAAAAACTCAACTCAAATCTGAACACACAGAAATGATACACTACTGAAATCATTGTGACTACAGTGCACAAATAGGGATTGCTACTAACCAATGCAGCATGACTTTTCATGGTCCTAATTCACACCAAAAAAAGATTATGGATGGCATTAAAGGCATTGATTGAAATAACTAAAGAGCTTGGTTACTGGTAAAAAAAATGTGGATCTAAATACAAAGGTTAGGGTTAATTAAGTTGAAAAAATTTGATGGTATCCACCACTAAACCTCTGATGGTTAAAAATGTGTCCTGAAGGAAAAACTATGCCAAAAAAGCAGATGACCTAGGACTGACCCTTGTGGAACACCAAATACCACAGAGAGGAGTTTGTTGTCTCAGGTGTTACTTTTCTTTCTTTTTATTGACTTGCTTGATTGATATTAAACCTAAATTTGACCTTTACCTTTACAAATTTTACCTCCACAAGAGTCAATTCATAGAAGAAAGACAACAAAACACTGACCCCAGTAATTCTAGTAGACAGTTTAAAATGTCACATCCCCTATAGGTCACTTACAAGAAAAAGACATTCTAAAGAAGCATCATTCGTGGAAAATACTAATCACTCTATAGGATCCAAATATAAATGTTGTATGTTTCAACTAATACATACTTACATTAGTTGTATGTCTCAACTAATCTCTGTATGTATTGCAGTATGAACACTCACATAGACTGTTCACAAGATTTATTCTAAATTTAGCTCATCTGACTGTGTGTGTCATAGTACCAACAATCAACTGTACACACAGACATCCCCAAACCCAATCTTTCAAGGTCATTATTCTGTTGCAACTAGCAGTAAGACAGAACTCTGAGGCAATCTTCACATTTTGTTATTCTCTACACTTTCCATCACACAACAACTCCACTAGGAGCAAAACAGCCCCATAGCATTATTATCACCATGCTTTATGGTAGGAAGCCAACAGAATTTCCCTCCCTCACATACCTATGACCTTTTTGTTTAGCCTCAGATCACCTTTGCCTCTGTTTGTAACATTAAAGGTCAAACCTACTCTTATATTAGCACCAGAATACACTACACAGGAAGAGGAAGTTCTAACTTACATCGTAAGTCTACGTGCTTCTCAGTCAGCAGCAAGGCAACATGGAGGTCACAGCTCTCTGCTTCAGACTGTGTAAGTACTGAGTCTCACTCTGTTTTCTGTAATTTTTCAAAAAGTAGTTGGAAATTAGAAACTCAATCTACCAGCAGTAATAACAACTCTAACAGAAGTATTTTTTGCTGTCTTCCTTTTCCTCATCAGCAACAAATGTGTTGATGCTGCTGGTGGTGCAACTTCATGCAAGTAATGCTCGGAAACATGTTTTTTTTTTTTCTTGATCTTTCCTACAAAATCAAATTCAGAGAGATTTCTTTGAGATTTGCTATCTAGCCTTGTTGTAGCTTCATTAAAAATATTAATTTCAGAGCAACAGCCCACTAACAAATATAATTTCAAAATACAAACACCTTTCAAAATCTTTTCTTCTGGTTTCTGTCTCAGATGCAGCTTTTTCTCGCATTGTTCCATCCAGACTGCAGCTCTTTGAATATGAGTCTGTCTCCTTTAATTGTGAGAGTTTTAATGGCTCAGCTGGATGGGAAGTTGTAAGAAAGGTGAAGGGAGAATTTACCACATGTGCTGCCAAGTGGAGGAAGTACTCAGGATCCCTCTGTGCCATTAGAAATGCCTATCCATCAGATAGTGGAGAGTACTGGTGTGAGACCAAAGAAGGAGGGAGAAGCAACAGTGTCAACATCACTGTCACTGGTATGTTTAAGCCTCTGTAAAACATCTAAATCTATCAGATTATCTTTCAATAAATCTTACCAGAGAGATAAGGATTATATTGATCCTCACACAGTATTCTTTCAGTATAAGATAGCATACCTTTGTTGTTCAGCCGGTTCAGTGATCCTGGAGAGTCCTGTCCTTCCTGTGATGGAGGGAGACGCTGTCACTCTGCACTGCAGGACCAAAGAAGCTTCCTCCAATCTCACAGCTGACTTCTACAAAGATGGCGTCCTCATCAGGAGCAGCTCTACAGGAGAGATGACCATCCACAGTGTCTCCAAGTCTGATGAAGGACTCTACAAGTGTAATGTCTTTGATGTTGGAGAATCACCAGTCAGCTGGATGGCTGTCAGAGGTGAGACATACATATGTTTATTTATTTTCTCCCCACAGCGTGACATCTGCTCAGATGGAATATGATGTTGTATGTCTTGCTTGTCTCTTTATCTATTTTTGAAAAAATAACCTTGATATGAGCGCAGACCTTAAATAGAAATGTAGCCAGTCTTAAACAATGGCACATACTCATAAGACACCCTACAGTTTCCTACGTAAAATCTGTTTTTTTGGTTTTGCAATTACAAACCTCTGGATGATGTAATTTACTTTTATTGGTTACAGAATATTTGGGGGCACAAGTAATTTGTCTTTTGCACAATCCATCAGGGACACATTGACAAACATTGCATATGTTTTAATAGTTTTATGGCACATACTCTTTGTTGTTTTTGCAGAACTTCACAGAGAGCCTCGTCCCTCCTCAGATGACTCCTGTCACAATTGCCCCTTCTCAAGGATGGTGTTCACCATTGTGGTGGTGGCTCTGTTGCTTCTGCTGCTGGGACTACTTCACTGTTGGAACCCCGCAAGCACATACAAATAATACACACAAACCTAAATGTAAACTTGGGAACACTTTACAGTTGATCTCATGGAGAATTAAAGCTTTCTTTTTTTTCTAATTTTATGTTATTTATTTCTCCAACCCTCTGCCCATGGAGGGTTCCTTTTTGGTCACATTGTCAGAGCTACAGTAGTGGGGAATCACTTATTTTATATTTTAATATAAGTTTAATCTTTATACTTTTATACTGTGTTTTTATACTGTGTAACTTCTACTGCTGTTGAAATGGGATATAACATGTAAGAACTTGTTTATTCTTTCAGCCACTGTTTCAACAGCAGAAAAGGTTACAGTTAAAACCACAGAGGTACTGACTGACGCATGAACTATTTTCAAAAAGGTGATCCGTAAGTACAGCATACATTTTATTTAGACACAACTTGCACTGGTGAATTTGAGCTTGTCAGACACAAACCACAAGAGTAAGTAACAGGTAAAAAATGTGTGTCATGAAGCTCAAGTATCAAGTAAACAAAAAAAAAAGCTAATACAGTTTGACAGAGAGACTCACAGCGTACCTTTTGTATCAGGAATCTACAGGCAATTTAAGAGTAGTTTACTTATTTAGCAAAACTGGGTTTTAACAATGGACAGTAAAAAAGGATCAGGGATTAAAATAAATGAACTACAGGTATTGCCTTTTAATTCTACATTGTTCTCCATTGGCAAAGCATGCATGACTCGCAGTGTAATTTGACCAGTTTGAGATTTAATTGTGTTTTGCTGGTAACAGCTAAGGTAACCTGAGCTAGGCTCAAGCAGAGATGAGAAATGCACTGCAGAGGTCTTGGAACTGTGATGAGAGAAACTATGTCATCTGGTTCATTACCCATCCCCTATTATTCTTTTCAAAATTTGTTGCAATAAGAGTACTTTTTCTGAAGACATATTCATATTTACTGTTTCACAAGAGCAGCTTTTATATTTTTGAAAACATTACAATAGTTTTTTGGTAAAGAAAGAGAAAGTATGTCTGACTTCGGTAGTGACATGTTGCTCTCTGTCATCTAATCATTAAAGATTTATTATGTTAAGTTTCCATTACCTGGTTGATTTGAGTTATTTAAGAGCAAGCCACTCTGTCATGTACTATTGTTACGCCCCAGTCTAGGAGTGTTAGAGTGCAACATAAAAAATGAAACAGTATGTATGAAAAACAGTGAGTGATTTGCTGCTAGTACACTAGATCTGAGAGCTGATTACAGAAAAATGGTTTTCTGTTAAACACAGGCGATACAAGAAACTCAGGCACAGTATGAAACAAGGACTTCAGTGTAAACCACAGCCAAAATAACAAAGAAAACCCACCTGTCTTTCCCCAGAGTGCTGCCGAGGCCCTACAATCAAAAGAAGCAAACAGAAATACTTTTATAATGCCAAAGGACACTGACCAAGTGTCAGTATTTGACCAGTTGGGATTGAGACAGGAATGATCACACACTCTCTGAAAGCATCAAATTTGCTAATGGTTACATTCATTTTGCATCTATTCAGTCATGAGATAAAGTACGGACCACATTAGAATAAAAGTGCATTTTATTTAAAAGGTGCTTTTCAAATACAGACCAAGATATATGAATTGGGCAAACATTTAGTTGCTAGGATAAATCAAGTGGTAGGGGGTGTACTCTTGGCAAAGGTCAGAGTGATAGGTGGGGGCTAGTTTGTGGAAGGCTTTGAAGGTGAGCAAAAGGTTTTTGTAGTCAATCCGGTACTGGACCTTGGAACTGGAAGTCAGTGTATATGGATGATAATGGGAGTGTAGTATTTGCATGATTTGGTGCATGTAATGATATTGGCAGCTGAGTTTTGAATGATTTGAAGCCTGTTAATGAGTCTGATGGGGAGGCAGGAGAAAACTGTATTACAATCAATGCAAGATGTAACACATGCGTGGATCAAGACTTCAGTGCTGGACTGGAACAGTGATGGGCGGAGTATGGAAATGTTGCAGAGGTGGAAGAAAGCAGTCATGTTTTATTTATGTGGGGTGGGGTGGTAAATTAATGAATATATGTTTACATTTGTGTGGAAAAGAATCCAAACAAGCCTCACAGAGATTAAGGGCCTGTGTCCACATAGCATTATTTCTCCAGCAGAAAAGTGGTGACAGGGTGCTGCATCCCAGCACTTCACAAAAAATGCTCCCAGCGCTTTCTTGTAATGAATGTTTCTATGACAACAATATGTTGACACTGATGTTAGCTAGGTAGCTGATGCAACACAACATTAACAGAGGGTTGACTACACAGTCACAGTCAAGCCTACAAAGTCAACTGTAATGAAAGCACAACAATCATCAGCAACATCCAGTGTCCATTTGGCTGATCTGCTCTCAAAAGATGAGCTTTTCTGTCTTTGCTGTGACAGTAGCCCTGCGAATGGAGCAGCAATGACATCACAGCAACAAAGTGCTATATCATGAGAAACTGGACTTGCTTGAGTTTTTTGAAGATGTTTCACCTCTTAAGTTAAGTTACTTTAGCTCTGAAGAAGCCTCTTGAATGAGAGGTGAAAGGTCTTTAAGAAACTCAAGGAAGTTGACTGTTGCTTGTGATATAAGTCACTGAAAGAATAAACAAGTCCTTACATGTTATAGCACACTTCAGCAGCAGTAGAAGGTACACAGTAGAAAACATAAAACTTAGAATTACCACATAGCAGAAGGTGGGTATCTAAATACATGTAAATGCAAATAGGGTGTAAATATCTAAAGAAAATGCAAATCCAAATTTTGCAAGGTTAACATAACAAGCAACTGAAGCCAATATAATATAACCAGCAACAGTCCAGCAGCCTGAAGACAGGTGAGAAGGTGAGTATTCAGCAAGTTCAGTTAATTTCAGCCCATTGCAACCTGCCATCGCTAAGAGATGTTGAATAGCCTTATGGCCTGGGGGACAAAAGACTACATGTATGCACATGCACATTATAGTCTACATTAAACCACCCAGGGAGAAAATAACAATCTATGTTAGAGTACAAATGTAATATAAGCTATTGTTTAGTTTGAAAATGAGTTCACTGTTCCTTCCCCCTGAACCCCTGACCTTATTATTGAAACCAAATTAATGTGTGCGTGTGGCTTCAAGCTCATGCTGGTTGTTCAGGGTCAAACTGATGTAACTGCATCATGTTGGTGGTTGACCACAGTGAGTATATACGCTGCAACAGCTCTTTTTTTTCCCCTTTATATATCGTATCTTGAGCATGTGACTAAAGCAGAGCGAACAATGTGGCTTAACTGTTCCACTCTAATAAAAATAGAGGCTGATGCTTTAACTCTCTTTACAACTGTCAGTGTGACTAGATCATCCTGTCAAACTTGCACTATTTGAAAGGTTAGACTAAGAAATGCACCTTAACTGACAATCCAGTTACACTCCGAAGTCAAATACTAGCATTTGACCAAATGTTGATGTGTGACAAGGTTGTGAGAATGTGTTAGTATCGCTTTTGACTATTTTAACATTTTGAAATATGAAAGGACTGATGTAGCTGTAGAGTAATACTGAATAACCTATAATACAATCAAATGACAGTATTTGTGATTTGTTTCTTCTTCCTTTGCACACAGAGTCTTCCTCAGTCAGGCATCTCTGCTCTTGACCTATAAGACAGAAAACAAAAAAGATAAATGTGTGGTGTTAGACAAAAATAATGACCTGATGAAAGTCATGACCTGCATTTAGAAATGAACCCTTATATACATTATATTCTGTGTACTTGACTGACTTGTGGCCACTTGGTTTCACATTTAGAGGAAGACACATGCCATGCAGCTTCAGTGTGAGGAGTTCAAGATCACTTATGAAAAGTAATTATGCAAATTAAAGGCTCACACACATCCAACCAACATCAAAGAACTGGAGGAGACAAAGACTGTTGTGTTGCCTCATGTTGCCCGTGTCTCAACCAAAAAGACGACAGCCTACAGTCATTAGCACATACATTCTGCACCTACATGAGATGAAGAAAGCTCTCCATAGCAACAGGTGGCTACAGTCTGTATTCAGCATTCATAAAGAGAAACACAAACTGTTGAAAGAAAAATGATATTTACTGTGTGCCAACAAACAATAACACAAACTGTTATGTGCTCAAGTGAAGTGTTTAAAGCATGCATAAGAAAAAAAAAAATTACGTGATTTTTGTTTCAAACTTCTAACACCTATTTGACCTCAGTCCTGTGTTTGCCTTCTGTACTTGGGTTTCTTGTCACATCAGCTGAGTTGAAATGCCAATCAGAATGATTTCACTCACCGACGGGCTGTGACACTGATTTAACATGCTCAATATTGACCGAAACATTGCTGACAAGGGCCGACTAGTGCCAGCGGTGTGGGAAACAGGGCAACAACTATAGGGCAACAGATAATCACTAACGGACTGACATTGACTGATGGCTGTTAGCTGGTTGACCTGGTTTGTCAGGGCCTTAAGAGGAAGTAGTAGCTGTACGTCTTACCTTCTGGACAGTCGTATCGATAGGTTTCTGCTCTGTTGTACTTGAGTCTTTGGCTGCTGTGGGACTCAGGCTCACTGTGGAGCTGGATAATCCTGATTCTGCTTTACAAACAGGGGAAGACACACGATCATCTAAACAACAATTTTAATGAACCTAAACACTGTAATTACTAATTACACACTAATTGTCTGGCTAATCCCTTGTTTCTGCAAAAATCATCCTGATCTTTCATCTGGACAAACACCTTCAAGTCAAACTTTCCATGTGCAGCTCCACCACCTCCTTCTTTCACAGAATCAAGCGTAGCGTTAGTTCTGGCAGGCCACGACGTCAGGCTCTAATTAGCCGTTAATGGCAAGCAAGCAATCCTCAATCAGCTGATGGCTCAGCTGACGGCCCCTTTGCTCCTATTGGAAAATTGCATTCAGAGCGCGCTATTTAAACAGCTCCAGCCTGCCCCCTTTTGCTGCTTCCTCTGCTGGTAATCGCAACCCACCTCCACCCCAGCTCCTCCTGTCATGCCGTTTTCTCTGCTCTATCTGGGTCTTTTGCTGCTGCGCTCCCTGCTATAGCCGTTCATGATGGCTCATGAAGGGCAGGAAGGTGTGCTCTTCCTGCCTCAGGCTTTCCATGCAAGCGCGTGGAAGAGCAGGGGGTCCCAGATCCTCCTGCTATGCGGGTTCGAACTCTATTGTATTCATTTGCTTGCTCTGCTCTGTCTGGGTTTTCTTTTGCTGCTGCACCCCCTGCTCCAGCCGTTCATGATGGCTCATGAAGGGCAGGAAGGTGTGCTCTTCCTGCCTCAGGCTTTCTACGCAAGCGCGTGGAAAAGCAGGGGGTCCCAGAACAGAACCATACCGCCAAATGTAATATAACTTGTGCAAGTAAATAAAGATTATTTTGACAAAGTGGTCCTGACTGAAATAGTATAAAAGAATATTTTTCTTTTTTCCTTTCCCAACATCTTGATTTTTTTCCCACAGTGCTATGTGCATCGTTTTTAAATCTTCCATGTATTTATTTATTCATTTATGTTTTACAATTATTGCAAATACTTAGAATTTACTATGATGTATATGATCATTAGTGGGGTAAGTGACAGCAGAGGTCTCTCTGTTGGGGTCAAAATAACGATAAATCACTGTTAAAGTCTACATGGTGATCTTAAACTAGATCGAGATATACTGTTGAAGTGTTTGTTGCTGTGAAGATATTTTGGAAGCATCAATAAGTATATGAGCATATTAGAAAATGCACAGAATTGTCCAAATACATTTTAATAATATACGCACCCTGTTGGAGAGCTTTTGGAGTCTGACTTATAGTCAAAGTAGAATAAACCGATTGAAATGAAGACTCATCCTTATCTGATGGGAACAAATATCAGTTAGTAACAGACATTCCGACAGATGACCTTAAAAGAGCACGTTATAAATACTTATACTGACAGACTGAAGGCTCATTGCCACTCACATTTTTCAGCCCGTGGTTTTCTGCTGTGGTTTGATCCGAGGCTCAAATTATCAGCAGCATCTGCAGTGTGTAAAACAAAACACCATGTGTGACACACTGAGAGGACGCAAAAATAATTCACACATCAGTCTTGTGGTTCAGCACGTCTCAACCAACACGTCAACTGCCACTTTCAATATGAGGGACAGCAACAAACAGACGCTTTTATTGTTACTCTATTTTCTCTCTGTATGTAAAGTGAATCGAACCTTTGTCTTCTCTTGGTTTTGTGAAAACGACTGTATACGTCACATCGTCTTCATCATCTGAAGCACTGTCCCTACAGGCTGAAACATAGAACACATTAAGTGTGATATTTTATCTCAATCCTTTAGTCACTTAGTTAAAAGAAAAGACAAAGAAAAAACATTAAAAAAAATTGCACGAAGCAATAAAATCTGATGCATATTGAAAATATAATAAAACACTACAAGGACAAGCTTGCACTCACGTGTTTGGTTGTCCTTGACTGCGTGTGATGCTGCTATTCTTTTCTTTGAGGAAACTGATGGGAAAAAAAGCAAAACTAGAGATACGGAAAAGAACAATTTAAAATGTCCTCGTTCAAAAACAGTGGATAATATTCATTAGCAACTCTGATGACTGTTTCCTTAGCACCATAGCCAATCAGACAACACAACATATAACAGCTTTAAGGTGGAGAGTAAAGGAGGGAGCAGTGCTTACAAAGGGAACATCAATGTTGAGTAATTGTCCACCAGGTAAAACAATAAAAACATTTTCTGCTCAGAGCTGAGTCTCACAGAGAAAAGGAGGGCCTTCCTCTTAACAAAGCAACCAGCATTCCTTTTGTATGATTTTCATGTTAGTATAATAAGTATAGGAATTATTGAAGAGGATGCTGTGTGCTTTATAACTTAAATGCCCAGAGTTATTTTTCTCACTTTAGTTATTTTACATTCAATATGATAAAAGTAGAGTATTGTCTTTACCTCTGTGTTTCCTAATATAAAGGAATCCCACCACCACCAGCACCAGGGCCAATATCAAAATGGTGATAGCAATCCACAGCAGGATGAGGACGTGTGGGGCGTCGGAGGTATTGGACAGATGGTCTTTATGAGGTGGTGATGAGATGGTAGACTTGGTATTTGCTGTAACATTACAAATCACACTATGCATGGAACTATAATTTCAGATAGAAAAAATGTGAACATGCGAAGCTGCAAAATATTCATATCTATACATGCATAAACAGATGTGAATACGAAAGATTTGCAACAGGAAGCTTTCACATGTTAGCCCAGATGGATGTAGAGTTTTTAGCAATTATTTAAGCAGCTGATGGTTTAAATATTCATAACACAAAGACAAACACCTTTCTTTTTAAAAAATAACTGTCATTCATACAACGAACCCAACATCAAATAACTGAAGTTTTCAAACATAGCCACATCATCATCATGTGTATTTGCACCTAGTGTGCCCATATATATATATATTTTATATATTTACATATATATTCTAGAGCTACATATCTTTGTGTCGTTTTGTAACACTGTTATTTCTCACCTCTGACAGCCATCCAGCTCTCTGGTGACTCTCCAGCTCCAGAGATGTGACACGTGTAGAGTCCTTCATCAGACTTGGAGACATTGTTAATGGTCATCTCTGCTGCAGCACTGGTCTCCCAGAGGACGCCATCTTTGTAGAAATTAGCTGAGGGGTTGGAGGAAGTCGTCTTGTTTCGGCAGCGCAGAGTCACAGTGTCTCCCTCCTTCACAGGAAGAGCAGGACTCTCCAGGAGCACTGAACCAGCTAAACAACAGGTTGTAAATGTGAACCATTAGACATTAACTCTATATACAATACTGAAGTTATCCACAATGGAAAATTGAGGATAGTTTCAAGAAGCAAGAGGAAAAATGCACTGTGAAAATAAAGACATGACCATAGACACACATACGAATGGACAGGTGAAAAAAGAAAAAAAAAGAAAAGAGAGGCCACGAATAAAGCAGATATAAAATACTGATATATAACAGTGTATCATCTGCAAAGTTACAGATATTTACTAAATGTCCCGCAATATATCCCAATGGCATTATTAAAAGTTAACTCACATGCATAGTTTGTTAGAAGGGATCTTTACAGGATATGTGGATATTAATCACTGTCAACCAGATGTAAATGTAAGTAAGTAACTGAACACTGTAACAAATACATCAGCAATTATCTTAAGTGTCTGCAAATGTACATCAGCTGACAATGAAAGCTAGATGATATTTTTGGAATATTGAATATAAATATTTATATTATTATTTAATATATATTTAGACCTTACTTGCAACAACAAATATGTTTTAATGTTTAATGGAAACGTAATGCCAGCTGGATTGTATTTTCTATTCATGTGATGCGGAAATTATTTCATGAATTTATCTGGGAAGTTGCAAAAACGTTGATGCTGAACATATCAAGAAATGTATTTCATCTGTTTTCACCCAAAATACCTGATATTGCAACACAGTATATACTTGTAGTGACTGAATGTTTGACATTTGCAACACTTGAGTATTAACACAAGGGAAAAATCAAGCTCTTGTATTTAAACAGGAAAAAGTCCCCTAACCCTAACAAAAGTGCTTATCCAAAAGTAACCACACACAGGACTCAGGATGCTAACCTGTGTCTCTGGTATCACAGTTTTGCTCCATGTATCATCCACTCCGACCACCTCACTGCAACTTGTGTGGTACATAAATGTAATGTTTAATAATTCATTTAAAAAAAGTTGTTTTAGAATAGAAAAAAAACATACCAGTGACAGAGATGTTGACACTGTTGCTTCTCTCTCCTCCTTTGGTCTCACACCAGTATTCTCCACTGTCTTCTTGATAGATTTTATCAACGGTGCAGGAGGACACTGTTGGAGTCATCTTAATATCACATACTGGAATAAATTCCTGAGTATTCCTTACTCCTCTTAAGCGAGTGGGACCAGAAATCCCCTCACAGTGAAAAGACACAGACTCATATTCAAAGTGCTGCAGTCTGTCTGGAGTGACACGAAGAAAAGATGCATCTGAAAGTGAGAAATGCTTTGTTTTTTTGTTTGTTTGTTTGTTTGTTTTAAAGATACATTCTGGTATTTACTAGCAATTGAGCGATATCATAGACATAGACGTTTAATTATCAGATTGAGGTCTCCCAGGTTGACTCACCAATTTGAATGAATTCCAGCATCACTGGATAAACAAAGGAGCAAAACTGAATATCAGATCCATATATGATTTGTTGTACAAGATATAAAACTCCGAAAAAAGAAAACGAATCGGAGACTCAATACTCACACAGTCTGAAGCAGAGAGCTGTGACCTCCATGGTGTCTCGCTGCTGACTGACTGAGCATCAGACTGAAATACAACTTGTATGTGGGCAAGAACTTCCCCTTCCTGTGCAATTACTTTCAGATGCTGTTGCAAAAGCTGGGGCCAGAGTGACAGGTTCACAAGTTCTCAAGTTTGTATTGATGCATTGCTCATATCTTTACACTGAAACAGCTTTTACTGAGGTATTTGCTCTTATTTTGTTATTCATTTTATTTTTCCTAATAGCTATGAAAAATGTTAGAGATGGGGAGAAAGTCTGTGGACCTGGTTGTATGGCTCCTGTGGCTCTGGAAACAGTCGAAGACAATAACGTAAGATTTGGTGTGACACTTCTATTTTATCACAGAAATATTGATGCAATTCAAATGCAGGATGTGACGTTGTGGATGTGAAGGCGGTGGATGGCCGTCTAGCAAGTCATAGTTTCCCTTTTTACACTTGCAACCTACATTTGCTGTTTTATAAAACATATTCATCACCCTTTATCATATAAGAGAGCAACATTTTTAGAATTGTTAGCACTGGATGTAAAAGAATTGTCTTTGAACGTGGTGTTTTTGCTGAGTCGCCTAACATGAATGTGCATGGCTGACAATAAGGTTGTGTCTGTTTAATTTTAAAGACTGGCTTTACATTTATTCCTCAGAGTGAAAGCAAAGCCTCATTCTCTGCCTGTCTGTACAGCAGTTGTCAAAGAAGTATTCAAATCGTTTGGTAAAAGTGGCAAAACTCACAACTCGTAACAGCTTGCACACAAATATGGAGGAGGACAATATCTGTTGCTGGACTAATGTATTGTCTGGAGTTGAAATGTGAACTAGTATCATAAATGAAAGCATTCAAGTAAGGTACAGGTACCTTTAGATTGTACTTAAGTACAGCACTTGAGTAAATGTACTCAGTCATGTGCTGCAAAGAAAGACATGCCATATATAAAACACTATGGAGCTCTCAGAAAAGAAAAACTACATAATGCATAATGCATAATACAGAGCGCACTGCTACCTGTTCAGCATTTTGGACAAATGTGGAAAATCTACATGACATAATATCACTTTCATCACTTTCATTCACTCACTTTCTACAAAGGCCTGATATTGTGACGAAAACTGCAAAAAGGTCCTGTTATGCCCCCTGCAGTAAGATAGATAGACAGACCTAACAGCTACCTCATAAACACTCTCCTTTTCCCAACTTGATAAGGCATAACATGAACATTAGTATTGTCACTGATGACTTTGACTGTGGCTTTATTATTTCACACTGCAGATCAGTTACTTGGCAACAGGCTCAAAGTTCAGGTGTTTTATGATACTCAGATTATTCAGAAAACCAAACAGAGTCATGCTCATACTGTTTGTTCCACTCATCTACTGATGCTATGTTGCATACATATTAGTTTCTATGTCTACATTTTAATTCTGTTAGCACATTACATTTTAAATGAAAACCAGAATGCATTCGTCTTCTGCTGGAGGTTTTCTTAAGAATGTGTTTTTTATGTTGGCTTTGTTGTTTTATTTCAACACTCGAAAAAAAAACAAGAAGAAAAAAAACACGAGCAAAACACTGCATTGGTGTAATAAGAAGGTTTGAAATTCTACATCATTTGCAATTGCAAACTAAATCTCATGCAGCACACTGCAGTGATAAGCACAGTGAGTTACCTCACAGCCCATCAATGATTTACAAACTTTAAGAGCTGCATTCTAAAGAACTTAGCGACACTGTGCAGCAGGTAAGTCGTCTTAAAAATATTTTTGCTTATTTTACATGTTTCAGCTTCTATTTTAAAAGACATTATTGCATTCTGGAATAACACTCGGTCTGAGTGTTGACAAGTACATTGTCTACAATAGAGTATTAAGTACATTTTAAAGCCTTCTTGTCTGTGGAAATGTACCTATATGTGAGTGATTTTTTTATCAGTCATCAGACAGTTTATCACCTTTCACATTTTCAGTATTTTGAAGAGGCCTGCTAGTTTCACACCAACCCATCAGACATTGAGAGTTTTTATCATCCTGCATAAATTACTACAGACGTGGACTTTGATTTAATACTTCTAGTGTAGGGTAAAATACATATGGAACAATTCTGGCAGCATGAAAACACTTTTTAAGTTCTTTAAGGACTGGTCTTGGCTGAAACATACAGACTTGCGCTTTTAGTATTTTGGCAAAAGTCAGGATACTGCAAGTGACCCGTTCTCACGGCTGTATGACTGTTTAAATTAACACAAAGAAAATGATATGTTTTACTATGTATCCTATATAAAATGATAACTAACAGAGGTCCACACATGAGAGTACTCTATCAATATCAGTGGAAAAGTGCATGGTAAAATTAGCCACCGTACAAGTTATGGAAAATAAATTAAGATTTGATGTCTGCTCAGGAATGAGTTTATATACTTGACTTCTTGTTTTGCTTTAACACGTGTTCAAAAGTGTCTTTTACATATAGTAATGGTTTCCATGTGTTGTGGTTTCTGGTCATTTTCAGAGATGCAGGATGCTTCCCCAGATGGCTGTACCGGCCCATCAGTCTCTGCTCAGTACCATCAGTGTTCTGGCTGTCCTTCTTTCCCTAGCGCACTGTGCTGGAGGTAACTGACACACAAACATAATTAAAGAAGGTCACAATAAGGCTTTGGATGAAATAAAATTAACAAATAACACTGAAATTTGTGTTTAAATACTAGGTTAAAGCTACTTTGTTTAAAACCAAGTGATGCTTTTGTTTTGGTTTTTGATCCCACAATTTCAGAGAAGGAGCTGTAAGAACACAATGTAAACCACCTGCTCAGCAGCACACAGCAGACAGACACAGTAAGATGAACATGGTGGAGCATTTAGCAGCTAACGTGACAGATATTTCATTCAGGAGTCGGTGGAGACTAAAAATAGAGCAAAAAAGGAAATGAATACTGGACTTCTTAAGCAACAGAAACACCACTCCAATTTAATTACCATGTTCTATGTCTGCCAGATGCATAAATAAGCAACTGATTGCTAAGAAGTTTGCCATATTAACTTAAAATGTTAAGTCAATGTCACATTACAGCTTGCTTCTGTTGCCCTATTCAAGTGGCAAAAAAAAGAAAGAAAAAGTTTTTGGAAGTTTAAAGACTCCCGCTTACTGTTTTGAGTCATTGACAATTGAAGTAATGGAAACTGTGGAAACAAAACAAACAAACAAACTCAAGCAAACACAAACAAACAAAAAAGAAAGAAAGAAAAAAGTTATGAGAGATAAAAACCATATTTAAAAACATTTGGTTCCATTGCAAATAGGACTTTAAGATGAAATCCCACTTTTCTGGCCTGCACATAAGCAAACATACACCGGCACTGGTAGTGTTCAGACATGTTTACATGTGCAGAATTGCGGATATGTTGCAAATTCAGACAGAAAATACAAGGAAAAACTTAATGGATGAAGGTATTAGCTTTCCTGACACATAGGTCTACATTATGCATTGGTGAGATTTGGGTGGAGTGTTTGTTGGGCTGCCCATTTTGCTATTCTCCACATGGGTTCACAGATGCATTTATGTATACCCTGTTTTTTTTTGTTGTTTTTTTTACAGCTGATCTAATTAAGCTAGTTCTCATTGCAAAAACTAATAAACAAATTTATTTTCCTTCCAGGTCAGTCTCAGTTAATTGGTCCACCTCAGCCAGTAGTGGCAACAGTTGGTGGTGACATCATTTTGCCATGTCATCTGGAACCTGCAGTGGATGTTGCTGCCAAGACTTTGGAGTGGACAAGACGTGACCTGAACCCTAGACTTGTCTTTGTGTGGCGTGCCGGTCAGGACCACGAGAATGTAAAAAATCCATCTTACAAAGGACGAACATCACTGTTCAGTGATAAACTGAAGCGAGGGGACATTTCACTGAAACTCTCTGATGTGAGACCCTCTGATGCAGGAAGATACAGATGCTTCATTCCAGATATGAAAACAGACTCTTTCGTTGAGCTTGTCGTTGGTAAGTAGATACATATTGTATGTGTACATATTGCACTTTGGTCTGTGCAGTGCATTCAATGAAGAATTTTTGTTGATTTTTAGCCATTTGGCTGAAGAGTATAAGGAGGGTCTTCCAACATTGATGTAAATGTGGGATAAAGGCTTTTTTCAGGAAAACTGCTTGGTTGTACATTCTGAGAAGAAACATTCTCCCAGTTGGTTATTTCAGCATTAATAAGCAGGCTACAATACAGAGCTTAAAATAGACAGAAATTGATATGCCCTAATTCATTACAGACTTTTATTCACTCTTAAATCCATTCATTCTTTATTTGTTATTTCTATAGCGACAGTGGAATAAACATGTTCATGCTGTAAATATGGAGTGTATCCATGTTCCCAGGTTTCTGTGGTCTCCAGCTCAATATTCTCTTAATATGACATAGTAAGGAGACCGTTCAAAGACTTCATGTTCTCAGCAAAGTTTTTTTCCCTTCGTCAAATATTCAAAGTATGTTTTCCTGGGTCAATATTTTAAAATCACCCACCTCTTCCTACAGGTCTGGCAGCGACCTAAAGCAGGCAAGAGCAATAAAAACAAGCAAGAGGAGAAAAGATCCTAAAATGAAAATTAGGACAAAAAAGAAAGAATCAGGCAAACACAAACAGGCAACAAAAAACTAATAGAACTGAAATTAATATATATGAAATAAATAGCATAAAATTCTCCTCATCACAGCTGTTCTGACCAAGCCTGGCGTGTCCAGACCGAATTCGCAAAACGCGAATAGGTCTGGACACGGAGTGTACATTTCCTCTATTCCCGAGGGGCGGTATCAACAGTCTTTGCAGATTTCCTCCTCACTGTGGACTCCAAGTTGCATGGCTGAGATTCCCATCTTGGTCGCTTCCCTGACCTGCTCCTCCATGAGAGCAACTAGCTAAAACAATAGCCAGTGGGTTTTCACTGAGTCCCATCTTTTTCCCAAACCCCGTACAAAGGATTGCAAACACATCCTTTTTTCCAATAAAAGCTTTCAGTGCAGCTGTTTGTTCTGCTTTTAAAGAAAATGTACATTCCAGTTCTTTCAACACATTTACCATCGCGGTTTCATAATCAGTAGCCATGTTGGTTGTTTACGAAATACATTCACTCCGCTCTTTGTCCCTCCTATTCTGATGACATGATTTCAAATAACCTGCCCCAAAGTAATAAACGGTTGTTTGGCCTGGTAAGCTTCCATGGCCAGACTGATCTGCGGAGCGAAATAGAATATGAGCTCGGAAGATTAGGATGGCTTCACCAGGCTGGTCCTGACCAGCCCCAGATCCACCCTGTACCTCCTGTACCATGGTACCCTACCAGAGATGCCCAGCCAAAAGCAAAAGAGTTTAATTTTGTTTTACTTTGTTCTGCTTTATTTTGTTTGTTTGTTTTACATTTTAGCTGTCTCACTCTCACTTCCTTTCACTTCCTTCTGTCTTTCTTTTTTATCTTTCTTTTGTCAGTAATTCCTATAGTTGGTATTTATCTCCCAATTTCACTTTGTTTCATCTGGATATATGTGATATCTATTCACACACACACACACACACACACACACACACACATACACACACACACACACACACACACACATACACCTAGCAGTTTAAAAAACAGGATTTGCTGAATACTTCTTTTTTTTCCCTTTTCCTTAGCATCAAGTGCTGTTTCCTTGCCCATCCTCACTTTAGCAGGGACTGACAGAGACAAAGGAGGAGTGGTGTTACAGTGTGAGTCTGCAAGCTGGTATCCAGAGCCTGAGGTGTTGTGGCTGGACGGTGAGGGAAAGCTCCTCTCTGCTGGACCTACAGAGACAGTCAGAGGTCCTGATGACCTCTATACTGTCAGCAGCACAGTGACTGTGGAGAAGAGACTCAGCAACAACTTCACCTGTAGAGTCCAACAGAGGAACATCAACCAGACCAGAGAGACACACGTTTCTGTTTCAGGTAGGAAATGGTCAAGTTTTTATGTTGAGGTCATTGTTTTAGTTTTTTAAGCTGAGCTCCAGTTTTATCTAAACTCTGTTATTCTGTGTTTTATCATTTCAGATGATTTCTTTAAGGCCCAGTCCAGTTCCTCCACCATCACTGGTTTGGCTGTTAGTTTGGCTCTTTGCATCCTGCTTCTTTTTGCAGTTGTCCTTTTTGTGTGGAAACAGACACAAAACATAATCAGTGAGTCACAAACTAATTTCAGAGCTTTGTGGACATCAAATTATTCTGCCTTTTTTAGGGGAAGTATTGATTTAAATTGTGTTTGGAGATTAAATTTGATTCAACCCAAAAGTCAGTATTTCACAGGTTATGGTGTCAATAAAAATGTACTGGAATGTTTACTTTTATTTTCACTTAGTCAGATTGTTTGGTGTTTTATTTTTATAGACCATTTTGTACCTCATTTTACTGAAATGTCTCGTACACTGAAATAATTTCCTAAAATAACTAAATGTATTTTAAACTTTCTTTAAACATTCTACTCCCAACACAGAGACCAAGAGAAGCCACGGGGATGAAACTAATAAAGGAGAAAAGAAGAATGGCTCTGAAATTCACAGAACAGAAGATCAGTTTGTCACTGAAGAAGAAATGAAGGCTTTGAAGGGAAAAGAGGAAGAAAAGAGCAAACATGTAAGGAAACAAACTGCACAATACTTTCAGTAAAGGAGGAGGAAAAACAAGAGCAATAAAAGTAAAGTTTGATCTAAGCAAGACAGAAAGAAAAAATGTACATCAAAAAATCAGGACCTGCATTTCCAAGAGAATTAACATGACCACAAGATCAACGTTGATGGAGGGTAAAGCAAAGACTGAAAAAATGTGGAGAAATGGAAAACATAGTAAGACCAAGTGTCGTCGCCTGGAGAATTTGTAATTCTCAAAGGTTTTTATTGACAGAAACAAACATTTGGTGTTTACAAGTTTGATCTGAGCAAGATGGAAAGAAAAAAATTTACAATTTAAAATGACAACAAGAGCAGCGATGATAGAAAGCTAAGCAAAGACTGAAAGGATCTGGAAAAGATTAAGACCAAATATTTTCACCTGGAGAATCAGGGTTTTATTTGACGATGACAAAATTTTGGTGCTGAGGTAACTAGAGGTAAGCTTATTTATTTGTCTTGTTGCTTGGTATCTCCATTAACCTGCTCTGATAAAAAATTACAGCCTACAACTGGTCTCTGTTCATCTCTCATCTCTCTGAGCAGCTTCAGGAGGAGCAGCAGAGGAGGGAGGAGGCAGAGAGGGACGTTCAGACCCTGAAAAAGGAGCTGCAGATCAAGAAGACTGAGGTTCATCTTTTTATTTAACACACTGATTTCAGTTTGACATCACATTCTTTATGTCATCTATACTGTAGACACAATCAAACTTTAGTAAATTGTGGAGATTGATTTGCAAAAAAAAATAAAATTCTGAGAGTCCAGATTGCACATTAAAACCAAACTACAAATAAACATCACATTATATGACCACAAGAGAATGCTGATCAACTCATGCTAATCACTTTACTGCAGCAGCTGTGACTGCTGCCTTTAGTTTTCTTGTAGTGTAAATAAACTTTATTAATGTTCATTTTTTGTATTTCCCCTCATCTTCTTTCTCCTCCCAGTTTGAAAGTAAACTAGCTGAAGTCCAGCAACAACAGCAGAGCCTGAAGGAGGAGCTAGAGACCAAGACCAGGGAGGTTTGTCACTTTAAATTAATCCTAATCTATTTTACTTTACCTCATTTTTAACATCCAATTCATCCACATGTCCTAAGGCATGTGTTTCCTAATGCAGTGTTTTTAGGGAAATGTGTAAAACTCTGTGGGTTCAAGGCAAAGCTCTTAGACATCAGTCTGGACCTCTAAAATTGTTTGTTGAGGTGAAGCAGGATGCAGATCTTAAGTACTTTTGAGTCTATTTCAGTGTTGTATATTTACTTACATGCATTAATAAAAAATCT
The DNA here is from genome assembly GCA_035609425.1 of Epinephelus awoara. Lineage (NCBI taxonomy): Eukaryota > Metazoa > Chordata > Actinopteri > Perciformes > Serranidae > Epinephelus > Epinephelus awoara. The sequence goes on along the minus strand of CM069315.1, from coordinate 29,132,611 downwards.
CTCTTTCTTGTTCACACCAGCTGGAGGAAAACAAAGCTGCTCAGTCTAAGTCTTTGGTAAGTATTCAAGGTATAAATGCAGTAACCCACTCTGATGAGACCTGCTGAAAACAATAAACTCAGCATAGCAGAGTAATTCTATTGTTTTAATGTAACCATCATTTTGCATATCAGGATGCCTCGTTATGTATTTTAAGATTTACACAAACTCTTCAGTAGGTGATTGTGAATTAGAACAAATAATGACACACAGAAGACTCTTTTACACATGTTCAAACAAGAAAACTGATGATTTATAACTCACATAAATGTCTGGCCTCAGTATGTGATCATAATTATATTGTAAACATGGCCCTAGTGGTTTTATACTTTTATAAAAGAAACATGTCTCTTATTGTGTTGTCTGTATATCTCTCAGTTTAACTGGAAGACTCCCAAGCAGACACTTGAGAAAGAGCAGCAGAGGAGGAAGAAAGCTGAGAAACAAGTCCAAAGCCTGAAACAGAAACTGAATGACAAGATTAAAGAGGTTTGTAATTTGATTTGTACCTTGTTAATACAATGAGTTTTATCTATTTGTATCTTATATATACATATATACTGTATATATATGCTCATCTCTCTCCTCTGTCTGAGAAGCTAAGGATGACTAGCAGAAAAGTGTTTAATTAATTTAATTTAATTTAATTTAATTAATTAATTAAATTGATAATGTAGTCAAAGTCATTACAGGGCAGGAGAAGTGGAAGGATTGGGTTATTACAGGATGAATCACAGCTGACTTCAAGCTGATTAAACTGAGAGTCAGAGTTCACCTTGAACATAAATTGGTTAAAGATCTGTTTGTATTTTCTAATGACTACTGGTCAAACTGGGGAACCAGTGGTCATAAATAAAGTCATAAATATATATTTTCTATTTTATTTAAACCTTGATTTAACAACCAGCAGACCCTGAACCAAAAGGTGGAGATCAACAAAAAGATTAATATCTTTACCGTAAATGTTCTGCTCATGAAAATCTGGGAAGATGGGAAATGTAGTTTCAGACTAGTTTACTACAGCCAGATAAATCCGGGAAAAAATGCTGTTGTGGTTGAGTTGTGTTAAGGAGGGTGGTGATATTAGAATAGAGAAACCCCCATGGAGTCTAGACACTGATGGTGGTGATGAGATGAAGAAGGACCTGTGCCAAGCCTGTCACTTCCTGCAGTAAAGAGGTGAAGATCTGCTGAAAGATTAATCCTATTACTTTGTTCATGTCAGGTCTGACTTCCTTTGAGACCTCATATAAAAAGACTTTGAAAACTATAATATGACCATTTACAGATACAAAGCATATGAAATACACAAATACATTGTATTTAACCAGGTTTTACAGCCACAGACTGTTTTTGTACCTTGAGCACAACCAGCATCACAAACATGTACACACTGAGACAGAAACACATAAAATCACTTTGTCTATGTCGTGTTGTCACAGGATCACAACCCGACCAGCCCAGCCAATCAGGACTCAGCTGAGAGTCACATCACTGTGGATGAGGTCGACGTGCGCGGCAAATATGTTCGTCTCAGCAACAAGTCTGAAAAGGTCATTTTATTATGTCTTGATAAACACTTAGAGAGTTCTACATGAGCATGTGTAACAAGTTTTATAACTACACACGATGACAGAGTGACACACTGAGTCACACACTGTCCACACTGCTGTATGTTACAATCAAGATGTTTTGTGAAGACATGTAGAATATTAATTTAACTAGTGTCTCTTTGTCTTATCTTCTCTCTCCCACCGAATCTCCTTCCTGCAGGACCAACCAATGGGAGACTGGGAATTACATATAAGAGTCAACAAAAGAAAACCCATCAAATACCAGTTTAAGCACTCATTCATATTAAAGGCTGGAAAGACTGTCACTGTGAGTTTTTGAAAAAAAAAAAAAATAATAATAATAATTCCCAACATATATACATATATATATATACACTGTATATTATATCTTTTTTTCTTTTATATTGTCTTTTGGTGCTGCAATGACCCAACCACACTCCAGTTCATCTGACAGACATTTTGACTTGTGGTCAGTAGAGGATTTCATCAGCACCCAGTTTAAATGCTATCTATGCATTAAATGTTCATTATTGGTGATTATCAATATCATTGATATGAAGTAAAAGGGTCCTGGTACATGGTGAGAATGCTGTAACCAGCATGTTAAACAGCTGTGTTAACTGCTATGAGGTGAAGAAGTCAGCTGACCTAATGTTAGTATAAAGAGTGAGAGAGTCCACAGGATGGTCGCGGTGGTGGATGGGTCAAACACAAGGAGACCTGAGTCTGTGTCCCATGTGAAACCAAAAGGCAACGTTCAGTTATTTTAAATATGTTACACATGACGAGTATGTTGTATGGTACGTATATGTCACGTGGCATAAGCCATGTAACTTTTTGTAATATTAAACCAAACTATGATGTTTGTCTAAACCAAACAAAAGTAAAGGTGAAACCTAACGACACTGCTCCTGATGCTAACAGGCATTTATTGCACTATTAACAGCCTTCTGAACATATAAACCCATATCTATGATATACATAAGCACTAACAGTGCTGGAGTGATATATATGAAAGTAGTAGATCTTCTTGTATGGTGAATCTGTGAAGTTTCATCTTTTCAGATCTGGGCTTCAGGTTGTGGTGTCAACCGTGAGACCTCTACTGACCTGCTGTGGTACGGCCAGCAACCCTGGGGCACTGGAGAAGAACTGCTGGTCACCATCTACAGCAACACTGGAGAGGTCTGACATCACATCACATCACATCACATTTGTTGATGAACACATATGACCAACAGTATGTGGACACACTCTGGGTCTGATTTGTGGGGGTTGGCCAAGGCCCCTTAGTTCCATTTCAGAGACACCTTAATGATATTGGAGATAACGGCATTCTTCCATGTTTGTAACAACACTCATGGAAAGAGCCTTTCCTGTTTGAACTTTACACTGTCCCCATGCACAAAGCCAGGTCAATAAAGAAATTATGTTCACCAGAAGAGAAGAGTTGATGCTGTTTGAGCAGCAGCAGATTAATGATCATGGTTTTAGATTTACATATAATTTGGGGGGTTGTAAAGGCCTATGACCTCTGACCTCTACTGTCACATCAGTGTTGTTCCTGTTATTTGATTTTATCCACTGCTTAACACTCAACATCCATCTGTTAGCTGTCAGAAATCTAATCAGGTGTGTGTGTGTGTGTGTGTGTGTGTGTTGTCTCTCTCTCTCAGCTAGAAACAAGCAAAATGCTCACACTTCCAAACTCTCAGAGTAAACCCCAGCAGCAGCAGCCTCACCTGGTCAGTCAGGATTCAGCCATGGGAAACATCACTGTGAGTGAGATTGACCTGAAGGGCAGTTATGTTCGTCTCAGCAACACGTCCAACAAGGTAATGCTGTGTGTGAATGAACACTGTGTGACTTCTATATGAGCATGTGCAGTGAGATCCATAGCTGTACATTAGGAAAGTGTATCCAGGGACATTTCAATGGGTCATTCAAACCTACATAGTGATGCTACCACAGCCAAATAAAACAAAATGACTCCCAGCAAACTGAGTCACACACTGTACAAACTACTGTATGTTGGAATTAAAAACGAACTCCACCCATTTTCAAAATTCATTCATGCTGCCGGTCCAAGACAGAAATATTAGTAAAGACAAACAACTCTTTCCAAAACCGGAGTGCTAAAAGTCTAATTAGTGACGTCACCAAGTATAAGTGGATGGGGTCAACTCAAAGGGTAATTTTGTTTGTCTCATCAACACATCTACTGAGTTCACTTTGTTATGTGTGGATGAACACTGTGTGAGTACTTTATAAGCATGTACTGTACAGTAAGTTAATAGCCCAGTGCATTCATGGTCATTCAAACCCAGATAGTGATGCCGTCATGACTCAATAAACCACAAAGACAAACTGAGTCACACACTGTACAAACTACTGTATGTCACACTCAAGATCTTTTGTGAAGATGGAGAAGATGTAAATGTACCTAGTATCTCTTTGTCTCATCCTTTCTCTCCCGCTCAACGTTCCTTTGTCAGGACCAACCATTGACGGACTGGGAATTACACATACAGGTCAACGACAGAAAACCCATCATCTACAAATTTTCCTACTTGTTCAAACTCAAGTCTGGAAACACTGTGACTGTGAGTGTTTCATGATTGTGTTTATTTATTCACTTTGTTTCTTTGTTCTTTGTCATTTATTTAACTCTCCCTCTAGCCCTACATGAAAAAATCTGACTCAAACACAAAGCTTCAAACATATACTTTATACTTTATACTGTGGCACTGTAATAGCTCACTGTAATATCTCATCCACAGTCATGTTGACTTGTGGTTAGCGAAGTGTTTCCTCTGCAGATGTCTAATCTGTTATGTTTGCTTCTTTCAGATCTGGTCTTCAGATCATTCTGGCAGAAACAATCCTCCCACTGATCTGGTGTGGTTTAACCAGAAGTCCTGGGGCACTGGAGAAGAACTGCTGGTCACACTCTACAACAACACTGGAGAGGTCTGACATTATCTCACATTTAAAACTTCAATGACCAAATGTTTGTGGCCACATGCACCTGTCCACATAAAAATGTTCTCCATTTTACATTCGTGAAATATTTTACAGCCAACTGGGCAACACGTAGAAGATAATTATTTTAAGTGTGATATTCCACATGATCACAGCTGATACTAAGTACACACACATCATTCGAATCTGCATTGATAAAAGAAGAGTTTACACACAGACCTAAGAACTGAGGCAGGAAAAAAAGACAAGTATAATTTCAACCAGGTATGATTTGGGTCCCAGCTCTGAAACTGTGACGACCTCTCATGCTGACTGTGAGCCAGGACTTGTCACCTACATTTGTTGCCAGCCTCACTATTTTGTAAGTGTGAATTGAAGCCGATCCCTGCAGCAGGTTCAGTATCTGATGGAAAGACTAAAACCAAAAGAGTAGAGACTGTTAGAGCAGCACATCAATAAATAATGTCCCTGTGTCCACACACACTGTTCTGTTGTCCACATAGTTTTGGCCATAAATTGCAGTCATTAACTCAGCTGTTATACAGTGTTATTTTCTCTCTCTGTCTTTAAACAACAGTAGAACAACATTCACACCACTTTTCTTTTCTCTATCACGAACAGGAAATTCATGAAGTCACGAAGTTGCCACATTTTTCTGCTGTGTAATCCAGGAAACCTCAAGTCATCTTCCAATTTTCATCAAAGATACTGAAAAATGTATTTTTTCATTTGGTTTGGATCTGATTTGGAATCAGCCAACAGAGTCACACCTCCTGTGAAAATGAAATCCAGCATTTACACTTGTTTTGTGGTGCATTGAAAAGTTCACACAACCACAAAACATTTTTGCTCAAAATGTTCAAATAGACTTAACCACTGTTGCTCAGTTTTCCTTTTTTTTCTTACTGTAATTTACCAAAATAACACTCTTCATATCATTCTGAAATGTCATATATTAAACTGTTCTGAAAAATATGGGTACAAAAGTCTAAAACTTAGTTAACATCATTATATTTATACAGAATTTATATTAAAATTTAATTTGATCACAAAAGCTCCACTGATTTCTTGTCCTTTGAGGTGGAACACAAATTTTATTTCATCTTTTCGAAATAAAGTGATAAAGTGCCTAAAGCACTTTACTTTTTTAAATTCATTTTATTTTCCAGAGTCCTGATGCTGGTGTACATTTTTAACAATATTTACTGTAAGAAATATCAAATAACATCAAAATATATTTTTATTTTGTTTGTTGAGTGAGATACAACTTTATACTGTATAAATAAAGATATCATTTTTTTAAAAGTGATATCTTTGCATTGTTTGATGACTTGCAAAATGTGATTTCCCATCAGACTTTTAGTAACTTAAACCACTCAAACTTTTTAAAATTGATCTTTTTAATAATCATACATTTTATATTCAAGTACACAAAGAAGAAATAAGCACAAGAAGAAAAATATCATCAGTGTGTATATAGATGATAATATCAGCTATGTGTATAAACAGTCAAATAACGTCTTAACTCTTAAAGGGCCAGTGTGTAATATTTGGCATGGTTTATTGTCAATCTGAATCTGAATATTCTACCCATTAATATGTTTATACAAGTGTATAATCACTATAAAATAAAATTCATTTGGTTTTCGTAGCCTTATAATTATGCTTATGCTTATATATATATATATATAGCAAGGGCCTTGCTTTAGAGAGGTCGCCATCTTGCGCCGCCATGTATGTACGGTAGACCGAGTGGACAATCCAGCCAGCCAGAGAACGCGTTTCGCGTGTATAAATGAACCAACGAAGACAGTGGGAGGAAGGAAGAAGGAGGAGGAAACAGCAGAGAATGTTAGAAGTTCGTCGATAGAGAGTAGTGAAAAGTTTTTTTAGTTATAAAGTTTGCGAATGGACCACACTTACCACGCAACAGGAGAGTATGAACCCGAACCGTCATCTGCGAGGAAAAGAAGACGCAGCTTCACTCCTTGTGATGCACTCTCTGCTGATATATCTCCCCAACGATGGCAGCAGTAGCACCGAATCCCATTCTGTGCATTCAGCCTCTCTTCTCGCCCGCTCAGCATCAAACACATGGAGTTCCTCATCTGTATGCTCCAGCTCAAACAGGTATGGCTCTGGGTCTGTGTCCGCTACAAGAAACTCTTCAAAATCGCGTTCAAAGTCGTCAATTGCAGCTGCTACAGTCCAGAGATATTGCTAGGCTAAATAAACAGCTGAGCTCTGTTTACAGGCTACACTGTCAGTCAGTGTGCAGGCTGGAGATTGGTGGAGCAGAGAGGGGAGGGGGGTCCCCACTAGGTACTGTAAACAAGTATGTGTGTATGAAGTGTGATTGTTACGCTAGAAGAGTTTAGGACGGAGTCTTTTACCCCCTGGAGTGTTACTGGAGTTTCTGGAGTGCTCAAATAAACGGGCCTTTTTCCCGAACGCTACTCTGGTTCCTGCTCGTGAGGGATTCATTACAATATCATAACATTTCAGCCAGGGCTGCACTGACTTTGCTGGATACTTAGCAATGGAGAAAGCAAAAAGGACCTGTGAGAGAAGGTAGTTGAATTTTACAAATCAGGAAAAGTTAAAAAAAAAAAAAAAAAAGTCAATCAGTAGTGCTCAAACTCTGGTAAAGAAGTGGAAAATTAGGGGCTCTGTTGATACTGAGACAAGGTCAGGTAGACCAAGAATTTCAGCCACAACTGCAAGGAAGGTTTTTGGCATACAACAAAAAACCCACAAGCATCTTCAGCTGAATACAGGCCTCTCTGCAAAAATAGTGCTGCAGCTGTTCCTGCGTGCACAGTAAGGAGGGACTTGAACAAAAATGGAAAATGGGCTTCATGGTTCAGTCGCCAGAAGAAAGTCAGTAATGTATCAAAGCCACAAAACACCCTGATTAATATGCAAATCAGCAACTGGACAAGCCTAAAAAATTGATGAAGACCTTTGGGTCAAAACTGTTCAGTGTTTTAATGTAAGCAGCAGCCATGTTTTTGATTAAGGTTTTTTAACTTAATTCAAGTGCATTTGTCCCTGCTCCATGCATGAGTGCCTGATGTTCCTTTTTTCTTCTCATATGCTGACCCTTTTCTTCAAGAGCACCTGTATTTTCTCTTGGCACACCACTAACTGGTTCTCCGAAGTAATTTGGAGTGATGAAACCAAACTGAACTTTCTGCTCACAACCAGAAACATACATTTGGAGAGGAGTCAAGAAGGCCTATGATAAATAGATAGACAGATAGATAGATAGATAGATAGATAGATAGATAGATAGATAGATAGATAGATAGATTAGAAATAACAAACTGTGACTCCCCACTCCTCCCAGTCCCAAGAAAGGCAGTTTATTTGAATCAGAGGTGAGCAGTGCCCAAAACAACAAACAAAAATATCCCTCAAGTTACCTGGCACAACAAATGTAAAACAAAAGGCAAATTTCGAAGCTACACTCCTACCAAAAACAATCATGGCAATGCTCGACAAAAAGGGCCTCTCACTCTTACTAAATGTGTTCAAAGTGCTCTATTTACAGTGCTCAACAAAAGAATACAAGAAAACCTACTAATAACTCTAAAAAGTAAACCATTGAACAAAACTCAACTCACCTACTCAAAACTGACCAAATAAGCTAATGACAAGGTTATCAGACTATACACACTAGTTTATCAGAATCAGAGTTTTTTTGCCTGCAGGTGCTCACAAACAATTTCACAATCACAGTCTTAGTTCTGGCTTTGTTGAAGGCGGAAGAGTGAAAAGGAGGGAAGAGCTTCTATCAACTGATGGTTTAAAAATCTTCTGTCTTGCAGTGGACCAATCCAGTGACAGCAAGCTTCTCCAACAGCCCAATCAGCACACACCACCTGCCTTGATACATCCAATCACACTCCACCACGAGGGAAGGTAGCCTCCCGTCACCAGGCTCTTCACGTACGGCGAAAAATGTGGTTTCCATTCACTCTGAATTTTGTCTGGATTCTGGTTCTAGTCTAGAGAGAGTTTTCCCCTCTCTTCCGCCCCCACCGCCCCAAACTTTATCGAAAAAATGCATTTACAAACTACAGGTATAATGTAGAAAATTAGGATCAAGTGCCTATTAAATAAAACAGACAACTGAAATAGACAATAACTTGTAATACAGTTAAATACAATAAAAGAAAATGGTTAACATAATGGCTTGGGGCTTTTCTTGTAAATTATATTCTTTAAATTAAAAAGTTTCACCGCATTTTTATTAGCTTGGTGCTTTTATTTTGACGGAAAGGTGCATCTATCAAATTCCGGATCCTGTCTCTCGCGCCCTGGTTCCGCACCACTGCAGACTAATACAGCACATCAAAACCAAAAGATAATGACCTGGGTTGTGACAATATTTACATGTTCTCGTGTGGTTTGTGTCTAAGAAGCTGGAATTATCAGCAGCATCTGTCGAGTCTAAAATAAAACCTAGAACTACACATGCTGAGAAACCTTTCAGCTTTTCAAAAGGCTGTCTGTGGTTTTGAACCTTTTTCTGTGTGTGAGAAAGTCTCACAGCTGCTGCAAGTGTCAACATGTGATGAAGAGAAGTTTGACACCTCACAGTTAAACATGACTTCAAAGAGATAGAAATAAAATGTTAAACAATCTCAGTGATTGCAAAGCATGATGGGAGGTTCTCTGCTTATGTTTGTGCAACTGTAACTCTGAGTTTCCCACAGTGCAGCAGTCCCACCAGCAGCAGCAGCAGAGGCACCATCACTATGGTGAACACCGTCCTTAAGACGAGGACGACATGTATGAAGAGGTCTGAGGAGGGACAAGTCTCTCTGTGATGAGCTGCAGAGACAAGACAACATATCTGCTGTGACATCATGACAGTATCAACAGTATGTCACAGGTTGTCTCTGAGAGCTGCTGCAGCACAAGTTGAACACTGATCCTTGCACTGCAGATATTTGTATTTTAAATAGTCTCACCTCTGACAGCCATCCAGCTCTCTGGTGATCCTCCAGCTCCAGAGATGTGACACTTGTAGAGTCCTTCATCAGACTTGGAAACACTGTGGATGGTCATCTCTCCTGTAGAGCTGCTCCTGATGAGGACGCCATCTTTGTAGAAAGCAGTTGTGAGGTGCAAAGAAGACATCTTCTTCCTGCAGGTCAGAGTCACGTTGTTGCCTTCTTCCACAGGGAGGACAGGACTCTCCAGGATCACTGAACCAGCTGAATCACAACAGTTTGATATTTTGATTTATTGTTTTAATGCATTTTAGATCGTAAGATTTTAGGAAAAATGCATGATTTTGTGAGGTACTGAGCATACAAATGAGACTTGGATTATATAGCATAAGTTGGGAGAGTTTGTAAACAGATGTTTTGATATAGTTTTGCTGTTGTTAAATGCAGATCCCAATCAGTTAATAAAACAAATTGTTTACTGTTTTCCATGGAGGCATGCTAGCAAAAAAAAAAAAAATTTGTGAATAATTTTAAGGTAACATGGCATTACAAATTCATATACAAATAATAATTTATCCTGTGCAAACCATTGTTGTTTCTACGGAGCCCCCTGAACATAAATTCTACATACATGCACTTTCTCATGTGGTTTGTTTCTGAGAGACTCAAATTATCACCAGCATCTGAAGAGTCTCAAACACAGACCAACACACACTATAAACTCTGACAACAGGTCTTTTGAAAATAGTTCATGCATCAGTGCCTCTGTGGTTTTTGACCATTTGTGTGCGTGAGAAAGTCTGACAGTCTGGTCAAAAATGAACACAGAGAGGTTTGACACTTTACATCTTAGTCCCACCAACAGTAGCAACAGAGCCACCATTAAAATAGTAAAAACAGTCATTAAGAGGAAGTGTTTCAAAGTTGAGAATATATTTGCTCTAACAATACAGCAGTATAAACAGCATGTTACACATTGTCTCTAGGCACTTGCTTTAGCATTATTTTGTGTTGATGTTATGCCTTCCCATCAATAGATCGTATAATAAGAAAACCACAACAATAAATAACACTGAAGAAAAATAATCTATTCTAAGTTTAACAAGTTTTATTTTAAACAATGCTTGATTTTACCTCTGACAGCCATCCAGGTCTCTGCTGATCCTCCAGCTCCAGAGATGTGACACTTGTAGAGTCCTTCATCAGACTTGGAAACACTGTGGATGGTCATCTCTCCTGTAGAGCTGCTCCTGATGAGGACGCCATCTTTGTAGAAACCAGCTGTGAGGTTAGAGGAAGACATCTTCTTCCTGCAGGTCAGAGTCACGTTGTTGCCTTCTTCCACAGGGAGGACAGGACTCTCCAGGATCACTGAACCAGCTGAACAACAAAGGTTTGATATTTTCATTCATTGTTTTTTTTTCCTGAATGCATTTTAGATCGTAAGATTTAACAAAAATGCATGATTTTGTGAGGTACTGAGCATACAACTGGATAAATGAGACTTGGATTATGCAGATCCCAATCAGTTCATAAAACAAATTGTTTATTGTTTTCCATGGAGGCATGCTAGAAAAAAACAATTTTGTGAATAATTTTAAGATAACATGGCATTACAAATTCATATACAAATAATAATTTTGTGGGTGAAGTATTCCTTTAATTTTAAGTTATCCATATGTGCAAACCATTGTTGTTTCTACGGAGCCCCCTGAACATAACCTCTACATACATTCACTTTCTCATGTGGTTTGTGTCTGAGAGACTCAAATTATCACCAGCATCTGAAGAGTCTCAAACACAGACCAACACACACTATAAACTCTGACAACTGGTCTTTTGAAAATAGTTCATGCATCAGTGCCTCTGTGGTTTTTGAGCATTTGTGTGCGTGAGAAAGTCTGACAGTCTGGACAAAAATGAACACAGAGAGGTTTGACTCCTTACATCTTAGTCCCACCAACAGTAGCAACAGAGCCACACAGATGTAATCCACAAGCTCTAGAATGGAAAAAAAAACTTACCAGTAACAGAGATGTTGACACTGTTGCTTCTCTCTCCTCCTTCAGTCTCACACCAGTATTCTCCGCTGTCTTCTTGATAGATGTTATTAGCAGTGCAGAAGGACCCTGTTGGCGTCATCTTAATATGACATACTGGAATAAATTCCTGAGTATTACTTACCCCTCTTAAGCGAGTGGGACCAGAAATCCCCTCACAGTTAAAAGACACAGACTCATATTCAAAGTGTTGCAGTCTGTCTGGAGTGACATGAAGAGAAGATGCATCTGAAACCAAGACAAAATTGTAGTGTCACAAAAGGAACATTCAGAACTGAAAAAAAAGAAAAAGAAAAATTGATTTCTATGATATAATAATATCATCTAATCATTGTCAGTGCCTCTACCTGGTGACAGATTCAACTTGGACTTTTTGTAAGATATCATTTGCAAAACTTGACATTGATTTATTTTAAACTCAACCTGTCAGGAACTATATGTATAAAAACTGTACAAACCTAAATTAAATTGGAAACAGAGACAGATTTAAGTCAATATAAAATTGTGCTTCTTTCAATGGAGAAAATGAGGAGGAAAAACATGTGGAACAGTTCTTTCGAAATTTGTCTTTGTCACTCACCACTTTTCTGACCATTTAGCAGAGTGAATTCAAGCATCACTGGATAAACAAAGAAGCAAAGTTGAATGTTAGACATACACGGTTGAATGTTAGACATACACGGTTTAATGTACAGAATGTAAAACAGAAAAAAAGGAGGAAAGCTGAGACTCAGTACTCACACAGTCTGAAGCAGAGAGCTGTGACCTCCATGGTGTCTTGCTGCGGACTGACTGAGCGTCAGACTGAAACACAGCTCAAGTACGTAGGCGACAACTGTCTCTTCCTGTTCAGTTTGATCCGGATGTTGATGCAAGAAGTGAAGCCAGAGTCACATTGAGCGTCTAGTATAATGTATTATTATTATTACACTGGTTCAACATACAGTTTGTCAGTCCTGAGTTTTAAGTACAAGAAGGTCGACCATCTGCCACCCTGGTTGGCTCAGGTACATAGCTGGTTTAAATGGGACGTAAAGCTGTTTAAGACTGTAGCTGCTGGTTGTGAACATTAATCACTGTTCTAAATTATGTCCACAAAAGTTGGTCATAGATCTCAATGAATATCAGTGAATTAAATGCGGAAGAAAAATTCAAGTATAGAAATAATGGTGATCAGCTAAAATATTAAAAAAAAATGCTGTGATCAGCCCAAAGTTGTGTTTAGTCTGAAAGATGATTGAATACATTTAATTAAGCATTCCCAGAACATCAGTGAGCTCCATCAGCACCTGCTGTGGTTACTGTTGTCTCTCCCTGCAGTGCACGTGTCACGTTAACTTTTTATGTTGGGGCTGCAGCACACTTGGATCACTACGGATGAGCATGTTGGAGATATTTTGTGGTTTCAATTTTGTGTTCTTGGACATTAGTCTGGGGCACCGTCAGCCATTAGGTGTGCCAGCCGCTCCCCCTGCCGATCTCCAGGACAAAAGAGATGTGAGGACTCTAAAACTTCACTAGGGCCTCCGTCAGCATATGGGTGAGTAGATAATGGCTGAAGTTTCATTTTTGGTTGCACTATCCCTTTAATATGCACATTCAGCACATCCAATGCATCAAAACATTGTTTTCTAGTTGGAGCCGCGCCTCGTTTTCAAACTGTATGGTTTGACTAAAATGAACAATGACAGCAATATAGTCCACGATGAGCAGCGCTAAAATCAACCTGCGTAGTTGTCCCTCCATTGTGACATTAGAAAGTGTCACATTTATCTTGCAAGTGTTCTCTTCTTCAACGTTTGCTTTACTTCCTGGATTTTTCCCACATGGAAATTCTGACCAATCAAGAGCAGCTTTCTTGCACAAAATCAGCCTCAGCTCAGCTATAGAAAACAGATACATTGATGACAATTGTGTGTCTACATTTGAACTAAATTGTGATTTATTTCCAGCTCTATTTTTGTATCATCATCCAATCATGTCTGGTTAATAATAATGATAATAATAATATTGATAATAATGAATGTTTTTTGAATGTCGAGCATTTTATCAAGTCACTTGTTTGTTTTAACACCAAATTATGACAGAGAGTCTGTATTGTGATGAATGTATCAGTGATTTTGGACTGTATTACATAAAAGGGCTTTAGTGTAAGTAAACTATTAAATGAGCTTCAAGCTTGAAAATAATTTTAAATTCACCATGGGATACTTAAAAGTTTTAAGCTACAAAATTGAAATGTGCAGTAAAATGTGTATTGAACGAAGGTCAGACAGACTTACACAAGAGAAAAACTGTACGACTGAAGTGAAAGTATGATGTCATCACACTGAACATTTGCAGAGAGTTCTTACCACAGAGTATGAAGGAAAAGTGAATGTGTTTTCACAGGTGCTGAGTTTGTGGGAATCTGACAAAGATTATAATATTATGACATATAATATGTGTAACTTACTGGTAGAAGACAGCAGATGGCAGTAAAGAGTTTTTTTTTCATTTGTTGGAGCCTCGTGCACAAGTAAAAAACATTCAAATGTAATATTCAGTGTGTAATTCAGCTCTTTCGATTGACTGCATTATTTTAAAGGGATACTTTGCCACTTTTCAACCAGCTTTGTATCATAATAATGTGGGTAGTGTATGTAAATGACCTGTGGTAAACTAAAGCTCCCCCTCTGAGCCTCAAATGACATCTGTCATCTGGCAGAGTGGGGGGGCATGGTTTTTATATTTTATTATTTATTTATTGATGTTTATCTAAATAAGTCTCCTGAATTGATCATTTTGTTGATAGCGCCGTAGGCTCGCTGCGAACAACACTTGACTCTGTAGCACCTCTTTAAAAGAAGTTAACAAAGCAAAGAAAGTTCGCTCCTTGGTATAACTCGCAAACCCGTAAGTTAAAACAAATATTGCGAAAATTTGAAAGGAATTGGCCATACTGGAAGAATCTCGTTTAGTCTGGGCAGACAGTCTCAAAACTTATAAGAGGGGCCTACTATTAGTCAGCTTTAATAGAAGAAAACAAGAATAGCCCCAGGTTTCTTTTCAGCACTGTAGCCAGGCTGACTGAGAGTCAAAGCTCTATTGAGCCTTGTATTCCTTTAACCCTTAGCAGTAATGATTTTATGAGCTTCTTTAATGACAAAATTCTAACTATTAGAGGCAAAATTCATGACCTCCTGTCCTCAGATAGTACTTATCTAACCTCAAACACAGCTGTAACACCTAATATTTATTTAGATTCCTTCTCCCCAATTTCTCTTCAAGAATTGACCGCAGTGATTTCATCATCTAAATCATCAACGTGTCTCTTAGACCCCATCCCAACTAGGCTACTCAAGGAGGTCTTACCTTTAGTTAACACCTATATATTAGACATGATCAATATATCCTTATTAACAGGCTATGTACCACAGTCTTTTAAGGTAGCTGTAATTAAACCTCTACTAAAAAAGCCCACCCTGGATCCAGAGGTGTTAGCCAACTATAGACCAATATCTAATCTTCCCTTTATGTCAAAGATCCTTGAGAAAGTAGTCGCAGACCAGCTGTGTGATTTTCTCCATGATAATAATTTATTTGAGGAATTACAGTCAGGATTTAGAGCGCATCATAGCACTGAGACAGCACTAGTTAAAATTACAAATGACCTTCTGATTGCTTCAGACAAAGGACTCGTCTCTGTACTTGTTTTATTAGATCTTAGTGCAGCGTTTGACACTATTGACCATCAAATTCTGTTACAGAGACTGGAACACTTAATTGGCCTAAAAGGTTCTGCACTAAGCTGGTTTAAATCTTATTTATCTGATCGTTTTCAATTTGTTGACGTTCATAATGAATCATCCTTACGTACTAAAGTTTGTTTTGGAGTTCCGCAAGGTTCTGTGCTCAGACCAATCCTATTTATTCTATATATGCTTCCTTTAGTTAACATCATTAGAAATCACTCCGTAAATTTCCATTGTTATGCGGATGATACACAGTTGTATTTATCGATGAAGCCAGAAGAAAGTAATCAATTAACTAAACTTCATAATTGTCTTAAAGACATAAAAACCTGGATGAGCACCAATTTCCTGATGTTAAATTCAGACAAAACTGAAGTTATTGTTCTTGGCCCCAAACAACTCAGAGACTCTTTATCTGATGTCATAGTTTCTCTCGATGGCATTGCTCTGGCCTCTACCACTACCGTAAGAAACCTCGGAGTAACATTTGATCAAGATCTGTCTTTTAATTCTCATTTAAAACAAACCTCACAGACTGCATTTTTTCATCTGCGTAATATTGCAAAAATTAGGCCTATCTTGACCCAAAAAGATGCAGAAAAATTGGTCCACGCTTTTGTTACCTCGAGGCTGGATTACTGTAACTCTCTATTATCAGGTAGCTCTCGTAAATCGTTGAAAACCCTCCAGCTAATTCAGAATGCAGCAGCACGTGTACTAACAGGAACTAAGAAACGAGATCATATTTCTCCTGTTTTAGCTTCTCTGCACTGGCTCCCTGTAAAATCCAGAATTGAATTTAAAATCCTACTGTTAACTTATAAAGCTCTAAATGGTCAAGCTCCGTCATATCTTAGAGAGCTCATAGTGCCATATTATCCCACCAGAACTCTGCGCTCTGAGAACGCAGGGTTACTCGTGGTCCCTAAAGTCTCCAAAAGTAGATCAGGAGCCAGAGCCTTCAGCTATCAGGCTCCTCTCCTGTGGAATCATCTTCCTGCTACGGTCCGGGAGGCAGACACCGTCTCCACATTTAAGGCTAGACTTAAGACTTTCCTCTTTGATAAAGCTTATAGTTAGGGCTGGCTCAGGCTTGCCTTGTACCAGCCCCTAGTTAGGCTGACTCAGGCCTAGTCTGCCGGAGGACCACCTTTAATGCACCGGGCACCTTCTCTCTCTCTCTCTCTCTCTCTTAATATATACTTTCAACATATTGGACCACAATAGCCGTAATTATTATAATATTATTACTTTCATTAATGTTATTGTAAACTATTACTGTTACCGTCTGTCCTGCATCTCTCTCTCTCTCTCTCTCTTTCTCTCTCATTGTGTCATACGGATTACTGTTAATTTATCATGTTGATCTGTTCTGTACAACATCTATTGCACGTCTGTTGTCCTGGAAGAGGGATCCCTCCTCAGTTGCTCTTCCTCAGCTTTCTACCTTTTTCTTCTCCCCCCCATTAAAGGTTTTTTGGGGGAGTTTTTCCTTATCCGCTGAGAGAGCCCTAAGGACAGAGGGATGTCGTATGCTGTAAAGCCCTGTGAGGCAAATTGTGATTTGTAATATTAGGTATTATTAATAAAATTGATTGATTCATTCATTGAAAATTACAATTAAGGGAAATTTATTTGATACTTGCTAATTATCCTTATTGTAGCCATACAATATATTTTTTCAGATTAACAGCCTTTTAACAAAAATTATGTCAAAAGCCACATTTTATGCTTAATCTGTCTTCTGTCTTTATCTCAGATGCAAGTTTTTCTCGTATTGTTCCATAAAGACTGCAATTCTTTGAGTGTGAGTCTGTTTCTTTTAATTGTGAAAATTTTAATGGCTCAGCTGGATGGGAAGTTTAAATATTCTATAATATATATATTTTCTAACTCTCCACACTTGTAGAGTTCCTTTTTGGTCACATTGTCAGAGCTACAGTAGTGGGTCATTACACCTCCAGTGACTGTTGTTAGACCAGCAGAAAAGGTTAAACTTAAAAACAAAGGGTCTGACTGATGCATTAACTATTTTCAAAAAGGTGATAGTCAGTACAGCATATTGTGTTGTGTATTTTACACTGCTTGCACTGATGAATCTGATCTTATAAGAGAGTAGAAAAATGTGCATGTGGTGGTTCGTCTTACGGAAAGCAAAAAGCTGTTGGGATTTTTCAGTCCAAATCAAAGTGGTGAACTGATTGACATTGCCCTCATTTTTGCTCTGTGCTGACATGTTACATGGTCTAAAGTTATTTCCTACAGCATCATAACATAAACCTTTGTGTGTGATGAATAAACACAATATATGCCTTCATTTTTGTGGGAAAAAAAGAATCCACACAAGCATAATAAAGCTTTATTGATCATTACAGATTTTTTCAGTATTGTGTTTAAAACCCTTTGACAGGAAAATATTTGCACATATACACATTTGCACATACACATTACATAAAGCTACTCATTGAGAAATTGACAGTCAGTGTTAAATATGGATATATCATTAGCTAACATTTAGTCAGACATAGAATTGACATTTTCCTCCTGAACCCGTGACATTATGAAAACCAAATAAATGCATCAATATGGCTTCAAGTTGATTTAGGCAGGTCAAACTAATGTCACAGCATCATGTTGGTGGTTGAACACAAGTGTATTAAAAGCTGCAGCAGCATCTTCAGAGCAGATAGAACAATGTGGTTTAACGGTTACACTCTGATAAAACATAAACACAATGCTGTGAGTGATGTCTCCTCAAAACGGTCCGATCACTTCATCCAGCTGGACTTAAATTATTTGTGAAAACAAGAAAAAAAAGGTTAATTGGATTAATAAATAAACATAAACAGTCTTGCCTTAAATCATAATTCACAAAGTGGAAAAGTGCATGACTATATCATTTATTTAAGTCTATATATGTTTCTCATATTTGCTATGTTACAGAGTAAAAAGAAAATGCAACATCATGAAACATGAAAGACTTGCTGAAGCTGTTTTTTTTTTGTCTGTTTGTTTTGTTAGCCATTGAATTCCACAACAATACTCAAAGAAGATGACTGATTTTTTACTTCTTCTGTTGTGCACATTAGCAGGAAGTCTTCATTTAGTCAGGTGTCTCTGGTCTTTGTGGCCTGTAAGACAGAACACACAAAGATATAGAGTGCCTAAGTCACGCCTCTTCCGGTAGAGCTCATGGGACCTTAGATCGGCAATATTATCTTTTGTTCCTGTTTGAGTTGCGACATGAAATATAAATATGTTGTTAATGAATTTAAAACATCAATTTTAAGGTCAAGAAAGTCATACTTTGTGGTAAAACTGTTGAGATATCAGCGTTTTAATTAGAAAGACTCAAGAGTACACAGGAGGAGGTCGCGTATGTGACGTCATAGCTTTCGCTCGCTTCCTGCAGCTTGGCCTCCCCGCTGAAATTCCACTGTTTTATGATTAATCAGTTTATGATTGAAGATGTCTGTGTGTTTTGTGCCAGGTTACAGTCACTCCAAGCTGCTGGAAGCGAGCGAAAGTTATGACGTCACATACGCGACCGCCTCCTGTGTAGTTTTTCTCATTATGTTTTTTCAAAAGCTTATATCTCAACAGTTTTACCACAAAGTATGACTTTCTTGACCTTAAAATTTATGTTTTAAATTCATTAACAACATATTTGGATTTCATGTCACAACTCAAACGGGACCAAAAGATAACATTGCTCTCCTCATTCACTGCCATTCATATTTTTACGATCTAAGGTCCCATGAGCGTCACGTGACTTCAGCACTCTATATCTGTGGTAAAATATTTTTAACTCAAGAGCCACTCACTCAGGTTTTTCAGAAGCTTTAAACAAACCCAACTAGGTGTGATCACCTGACCTAAGTTCTGTTCTTAAGGTCGAATGTATGTATGAGTCTCACGTCAGTCAGTTAAACTAAAGGTGGTGCCTCAAGGCTACTTTGAAGCTGGTAATGCTAAAGCCTGGAGCTCTGTCACCAGGCAGTTTGACCTTGCAACACAGGAGGGGCTCATCAGGGTATCTGTGTTCAGCAAACCATTATCTTATCATCCATCAGTGGAGGAGGGGTGGTTATTTTTAGATTCATGGCAATATGACAAACATTTTCAAATGAACCCTAATATATATGATATTCTTTGTTGACCAATTGAATTCACATTTAGAGGAACATACAATCAATGCAGCTATCGTGTGGGGAATCAAGATCACTTAGAGAGAGTATTTAGTCACATTAAGGCCCAGAAACACCAAACGGACATCAATGAACTAGTGGCAAAGGAGGCTGACAGTTGTCGCCTCATGTTATCTGTGTCTTGGCCAAAATGTTACACTTGAACACTTTGCAAAGACTACAGCCAAGAGCCAATTACCCACCTACATTCTGAGCCTGCATAAGAAGAAATAACCAGCCCGTTTTCCTTCGGTCGTCGTCAAATACCTCTGCTTTTTCAGTGATTTTGGTGTCGGACACCAACACCTAAAGCTAAGACAAGATGAAACCTTTTGTGGTGTTATGACACGCTGCCAGTTAGTTGGACAGCACCTGTCATGGCAGTATGACATGTGGGTGGCAACAGTTCATAACGTGGCTGGATACAACCTTTCATGGTGTTACGATATGGCATAGGATGGTGTTAGGTTGAAACGCTGCCGGTAACGACATAATATAAGGAGCTGGAATGTCCCTATAGGGTTGGCAGAAGGTGTGGTGGATGGGTCCAGCAAACCACTTCCTGAATGTAGAGCCAAACCATGATTTTTTTTTTTCTGAACCCAACCAGGTGCTTTTTTTTTCACAGCAAAACAAGGGCGACCAACAGCCCACCAAAGGCCAACAGCTAACAGTTGACCTGGTGTGTCAGGGCCTTAAGAGGACATTGTTGCTGTAAGTCTTACCCTCTGGACAGGTGTATAGAGAAGTTCCTCCTCTGTTAAACTTGAGTCTTTGGCTGTTGTGGGACTCAGGCTCACTGTGGATTCTGCTTTACAGACAGGGAAAGACACAACAAATCTGATCATCTCAACAACAATTTAATGAAATTACATAAAAACTCATGTAATTGTCAGGGCAATCCCTTGTTTCTGTAAAAACCATCCTGATCTTTCATCTGGACAAACATCTTCAAGTCAAACTTTCCATTTTTAGCTCCACCACTTCCCTCTTATAAAGAATACTAAAATATTAAGGTTTTTTTTTTTCTTTTTTATTTATTTATGTTTTCTTTTGTACAGCATGTTGATATTATGAGGTGTAAAAAAAAACAACTTCTACAGTACATGATATTGGTGGGTGTAGAGTCATTAACTTCTGTGTGTTTTTTTTCCATGAATAAAAAGATTAAAATTCACCCTGAAGGTGATCTGATATAGAGGTATTGCTTCAAAAATCTTCATTTACCACAGTGTGATGTGCATTGTTTTTAAATCTTTCATGTATTTTTTACAATTATTGCAAATGTATATGACCATCAGTGGGGTAAGTGACAGCAGAGGTCTCTCTGTTGGGGTCAAAATAACCATAAATCACTGTTTAAGTCTACATGTTGATCTTTGTCCAGATAAAGATAATGTTGAAATGTCTGTAGCTGTCTTTCAGTACATGTGGATTTTGGAAGCATCAATAAGTGTTTGGGCATTTTCTTGGAAAATTGTCCAAATACATTTTAATAATATACGCACCCTGTTGGAGAGCTTTTGGAGTCTGACTTATAGTCAAAGTAGAGTAAACAGATTGAAATGAAGACTCATCCTTATCTGATGGGAACAAACATCAGTTAGTAACAGACACACAGACAGATGACCTTAAAAGAGCACGTTATAAATACCAATACTGACAGACTGAAGGGGTCAGAGCCACTCACATTTTTCAGCCCGTGGTTTTCTGCTGTGGTTTGATCCGAGGCTCAAATTATCAGCAGCATCTGCAGTGTCTAAAACAAAACACCATGTGTGACACACTGAGAGGACACAAAAATAATTCACACATCAGTCTTGTGGTTCAGCACGTCTTAACCAACGCGTCAACTGCCACTTTCAACATGAGCGACAGCAACAAACATGAGCTCTTATTGTTGTTTTTATTTTCTGCTTGGTTAACCTCATTAAAGTTTTTAAAGTTCCACTTTATCTCTCAAAGTACCATTAATGAAGACATCAGTTGTCTGCTACAGTCTTCTTGTATTCCTCACATCATGTTAAACAAAAATAATATAGATATATAAATAAAGTAAAGTAAACCTTTGTGTTGTCTCGATTTTGTGAAAACGACTGCATACGTCACACCGTCTAGATCTGCAGCATCCTCTCCATTGACTGAAACACAAAACACCTTTAGGGTGTTATTTCATCTCCATTCTTTAGTTACTTAGTTAAAAAAAAAGAAAATCAAAACTTGCACAAAGCAATAAAATCTGAGGCATAGTAAAAAATAACTACAATGTCAAACTTGCACTCACATTTTTGATTGTCCTTAAGTGCGCGTGATGCTGCTGTTGGTGTCTTTGAGGAAACTGATGGACAGAAAAGCAAAACTAGAGACAAGGAAAAGAAGAAATTTAAAATTTTGTCTTTTGAAAACAGTGTATAATATTCATCAACTCTGATGACTATTTCCTTAGCTTTAGACAAATGCTGTAGCCAATCAGACAATACAACATACAACTGCATTAAGATGGAGAGTAAAGGAGGGAGCAGTGCTTACAAAGGGAATATCAATATTAAGTAACTGTCTACCAGGTAACTGTCTCAGAGGCTTTATTCAGGACAGTTCAGCACTTTATTCCTCTTGTATGACTTTGATGCTCCTTGATATTAAAATTCTAAGTATAGAGAGTACTAGATAAACATTTTGGGAGTTATTTTACATAAAAGTTGTGTATTTTCTTTACCTCTGTGTTTCCTAACATAAAGGAATCCCACCACCACCAGCACCAGGGCCAATATTAAAATGGTGATAGCAATCCACAGCAGGTTGGGGACGTGAGGGGCGTTGGAGTCATCTGAGAAAGTATCTTGATGAGATGCTGTAACATTACAAATTACACATTTATGGGAATTTCAAAAAGAAATTTTAAACATGCAAAGCTGCAAAACATTCATATCTAAGCATGCATTAACAGCTGGAAATATGAAAGATTTGCAACAGGGAACTGTTACATGTTAGCCCAGATGAATCTAGAGTTTTTAGCTTTAGCAGCTGATATTTTCAGTTTATATGACACTGGCAAGCATATTCCTTGTCCCATTCCTTGTTCCCAGTGCCATCAAAATATATAATCCACACACATCCTACCCATACATATTATTTGCGAACATTTTATCTTTATGTTGTTGTTTCTTTTCACTGTCATGTCTCACCTCTGACAGCCATCCAGCTCTCTGGTGATCCTCCAGCTCCAGAGATGTGACACTTGTAGAGTCCTTCATCAGACTTGGAGACGTTGTGGATGGTCATCTCTCCTGTAGAGCTGCTCCTGATGAGGACGCCATCTTTGTAGAAACCAGCTGTCAGGTCAGAAGGAGTCGTCTTGTTTCTGCAGCTCAGACTCACATCGTCTCCCTCCGTCACAGGAAGAACAGGACTCTCCAGGATCACTGAACCGGCTGAGGAACATGTCCGTAAATGTTATCCATATGTTTCATGTACACACCTGGAGTTACTCACAATAGTAAACTAATACAATCAAACAAGGAATATTATTATTTATTTTTTTTAAAGATTTTTTGGGGGGCTTATCACCTTTCATCTCCTGCTGAGGACTCAGCCCACATGGGGTGCACACTCTACTCACTGAGCTAGAGGTCTTCCCCAAACGAAGAATAAGTTAATACTGTGACAGATATATGAACTATCTGACACGTACAAGAACAATATCTGGCTACAAAGACTAAAATTTGTTAAATCAATCAATTCTGATATTTTACAAGCGTAGTATGCTTTGAAGTATTTACAGGAAGAGTGAAAAGATTTACAAACATCAGTACCAAAGTTCAGCAGTTATTTTATGCTTAAAAACATTTCAGATATAACCAGTGAAGCTGACAAAACACAGACTATAGAAAGTTTCCTTTTATGTCTTGCATTGTTCTCATCTGGAATCTGTTGATCGTATAACAATAAATTGAAATCAATCAGTTGCGTCTCTTACTGGATGACCTGGATTAGAAACCTCAGATAATTACAAATTCAAAATAGATAGGTAGTGACTTTAGAAACCCAGTAAACTTACCAGTGACAGAGATGTTGACACTGTTGCTTCTCTCGCCTCCTTCAGTCTCACACCAGTATTCTCCACTCTCTGATGGATAGACTCTCCTAATAGTGCAAGAGGACCCTGATGATGTCTGCGAAATATGACATGCTGGATCAAACTCCTCAGTGTTCTTGATCATTCTTAATTTAGTTGACCCATCAGATTCCTCACAGTCAAAAGACACAGACTCATATTTAAAGTGCTGCAGTCTGTCTGGAGTGATACGAAGAAAAGCTGCACCTGAAACTCAGACACAAAGACATATTTTAGACGCCCTTTAGACCGAAAAAAAAATGTAAATATTTCAAGAGTCTTTAAGATTTTACATGTGTCACTCACCACTTTTCTCAGTATCACCATTTAGCAGAATAAATCCAAGCATCACTAGATAAACAAAGGAGCTAAGTCAATTATCAGACATAGATGGCTTTATGTACAGCATTTAAGACTTAGAAAAAAGACAGAAACCTGATGTTCTGTACTCACACAGTCTGAAGCAGAGAGCTGTGACCTCCATGGTGTCTTGCTGCGGACTGACTGAGCACCACACTGAAATACCCCTTAAGCATGTCAGCGAGAACTTCCTCTTCCTGTTCAGTTTGTTTTGAACCATACCTCTGTCTCTTGTGGTCTGTAAATGTAGCACTTGAAAAGGATCAGCATATTCGACTAAAATTATGTATTTGCATGATTCCTGCACATTTTCTTGTTGTCTCCACATGGTTGAATGCACTTATTCTAAATTTCTTTGGAGCATTAGTGTTAGCCTAATGTCTCAAGACAGATTCTGCAATTTACATTGTAGAATCTGTTGGCAGCCCTGTGTGAAAGACGACTAGAGTTTGAGTTTGAACGATGCTGCACTTTAGCCAATCACAACGGAGGGGGCGTGGCCGAGACGTGCAGGTGTCCCCAGGAAATGTGTACTTACAGAAACAGCAAGCTTTGCGTCCATAGCGACTGCTCCACCCAAAACTCCGTCTCGTCAATGTGATTTTTTTTTTCCCAGCAGATATCTGAGTTACAACGTGATTGAGTTAACTGGAGTAGTTTCATGTTGTATCCGACAACGGGAGGCTTTTAACAGATGACGTCCTGATGTTAGCTTTGCTGCTGATGTTAGCTGTCCCTGTCAGCTGCAGCTACTGATGCTTTCTAGACATCGTGATTTCCCATAACTGAATAAATACCACACATAGCAACACAAAACTGCTTTGCTTGCTCAATCATGTTGTAACTAAGACATCCGCTGGAAAAAATATTTTTTTCACGGACCGATTATTATTATTATTATTATTATTACTACCTTAAATTACAGTCTATGGTTATTACAGACACCACTAACGGCTAACGTTAACAGCCAACAGTTAGCCCAGCTAATCTACGATAACCATAATTACAAAACATGCACACAGAAATAGTAATGTTTGTTCAGTCATTGTGTTTATAGACTTAACAAACATCAGATTAGTCTACACGGTGATATAGTGATGTGAAAAATGTGATAAATAGCTAATCTCTGCTGGTTTTCTACCCGAAGTATTTGTGATTCCCTGGGGGCACCGCCGGAAGTGAAGGGCGTGAGCGATCACCGAGGCCCCTGCACTTTCGTTAGTCGAAAAACTCTGGGCTGTGCCTCCAGAGGTAAAGGAACCTGTAAATGACTAATTTCTTAGTCTAAGTAGTCACTGTTCTTTAACATGTTAATATCATCACTATCATAACCTCTGGTGTATACACTGTATATACTATAGTGTCATATCCACCTTCCTCACATGTACAAAGGAGCCTCAGTCAGTCCAGATTTATTCCAGCACCTTTCACGCTCTGCTCTGTTGCATCACTGTTAACAATTTCAATGTTTTACCCCTGTATAGAGATACCTATTTATATAAAGTATTATTTTTATTTTTACATACTCAAATGTATATGTTAACCTGTTCAGCTTTATTGTCCTTGTACTTTTACATTTAGAGCAACAAAAACCAGAGTCAAAGTCCTTATATGTGCACACACGTAGTTAGCCATTAAGCTGATTCTGATTCTGATGTTGATGTAAAAGCTGGAGCCAGAGTCACAGTGGCTTGAACGTACTGACATGATAAATGTCTCAACCTGTCATTTCGGATGGATTTTGATTGGCTGTCAGTGTTTCTATCATTCATCAAATCGCTCTGAAAGTGATCCAAACGATATCGTCCATCACTATCGTTGTTGTTATAGTTGTAGTATGGACGCTGCCCAACACTTCAGTTTAGAACAATTTTTAAAACTGTATATTTATGGTTATAGTTCTTGGTGTGGACGGCCCTTAACACTCTTTAGTTTATAGGCACCTGTTCAAGATGGCCGACCATCCCTGCCCCTTTGAATGGCTCACGTATCCCTATAGTTAGCTTGAAATGGAGTAGCTGAGGCTCCGGAAGGCAGAGCGGTCCAGTCAAGCCAACTCTGTGCAACAACCAGGTTGGCAAGTAAAGGATAACACACCAGAGGCCTGTTCTACGAAGCAGGATTTGGAGTTAGCGAGGTAACTTCAGGGTTAACTTTGGGTTTTCAGTACTACAAAGCTGGTTCTCTTTTTATCGCGATAAATCCCTGTGGGAACTCATGCTGTTGACCTGCTCCAGAGCAGGTGCTACAATCAAGGCCAACGCATTTTGGCCTGTAACTCCCACGCCGTATGTCGCACATTCAAAAGCCTTACATTAATGGATTCCCTGAATGGAGCTGCATCATGTGTGCATGGCCACGCCCACTTCCGCCCACAGATTTTGACCGAACTGCATGAAACTTGGCACCTAGACTCACAATATTGACCTGATATAAACTTATCAAAAGAATTTTGCCCAGTCAAAAAATGTATGAATTATTGACAATTTTTTGTAGCTAGCTATGAAAATGTGAAGTGTTCCATATCTTTGTCAAATTAAAAGTTTTCAAACCCAAATCTGAGATCCTTAGTAATTATGTGACTATGAGGGTGTGAAGCGAAGTTGGTGAACATTGGCCATTAGGGGGCGCTATAAACATGGGAAATTTATATCTCCTAAACGGCTACACCGATTTGTATGAAATTTGGTGAGTATGATGTACGGCCATTCATGAGGCCATATGTCTAAGGAAGTCATGACTGGTCAAAGTGGGCGCGGCTTATTACAAGCTAAAAAACAAATATTTATTTCAGCTGAACTATTGAGCTAAGCGCTGTGAATTTATAGAGTACATGTAGAATAGGAAACAGACCTACCACACCAAAAATTGCACAGATACTCCACTAGGTGGTGCTATAACAGATGCAAATGCATTTTCTCCTGTAACTTCCACATTTTAAATCACACATTCATAAGCTTTATATCCACGTATTCCCTAAATTGAGCTGGACTTTCTGACAGAGGCCCCGCCCACTTCCGCCACACATTTTCTTCTCTCAGTCGCTACACATCCAAAACCTACTTTTTCGAAGTCCTCCTACAGATTTTGTCCAAACTGCATGAAACTTGGCATGTTGACTCTCAAGATGGACCTGATCTAAAGTTATCAAAAGAATTTTGTCCGGTCCAAAAATCTGCGAATTATTATCGACCAAAAAAAAATTTGGTCGCTAAAATATACATATTGTTGCATATTTTTGTTAGACTAAATTATATCGACATGACAGTTAACACACTTAGAAGTCGTTCAGAGACTCAGTGCCAAATTTGGCCCAAATTGGCCACTAGTGGATGCTGTAAACCCAGAAATAACACGTTTATAAAAGTAAATCGGATTTGGACAAAAAATGGCGAGGGTGATGTGGGGAGAGTCCTGAGGCCGGCTGCATAATTTGGTAATGATTGGTCAAAGTGGGCGTGACTTATTGCAACAAACACATTCAGCCTTTAGTTCTTCCAATGCACTTCCCATTACGGCGAATACTGCAGCTCAGACGTTGGCCTGTGTCCTGACGCTCGCCCCGAGCCTGTTGTCCTTTGGGGCCGACTATTATGGGCTCCATGGGGCGTGGAGGCCGAGTTGCGCTGGGAGGCATTCATAACTGTTCATAACTGCTTGCAGTTCCAGTTTTTATTATCATTATTACGAACATGTAATCTCCAATTAGGCCCCTTTCCCAAAGTCAAAAACTCACCAAATTTGGCACATGTGTTTGGTCTGGCAAAAAAATTGATATTTCGGCAGTGTTCTATGTGGACGGGGCCAAATGGCGACATAGCGCCCCCTAGAAAACTTTGTACCTTGAGCCCCGCCTGTGAGTTTCACCTACACACATGAAAATGGGGGGTGCTCATAGAACATGCCAAGACGCACAAAAAAATCCTTTGGACCCATGCCGTAAACCCAACAGGAAGTCGGCCATTTTGATTTGATTTTTTGACATGTTTGAACAAACTCCTCGTAGGGATTTTGTCCGATCAACTTCAAATTTGGTACAGATCATCTAGAGGTCATGCTCATCAAAAAATTCTCAAAAGAATTTCAGTAGGTCAAAGGGCGTGGCTGCTAGGGCGTGACAAATTTTGCCAACTTTTCGTTTTCTCACCATCGTATTTCGAACGGCTCTCACGCCCACATACTTGATCTCAGCAGCTTCAAACTTGCTGGACATGATGATGGCGTCCGTCCCGAATGACCAGATATGTTAATATCCCACCTTACTCATAGCGCCCTGCGGGGGTAACAGGAAGTGACCAGTTTTTACTTTAACATGTACTGATGACACAAACTTGACCGCATCAACTTCATTCCACTTCTAATGCATGCAGAACAAGTTGGTGAAGCTACCTTATGAACGCTGTGAAGCTACATCTAATGGTGTCCATGTGGCGGCGTGGCGACTATCGATCCATCGCCACGAAATACGTTTAGGTTTTTGATGGCTTCAACGACCTCATATCCTCATGAAAATTGATACACAGGTCAAGAATGGCGAGCTCTTGCATCTGATAGGGGCGCCGCCCATGGGGGGGATAAAGCCTCCATAGCGCCCCCTTGAAATTTTCAAAAAACCCTCCCCATAGACTTTTTTTTGGAGTAGCAAGATGGAAATTTGTACATATGTGCAACTCTTTGCCACCAATGGTCTACTCCAAACAGGAAGTCGGCCATTTTGATTTAAACTTTTCAGTTTGGCGCCGATTTTGTGATTTCCCCACCTTGTATTTTAACGAACTCCTCCTACAGATATTGTCCAATCAACTTCGAATTTGGTACAGATCATCCTGAGTCCATGCTGATCAAAAGTTATTAAAAGCTTTTCTCTATGTAAAGGGGCGTGGCCACTATGGTGCTGCCATATTTGATGCATCGCCATGCATATTCGAGCAACTCTCTCTCCCACATACTTCATCCTAACTGCTTCAAAATTTCTGTACATGGCAAGAGCCCCGCCCTGCACGCCTCCTATTCTCATACTCACTCTAACTCATAGCGCCCCCTTGTGGAAACAGGAAATGGCATATTTTTATATTGATAAACACCAACACCATGGTAACTGACTCAGTCTGCTACAAATGAATTGCCTCACATGGGATCAATAAAGTTGTCTGAATCTAAATTCGAATCAATAAATAATATTTTAGGGCAGCCTACATGTCTCTAGCTTTTTTTTTTGAGTTATTCACAAAAATATTTGAATCGGTTAGTATAACACCACCTATGGACAAATTGTGAGAATTCTTTCTGGTATAGTTACTCATGGTCTCTAGTTGCAGTATGCAAGTTTTGAGCATTTTTGGTCAAGGACTTTTTGAGTTATTCACGAAAAGCTTTGTGGACCGACCGACCAACCAACCGACCGACAGAGTGACCTATAGAGCTGCGGGTCGCTGCTAAAAAGAAAAAGAAAAAAAATGTGTTTTCTATATTTGAAAATACAAAATACATGTATTTTATTTTGATACATTTTCTGGCACCAGTATTTTGTATTTTATTTTGATACATTTATTTGAGGGGTATTTTGTATCAAAATACATTTTAATATATTTTTGCCCATCTCTGTTTGTAGTACCGGTTATCCAGATGGCCACTGTTCGGGGTAAATGAAGTCGGAAATTATATCCTGGGTAAGTCAAACTGGCTCCATAGTACAGGCCTCTGGTCTCAGTGTCCCAAAACATTTAGAGTAAAGTGTGGTTTGTGTGTGGTCTTGTCTGGTTGATTTCAAAGGCTGGGGCTTAACATTTTTGATGGTGAAACTTCATACTCTGACAGTCTGCAAAGCATCGGCTGAAGAAGTATTCAGATCCTTTATTTAGGAAGTAGAAGCAGTACTCTAACATTAAAAAAGCTACAATTTAATATTCCTGCGCCCAAAATTGTACAGAAGCCTGCATCATTTGACACTGGATTGGAAAATATTTAAAAAGGCATTTAGGGTTGGTCATTAAATTCTCCCTTATGTCATTCAGTAATGATCATTCATTAATGAAATTACTAAAACTGCATTGACGATTTGTGGCCAGAAGATGGTCTGGTAGAATGATATCTGTATCATCATATCAAATACAAAATACAGGCTACATACACAACAGTAACTAATGGACTACATGAAACAAAATGACAACACAGTCTGTATTGACCTGTCCTGTCAGTCCTGTTCTGCCCTCTGCAGTACAACGGCAGACCTAACAACTACTGCAACCATGAATCCTTGTTTATGTTCCTGATGGTTTTGATTGCAGCTATAATATTTGATATCAGTTATCAGTAACCTAGCAACAGGCTCAAAGTTCAGGTGTTCACAGATCTACTCAAAGTGAAACTAAGTACAGCAAAGCAGACTCAATCACCAACCTGTGTTTAAAGATCAACTTGTGAATCAATATATTGTTAGCTTAAGCCTTTAATGAAACACATATATTATCATTTTTAAATCTGACATTTGTTTATATATGCAAACTCAATTCATTTTAAGTCAACTGTTAACTGAACTGATTACTGTGCAAAACCTGAAAGCTTTCTTAATAATTTGGTTTTGATAATGACTTTGTTGCTTTTATTCTACACTAAAAATGTGAGAACACTTAATGACTTTCCTAACATGCACGAGCTGCTAAAACATCATCTGCAATTTAAACTAAATATAATGCAGCACTCTGCTGTTGATAATCCAGAGTGAGTCTAAGGTCAGCAGCCTGTCAATGATTTACAGACTTTGGCTGTGCAGCCGGATGATTCGACACGGCATGCAGCAGGTACGTCGTCTTCTGAATATATATATATATTCTCTCTTTTACATGTTAGAACTAACTTATATTCTACAAAACAGTATTACATTACT
The DNA here is from genome assembly GCA_035609425.1 of Epinephelus awoara. NCBI lineage: Eukaryota > Metazoa > Chordata > Actinopteri > Perciformes > Serranidae > Epinephelus > Epinephelus awoara. The sequence continues at coordinate 29,101,714 of CM069315.1, read as the reverse complement.
GACAGTAAAAGTGGGTCTGCATTCAGAGTTGTTGGCTCCTTAGTAACACTCTTCAACAGATAATTTTGTGTGTCAGTGTTAGTGACACAGGCGTCGGACTTCCTGATATAAAATATACTTAGCCAAGTCACGCAAACCACAAAACTTCTTTAGACATGACTTTGTTTTTGACTGCATTAGTTGCTGGCATACATCACAGCAGTTTTTCCACATAATGTATCACTGCTTTCATTTGCATTTCAGAACTTCAAGATGCTTCCTCAGAGGAATGGACTGTCCCTTCAGTCTCTGCTCAGACCCCTCAGTGTTTTGGTTTTCCATCTTCTCCTGACACACTCTGTGACAGGTAACCCACACACAAATACAGCCTCAAGGCCACAGTGAGGCCCTGAATCAGACATAATTACAAAATCATGCCAGTAGTCTATATGCCATTAAATTAAAGATTAAAGGCTGCTGTTGAGTGTTTTTAGACACTTGTACTGAACTGCAAAGTGTTAAAGCTTTTTACGGATATCTACAACCATAAAACATCCCAAGTTGTCGTATAGAGATATTTTTAGTCATTACAAAGTGAAAGAAACTTCTTGCTCTAAAGCAGCTCTCTAAAGCTTTAATTACTTGAAGTGACTATCATGGGAATAAGAAAAGAAAAACATTGCAGTGATTATTTTGCAGATATGGTCAGTATTTTGTAACTTATAGCCTTTATATGTCATTTCTAGGAGATGCTTGGTTGGATGGCTACACACATTCAACTGTGTAAAGCTTTTCTTATTCCATATATATGGTAACAAGATCAAAGCTTTACTCATGCGAGACAGCATGGCATGAGCCTCTGTAGATGGCACCAGGCTACGAGCATATAGAGGGGCATTTATGCTTAAAGCATTATGTGTTATTATGTGCTAGATACTCTGAAGCACCAGGGAGCAAACAAAAAATTCTGTGGACAAACACAAAGTCAATGAGTGTAATCAGAAGAACATGACACCAAATATAAACCACAAGTAGGAGTCTGCAGTCATGCTAGCAGCTCTCTGAGGCTATGACTAGGCAAAGATGCTTTGAGCTAGCTAATAATGCCAATATTCTAACATACTCATAATGAATATTCCAATATGTTGATGTTTAGCATGTATGTTTATAATGGTGAAAGTCTTTCTTTAAAATGTAAGCATGCTTATCAGATAAAAGGTCTGTCACGATTAGCACAGTATCATGGTGACCACTGAGCCATATAAGGATGAGCAGACTGAACAACTTCCTACTGCAGAAATCAATAAACAGATCTTTTTTTCCTTCCAGTTCAGTCTCACTTAATTGGTCCATCTCAGCCAATAGTAGCAACAGTTGGCGATGACATCATTTTACCATGTCACCTGGAACCTGCAGTGGATGTTGCTGCCATGACGTTGGAGTGGACGAGACCTGACCTGGACCCTGAATTCGTCTTTGTGTGGCGTGCTGGTCAGGACCTCGTACATACCAAACATCCATCCTACAAAGGCAGAACATCTCTGTTCACTGATGAACTGAAGAGAGGAAACATTTCACTGAAACTCTCTGATGTGAGACCTTCTGATGCAGGAAGATATAAGTGCTTCATTCCAGACATGCGTAAAGGATCTTTCATTGAGCTCGTTTTTGGTAAGTGGACACATACAGTATCTACAAAATGCTAATTAGTGTACTGTGTTCATCAATACAGCTTTTGGGCATTGATTTGGGTGCTGAACTATGGGGTGCCATTTGTAAAGTGGCTCACGCTGAAAATAACATCAACATTTTGCCACATTTAGCTGTAAACAATGTTTAAAAAAGTGTTGTGAATGTTTTAACGTCACCTTTTACCACATTTACAGCAATATTTGTTAACTTAGAAATATATTAAATAGTTAAATCTAAATATTGAATGTGGCACCTAAATGTTAAATGTTAAATCTAAATATTAAATCTAAATCTAAATCTAAATGTTAACTCTAAATGCTAAATCTAAATCTAAATATTAAATCTAAGTCTAAATCTAAATATTAAATCTAAATCTAAATGTTAAATCTAAATGCTAAATCTAAATATTAAATCTAAGTCTAACCCTAAATGTTAAATCTAAATATTAAATCTAAATCTAAATGTTAAATCTAAATGCTAAATATAAATCTAAATGTTAAATGTAAATCTTAAATCTAAATATTAAATGTTCAATGTTAAATCTAAATGTTCTGGATGAAACTAAATATTTAGCTAATATGCAAATTCACACTGCCGGTCACCGGAAGTACCAAAATAAAAGCTCGAGATGGTCAGACTGTGTTTATAGAATCAAATAACGAATTAAAACCAACTTATCGGGGGAAATGAACACTTGAACACACATTAGCGTGATAATAACTACACAAAATAACAAAAAACATGTTTGGAGAAAGTTTATTTGACGTGTACTTTGAGTTGTAGAGTTGTTAGAGTTTAGCTACACATACAGTATATATGAATATCTCACATTTTTTCACATCACTGTATCACCGTTTAGACTAATCTGATGTTTGTAAAGTCCATAAACACAATGATTGAACACACATTACTATTTCTGTGTGCAGGTTTTGTAATTAATAACATGGTTATTGTAGATCAGTGGGCCTAACCGTTAGCTGTTAGCCCTGTTAGCGGTGTCTGTAATGACACATTAACTCTAAACGGTCCATGAAAAAATCTATTTTTCCAGCAGATGTCTTAGTTACAACATGATTGAGCTAACTGGAGTAGTTTCATGTCGTATCCGTCAACGGGAGGCTTTTAACAGATGACGTCCTGATGTTAGCTTTGCTGCTGCTGCTGATGCTGCTGCTGTGGCAGCCACTGATGCTTTCTAGACATCGTGATTTCTAAAAATTGAATAAATACCACACATAGCAACACAAAACTGCTTTACTAGCTCAATAATGTTGTAACTAAGACTGCTAACAGTTAGCCCTGCTAATCTACAATAACCATGTTATTTAGATTTAGATTTAACAATTAGATTTAGATTTAGATTTAGATTTAATATTTAGATTTAACATTTAAGTGCCACATTTAATATTTAGATTTCACTTTTTAATATGTTTCTAAGTTAACAAATATTGCTGTAAATGAGGTAAAAGGTGACGTTAAAAAATTCACAACACTAATTTAAACATTGTTTACAGCTAAATGTGGCAAAATGTTGATGTTATTTTCAGTGTGAGCCACTTTACAAACAGCACCCCATAATACTGAACAGTACAGCCATGGTCATCAAACATCAGGGTAAATGAGGGTTAAACACTTTTTATGATAACTCACTAATTGATGTTATGCAGTGAAATGTTTTCTCAGTTGAGTAATGCAGTAAAATACTTAAGAGTAAGATCTGCAATCATTATCCAGGAGAATCATTTTAAGATGTTAATATTATATTAGCTTTACAGTAGTACATTTACATGTATGCACCTTTTTTAATCATTAATGCAGTGTTTGTATTGCTGATGACTGTTTTTAAATTAATTTTTTTTGGCTCATCATCAGGTGCTGTCTCCTCACCTGTCATCAGTTTAGCAGGGATCGACAGAGACAAGGCAGGAGTGGTGTTACAGTGTGAGTCTGCAGGCTGGTATCCAGAGCCTGAGGTGTTGTGGCTGGACGGTGAGGGAAAGCTCCTCTCTGCTGGACCTACAGAGACAGTCAGAGGTCCTGATGACCTCTATACTGTCAGCAGCAGAGTGACTGTGGAGAAGAGACACAGCAACAGCTTCACCTGTAGAGTCCAACAGAGGAACATCAACCAGACCAGAGAGACACACATCTCTGTTTCAGGTTAACATGACTTATATATTTGACTTATTATTTAATGTGGTCACTGTTTCAGTTTCAAATAGCTCCAGCTTTATATAGATATCATGTTGTTTTGTGTTTTATCATTTCAGATGATTTCTTTAAGGTCCAGTCCAGTTCTTCTTCCATCATCACTGGTTTGGCTGTTAGTTTGGCTGTTTGCATCATGTTGATTGTCTTACTTTTCTTGTTCTTGTGGAAATGGAGGCAAAACATAATCAGTAAGTCTCAAATTAATTTTCAGTGCTTTGTGAATGTGAAGTTATTCTCACAGGGTTTATGGGGATCGGTGATATGAATTGTGTACATCAAATTTCATCAGCTGAAAAAAATGTGATATTTTGCTGGTCATGGTGTTGATTAAATGTCTACTTTTATTTCCAATCGGTCAAACTGTCAGGAGTCTGATATTTTTGCTTAGACTGAAATGTCTTTAAGCTGTGAAACCTTCCTAAAATTCTACTGCCCACAGAGACGAAGAGAAGCCACCATGATGAAAGTGAGAAAGGTCAAAAGATGAACCGCTCTCAAACCAACAAAACGAAAGATCAGTCTGTTCCTGTTGAAGAAAGCGAGCACCTCATGACAGCTGAAACAGTGCAAGTGAAGGATTCAAAGGGAAAAGGGGGAAAGAAAAGCAATCATGTAAGTAGAGAAACAGAATCTGTGTTTAGAAAGGAATTAAGAAGACAACAAGAGCAGCTGTGACAGAGAGCTAACTTTAACTGATGTTGGGACAATCAGAGGTTCAAGAAAAATGGGACAGATGGGACACAGCTGAGACAGACAGATAGATGAAGATGAAGGCAAATATCAGTGGAGACTGAAATAACAGCAAAAGAGAGATAAGCCATAAATGCATGTCAATATTTGGTACTGTCAGTAATGAAGTTACGTCTCACATCTGGTCTTTGTTCATTTCTCTCCTCTGTCAGATTAAGAAGCAGAGATCTCAGCAGCAGCTCCTGGAGGAGCAGCAGAGGAGGGAGGCAGCTGAGAAGGGAGTTCAGACTCTGAAAGAAGAGCTGGAGACCAAGAAGAAGGAGGTCCATCTTTACTTTCATAATATAACACACTGATTTCAGTGTGAAGTCACATTCCTGGTGTCATCCATAGTGTAGATGAGGTCAATCTTACAGGAGTTTGTTTGGTATTTACAAAATAAAGTCATTCCAAGACCAGTCCAAATACAGACAGACTTTATTTTTTAAATGTTAATACGATGAACATGTCTCTCACTGTCATCACCCTCTCTCTGTCTCTCCAGGTTGAAACTAAACAGCATGAGTTGCAGCAGCTCCGTGAAGAGAAGCAGAGGAACGAGGACGAGCTGCAGACAGTGAAGGAAGAGCTGGAGAACAAAAACAAAGAGGTTTGTGTTTCATCTTCATCTTTCTCTAGAGAGAGAGAGAGAGTCAGCTGTCATGACTCGACATTTTCAGCCTTGTCTTATTCAGAAGTCGTCAAATACCGTCGCTTTGTCAGTGATTTTGGTGTTTGGCACTGATGCTAAAAAGTCACCTTTTGCGCCTGTATGATACACTGCTGGGTGGCGTCAGTTCATAATTGGCTGGACACCACCGGTTGCATTGTTATGATATGCTGCTAGACTGCATCAATTGGAAACGCTGCCAATAAGGGGTGGTGGCTGAATCCAACAAACCCTGGACTTTCACCCAGAAACCTATTGTTCACTTTCCACATGTATGTAGAGCCGAACTATGATGTTTTTTTCTAAACCTAAACACGTGCTTTTGTTGACGTTCCACTGGTGTTTGCCAACTGTGACGTCCCTCCCACTGTCTTGGAGGATGTTCCAGCCAACCTCATCAGGCAGTTGGCTGATGTAGGAGGGTCGTTGCCTTGATTAAGCTCACCTTGGCCCTCTGCGCTATAAAAGCTGCCTCATGTGTTCACTTGCTCTCTCCCTTCCTGCAGCAGACATCCACCCTGCATCACTGCATTTTGGTTTGCACCTTCAGCACCTCCACAACACACCTGACACACATCCATGCATGGCTTTTAGTACTGACTTTGCTGACCTACACACTCCATTGGCTAGTTAAGATAATCTTGGTTTGATAAATTTGTTGTTTTAACTAAATCCTGTGTGAAGACTCCCTACTTGTCACAGTCATTGAGCCAGTTTGTCAACAGCAGATGCAAAAAAATACAGAGTGCTCTACATGTAGACGCAAAAGTCCACTGACAAAGCAACGATATGTGACGACTTGGGATGAGAATGTGTTGCCATTTCCACAGCTGGAGGCACACGAAATGGATCAGCATCAACCATGTTTCCTTGATTAAGTTTAGATCCACAAATGACAATAATATGAGGCAGATCAAAGTCAGTGCATGTGAGAGCTCAGGGTGGTTACGGCTTTAGGAAAGCAAGTGTTTTTGAGCCTGTTAGTTTTTGTCCTGATGCACCTGTAGCACCTCCTTGAGGGCAACAGGTCAAACAGTTCAAAGCCAGAGTGGGAGCTGTCTTTAGTGATGCTCTTAGCTCTGCTGAGGCAGCGGGAGGTGTAAGTGTCCATCAGGGAGGGGAGAGGGCAGCTGATGATCTTCTGTGCTGCCTTTACTGCTCTCTGGAGCCTCTCCCTGTCTGCAGAGGTGCAGCTGCTGTACCATACTGTGATACAGTACGTCAACAGACTCTCGATGGATGAGCGGTAGAAGGTCAGCAGCAGGTTGGAGTCCAGGTTGTGCTTCCTGAGGACTCTCAGGAAGTGTAGCCCCTGCTGAGCCTTCTTGGTGACTGCTGTGACGTTCTCTGTCCAGGAGATGTTGGCAGAGATGAGGACGCAGAGAAACCGGAAGGTGTGGACCCACACACTCGCCGCTGATGTGAAGGGGGGCTATGTTGGTACTGTGCTTCCTGAAGTCAATGATGATCTCCTTGGTTTTCTTGGTGTTCAGAGCAAGGTTATTCTCTGAACACCAGGCTGCCAGCTTCAGGACCTCCTCTCTGTAGGCTACCTCGTCTCCCTTCGAGATGAGTCCGACCACCGTGGTGTCGTCAGCAAACTTGACGATGAGGTTGCTGTTGTGGGTCGAACTGCAGTCATGGGTGTAGAAGCAGTACAGGAGGGGGCTCAGCACACAGCCCTGTGGGGAGCCAGTGCTCAGCGTGTGGGTGGAGGAGAGGTGGGGGCCAAGTCTTACAGTCTGGGGCCGGTTGGTGAGGAAGTCCTTTATCCAGGCACATGTGAGAGGGGCACAAAGAGCATCCGGACGTAGCTCTGCTGCTGCTCCAGGTGGTTTAGCGCAGAGTGGAGAGCTACAGCGATGGTGTCCTCTGTGGATCTGTTCGCCCGATACGTAAACTGGTGGGGGTCGAAGTCTGGGGGGAGATAGTCCTTGATGTGCTGAAGAACTAGTCTCTCGAAGCACTCAATGATTACCAGGGTGAGGGCCACCGGGCGGGGTAATCGTTCAGGCTGGTGACGGGAGACTTCTTCGGCACTGGGATTATTGTTGCTGATTTCAATCAGGATGGGATGACTGCCTGGGCCAGGGAGAGGTTGAAGATCCTGGTGAAGGTGAGGGCAAGCTGGTGGGCGCAGGCTCTGAGCACCTTGCCAGGTACTCCGTCTGGGCTGGCAGCTTTCCTGGGGTTCACTGCCAGGAGCACCCATCTGACATCATGCTCCTGCACAGTGAGTAGAGCGGTGGAGGAACCAGTTGGGGGTGGGGGCAGGGCTGGGGCAGATGAGTGCTGCTGTGATGTTTCAAAGCGAGCAAAGAAGCCATTTAGCTCCTCTGCCAGCGGCGCACTCAGGTCTCCTGTTGACGCATCACAGCCTCTGAAGTGTGTGATGTTTGTGTGTTGTTTGCCCTGCCACACCTCTCGTGTGTTGTTGCTGGACAGGTGGGACTCTATACTCATCTTATGGTCCGCTTTGGCTTTTTTAACTCTTCTTTTCAGGTCAGCTCGAGCAGTCAGTCACCTGACCTGAAGTCAGCATTGCGGGCCCTGCGGAGTGAGCAGACCTGGCTGGTCATCCAGGGTTTCTGCTTGGGTAAAACCCAGATGTTTTTGTCCACAGTCACATTCCCGATGCAGAACTTGATATAGTCCAGTACCATTCCTGTGAATGTCTCCAGCTCCTGGTGTTCAAATAAGTCCCAGTCTGTCTGACTGAAGTAGTCCTGCAGTTTGGAGAGTGCGTTATCAGGCCAGGTTGTAACAGTCCTTGTGGTGGGCCTGGCTCTGCGTCTGAGGGGGGTGTAGGCTGGGGAGAGCAGGAGGGAAAGATGGTCTGACTGGCCGAGGTGGAGGAGGGGTATGGCTCTGTACGCATGCTTGATATTTGAGTAAACATGATCCAGAGAGTTCTCCCCTCTAGTAGAACATTTGACATGTTGGTAAAACTTCGGTAGTACAGTCTTCAAGTTGGCCTTATTAAAGTCTCCTGCAATTATGTGAACACCGTCAGGGTGGGCCTGCTGCTGTTCATTTATGGTGTTCAGCAGGAGAGACAGAGAGTGCTGTGTTCACACTGGCGTCGGGTGGAATGTACACAGCTGTGAAGATCACTACAGTTAGCTCTCTCGGTACACTGTACCCAGTGTAATTATCCCCTCAGGTTGGATAATTACTCAGATGCTTTAATGTGGTACTGATGTGTCTCCTTCCATTTCCTCAGCTGGAGACAATTAAAAAACCCCAAAGCCGCATTCCCTTTTCTTCACAGGTAAGTGGTCATTATATAAATACAATACATAAAAAATATGAAAAATATAAAAAATGCATGCAGTTTCCTAATATTAAAAAAATGTCACCACAACATAAAGCACATCTATTGCAGTAATATGTCTATTTAAATTACTTAGAGATTGTGTTTTTTGAAAGACAACACTGATAAGCATTAAAGGTTCATTAACTGGGATAAGTGATAAGCTGTGCAGCCCCCCAAAAACTTAATGAAAGCAGAAGAGCAGTAAGGAGATTCTGTATCTATATGGTGCGTGAATTTGCAAATCCTGTAGGATGGTAAAGGAATAAACCGCCTTACTCTGCCTTACTCTGCCTCTGACTGCTTTACCCTGACATTCTTACTCTGACCTTAATCAGTCCCACTTCTCTTGCCTAAACTTGACTAATCCAACCAATGAAGGCAATGAGTACTAGCCAGTCATAGGGAGAGTTGGGCGGGTCACTCCTTCACCTTTCTAGGATTTTCTAATTTGTATACAGTACATGCTGAGAGTAAACCATGTTACCACCCACACACCTGAGATAAAGCTACACAGGAAACTTTGCTGCTGAAACACAAAATTTCTACAATGTGTAGAGCTGAGCTTTCTCAGCAAGGAAAAAAAAATACTGATGCTTAATTTTCTTGCCATATGTGTCATTGTGCAACATGTTGAGTCACATGTCTTAATACAATCCAGGATAAAAACAAGGAAGAACAGCAGAGAAGAAAAGTGGAGACACTGAAGAAGCAGCTGGAGACCCAACAGATGGATTTAGACAGCAACATCAAAAAGGTTTCTATTTGTTTCCTTTCCTCTTAAGATTATTTTCAGCCACCTACCTGTTTGTTTTCAGTTTAGCTTCTCTGTCTGGGTCCAAGTCACTCCCAGAACCAAGTCAAGTAAAGACCAGGTCTAAGACAGCTTGAGAAGAGAATGATTTGAGTCCTTGCTTGTGTGTTTGAATGGATGAACAGTAAGCCAACATTCTCTTTAAAAAACATTAATTTAATTCAGTCCATTTACGGTATCACTCAGTATTGAGCCTGTTAATTCAGGCACTGGGTGGACGCTGGACTCTCTCTTCTCGTGTGTCATGGTCGCCTTTCCAACGTCTGTGGTGACAAATGTCATTTCATGTTTTATCTTTCTTATCTTGATTTCTATTTTAAAGTCTGATTTGATGTGATAAAGAACTTAGACTGAAAGGACTGGATTGATGAGTTCATATACGTGTTTTATCTTCATGATCAGAGTTTGGGTTAAAATAAGTACTTTGTGAAGTCTGGAGAATTTTGGCTGAAATGACCTTCATAGAGGTTACAGGCCTCATGGCTTCAGCCTTATGGCTTTAAGCCTAAGGACTGATCATGGTCAAGCATTAAGAAAAGAGAAACATTGTTGGTTTAGAATTGAAAATGAGCAGCAGTCTCTTGTGTTAAAGTCTAATGTTTTGTTGATCAGTCCATCCCAAACTGCTCCGTATGTAGACTTTGCTGCTCCATAACATCTTCACTGACTTCCTCCTTTGCTCCTGTCTTAATTGCGACGGCCTCTACAGAGCGCTGTCACTTGAACATTAACATCGTTTTGGGACACTTGCTGAAATGACTGATGCTGATGTTGGGGAACAGTGTATGTTTTTGACTGGTTGTTGCAGTTGTGCCAGTGAAACAGGACCCAAAGAGAAAAAGGAGTTATTAAAAAAACACCTCCAGAAATGTTTATCTGTTCACAGCAGCTTAAATTAGACGTATTGCAACCATTACATAGGCTTGAATGATTCTCTGTTGCGGTTTCATGTTGTATCACATAAATTCAAATATGCATCAATATTAAAACATGTGTTTCGTCTTCTCTTTCCTACCAGATTGATGCAAAACAAGCTGAAGTCCAGCAGCTCCAGAATCAGATTCAGAGGGTGTCCAACCTGCAGACCCTGATGGAGACTCTGTCCAAAAACATGGAGGTCCATCTCTGTTTCTAAACTCTGCTGTATCTGATAAGGTTTCCAGTCTAGTTCTGCAAGGATATGAAAAACATCCAATTACAGTAACATTTGATATAGTGCGTGAACCTTCAGCAACACAAAGGGCTCTAGTTTCCCAGTGCAGACCAGGGTGGCGAACCCTGCGTGTGGCGGCGCAGCAGGGGGAGGTGTCGACAGATCCAGCTTGGTGCAGTGACAGTTTTGTGCCAAAAGGCTTCACCGAAGGTGCGCTAAAAGCTCGCCAGCTGAAACCAGGTCTACTGTCAGCACAGGCGGAGCACAGACGGTGTAAGCCGAAATTTGGCTGACCGGCGGACAGTGCGCACACGTCACCAAAACCTCACAGACAGGTTTCCAGAATGTCAGGCACATTAACGATGCAATAAATACCCACAAACACCACTATTCAATGCAACTATCTGCAATCAGCACATAAATGTATCTCTATAGCGACTGTCCTGTCACATCTGATGTCAGATCAAAGGGGATTGGCACCGTTTGGCACGTTTGGCACGCGTAATGGAAACCCAACCTGATTTGATTAACACAGCTGCAAACTATTGAGTTCACATCCCTCTCAGCCAATCACACACAGCCACAACATCAGATAGGGAGTATATATTCAGCATCTATCATCTTAGAAAAGCCAAAAGAAAAGAAACAGAGTGAGACTGCGAGAGAGAAAGAGAGAGCGCGCGCGCACGAGAGAAATGCAACATTGATTTACAGTTGTGGTGACCTCCTCCCAGGCTACCTTTGCATCATCAGCCCGTGGAGGTCTGCTCGTATATTAGGACACTGCGAGCTTGGACCTCCCGGACCAAAACATAAGTTTCCTCCTGGGAGGAGTTTGGCCGTCTGACACTGCTGCTCTCTTCTGCCATGGCGAATTGAGTAAACTCTCATTATGCCTTCGCGTGGCACATTTAAGGGCGAGGAGAGGGGCTCATTTGATTGGTGTGATGTGTGTAACACCCACTCCACGCCTTCTCTCCTCCCTCTTTCCGACTTGCGCAGGTAGGAGGGATGGAGGTGGGACAGAGGAGTAGGCGCATGGTGTGCCAAACTTGCAAAATCCGCCTGGCCACACCCTGTTGGCGAAGCGCAGGTGCGCTGCGCCTCCACCTCGCCCAGTCTGCAAAACTAGAGCCCTTATTTTTTATAACTGCTCATGACTCTGTGCAGCCCAGTTGCCAGAAGAAAATGTTAGCATTATACATTTCTTCAAACCATGAACATGTTAAATTGGTACATTTCATATGTATCATGTCAGGATACAGGGTGTTTTAAGCCAAAGCATGATCTTTTCCTGAACTTAAGCAAGAAGATTTTGTACCTCCTTTAACCACCCATTAACCACAGTGTTGTTGAAATGTAACTTTTCAGTGTATCTGCTACATAATAACGTGCAAAATATACGTATCCATGGTTTGCAGAAATGTTCAATACCAACAATATTTCTGGTGATTGGGTTGCTGTATGTGTTGAACAATTCAGTCCTTAAACTTAAAGCTGCTTGTGGAGGTTCATCGTTATTTTTAGTTCAGTTTTACTCATGAAATAGAGTGTGATGTTTAACTTAAGTTTCTCTTTATTGTTTTACACAAGAAACCATTAACCTATTTTGAATGAAAGAACATGGCTTCCTAAATCTGTCTCCTTCTCCCCAGCTGGAAACTCCAACCCACTCTTCATCCTCTGCTGTAAGTTGTCACATACAATTGATACACTTTAAGGTTTTCTGATGAACATGAAGCTTCCTTTAAACTCACTGGCAGTAGAAGATCCCTGGGCTCACTGAGTAATTTAATAAAAGATTAGTTTAAACTGTGGAGTTTCTAACACAGACCTAACTGTAATTAAAATGTAAAAATCTACAACAATCTGACCTTGAGATGGGCTTGATATTAGTCATGGTGTGGTGCCTTCAGTTTCATTCTCTTATAAGGATGTCTAATGTTTCTTATCTTGTCTCTAATCAGTCTCCTCTCTCTTGCTTTCAGTCAAAGTGGCCGATAGTTTCCAGGCAGAAGTTCCAGGAGGAGCAGCAGAGGAGAGAGGACGCTGAGAACAAGGTTCAGATTCTAGAGGAGACGCTACAGAGTCAGATCAAGGAGGTTTGTATTTGTATTCTCCACCAAAGATTTCTTTCTTTCCAGCCACCCACTTTCATCTTCCCAGTTATCCTACAGAGAGGTTTATCTTTTCTTGATACTGATTTTTGTTTGTTTTTAGTTTTAAGTGTCACAATGTCACATTTTAACTTAAGCTTTTTTTTTAACTGTACAGCAACATAAACTACACAAAGAGTCAAAGTATTTTAAAGGGGCAAAAAGTGAAATTGTTTCACTGCTAGGTTTGCTGTTGTGCGCTGCCTGTAGACCAAAACAAAGTGTGTCATAAGCCACTCCTCCCTCTACCTCTGCTCTCCACCCCCCACACAGCACGTCCACTGACTATCACATCCAGACGGTCCCGTTGTTGCTTCCACAGGCTCTGCTTCACTCAGCTGCCCGATATACCAAGTGGAGCCTGAGGAGGAAGCACCGGTTAGCCCCGGTTCACTCCAGGCAGATTTACTCGCCACAGGGGCGAGGAAATAAAACCTGAACAGCCGACTTAGTTTGGCTTAGTTTAGCAGCTAGCGATGTCTTTCACTCACTCTCTGTCTTTGCTGTGTTTAGCTATTTCCCTGCTTTCCTGTTAGTGTTAGCACTAGGCGGCTGCCAGGCTGCCAAATGTGTGCCTGTAGCCAGGCTGCATTTTACAATGCTAATTGCAAATGTTAGCTGGGCTGCAGGGCTACTCACCTAACACAACTGTGACGCCTGACCCATTGCTGGGACAGAGCCGCCAATAACTCAAGCTCCGGACATTAACCCATGCTGCGACTGTAACTTTAAATTTAATTGAATCAACATAGCGACATGTGCCTAACGTCACTGTAACACTGATTAAAACAGACATTTGACTTTATGTTGTACCTGTGCAGAAGAAGAGCTAACTCTGAGTCAGATTGTAGTCCCTTTAGCTCTGGCAGTGCTCTCCACCTTGGAAATGCAAGGCCAATGTTAATCCGAGTTATGTCCCTTTCTTTATCCGACAACTTCTTCGCCATCAACCGTTGTTTCTTTAGAGGTAATGTCAGATCCTGGTCATCTTCAGGTGGCCATTTCACTTCGAAAATACGCGCTGCCAGTGCTCACTGGCTGTAGCCTCTGACAGGGAGGGAGGGCCAAGTTGTTTCATCTAAAGGTCCAGCTAGAAACCTGCTGGGGTCTTTAACATGAAGAGTTCATCTCTCATTAGACTTTAATTAAAATGCTGAACAAGTCAGACCATAAAATACCTTCCTGTCATGTTACACTTTAATAAGAGAACAGTTCACTCATCCTCTGTCTTTATCTGCTCTCTCCTCTCAGGAAATTGAACTAATGGCTGATGTCATGAAGCTCACAGAGGAGAAACACAGAATTGAGAACGAGCGGCAGCAGCTGCAAAAAGAGGTTCAGCTTTTATTGATGTTGTTTTTTGTCTCCATGTATTTGTTTGGTTTTAATTATAAATCTCACAAGCTCTATTTTATTTTATCTTAAATGTGAAATAAATAAATCACAAAAAGAGTCAAAATATTCAAATATTGTAAATTAAATTAAAGCCACTGTGTTTGTTGCCTTTGACTTTACTCCCTCATTATTTGGGATCACAGACCTCCACTGTTGTAGGTGTTAAAATAATATTAATAATCTTGAAAAAAATCTTTGGATATTTTTTTTCATCTGATCTTAAAATCTAAAGAAAGTATTTAAGTGGTGAGCACTGTGTTCACTAACTGGACTGAACATTTGAAGTTATAATACAAAAGTATTGTATCATACACAGTGATAATATGTTTGGGGTCAGTAAGATGTGGAACCTCCTGTTAGATATCTCACAAACAGACTATTAAACTCCAATAATAGAAATTCAAACAGACCTTTTGGGATGAAGGAGGCTGCGTTGTTTGAAAGTCAACACCATTCACAGAAACAGAGCAGATAACAAGATATTGTATTTAACCAGGTTTAACAGCAAAAGTAATGTGACGACTGAAACACAGCATTAAAAGTCAAAAGTATGTCTGTAAACAATTTAAATAAAATGATGAAAAGTCACCAGTTATCAAGATGATAAAACACTTCAGTGTTTCTTTCAGTTGTTAAAGAGCCCAGAGTCTCCAGGACCATCAAAGACTTCTTATAATACAACAAACACTAACAGCTGAATGTTTAGAGCATCTGTGTCTGATTCATGATTTAAATATTTTACCTGAAGCATTGTTTATTCCTTTATCAGTGTTTTCACTCAGTCTGTTACAAATCCTCTTCATAAATCATCAATGTTTGTCTGAAACCAAAACGAGACACACACACACACACACACACACACACACACACACACACACACACACACACACACACACACACACACACACACACACACACACACACACACACTTGATTAGCCTTAAATGACAGTGTGTGTTGTCTCCCTCTCAGTCAAAGACAAATGAATCTGTGCCAGGGCAGCTTGGAGCCAGCTCACCCACAGAACCTGTCATTGTGCATGAGGTCGACGCATATGGCAGATATATCTGTCTAAAGAACGTATCCAGTCAGGTAATGTTGTTTTGGTGTGGATGAACACTGTATGAGTATTTTTATACCCCCCAAAAATGAGTGTGTGTGTGCAGGTGTTTTACACACAGGAAGCCCTGATAAAATAGGCAACAGACTGCTTTATCATTGAAGTAGACCAGAGCTGTGCGCACGGCTCTGCTGCAGACAAGTATGTCTTACTGTGTTTTGGTTTCTAATGTGTCATGTTCAACATCACAGACAGGCCATAAATCAGGTTAGTAGAAACAGTAGAAAGCAGCAGGTGAAAATGTCATGGTTGTTACTTCTCTTTTCTTATTTATTCAGTCTGTCTTTCAAACTCAGTGCAAATTGAATTTGGAACAATGTCTGAGTGATGCTCAGGTGGAGACAGACTGTATTTTGTGGTGGCGTGATGATGTGTCATGCAAGCAAAGGATTTAAAGCGTCCACCCAGGTGTGTGTTGTGCTCTGGGAGAGGAGCATTAGTGCAATATGTAGAGCAGTATGTTAACCAAATGTATACATGGATATTCTTAACTGAGCCAATGACCTGCTGTTTAGCCCAAAGACCGTTTTCTCTGGTTTGTGTGAAGACAGAAAGACAGTCGCTTTTACTCCTGCTTGTTGTTTTTTTTTAATTTTTTCTCTCACACCGAATTTATCCTCCTGCAGGACCAACAACTGAGAGGCTGGGAATTACATGTTCAGGTCAACAATTCAAAACCCATCATGTGTAAATTTGACGACTCATTCAGACTCCAGTCTGGAGAAACTGTCACTGTGAGTGTTTGTTGATTTCTGAATTTCATTTTCCGTTTTCTTAATTCTTTTATCACTATTTAAAAACACTAATAATAGTAATAATAAAATGCAGTAATGATAATAATAATTTAGTAATTTTATTATTACTTTTTGTCTTTTACCTTTATATTGTACAGATGTGGT
The DNA here is from genome assembly GCA_035609425.1 of Epinephelus awoara. Lineage (NCBI taxonomy): Eukaryota > Metazoa > Chordata > Actinopteri > Perciformes > Serranidae > Epinephelus > Epinephelus awoara. The sequence continues at coordinate 29,085,583 of CM069315.1, read as the reverse complement.
CCCCAGGATATCGTGACTATTCTTTTCCATCCACTAATTTGGAGTGGAGAGAGCTGAAGACCTGGAGCCCTACAGACCGAGTGCAGATCACTCTCATCAGCAACACTAAAGAGACTCAACATCAACTCAGTTTATAACCTCTGAAAGATGAGATGAGATGAAACCTGCTGTCATAGTTTGTTTTTCTTATCTTAACTTTTTGCTCGTGTTAAACACAATAGTCTCTCATTTAGCTCCTTTTATCACCAGCAGGGAAACGAGCATGACAGGAAGTCACTCACATTGTAGGAATATTTAGTAAACATTAAATGACATCACTTTTCACATCAAAATAATTTTCATGAATATCAATTCAAACATTCTATTTTTCTTCTTGTTGTTTATTTGTCTATTTGTTTGAAGTGTGATGAATATCTGCATTTGTTTTTACTGTCACTGTTTATATATTTTACTGAAATAATTGTTAAAGAAAAACATTCTGAAATCTCATTTATTGAACTGTTGTACAGACGAAGAGTGAAATAAAGTCAGAGAAGTGTGAGTCACCCAGGAACTTTTGTGTGTTTGCTAGATGGAATATTTATATTGGATCTTCACAGATCTTTATTTTCCTCTGTTTTATATAGTTTGTAATTCAAGTTATATTGTAGATTTAAAATTACTTAAATCGCTTCTCTGTAAAAAAGACATTAAAAAGATAAATACATCTGATGATATTTTTTTTCTGACATAAGACTTTACAAAATATAAATAAAACCTTTTTTTATATACAGAGTATTTTTATTTCTAAATTTTTGATGTTTTGCTTAAATCTGATCACACGTCTCAGTGAACCTCTGGATATTTTTTGATGCACATGTTTACAGCTCATTGTGATTGTGAGGTTCACATAATATTTTCACAACGTACACACAAATAACATGTCGTCTGATTCTCTCCTGAAATATGGGAATATGAAACAGACTGAAGCTCAACACCTCTGCTCTAGCAACAATTAATATTTCTTGCTTTGCTTCTTTACCAAACAGTTTTTGTCATGTGCAACGTTCAGCTTCATGTACACATCTTTCTGTTTTTATCGAAACAGTTACTGATTTTACATTGGTTAAAAAGCAGATAACAGATAACAGATAACAACTGTGTTAACTCAGGGGAATTATGAACTAAATCTATGCGTTTCTTTATCAAAACAGCCAGGTCAGAACTTTTATTGGAAATCTGTTTGTTTAACAAACATCTCATCTCTTTTTTTCTGTTAATGAAAAAAACAATAATGACTCTAACTTTTAACTTATTACATCTAAAGCAGAATTTCCACTGAAAATGCAGAAAGATCTGAAAAGATTCATAAGTTTATGTGGTAAAATGTTTTTATTTCTTTTCCTGCTGTTGCTTCCTGTTATCTGGTGAGCTCTTGTTGGGAGCCACTGATCTGCAGTCATGCTAACAGCCATGTGAGGCTGCACAGCTGTGCTTTGAGCTAAAGGCTAAAGTCAAAATGCTAACACACCCATACTGACAATGCTAACATGCTACAAGGTGTTGTCATGCTCACTATTCACTATACTATTCTTATGATATTAAACTAGTTTTGAATGTGTTCTGCTATTTTTGGACACACTGAACAAAATGTGATGCGGTAACACAGTTTAACAGGCGCTAATGTGAACACTTCAGGTTGACTCTGTCAACATCTACTGTTGCATGTTTCCACAGAGTGCCCACAAACTGACATCCTTTTTCTCATGTGGTCTATATGTGAGAATCTCAAATTATCACCAGTATTGTCAGGTTTTAACTCCAGTGTTTCCTCAGTGGGGGCCCTCTGCACTGGGGGCTGTGATTGGTCCTGGCTGCGTTGGCGCTGCCTCGTGGGTTGCTTCGACTGGGTTGGTGGGGGCTGCACTCTGCCTTCTTGGTGGTGGTGTGGGCCTCTCTATCTGCCCATGTTGAGGTGGACTCCGTGTTGGTGTCCTAGTGGCCACAGGCTGTGATCAGCTCCCGGTGCAGACGGCTCCCTGTGGTATTGTTTCCTCACCTGGTTGCTCTGCGTTCTGCCACATGTTTTTATGTCTACATCATGACTGTGTCTGTGGGTGTGTGTGTGGGTGGCTGGGGGGTGGATGGGAGGGGCATTTCTTCTAACCATGTAAAGCACTTTGTGCTACATTTTTGTATGAAAAGTGCTTTATAAATAAATAAATATTGATTGATTGATTGATTAAGTCTAAAAAACACCCAAAAACAATAAATCAACATCAGCACATCAACTGGCTTTTTAAATATAGATCATTTTCTGCCGGTGAGAAAGACTAAAGAGCAGAGAGAAGTTTGACACCTTAAAGTTAATAAACCAACAGCTGGTCATTCATCGGACAGTTATCTTTACACATGAGTATCACTTATTTTTAACTCTGAGTTTCCCACAGTGCAGCAGTCCCACCAGCAGCAGCAGCAGAGGCACCATCACTATGGTGAACACCGTCCTTAAGACGAGGACGACATGTATGAAGAGGTCTGAGGAGGGACAAGTCTCTCTGTGATGAGCTGCAGAGACAAGAGAACAGATCTGCTGTAATAGTCACGTCTGTAAAGTTTTTATTTTATTTAATTTATTTATATTGCGTGTTTCTATTATGGCGCTGATGACAGTATCAACAGTATGTGACAGGTTGTCTCTGAGAGCTGCTGCAGCACAAGTTGAACACTGATCCTTGCACTGCAGATATTTGTATTTTAAACAATGTAGAGTCACCTCTGACAGCCAGCCAGCTACATACATATGTATATATGTGTGTGTGTGTGTGTGTGTGTGTGTGTGTGTGTGTGTAATGTGTGTGCAAACACAAACTCCATTAAAAGATCCAGATGTCTGCCGTCATTAGAAACGAATGTTTCTTTATGTGACGCTTTGGAGAAAAAAACATCTAATTTCTCTTAAGACATCTTGTTTCTTCTCTCCTCTCATTTCTCATTTCGGGTCTTATGAGGGCAGAGCTGAGATGTGAGAAGGAGGCGCAAGTCAGGGAAACTGACCTTAACTTTATAAGTCGCTAAGTACATAATTATATGGTGCAAATAAATGCAGTAGTTATATTATCCACTGTAGTCCAATGTCTGTGAGTTCAATGTAATTTTTAAAGTACTTTCTTAATCAATGTCATCTGAAAACTTTTGGTAAATGTTGGCTTTATAATATAAACAAAATGGGCGTAAATATAAGGACATCCACCAAAGTATGTCAGCACCTGCACATTACACCCATATTTAGTCATGCAGTGTTTTATTCCAGCAGTTAATGCCATGCCACGGACATAACAGCCTCCACTCATCTAGTTTCAGTCCAGATGTTGAACCAGCTTCAGGGATTTTCTCCCTTAGTGAGGTCCAGTGCTGATGTTGTGTGACGAGGCCTGGTGTGAAGTCAGTTTTCCACTTCATCCCACAGGTGTTGGACAGGGTTGAGCTCAGGACTCATGTGTGCATGTGGACATTGTCATGCTGGAACAGCAGAGTGTGTCCCCACATTGGAAGCACACTATTGTCTAAAATAGAGACACACAGGCCTTGTGCATGCCACACATTGCAAACGTGTCCCTGATCAGCTTTGGAAAAGTAGCTTTCAGCATGGAGCTGGTTTAAAACACTGTACTACTTGACTACTGTCTCACCTGCCTCCTATTTCCTAGATTGTCTCAGTAGTATATAACCAGCCATCTTCCATGGGTCAGTTGCCAGACTGTCTTTTGTATTACACTTGACTCTTCAGCATTGGTTTCTGATCCTGCCTGTCTGAATCTCTGTCTTTGTGAACAATAACATAACAAGGCAATAACCACCATTTAGCGTCTCTCTACCAGAACCCCATCGTCTCCTCAATTTGTGGACATTTTCGGTTACTGTAGTTCATTTTTGCATTAGCTGCTAACTCCTGCTAGCTGCTAGCTCTTGCACGTTATCAAAACATCACACCCATCCCATCCATGGTCCCTTCCTTCCAGTCCTTGATTGTACCTTTTATAAGGAACAGCGTGGCAGAATAACAGTGTGAATTTCTGTCTTAAACAAGCAGTGTGAAAGTGACACATCACATGCCCTTATGAGTAACTTTCAGCCTTAATAAATTTCTTTTACTGCAGTGTATTATTTTATAACTGGTAACCTGGCAACTGAGCTCAAAGTTCAGATGTCCATAAACTGAGACAGTCAGAGTGTAACTTAACTCAGACACACAGATAGCAACAGTGTTTACACTGGAACTGAAACTTAAACCTAATTTATTGACATGTATTTTTAGAAAGCGTATCATCAACCAGCCACATCTGGTTTGAATCGTCTTCAATTTGTGTGATTATTATTATTATAATTATTATTAGTAGTAGTAGTACTAGTAATAGTAATAGTAGTATTAGTAGTTGTAGTTTCATTTTGTTAAAGTGCTTATCCAAAAGGTGTTTTAATGTGGTTTTAGTGTTTAATATGTTGCTGATCGAACAGACATTTGCACACAAAAAAACAATACACGGCACAACATTTGGAAGGAGCAATTACTATTATTGCTTAATGAACTACATGGAACTGTTGATGAAAATTATCTAAGTAAAGGTCGGGAGCTTGTCAATGATTTACAGACTTTGTCCGTGCTCGCACTCAGGTGAGTTGACTGAGACGCACAACATTCAACAGGTATGTGGTTTTTGTCTCACATTTAATCTAACATGAAGTAGAAACTTTAATAAAAAAGTGTCTGCATGCTGAGTTATGATCTCTCTCAACCACACTGTCAGATAAGAGCAGATAATTAAGCTTTTGTGTGCGAGGGAAAATTGCATGCAGGTGTGAAATGTATTTCAAATTTAGGTCAAGTGTAAGTGAAATGTTTTCTATTTAAAACACCCTTGAAATGTTTTGGAATGTTGAGCATTTACCAAGACACCTGTTTCTTTATGTATTCTAAGATTTTAGACTTTGTAAACATAGAAAGGGCTTTTGTGTAACCAAAATATTAAATGAGCTTCAAGCTTCAAAACACCTTTTAATTCACTATGGGATGTTTAAATGTGCTACAAACATGACGTGTGTGGTAAAATGTGAGTTTTATTTATTGAAGTCAGACAGACTTACACAAGAGAAAGAAAACTGTACGACAGAAGTGAAAGTGTAATGTCATGAGTATTTGTAAGAGTTGTCACCGCAGAGAATGAAGGAAAAGTGAATGTGTTGGACAGTTTGTGGGAACCAAACAAATGATTATTTGTAACTTACTTTAAAGCACAGCAGGAGGCAGTAAAGACATTTTCATTTGTTGGAGTCTCCAGGACAAGTAAAGAAAAATGTAATATTCGTGAATATTTGACTGCTTTCTCTTAAATGGACACTAAACTGCTTTTTAATCAGCTTTATATCATAGCAATGTGGGTAGTAAATGAACTTTGGTAAACCAGAGCCTAGATTTTCCGGTTTGCCGTTTACCAGCAATGGCTTTATTGCAGTCTTCACCACATATCAACAAACATGGCCCTCTCATGAGGTTAAACAGTAGCCCTCAGCTTATCTAGACACTTCAAACTGCAGCTGTCAGTACTATGTGTGCACATCTTCACCATGACACCCTGAGGGAGCTGCTTCCCTCCATACACCATCAAGTACACGTCACACCCTCACAAGTTACCCACAAGGCCGCTGCCCTTAAAGGGGAAACAGTAGTGAATCGTTCCATATTTTTGAGTCGGCCGTCACTCTTGCACACGAAGAGCAGAGAGGCAGCCTTAAATGTTTTCAGAAACATATTTAAAGCTGTAAAAGTGAGAGTTTGTGAACAGGAAGTTGCCGGCATGCTGTTTCCTGCAAAGTGAAGATGGAGACAAAAAACAGATCAAACAGTAAAACTAAGCAGCGCCGATCAAATTGAAACCGAGATTATGTCTTCAGAGACATGTTTTAGTTTACTGTTTAAAAGTGAGATCATTGTGTCATTATGTCACCTTCCAGCGGGAGAGTTAATTGGTCCATTGAGCTGCATTGCATTCTGGTAGTTGTAGGTTTTCCATCTCCCTGAGCAAAAGCAAATGCTAGAGCCCTTTTCTCTGTTTTCTCTGATCATGTAGCATCATTTTGAAAAGTATTTGTGTCTTTCTGCTGCAGAGGCAGCCCAGCTTCATGAGAGGACCATCTTTCCTGCAGTGAAATACTTCTTTCAGCATGTTTAGATGTAATTTTGGCCCAAGTTTTACATTAAGAATGACTTGAAAGCCTTTTGTAACTTAACACCGTCGTCACTGTTTTGTGTTCATGTTCAGCTCTCCATGATGCTCTTCCACGCAGACAAAAGTCTCCTTAAATCTCATCTCAGACCCCTCAGTGTTCTGGTTCTCCATCTCCTCCTAACACACTCCTGTAGAGGTAACTCACACACAAACACATCCTCACAGGTCACCATTATGTCACTGATAAGTCAAAGCTATGGGGTGACCACCACAACTGCATGTTTCCTGTCTGCCTACTTCCTCTGTGAACATTAAAACACACATGTGTCTTCCAGGTCAGTCTCAGCTGATTGGCTCCTCTCAGCCAATAGTAGCAACACTTGGTGATGACATCATTTTGCCATGTCGTCTGGAGCCTGCAGAAGATGTTACTGGCTTGACGTTGGAGTGGACGAGACCTGACCTGAACCCCAGATTTGTCTACGTGTGGCGTTCTGAACAGGAACTTGTGGCTAAAAAACACAAGTCCTTTGAGGGAAGAACATCACTGTTTGTCGATGAGCTGAAGTTTGGAAACATTTCACTGAGACTGTCCAAAGTCAAACTCTCTGATCACGGAACATACAGATGTTTTATTCCAGCACTGGACACGCACACTGTTGTTCATCTAGTTGTTGGTAAGTTCATGATGTATGTGTTCATGGTGCATGTTTAGCTCAGTGTCTATAGCTCCAGAAGAAAGATGAACATATCTTAAATAATGAAAGTCAGGAAGGGGTATATGCATTAGATAGAGATCTTTCAAGATGCTAATTTTGCTAATATCTTAATGCACTATGCACAAGCTGTCACTTCCAGTAACTGCACTGTCATTCATTTTTCCTTTTGCTCATCATCAGGCATTGTCTCCTCACCAGTCATCACTTTAGCAGGGGTTGATAAAGCCACCAGTGGAGTGGTGTTACAGTGTGAGTGTGCAGGCTGGTATCCAGAGCCTGAGGTGTTGTGGCTGGACGGTGAGGGAAAGCTCCTCTCTGCTGGACCTACAGAGACAGTCAGAGGTCCTGATGACCTCTATACTGTCAGCAGCAGAGTGACTGTGGAGAAGAGACACAGCAACAGCTTCACCTGTAGAGTCCAACAGAGGAACATCAACCAGACCAGAGAGACACACATCTCTGTTTCAGGTAAAAATGTTCAGGTTTTATGGTGACGTCATTGTGTTTGTTTTAATAGCTGAGCTCCAGTTTTATCTAAACTCTATTGTTCTGTGTTTTATCATTTCAGATGATTTCTTTAAGGTCCAGTCAGGTTCTTCCGTCATCACTGGTTTGGCTGTTAGTTTAGCTGTTTGGATCGTCATGTTTATTGTCTTACTTCTGTTGTTTTTGTGGAAATGGAGGCAAGACATAATCAGTAAGTCACACATTCATTTAAGTGCTGTGCGAATATTGTTTTCACCTTTTGATAAAAAGGTGGTGATTGTCCATTGTCTTATTTTTATTACCCATTGTTCACCTAATTTTAGACAGAAATGTCTCTATGCTTTGATCCTAAAATGAAAGTAAATGTCTTATATTTTATAAATCTGCTTCCTTTGTTGAACACAGAGACCAAGAAAAGCCAGTTTCAATCTGGTGAAGAAGAAAAGAAGAAGACTGATAAACCTGATGATCAGTTTGTCACTGAAGAAGAAATAAAGCCTTTGAAGGAAGAAGTGGAAAAGAAGAGCAAACCGGTAAGTAAACAGGACATTTGGCCTAAGTCACCAATATCATAAGTAGCTCTTAAATAGCGTAATTGTTTGCACCTGAGTTCTCACCATGACAAATCCCGTTGTCAGCTGATTGTTATTAGCACAGGTCAATGCCCTGCAGATCTCTATGAAAAGACATGACTGCAGTTCCATGTGTACATATAGGAACTAAAGAAGTTGAGAAAAAGGCCAGGCTCCAAACATTAAAGAAATACAACTCAGGTCTGTGTTTTCAAATGGAGGTGCTTCTACAGAGAGTGTATTCCAAATGAGCTGCCGTACAGTATGTAGCAGTGTCAGGAGCTGATATGAAATAACAAAAACAGATGCATGGAATGCTAAAAATAACTGTTCAACCATCAAATTACAGGTGCACAAGAGCACTGGAGGCAGAGACAAGCATCGTGGGGCTGCTCCAGCTGTGCCTGTGAGGGGGGGAAGGGCAGAGAGACGGAAAGAGAAGCCAGGGGTCGGCTCACACAAGGTTTCTGTAAGTTGGCCTACTAACCCTCCTGTTATACTTGAACTTACTAACATTGTTTATCCTTGGAGTCAATTCGACCCTAGCAATTTTAACCTCCAGAAAATCAGGTTCCGTAAAGCTCCAGTTAAAAGCCCAGTCTCATTTCCTGGCCCGGTGTGGCTACACATTTTGATAGATAAAGGTCTGTCTCAATTAGAGGCCTGGTCTGGTTGCCAAGCAGTTCATTGTTATAAAAGTTCTTCAGATGTATAAAACAGGTTGTTGGCTAACAACTTGAGCTAACATGAGTTAGATGTTTAGATCGCAGGTAAATGTTTAAACTTGTGTCCCTATGGAGATGCTACACATGGTTAGCTCAGTTAGATTCTCCACCGTTCAATCGTTCAGTTCATTTTACTGAATCCATGGGCAGCAGAGAAAAAAGTCATTTCGAATTTACCACCATGACAAAAACAAGGTGACTCCCTTCTTCTGAAGCTGTCATAAAGTCAGAATATGTGTCCATTCCTCCTTTACCCTGTGAGTTATTCATATTCCTATAATCTGTAGGATCCAGTGATCAAAAGACTCAAAAGGCATGTCTTAAGTCTCTCTCTTTCTCTGAGGTGTTGTCTGTCGGATCTAGATCAAATGAACGGTTCATTCTTGATATGTTATTTGAAGCCTGTTTTTTATACAAGTAACATTCACACTGGTCTGAATAAACAGTTCGATTTTATTTCCCATCTTTGCTGAGCAACAGTTTTATGTGAAAGGAATTAAAGGCCTGTCCCATAGAGATGCCTCTCCCTAATATACGCCCATTGAGTTCAGTGATTTAAGCAAATAATAGCCTGGGCTCCTAATTGAGGTTTTATGGTACTTTATGTCTCTTTGTTGACTACCTAAATATCCCTTTAAATAAAAAATAATGCCCCACCCACCCCCTTATACATCAATACTTATATGTGACTATGGAAATCTGTCCGATTGAACTAAAATTTGTGTTGTACAGGATTTATATTATCCTATATTACATAAGGGTATTTTATCTCCAATGAGCAACCCAATGTAGGTATGCAAGTCACATCCAAGTCTTTCTAACTGTCCACATTCACACGCCTCCCCTCGAAATGTGTCATCTCAAGTATATCCTCCTCAATTTATAATATTATAAAGAGCACATATGCTGATTGTCTTGGACATGGTTGACAGCATATGAGGTGGGGCCTGGAACCATTTTAATGACATCAGCAGCACTAGGACTAGGAGCACTCGGAGATGCCTCATAATCAGGATCCTCCTCAACGTTCTTGAGAGAAATCATTTAGAAGGCTGTTGTGCAAATCTTTGTCTTTGCTCCTCCCCTGAAGAACTGTATGTCCCTGCTCCCACATCATGGGGAACATCAAAGGTCTCATGCATAGTATGCCCCCCAGCCCCATGTCATGTGAGCTCTACCACAGGTATGGTTAGGTAGATTAAGCCCCTAAAGCAGAGGGACGTTTTTGGAACATTATGAAATTGCATGCTACAGGGACCTCAGTATCATCATAAACAACCAGAACAAATGTGTGTAAAACAGTGATACTTTGTATATGTTTTATGGAGCTAAAATATGTCCTTCACTTCTTTATTAACCTGCCAAAATAAAATATTGCAGCAGCTCCAGGAGGAGCAGCAGAAAAGGAAGGAGGCTGAGGGTACAATTCAGACCTTGAAAGTGAAGCTAGAGACCCAGAAGCATGAGGTTTGTCTTTACATTTAACGCACTAATTTCAGTTTCTATGTCATCGATAGTGTGGGCACAATCAGGCTTCTAGCAGTTTGTAACTGCTGCCTTTATTACAAATACTACAAATATACTAACTACAAACTACAAATATTCATGTTTCTCCATGCATTTCCCTTCATCTTCTTTCTGCTCCCAGTATGAACGTAAAGAAGCTGAAGTCCAGCAACAACTGCAGAGCCTGAAGGAGGAGCTGGAGACCAAGAACAGTGAGGTTTGTCACCTCAAATGAATCTCTCTGGATTTCACTTCATCTCGTATTTGTCCACATTTCTCGAGGCAGCAGTTTTATGATACAGTGCTGTTTAGGGAAATGAGGAAAACTTTAAGAGTTTTTTTAATATTAAGCTTTTAAAAACATTTTTTTAAAAAAAGGGACCAGGATCAGCAGTGTTTCTGACTCTGATTTAGGTGTCTTTGGGTTTTACATGTGCTCATATGCCTTAATGAAAGAACCCGTCTCTCTCTTTACCACTTTAGCCTTCAATCCAGTTGGGGGAAAACAAAGTTGCTCAGTCTGCGTCTTTGGTAAGTATTCACTGTATAAGTGTGATAATACACTCTGAGGTGTCCTGTAGAAAGCAATAAACTCAGCACAAAGTGAATTTTGATGATGATTTTATTTTTGTGTATCAGGATGCCTCATTATGTCTTTTATGATCTACATAAACCTTCAAGCACGTGATTGTGGATAAGAAGAAATGATGATACACTAAAGACTGTTTTACACTTTATTTTAAAACTATTCATTTTATCTTCTATGAATCAGTATATAATTATTTGCAGAATATACTTGTAGTGTTGTTTTATTTTTCACTGTATGCTGTGTTCACTCACTTGACGTAAAACAACATGTGTTATTGTGTTGATTTTGGTATCTTTTCCATCTCTTAGCTTCCCTGGACAATAATCCACAGACAGACACTTGAGAACGAGCAGCAGTGGAGAGAAAAAGCTGAGAAACAAGTTCAGGACCTGAAACAGATTCTGGATAAAAAGATTAAGGAGGTTCTCACATTTGCCTTTTTAACAAATGATTTCTTTCTATCTTCTTCTGCTTTTTTTATATTCTCTGATTTATGTTAGGTTTATTTACATACTGAAATTTTCTTTACAAAAAAGTAAACTGTTCAAGTGTCTCCATATGCACCTGCTTTTATGTGTTCATGCAGGTGCAGCAGCACAAATTGGAAAGTGGAACATAGACCAGAGGATGTGATGAATGATAAACACCGCCAGTCACATCACTGTTGTCATAGCTCAGAAACAAGAGCCAATCACAGTGGCGCATGATATATGAAATATAAAAATCATGTTGCTGTCTGGATGGTGCACAGTGGCAAGACTTGAATACTCAGCATTTTTGTCAGTATATTATCACAATGGCATGAGAATAATAAGTTTAAGTACAAATAAGTACAATTTTAAAATGTGTAAAAAAAAGTTTGCCCTGTTAAAATCATGTCTTTCATCGTGTCTCTGTCCGTCTCTCTCCTCTGTCTGAGCAGCTCCAGGAGGAGCAGCGGAGGAGGGAGGAGGCTGAGAGAAGAGTGAAGACCCTGGAAGAGGAGCTGAAGACCAAAGAGGATGAGGTCCAGAAACAACGTGTGCTCCTTGCTGAACAACAAAATGCAACACACACAGGCAAAATGAATAAAAAGGTCAGGAAAACAATATTCTTTTATGATCACCAGATGAGTGTGTGTTTAAATTGACAATGTAGTCAAAGTTATGACAGGGCAGGAGAAATAGAAGGACTGGGTTACTGCAGGCAGGATGAATCACAGCTGACCGCGAGCTGATTAATCTAAAAGTTCACCTTGATACCATATAGTGTGAAGGTTTGTTTGTATTTTCTAATGACTAGAGGTCAAAGTGGGTAACTTGTCATTTATAACTGAGACTGAAGTATAGCTCAAGTTTTGAATTGAACAGACAAATTCTATTGTATTCAAGATTTGATGTGTACTTGACATCTTAATGCAGACGCATGTCCTCTTTCACATGGCCTAATAAACCCATGACTTGCATCTTGTCTCTGTTCGTCTCTCTGTCGGGTAAAGAAACCATTCAAGCAGCGTGTCCAGAAGCAGCAGAGCAAAGAGGATCCTGAGGCGGAGGTCCAGACCCCGAAGGGCAAACAAAATGTCAAGGTCAGGAAAATACCAAACGTTTGTCGTGCTGCTCACACTGGTTGTTGTGCCACCATGAAAATATTAATAATAACTGTTAATATTTGTTGACACCAAGAAGCATCCAAAACCCAGTCAAGTTGAATTTCAGACTCAGACCAGAATAATTAATAATAATAAAGTCCTGTTTCATAACCAGCAAAACCAACAAAACCGGTGATTTCCATATTAAAACAAAACACATGTAGAAGTTCGCCCTTTAAAATTCTTCGTTGTTTCTTTGTCACTTGTGCAGTGTTGTAGTATACTCATCTAAATATCTTTTCTCTCTTCCCAGACTAAAGACAAACAAGCTGACGTCCAGCAGCTCCAGCATGAGAATCAGACGACGGAGAACAACCAGCAGACCCTGAACCAAAAGGTGGAGATCAACAAAAAGATTAATGTCTTTACCATAAATGTTCTGTTCATAAAAATCTGGAAAGATGGGAAATGTAGTTTCAGACTAGTTTACTACAGTCAGATAAACCCAGAAAAAAATACTGTGTGAGCACGAGAAGACATTTCCATCTCATCACGACACACCTGCAGCTCTTTCACCTGAACCAGGTGTATTTAACCTTTTTTGCCCTGTATATCACACTCACACAGAAACACATAAGGTCACTTTGTCTATCTTATGTTGTACCAGGATCACAATCAGCCAGCCAATCAGGACTCAGCTAAGAATGACATCACTGTGGGTGAGGTCAGCGTGGACGGCAAATTTGTTCGTCTCAGCAACAACTCTGAAAAGGTCATTTCATTTTATCTTCATAAACACTTAGAGAATAAGAAGAATACATATCTCAAGTTTTATAGACACACAATAAACAAGTGTAACCATAGATATTCCAAAGGGGCAAACCCAGACACAGACACAAGATGTTTTGTGAAGACATGTAGAATATTAATTTAATTAGTGTCTCTTTGTCTTATCTTCACTCCCCCACTGAATCTCCCTCCTGCAGGACCAACCAATGGGAGACTGGGAATTACATATACAAGTCAACAAAAGAAAACCCATCAAATACCAGTTTTACCCCTCATTCATACTGAAGGCTGGAAACACTGTCACTGTGAGTTTTCCATTGCTGTTAGTTGATGTTTTTTCTGTTTGTTTCTTTTCATTCTTTGTCATTTATTCAACTCTCACTGTCACTCAACTGGTGAGAATGTTGTTATCGAATGAAACAGCTGGGCTCATTGTGATGAGGTGACGAATGTTTGTATGGAGAGTCAGAGTCTGGTGGTGGATTGCTCACACAGGACTTTCACCCAGTAGACCTGAGTCTGTGTCCCATGTGAAACCAAAAGCCAACATTATTTTAAGTATGTGATGTGTGTCATGATGAGTGTGTCATTGTGTGACACAAACCATGTCATTTTTTATATTAAGACTAACCATGTATTTTTTGTGTCTAAACCAAACAAAGTGAAGGTGAAACCTAACGGCGCTGCTCCTGATGCTAACAGGCATTAATTGCATTGATAATATTCTGAACACCTTAACTGATATCTTTGACACTCATAAGCACTAATGATGCCTAGTTAATGGAGTGATAAGATTCAAAATTGATGGCAAGTATCTTCTTTGTATGGTGAATCTGTGAAGTTTCATCTTTTCAGATCTGGGCTTCAGGTTGTGATGTCAGCTGTGAGACCTCTACTGAGCTAACATGGTACGGCCAGCAACCCTGGGGCACTGGAGAAGAACTGCTGGTCACCATCTACAGCAACACTGGAGAGGTATGTGGACACACACACACCTGTCCACCTACATAGTGTATGTTTGCTCTGGGTCTGTTTTGTGGAGGTTTGTCACCTTAATGCCATAACATACAATGATACTGGAGATAATGACATTCTTCATGTTTGTAGAAACACTCATGGAAAGAGTCTTTCATGTTTGAACTTTACACTGTCCCCATGCACAAAGCCAGGTCAATAAAGAAATGAGTTTCAGCAGTTTGATGTGGAGGAACTGGACTGATCTGCACAGAGCTCTGACCTCAACCGCCAACCGTGAGCTCAGCATCAGTGTTGGACCTCAGTCATGTTCTCTGGTCTGAATGAGAGCAGATCCCATCTGATGGAAAGGCTGACACCAGAAGAGCTGAGGCTGTTTGAGCAGCAGCAGATTAATGATCATGGTTTTACACTGACATTTAAATCAGGGGTTGGTCCACTGTAAAGGCCTATGACTCCTGACCTCTACTGTTTTGTTGCTTTTATTTAATTGTACCCGCTGCTTAACACTTAACACCCATCTGTATGTGTGTGTGTGTTGTCTCTCTCTCAGCTAGAAGTAAGGCGAATGCTAGTGCTTCCGAACTCTCAGAGTAATCTCCAGCAGCACCATTCAGCCATGGGAAACATCACTGTGAGTGAGATTGACCTGAAGGGCAGTTATGTTCGTCTCAGCAACACGTCCAACAAGGTAATGCTGTGTGTGAATGAACACTGTGTGACTTCTATATGAGCATGTGCAGTGAGATCCATAGCTGTACATTAGAAAAGTGTATCCAGGGATGTTCCAATGGGTCATTCAGACCTACATAGTGATGCTACCACAGCCAAATAAAACAAAATGACTCCCAGCAAACTGAGTCACACACTGTACAAACTACTGTATGTTACACTCAAGATGTTTTGTGAAGATGGAGAAGATGTAAATGTACCTAGTATCTCTTTGTCTCATCCTTTCTCTCCTGCTCCATGTTCCTTTGTCAGGACCAAGCATTCAAAGGCTGGGAATTACACATACAGGTCAACGACAGAAAACCTGTCGTGTACAATTTTTTCTCCTCATTCATACTCGAGGCTGGAAACACTGTGACTGTGAGTGTTTCGTGACTGTGTTTATTTTTCTCTTTGTTTCTTTGTTCTTTCTCATGTAATTGATTCTCCCTCTAACCCCGCATGGAGAAAGCTGTGACGGAAATACTACTTGTGTGGTAAATCTGTGATGTTTGCTTCTTTCAGATCTGGTCTTCAGATCATTCTGGCAGAAACAAGCCTCCCACTGATCTGGTGTGGTTTAACCAGAAGTCCTGGGGCACTGGAGAAGAACTGCTGGTCACACTCTACAACAACGCTGGAGAGGTCTGACATCATCTCACATTTAAAACATTACACGCACACACTGTTCTGTTGACCACATAGCTCTGGCCATAAATTGCAGTCATTAACTCAGCTGTTATACAGTGTTATTTTCTCTCTCTATCTTGTACCTACAGTACAACAACATTAACACCACTTTATTTTTCTCTATCACCAACAGGAAATAGCCAGGATGTTGAAAACACCAGATACTGCTGCTGTGTAATCCAGGAAACTTTGGGTGGTTAGGTTGTATTGGCAATGATGAGGGAGTTTGACGTGGATACGCTGGGGGATACGGCACATGTGGAAGCTTTAAAGGATGGGACTGATGTGAGAAGATGAACAGCAGAGTTGTGGATATATTGTAGTTTCTTAAGTGCTTTGAATGATGAACCGAAGAGGAGGCTGTTGCAGTAGTCCAGTCTGGAAGTGATGAATGTGTGAATGAGAGTTTGATGTGTTGGTCAAAGGAGAGGGTTTGATCAAAGATGATACCAAGGTTACAGACATGGCGGAGGAGATGTGGAGCTGAATGTCGTTGGTGAAGCAGTGAAGTCTATGGTGTCAGATTATTTGACCAAGGGGGAAAATGTACAGGATGATGAGGGGGCCGAGAACTGAACCCTGGGGAACGCCTTGGGAGAGGGGAGAAGTGAGGGATTTGCTGTTGTTTATGCTGATGAACTTCTGTCTGTTGGAGAGGTAGGATTTGAGCCAGGAGGGGGCAGTGCTAACTGTAGGTGTGTCATTATTAATGCAAAATATCATTCTGAAATGTCATAAAACTGTTATAAAGATAAACGGGAAAAGTAAGCTCAGAATATAAAAGTTAGGTAACATAACTTTAGAAATTTTATCAGTATATTCACATTAATGTATATTAAAATCCGATTTGATCACTAAAAGCTCCACTGATTGTATGTACATTTACAGCAGGGTCAGGTTGCAGCTGACCTCTGGATCTTCTTCACAGTGGATATATTGTTTTGCCATTCTACCTTTTTGTATCATTTGTAATTCATTTTGGATTTTTTTTTTTACATTATCTTTTCATAATAAAGAGATGAAAAGCCAAAAGTACATGTTTGATATTTTATTTCCACGAGTCCTCATGCTGATGTACATTTTAACAATATTCAATTCAACAAATATCAACATCCACATTTTGTCACTGAGCTACAACTTTACACTGTATAAAAGAAAACAATTTGTATTTACAGAGTGATATCTGTACATTGATGATTTACAAAATTTGTTATCCCATCAAACTTTTCTTGACTGAAACTACACAATCTTTCTTTTTTTATTATTTTTTTTTTAAATTTGTTTATATTTATGAGCTACCTCACCAGTGTAGAATTTACAGGTGAATGCACACTATACATATACATACATACATATTATATACTATATAATACAACAAACCTACAGCTGTACCACCAGCCAACTAATCAAACAACTCATTGTTCTTAATCATAGTAATAGAATCACTATAACAGCTTTAAGGTATGCCATGATTTCAAAATTGACGGTTATCATACCTTGTACATTTGTGTATCTATGATATTGAAAAAAAAATCTCACCTTAAGATGATTTTTACACATACTTTCATTAAAAAATGCTTTCAATCTCAATTATTGTAATAAAGCATTTGTTCAACCTTTCCTTTCCTTTAAGGGTCATTCTGACTCTTACAAGTAATCATTCTGACATACTGTGATGGCGTCAAACTACAATATTTTCTAAGATGGTTATTGTACCATGAAAATCTTTTATCTTTGCAACCCTACTATCAATATATGAGCATCACTGCATACCTTATAATTCCATGTTTAGATAGATAGATAGATAGATAGATAGATAGATAGATAGATAACCATCTCATCTACATATATATTTATATCTTCTCATGTGGTTTGTGTCTAAGAAGCTGAAATTATCAGCAGCATCTGTCAAGTCTAAAATAAAACACAGAACTAAACATGCTAAGAAACCTTTCAGCTTTTCAAAACGCTGTCTGTGGTTTTGAACCTTTTTCTGTGTGAGAAAGTCTCACAGCTGCTGCAAGTGTCAACATGTGATGAAGAGAAGTTTGACACCTCACAGCTGAATGTGACTTCTTAAAAAAGTAAAACAGATAGATATAAAATTTTAAACAATCTCAGTGATCACCTTTTAAATTGTTTTTTCTGTCCTGCCAGGTTTTCCAGACCCAAAGCATGATGGGAGCTTCTCTGCTTCATTACCTTGATGGCCAAACTACATGTTACCTTTTTACATGAGTATCAGTTATGTTTGTGCAACTGTAACTCTGAGTTTCCCACAGTGCAGCAGTCCCACCAGCAGCAGCAGCAGAGGCACCATCACTATGGTGAACACCGTCCTTAAGACGAGGACCACATGTATGAAGAGGTCTGAGAAGAGATACAGCTCAGTGTGATGAGCTGCAGAGACAAGAGAACATATCTGCTGTAACATCATGACAGTATTAACAGTATGTCAGAGGTTGTCTCTGAGAGCTGCTGCAGCACAAGTTGAACACTGATCCTAAGTTTGCAGATAGTTTTATTTCAAACAATTTACTGTCTCACCTCTGACAGCCATCCAGCTCTCTGGTGATCCTCCAGCTCCAGAGATGTGACACTTGTAGAGTCCTTCATCAGACTTGGAAACACTGTGGATGGTCATCTCTCCTGTAGAGCTGCTCCTGATGAGGACGCCATCTTTGTAGAAACCAGCTGTCAGGCGCAAAGAAGACATCTTCTTCCTGCAGGTCAGAGTCACGTTGTTGCCTTCTTCCACAGGGAGGACAGGACTCTCCAGGATCACTGAACCAGCTGAACAACAAAGGTTTGCCTTGAACTTTAAGTTATTAAGATGTGCTAACCATTGCTGTTTCTACAGAGCCTCCTGCACACCTCTTTTACATATGTACATTTTCTCATGTTTGTGTCTGAGAGTCTGAAACTAAACACAAAACCATCATGAACTGAGAACTCTGACAACTAGCCCATTAATAGTTCAAGCATCAGTGCCTCTGTGATCATATGATAAAACCTCAACAATACATAACTCTGCACATAAATAATCTAATTTTAGCTACTTTCATTATCGACTATTTCATATAGTCTCACCTCTGACAGCCATCCAGCTCTCTGGTGATCCTCCAGCTCCAGAGATGTGACACTTGTAGAGTCCTTCATCAGACTTGGAAACACTGTGGATGGTCATCTCTCCTGTAGAGCTGCTCCTGATGAGGACGCCATCTTTGTAGAAACCAGCTGTGAGGTTAGAGGAAGACATCTTCTTCCTGCAGGTCAGAGTCACGTTGTTGCCTTCTTCCACAGGGAGGACAGGACTCTCCAGGATCACTGAACCAGCTGAACAACAAAGGTTTGCCTTTAACTTTAAGTTCTTAACATGTGCTAACCATTGCTGTTTCTACAGAGCCTCCTGCACACCTTTTTTAAATACATACATTTTCTCACGTTTGTGTCTGAGAGGCTCAAATTATCACCGGCATCTGTCGAGTCTAAATTAAACATAAATCATCATACACTGAGAACTCTGACAACTGGCCCATTAAAAATAGTTCATGCATCAATGCCTCTGTGGTTTTTAACCTCTTTCTGTATACGAGAAAGTCAGACAGTCGCTACTCTTAGCATACACCACAGTCCCAGCATAGTCCTAGCAGCAGCAGCAGAGCCACCATTAGAACAGTCAAAACAGGTATTTAGAGGAGGGGAAGTGCTTCAACACAAGAGAGTTTATCCTCTGTAACACATGACAGTATTAACAGTATGTTACAGGCTGTCTGTGATGGCTTGCTTTAGCTTTACTCTGACACACATTGAAAATCTGTTGGGTTTTTGCTCTGCTCTTCAAAGAATCATCAGCAGATCATATAATATAACCAATAAATAGCACTGCAGATACATTTTCTAATTTTAGCTACTTCAATTTTAAACAGTGTCATGTCTCACCTCTGACAGCCATCCAGCTCTCTGGTGATCCTCCAGCTCCAGAGATGTGACACTTGTAGAGTCCTTCATCAGACTTGGAAACACTGTGGATGGTCATCTCTCCTGTAGAGCTGCTCCTGATGAGGACGCCATCTTTGTAGAAACCAGCTGTGAGGTTAGAGGAAGACATCTTCTTCCTGCAGGTCAGAGTCACGTTGTTGCCTTCTTCCACAGGGAGGACAGGACTCTCCAGGATCACTGAACCAGCTGAATCACAAAGGTTTTATAGGTTAGTTTCTGAATCTGATGAAATATACTTGTTTCTTCACTTTTAGGGGTGATATCAGTCTCTCCTCTGAGCTCAACATGTTTTCATTTTATTCCAGAAAATAATGTTTTGGACATGAAGCAAATACTTATCGCAAAATCTTTTCCTTACCAGTGACAGAGATGTTGACACTGTTGCTTCTCTCTCCTCCTTCAGTCTCACACCAGTATTCTCCGCTGTCTGATGGATAGACTTCTTCAATGGTGCAGGAGGACCCTGATGGCGTCCTCTCATCACATACTGGATCAGATTCCACATTATTCCTGATCACTTTCAGTTTAGTCGAGCCATCAGAGCCCTCACAGTCAAAAGACACAGGTTCATATTTAAAGTGCTGCAGTCTGTCTGGAGTGATACGAAGAAAAGCTGCATCTGAAACAAAGAAAGAAATGATAGTGTCACTAAAGAAACATTCAGAACTGGATAAATATGATGTTTATGTTAAAACAGAAGTGCCAAAGTCATTGTCGGTGCTTCCACCTTGTGACAGATTAAATTTGGGCTTTTTGCACGATACATTCTGGTGTTCTCTGGCAAAGTGTGCGATCATGTTAAACTGAACAAAATAAGAGGTCAGTATTCAACCTTGGTTCTTTAAAGGGAAAGAATGATGAACAAAATGCTCAGGAAGTCTTTAGAATTTAGTTTTTGTCACTCACCACTTTTCTGTGTGTAACTGTTGAGCAGAGTGAATTCAAGCATCACTGGATAAAGAAAGGAGCGAAGTTAAATATCAGACATAGATGGTTCAATATACAGGATGGAAAACTCAGTAAAAGACATAAGCAAAGCTGAGACTCAGTACTCACACAGTCTGAAGCAGAGAGCTGTGACCTCCATGGTGTCTTGCTGCGGACTGACTGAGCGTCGGACTGAAACACAGCTCAAGTACGTAGGCGACAACTTCCTCTTCCTGTTCAGTTTATTTCAGAGGTTGATGCAAAAAGTGGAGCCAGAGTCACATTGGGTCAACATACAGTTTGTCAGTCTTGAGTTTTAAGTACAAGAGGGTCGACCATCTGCCACTCTGGTTGGCTCAGGTACATAGCTGGTAGCTCCTGGTTGTGAACATTGATGACCGCTCTAAATTGAGTCAACAAAAGCTCGTCATAGATATCAATGAATATCAGTGAATTCAAGGAAGATTCAAGTGTAGAAATCATGGTGATCAGATGAAATAACCCAATGCTTTAGATAAATGCTCCAAAGTTGTGTTTTTAGATAAGAATTATTTTATGTTCAATAAAACATTCCTAAAACATCATGTGAGCTTCAAACTGCTCTGCAGCTCCAAGACATTTTAACTGAGATACGAGTCACTTCACAGCTTAGGAAAGTTAATAAAAAGTTGATTAAAACTAAGACCTTACGCTGGTGCAGAGGGCCCTGGGTTCCTCCTGGTGCAGAGGGCCCTGGGTTCCTCCTGGTGCAGAGGGCCCTGGGTTCCTCCTGGTGCAGAGCGCCCTGGGTTCCTCCTGGTGCAGAGGGCCCTGGGTTCCTCCTGGTGCAGAGCGCCCTGGGTTCCTCCTGGTGCAGAGGGCCCTGTGTTCCTCCTGGTGCAGTGGGCCCTGGGTTCCTCCTGGTGCAGAGGGCCCTGGGTTCCTCCTGGTGCAGAGGGCCCTGGTTCCTCCTGGTGCAGTGGGCCCTGGGTTCCTCCTGGTGCAGTGGGCCCTGGGTTCCTCCTGGTGCAGAGGGCCCTGGGTTCCTCCTGGTGCAGTGGACCCTGGGTTCCTCCTGGTGCAGTGGGCCCTGGGTTCCTTGTGGTGCAGAGGGCCCTGGGTTCCTCCTGGTCCAGTGGACCCTGGGTTCCTCCTGGTGCAGAGGGCCCTGGGTTCCTCCTGGCGCAGAGGGCCCTGGGTTCCTCCTGGTGCAGAGGGCCCTGGGTTCCTCCTGGTGCAGAGCGCCCTGGGTTCCTCCTGGTGCAGAGGGCCCTGGGTTCCTCCTGGTGCAATGGGCCCTGGGTTCCTCCTGGTGCAGAAGGCCCTGGGTTCCTCCTGGTGCAGAGGGCCCTGGGTTCCTCCTGGTGCAGTGGGCCCTGGGTTCCTCCTGGTGCAGAGGGCCCTGGGTTCCTCCTGGTGCAGTGGGCCCTGGGTTCCTCCTGGTGCAGAGGGCCCTGGGTTCCTCCTGGTGCAGTGGGCCCTGGGTTCCTCCTGGTGCAGTGCGCCCTGGGTTCCTCCTGGTGCAGAGCGCCCTGGGTTCCTCCTGGTGCAGAGGGCCCTGGGTTCCTCCTGGTGCAGTGGGCCCTGGGTTCCTCCTGGTGCAGTGGGCCCTGGGTTCCTCCTGGTGCAGAGCGCCCTGGGTTCCTCCTGGTGCAGAGCGCCCTGGGTTCCTCCTGGTGCAGAGGGCCCTGGGTTCCTCCTGGTGCAGTGGGCCCTGGGTTCCTCCTGGTGCAGAGCGCCCTGGGTTCCTCCTGGTGCAGAGGGCCCTGGGTTCCTCCTGGTGCAGAGCGCCCTGGGTTCCTCCTGGTGCAGTGGGCCCTGGGTTCCTCCTGGTGCAGTGGGCCCTGGGTTCCTCCTGGTGCAGAGCGCCCTGGGTTCCTCCTGGTGCAGAGCGCCCTGGGTTCCTCCTGGTGCAGAGGGCCCTGGGTTCCTCCTGGTGCAGTGGGCCCTGGGTTCCTCCTGGTGCAGAGTGCCCTGGGTTCCTCCTGGTGCAGAGCGCCCTGGGTTCCTCCTGGTGCAGAGGGCCCTGGGTTCCTCCTGGTGCAGAGGGCCCTGGGTTCCTCCTGGTGCAGAGCGCCCTGGGTTCCTCCTGGTGCAGAGGGCCCTGGGTTCCTCCTGGTGCAGAGGGCCCTGGGTTCCTCCTGGTGCAATGGGCCCTGGGTTCCTCCTGGTGCAGAGGGCCCTGGGTTCCTCCTGGTGCAGAGGGCCCTGGGTTCCTCCTGGTGCAGTGGGCCCTGGGTTCCTCCTGGTGCAGAGCGCCCTGGGTTCCTCCTGGTGCAGAGGGCCCTGGGTTCCTCCTGGTGCAGTATGCCCTGGGTTCCTCCTGGTGCAGTGGGCCCTGGGTTCCTCCTGGTGCAGAGCGCCCTGGGTTCCTCCTGGTGCAGAGGGCCCTGGGTTCCTCCTGGTGCAGTATGCCCTGGGTTCCTCCTGGTGCAGAGGGCCCTGGGTTCCTCCTGGTGCAGTGGGCCCTGGGTTCCTCCTGATGCAGAGGGCCCTGGGTTCCTCCTGGTGCAGAGGGCCCTGGGTTCCTCCTGGTGCAGAGGGCCCTGGGTTCCTCCTGGTGCAGTGGGCCCTGGGTTCCTCCTGGTGCAGAGGGCCCTGGGTTCCTCCTGGTGCAGTGGGCCCTGGGTTCCTCCTGGTGCAGAGCGCCCTGGGTTCCTCCTGGTGCAGTGGGCCCTGGGTTCCTCCTGGTGCAGTGGGCCCTGGGTTGACAGTGCATTTCATCTTCTTCTCCTCTTCTTCTTATCGTTATTATCATCATTCATTTTAAACTGTTGAACCAGAAGGCCTGTGTATTATTATGGCCTGAATGGTGAGTTTGTTGCTGATGAATGTTGCAACAGTGAGACACAGTTACACTTACATTTATGAAGCCTTTGTAACTGCACTGAGCTGCTGATGAAACAAAGTAAGTAAAGGTCAGGAGCTTATTAATGATTTACAGACTCTGGCCACGCAGTCAGGTGAGTTGACTGAGTCGCACAACATTCAGCAGGTACGTGGTCTTTGTTTCACATTTAATCTACAATAAATCAGAAACTTTCAGTAAAAAATGTCTAAAAAGAGTATTTTCTAATCAAGTCATCTGTTTGTTTAACACCAACGTGTGACAGAGAGTTTGTATTGTGATGAATGTACCCAACATCCTGGACTTTGTAACATAGAAAGGGCTGAAGTGTCACTAAACGATTAAACAAGCCTCAAACCTCAAAACATTTTTTAATTCACTATGGGATGTTTAAAAGTCTTAAGCTGCAAAAGTGAAGTGTGTTTTACTGAACGAAGCGCAGACAGGCTCACACAAGAGGAACACAAGTGAAAGTATGATGTCATGACTCTGTCAATATTTGTAAAAGAGTTGTCAGCACAAAGAATTAAGGAAAAGTGAATGTGTTCTCACAGGTGTCGAGTTTGTGGGAACCAAACAGAGGATATAATACAATAAAATAATATGTGAATATAATATGTGTAACTTACAAGAAGAGCACAGCAGATGGCAGTAGAGATTGTTTTATTTGTTGGAGCCTCCTGAACAAGAACACGACATATCCGGACATGATGGCATGATTAAAAAAATGTATATATAAATATATATATAATGATAATGATAGAATATATTTCAGATTAATAGCATAATTTAAAATTAAGTAAAGGTTTTAGATGAAGAACCACTGAAAAGCCTTTTCCCCTGTAACTTAACACCGTCGTCACTGTTTTGTGTTCATGTTCAGCTCTCCATGATGCTCTTCCACGCAGACAAAAGTCTCCTTAAATCTCATCTCAGACCCCTCAGTGTTCTGGTTCTCCATCTCCTCCTAACACACTCCTGTAGAGGTAACTCACACACAAACACATCCTCATCGGTCACTATTATGTCACTGATAAGTCAAAGCTATGGGGTGACCACCACAACTGCATGTTTCCTGTCTGCCTACTTCCTCTGTGAACATTAAAACACACATTTGTCTTCCAGGTCAGTCTCAGCTGATTGGCTCCTCTCAGCCAATAGTAGCAACACTTGGTGATGACATCATTTTGCCATGTCGTCTGGAGCCTGCAGAAGATGTTACTGGCTTGACGTTGGAGTGGACGAGACCTGACCTGAACCCCCGATTTGTCTACGTGTGGCGTTCTGAACAGGAACTTGTGGCTAAAAAACACAAGTCCTTTGAGGGAAGAACATCACTGTTCGTCCATGAGCTGAAGTTTGGAAACATTTCACTGAGACTGTCCAAAGTCAAACTCTCTGATCACGGAACATACAGATGTTTTATTCCAGCACTGGCCAGGCACACTGTTGTTCATCTAGTTGTTGGTAAGTTCATGATGTATGTGTTCATGGTGCATGTTTAGCTCAGTGTCTATACCTCCAGAAGAAAGATGAACATATCTTAAATAATGAAAGTAAAGGGAGGTTATTTAGAAGACACCCTTTTGACACAAAAGCCATTTAAAGCTCAGAATTCAAGACTTGTATGAGCTGTCACTTCCAGTAACTGCATTGTTATACATTTTGCTTTTGGCTCATCACCAGGTGCCGTCTCCTCACCAGTCATAGGTTTAGCAGGGATCGACAGAGACAAGGCAGGAGTGGTGTTACAGTGTGAGTGTGCAGGCTGGTATCCAGAGCCTGAGGTGTTGTGGCTGGACGGTGAGGGAAAGCTCCTCTCTGCTGGACCTACAGAGACAGTCAGAGGTCCTGATGACCTCTATACTGTCAGCAGCAGAGTGACTGTGGAGAAGAGACACAGCAACAGCTTCACCTGTAGAGTCCAACAGAGGAACATCAACCAGACCAGAGAGACACACATCCAGGTTCCAGGTTAACATGATTTTTAAACTGTATAATGCAATAACTGTAATTTGTTCACATAGCAGAGGAGCTTGTTTAATAAATGACATATTATTCTGTGTTCTTGTTTTTATTTCAGATGATTTCTTTCAGGTCCAGTCCACTCACTCTTCTATCACAAGTGGTTTGGCTGTTGGTTTAGCTGTGTGTGTCCTGATTATTGTGCTTCTTCTCTTTGTTGTGTGGAAATGGAGACAAAATATAATCAGTAAGTCACAAACTAGCAGTGCTTCATCACTGTCAAGTGATATTAAAAGTGTAGTTATCAAAATACCAATACTTTGGGTCATGGAATGAAAAAGAAATGTGATGGTATATCCACATTTATTTCCAATAAGTCAGATTGTTATACATCATTTGAGACTCAAAGGTTTCTGTGCTGTGTTTCCCCAACATGGAGGTAAATAAGAAAGAAGAAAGTGTTTTGTGCTTTAAGTTTCCTGCCTTTGCTGATTTTACACAGAGACCACGAGAGGCCACGGTGAGGAAGAAATACAGCCTCTCAAGGGAAAAGGGAAGGAAGAGAGCAAACACGTAAGTAAAGATAAAAAACATTACATTGAAAAATCAGGATCAATTGCAGTTAAATTCAAACACTGTAGACATCAAAAATCACACCCCACATCATGTCTCTGTTCCTCTCTCATCTCTCTGAGCAGCTCCAGCAGGAGCAGCAGAGGAGGGATCAGGCAGAGAGGGAAGTTCAGACCCTGAAAGAGGAGCTGCAGACCAAGAAGACTGAGGTTCATCTTTTTATTTAACACACTGATTTCAGTTCAACGTCACATTCTTTATGTCATCTATAGTGGAGACACGATCAAACGTACAGTATTTTAAAGAGATCAGTTTGACAAATAAAGTAATTCCAAGATCAGATCCAAAAGGACCTGACCAAGTCCAGACTGAGACTAGTGCTGTGTGTACTTTGGTTAAAAAGTTGAGTGTGGAACTACGGACACTTCTCGCCCTCAATGGTCGCCATCTTGGCTACGTAGCGGAAGGGGAGGGGCCACATTTCAAACTGGAAATAGCGGCTGAGGACTGTGCGACCGTGAACGTCGCTGCATTGTACAAATACATGTGTTTTTGCACTAAGCACCACTATACTGTTGTCAAGTACAAGCCAGCAGTGTGTTTATTAGGTTCATTTAGCAGTCTGTAATGATTTGGTAACAATAACGATAACGTGAATGCTAATGCTAGTTTGCGAACTAGTTCATTTGCAGTTGTCATTTCCGGAGAGTGCACAACGGCCGTGTTTGGTTTGAGACAACACTACCCTGTTGAACTTCGCACTACACCAATGAGTACACAGTGCACATAGTACACTACATAGAAGTGTATTAATGGAAGTATGTGATTTGAGACACAGCATACATTTATTATGTCCTTTTGCACATCAAAATCAATTAAAAACAAACAGCACATTTAAAAATGTGACCAGAAGATAATGCTGATTGTTTCCCATTCATCACTTTACTTAAGTATTCTTGTAGTATGAATACACTATACTAAATATTCATGATTCTCTTTCTCTTCCCAGTTTGAGAGAAAACTAGCTGAAGTCCAGCAACGACTGCAGAGCCTGGAGGAGGAGCTGCAGAGCAAGACCAGGGAGGTCTGTCACTTTAAATGAATCTCTCACCTTCTCTAAACATCCTTTTCTTCCATGTGTCCAAAGGCAGCTGTTTTCCTAATATAGTGTTCTTGAGGGAAATGTGTAAAGCTCTCAGCAATCACTTTGGACCTATATAATTATTTGCTACAAGAGAATGGGATCCAGTTCTCAAGTTTGATTCTGATTTAAGTCTCAGTGTGTTGTATATTTAGTGACAAGCCTTAATAACAGAACATGTCCCTCTTCACCTCTGTCTTCTTCACACCAGCTGGAGGAAAACAAAGCTGCTCAGTCCAAGTCTTGGGTAAGTATTTCATGGTATAAATGCAATAACACACACCTGTGTCCTGTAGAAAGCAACAATTCAGCAGAGCAAAGTAATTCCAATATTAAAATATAACCATTATTTTGCATATCAGGATGCCTCGTTATGTATTTTAAGGTTTACACAAACCCTCCAGTAGATGACTGTGATTCAGAACACAAAGAAGACTCTTTTACACTTCATGTTCAAACAAGAAAGTAAAAATCAATATAGCAAAGTAATTCCATTACTTCAGTATAACCATTACTTTGTGTACCAGGATGCCTCGTTATGTATTTTATTTTTTTTGTTTTATACTTAAGTGTCAAATAAGAAAACTGCTGATTTATAACTTACATTTTGAACATGGTCCTGGTGTTTTTATGTCACTGTGTGTTGTGTTCACTCATATGACTTCAAAAAAACATGTCTCTTATTGTGTTGTTTTTCATATCTCTCATCTCTCAGTTTAACTGGAAGACAACCACCACGCGGACACTTGAGAACGAGCAGCAGAGGAGGAAGGAAGCTGAGAAACAAGTCCAGGACCTGAAACAGAAACTGAATGACAAGACTAAAGAGGTTCATAATTTGTACCTTCCTAACCAATGAATTTTCATCTGTCTGTCTGCTTGTGTGTTTTAGTATTCCCCACTTTATGATTAGTTTATTTACATATTTAGTCATTACAAAAAGAAAAATAATAACAAAGTTTAGTTTAGTTCTTGCGACTAACATTACAAAGTGCTTTATACATAAAAGCACCAGTAAAATACACAGCTAATGTCTGAATAACCAGGCAAGTATAGGTAAATAATGATAAAAATTAATTAATAAATGATAATAGAATAAAAAGAGGAAGAAAGACAGATAATGAAAGCACTGATTTTGGGTTCAACCATAGATCACTTTTCATTTTTGACAGTTTATTGGCACAATAAACTTTCATCGTGTCTCTGTCCGTCTCTCTCCTCTGTCTGAGCAGCTCCAGGAGGAGCAGCAGAGGAGGGAGGAGGCTGAGAAAAGAGTGAAGACCCTGGAAGAGGAGCTGCAGACCAAAGAGAATGAGGCACAGATGCTCCATGTGCTCCATGCTGAAACACAAAACACCAGACTGTCAGGCAAACTGAGTTTAAAGGTCAGGGAAATGATCATCTTTATTGATCAATAGGAGAGCTTTACGTTGAAAATGTATTCAATGTTGAGCTTATTAAACTGAGAGTCAGACTTTAAAGGTTTCTTTGCATTTTCCAATGAGACAGGAAAACCAGAGATTTTTCTACTTTTTGAGTTGTACTTCATTTCTGTTGTGTATTTTTCGCTGTGTCTTAACTCACATGCCTTAATAAAATCCTGACTCGCATCGTGTCTCTGTTCATCTCTCTGTCAGTTCAAGAAGCAGAAACATAAGCAACATCTCCAGCAGCAGCAGAGCGAGGAGGAAGCTGAGAAGGAAGTTCAGACCTCGAAGGACAGTGATGTAGCTGATGAGGTGGGTGTACGATAAGGAAGATGGTAAGTTACCATGAAGGAGGTGGGTTTATTCTCCTATGTATTCCAGTGGATTTATGGCTGATAGGTGAGTATACCCCAAATACCTTCCACTGCACCACTGCTGAAGAGCAAAGCGAATTTCAAGGTCAGGAAAATACCAAACATTTATAGTGTTGCTTGCACTCATCATTGTGCCACCACGAAAATAGCTAATAGATATTACCTGTTAATGTTAGTTGAGGGTGGCACGGTGGTGCAGTGGTTTGCACGGCCGCCTCACAGCAAGAGGGTTCCTGGTTCGATCCCTGACAGTGTGGATTTTCTCCTCCCACAGTCCAAAGACATGCAGGTTGGGGATAGGTTGACTGGTGACTCTAAATTGTCCGTAGATGTGAATGGTTTTTGTCT
Organism: Epinephelus awoara; assembly: GCA_035609425.1. Classification (NCBI taxonomy): domain Eukaryota; kingdom Metazoa; phylum Chordata; class Actinopteri; order Perciformes; family Serranidae; genus Epinephelus; species Epinephelus awoara. Next base: position 29,056,461 of record CM069315.1, on the reverse strand, counting down.
GTCTCTACATGTCAGCCCTGCGATAGGCTCCAGCCCCCTGTGACCCTCAAGAGGATAAGCAGATAGAATGGATATTGGTAGTAGCTTCCAAAATCCAGTCAAGTTGAAGTCCAAACTGAGACCAGAACAGAGTCCTGCTTTATACCAAGACCCAAAAACACAAAACAGAAATGTGTCCTTTTACATTCTTCAGTGTTTCTTCATCACTCTTGCTATGTTGTAGTTTACTCAATGAAATATGTCCCAATAATAAAACATGTCTGTCATCCTTTCTGTCTTTCCAGATTAAAGACAATCAAGCTGAAGTCCAGCAGCTCCAGGATGAGAGTCAGACGACGGAGAACAACCAGCCGACCATGACCCAAAAGGTGGAGATCAGCATAAATATACATCTCTATGTAGATATAGATGGGAAATGCTTGGGTGGGTGGGTTGTTGGGGTGTCTGGGGTTGGTGGTTCTGGCGACCTGTCCAGGGTGTACCCTGCCTCACACCCAGTGACAGCTGTAACAGGCTCCAGCACACACGCGACCCTGTACCAGGATTAGCGGTTCTGACAAATGAATGAATCGTTTCAGATCTGGGATATTTCACACTGCATACAATGACCTGTGAAAAACATTTACAGATACACAGCAGATAAAAAAAATCCATTGAGTTTTAACAAGTTTTACAGCACAAAAATGTATTTTTAGTAGCAGACTACTGACACATGTCATCAGTTCAAAGAACATTTGGGTTAAGATTAATTTCTGTCGTTAAGCCGGAGAACATCTATCAACCTGCTGCAGGTGACAACAATCAAGATCTGCCAGAGAACAATGATCAGGTAAGGACACAGCATCACAAACATCTGCACACAGAAACACATGAGGTCACTTTGTTGTTGTGTTGTCCCAGGATCACAACCTGACCAGCCCGGCCAATCAGGACTCAGCCAAGAGTCACATCACTGTGGATGAGGTCGACGTGCACGGCAAACATGTTCGTCTCAGCAACAACTCTAAAGAGGTAACTGAGTGAGTCTTCTGATGGGCCTTTTGAACCAAGAAGGTGATGCTGCCATGACCCGACAGAACCACAAAGACTTCTGGTCACACACTGTACAAACTACTGTATGTTACAAGACATTAGCGTGTCTTTGTCTCCTGCTCCCTCTCCTGTCCAATTTCCTTCATGCAGGACGTTTTTTAAGACATGTGAAATATTAATTTAATTGGTGTCTCTGGGTCTTATCTTTTCACTCCCACTCATTGTTTCCCTCCTGCAGGACCAACCAATGGGAGACTGGGAATTACATTTACAAGTCAACAACAGAAAACCCATGGAATATCATTTTAAGCCCTTGTTCATACTGAAGGCTGGAAACACTGTCACTGTGAGTTTTTCATGACTTTGTTGTTGATGTTTTTTGTTTCTTTTTGTTCTTTGTGTTTATTCAGCTCTCCACCTAACCCTGCATGAAGACAACTGTCATAACATTGAGTGAAATACGAAAAACAACTTCTTCTTTTTTCTGTGGTGTGTGAAAGTGCCTGGAGGTGGACAAGCATTATGTGTGTTTCTGTTTCACCTTTAGAGGTCACAGGGCATCTCTGTCACACTGTCATTTCTGTTTGTCACTGATGCTGCTCTGGTTTGATCACAGGGGTCTTTGCTGCTGCTCTCTCTGCCTTAGGCTTTCCATGTAGGCGCAAGGAAGGGCAGGGCGGCTCCATTACAGAGCCATACCGCCAAATCTAATATTACAAACGGAAAAGTTTTCTTTGACTGAAGTGTTCCTCACTGAACTGTGTTAATTGTTATGTGGTATTGGGAGAGGTCAGTCGACCTAATGTTAGTATAAGGAGTGAGAGAGTCCACATTAGGAGGTAGTGGGGTCAAACACAAGATGTTCTCCCAGGAGACTGGAGTCAGTGTTATTTTACGTTTGTGACGTTTATCATGTAGAGCACGTCATTCGTTGCATATACACCATGTAACATTTTTGTATTTAAGCCAACCCGTGATGTTTTTTTTTAATTAACGTCATAGTCTTTGCACCTAAACCTAATGACGCTGCTCCTAATGCTAACAGACACTTATTGTGATAACGACATTCTGAACATTCTAGCAGGAGTAGCGAGACCCTTCTAAATGGTGGTAAATGTTTACTTGTATGGTAAATTTGTGACATTTTTCAGATCTGGGCTCACGGATGTGGTGTCTGGTTTGAGAAGTCTACTGACCTGGTGTGGTCGAACCAGAGACCCTGGGGCACTGGAGAACAACTGCTGGTCACCGTCTACAGCAACACTGGAGAGGTCTGACATCACATCACATCACATATGTTGACAAATACATGTTATGACCAAAAGTATGTGGCCACACATCTCTGTTTGCATACGTTATGTTTGATCTGGGTCTGGTTTTCTGGGCTTGGTCAAGGCCTCTTAGTTCATTTGTAGGGGAATCTCAATGCCACAGCAAACAACACTGTAGATTATAGTGTTCTTCCAACTTTTGTGAGATTCAGTGCATCAGCCTGTGGCTTCTTGACTTCTATTGCCAGGTTGTTGTTTCTTTCTCAGGTGGAGGCAAGCAAAATGCTGGAGCGTGGGAGCTCTCAGACGTACCAGGAGAAGATTATCTGTATGACCAGTCAGGACTCAGCAACGGGACCCATCACTGTGGATGAGGTTGATCTGAAGGGCCAATATGTTCGTCTCACCAACACATCCAATAAGGTAATGTTGTTTATGTGCAGCTAAACACGAAAACCAAGTGTACTCAGGAATACTCCAACGGGTCATTCAAACCCAGATATTGATGCTGCCAGGACTCAACTAGAGCACAAACACTTCTGACATGCTGGGTCACATACTGTACAAACTACTGTATGTTACACATAGTTTTGTGGAAATGACCCATATATAATATTAAATTAGTATCTCTTTGTCTCATCCTTTCTCTCCTGCTCCATGTTCCTTTGGCAGGCTCAAGAATTGAAGGACTGGGAATTACACATACAGCTCAACAACAGAAAACCCATCGTGTACAAATTTTCCTCCTCATTCATACTCGTGGCTGGAAAAACGGTGACTGTGAGTTTCTTAATTTTATTACTATTGCGTTTGTTTATTTTTTTTTCTCTTTGTTTCTTTATGTCCTTTCTTACGTATGCAACTCTTCGCTGAATCTTTTATGAAAACAACTGTGGCTGAAACTCAGATTCAAACATCACCAAATGTGACTGAAATAAGAAAAAAAAGGTCCATATTTTTATTTTATGATGTGTTTTGGCACTGCAGTGATCCAATCATAGTCCAACCTGAAACCCTGTGACATTGCTCCTTTTAGATCTGGTCTTCAGATAATCCTGGCAGAAACGATCCTCCCAATGACCTGCTGTGGCAGAACCAGAAGTCCTGGGGCACTGGAGAACAGCTGCTGGTCACACTCTACAACAACACTGGAGAGGTCTGACATCACCTTATCACACACATGAACATATACTGTGCACTATATGGCCAAAAGTGTGTGGACACACACGTCTGCCCACAATAAAATATTCCACTTTCAACATTCATGAAACATTCTACAGCTGACTGGGAAATAGATGGGAGATGATTATTTTTATTAAGATGTGATCAGAGCTGATAGTAAGTACACACATATCATTCCAATCCACTTTGATAGAAGAGATGCTGACTGATAAATCAAAGACTCCAATAGCGCTGGTAGCATAATTTAAATCCAGTCTGATTAGGGTCCCAGGTTTGACCCCTGAGGATCTCCAATGCTGGCTGTGAGCCAGGACTTGTCACCAACATTAGCCGCAGACCTCAGTAATGCTTGTATGTCTGAAAGGGAGCAAATCCCTGCAGCAGGTTCAACAGGTCCTCGTCGAAAGACTGAGACCAGAAGAGTTAAGGCTGTCAGAGCAGAATAATAAATAATGTTCCTTTGTTCGTTAACTTTGTTCTGTCGTCCACATACATTTGGCCATAAATTGCAAAAATATTAGCTCAGCAGTTTTACAGTTTTTCTTCTCTTTTAAGTGCAGCACAACAATAACAACTGTTTCATTCCCTGTCATTTACAGGAAATGGCCACAAAGTTGAAAACACCAAATATCTCTGATGGATAATCCAGAAAACTTGAAAACACCAAGTCATCTTCCAGCTTTTATCTCCCTGAAGACATCATGTAGTGAGAAAACGCTGCTCTGGAAAACACTGACAATCTTTACGTCGTAGAGCTGCTTGAGTCTCACAGTCACACAGCTCACTTCCTGACATGGACATGGGTTAAAGGTGTCTTCTTTGAATAAGTTGTTTACTTCGTATGCTACCACTCCTCTTGTTTTATTCTTGGCTCAGAGCCAAAGATGATACTCATGTAAAAAATGGTGATGCATGAACTAAAGGTGTCTGTGAAAGTTTAGGGTGGATACATCCGGAAAAAAAAACAGACCACAAGAAGACTGATACACACTTTCAGCGAGAACATTTCTTGTTGATTCGTTCACTTTCAAGTATAATAAAAAGACCACAGACAGCTCCAGATCAGCGTTGGAGAGTGGTGGGTCTGGCAGGTCTGGTCTGTGGGAGCAAATTTCAGTTCTGGCTGCTGCTCAGTCGTGCAGTTCTCCATCCTTGAGAATTTGTGAATCCTCGGATGGCAACAGATCGGCCTGCCTTACTCTGCCTCTGATTGGCTTACCCTGATATTCTTACCATAAACTTCACCCCTCTTGCCTAGACCTTACCAAATCAACCAACTCCCTCTATCATCTTGTTGTCATCAACAGATAAAAAGCCAAAAAAAATCATGTGATATTGTTTTTTATTTATTTTTATTTCAGAGTCATGATACTGATAAACATTTAAAGAATATTTGCTTAAATATCAACTTTCAAAAATGTTTTTATTTTGTTTGTTCAAGACATTTTTGTATTTACAGAGTAACATTTGTACTTTGAAGAGTAATGTCACATATTCTGTTTTGGTATTTAACCAAACATTCACTGACTTCTTTCTTTAATGGAATTTACCAAAAATAAACAGGTGATTTTTATTTATTTGTCTTTGTAGAGTCAAGTCTTTGGCTACAACTCTTTGTCTGGTGTCCCATTAAATTAAGTTTTTTGTAATCCTGCAGAAGTCTGCGAACAACTCAACTACACACATTTCTTTTCTTGTGTTATTTGTTGTGTTAAAGCCAGCAAGTGTTTGATCTGTTTGAAGGATCTGATAATATCTCAGCTAAAATATATAAAATCATTTTTAACCTGGAAAATTTTTATTCCTGTGAGACAGATTTTACATGTGAAACATTTGTAACTAAACTACACCTGTTTAGATAGATAGATAGATAGATAGATAGATAGATAGACAGATAGATAGATAGATAACCACCTCCTCTACATACACATTTACATGTTCTTTTGTGGTTTGTGTCTATGAAGCTGAAATCATCACCAGCAGCTGTCGAGTCTAAAATAAAACACAGAACTACGTATGCTGAGAAAACTTTCAGCTTTTCAAAACACTGTCTGTGGTTTTGAACCTTTTTCTGTGTGAAAAAGTCTCACAGCTGCTGCAGGTATCAACATGTGATGAAGAAAAGTTTGACACCTCACAGTTAAACATGACTTCTTAAACAGAGGAGGTAAAAACAGATGGAAATACAATGTAAAACAATCTCAGTGATCACTTTTTAAAGCTTCTTCTCTGTTCTGCCAGGTTTTCCAGACCCAAAGCATGATGGGAGGTTCTCTGCTTCATTATCCTGATGACCTTTTACCTTTATACATGAGTATCAGTTATGTTTGTGCAACTGTAACTCTGAGTTTCCCACAGTGCAGCAGTCCCACCAGCAGCAGCAGCAGAGGCACCATCACTATGGTGAACACCGTCCTTAAGACGAGGACCACATGTATGAAGAGGTCTGAGGAGGGACAAGTCTCTCTGTGATGAGCTGCAGAGACAAGAGAACCATACCTGTCAAGTTTTGGATTAGAAAATAAGGGAAATTTTCTGGCGCCCGCTGGGAGCCGCCCCACCACCCCAACCAAGCTCCAGTATCCCTTACATTTTAAGACAGGTGTACACAGAGGCGGTCCTAGCTAGTTTTACGCCCTGGACGAACCACCCTCAGCGCCCCCCCAGTCCCTAAAATGCGGTGAGGTTTGTGGACCGTTACCTGCCACAAAGAGAGAAATGTGAACAGCTCATTTCTCCTCTGACACGCCTCATACCTGTGTGCTGCCACGGCTCGGTTGTCCAGGTACTACTGGGCAGTCATGACACCAACAAAAGAGGAAATTACTGGACTTGGAGTTGGACTTCTCTGTCGCCGGTAAGCCCTTATCTTGCGTCGCAGAGCATTATGAGCCTCCGCTGTTCATGTCTGTGACCCCCGTTCAACCCACAACCGCCAGGATTCGCCTTTCTTTTCTGCTGCTGGTTGAAACTCCACTAACTTGACGTGGAAATGTGCGGTAGTCTAGAAAACTGTTTTGTTTTGTTTGGGTTTTTTTTGGACGAGCGCCCTCACATAGATTGCGCCCTGGGCGGTCGCCCACATTGCCCATAGCAAAACCCGTCCCTGGGTGTACAGGAAATCTAAAATAACCACTTGTCAACCAGACCCGCTGTCGACACTAACCTTGCGACAACTGCCACCCAGGCTACTGCAGGTGGCAGTTGTCACGAGGCTAGTGACAGAGGTCAGTTTGGAGAGGCAGAGGAATGTTTTGGGTTTTTTTTAAATTATATTATAATACGGGAGATTTACGGGAAAATACTAATACGGGAGGATGGCGGGAAAGAGGGGTAAAATACGGTAGGTTCCCGGCCAAAACGGGAGACTTGACAGGTATGAAGAGAACATATCTGCTGTAACATCATGACAGTATCAACAGTATGTCACAGGTTGTCTCTGAGAGCTGCTGCAGCACAAGTTGAACACTGATCCTTGCACTGCAGATATTTGTATTTTAAATAGTCTAACCTCTGACAGCCATCCAGCTCTCTGCTGATCCTCCAGCTCCAGAGATGTGACACTTGTAGAGTCCTTCATCAGACTTGGAAACACTGTGGATGGTCATCTCTCCTGTAGAGCTGCTCCTGATGAGGACGCCATCTTTGTAGAAACCAGCTGTCAGCTGCAAAGAAGACATCTTCTTCCTGCAGGTCAGAGTCACGTTGTTGCCTTCTTCCACAGGGAGGACAGGACTCTCCAGGATCACTGAACCAGCTGAACAACAAAGGTTTGCCTTTAACTTTAAGTTCTTAACATGTGCTAACCATTGCTGTTTCTACAGAGCCTCCTGCACACCTCTTTTACATATACACATTTTCTCATTTGTGTCTGAGAGGCTGAAATTATCACCGGCATCTGCCGAGTCTAAAACTAAACACAAAACCAACATACAGCGAGAACTCTGACAACTGGCTTCTTAAAAATAGTTCATGCATCAGTGCCTCTGTGGTTTTAACCTCTTTCTGTGTGAGAAAGTTACTGCAAGGATGAACATAGAGAGGTTGGACTCTGTCTTCCCACCTGAAGCAGCAGCAGAGCCACAATTAAATTAATAAAAACAGTCACTGAGAGGAGAAGACCCATGACAGTATTAACAGTATGTTACAGGCTGTCAGTGACGCCATGATTTAGCTTTACTCTGGCACAAATTGAAAATCTGTTGGGTTTGTGTTCTGCTCTTTAAAGAACCATCAGATATATAATAAGAAAACATCATCAATGAATGACACTGCAGACAGATAATTTGATTTTCAGTATGAACAGTGTCATGTCTCACCTCCGACAGCCATCCAGCTCTCTGGTGATCCTCCAGCTCCAGAGATGTGACACTTGTAGAGTCCTTCATCAGACTTGGAAACACTGTGGATGGTCATCTCTCCTGTAGAGCTGCTCCTGATGAGGACGCCATCTTTGTAGAAAGCAGTTGTGAGGCGCAAAGATGACATCTTCTTCCTGCAGGTCAGAGTCACGTTGTTGCCTTCTTCCACAGGGAGGACAGGACTCTCCAGGATCACTGAACCATCTGAATCTGATGAAATACACTGTTTCTTCACTTTTAGGGGTGATATCAGTCTCTCCTCTGAGCTCAACATGTTTTCATTTTATTCCAGAAAATTATGTTTTGGATATGAAGCAAATACTTATCGCAAAATCTTTTCCTTACCAGTGACAGAGATGTTGACACTGTTGCTTCTCTCTCCTCCTTCAGTCTCACACCAGTATTCTCCGCTGTCGGCTGGAGAAGCTCTGCGAATGGTGCAGGATGACCCTGTTGGCGTCCTCTCAACTTTACAATCCGCATCAAACTCCACAGTGTTTGTGATCATTCTCAATCGAGTCGAGCCATCAGAGCCCTCACAGTCAAAAGACACAGCGTCAAATTTAAAGTGCTGCAGTCTGTCTGGAGTGATGCGCAGAAGGACTGCATCTGAAACCAGGAAAAAAATCAAAACTGGATAAAGATGATGTTTATGTTAAAACAGAATTTCCAAAGTCATTGTCGGTGCTTCCACCTTGCGACAGATTTGCAAGATACATTCTGGTATCAGCTGGCAAAGTGTGCATTTATATTAAACTGAACATTTTACAAAACACATTAAACAACAATGCACAAACCTAAATTACATCATAGCGATACAGACAGAATTACACGGGTTAAGTCAATGTAAAACTTTGGTCCTTGAATGGAGAGACCGAGGAGAAAAAAATTCTTTAAAAACTTGTACATGTCACTCACCACTCTTCTGAGTATTTAGCAGAGTGAACTCAAGCATCACTGGATGAACAAAGGAGCAACGTTAAATATCAGACAAACATGGTTTGATATACAGGATGGAAAACAGAAAGAAACAAAGGAAAACGGACACTCAGTACTCACACAGTCGGATGCAGAGAGCTGTGACCTCCATGGTGTCTCGCTGCTGACTGATTATGAGACTGAAAATACAACTCAAATATACTGTCAGCCTGAGCTTCCTCTTCCTGTGTGTTTTGTCTGTGGTGTTGATGCAAAAACAGGCCACAGTCACAGAGGCTTTAACATACAGCCTGTTGAGCTGGAGACACTCCTGATGAATATTGATTTAAATGTGCATATAAGTATGAGAAGTATGAAAAGTCTTTGGTGAATAGACCTCAGCGTGATGTCATATATTCCAGGAGGGTGGTAAAGACTAAGTAGATTAGGGACTTTGACTTTTTTTAACCCACATCACAAGCTGGTTTTCTGTTGACCAGGTGTAGCCATGACTCACAGGTGCAGCATCATGAACAGCAGAGTAACGCCGCTATAGTTGTGATATTGTTGGTGCAGTAGGTGACCGTTTCCACCTATTAAATGTTGAAATATGCAGCATCTCAAACTTACCACAGCTGAAGGTCAGAGTTTATTATCAGATGGAGATGGTCGAGTTTAATCAGTGTTAAACTGCTAATGAGCTGTGATAAAAAAACACATTGTAAGGCAAGAAAACACTTTCACTTTTGTCACTTTCATTTACTTAGGACTCTATACAAACACACAGAATAAAAACATGGCTGATAGATGTTATGAAAACAGAGAAGTCCTGTTCCACCACTCCCCTGCAGGTAAATATCAGGTCTGTAATGTGCCTTAATGAACATCTGCTTTGCCACAGCAGTGATTGCCTGCTCCTTATCAGCTGATTTTATTGTGTTATTTTATAGCCTGTTATAACCCTAAGCCTAGCGACAAAGTCTAAAGTTCAGATACAGGTGTCCTTATACTGAGACACTCAGGGTGAAACTCAGCTCACTTTGGATAACAGCTACACAGCAAACAAGGTTTGTACACTTTAATGAAACTACTGTAATTCGTTTCCAGCTTTAGCCTTTTGTTAGTCTGCGTATCATCAGCCAGTCATGTCTGACTAGAATATTACGTTGTATTTCATTTTGTTTTCATCTATTCAGTTGTAACTTTAATGATTTACAGACTTCAGCCACGCAGTCGGATGAGTTGACTGAGATCCAAACACTCAACAGGTAAGTGGTCTACGTCTCACATTTACTCTAAAATAACTTTTAGGACATAAAAAGTGTCTGCACACTGAGTCGTGGTCTGTCTCAACCACAACTTTAGATTACAACAGATAATAGTCAGAGTCTTTTTCGATGCCCTTGTGTCGATGGGACAATACAGATGGATACAAGTAGCATTTCTGATGTAAGGCAGTTATGATTGAAATATTTTTCAGCAGCTTTAAGTGTTTTTTTTTCTTGTTTTTTAGTGTTTGAGCATTTATAAAAACACCTGTTAGTGTAACACCAAACTCTTTACTGTGACAGAGTCTATGATTGAAGTGATATCAGATTTTGGAACATGAAGTATTGTTTCATGTTCATATGCATAATATATCAGATATGACAGCTTCAAATCACATTTTAGATTCACTATTGTCTCCTGTAAAAATCTTTTCACTTTTGTAGTTTCAGACCTTTGAAACTACAAAAGTGAAAGGTTTTTATTAAATGATGCACAGGCAGAGAACAAATTGACCATCACACTTCATCAATATTTGTAAGAGCTGTCAGCACAGAGGTGAGAATGAAGGAAAAGCAAATATGTTCTCAAAGGTGTTGAGTGTCTAAGAATCAAACAGAAGGTGTGATGCAGCCAGCAGAAAGCCATAAACCACAGTGAGTTAAGGTCACAGCCTGTCGGTGAAGTACAGACGTTGGCCTTTTACTGTGTTCAGCTGCAGTGTCACAGTTTACCAGCAGTAAAAGTGAGTCTGCTCTCAGGGCTGTGGCTCCTGTAGTGATATCCTGAAACACAACATCAAGTCTGTTTTTAAACCTGTGTAAAAAGGTTAAATCTATGAAATGTAACTCAGATGGTGAATATTAGTGACACAAGCACTTCAGATTCAGTCACCCTTTATTATGGTTATTATCTGAATGTGATGCTTGTTAGCTTTGGCACCCGCCTCAGATTGGAATATGGAATATCGTTTAATCAGATCAGATTGTTTAATCAACAGCTTCAAAACACATTTTGAATTTGCTGTTGTAAAGGTCTGAAGCTACAGAAGCGAAAGAATGATGTGAATTTACTGGACTATGCACAGGCAGAGAACAAACTGTGGGACAGAAGTGAAAATGTAGTTTCATCACACCTAAAAGAGGTGTCACCACAGACATGAGGATGAAGGAAAATCACGTTTGTTCTCAAAGGTGTTGAGTTTCTATGATCACACAGAGGATGTCATGTAATGATACACATGAGTAACTTCCTTGTGGAGCACAGCAGAGCCCTAACCCTGTGGAAAAGCCTTTCCCCTCTAAGTTCACACTATAATTTCTGTGTTTCAGAGCTCCATGATGGTTTTCCACACAGACAGAGAGACCTTCAGATCTCATCTCAGACCTGTCAGTGTTTTAGTGCTCCATCTTCTCCTGACACACTCCTGCAGAGGTAACTCACACACAAACACAAATGTAGGATGATCGTCAGAGCGACCACGTTTCATGTCTGTCTACGATCAATGAAGGCAAAGGTGCTAACTTGTCATGTTTTGTCTCTAATACAATGACAAAAGGACTTTGCTGCAGTAAAAACATTATTGGTTAAGCATAATACTGCTTGTTTATTTCGTAGATTTGTAGAAAAATATGGATAAAAATAAAAATCTTTTATCAATCAACATATAGAGGATTACTGCTGCCCTGACCAGAAGAGTTTGGATCATTTATTTCCTGTAGGAACATTAACACATTTGTCTTTCCAGGTCAGTCTCAGCTGATTGGCTCATCTCAGCCAATAGTAGCAACAGTTGGTGATGACATCATCTTGCCATGTCGTCTGGAGCCTGCAGAGGATGCTGTTTCCATGGTGATGGAGTGGATGAAATATGACCAGGATCCTTTGTCTGTCCATTTGTGGGTTGATGGTCAGGACCTCGTACATACCAAACATCCATCCTACAAAGGAAGAACATCTCTGCTCACTGATGAACTGAAGAGAGGAAACATTTCACTGAAGCTCTCTGATGTGAGGCCTTCTGATGCAGGAAGATACATGTGCTGCATTCCAACATTGAATATGGCCTCTTTCATTGAGCTTGTTGTTGGTAAGTGGACACATAGTGTATCTACCTGTGGTCTGTGTGCATCCAGTGATAGGTTGTGGTCAACACAGCTTTCAGCCATTGACACTGGGAAATGAAAGGGTTAAACTTTTTAAAAAACTGTTCAGTTGTATATTGTACACATTGTGAATGAGGACCAGTGATGACTGGTCATGGACCAACATGTAGTCTGTCATGTCTGTTGGCCAGGTCATGGCCCAGCATTACTCCTAGGTCATTAAATATCAGTGCTTTGTCGCGTCCCTTGTTGTGCAACACAGATGGCTCTTCATTGTCTTTCTGAGACCAGCTGAGCGTTCAGCTTTCCCCCAGGAGACCATAGTTTGTGTCCTGTGTGACACCAAAAGTCAGTGCTATTTTAATTTATGTACCTCAGTGACATGACAAAGCATCTGCACTTGATGCCCTGGGAGTGAAAATTGATTGAACCCCCACAACAACCACTTTAACTGTGTTTAGTTGTCATATAGGAACCATTGTTACAACCTTTGGCTTGAAACTGAGGGTTTAAAAAACTGAGAGGTCGACAGCAAATCACTTTAGAGGCAGCAGAGGATATATGGCTCACCATATTCAATTATTAGCTTTACAGTTGTACATTTTGAATTGTGCATCTCAGTTTTTCTTATTTGATTGTAGTCTAATGCTGACTCCTGTTTTATTTATTTATTTATTTTCCTTTTGCTCATCATCAGGTGCTGCGTCCTCACCTGTCATCAGTTTAGCAGGGACCTACAGAGACAAGGCAGGAGTGGTGTTACAGTGTGAGTGTGCAGGCTGGTATCCAGAGCCTGAGGTGTTGTGGCTGGACGGTGAGGGAAAGCTCCTCTCTGCTGGACCTACAGAGACAGTCAGAGGTCCTGATGACCTCTATACTGTCAGCAGCAGAGTGACTGTGGAGAAGAGACACAGCAACAGCTTCACCTGTAGAGTCCAGCAGAGGAACATCAACCAGACCAGAGAGACACACATCCAGGTTCCAGGTTAACATGTTTTTTTGTTTTGTATTGTTTTTTAACATTTTCACTGTTTCAGTGTGTAGTTAGAGACACACATCTGTATTTTGGGTAAATATGTTATGTTTATGATTGCTATAATGTTTTTTCATGTGATCACTTTTTCACTTTCAAATAGCTGAGGTCTGGTTTTAAATAACAGCCACATAATTTTGTGTTTCATCATTTCAGATGATTTCTTTTGGACCAGTTTTACTGTTATTGCTGTTGGTCTGGCTATTAGTTTGGCTATTGGTTTGGCTGCTTGGATCATGTTGATTCTGATACCTCTCTCTGTTGTGCGGAAATGGAGATCAAACAAAAACAGTAAGTCACAAAATAACTGCAGTGCTTTGTGAGTGTGAAGTGTCAGGTAACAGTGATATGAATTGTGCAGTTTTGTAAATTAGATTTCATTAGATGAACTGACAGTATTTTAATGGGTTATGCAGCTGTAAAAAAAATGGTCTTATGTCTAATTTTATTTTCAATCAAACCAAGTAGCCAGGTCTTATTTCTTTAAATTTAGTCTTATAGCTTCTTATAGACTCAAGTGTCTCACATGCTGTGATACTGTAGATAATACATCTGTTTTATTTATACATGAATCTAACTGCCTTTGTTTTAACACAGAGACTGGGAGAAGCAACTGTGACGAAACTGGTAATAAAGAAAAGAAGTGCTGCTCAGACACAAACATAAGTGAAGATCAGAATGTCACTGAAGTAGAAAGAGACCGGCTCATGACACATGAAACAGTGCTAACAAATGGTGGAGTAACAAAGGAGAAAACCAAACATGTAAGAAACAGGAAATAGATTTCCAGTTTAAGCAACAAAAAAACTACAGGATGGTCAAAGACAAACCAAAGTCTGATTTAGACAGTTATTAACTGTTATTAACTTGTCCAACATGTTATATTTCCTCTCTGCCCTCCAGCTGTGTGAGTCCAGGCCTCATTTGAAGTGTCTCATGAAGAATGAGGACTCTGAGAGACTAACTGATGTGAGAGAGCATGAGGAACACGATAACATCCAGGTAAGGACGACAGAGAGGAGGAAGATGCTGAAGAGTTAAAGTTTGTCTTTGTGTGAGCTGGAGAACAACCAACAATCAACAGACACACACACACACACACACACACACACACACACACACACACACACACACACACACACACACACACACACACACACACAAGTAGCATAAAGATTGTCTAATCTGTGTTTTGTGTGTCCAGCAGGACGACAGCAGCTCTGCGAGTCAAAAGGACCATGAGAGAGAGAGAGAGTTACCATCTGTCAAACCTGAATGTACTGAGTGATAAATATTGTTGTAAACATTGTGCATCAGAAACATGACTCATATTCTCCTCCTAAAAAACTCATTTTGTACAGTAGTGATGCACATAATTAATATATTTTGCTTCTTGTGTTATTTTCAACTATGTAAAACATGATTTATTCAAATTATGGTGAAAAATCTGCATTTGTTTTATCCCTGTATATACATATTACATTTATTTATAATTATTATAGATTTATATTTAAAGGGAAAATATAAATCTGAAATGTGAAACATTATATTAGATCTTCACAGATATTTGACAATATTTGCTCTAAGACATATAAAGTCCACATTTTTTTATTTGTCCTGTGAGATACAACTGTACAGTATATAATGTGACAGCCCTGTTGCCTTCCTGCTCGGGCTGTCCTTTGCTTTTAAGGACAGAAGCAGGGAATCACTGATTAACTCACTTCAGGTGTGCTGCTGCTCCTCAGCTGTGTCAGCTGCTGGAGTCAGTCAGTCTCTCACCCTGGGCTCATGGTTTGTTTTTTGGTTTTGCTTTATTTGCTTTGTTCATTACACTTCAGCTGACACTCACACAACACACAACACACTATTGAAGTTACTGATTTACATACTTTGCATTGGTTAGATTTATATTTTGTTAAATAAATATGAAGTTAAAAGTCATGTGTGGCCTCTCGTCTTTGTCCCTCCCTTGAGCCGGGCTGTGACAATAAATAAAGATATTATTGTGTATTCAAAGAGTGACATTTGTACATTATGTATTTTGCAAAAATGCTGAAAAGTTTTCACAAACTGAAACCCCTCAATTCTTTTTCTATTTACACACTGGTTATTCAAATGAACAAATAAATCTGTGAAATTTTCTTTATTATTTATTTTTGCTTAAATGCTTTAAAAAAGGAAGTAGCTTTAAGTTCTAAATTATCCTGTCTATGAAATCTGTTGGAAAAAAATCTCAATGAATGTCAGTGAATTTGTAATTTTAAGAAAAATTAAGTTAAGAAATAATGAAAATCAAGTGAAATGATCCAGAGCTTCACAATGAAACATCTGGTGACCTCTTGTGGTGGTTTGGACCCTCAAGCTGGGAAACATTTTTTTTGTTAAATTACTTCCCAGAATGTTTCCCATCATGCCCTGCAGGAGCACACAGAGGCTTCTCTATCTCATAAGCCCAGGATGAATTTCAGTCCCAGTACATCTCTGGACATAATCAATAACCTCAGTTTGATCACATTAGAACCCTGAAGTCCAGTTTGGCTGCAGGTATGTGACTTTGCACAGCGGATACATTTCTAATGTATTTTCATGTGGTGTAATGTTGTTGTCAGGTTTTGGGAGACACACACAGCCAGTGCTGCAGGACTTGAGATGAATGTTCATGATGTAGTCACTGGGTTGAAAATATACATATTACATTAACTTCTGTTTGGTCAAGTTCAGTGGATCGCAACTTTAGTTTTGCACTGAAAAGGTTGCACATGTTTATTCATACACATATTGTGACAGAACACAAACCTATAACTAAAGCCTGTAAATGTCTGAGAGGCCAGAACAGAAACAACATGGTCAGACAAACTGAGTTGTGTTGTGTCGAGCCTGAGGGTGGAACTGAGCGTCTGCAGTGAGCGGCTTGTACACTGAGATGAAGGAAGGAAAACAGATTTCTGCTACACAACCTTATGGTTTTCTTTTTGTAATTCCTCTATTTTATGGTTGATTGTGAAGCACTGGATCATTTTACCTGATAATCATGATTTCTGAACAACGTTCTTTTAACATAAAAATTAAATTTATCCAGATTGATAAGCTGCTTTAAAACACAGCAATTTAGAAAGGTGATAAACGTTCATATTCTGCAGCTACACTCTTTTACTGTTTCACCTTTATTTACTTATTTTAGTTTTTCAAACATTAAAGGGAAAGTATACTGGAATATATCATCTGTTCATCTGAACAGAAAACACAAATAAAAGATTGTGCGGTTTCATTTAAAAAAGTTTGTTGGTACAATTGATGTTGCAAAACAACAAAGAATGCACATATTTCACTTTAGGTGAACACTATCATATCT
The DNA here is from genome assembly GCA_035609425.1 of Epinephelus awoara. Lineage (NCBI taxonomy): Eukaryota > Metazoa > Chordata > Actinopteri > Perciformes > Serranidae > Epinephelus > Epinephelus awoara. The sequence goes on along the minus strand of CM069315.1, from coordinate 29,039,938 downwards.
TTATTTAGATATTATTGAATCTGACAGAACAAATAAAATTATAGCTTCAGCGCAGCGATGGTTCGGGTCCGGGCATTTTTAGCCAATTCTGTGCAACAAGCAGGAGAATTGGAAGACATTTAGGAATTTAGCAACAAAATCTGCCTTTTGCATCAGCTGAGGCTTGAACTCACAACCGCTGAGACTAAGAATCAATTTCTATCTCACTGAGCTAATTAGTCAGTGACAATTCAGGTGTAGCTTCACAAATTGACTAAGCCAGACGTGCAGGTTTAGTAGCCGTCCATGCATGGAACAGCAGATTTCAAACCACTGTAAAAAATTCAGTTAGCGAAACAAAAATGTCAAAATACACATATTGCATCTGGACAGCATGGAGATGTTGGTGATTTGTTTGTAACAGTGATTGATTTGCTCCATAAGTGAAAAACTGATGTTTAAAATTGTCATTTTTACATTGACTCAAATTGATCACATTAGTGCAAAATTCAAAATGCTGTCAAAAATTCAGTTTTTGAGATAAAATTCTGAAATTCATCACACATCATCTACCATGACTCTAGAATTTTGTCATTTTTTTCATGAACATTGAAGATTTATTTAGCAAGAATTTGCATGTATATGTTTACAGTACCATTTACAGTCAAACATTTTGATGCACTGTAGGCTCAATTTTTGATAAATCAAAAATCTGAGAAACACAGTTTGTGTAGGACAGTCTGAAGATGAAGTTTGGTGTCAATTGAGCAAAAATTGTGGGAGGAGATAGGTTTAAGAGGTTTTACACTTTTTGAAAAAAAAAAAACAGTGATGAACTTCATATTTTTAATAGGTTTAAATGTACAAAAGTTTCTTCAGTGTTGGGGCTACAGTTTGATGAAAGTTGTAGCACGTATGGTTGATTTGTTATGAATTTTCAACTTTTTGAACTTTAGATGCTTGCTGTAGCGCCACCATCAGGACTATTGGCTTGAGTTTACAGCTGACGATATCTGGCATGAGACTGGACCTTTGTGCAAAGTTTGATGAGATTTCACCCATGGGAAGTAGGATTTCCTTGGAAGAAGAAGAAGAAGAAGACGAAGAAGAAGAATACCTAGGATTACAACAGTGTCCTGGAAGTTTAGCTGCCCGGACCCTAATAATAATACTCCATAGAGTTAAAATATAACTGGGTTATGACAATTGAATTACAAACAAAAAACAAAATTATATTTAGCATCAGGAAGCCACAGGTTAGAAAAAATATGTATATATAAAACAATAAAACAATTATACAGTTTAATTTCCTGAGAGTTAAAGGGGAACTAATGTTTTTTTCAACCTTTTGTCTAAATGAGTGATAGGATGTTCAATATGTGACATTTCTCCAGTACGAAGCTCGGGCTGACCTGCCTGCAGCCCGTGAGCGCGCGCTATATTAAATAATAGGGCACTCAGACAGCGTAAACGTCAAAATACGTCCACTATAAGTGCATTTTTTCACACAGATAGGCTCGGATTGTTAGTATAATTATCTGACGACATAACGGAAAGGAGAAATGAACGTCTGTGTTTACCTTTAGCTGGATTCAGACATGTTCCTCTGCCTGTTGCTGCTCCCTCTCTCTCCTCGTCCGCTCTTCATTTTCAATGAGCTCTGCGTCCGTGTACTCCGTGTTCAAATAAATACGGGCGGTCATCAAATTCAAATGGCTCATCCAGATCCAGTTGGTCAAAATTGGGTAAAACTTCAGACATGTTTGTTGTGGCAAGTCAAAACACTCACTCAGAGAGTCAACGGCTGGCTCTGAAATGTTGCAGGAAGTTACTGCTGGAGTGACCTTACAAACGTGAGGAGTTACTCTGTTTGGAGGAGTCATGGCTGAATTTTTACCTGATTTTGACCAGCTGGATCTGGATGAGCCATCTGTGTGAAAAAAAATGCACTTTTAGTGCACGTATTTTGACGTTGCTCGACGCTGTCTGAGTGCCCTATTATTTAATATAGTGCACGCTCACAGGCTGCAGGCAGGTCAGCCCTAGTTACGTACTGGAGAAATGTCACATATTGAACATCCTATCACTCATTTAGACAAAAGTAGATCCGAAAATAGGGCCCAGGTTGGAAAAAACATTAGTTCCCCTTGGGGAGTTAAGCGGCACAGTCACTGGTGCACTGACAGCATACGTTTATAAGAAAAAGTGCACAACTCCAACAGCTCCAGTGGTTCTGTGACTTTGACCTATAGGGTGTAAAGAGTGTATGTGATAGTGCCTCTCCACATGAGAACAAGGCACTAACTCGTGGTCACATTGTTGTGACTGACAGAGCTGCTCGTAGTTTATCTTGATCCATGTTGTGTCCACTGGGTGAGATTCAGCTGATCAGGCAGTTGCTGTTCTGCTGCTGAGGCTGTGTCTTGGAAATCTCCGGCTCAGGTTTGTTTTTCTCCAACTGAGAGTGAGACAACACACACACACACACACACACACACACACACACACACACACACACACACACACACACACACACACACATTAATGTATGTAGGATTAATCAACTAAGCCTTATATACACGTTTGTTGTGTTTATTCATTGTCTGTCTACCAGTGTATTGAAGTTTTATAAGTTGGAAAATGACTGATATTAACTAAACTTGTCTGTTCAGGCTTTTCTTCTCTGTGTATTTATTAATGAGAAGTTTTATTGAATCTGTGTTTTGACTACAGAAATGGAAATAAGTGCTAATATTTTAGTTTCAGTTTTGCTGTGAACCAAAATACAAAATCTACCATTTGTTAATGTTCGTTCACACAGGACAATACAAAAACATAATTCTTCTTTGTGCGGCAGTGTCAAAAACTTGGTATCTGTCATGTGCTGGCATGGTTATGTTTAGTCATCGTGGTCTCAGCATCATATAAGTGTGGTATCACGAAGATTAAACAAAAGAGAGATTAAACAATAGCTAGTTGAGTTAGGTGAAAAGATTTACCTTGTTTTTTTTTAACTCCAACTCCTTAAAGGTCTTCACTCCCTCATCAAGCTTCATCCTCTTCTTCTCCTCCTGGAGCTGAGACGCAGGAGAGAGATGAAGAGAGACATCGCATTTAATTAAGAGCATTTACACATCAGCACTTACTCAGGGATATAAAGGGAGAAATGAGTTTTGTTAGCGCAGAAAATCACTTCGAGAGAACGTCACTGACCAGTTTATGCTGATGTTTTTAAAGATATTTTAAAACCAGACTTTGGACAGACAGACGTTGATGTTACAGCAGGAAGTGTAGTGATGGTTGATGTTCATTCAAAATTTTTGGATATTACTAAAGGTGTCCCACAGGGCTCAGTGATAGGGCCACTATTGTTTTCAATTTATATAAGTGATATCCCCGGATATCCTGGCTGTGAGGCGGGATCAGCATTGGTATTTGTTCATTTGTCTTTCTCTTACAGTGCACCTTATACTTGGAATAATCTACAAAAGATCTTAAACTTAGACACTTTGCCGCCCCAATGGCAGTTTAAGTGCCTTATTTCGGATCTTGTTTTAATTGAGTGTAAATGTTTTTACCTATACATCTACACCGTACCATGTTTATCACCCTGTATGTCTACTTATAGAGCCCATTTATTACTAGGGGTTATTTGTTGTTTTGTATGCATGATTGTTTTTTGTTTGCCCATTAATTGGTTTAATGTCTTTGTTCATGCTCAGCATCATTGAAAATGAGGGTCTCTCCCTCAATTGATTTCCCAAGTCTAAAATAAAGGTTTGAATGAATGAATGAACATGAGCTTTCCTCAAAATGGACTTTTACCCTTGTCTTTGATACTTGTCATTTATATGTTTTAATAAAGGTAACATACAATAAAGCAGTGAAGGTGTGAAAAACAAAGTGCAGCTGTGAGACATTTAAAGGCGGACTGAGGACAAACAAGGCTGCAAATAACTGAGTGTCATGTGGAGAAGATACAGAGGGAAAGAGTTGAGCAGACATTATCTAAATTAACAAAGTAATAATGACCATGTTAACCTCTTCCTTGGTCTCCAGCTGATTCTTCACGGGCTGCACTTCACTCTGAGCTTTGTCCTTTCCCTGTGTCTCCAGTTGGAGCGGCCTGATGTTGACATCTTGGTTTCCCTCGAACTGCAGGTGAAGAAGGACATTGCAGAAGACAAAATGAGAGACATACTTTATTATTTTTTTACCACAGTTTGCGACACACTGCCATGTCTCTGTCTGCGGTCAGCTACTGCTCGAGAACTCTGAAAAAAATCAAATTTCAATGCAAACGCGCCGCAGTATGCACGGCTGCATGTAGATGAGTGGGATACTAATTTTCATTGGCTGTGTAAAGAGCTCAGTTGGAAAATGATGTTATTGAAATGAGGACAAAAAATGGAATATGTGTATGTAACTGTACTGAATATTTGCTTCAGTAATTTTCATTTCACTCAGCCCATTTCTCAGGAACTCTTTGGACTTGCAGTTCTCCATCCATCCACCAGATGCCCCCCGACTTCACCACCTTTCCCTCGTCAGCCCTGCAGTCAGACCAACCCATTTCCACTCATCCACTTCCAGGTTGCCTGTTCCTGACCTGCTCAGGTGTCCTGACCCTCTTGGATTTGTTTGCATGATTGGACTGCCTTCCTGTTGCCAACCTGTGAGTCTGTAACTGCCCATCACTTCTTAATTTCCCTTCATGCTACCTATTTTGCTTTGTGAGCATCTGAGTCCTCCTGTGTTTGTTGCCAGAGCTCAGTGGCTGCGACATTTGAAACTTCAGCTGTCTTGTATTTTTATTGTTTGCTGTTTGTGGTTTATGATGCATATTTGTTACTGTAGTTTATTTCATGTGTTTATAGTGATGTGAACAAAAAACAAATTAAAAATTGGAGGCTGTTTTTCTTTTTGTATACACAAAACATTTTGGTGCCAGCATGTTACACTACAGCTGCTAAAACAAGGAGAGGGCTGAATTCTCATCTGCCTGGCCCAGAAACAAATTTGTATCATAAGGAGAAGATAATAATTTAGTATCTGGGTACATTTTCTGTCTCACAACTGAGAAAACTACAATAGAACAAAGCTCATTTGGGTATAAAAAGGAAGAAAATCATTGTGTGCCCCTCCCATTCATTGTCTATGGAGCAGCTCCAGACTTTACACTTTGACAATCTTAATGACACGCAAGTTTGAGACTTCCTTCTCTGGTTTCTGGCTCTGAGAGAAAGTAGCTCATGTTCACAAATACTGATTGAACTTACCTGGGCAATGGAAATAGCATTAGAATTATTTAGGTGGGGTTCCCCTTTAAATACTTACGGTTCAGGTAGGGATGCACGATATTGATATGCCGATATATAACAACTTATTCGGCTGATAACCAATAACAATATAACTATTCTTTTCCCACCAAGTTTTAGTGATCATCAAGTCTCTTCTGTAGTGCAGTCAGTATCATATTATGCATACTGTTGTCCTGACGGCCCACCAGCAGATGGAGACATATGGTAGAATAAGAAAAAGCATGTTGGCTGATTCTGAAATTTCATTTTAAGCCACTTTCAGCCGATACCAGTGATGTGCGGATATTATCATGCATCCCTAGATTCTGGATTCGTTCTTTCTAATGGACTTTTACCCTGATATTTGTCATGTATGTGTTCTACTGAGCTCAACATACAAAAAGTGGTATATGGGGGAAGAACAAAGTGAGACTGTGACACATTTAAGGATGGACTGGAAATGAGTGATGTAGGGAAGTTACAAAGAGCTGAGTACACACGTCAAACATCTAAATTTACAAATTAATAATAATCATATTAACCTGTCTTCTCTGGGTCTCCAGCTGATTCATCAGGTCCTTCACTTCACTCTGAGCTGTGACCTTTAACTGCTGGAGCTGTGTGATGGTTTGGGAGGGAAGAGAGACATGGAGGAAGACTAGATGAGAGAAACGCTCTGGCATGGAAGTGACTACACAACACAATCACACATAAGGTAAAAACCTAACTCTGCTTAAAGCTCTGATACATTCAGTGTTTGAGTTTAAGAACAAATTCACATGATTATCCTTGAGAGATTCCTGCTCAGTATTTTCAGTTTCTTCAACCACTGCTTGTGTTTTGCTCTGGAAAAGAGCTCATGTCATTCTGCTCTCAGGCTTGGACTCCACTAACTATAATCCTGCTACAATTTGGATGAAAAACAAAATATAGGACATAAATGTGACACAAGACATTTCTGTTAGTAAAGTTCATTTCACCTATTTAACATGTGAGAATTAAAATAAACAATCAGAGGTTCTAGGGAGAAATAAAATACCATCAAAAAGTGAGAGGAAAAAAGACATTTGAAAAATGTTTATAGGGGGAAGAAGCAATATTTTCATAGTAATGAAAGTAAAGTGATGAACCTCTTGTGTCTTCTTCTGCAGCTCCTGTTCCCTCCTCTGAACTTGTCTCTCAGCTTCTTCTCTCCTGGCGTGTTCATCCTGGAGCTGAGTTTAGAGACATGATCTTTCAGATATGTACGAGAACATGACAACAGTGACCAAAAAACGGTTTGTCAAGTTACACATTTATGTAATGTTTTCTTTAATTTAAAAAAATCATATAAAAATCATGAATACAGGATGTGAACCTTGTTCTCAGCTTGCTCCCTCCTCTGCTGCTCCTCCTGGAACCTCTGCCTGGAAACTAATGGCCACTTTGACTGAAAGAGAGAGGAGACAGAGATTTGAGACAAGGTGGGTCACATGTTCCTTATTAGGGAGTAAGACTGGACAAGTTATTACTAAGTTCATGTCTACACATACAGCTTTTATTAATCGCACCCCAAAAGTTGGTCACTATTTAGAATAGATTATTCAGGCGATGACATATTTCTATTTAGTTTTTCCTTGTATGTCTTTCTTTTACTGTTAATGTAATCCGCTCTGATGTTTGTTGTCATCTTCATTTGGATTGTGCCAATTCTGTCTCATTTTTTTCTTGAACCTGTGACTGACCACCTCCCTATGCAAACTGTGTTGCTCTTCACACTTCGTCACTTGACTTCCTCCTTTGCCTTCCTCATAATTGCAGGGATGGTCCAGACAAAAATATGGTCGCAATAAGCTGCTTGTACAAATGACCTATGGTGTTGGGTTTTTGTGGAGGACAGTCTTATTTGTTTTTACTCTGTCCTTCCCCTTTATCCAGCTCTGCTCAGCTCTGTGTCATCTGTGCTCTTGTGCTCCTCTTAATTTCTTCTCTTAATCCTATTTGTTGTATCCTTCTTGCTAACATCAAACTTTACTCCTCCTGCTCTTGTTTTGTTCTCTGTGCTCAAAGTAATGTCCTGTTTCTTTACGTACATGTTTGCTCTTCTTTTCCTCTTTTCCCTCCAAAGGCTTCATTTCCTCTGCAGCGGCATGATGATAATCAGTTCTGTTAGTTTCAGAGTGATTCCTCCTTCCTTCTTCTTCAGTTTCTACCCTGTGGTGTCTCTCGGTCTCTGTGCAAAAAAAACAAACAGTAGAATTCAAGTATTTCAGATATTTGCATAGGAAGGTATCGCAGCATGTGAGATGTTTCAGTCTAAAACTAGGTCATCTGTAACAGGCTGTTCTCATGCACTGCTCGTTTTCCTACGCAAAGTAATGCACCAGCATTTCAACAAATGTAACCATGAGTCAGCAATTTGTGTTTAAGCCACATATTTTTGAAGGCTGCAATCATGTGACCAATAAGGAAGCAGGCCCATAAGGTCAGCAGCTGGGGTGGTGGATGGGTCACAAAATGCAAGACGTTCCCCAGAGGACCAGTGTTTGGAATCGTGTAAAAGCCAAGTGACCTTTGAGTTATTTTCAGCTTCAACTTCAGCTTTACTTGCCTAAACCTGACCGCTGTAACTTTACATTACGTATGTAAAATCGTCGTGAGACACAAATTTATAGCATATCATGTGAAACCATTCTGTGTGCATTTTTGTAACATATCATACACACCTTTGCACAGTGGTACGTTTCTATGAAAATAAGACACTTTAATAAAATAAAATAATTTACACAGTTACACAATTCACAAAGCACTGCAGTTAATTTTTGACTCACTTATTATCGTTTGTCTCCATTTCCACGCAAAAAAGAGAAGGAACAGAAGAAACAGGATGCAAACAGCTGCCAAACTAACAGCCAAACCAGTGATGATAGAAGAAGAACTGGACTGGACCTTAAAGAAATCGTCTGAAATGATGAAACACAGAATAACATGACATTGATACAAAATTAGGCCTCAGCTGGCTGATGCTGAAACATGTGACTGCATCATAGAAAGATACTTGGTCTACCTCGAACCTGGATGTGTGTCTCTCTGGTCTGGTTGATGTTCCTCTGTTGGACTCTACAGGTGAAGCTGTTGCTGTGTCTCTTCTCCACAGTCACTCTGCTGCTGACAGTATAGAGGTCATCAGGACCTCTGACTGTCTCTGTAGGTCCAGCAGAGAGGAGCTTTCCCTCACCGTCCAGCCACAACACCTCAGGCTCTGGATGCCAGCTTTTAGATTCGCAGTTTAAAATCACCCCTCCTCTCTCTCTGTCAATCCCTGCTAAACTGATGGCAGGTGGGGAAACAGCACCTGATGCTGAGCAAAAGGAAAGTTTAAAAATGTGGAGTCAGTGGACGGAAAACATGGATACTTCAGACAATTATCACAAAATTCTTACAATTCGAAATGTGTGCAGTTCCAAAGCTAATGATTAAAAGCATCTTGGAAAAAATTCACATATCCTGCTCCGGACCAAGGACTGTAAATCTGCGAATCTGCAAAACTTCCTGTTTGTCAAGAGGTCAAAAGTGGTTAGGTTAGGTTTAGAAATGAGTTATGGTTTGGCATTGTTGCATTACATACTTAGCGTAGCTCCATACAATAGGTTTAGGAAAAGAATCATGGTTGGGTGTCATCATGTTATGTACTTAACATAAAGTTTTGTAGGTCGGTTGAGAAATGTACAGGTGTCTAGGTTACACTAAGGAAAGGAAAGTGACTTAAGTTGGGTTCAGGAAAAGAATCATGGTTGGGCATCATTGCATTACATACAAACGTAACATTTGGTTACGCAGGCTAGGCTAAGAGAGGTAAAGTTAGGTAATTTAGGTTAAGGATTAATCATGGTTGGAAGTTTTGTGGGTTGGTTCAGGACAATAAAGTTACATCAGTTAGGTTTAGGAACAAAAATCATGCTTGAGCATTGTTGCGTTATATATTTAATGTAAAATGATGTAGGTTAGGTTTAGGAAAGTAAACTTAAGAAGGTTGGGATTATGAGGAGAAACATGCTTGAAACGTTAAAATAACTTTAGGTTCATTTGGTATATATGAATCATTATCTTACAATCACATGGCTTATATACAGCTTCTGGTGCATTACTTTATGTAGTTAAATGAATGAACAGCACACGAGAACAGCTGGACCTTAGCATGATGGAAAAAACTATAGCATTATATGATTTTATGTATTTGAGTATTATTCAGTGTCATCTACAGATGCAGATATCTGTTGATATGTAACCACTTTATTTGTCATTCATTGTGAAATGCAGCTGGTTTATGGACCAAAGGTCTCAGATATCTGACAAGACGTTTGTGAATAATGAAGTGTATGTGTCTACTTACGAACAACAAGCTTAACTGAAGATTGTTTTCCCAGTTCTGGAATGTCACAGTGATATATTCCCCGATCAGAGAGTTGTACTTTGGAGAGTTTCAGTGAAATGTTTCCTCTCTTCAGTTCATCAGTAAACAGTGATGTTCTTCCTCTGTAGGATGGATTTTTCACATGCTCGAGGTTCTGACCATCACGCAGCACATGGACAAATCTTGGATCGAGGTCAGATCTCTTCCACTCCAGCGTCTCTGCAGTAAGATCCATCACAGGTTTCAGGTGACATGGCAAAATGACGTCGTCGCCAACTGCTGCGACTACTGAATGAGGTGGACCAATCAACTGAGATTCACCTGGAAAGAAACAGATCTGTTTATTTATTTGCTCACAACAGAAAGCTGTTGCCAAGACACTATTTTAATAAAAGAGACTATTTTTCTTAAAGGACCCAATTACATTTAATGTAATGAGAATAGAATATAGATTGCTATAACCCTAACCCTATGCAAACCCATCACCCTGACCACCTCACCTTTCATGCTGAGCTAGTTACAATAAGCCTATGTAACTGTATGTGGCTTCATACACCTGACGTCAGATGTAATGACTGTATCAGTGAACAATAATCTGAATTATTTTACATGCTGTAGTGGACGCAGCTGTAACACGTTCTCTGGCTGTGCCCTTTGAGCTTTAATTCAACCGAGGACTTTTTTTTCCCTTCAGAGGAAAAGTTTTTGGGTAACTAAAATGTCACTCAACAGCAGTCTGCTGACATAATTTTTTAAAATAATGCTTAAACCTTACCTTTACAAAAGTGCGTGAAGAGAAGCTGGAGCAACGAAACACTGAGCAGAGACTGACGGGACAGTCTGGCTGTCTGGAGCAACAAAGAAAACACACCAATATTTCCTGTTGGAATTACTGAATTACTCACATGCATTGATATAGATATATCTATATCTATCTATCTATCTATATATATATATATATATATATATATATATATATATATATATATATATATATATATATCAAATTACACTCTTTTGATTCTAACATTTGTCAGCACATGCAACAAAACCCACACATGGTGCAATGAAACCTGTTTTCCTTCCACTGCCACACTGGCGTCAGCATTTGCACCAACACAAATCGACTTTGTTCCTCTTTTATTAACTACAGTTGTGATTTAAATGCAGATGTTAATTCCAGACAGTGACACTGTCTTTTAGAATAAAAGTTAAATCGCGTAGAATAGGCAAAAATAACTTTAAGAGACAACATACCTGTTTCATGATGCGTCCGTCATTTCTTCAGACTGTGCATCTGTAAAATTTGTAAATCATTGACAGACCTTATCTCACTCTGGTTTATCAACTGAATGGTGCTGCATCAGATCTAGTTTGAACCAGGAGAAATAAGTCAACAATAAATCAAAGTTTAGAACTACAGAGGACTATAAGTCTCTGGTAGAGACCTGGTGATTAAAGTCTAAAGCTGGAAAAAGTGAGAATTAATTTATCAGTTAAAGTTTTAAGGCAGTAAGGTGACTGTTTCTGTTTTCCCACAGGCAGTTTCACTTTGCGTATCTTTGTGAACGACTGAACTTTGATTCTGTTGCCAGGTAACTGATCAATAAAATACTAGAGCTGCCATCAGAATTAACAACCTAATTGAGAAAAGGGGGATTTCATGAGCTTGTTGGGTCTGTAATGTGACCGCAGGGGCAGAACGTAACTTGTTTCTGAGGTTCACACTGTCTGAAGCCAAACAGCATTAATATACTGTGTCTACACAATGTAATGTTAAATCTGCCTGTAGGAGCTCTTCACCAAAGATTTCTGGCTGCAAAGCAAAATGTCTTTCCGCTGCTGGCTGAGGCGGAGCCAGACATGTCAACCATCACCTACGGACAAAATGAAACATAGAGAATCTAAAATCCCCATAGGGTGGGCAGGAGAGGTGGTGGATGGGTTAAACAAACCCAGGAGTTTCACCAGGAGGCAGGTATTCACTTCATGTGTGAATGCTGAGCCAAAGCATGATGTTTGCTTGTTTTTATAAACCTAACATGTATTTTTGTTGACATGCCAGTGTTGTTTCAGATTCAGATTCACATTCAGATTCAGAAATAAAGAATAAGAGAAATAAAAATAATAAAAAATAAAAATAAATAGTAAAATAGTAAAGTAGACAATCTGACATATATACTGTTGCTGTATCCCAAAACATCACCAGCAGATGCAGGAAGATGTCGAACATGTAAGACTTTAAAGTCGACTGAGAAAGCGGTGATATGTGCCAACTTGGGATGAGACTGTGTTGGCAGGTCAGAAACAGGTGACAGGTTAAAACTCGCAGGTATAGATAGGCAACAATAAAGAGTTGAGGTTCAGCTGACTGGAGAGTAAAGGCATATGCGACATTATCAATATGAAGAAGGGCCATAATTACTGTGGTGAGTAATAGGTAGAGACAGTGAGATGAGTCCTCATGGACCACATGGTCTTTTTTTTCTGAGCCCTCTAGATGGTGCTCTCTGTTTAACGCAGGGTTGACAGCACAACGAATTGCTGTTCCTTCACCCTTTTCCTTTGGACCAAAAGCGCCATCGACTGTGCTCAGAAAATAAAGAAAACAGGTCCTTTTGGCCGTCATTAGTAAGGACACAAGGGACAGACAAATGGGAGAATCTGAAGGAATGGTAAGCCTGGGACTGACAGAGGGGACAGAAGAGAGCGTCTTTAGACCTGCTATGAATTAAACAGGCTCTGATAGTGAGAATGGGCGAGAAAAACAGAACTGAAGCAGACGTGACAGACACTTTTATTTAAACAAAGTCAGTAGTGGAGACAGTGAGGTTCTGCCCACCAAAGCGACTGACAGCGCCCAGTGTCTCCAGTGGACGTGGCCTCTAAGAAAGGCTAACGAAACGCAGTAATTTGACATGTTTTGTTTTGTATCATTATTTCTTTTTATATGAACATTATAAAAGACATCTTATCAAATGAGGGTCTGTGACTTAATGTGTATTTATTTAGCTGTGCTTGGCGAGAAAAATGTTGAGAACCACTGATCTAAAACCTGGATATCAGTGAAGTTTTTATGTTATTATTTTGCATATATTAATCTGAAATTGATGCAACTTCTGTCTCAAATTAACGTCCACTTTGCGAGTGACTATCAGATTCTGCTCAACCAAATTTAAACTGCATTTGCCACAAGCTGCAGATACATGGCTTTGTCCTGATTTTTAATATTGATGGTTGCAGTACTGGATGTTTCACGATGGAGAATTTTATCTCTCTCTGTGTTTCTGTCTCAGATGCAGCTTTCTGTATCGTTCCAACCAGACTGCAGCTCTTTGAGTTTGAGACTGTTTCTTTTCACTACGAGGGTCTGGACCCTCACAGGATCTTTATTCCTTTGAAATGATACACACAAAGCTCTTCTGCTCTTAGTATCATGTGGCTGGATGTAATTTTACCAGTATATCAGAGTTTTGTTTTTTTTTAATTGGTTTTCTCATATTTTATACACAACTATCAGTACATTTAATTACAATCACAAGTATTTTAATAAATTTTGCTTTATTAAAACATAAATCAGAGAAAGTACAAAGATAAAACAAAAATAAACATCATGATTTGGTCTCTAAAGGAGGCTAATTTCACAAAGTCAAAATAAAACATGGCCTTTTGTTTTGTTTAGTCTTTTCCGCACTATAACCATAACCATAGCTAAAAACTAAAAACTGCAGATTCTCTAAAAGGGTAAAAATAGCTGAAAATAAGCATGCTATAAAATCAAAATGTGTGATCACTTTTGTGTTTATTTTTGGAACGTTAAAGGAATAATTTATCTACAAAACAAAATGACCATTTGTCAATCAAGTAGTCTTGCAGTGTTACCTTGAATTTGTGAAGAAAGCGTTGTTTGTTTTCTCATGCCGCCACGGAAAACGGTTTATATAGGGCTCCAAAGGGCACGTGATGCGCAATGCATTGTGGGTCGCAAGCGCCATTTTTGTGGTCATTTTTGTTTTGTTTACGTTGGTAAGAGAGCGAAGAAGTGAAGCGAGAAGAGAGAAAGAACACAACAAAAAAATGGACCAGGCTAAGGAGAAGTCTGTCGAACAGTACCTCGAAAAATAAAGAAAATAGGTAGAGTGGATCCTTACGAGCACCGAGAAGCGGAGCTAGTCCTTTATCTTGTCAACGGAATAAGCGACTATACCGGTGACGAATTTAGGAGTCGAGAAGAGAGAGAGAGAGAGAGAGAGAGAGAAAGAGGGTGTGCTTTGATTTCGCTTTGTTTGCTGCTCTCTGCTGACATTAGCTTGGCTAACGCTAGCAGCCTACTAAATGCTGTGTATGAAACAACGATGACGCAACACATGCTTTGATTGTAACTTACCGGTGTGAAAATGCAGTGAACACACCAACAGGTGATCTTGCTGAAAGTGAGGTTTGGTTGTCTCACGGATGCTATCCAAGCCATTCGGCGCCTCTTGGTTAGCTCAGAGATCCGAGGTCCCTGGCTTTGTTTCCAAGTGGGAGAGGAGAAAAATCTCAGGCCATCGACCCTTTTTCGGTAGCGATTGTGAGAACGATTGTGGCAGTTAACTACTCGCTAACGTTAATGTTAATTCGCTAAAAGAACAACAACAAAACATAACTATAGCGTCGTGCAACGTAAACAGACTTTCCAACTGCCCGCTAAGCACTGCGGTTTTTCCACTTCCGCTCCGTCACCCTTTCGAGCCCTATAGTACGGTTTTAGTGAGGTTCCATGGAGGCATCAAGAAAAACAGTGTTCTGCACAAATTCAAGGTAACATGGCAAGACCATTTTTTTTTTTTAATTCTTGCTAGGAACACATTTTAGTCTTGGAGTTGGACGTACAAACTAAAAGGCATCATTTGTAACTGTCCACCAGCCTTGGGATGCGTAACACAAGCAAACTGTAATTATTTTAAACCTATTTTGCTTCTTCTGATGTTGCCGTCTGCTGTTATTGTTCTTTTGAGTCTGTTGTTGCCTCGAGTTTTTCCTCAGAGGTGTCACACTCTGTCTCTGGCTTCTCCGGCTTCGACACTTTTTCTTCACTTGTCCCCACCTATTGCAAAGAAAACACACACACACAGACACACACACAGAGGGTCAATGGAAAGTTAAGTGACCTGCATGCTGCACGCTGCATGCTGCAAGGTGCATGTGCACCAGCATGTGACAGTATGACTTGATAGAGTTATTTAAAAGCTAAAAGATACTGATTTAGGTGAATAATGCACCTCGGCCTGGGTCTCCACTTCTTTCTCAGCTCCGCCTTCTGTTTCCTGCTCATCCTGGAGGGAGATTTTTATTTTTATTGTCATTAATATTATTTTTCATTTAAGGCATGCGAGTAAATGAAATACACATGATCAAGTCTCTGAGCTGCTAGTTAGTCTTTTCATTTGACCTTTTTAAGGGTAAACTGAAATGTATGAAATGTTTATGCAAATCTGTTTTTATCACACACATCTTGTTAAAAGGACACACAAATACAAAAACAACAGTAATGATTGAAGTGAAGACATGAACCTTGTTCTTGCTCTCCAAGTCCTCTAATGTCTTGAAAGCTGCATCGTCTTTCTGAGCTTCCTCGCCTCCTTTCTTCTTCTCCTCCTCCTTAGCATAAAGATACATACTTTTTTTCTCCACATTGTATGATGTTCTGGATGAGTATTAATTTCTGCTTGGCTGAAGGCTGTGATTTAAAATGTTTAATGCTGACATAGTTTGGCTCACCCTGCCAAATGCAAGGTCAATATCATGTTGAAAAGACATCAAGACATCACAACAGAAACCAAAGGATTAAGTTGATACTGTGAACCTCCCTGTTCTTGTTCATCAGCTTCTTCTCTGGGATCAGTGGTTTCCCTGAATCTTTCCTACCCAGCTGCCTCTTAAACTGAGAGGAAGGGGAGAGTTATTTTATGTGTTTCAGCAATGATCAGTGAAACCCAATATGCTCAGGCACAGACAGAGAGTTTTGAGTGTACTTTGTCTTCCTCCTTCTTCAGATCCCTGAGTTCTGCATTCCTTTCGTCCAGTTTCCTTTGAGTCTCCCGAAGCTCTTCTTTGCACCTGTCATTTGCTTGTTTGATGTTCTTCAGCTAACAGACAGACAGATAGATGGATGTTAATGAGGTAAAAGTTTGACAGTGAATGTGAGCACATCTGGACTGTTAACCAGTGACTGAAAACGTTTTAAAGTTGTGTAGTAGTAGTAGTATAGCTGGACATAAAGTTCTCTTGCTCTGTGGTGTTGTCAGCAGGTAAAGGCTGTTTATGTGCAGCAAAACTGAAAAGAGAAATTCAAGCAACAATTTTGGTTTGAATTTGCAATAGAGTGGTTTCCTTCAGATTTTTGTAACCTGTTCTCATTCCTAATCCTAGGTCCTCGAATACTGATGCTTGATTACACCCCTCTGCGTCTGATAGCAACGCAAAGGGCAACCTTTGGTATCTAAGTGCCCTTTTTCCATGACCACTTCTGGCCGCGCTGTCAAGTAATGCTGCCTTGACATATAAATATATATATATGTATATAATTACTAAAACAAACAAAATAAACTAAACAAAAGCAGAAAGATAAAGGTGAATAAATTAACCTCTGTCCTGAGGTTTTCCACTTTCTTCTCTGCGTCTTTCCTCTTCTGCTCCTCATCCTGGAGCTGATTCGTGGTTTTAGCTAGTTTGTCTTCAAGCTGTAGGAAGGCAAAGATAAAGACAGACAGGGTGGGAAAAATGTTTGGTTATAAAAATACAAGTTAAGTGGGGTGTGTTTTATTTTCATCAGATTTTGCAGAATAGACACACAAACTATTAGACAACAAAATATTTCTGAAAACTTGCTCAGTTTTAATGACCAAAGTGCAAAGAACAGAGTGCAACAGACGATGTGACATGACGAGCGTTCATTCCTCTGGCACTGCTGCACCTTCTTTTGAGGGGTTTTCACCACAGCATAGTGTAATGACGTCATCGTGAGCGTACAACGAGATGGCACAGACAACAGAAGTCTTAGCCTTGTGCTGTTGCTGCTGCTATGATGGTTTTTATTTTAGACTGATATACACAGGATTACACAAACAACATCTCCCACAGCCATTACTGGGAAATATGTTGTAATTACAGCAAAACATCATGTTTGCACCTCCAGTAAGTTAAGGTAATGTAAGGTAATGACAGGATAATGAAACAGAAGCTTAAGCGTTTGGCTGCAAAAAGAATCAAAGCTCTAGATATAGTTCTTGTCTTAGAACTATCTAAACAGGATAATGCAACAACGGGGTGCCGTTTTGGAAATGTAAGAAAGAAGAGATCACCAGACATTCCAATAAATACAGAAGAAGTGAAGGTGAAGATGAACCTCCTTATTCTTGCTCTCAGCTTCCTCCCTCCTCCTCTGCTCCTCCTGGAGCTGAGTCATGGTTTCGTCTAGTTTGGCTTCAAGCTGGAGGACGGCAAAGATGAAGAGAGACAAAGTAAGATTTATATTCAATCATTAACCTCAATGAGGCATGAAACAGACCTCAAATCAAGGCTACTTCAAAGCCTATTTTTTGGCCTGGGCCCTGATGGAAGTGTAAATAAGGGGAGATCACTGGACATCCCGCTAAAACTGAAAAAAGTAAGGTGAAGATGAACCTCTTTGTTCTTGCTCTCAACTTCCTTCTGCTCATCCTGGAGCTGTTTGCTGGTGTCATCTTGGTTTTCCATGAACTGCAACAGAGGAGAGATATGAAGAGATGTTCTTCCATATAAAGCAGGGGACAGTTTATCCCAATTATATGCAATCAACTAAACTGACTGCTCTAGTAATTTGCGAGAGATTAGCCACCTCTTCGTTCTGTGACTCCACCTCCTCCCTCAGGGTTGGTTTATTCCTCAACTGTTCATTTTCTTCCTTAAGCTTCTGGAGCTCAACGTGATTGACCTCTAACTGTGTGGGAGGTGTGGAGAGAGGAGGCAAGATGAGAGACTTTTTCTTTTCATCATTAAGGCAATCAGGTGAACATACAACAACATTAACAGAAAAAGGATAAACAGTAGTAGGGCTTCATTTTTGCATGTAAAACATTCAGGCACAGCGCGCAAGCAAGCATATGTGAAGATGTTAAAGAAATCCCCATAGGCACTGCAGAATGGCAATGTTTGCTACCTGGTTGGAAAGAAATGATTTAAAAAGAAGATACAAATGAAAAACCTTTTGCTTGAGGGTCTCAACCGTGTCTTCAGCATTTTCCCTCCTCTGCCGCTCAACCTGCAGCTGCTTTAATTGGCAACAGATCAAGAAAGACAAATGTGAGGAAGGACACATTTTAATATCAAAGCATTTAACCAACCATTATTACAAGTAAATTTCATCATGCATATAAAGATGTGTAAAGATTTTGCCATGAGCTGCTCTTGGTGTGCCTCTGCCTCAACAAAGATTGATTCTCACATGATTTCCACTTACTTCTTCTGAGTCTCTTGACATTGTTTGAACTTCCATGAGCCTCATTGTCTCTTCTGTCCTATTTTCATCTGGAAAATCTCTGTTGGTCTCTGTGTGAAGATTAAAGGTCATATGTACAGCTGTTTCATCAAAACAAATATTTTTTCAATAATACATCTGCAGAACGTCTAGAAAGGTGTAGAATTAAAGTCTATATTTTCCAAAAAAAAAAAACCAATTACAGTAGAGGAAATAATTGTTTTAGAAATTTTGATGGGCCAAAAATATGTCAATATTTTGATTTGGTTACATTGGTTACAGGGGGGAGTTCAGGGTTGCCAGATTGTGATAGCTGCAGAGGAATGGCGACGTCCCAGCGCTATCCGTCACAAATTTTAGCCGACAAACGGAGAAGCAAAGCCAGAATGAACATCGGTTCAGCGTTTGATCGTTGGTGTCAGCTGAAGGTAGAAAAAGGGCTAAAAAGCCACGCAGAGGTTGCTACTTTCCTTCTGGACAGGTAAGCTAATGTTAGCTAACTAACACAGTTAACTTATAATGTTAGCTAGTGGAGCGAGAGCGGGCGAGTGTGAGTGCGACACCTACTGGCTGGGAAGTATGAATCCCATATCTATCCCCTTTAAAGAGGAACACCACCTAACCTAAGAATTCCAGTCTGTTATTCCCATGGCCTTGGAAACTACAATTGGAGAACACGAGCTGCTCTCTGTCAAAACCAGAAACAAGAGAAGTAAGTTTTCAGCTTGTGATGCCATAGGATATAAAGTCTGGAGCTGCTCCTTAGACAATGAATAGCAGACTCATTTTGTGAATTCACAGAATGTTTGTTTTCTATTTATACCCGAATGGGCTTTATCCTATTGTAGTGCTCTCAGTTCTTCAACAGAAAATGGACCCACATACTCAGATCATTTCCCTGTCTGCTCTCGGGGTCATCTAGACTTTATACCTTGTGACAACACAAAGTTGAGTTTTATTACTCTACTTTTTGGATTTGGAAAAAAGTTGTTCATGGTTACAAATATGTTTGGACTTTCTTAAACCATAAAATAGATTTCAAAATAGGAATATTTCCTTTCTAATGTAATGTCATGAAATGCCATGTCAACACAACAAACTCATATTGAGACTAAAAAACAAAGCATTTTATGTAAACGTTTTGATAAAATACATATTCGTAATAAAAACTGCAAATCACTTAGGCTATTGACTTACCATTTTGGTTTTGTCTTAATTTCCACACAAAAAAGAGAAGTATCAGAATCACAGCAATGCAAACAGCCAAACCAACGGTCAAACCAACAGTCAAACCAGTTGTGTCATTGGAAGAAGGGGCCTGGACCATTAAGAAATCCGCTGAAATGATGAAATACAGAATTGCATAACATGATACAAAACTAGACGTCATCTGAAGTCAAAAAGATAATCACAACATACGTTACGTTTATAAATCGTGTTAACCTGGAACCTGGATGTGTGTCTCTCTGGCCTGGTTGATGTTCCTCTGTTGGACTCTACAGGTGAAGCTGTTGCTGTGTCTCTTCTCCACAGTCACTCTGCTGCTGACAGTATAGAGGTCATCAGGACCTCTGACTGTCTCTGTAGGTCCAGCAGAGAGGAGCTTTCCCTCACCGTCCAGCCACAACACCTCAGGCTCTGGATACCAGCCTGCAGACTCACACTGTAACACCACTCCTGCCTTGTCTCTGTCAATCTCTACTGAAGTTATGACCGGTGAGGAGACAGCACCTGATCATAGGCAAGAGGAAATCTTTAACAAAATAGTGGTGTCAGTTCAAAGACATAAATCATGCTTGAAAGAATAATTATTATTTCTGACATTAATTAAAAAAAACAAAACTTTTTTCCCTAAATCTAGACAATGTGGTAGTAAGCACATTTTAAATACTATTTGTTTTGTGTCTCGGCCCCTGGGTGTCCAATTTCACATTTCCATTATAGCTCATGAAGGCTTTAGGAAAGTAACATTCTGGCAGTTAGGTTCAGTAAAGTAGAATTACTGTGGTTAGGTTTTGGAAAACAAACGATTGAGTAGATGTACTTAGAGTACTGACTCAAAGTTTACTAAAAGATGACATGGTTCCATATACCAGTCTTCTAGGGAAAGTCCCGGAAAAAGTCTGTTTTTTGTGAGTCATTCACCAGCTTTCCTGAGGACACAATCACAGTCTTCCCAACACATGGGTTATGCATGTGTCACTGGTTTATCATTAGGTGGGATATTATGAATTTGTTGTATTACTTTTTGTTGGAAAATAATGGACAGTGCACGAGAACAGCCTTACTCTTGACTGAGCAGTTTAAAAACCAAATGGATCATACGTCTGAAAAGAATTATGCCAGTAATGAAGTGAAGCAAATTATAGTGTATATATAGTGAAATGATGAACTGAAAAACACTGACTCTGTGTTAACTGTTTTGATGGTTGTTTTAGGACTTTATCTTTTGAAAATGAATTAGAGTAACCTTTGTAGCAAAAAATGTTTGTATCTTGGTGTCTTTTTTGTGAGGACTCTTGAAACCAAAGCAGAGCTACACAAAGCGTTGACGTTAAGGAGGGTAACTGTAGGTGGACAGTTTACACATTTCCACTTACCAACAACGAGCTCAGTGTAAGATTCTTTACGCATGTCTGGAATGAAGCATCTGTATCTTCCTGCATCAGAAGGTCTCACATCAGAGAGCTTCAGTGAAATGTTTCCTCTCTTCAGTTCATCAGTGAACAGAGATGTTCTTCCTTTGTAGGATAAACTGATTGTTTTTGTAACTTCCCTCTCAGCACGCCACACAAAGGCAAATGTAGGTTCCAGGTCAGGTCTGGTCCACTCCAGCGTCATGGCAGCAACGTCCACTGCAGGTTCCAGGTGACATGGTAAAATGATGTTATCGCCAACTGTTGCCACTAGTGGCTGAGGTGGACCAATCACCTGAGACTGACCTGGAAATAAAAAAAAACTGTTTCTTATTCCTTTATATTCAGAATTATAAAAAAATGTAGATGTTTACTGCAACTTTAATGTGAAGTCCTCCCCTGCGGTTGATTTTGCACAAACTCAGCTATTCATGAACAGTCACTTTACTGAACAGCAAATATTGATATGATTTTGTAGTTTCTTTGAACCATCTGTTTGTGACCTCTTAAGATTGTATTTGCGTTTGAATTACCTTTACAATACTTAGTTAGGAGAAGACAGATAACCAAAACACTGAGGAATCTGAGCGGAGACTGAAGGGACAGTCCGTCCATCTGGGGAAACAGACCAGACTTCTGAAAATGAAGCAGAAGAACATTTGCATTTGCAGCCAGGCATAGATTGCTATTTACTGTTGGAGGCTAAAGAAAGCAGTGACAAGTGAAAACAGAAAAATACCCAATGGTGTTCATTATGTCTTCAGTTTCTGATAATGACTTTTGTTGTTGTCAGTTTTGACAGGACGATCACGCCTCCCTAATATCAACTGATTGACAGATCAGCTGATAAAGATGCATCACAACTGCTTCTGAGGACGGTGGAAGTTTCCGCTGAAACTTGTCAACGTTTGTAACATCCTAATACATGTCTGAGATAAAAGAACTGACGTCATTATCAGAAAAATACACAATCTCAGATTTATCAATTAAGACTGGCACATTAAGAATGGTGAGTAAACTATTCTATGAACATAAATTCAGAGCTGCTAAGCTGGTGAGACACCGAAAGAAAATACAAACAGGAGAGGAGCAGAGGAGAAACACTGATTTGTAATGTAAAAACCTTCACAGACAATTCAGCTCCTGCTAAAAACCTTCGGAAGATTGAACACTGAAGAAATTCTAGCTGTTTGCAATCTGTCGTCACCGACACTAAATCCCACTGAATCTGGAACACTGAACCTTGGCTTGAACACATTTGTCCATTCATAAGTTACATTTTCCAAACCATTCACACACACGGGCCGAAACTGAAAGTCTCGGGCCAGAATGACACATTTTGTTTGCTAAATGCTCCAATAGTCACAAAACATTAAATATATGAAACAAATGCAGACATTTCCATCAATCAACACAACTTGTGGTGAAATGAATATATTCTTTCAACAAAATACAAAAGACAGCTATCCCGGCAGTAATTTGTGCTACACGCCTGTGCCATTTGTTGATATTTTGCACAGTTATATTACGTGCCAAGAAGAGGCTAGTAAGCATATCACAGCATGAAGTGTATTCTCACCTATAAATATGATTTTACTAGAGATACCAAGCCCTGCCCCACTATGCATTTGCACTCTTTACACTTTCTTCGTCACTTTAATTGCACTCTTCGTTAACAAAACAACCAATAAACGAACCAATAAAAAATGTTACTCATTTCTTTTTGGCTGGACTGCTCCTTCAGATAAGTTTTGACCTAGTCTTGTTCTCAGATATGCTGAATAATGGTCTCCTCCTCTCCTTACGTGCCTTTTTTTGTCTCTTTGATCCATGCTTTAGGGGGATTGCTGTTTGACAAGTTGTGAAAAGTTTCACACAGGTGCATTCGAGTTCCATAATTGGAATAATGCAAGTAATTTCTATGAGCTGTGTAGTTCATACTAAAGGACTTCCAAAGGGGGCTGCTGACTAGAAAACATCAAAGTCAAAAAGTGACACAGCAGCATTCCAAGTAAATGACGCTAATAATAATCATGTCTTGATGTCTTGATTTCCAAGTGCAGAGCAAAGGTTAATTTGCTTGGGCTTTGGGAGCTCTGAAAGCTGTCAGCAAGTGAAAACTATATTATTTTAGAGAAATGGTTAAAGATTCCCCTCAGAGTAATTCAAAAATCCAGGACACATTTACAAGTAAAGTCTGATAGAAATGTATAGAAAATAAGCTCGATAAATTATGATAGCTGATTCAGCTATTTTGCATGTCATGCCTGACAGTATGTGATAAACTAATGCCCACATGTTTTAAAGGCATAAGACTATTCAGCAGACAACCAGTATCAGTCATTTTCTTGTGATAAGCTCATACATGATAAAGTAAACAGCAGAGTATTGCGCATAATCGCTTGCATGAATGTGTCAAAGCATTTGCTAGAATAGGCAAAAATACATCGGACTTACTCGCTTGATGTCAGTCATTTTCAGCGAATGCAGGATCTGTTGAAATGACTGATATAATCTATGAATCACTCATAGGTGTGGCTTGTGAGTTTATGACCACACATGTGAAAGAAACCATTCAGTGTTTCCTACTATTCTTTTTTTCTTCTGGTAGAAGAGCAGCAATGTGTGACTGTTGATACCAAATGAATAAGACGCCCTAACATTTGCCAGATTCTTTAATTCATGGAGTTCAACCAAATAGTTCTGACTTTAATAAGCCTGTCTTTGCTTCAGGTGTGTTTCTGGACAGCTGCACTTTGAGCCTTTTATCAGGTGGTAATAAACTACTACAGCTACAAGCAAACCATCATGAACAATACCCATGTGTCGTTCTTGTTTGAGCAGTTATGGACACAGATCATTTGGATTAATCATTAGATAACATCCTCAGATCTTAGGCGATGTTATGATGTTATGAAGATGAATGTTGTAAACAAGATGTTTGGTTGTCTTTCAGCAGTTGGTTAGGGTGAAGCCAGTCATGTCAGCAACCAACTGAAAAAAGTCACACCACTTATTTAAACAGATTTTGTAAGTGGAAACAGTCACCTATCCATGCATCTTGCATCTGAGCACCAGTGACCAATTGCTCTCCATGCCCTACTGGAGACCCATCGCGTTGCAAAGGCGTGATTTAGACCAAACCGCATCACACATTAATAGTGGTTTGTGTTTCAGGGGCAGACAGTGAGTAAAGACGGGTCTTGGGTGGAGGTGAGATCAGGAGGAGGGGGGAGAGAGGTGTCTCTTTGTTGAATGCCTCCTTTAGGTCCAAGTATTTATGAAGAACCCTTTTAAGTCCTGGAAACACAGATGAAGAAGATTCCCTCGGGGAGGTTATGGTCTGCACATCACCTCTTGCACTTAGCATGGCACTGGAGGAGAGACATTAGTAAGACAAAATAACATTAAAAGATACTCATAATATCTGCCCGGGTTGCTAAAGGTTGTATTCTATTCATTCCCGTCCTTGATCCTACTGTTTTTAGCTGGTGTGCATTTCTGAGATTAAATTAAGAGGCGAGTGAATGCCGATAACTCATAGGCAGAAAAGTGTATCTCGAAGCCACTGTGAGTCGAGTTGCAGGAAGAACTGAACAGGAAGAGGAAGTTCCCACGCTCATAACACCACAGCAGGACTGATGCTCAGACAGTCAGCAGCAAGCCAGCATGGAGGCTACAACTCTCTGCGTCAGACTGTGTGAGTACTATCAGACTGCTCAAGTTATATTCTGATATGTAAATGCATCTTTGTCTGATACAAAGTTTTCTGTCTTTTTCTGTCCAGTGATGCTTTCATTCATATTTCTGGATGTTCAAAACTGCAGTAAGTAATATACCAGGATATGTACGTATGAAAAAAAAAAACTAATTTAAACAGTAACTTTCAAAAAGGTGCATGTACTTTGATTTAATTTTGAACACTGATTTGTTGATTTTCCATCCTGGGTGTTTAACGGGTCTTTCATTAACATTCTCTGTCTCTGTCTTTGTGTCCCAGATGCAGTTTTCCGTGTTGTTCCAAACAGACTGCAGTTCTTTCTCTTCGAGTCTGTCTCTTTTTACTGTGAGGGTCTTGAAGACCCCACTCAGTTGAGAGGGATCAGGAATACTGAGGAGTTCATTTCATCGTGTGTTAGGAAGAGCCCAGTGCTATCGTGCTCTATCAGAGCTTATCTAGAAGACAGCGGAGAATACTGGTGTGAGACTCAAGGAGGGGAGAGAAGCAACAGTGTCAACATCTCCGTCACTGGTAAGTTTGCATTTGTGTAAGAAGTCATGACAGGACATCAATGAGATTATCTTTGGACATGAAAACGATGTTTCATAATGATGGTTTTGTTAAATTGATTTGAGTGTTAACTCCCACAAAGTGAGTAAAGTGGTGTAATTCTTTAAATTTAAGCTTCAGGGATGATGGGATAGGGTTCAAGTTCAATGATGGGGGTCGAGGGAAGGGAATCAAACAGGGTTGTTTGCCAGGGGATAAACGGGACCCAGTGGTTGGTTGGGGTCTTGTATGATGGGATGATGCGGGTGGCGTCATTGATGAGGCACAGGTGGTTGAATTAACTAGGCGCAGGTGATTTCAATAAGTGGGAGAGAGAAGCATGGCCTGAGCTTTGGTTTATTAAAGATAGAAACCTTTTTTATTCAGCTGGTTCTGTGATCCTGGAGAGCCCAGTCCTCCCTGTGACGGAGGGAGCCGCTGTGACCCTGCGCTGCAAAGACAAGAGGAATTCCTCCAACCTGACAGCTGGTTTCTACAAAGATGGCCTCCTTATGGGGAACAGCTCTACAGGAGAGATGACCATCCACAGTGTTTCCAAGTCTGATGAAGGACTCTACAAGTGTCACATCTCTGGAGCTGGAGGATCACCAGAGAGCTGGATGGCTGTCAGAGGTGAGACTCTACTTTGTTTTAAAATAAAATACCACGAGCCAAATTTAGATTTGGCACGGCTGCAGTGCAAGGATCAGTTTTCAGCCTGAACTACAGCAGCTCTGAGAGACAACCTGTTAAATACTGTTGATACTGTCATGATGTCACAGCAGATATGTTCTCTTGTCTCTGCAGCTCATCACAGAGAGACTTGTCCCTCTTCGGATCATTCCTTTTATGTCGTCCTCGTCTTAAGGACGGTGTTCACCATAGTGATGGTGGCTCTGCTGCTGCTGCTGGTGGGACTGCTGCACTGTGGGAAACTCAGAGTTACACAAATAACTGATATGTGCAGAGGTAACTGATTGATAAATGATTAAAACAGAGTATCTTGGAAGTTAGTTTTGTCTTTAAGTTACAGAAATGACATAACAACAACATCCTGTCATGCATTGCTGCTGTGAAATCTGGTGGAGCTGAAGAGAAACTTCAACTTCAACTTTCTTCAGCATGTTTCTTTTTGTCACTTCTAATTTTGGTGTCAAACCTCTGTGTTACGTGGTCACACTTGCAGTGTCTTTTTGACGTTCTCACGCCCAGAAAAGGTTTAAAACCTCAGTTACTGATGCATGAGCTATTTCTAAATGGCTACTTGTCGGTAAGGTCAGTATGTGTCACTTTGTGTTTAGTTTTAGACTGGACACGTGGTTCTGATAATTTGAGCCTCTCAGATACAAACCGCATGAGAAAATGTATGTTCAGGAGGCTCTGTGGAAGCAACAGGTCACACGGGTCAGGTCAGTCTATTTACTTTTCCACATTCTGAAATCTGTGGTCCTGAGACATGGATCTGCTCTGCTCACCACTTCTCACCTCTGCCCTCACAATATAAGTCTGATTTTGACTTGAAATTTGACACACAAGTGCAGTTCAATGGGCTCTATGAAAAACACACAGCAACCATAAAGGGACTATGATAACGTTTCCCACTATTTTTAATTTTTTTCAAAACCACATTTTTGTCATCTTATCCTAAATCATATTTCTGATTCGTTCCAAGTTTTCTGTGCACCATCATTGGACCACACTTATTAAAACCTATCAAGATATTGTTAATATCTCATTGAGTTGTGATGATATTGACCAATAAATGTTTGAGAGGGTGTGGCTCAACACATAAACTTTTGGGCCAAACATAACAAAACCTGCAAGCAACACCCTAAAAGGTACCAGGGACATATCCTGAAAGTTTAATTTAAATTGACCAACAGAAGGCACCACAGCTGTCTTCTTTTTGTATAAAGCAGTGTTTAGTTATCTTTTTGAAGACTTCTGTTTTTGTTGTTGTTTTATTTTTGTTAATAAACCTCCACTTCTGTTTATGTATATTCTTCTATTTGTTTTGTTTCTTCCTCCCCAACTTAAATTATTAATTTGTTTACTCTCCTCCCCTACTTCATCTGGTAACGTAACACTGAGAAACATTCCAACTACTCTTTCACGTTCTCATGATTTTATTTCTCTATTCTCCACACCATGTTAGTTAGTTAGTTAGTTAGTTAGTTAGTTAGTTAGTTAGTTAGTTAGTATGCTAACTTTAGCGCATATCTCAAAGCACAGCTGTGCCTAAATTTACTCTGCAGACAGAAAGCTCAGCGCAGCCACGATGATAACAGTTTTGAAGATAAAAATATGAGTCACAGAGATCGAGGAGCTAATTTTCCTGACATAACATTTAGAACAGTGATGAATATTCGTATTTTGCAGCTGTAGCTACTTCACAGTATTTAAGCAATTAAAGTATTATTTTAATAATACTGGAGGAATATTTAAGCAATTAAGGAAAATGACACATGATTATCTTATTTGTTTACTTGAATAGGAAACGTGAATAAATAAAGGGAAAATGCATATTTTCAGTATATAATATCAAAAAATATAAAATCAAAAAACGTCACTTTGCAGGAGAACACAATGGTACAAGGACAAATTAAATGGACAAATAACATAAAAAAGACACAAAAAACAGTACACGTGAGTTCTGGTTGCACCACTAGAATTGGTCATTAATATGATTAATATGAATTATTTCTTCACACAGGTATTATTTCTACATAGGACAACACTCTAAACAATTACTTGGTGTTTGTTCAGTCATTTTACTTCTGAGAACAAGATAAAATGGATTGTGAGGTAAGATCTGTTCAACATCTGTGGAATATATCCAATGTATATACAGTATATATATGAAACTACATGTAAGTTCTCATGTAATACTTTAACAGTGTTCATAATACACTCGTCATGTCCAGTGGCCGAGCTTCAACTAGCCAGGCAGCTGTTGTTCTGCTGTTTATGTTTGTTTTTCTCAAACTAAGAGTGAGAAAATGGTATATTTCCTAATAGTTTCTTTCGGATTGAAAGAAGGAAGCTGGCCTCCCTTTTTTTGTTTTGCCCGAGCACTTTAGTTGGGTAATGGCTTCATTGAGAGAAGCGTGTATTTATCCATTGTGTAGCAGCAGTTAGTTTAATTTCCACTGGGTGGACTCACAGCTTACGGGCTCACAGAAAGTTGTGTGTGACGCTGTGACGTCCCCGCTTTTTAATCTCGGAGAGCGGGTGATTGAGACAGGTGGGCCTGAGGAACAGAGTTAGAATGGGCAAGAGTAAGAGAGGTGAAGCAGACGTGACACACACTGCTTGTTAAACCTGAGTCCATAGAGACAGTAACCATCAGTGTAGAGTGAATGATCGTTCTGCTCGGCATGCTGTGTGCCTCCCACAGTCAGCAACACACCACTTTTATGGTCGTGGTCTTTTTATATCTAGAACTCTTTGTCAAGTGCAACCCGTCTTTCTTTTCTCTTTTCTTCAAGGTCTTGTCCTCTAAACCACAGGGTTCACCACACTGCTGTGTGTTGTATGTTGAGTTGGCCCCAACTTTGGTCTCAACATCAGAAATAAACTGAACAGGAAGAGGAAGCTCTCGTCTACATTATACTTCAGCTGTATTTCAGTCTGATGGTCAGTCAGCAGCAAGACAACATGGAGGTTACAGCTCTGTGCGTCAGACTGTGTGAGTACTGAGTGTCAGCTTTAAGTCGTACATATTCCTGTATATATCGCAGACGAGTGTGTGGGTGATAAACAGTTTGTATTCTTTGTCTCTGCAGTGACGCCTGCAATCATTCTGCTCAGTGCTCATGTTCAGAACAACGGTAAGAAGGACTAATGAAACACAGTAATTATACATGTTTTGTTTTGTATCATGTTATTTTTCTTGATGGCAGCATCAAGCCTATGACATTTATCACGCGGGGGTCCGTGACCTCATTTGTATCAGTTTAGCGGTGCTTGGCAAAAACAGGTTAAGAACCACTGATCTAAATCTGGATATCAGTTAAGTTAAACAGTGTGTATTGCGTTGATTCTAATACTGTGTAAGTTACAAAATTGTTTTGCATATAATAATCTGTTTCAAATTAACGTCCACACTGAGAGCGAATATTAAAGCGTGCACACTTTTGTGCATCACAAGCTGCAGATACATGGCTTTGTCTTGATATTTAACATTGAATTTTGCAGTGTTGTAAGTTTCTTTTCTTCCATGTGTTTCCGTCTCAGATGCAGCTTTCCGTATCGTTCCAACCAGACTGCAGCTCTTTGAGTTTGAGACTGTCTCTTTTCACTGCGAGGGTCTGGATGGCTCCACTCAGCTGAGAGGGGTCAGAAACGCTGTGCAGTTCATTTCAGCATGCGACGAGCGGATGCCGGTGCTATTCTGCACCATCAAAAGAGCCTATCTAGCAGATGGAGGAGAATACTGGTGTGAGACTGAAGGAGGAGAGAGAAGCAACAGTGTCGACATCTCTGTCACTGGTAAGGAAAAGATTCTTTAAAAAGTTGTTGAATAAAATCCATGTGATTATTTTTGAAAGTAAGGAAGATGTTAATGTACAGATCTTAGAAACGTTGGTTCTGTCAAGATAAATCCTCCCATTTAACTTCCACAAAGTCAGCAAATGAGTGTATTTCTTAGAATTCGAGCACAAGATATAAAACCTTTGTTGTTCAGCTGGTTCAGTGATCCTGGAGAGTCCTGTCCTCCCTGTGAGAGAAGGCAAGAATGTGACTCTGCGCTGCAGGAACAACACAACCTCCTCAAACCTGACGGCTGATTTCTACAAAGATGGCGTCCTCATCAGGAGCAGCTCTACAGGAGAGATGACCATCCACAGTGTTTCCAAGTCTGATGAAGGACTCTACAAGTGTCACATCTCTGGAGCTGGAGGATCACCAGAGAGCTGGATGGCTGTCAGAGGTGAAAACTTGCATTATCTAAAACTGGAATAGCTAAAATTAACTTTAAGCACGACAGCAGGGCGAGGATCAGTTTTCAACTTGTGCTGCAGCAGCTCTCAGAGACAACCTGTCACATACTGTTGATACTGTCATGATGTCACAGCAGATATGTTGTCTTGTCTCTGCAGCTCATCACAGAGAGACTTGTCCCTCCTCAGACCTCTTCATACATGTCGTCCTCGTCTTAAGGACGGTGTTCACCATAGTGATGGTGCCTCTGCTGCTGCTGCTGGTGGGACTGCTGCACTGTGGGAAACTCAGAGTTACAGTTGCACAAACATAACTGATACTCATGTATAAAGGTAACATGTCATCAGGATAATGAAGCAGAGAGCGTCCCATCATGCTCTGTGTGGTAAATCTGAGCTGAGGAGATAAACTTTAACTTTCTTTAGCATTTTATTTGCTCACTTTTAATTCTGTTCATGTTGGGTGTTAGTTCACTGTGAGGTGTCAAATCTCTCAGTGTCACATGTTCACGCCTGCAGTGACTGTCAGACTTTCTCACGCACAGAAAAGGTTAAACCACAGAGGCACTGATGCATCAACTATTTTTAAAAGGCGAGCTCTCTGTTTTCTCAGTAGATGTTCAGGTTTAGTTCGACTAGTTTTAGATGCTGGTGATAATTTGAGCCTCTCACACACACAGGCCACATGAGAAAATATATGTCATGTCACGTGTTTGTACAAATGACCCTTCAGTTAGCTCCGCTCCCTGACGCAGACTGGCCAATCATGACGTAGTATAGGGCCAGCTCAGGCCAGGGTCAGACAACAACACAGCTCTGATGCAGTCGCTTCAGATTTCCTTCATCTTCAGGCTGGTGTTGTGGATGTGGAGCTAAATGTTGTGCCTGGGGCACGTCGTGTATTAATGATACTCGTTACCTGGAGAGGTTGGAAACAGATATACGTTTCTTCCCTGTTCCAAAACCAAAATCAGACCCTGTGTAGCGTTAGCTAGCTAGCTACTGAAGATATAGCCTACTGAATGTAAACACATGCTGCTTTTGCTTTGTAATGATTATAACAGTGACACAAAGAGCGACCCTGCTGTACAGGAACCAGTGAAGGGAAGCAGGGAAACTTTGCTGAAGCCAAACACTGTTCATCTGCACACACTGTGATGCCACACAGCTGGTTCAATATCAGCAAAGTTTCCCTTTATATTCATTGTCTTGTGTGTTGATCAGCAGTGATGTGATGGTTCACTTTCACACTGTGATCTGTAGCCTATAGTTCGGCTTTAGCTTCTAACTGTCTTTGTCTTTTGAACCTGTTGTTGCTGCTGAGTCAGTTTGACATCCTGGATATATCCTTCAAACACACACTGTAGACCCCTCTGTCTGCTGCTCTCTGACATCACTCTTTCTCCAAACATATGATCATATTTCTTCAGTTAGTTACAGTGTTACAGCTTGTTGGACCATCACAAAGGGGCGGGGCTTAGCGAAAGGTCAATCACATATTTTAAAAGTTAACTTGTGTCTTGAGGAATCTATGTGAACTTTTGGTCATCAAACAGCCTGATACTTTTTTTTTTTTTTTTTTTTTTAATTTTATTAAAAACAAACATGTTTTATTACATCAAAGAAAAAATCTTTTGGCTTGGCTTTAAATGGCTTTAAAAATTAATATGTGTCAATGCAAGTGTAAAAAATAAGCACCAGGATCTGGCTATTGATCTCTCAACAACACACACGCAGAGTAACATCATCGAAATTCACATTAAACATTAGATTTGATACAACACACATAATAACAAGAGTCTCTTCAGCTCTGATTATTTTGCTGTGGAAACATAACAATGATACGACCTCATTAAAGTTACATTTGTGTTACACCATGGAGTTATTCAGTTATATAAAAAAAAAAAAATCTTTTCTACGTTGATTCTAAACACTTTATGACCCTCTGAGACAAAGCCATCAGCAGAGTCATTTCTCTACAGGACACTTTGATATAAATCTGAGTTTGGGGGATTTCAAAATCAAATGTTTGAGTTTTTACTGATAAACTGGAGGTGGTTTCTTTGTACAAAATATACATTGCATCAAAACTTCAAGTCATGCTTCACAAACACAACGTGAAGCAAAAAAATAAAATAAAACCCTGCATTTGACAACACAACATATTTTGTGAGTTTTTCAATGCAGAACATTTTTAAAAAGTCAACATACATTCAATTTCTTCAGGAGGAGTGTGTTGTGCTGTATGTATCATGTGCTTTGTGTTTTCAAGTTTCCTGAACTGTGGTACAGTTTAACATTTCAGTGTATCATTGGTATGATGGATGTTAAGTGTCTTCATGGTGCTCTCTGGACACGCTCTGCTGTTCTCAGATCCAAGGTCACTGCCCGAATCTCAGCTGGTACCCTGTTGGAAATGATAGTGGGTTTTAAGTTTGCAAGTTTCACATCATATATCACATCATAGACTTAAAATTTAAATTCATTTACTATATTAACAAGTATTTTGTTCTGTCGTATAAATTATACAGAAAAGGTTGAGGAAATTGAAAACTGTAAACTAGCTACAATATATGGGTTAAACTCAAGGATAGGCCGGCGGTCAGGAATGTTTGGGGGCTATAAAAGGTAAATTACTTGTGTCAGTGTCTCTGGCTTAAAGTCTGATGTGATCTGCATGGGAGTTTCAACAACTTGGTGTCTGAGATTTGCTTTTGGGACGACTCTGAGTCATCTTGGTCTCAACAGCAAGTTGATGTTCAATGAATACAATTAAAGAGAAGAGAGATGATAAGACGGCTGAGATGAACCTGTTTGTCTTGTTCTGCAGCTCCTCGTTTAAGGTCTTCTTTTTCTCCAGAAACTCCATCCTCTTCTCCTCACACCCTGGAGCCGAGGAGGAGGAGAAGGATGAAGACAGTGTATTTGATTGAATACATTTAGACATTGCTACTTTTTCAGGAAACGCCAACGTGACAATTGTGACAGTAATAAGATGAACCTGTTTGTCCTTGTTCTGCGGTTCCTCCTTTAAGGTCTCTAGTTCTTTCTCCAGCTCTGTGTTCTTCTTCTTCTCTTCCTGGAGCTGCTTCTCCAACTGAGACGTAGGAGAGAGATGAAGAGAGACATGGTGTATTTGTTTAAGTACATTTACACGTCACTACTCAGGAGAATTAAAAGTGTGAAATGTGAAAGGCAGATAAGATGAACCTGTGTGTTCTTGTTCTGCAGCTCTTCCTCCGAAGTCTTCAGTTTCTTCTCCAGCTCTGAGTTCTTCTTCTTCTCATCCTGGAGCTGCTTCTCCAACTGAGACGTAGGAGAGAGATGAAGAGAGACGCTATTTGATATTTCATATATAAAACCAACCTAAATTAGAAATGTGCTGATAAATCAGTTAATGCAGGAAGAACAAAGATCAGCTGTGACACATTTAAAGATGGAAACAGATCAGTGTGATGAGGAGAAGATACAGAGAGAAAGAGTTGAGCAGACATGTCAGTCAGATTCACAAAGTTAATAATAATCATATTAACCTCTCTTCTCTTGGTCTCCAGCTGATTCTTCAGCTCCTTCACTTCACTCTGAGCTTCCTCTTGTCCCTGTGGGAGCTGCCTGATGGTTTCAGGTTGTTGTCCTTCCATCTGGCAGTGAAGAGAGACAACAGGAAGATTTGATCAGAATCAGAATCAGAATCAGTTTTATTGCCAAGTAGGTCCTCACTGGACTGATCCCCGTCAGAGGTGAGTCCAGTGAGGGTGGTGTCGTCTGCGGACTTCAGGAGCCTGACGAACTGATGACGAGACAGACTCTATTCATCCATCAGAGTGATTTATGCAACATAATCATAAAGTAAAAACTCAGCCTCTCAGATCACACTTTGTGGAGCATAGAAGTTGTACATTTCTGTTGTTATTGTGTTTTGCTTCATATCTTTAATGTCTGAAAATTAAATACACAACAGCAGGTTTTGAGAAGCAATAAAATACAGCCGAACAGTGAGAAGAAAAAAAAGCACCTTTTCAAAATGTTTTCAGAGGAAAACAAAACAATGAAAAGATTAAAAAATAAAAAAAGATGACATTTTAAATTTATTCACAATAATGAAAAAAAAATCTTTTCATGCAAATATTTAAATTCTCACTTTTTCTTGGACTTTAAATCACAGCTTGGGGATTACAAGGAAATAAATGAATTTAATGTGCTAATAAATCAGTAACAGTGAGAAGAACAAAGATCAGCTGTGAGACGTTTAAAGATGGAAACAGATCAGTGTGATGAGGAGAAGATACAGAGAGAAAGAGTTGAGCAGACATGTCAGTCAGATTCACAAAGTTAATAATAATCATATTAACCTCTCTTCTCTTGCTCTCCAGCTGATTCTTCAGGGTCTGCACTTCACTCTGAGCTGTGACCTTTAACTGCTGGAGCTGTTTGATGGTTTGACAGTGAAGAGAGACATGGAGGAAGATTAGAAAGGACACAAACTCTTCTTCACCCATTGCAGTGATTATATATCACAATCGTGTGTGTGGTAAAACATAACTCTCTCAAAGCTCTGATTCATTCAGTATTTCAGTTTTTTAAACCACCATTAATGGATCATCTATGTTCCATGTTTCTGTTGTTGTAGTTTGTTTCATATCTTTAATATTCAAAAATTAAATTAACAGCTTGTCAGTGAGAAGAAAAGGTAAATTTTCAAAATGTTTTCAGAAGAAACAAACAATTAAATCAGTGTGTTGATGAGAAGATATACAAAGAAAGAAATGACAGGTAATTACATTCATACTGGTTACATTAAAGATGATAATGACAACAGTGACACATGAACTGTCCACTACACACACACTCTGCTCCTCTCACTACTGTAGGTTTGAGACTCTGTAACAAACATCTAAAGATAATTGTTGAAGCTTGTTATTTGTCTCATATTTGATTTGTATGTGTGTAACTCAGGAGAATTTAAAGACAGAAATGTGACAGGAAGGTGAAAACATCAACCTGTGTGTCCTTCTTCTTTATGACCTGCTTCAAGGTCGTCACTTCTTTCTCCAAGTTAATATTCTTTGTCTTCTCCTGCTGGAGCTGAGAGGGAGGAGAGAGATCAGGAGAAACATTGTGTTAGATGAGGAACATTTACACATCACTACTGACTCAGGAGCAGAGGTGAAAGTAGTTTTAAATTCTTGCCGGTACTATTACCAAAACCTTCCTCTCTCTCTCACTTCATTTATTCAAAATGTCTGTAGATGATAACTGACAGATATTTAAATCATGCTGAAAGTGTTTCAGCCAACCATAAGAATGTGTGGAATTTCGTTGGTGTAATTTATTGTTCGTCCTGTCCCGGCGCAAGCAGCGTCTCTTGACGTCTGTGCACCAGTTGTGGAAAACATCCCAGTGCAATAAATCAAACGCACTGATCCCCATAGCAACCGCTGTGTTTCGGAAGTAGACACGCATGCGCACTTACATACTGCTGAGTGAAATCTCCGGTCGTTAGCTGAGAAGCAGTCTCTTTTTCGAGCTATTCTGTTTGTTGAAATTGAACAAAATAGCACGAAACACAACTGTTTATTCTCCCACTGATTTTAATTGGGACACTTTGCAACGAACGTAAAGACATTACACCTGTGGTACACGTTTCAAAGGCTAGGCGGAGAGGAGACCACCGTGCTCTCTCCGAGGTAGGGCTGTAACCAAATATTCGGATATTCGAATATTCGTTTCTATGGGTAGGTATTCGTTATGAAAATTTGGTATTCGATATTCGTTTTTTTATTTACTTTTTTTTATTTTTATTATTATTATTATTTATTTATTTTTACATATTTTTTGGTGCTAAATGTAGTCTTTTTGTTGTTGGTAAATGTAGGTTATCAATAAAAATCTAAACTTTTAAATTGCATTGTTAAAAATGTGAAAATATAGTATCGCCTACCAACGGAGCTTGTGCGCATCTGTCTGAGGCTGTGGATCAATGCCAAGTTTTACCACTTTATCACTATTCCCTCTAACTTGTAGCTGTTTTTTCGTTATCTTTTGAATTTAATATGAATTATGAAACCGTTTTTGTCAACATTTGTTTCCCCTGTTTTGTACAACAAATTATTGTTTAAAGTTTCATTAAGTTTCTTTTGGAGTGCGTGACACAAGTGTGTTTTGAAAATGACCGCGGACTGTCACCTGCTCAACGCACCAGCACCTTCGGATGCCATGACAGTAATAGATTATAGATTTATAGATTTTAATAATAATATTGAAATTTCATTTACAGAGCGATTTAACAGACGATCACTGCTGCCTGACCCACAGGTCCATTTGCGGTTCCCGTTGGTTACGGGTCGAGCCGCGCATCACTACTCAGCTCAGTCTATAAAGGCTGCACACAACAGTAAGGCTATAGACATTATATTCTATTCAGGCCAGCAGAACCAGCAGCGCATCGGCTCTACAGTGCACGGCACTGCTGATTAACCATTTAATTGCAGCACAGAGTGTCTGCCAGCAACACATTACTTCCAGAGGCTTCCTACAACTTGTTTCAACGGTTCTGATTTAATCAGAAGACAAATTAAACAGGATGACTAGCCAATGTGAAAATCAAAAGAAAGCATAGAATAATGTACTGAAGGAGACTGTTGTGCCATCACATTTTTTTTGTGGTTTGAGAGCAAAGATCCGGTCGCCGCTGTGCAAAACTCTGCAAAACAATAGGTCCGAAAAACCCCGGAGGAGTTCTTCGCATGGAGGCTTTGAAAGGAGCCGAGCCTGTGCGTAAAACCGGCGAGAGCAGCACGGCCACGGCACGCGCATCCGCGCGCACCATGGAGGAGAGAAGCAGGGAGAGAAGCAGGGCAAGAGCCGGCTAAGGCTCCGTCCGGCATGAACTAAAACACAGCATGGACAGTTCAGAAACAATTCGGAATGAGTTGAAAGGAATTTTAAACAGACAAAAGTAGTTTCCAAGACTGCATATTGCTAGCGGATCTATTTTCTGACCCAGAGTGCGGTCGTGATTGGTTCTGAATGAGGGCTTTATAGCAGGCAGCCGCTCTCCCATCTTCCCGGTACTGCGTACCGCCGCTGAATCTTTTAGTGGTACGCAGTACTGGACCGTACCGGCTTACTTTCACCCCTGCTCAGGAGAATATAAAGAGAGAAATAACACAACACTGACAGAGAAGACACTTTGTGTGTGTGTGTGTGTGTGTGTGTGTGTGTGTGTGTGTGTGTGTGTGTGTGTACCTGTCTCTTCAGGTCCATCCACTCAGTGTTCTTTATATCCAGTTGACGTTTGGTCACAGCCTGCTTAGACTCAGCATCGGTCAGCTGTCAGACAGACAGACACACAGACAGACAGACAGACAGACAGGTGTTGGTGTCAGAGCAGGAAGTGTAGTGACAGTGTGACAGAGAAGCTGAACACATGTGGACTGTTGAACCTTCACACTGTGTTCAACATGTTTCTAACCTTTGTGTTCCCTTTAAAACTGACTCACCTCATTCTGTAAATTAGCTCTCTGTTAACACACACTGAGCATCAGCTCAAGGAGTTTAAAGACTATAAAACAACTCTTCCTACTAATTAAACATCAATACACACATTTATTAGGCGACTCATTTACTTTAAAGGTTTACAAATCAGGTATAAGATTTGTTTTTATGTTATGAAAGTTAACACTTGTATTAACGCAGCAGTGGTGATGATGAAGTTTAATTTCTGTCACATGATAATAATGGATCAAAGCAACTCATGTGAATAACAGGCTGATAAATCAGTGAGAAGAAGAAAGAGCAGCTGTGACACATTTAAAGATGGAAACAGATCAGTGTGATGAGGAGAAGATACAGAGAGAAAGAGTTGAGCAGACATGTCAGTCAGATTCACAAAGTTAATAATAATCATATTAACCTCTCTTCTCTTGGTCTCCAGCTGATTCTTCAGCTCCTTCACTTCACTCTGAGCTGTGACCTTTAACTGCTGGAGCTGTTTGATGGTTTGGGAGGGAAGAGAGACATGGAGGAAGATTAGATGGGAGACAGACTCTATCACCCAAACAAGTGATAATATAACATAATTCATTCAGTATTTTCAGTTTCTCAAACCACAGTTAATGGATCATCTATGTTCCATGTTTCTGTTGTTGTAGTTTGTTTCATATCTTTACCAATCAATAATTAAATAAACAGCTTGTCAGTGAGAAGAAAAGGTAAATTTTCAAAATGTTTTCAGAGGAAACAAACAATTAAATCAGTGTGTTGATGAGAAGATATACACAGAGAGCAACAACAGTTAGATACAGTGACAGTGCTGAAAGTAAAGTGATGAACCTCTTGTGTCTTCCTCTGCAGCTCCTGTTCCATCATCTGAACTTGTGTCTCAGCTTCTTCTCTCCTGGCGTGTTCATCCTGGAGCTGAGTTTAGAGACATGATCTTTGATTAAGACATGTAAGGGAACATGACAACAGTGACACATGAACTGTCCACTACACACACACTCTGCTCCTCTCACTACTGTAGGTTTTAGACTCTGTAACAAACATCTAAAGATAATTGTTGAAGCTTGTTATTTGTCTCATATTTGATTTGTATGTGTGTAACTCAGCAGAATTTAAAGACAGAAATGTGACAGGAAGGTGAAAACATCAACCTGTGTGTTCTTCTTCTCTATGTCCTGCTTCAAGGTCGTCACTTCTTTCTCCAAGTTAATATTCTTTGTCTTCTCCTGCTGGAGCTGAGAGGGAGGAGAGAGATCAGGAGAAACATTGTGTTAGATGAGGAACATTTACACATCACTACTGACTCAGGAGAATATAAAGAGAGAAATGTGTTTTTCCTCTGAACAGGTCAGGAAGTAGTTGTTGTCAGCAGCAGGTTGGTTGAATCACACACATCACACATTATCACACTGATCACAGGTGTGTGTGTGTGTGTGTGTGTGTGTGTGTGTGTGTGTGTGTGTGTGTGTGTGTGTGTGTGTGTGTGTGTGTGTGTATACCTGTTTCTTCAGGTCCATCCACTCAGTGTTCTTTATATACAGTTGACGTTTGGTCACAGCCTGCTTAGACTCAGCATCGGTCAGCTGTCAGACAGTCAGACAGACAGACAGACAGACACAGACAGACAGACAGACAGTCAGGTGTTGATGTCAGAGCAGGAAGTGTAGTGACAGTGTGACAGAGAAGCTGAACACATGTGGACTGTTGAACCTTCACACTGTGTTCAACATGTTTCTAACCTTTGTGTTCCCTTTAAAACTGACTCACCTCATTCTGTAAATTAGCTCTGTGAACACACACTGAGCATATTTTTTTTAGGAATCTTAATGAATTATTTTGTTGGTTTAGTTTTGTGTCATTGCTGTCTCAAGCTACCAGAGGAAAATATGGAGAAAACATCACTGACTGATACATGCTGTAATCTGAAATACATTATTAAATCAGTCATTTACATGTTTATCTGTTGTGTTTATGGTCAAAGCTGATCGTTCTATTCATGGACAAAATTAAATTTCTCTTTTCGTGCAAACATTTAATTTCTCACCTTTTCTTGCACTTTAAATCACAGCTTGGTGACAACAAGGAAATAAAGAAGTTTAATTTCTGTCATATAATAATAATAATAATGTATAAAACCACCTCATTTTAACAATGTGATAATAAACCAGTAAAAGCAGGAAGAACAAAGATCAGCTGTGACACATTTAAAGATGGAAACAGATCAGTGTGATGAGGAGAAGATACAGAGAGAAAGAGTTGAGCAGACATGTCAGTCAGATTCACAAAGTTAATAATAATCATATTAACCTCTCTTCTCTTGGTCTCCAGCTGATTCTTCAGCTCCTCCACTTCACTCTGAGCTGTGTCCTTTAACTGCTGGAGCTGTTTGATGGTTTCAGCCTGGTTTCCATCAAACTGAGTGAAGAGAGACATGCTGTTTATCAGCCATACTAGTAATCATATCACACCGAAGGTAAAAACGTGATCTGATTGATTTAGCTGTGAGTTGATCCCAAAGAGCCTCCTGCAGTTTTTTAAACCATGTAACACCTGACTCACTGTAAACACTCAGCTGTCTTCTGTTGTTATTTACATGCAAACTGTGTTTAACTGCTTCCTGTTGTGTAGTTTATGGTGCACATTTATGTTCTTACTTCAGTTTGTTTCATATTGAATATGCAGAAATAAAATTAACAATCTGAGGCTTTGACAGGAATCAATAATACAGCCAGAACATGAGAAGAGAAAAACACATTGTGAAAATGTTTTCAGGGGAAGAAACAGGTCGATGGCTGGAAACAAATCAGTGTGTTGATGAAAAGTTAAGAATGTCAGATACATTCATGGATGACTGAAGGTTATTACTTGTCTCATTTGATTGTGATTTGTGTTAATCAGGATGATGTCAAGTGAGAGAAATGTGACAAGTAGGGAAGAAGATGAACCTGTGTGATCTTATTCTGCAGCTGCTGCTCCAAGGACTTCACCTTCTCCTCAAACTCCTTCCTGCTCTTCTCCTCCTCCTGGAGCTGAGAGGGAGGACACAGATGAAGAGGGACATCAACTTTGATTTAGTACACTGCCTTACTGTTTGGATAGATGTTTTCTCCACACGTATTTGATTTCTATCAGTTACTCAGAGGTAATAAAAGATCAACCTGTGTGTTCTTGTTCTGCAGCTGCTGCTTCAAGGTCTTTACTTCCTCTGCAGAATTCATCCTGCTGTCCTTCTCATCTTGGAGCTGCTTCTCCAACTGAAAGGTTCAAAGACAGAAGAAGAGAAACTTTGTATTTGATGAAGTACAAGGCAGTAATGTCTGCATAGATGTTTTCTTTAGGTTTATTTCAGTAGTTATTTTTCTAATCAGTCAAAAAGCAGTGTCTCAGCAAGTTTCACATATATTCATTTTCATTTTAATCCTTTATGATACACCAGCCTCTGCAGCTCATAAATATTTATTAGTGATATGTTTTCATTTGTTGGTTTATTCTCTCTCTCTCCAACAAACAACAGTGAGGGATTTCAGCTTTCATGGTTTGGTCTTCACTTTTGCTTTGGACACAGTCTGCTTCAATAGAGGACTTTCCCCTGTCTGCAGACCACATGATGAGTGGAAGACAACATATAGGACATGACTGTGACACGCTGTAAACATGTTTTTCTTTAAATGAAAAATGTGTGTAACTCCTCCTTGTTTTATCAGACACACATCTGTTGTTACTGTTCTTTGTTTCATACAGTTAATATATGAAACTAAAATCAACGATACAGGCTGCCAGTGAAATAGTTGTTACAGTCAAAGACTGACAAGAAAAAAGTGCAGTGGAAAAATAAAATTGATGGAGAACTGATAAGAAGCAACAGGCTGGCTGAAAAGAAGAATACAGAATACAATACAAACCTGCTCCAGGTGCGTAACCTTGTTCTCAGCCTCCTCCCTCCTCTGCTGCTCCTCCAGGAACTTCTGCCTGGAAACTAGCTTCCACTTTAACAAGAGAGAGGAGAGAAAGCCAGAAGGTAAGCCATGTCCTTAGTGAGTTTGAATAGTAACATCAGAGTCAGAGACAACGACTCGTAGAGTTGAACTGAACCTCACATACTAACAGTGGTTCCTCCTTATCACAACTAGACAGAGAAACATCAGTCCTCTAGGTTTTATTTGTGTGTCTTATTCAAAGGGACTGTATATAAGTTATCATTTCTTTTTATTGCCAGTGGGTGGAGTCTCTGTTGCCTGCAACAACCTGTGGACAGATTTTGTAGGAACGTCCAAAGGATGCGTCCTGATGGCCATCATCACTTCAGCTCTGCTACAGTGCTAACAGTGTGCAACAGCATCTAACATTAGCTACGCATATAATTTTATTATAACTAACACATTAATTTATTCTTCTACTTCATCCTTTCATTTATGTCTTGTGCATTTTTTTAAGTTCAAGTTTTTTTTACCTTGCTATGTGCTCTCCAGCTTGGAAACACAAACAAATACCTCTGGCCTTCTTAGATCAAAATGTAATGTTCCTGCTCTTGTTTTTTCTCCCTCCACTGAAAGTGTCCTGTTTGTTAACTCACATGTTTGCTCTTGTTTTGCTCTTTTACCTTCAAAGCCTTCATTTCTTCTCCTCCTGTATCAGGTTCATCTGAGGGGCTTCTCTTGCTCTCTGTGTCAAACAAAGGCAGCAGACTTAAACTGTTAAACACATTAAAGTGCATTTTAGAAATGTATCACAGTACAGATACATTTCAGTCTAAACTTAGCTATATAAAAATAAGACACACAGCAGTTTTATGGATTGAATATCAAGTAAACAACAAATAAATGTCACTCACACAGTGGCACCGTTCATGTCACTGTCTCCAACCTGTGATAATAACTTGACTCTAATGAATCTGTGACTTACTGGTTCTGTTGTTCCTCCTCAGTTTACACACAAAAAAGACAAGTAAGAGAATCAGCAGGATGCAAACAGCCAAACTAACAGCCAAAGCAGTGATGGTGGAAGAAGAACTGGACTGGACCTTGAAGAAATCATCTGAAATGATAAAACAAAAATATCATCTCTACAGAGCTGGAGCAATTTGAAACTGAAACAGTGACCACATAATAAAAATGTACATTTTTTACCTGAAACAGAGACGTGTGTCTCTCTGGTCTGGTTGATGTTCCTCTGTTGGACTCTACAGGTGAAGCTGTTGCTGTGTCTCTTCTCCACAGTCACTCTGCTGCTGACAGTATAGAGGTCATCAGGACCTCTGACTGTCTCTGTAGGTCCAGCAGAGAGGAGCTTTCCCTCACCGTCCAGCCACAACACCTCAGGCTCTGGATACCAGCCTGCACACTCACACTGTAGAGCCACTTCCCCCTTGTCTCTGTCAACCCCTGCTAAGGTTATGACAGGTGAGGAGACGGCACCTGATGATGAGCAAAAGGGAAACAGTTAAACAGCTGTCAGTAGCACATGTAAAACCCACGTCGTGATCTCTTTTGGCGAGGCCTCTAAACCCAGAATATACTGGAGCTGGATATTAAAATAATGGTTGTTTCCAGCTGCCACATTTATCGTTCTGCAAGATGAGAACATTTTATGAATCATACATGAACCCTGATGTAAGATGAATTCTGCGCTCAGATCTGTGCTGGTTTGTGCGTCCGATGGATAAATGAGAGGCAATGTGTCTGTTTAACTCCTCTGGGTATTACTTACATTAACCAACTGAAAAACAGTGTTTTTCCAATGGCATCCAGAGCTGTTCTTAAAAATATTAAATGTTAGATGGTGGGACGTTTGATGACCATGGTCGTGCTCTTCATCTCTCAGCACCAGTGGCCGAAAGCTCTGTTGATGCCACCAGAATTCCTCTTTGGATGCACAGACTACACTGTAGATACTGAACGTGTCCACTTACCAACAACAAGCTCAACGAAAGAGTCTATATTCAGTCTTGGAATGAAGCATCTGTATCTTCCTGCATCAGAAGGTCTCACATCAGAGAGCTTCAGTGAAATGTTTCCTCTCTTCAGTTCATCAGTGAACAGAGATGTTCTTCCTTTGTAGGATGGATGTTTGGTATGCACGAGGTCCTGACCAAAACGCCGCACGTAGACAAATCTGGGGTCCAGGTCAGATCTCGTCCAATCCAGCGTCATGGCAGCGATGTCCACTGCAGGTTCCAGGTGACATGTTAAAATGATGTCATCACCAACTGTTGCCACTATTGGCTGAGGTGAACCAATTAACTGAGTCTGACCTGGAGAGAAATAGATGTGTTTATTCATTCCTGCAGTAACAACTACTTAAATCTGCTCAGCTCAACAAGAGCTCGTGCACCATGACGCTGGGCTAATAGAGGCTGACCATGTAGAGCTGACACTGAAATAACTGCAATGTCACAATTAAAGAAAAAAGTTTTTGTTTTTGAGCTACACCATCAGCACCGTCATGAGGTGGACATTTTCGTTTATATTCATGATAAAGTACCTGCAG
Organism: Epinephelus awoara; assembly: GCA_035609425.1. Classification (NCBI taxonomy): domain Eukaryota; kingdom Metazoa; phylum Chordata; class Actinopteri; order Perciformes; family Serranidae; genus Epinephelus; species Epinephelus awoara. The sequence goes on along the minus strand of CM069315.1, from coordinate 28,995,928 downwards.
AACCAATGGCATTGCTTATTATAAACTGCCAACATGCTAACATGCTAAGCTAAGATTCTGACCATTGTAATCATATCTGCAAAACATCAACACACTGGCATAGTCATCGTTAGCATGCTGTCATACTGACATTATCAGTTCGCTCAAAGCTGTTCTTTACCCAAGGACAGCCTCATGCTGCCTCTAAGATGACAAATCAATGGGATCAGAAAAGCTTAATCTGTGTAGTCATCTAAACAAACATGTCTCCTAAAAACCATAGATTCACCGGTAGCAGCTAAAGCACGATTAACAGGTTCATGATTTTGTTTTGGCAACTCCAAGCACATGGTTTCAGGAAATCATCCTCTTGGATGGATGGAACTGATCCCAAATTGCTCATTTTCTACATGACAGCAGCAGGTCATCAGGACATTGCACCCAGCCCATTCTCATTGCAATGTCTGAATACACCAGCGCCAAAAGCTGCCTTTCACGGTGGTCTGATACGTCGCAGGGTGGCATCAGTTTACAACGCGGCCAAACTGAACCTTTCGCTGTGTCATGATACGCTGCCGTTTGGGCGCACGGCATCTGTTGTGTCAGGATGATACATGGACGGATGGATACGCAGATGATGTAGTATACTTCAGTGTTATGTGATGACTTGGGATGAGAACGTGTTGCAACAACACTGATCTAAAGCAACTATCATCCACCTGAAGGTGTAGATTGTGTCACTTAGTAGTAATACGTATCGGTAGATGCATCTGAAAATCTGAAGCCCTTTTGTTTTCAGGCTCTGCCTTTTGTGCTTCAACTCAACTGATGACATTAATTTTGCCCTGAGAGGGAATGTGTTTGAATAACTGAAGAGCCAGCGCCCAGAAGCACTTTAACCTTTTGTTCAGTTGTATGTATCAATATGATTTTGTATTTCTGTTTGATTCAAGGCCTCACTGTGACTTTGAGACTGTATCAGTGTGTGAGTTACCTGTCACAGAGTGTGTGAGCAGCAGATGGAAAACCAACACACTGAGGGGTCTGAGCTGAGACTGAAGGGACAGTCCATTCCTCTGACAAAGCATGTTGAAGCTCTGAGAATCAAATGAAGGCAGTGATACATATGTTGCTGGGTTAATGTTGTGGCAAAAGTACTCATGCAGACAAAACTAAAGTCGTTCGTGGGCAAGTTTTTTGCTTTATGCTCTGTAAAAGTACCTGGCAATGTCCCACTGGAATTAATAAAGTCCACTCTATTAAAATCTTTATCCCTCACAGCCCTACACCTGTGACAACACCTTCACTGGCAGCGCACTTTATTACTACTGATGATGATGCCCATGTTATGTGGTTGAATTTCACTGTTATCATTCACAATATTATGTAAATATAGTAAAATGCTAAATACGTTCACTTTTCTTGCAGACACGGAAACAACTTTTGACGTATCGTTGATACAAAGTTGAACGACTCCTATAAAGTTTATTGAGAAACTGATTTGACTGTTTGGTGTCAAAACCACCTGTTCAGATAATCAAAACATATCACAGACTGATTGAAGTGGAAATGATCAAGTCACAGTTTTTCAGCGTTTGAAACAATTTTCATAGATTATTGGAACTTTTTACACAAGTTTCAAAAACGGCCTGTTACCAAGTATCACTACAGACCTGTTTTATTGACACTAAAGCGACACTGTGATTTACAATATAAGTGGATTGAAACATGTAAAATAGGTAAAAATGCATTAAGAAGACGACGTACAGTACCTGCTACATGGTGCGTTGTTCTTTCAGACTGCCCAGCCTAAGTCTGTAAATCATTGACAGGGTGTTGCCTTGACTCACCTCTTTATCTTCAGAGTGCTGCATTAGATTTAGTTTTTGTTGCATGTATGCATGATGTTGCATGATGTAGTAACAGCTCACTCATCCCCCTAAACTTCCTTTAACCACATTGTTGAAATACGTGAATTAGAATATGTACATATGGCTCACAGTATAAACATGAAGAAGTAAAACCTTAAACACAGCATGCTGATTGGCTCTTCTTTCCTACGCTTAGTTTCACTTTGAGTATAGAAATGGGAACAGATGAACTTTGAGACTGTTGCCATGGTAACCGATCCCTATATTACAGCTGCAGTCAGCGTTATACATGGACATACTTAATCTGTGAGTGAACATCGTGTTTATAGCATTTATATCATGTTATGTTTGAGCTCTTGCTGACGTTGGTTGCTGCATCCCAGCAGACACCTGGCATGTGATATAAAGACAGGAAAGGCCACAGACACAGCTGCAATATGTGACAACATGAGATGAGAACATGTTGGAAATGAAACTACTCACTGACCCATGCTGTTGTATTTGCCCACAGGGAGGCGCTCAAGGATTTCTTCGAAAGGCCCTCATGCTGAGGACTTGAGCAGGAGGTATGGGTGAGCTGTCAGCACAGGAAGAGGAAGTTGTCACCTACATGCTTAAGCTGTGTTTCAGTGATGCTCTGACAGTCAGCAGCAAGACACCATGGAGGTCACAGCTCTCTGCTTCAGACTGTGTGAGTACCAGCACTCAAGATTTACATCCTGTGCGTCAAACCATGTCAGTCTGATGTTTCACTGTGCTTCTTTGTTCATGCAGTGATGCTTGGAGTCACTCTGCTGAACACTTACCCTCAGAGAAGTGGTGAGTGACAAACAGAAAACCCTAAAGATGCTCTTTAACATTTTGTTTCTTGGTCTTTTCTTTTTTGTATCATTCCTTCATTTAAACAACCCTTTAAATCTGACTTATGATGTGCTTTAGGTTCCTACAGTTTTGACCAATTTCGTATTTTGTGCAAGGATGAGTTTAATGAATTCATGCCCATGATGTGAGACAAAACCAAAATCTATCATGCAGAATGTCCCCAGTGTAATCTGTCAGGTGTGGACACAGACTGTACAATGAACGTCATATTTTTGTGGTTTTTAAAGTTCCTTTCGTGACGCTACAATTTCCGTCTCGGTTTCAGATGCAGCTTTTCTGCGCGTCACTCCAGACAGACTGCAGCACTTTGAATATGAGCCTGTGTCTTTTCACTGTGAGGGGATTCCTGGTTCCATTAGGATGAAAATGATCAGGGATACTGAGCAACAGGATCTAGTGTGTGATATTAAGAGGACGCCGACAGTGTCCTCCTGCACCGTTGGTGAAATCTATAAAGGAGACAGTGGAGAATACTGGTGTGAGAATGACGGAGGAGAGAGGAGCAACACGGTCAACATCTCTGTCACTGGTGTGTTTAAATGTATATAAAAAGTCATGTTTCCAATCCATGAGATTAGCTTCTGATGAGACAGAGCTAAGAGAACAGATCACACTGATGACACTTCCACTGTTTAACTGCCACAAAGTCAGCAAACAGCTGCATTTCAGATAATTTCAGGGTAAGATATACAACCTTTGTTTCCTAGATGGTCCGGTGATCCTGGAGAGTCCTGTCCTCGCTGTGGACGAGGGTAACGATGCCACTCTGAGCTGTAAAAGAAAGACAACCTCCTCTAACCTGACAGCTGGTTTCTACAAAGATGGCGTCCACATCAGGAGCAGCTCTACAGGAGAGATGACCATCCACAGTGTTTCCAAGTCTGATGAAGGACTCTACAAGTGTCACATCTCTGGAGCTGGAGGATCAGCAGAGACCTGGATGGCTGTCAGAGGTGAGACTCTGCCATGATGTTCTTTCCTCAAGCTGACCGCATGCTTTTGTTGCCTGATCCTGATCGTGTGCTTTGGTTGACGTGCCGGCGTTGTTAGCGGCATCCTGGAACATCAACAGCAGATGCAGGAGGATACCTTGCACCTTTTTTTTTTTTATAACCAAGTGTTATTTTGCTGCTTTATATGTCCTCTGGAACCTTCGTTACACTGAATGTACCAACAAGTCACCAGTGTTAATACATTTATTTTCATAGTGAATCAGAAAATGGCTGGGGTCCATCTGGCCCCTGTCACAGGCTGGAAGTTGAGTATCACTGATGTTCAGGTATCTGACCAAAACATGAAGTTGGTCTTTAAGATAAATGAGGCATCCCATCATGCTTTGTGTCTGGAAAATGTAGAACAGCATCATCTTACTGATTTTTTTTTGTTCTCTTCTCTCACCGTGTGTTTTTAATTCACTTCTACTTTTGGTGCGTTCAGGTGTCAGACCTTAGCGTACATATTCATGCTTGCAGTTTCTCACACACTGAAGGGTTAAAACCACACAGGCACTGATGCATGAACTATTTTAAAAGGCCAGTTGTCCGAGTTCTCAGTATGTGTTGGTCTGTGTTTAGTTTTAGACTCTTCAGACGCTGGTGATAATTTGAGCCTCAGACACAAACCACATGAGAATAAAATGTGCGTGTGACAGTTACAGGGCTCTGTAGAAACAACAATGGCTTCTACTCACTGATAAATTAAAGGTTAATGTGTCTTTGAGAATCAATATAAGCTTTAGATAATCAATGCTCCAAACAGCCTGATTCCTGTTTTCATCTTTAACTTAGTCTTAAGCTCTACGTCAGCACAACACCACAAATTGACATTTTGTTTCCTTCAACATCAAACACACAGGGTTAGGTTTAGGCAACACACACATGGTTAGGTTTAGGCAACACACACATGGTTAGGTTTAGGCAACACACACATGGTTAGGTTTAAGCAACACACACATGGTTAGGTTTAGGCAACACACACATGGTTAGGTTTAGGCAACACACACATGGTTAGGTTTAGGCAACAAAAGCATGTGGTTGGATCGAGGAAAAATAACAGGATTTGGCTTCACAATCTGAGGGAAGTGAACACCGGCCTCATGGGTGAAAGTCCATGGTTGTTGTCCGCCGTTAACAGCGCCTGGCTGTGCATCATGCCGACTTGAAAGGGCGACTCTTTTCAAAGTTGTCTGACGCTGAAAGTCACTGACCAAGCGCAGGTTTTTGGTGACTCTGAAGTGAGACGGGTCGGTTTGTGATGCACTGAGCCTTCGACTACATAAATGAGACTTGGGTTATACTGCACAAGCTGTGTGAGAGTTTGTGAACAGGCGTTTTGACATAGTTTCACTGTTGTTAAATGTGGCGCCAAATGACAATTTTCTCTGTTTTTGGATTTTGTATTTACTGTGGGGGCATGAAAGAAAAACAAAGGTGTCTTCCCTAATTCAACGTAACACAGGTGACTAACTGATATGAACATGATCATTTTGCTGGTGACGTAGTCTTTGAAAGAAAAGATTAAACTGACATCACTTTCCCCGTCGAACACCCACAGAGTGATCAAACAAGTGTATTTCAACCTATAAAACCTTTGTTGTTCAGCTGGTTCAGTGATCCTGGAGAGTCCTGTCCTCCCTGTGGAAGAAGGCAACAACGTGACTCTGACCTGCAGGAAGAAGATGTCTTCCTCTAACCTGACAGCTGGTTTCTACAAAGATGGCGTCCTCATCAGGAGCAGCTCTACAGGAGAGATGACCATCCACAGTGTTTCCAAGTCTGATGAAGGACTCTACAAGTGTCACATCTCTGGAGCTGGAGGATCACCAGAGAGCTGGATGGCTGTCAGAGGTGAGACTATTTAAAATACAAATATCTGCAGTGCAAGGATCAGTGTTCAACTTGTGCTGCAGCAGCTCTCAGAGACAACCTGTGACATACTGTTGATACTGTCATGATGTCACAGCAGATATGTTGTCTTGTCTCTGCAGCTCATCACAGAGAGACTTGTCCCTCCTCAGACCTCTTCATACATGTCGTCCTCGTCTTAAGGACGGTGTTCACCATAGTGATGGTGCCTCTGCTGCTGCTGCTGGTGGGACTGCTGCACTGTGGGAAACTCAGAGTTACAGTTGCACAAACATAACTGATACTCATGTATAAAGGTAAAAGGTCATCAGGATAATGAAGCAGAGAGCGTCCCATCATGCTCAGTGTGGTAAATCTGAGCTGAGGAGATAAACTTTAACTTTCTTTAGCATTTTATTTGTTCACTTTTAATTCTGGTCATGTTGGGTGTTAGTTCACTGTGAGGTGTCAAAGCTCTCTGTGTCACATGTTCATACCTGCAGTGACTGTCGGACTTTCTCAGAAACAGAAAAGGTTAAACCACAGAGGCACTGATGCATCAACTATTTTTAAAAGGCGAGCTCTCTGTTTTTATGCTGTATCTTGTACTGTGTGTAGTTTTAGACTCGACAGATGCTGGTGATAATTTGAGCCTCTCAGACACAAACCACATGAGACAATACATGTGATGTGTGTAGAGAGGCGTTCAGCAGCCTGATACTTGTTTTTATCTTTGTTAAAAAGTGAACAGATTGTATCACAGAGTTGTAAACTAAAGAAAGACTGTTAAATAAAGTTTAATTCAACCATATTTTGAAGCACAACAAATGGTTAAACAAAGTCAAAGAATGGACAGACGTCACTTAAAGTATTGTATAAACACAGAACTATATCTTCATGTGTTTATTTTTTCATAATCATTTATTGAGCTTAATGTTAGAGGACAAATACTGTAAACATTAGCACCAACATCAGGCATTTTGTCTCTATGACACACACACACAGAATAAGGACACATTGAAGCCATATTAAACATCAGATTTTATTTTTTTAAAAACCCATAAAAACAAGAATCTTGAAGAATGACGACAGTGATACGACCTCATCAAAGTTACATCTGTGTTACAAACTGGAGGCTTTCAATGGAAAAAAAAAGTTTTTCTGCACTGATTCTGAACAAAGCAGGGAGTGTATATACAACATGAATGGTGTATTCACACTGAATGCAACGTTTCAGGCACTGAGATACTTGTTTGTTTATCTTTATTAGAAATAAACATATTTTATTACAATGCTGTAAATTGAAGAAAAAAATGTGATAGAAAATGTTTTTGTTTTCTTTGTTATTTATAAAGCATAATCTCACAGGACAAATAGGTATTGTTTTGAAACTTGATATGTGTCAGAGCAAATGTTATAAAAGTAAGAACAAAGATCTGTCTTTGTATCTCTCGATACACACACACACACACACACACACACACACACACTTACACACACGCAGAGTAAAGACATCTAAATTCACATTAAACATTAGATTTGATACAACACACATAATAACAAGAATCTCTTCAGCTCTGATTAATTTGCTGTAGAAACATGACAACAGTGATACGACCTCATTAAAGTTGCATTTGTGTTACATCATGAAGTTATTCCGAACAATTCATGGAGCTTAAATGACCCTCTGAGACAAAGCCATCAGCAGAGTCATTTCTCTACAGTACACGCTGATATAAATCTGAGTTTGGGGGATTTCAGAATCAAATGTTTGGGTTTTTACTGAGGGTTGTTTGTTTGTTAAAAGTATTTATTACATTAAAAATTAATAAATACAAAACATTTAAAAAAAAATCAACATTTTAATCTCTGATTTGATGCAAGAGGTTCAGCTCAAACTGTCGACCTCAAATCAAAACATATTTACTTTCTTCAGGGCCGGAGTGTGTTGTGTTGTCCTTAATGTATGATGTGCTTTGTGTTGTTAAGTTCCCTGAATTATGGTGCAGTTTTAACCTGGAAATCCAAATGTCCCGCCCGTAGCAAATTCGGATTTGCATTAACATTTCAGTGTATCACTGGTGTTATGGATGTGAACTGTCTTCATGGTGCTCTCTGGACACGCTCTGCTGTTCTCAGATCCAAGGTCACTGCCCGAATCTCAGCTGGTACCCTGTTGGAAATGATAGTGGTTTTTAAGTTTGCAAATGTCACATCATATATCACATCATAGACTTTAAAACCTGCTGTGGCCAAACTCTTGAGAGAGGTTTAGAGTCTCTTCCACAACTCAGTCAATAGAAAACACATCATCCATTTTGAGCTACTGTGTAATGCAGTTGTTAAATACCCCAGAAGGTGTCAGGGTGAATTCATTTATTCATTTCTATCTCTACTATATTAACAAGTATTTTTTTCTGTCCTATACATCATACAGAAAAGGTTGAGCGTACAAGGGGACTGACTTGAAAACTGTAAACTAGCTACAATATATGGGTTAAACTCAAGTATAGGCCGGGGGTCAGGAATGTTTAAGCTCACATTGAGTAACATGTAGCATTTATGGATTGTGGCATCATTTAGTAACGTTTAAAATAAGTGTGATGTGTAGTCAGCACCATATTCAGTGATTACAGCTGAGCTGGTCGGTCCCATCAGACAGTTTTAATATCTGACTGACGGTCACAATGGACCAACAGGTGTTGTAGCTGCTTGAGCGAACGTCAGCTTCACAAACTGACAGAACAAGCTCGTTCACAGCAGCCAAACCTCGTTGACTTGTTGACTATCTCTTCAGCCTGTCTGTATGAAGGAGGTCAGCCTGAAGTGATCTGCATGGAAGTCTCAACAACTTGGTGTCTGAGATTTGCTTTTGGGACGACTCTGAGTCATCTTGGTCTCAACAGCAAGTTGATGTTGAATGAATAGGATTAAAGAGAAGAGAGATGATAAGACGGCTCATTGATATTAAGAGAGAAGATGAACCTGTGTGTTCTTGTTCTGCAGCTCCTCATTCAAGGTCTTTACTTCTTTCTCCAGCTCTGTGTTCTTCTTCTTCTCTTCCTGGAGCTGCTTCTCAAACTGAGACGTAGGAGAGAGATGAAGAGAGACACTGTTTGATTCAGTTGATTTTCACATCACTTCCCACTCAGAAGAAATTAATGTGAGAAATGTGTTATTGTTCTTTCCAGCAGTAACTCTTATTAAGAAGTAGCAGCAAACTGACTGACCTCATTGTGTTTGATGTTTATGTATTGAAAGCACAATCTAATGAAGTTTAAAGACATTGACCCAACTGTATCCGTACTAACCAAACAGCATCACACAGTCATTTGAAGACTGGTTTCCAAAACAGTGTTAGGTGTAAGATTTGTTTGTTTGCTTGTTTGTTTCAAGCTATCAGGGAAAAAGATTTAAAGAAACATCACTGGCTGTAAAGGTGAAAGTTAACACTTGTATTAACGCAGCAGTGGTGATGATGAAGTTTAATTTCTGTCACATGATAATAATGGATCAAAGCAACTCATGTGAATAACAGGCTGATAAATCAGTGAGAAGAAGAAAGAGCAGCTGTGACACATTTAACGATGGAAACAGATCAGTGTGATGAGGAGAAGATACAGAGAGAAAGAGTTGAGCAGACATGTCAGTCAGATTCACAAAGTTAATAATAATCATATTAACCTCTCTTCTCTTGGTCTCCAGCTGATTCTTCAGGGTCTGCACTTCACTCTGAGCTCTGTTCGTATCCTGTGTCTCATGGTAGAGCTGTTTGATGGTTTGACAGTGAAGAGAGACATGGAGGAAGATTAGATAGGAGACAAACTCTTTATCACCCATGGCAGTGATTATATATCACAATCATGTGTATGACCAAACTGAAGTCTAACTAAAAGCTCTGATTCATTCAGTATTTCAGTTTTTTAAACCACCATTAATGGATCATCTATGTTGCATGTTTCTGTTGTTGTAGTTTGCTTCATATCTTTAATATTAAAAAATTAAATAACCAGCTTGTCAGTGAGAAGAAAAGGTACATTTTCAAAGTGTTTTCGGAGGAAACAAACAAGTAAATCAGTGTGTTGATGAGAAGATATACAAAGAAAGAAATGACAGGTAATTACATTCAGACTGGTTACATTAAAGATGATAATGACAACAGTGACACATGAACTGTCCACTACACACACACTCTGCTCCTCTCACTACTGTAGGTTTGAGACTCTGTAACAAACATCTAAAGATAATTGTTGAAGCTTGTTATTTGTCTCATATTTGATTTGTATGTGTGTAACTCAGGAGAATTTAAAGACAGAAATGTGACAGGAAGGTGAAAACATCAACCTGTGTGTTCTTCTTCTCTATGACCTGCTTCAAGGTCGTCACTTCTTTCTCCAAGTTAATATTCTTTGTCTCCTCCTCCTGGAGCTGAGAGGGAGGAGAGAGATCAGGAGAAACATTGTGTTAGATGAGGAACATTTACACATCACTACTGACTCAGGAGAATATAAAGAGAGAAATGTGTTTTTCCTCTGAACAGGTCAGGAAGTAGTTGTTGTCAGCAGCAGGTTGGTTGAATCACACACATCACACATTATCACACTGATCACAGGTGTGTGTGTGTGTGTGTGTGTGTGTGTGTGTGTGTGTGTGTGTGTGTGTGTGTGTGCGTGTGTGTGTGTGTGTGTGTGTGTGTGTGTGTGTGTGTGTGTGTGTGTACCTCTGTCTGCAGCTTCTTCCACTCAGAGGTCTTTGTATCCAGCAGATGTTTGGTCTCAGTCTCCTTGTTCTGAGATTTCTCCAACTGTCAGACAGACAGACAGACAGACAGACAGACAGACAGACAGGTGTTGGTGTCAGAGCAGGAAGTGTAGTGACAGTGTGACAGAGAAGCTGAACACATGTGGACTGTTGAACCTTCACACTGTGTTCAACATGTTTCTAACCTTTGTGTTCCCTTTAAAACTGACTCACCTCATTCTGTAAATTAGCTCTCTGTTAACACACACTGAGCATCATCTATATTTGTTTTTAAGTCAATAATCCAACGACAGCCCGACCAACTATACAGTGTTCTACACATTTGATTTTAGGACTCATTTTATTCTAACAAAGCTTAATGGATGATTTTGTTTGTCGGTTGTTTTTGTTGTTTCAAGCTTCCAGAGGAAAACATTCAGAGAGCGTCACTGACTGATACATGCTGCAATCTGAAATACATTATTAAACCAGACTGTTTATAAATCGATCTTTTACATGTTTATCTGTTGTGTCTATGGGCAAAGTTACAAGTGTGAGGAAGAGCCTGCGTTGCTCGAAACGTCACCTGACTGGAAATTAAATGATTAATGGGAGCTCTATCGATGTGCAGAGCATTTTTTCCCTTTTTTGATATATGGTCAAAGTGGATCGTTTTATTCATGGAGAAAATATATTTTCCTTTTCCTGCAAATATTTAACTTCTCGCCTTTTCTTGCACTTTAAATCACAGCTTGGTGACAACAAGGAAATAAAGGAGTTTAATTTCTGTTATATGATAATTATGTATAAAACCAACTCAGTTTAACAGTGTGATAATAAACCAGTAACAGTGAGAAGAACAAAGTGAAGCTGTGACACATTTAAAGATGGATGTTAAGAGCCATTCTTTTATACTGTGTACTCAGTTTGCTGTGTGACTGTTGTGTGACTGCTGTTTACTGAGGGGCAGTATTTTGTGTTCACCACAGTGAGGCGTATGCTGCGTCATCACTTTTTTGGTTTAGGCCATGTCCAGTCATGTTCTGTCAGAGGTCGGAGTTCATTCCCTCCGTGACTGAAGAAAATGTGAGGTCTCCAATAAACATGCCGTACAGGCTAAAGATTATTATTGCCTCCGTTAGATTATTCCCCGAGTTCAGCGCTGGTGAGGCTGCGGACCTCAAGACTGGAAACAGATCAGTGTGATGAGGAGAAGATACAGAGAGAAAGAGTTGAGCAGACATGTCAGTCAGATTCACAAAGTTAATAATAATCATATTAACCTCTCTTCTCTTGGTCTCCAGCTGATTCTTCAGGGTCTGCACTTCACTCTGAGCTCTGTTCGTATCCTGTGTCTCATGGTAGAGCTGTTTGATGGTTTGACAGTGAAGAGAGACATGGAGGAAGATTAGATAGGAGACAAACTCTTTATCACCCATGGCAGTGATTATATATCACAATCATGTGTATGACCAAACTGAAGTCTAACTAAAAGCTCTGATTCATTCAGTATTTCAGATTTTTAAACCACCATTAATGGATCATCTATGTTCCATGTTTCTGTTGTTGTAGTTTGTTTCATATCTTAAGATTCAAAAATTAAAGGAACAGCTTGTCAGTGAGAAGAAAAGGTAAATTTTCAAAGTGTTTTCAGAAGAAACAAACAATTAAATCAGTGTGTTGATGAGAAGATATACAAAGAAAGAAATGACAGGTAATTACATTCATACTGGTTACATTAAAGATGATAATGACAACAGTGACACATGAACTGTCCACTACACACACACTCTGCTCCTCTCACTACTGTAGGTTTTAGACTCTGTAACAAACATCTAAAGATAATTGTTGAAGCTTGTTATTTGTCTCATATTTGATTTGTATGTGTGTAACTCAGGAGAATTTAAAGACAGAAATGTGACAGGAAGGTGAAACATCAACCTGTGTGTTCTTCTTCTCTATGACCTGCTTCAAGGTCGTCACTTCTTTCTCCAAGTTAATATTCTTTGTCTTCTCCTGCTGGAGCTGAGAGGGAGGAGAGAGATCAGGAGAAACATTGTGTTAGATGAGGAACATTTACACATCACTACTGACTCAGGAGAATATAAAGAGAGAAATGTGTTTTTCCTCTGAACAGGTCAGGAAGTAGTTGTTGTCAGCAGCAGGTTGGTTGAATCACACACATCACACATTATCACACTGATCACAGGTGTGTGTGTGTGTGTGTGTGTGTGTGTGTGTGTGTGTGTGTGTGTGTGTGTGTGTGTGTGTGTGTGTGTGTGTGTGTGTGTGTGTGTGTGTACCTCTGTCTGCAGCTTCTTCCACTCAGAGGTCTTTGTATCCAGCAGATGTTTGGTCTCAGTCTCCTTGTTCTGAGATTTCTCCAACTGTCAGACAGACAGTCAGACAGAAACAGACAGACAGACAGACAGACAGACAGACAGACAGACAGACAGACAGACAGTACGACACACAGACAGACAGGTGTTGGTGTCAGAGCAGGAAGTGTAGTGACAGTGTGACAGAGAAGCTGAACACATGTGGACTGTTGAACCTTCACACTGTGTTCAACATGTTTCTAACCTTTGAGTTCCCTTTAAAACTGACTCACCTCATTCTGTAAATTAGCTCTCTGTTAACACACACTGAGCATCAGCTCAAGTAGCTTTAACATGTTTCTAACCTTTGTGTTCCCTTTAAAACTGACCCTATTTTTAGGCCTCTGCTTGGAAATTGCATAATGAAATGAATATATCTCTGCAACAAGGTCTCTTTGAATACTTTTGGTGTCAGGGTAAAGGGAACACTTAAACATGTAAATATCAGTATATGTGTTATATGTGAGGAGTAAATGAAGATGGCACACAGCACAGATGAAACATTTTGAGGTTCCCCTACAAAAAAACAACAACAACAACACATTTTCAGGATGAGTATCCCTTTGGAATGATGCAGCTGCAGCTCTAAACCTCTATCACAATATGTGAACATTAACTCTGCAAAGACTGATTCTGATAAAGTGAAGCAGAACAATGTTAGAGAGGTTTTAGTACAGAAAATTCAGGCGAGCTCTCCAAAACTGTGACAGGAAGGTAAAAAGATCAACCTGTGTGTTCCTGTTCTGCAGCTCCTGCTTCAAGGTCGTCACTTCTTTCTCCAAGTTTGTGTTCTTTGTCTTCTCCTGGAGCTGAGAGGGAGGAGAGAGATGAAGAGAGACTTTGTATTCATTAATCACATTTACACATTACATTAATGTCTGGGTGAAAGTTTTCTCCACATTTATTTCAATATTATTTTACATATATTTAAGTAACAACTTAGTTACAATGTCTGAGCAAGTTTAATATTTCTCCCTTTTTTAAAACACGTGCATTATAATCTTCATTTGTTTTTAATTCATTAAAACAACTACAACCTTACCAACAATACAGTCTGGACTCTAGTGACTATAGTGTGAATGAAGAACAACATACAGGAGCTGAATGTAACACCTGACTCACTGTAAACACTCAGCTGTCTTCTGTTGTTATTTACATGCAAACTGTGTTTAACTGCTTCCTGTTGTGTAGTTTATGGTGCACATTTATGTCCTTACTTCAGTTTGTTTCATATTGAATATGCAGAAATAGAATAAACTGGATGTTTTGACAGGAATCAATAACACAGCCAGAACATGAGAAGAGAAAAACACATTGTGAAAATGTTTTCAGGGGAAGAAACAGGTCGATGGCTGGAAACAAATCAGTGTGTTGATGAAAGATATACAGAGTTATACAAATTCATTCACAAATGACTGAAGGTTATTATTTGTGTTTGGTGTGTTTTCTTTGTACATTAATCACAATAATGTCAAGTGAAAGAAATGTAACAAGTGGGGAAGAAGATGAACCTGTGTGATCTTATTCTGCAGCTGCTGCTCCAAGGACTTCTTCTCCTCCTCAAACTCCTTCCTGCTCTTCTCCTCCTCCTGGAGCTGAGAGGGAGGACACAGATGAAGACATAACATGTGATTAAGTTCATTGCCTTAATGTCTGGATATAACTGAATATTTTCTCCACATTCATTTCAAAAGTCTTTTTTTCTCATTCAGTTATAAATCAATGTTTCACATATGTTCTTTTTCCTTTCAGATATATATGAACATAACATAAACCGCTACAGGCTTTAAAACAAATAGTTATTGCAGTTCACAAATAGACTAGAAAAAACATGTTTTAAAAATGTTTTCAGGGAGAGGAAACACTGAGATGACTGGAAACAAATCAATATGTTGATGGAAAACTTACAAATAAAAAGAGCAATGAAAGTTAGATACAGTCACAGTGATAAAAGTAAAATCATGAACCCCTTCTGTCTTCTCCTGCTTCAAGGTCATCACTTCTTTCTCCAAGTTTATATTCTTTGTCTTCTCCTCCTGGAGCTGAGAGGGAGGAGAGAGATCAGGAGAAACATTGTGTTAGATGAGGAACATTTACACATCACTACTGACTCAGGAGAATATAAAGAGAGAAATGTGTTTTTCCTCTGAACAGGTCAGGAAGTAGTTGTTGTCAGCAGCAGGTTGGTTGAATCACACACATCACACATTATCACACTGATCACAGCTAAAGACTCATTACTTTAGTTTCTCTGTCTTTTTCTTTTAAGCTACCAGGGAGAAAGATTTAAAGAAAATATCAGTGTCTGAAGGTCTACATGCTGAAATCTATCAGAGATGATGAAACCAAACTCTTTACAAATCAATCACTGACATGAAGCATATGATGTGTTTATGGTCAGAGTTAGAGATTTTATTAATTGAGCGGAGGGAATTCTTAAGATTAACTTCTGTCATATGATAATAATAGATCAAGTGATGACTGAGCTGATAAAGGAGTAAAAGTGAGAAGAACAAAGAGCAGCTGTGAGACATTTAAAGATGGACTGAGGACAGACGACTGGAAACAAGACACAAAAACATCAGATGTCTGGAAACAAATCAGTGTGTTGATGAAAAGATAAACAAAAAGAGCAATGACAGTGAAATATATACTCAAAGTAAAATCATTAACCTCTTGTGTCTTCTCCTGCAGCTCTGCCTGGAACCTCCGCCTGGAAACTAATGGCCACTTTAACGAGAGAGAGGAAAGAAAGTTATGAGCTTACCATAAACTCACTGAGAACAGGGCTCAGGAAAGCTGATTATTAACATATCTGTCTACTTTGGGATGTTATCCCTTTATTTACTTCTTATCTATTAAAATTTTTAATTTATCAAGCATTTCCTCAGTTTGATTAGTGTGTGCATGTGAGTGTGAGTGCACACACAGACATGCAACACGAAACACCAACACACAGCTAAGTATTACATGCAAAATGCAATAGCCATCATGTGGTTCTTAATACAATGTTAACAGATGCAGTTACATGTTCGCAGTATGGTCACGTGCACTAACACACAAGCCATGCAACACACAGTTAGCCATGCTGACAGGAAAACATATTTCATACATACCCGTGCAGAGCTGGTTGCCTGGCAACGGGCAGAGGACATAAATCAAGTTAGCAGCATGTTAGCAGCATGTTAGCAGCAGCATGTTAGCAGCAGCATGTTAACAGCATGTTAGCAGCATGTTAACAGCATGTTAGCAGCCAGAAACATCAACAACAGTGTTTAGATGAGCGTCTTGAGTCTTTGAGTGAAGCTGTGAGAGCTGTGACAGTTTCTTATCTCAGATGGGACAGTGTTTGATAGTTTAGACGCTCTGACAGAAAAGTGTGACTGGCTGAAGGAGGTGGACTGTGAGTGACTACAGTCCCCTCTCAGTGCAGACCTGATGGATCTGCTGTTTGGTTTGTCTGGTCAATGAAGGTGCTGAGTCCAGGACGAGCCTCGCCTTCAGTAAAACCACATTCCTCTTTCATTTTAATCTTCCTGCTCTTGTTTTTTCTCCCTCCACTGAAAGTGTCCTGTTTGTTAACTCACATGTTTGCTCTCCTTTTGCTCTTCTCCCTTCAAAGCCTTCATTTCTTCTCCAGATGGATTCTCTGTTCCTCCTGTATCAGGTTCATCTGAGGGGCTCCTCTTGGTCTCTGTGTCAAACAAAGGCAGCAAACTGCTAAACACATTAAAGTGTATTTTTTTATTTTGGATATGAAGTAAACAAAATAAATGTCATTTACACAATAGTACAGTTCAAATCACTATCTCCAACCTGTGAGAATAACTTCACTGTAATGAATCTGTGACTTACTGGTTTTGTTGTGTCTCTGTTTCCACACATAAAGGACAACTGCAAACAGAAGCAGGATGCAAACAGCCAAACTAACAGCCAAAGCAGTGATGGTGGAAGAAGAACTGGACTGGACCTTGAAGAAATCATCTGAAATTATATAAAGAGAAAAGACAAATGTGGCATTTATAACATATAAAACTGAAGCTCTGCCATCTGAAACTAAAACAGTGAAGACATTAAAATGTATAATTCATGTTAACCTGGAACCTGGATGTGTGTCTCTCTGGTCTGGTTGATGTTCCTCTGTTGGACTCTACAGGTGAAGCTGTTGCTGTGTCTCTTCTCCACAGTCACTCTGCTGCTGACAGTATAGAGGTCATCAGGACCTCTGACTGTCTCTGTAGGTCCAGCAGAGAGGAGCTTTCCCTCACCGTCCAGCCACAACACCTCAGGCTCTGGATACCAGCTTTTAGACTCACAGAGTAAAATCACTCGTCCTTTCTTTTGGTCTATCCCAGATAAACTGATGTTAGGTGAGAAGACAGCACCTGATGCTGAGCAAAGACAAAGTTTAATCGGGGGTGTTAGTAAAAGGGACGTTTCAACAATTACAATTACAATATCCACATTTGCAAAGCTTGAATGTGAGAGCATATCACAGAGAAGTCACGTTTCTTAATCATAAATAGATCACAAGATTTTTCTTTGTGATTTTGAACACAGACAGACTGCCCTGCAGCATGCAGTTTGCACACTGTGGCGGGGTAAGATGGTGATGACGCTGAACTTTATGCAGACACCTGGGTTTCCGACAGCTGCTGTGCTTGTAGCGGTGGTGAGCCAGGCTTTGCCTACGCCAAAAGCACAAGCTGCAACCTCTCCAGGCCTGGCTCCTGAGAGGGACAGGCTAAGGAAGGCTGGATTGTCTGTGCATGTTGTGCAAATCTTCAGGCTGCACCACTGCCTGTTACAAGGCACACTGGTTGGGTGTTCCAATGCTGGTGCGAGAAAAGGAGGCTAGATCCCCTGTCATGCACAGTCGACTCTTTTCTTTCCTTTTTGCAGTGTTTGATGGATAGAGGGCAGTCACATGCCATGCGGCAGTCATCCCTTCCTGCCATGAGGGTTTTGGCAACAGACTGGTCTTTGCCCACCCTCTCCTTGAGGAGGTTCTTTCAGGGGGTCAGGAGGCAGCGCGTGGTGATGCATGCTTCCTCTTTGCAATAGGAACTTTCAGCTGTGCTCAAGACCTTGATGAAGGATCCATTAGGACCTCTGGAGCGCTCCAGGTGCACTTTGAGGGAGAAAAAAACTACACCGGATTACTCATCAGCATGAGGGTGAGTCCGTAATGACTGAATTTTGTTTTAGGGTGAACTATTCTTTTAAGCAGTATCAGTATCAGTGTGGCTGGGTCGATACTTTGTCGTGACAGAACGTTCATTCACCAGACTTCACCCACTGTACCCAATAAGTGCTAGTGCTAGAAGATAATATGATGGTTACAATGCTGTAACCCTTGTTCTATTAGGACAGGCAGGGCACTGTTGCTCCTACACCACATGCTAGAGAGGGTGTAGGATGCGTCCTTACATAGGGTGGGGTCATATATATTCATGTAGGCACAAAACTGTCCAAGAGATCATCACCAGTCTGAGTTCATCTACATGCTGCCTTGATGTGCTACCCACTAGATTTCTAAAGTCTGTGCTGAGCAGTTTGTTACCACCACTCGCTCACATAGTTAACATGTCACTACAGTCTGCAACATTCCCAAAGGCCTTGAAAACTGCGGTCATTAAGCCTCTCCTAAAGAAGAGCAGTCTTGATGCCACAGTCCTGAACAACTACCGGCCCATTTCAAATCTGCCGTTTTTAGGCAAAGTCCTTGAGAAAGTTGTTTACCAACAGCTGACTGACTTTCTCCTAATGAACAACTCCTTTGATGTTTTCCAGTCAGGTTTTAGACCCCATCACAGCACTGAGACCGCTCTTATTAAGGTGACAAATGACATCCGCCTGAACACTGACGCAGGCAAACTCTCAGTTTTAGTCCTGCTAGATCTGAGTGCTGCTTTTGACACTGTCGATCATGAGATCCTGTTACAGAGATTAGAGGACTGGGTGGGCATCTCTGGCAATGACCTAAATTGGTTGAAGTCCTATCTAGAAGACAGGAGGTACTTTGTTGATATTGGTAACTGTGCCTCAGACCACATGGCCTTGACCTGTGGGGTGCCCCAAGGGTCAATCCTGGGACCCCTTCTGTTCAATGTATACATGCTGCCTTTAGGCCAGTTAATACAAAGTAATAATGTGTCCTACCACAATTATGCAGACGACACTCAGATCTATGTCTCACTGACAGCAGGTGAATATGGACCAGTAGATTCACTCTGTCACTGCATCCAACAGGTCAGTGTGTCGATGCAAAACAACTTTCTCCAGCTAAATTCAGACAAGACTGAAATCATCGTATTTGGTCCACAGAAACAAAGAGAAAGTGTCAGCAGTCACCTCCAGTCTCTCTCTCTAAAACCTACAAATCAGGTTAGAAATCTCGGGGTAATAATGGACTCAGACTTGAACTTTAAAAGCCACATCAAATCAATAACATCAGCAGCCTTTTACCATCTAAAGAACATTGCCAAAATCAAAGGTATAGTGTCTAAACCTGACTTGGAGAGACTTATCCATGCATTTGTCTCTAGTAGGTTAGACTACTGTAACGGCCTGCTCACTGGCTTCTCCAAACGGGCCGTAAGACAGCTGCAGTACATCCAGAATGCTGCTGCTCGGGTCCTGACCAGAACCAGGAAGTACGAGCACATTAGTCCTGTGCTCAGGTCTCTACACTGGCTTCCTGTGGCTCAGAGAATAGACTTTAAAGCAGCTCTGCTTGTGTACAAGTCTCTCCACGGCCTAGCACCAAAGTACATCTCTGACATGTTAGTGCCATATGAACCATCTCGGACTCTGAGGACCTCAGGGACCGGCCTCCTGCTGGTGCCCAGAGTCAGGACTAAACATGGGGAATCAGGGTTCCAGTTTTATGCAGCTAAAATCTGGAACAGTCTTTCTGAAGATGTGAGACAGGCCTCTACTCTGACAATGTTCAAATCTAGGCTCAAAACAGCTCTATTTCACTGTGCATATGACTGAAAGGATCTTATCTGCACTCTTCTCTTTTAAAGTTCATTTTATAATGATTATTTATGTTTTTATTTTGTATTGTGATTTTAATGCATTTTCTTCTTCTGTAAAGCACTTTGAATTACTTTGTGTACGAATTGTGCTCTACAAATAAACTTGCCTTGCCTTGCCTAGGCACGTTCTGATGGGTCAGCTACATTTATTTAGATCTCAGTGCGTGTGTAGTGATTGGAGGAGTAGTATTATCCAAAAACTCCAGTGGAGGGCTCCATTGTACTTATCAAACTAGGGTTACAATATTGTAACCACAGTTTCTAGGAAGGAAAATTTGGTGTGTTTGGTTGTCTTGTGGTTTTCCTTCGACCCCCTGCAATATTAGGCAATGTTTCCAGCCCCCTACTTCTTAGTTATGGCAGCCTAGGTTACAAAGACGTAGGCCGTCTGCGGCTTACTGACCTTTAGTTGGTCAGGATCAGTGTGGCTCGGTGGATGTTATGTCAAAGTAGAGCATTCATTCATCATAATACTGGTGTGATATCGTACTCTGGTTGCACACTTAATTTTCCAACATCAATGTCTGAAAGCTGTTGCCACCAAAGTCCTGAAGAGGAATGCTCAGCCTTCACCAAACTGCACTCTGAACACAAACTGTATGTGTCTACTTACGGACAACGAGCTTAACTGAAGATTGTTTTCCCAGTTCTGGAATGTCACAGTGATATATTCCCCGATCAGAGAGTTGTACTTTGGAGAGTTTCAGTGAAATGTTTCCTCTCTTCAGTTCATCAGTAAACAGTGATGTTCTTCCTCTGTAGGATGGATTTTTTACATTCTCGAGATTCTGACCAGCACGCAGCACATGGACAAATCTTGGATCGAGGTCAAATCTCTTCCACTCCAACGTCTCTTTAGTAACATCCATCACAGGTTTCAGGTGACATGGCAAAATGACGTCGTCTCCAACTGCTGCTACTACTGAATGAGGTGGACCAATCAACTGAGATTCACCTGGAAAGAAACAGATCTGTTTTACTAAATCGGCCCTGTCTTCTAAAGTTTCCTGTTATCTTTTGGGAAAATCTGAATATAACATTTTTAATCAACATAAAGGGATTTTTTTAATAAACATTTCTGCAAAGTCAAAATGTTTACATTGAGAATCTATACAAGATGTTCACTGCAATGTATTGGTGATTTTCTTTGCAGAATATACAAAGATATCCAATTTTTTCATATGATGCTGTGGTACAGTAACACTGTATAATACAGCCAGTGATTAAGAGTGATTAATTTACTTATTATCATAATGAAGTTATGAAGACTGTCTAATCACTCTCTGGCCCATGAAACCAGCCAAAAGACAAATGTGCAGTGTTATTGATGAGCATTATTCTCTTTTAGTGTCAAACATGAACTTTGTTATTTTGGGAAAAAGTGGTGTTGGGAAATACAGCCTGGCTAACACCATATTTGGAGAGAAACTGTTGCAGTTAATTGTTAATTATGGTGTAATTACCTGACACATACTAAGTCCTCTGGACTAATGGTGTAATATCTTTGTATAAATCAATACATGTAAAATACTTACTGGTTCTTACTGGTACTTAAATGTCAGTACTAAGGAATAAGGGTGTAGCATTTGGGAATTGCATGGACTGACTGAGACTACGAGTATTCTGGACGTATTGGGTACCTATGGAATGGCGACTTGACTTGTGCGATAAGTATTGTGTAAGCACTTGATATATATAAAGGGTACTTTAGAAGGAATGGGAAACAACTTATTCTAAGGACAACAACTGTGTAAGAAACATGTCAAACCAAGTGAACTTTAAGTTACTTTCCCTAACCCTACCCACGGTTACCTGGTTACTTTGTGTTAAGTATGTAATGTCATTCATGAGGCACAAACCATATTATTGTTTATCATACAAACCATTGTGTGAGTTACCTCTGCATGAGTGTGTTAGAAGCAGATGGAAAACCAAAACACTGACTGGCCTGAGTGGAGACTGAAGGAACAGCCCATCTGTCTGGTGAGTCATCCTGCAGGTGTAATAAATAAACCAGTGATACATTGCCATTTCTAAGCAGGCTTAAAGGGGCACTCGACCTATGAATTAGTGAGAGACAGCTTTTTTGTCCTTAAGTGCCTAGTATAGAAGTTGAAATGTAAAATCTATTGAGTGCTTCTTTAAAATGATTTGTTGTCTCATATTTTTCATGTGACTTGACTAATTTAAAAATGCAATTTTGAATCAACTGAAAAAGATTAATCTCTTCACCGATGCAGTGTATGTCCCTGCATGCCAACACGGCATCGCCATTTCCTGCGCACAAAGGCTATAAAATAAACTTTATCACTCTTACAAACCATGTGTGGTTTAAAAGCAGACCTACTTGTATTCTAGAGGATGATCATGTCTTTTAAAATAGAAGTTAAGACATTTAGAATAGACCAGAATAAATTTATAAAACAACGTACCGGCTGCGTGATGTGTCGGCCATTTGCCTGTGTTCAGTTTCACTGTGTGAGTGTCTTTGTCAACTGAACTTTGAGCCTGTTGCTGGATATTTGATCACTGGTAATATTACAGCTTCAATAAAAGCCAACAGGAGCAATAACAATGTCTCTCTGACAGTGGGGGTGGGGTCATCAGATTGTTGTTGGGTCTGTTATCTGACTGCAGGGGGCAGAACAGCACTTGTTTCTTGGGTTCACATTGTCTGAAGCCAAACAACATCTGTTGTGTACTTGATTTGTTAAGTTAACGCTGACTGTAGAAGCTCTTCCTCAAAGGTTTCTCTCCGCAAAACAAAACATCTAATTGTCTTTCAGCTGTCAGTCAGGGTGGAGCCAGTCATGTCAACGTCACCTACCCACAAAACATGTGACACTGTTAATTTAAACAGTCAGTAGGTGCAGAGTGCTGCACACCCCAACTTCCTATTCCCCAACCTTTCCCAAAGA
The DNA here is from genome assembly GCA_035609425.1 of Epinephelus awoara. Lineage (NCBI taxonomy): Eukaryota > Metazoa > Chordata > Actinopteri > Perciformes > Serranidae > Epinephelus > Epinephelus awoara. The sequence goes on along the minus strand of CM069315.1, from coordinate 28,973,274 downwards.
GAAGACCAAGCTGGAGGTTAAGGTTGACATGCTGCTCATGTCCGTAAAGAGTCTCAGCCAGCGCAGGTGCATCGATACGTGCTGAGTGAAGAGTAACTTTCTGTAGCAGTTCATGGTCGGTGTCCTCTAAACCACATTCTGCTACACACGGCCGTGTGATGAAGCCACAGCGAGTCCGGCCCCCGCTTTGGTCTCAACATCAGAAATAAACTGAACAGGAAGAGGAAGCTCTCGTCTACAACTTCAGCTGTATTTCAGTCTGATGGTCAGTCTGCAGCAAGACAACATGGAGGTTACAGCTCTGTGCGTCAGACTGTGTGAGTACTGACTCTCAGCTTTAAGTCGTACATATTCCTGTATATATCGCAGACGAGTGTGTGGGTGATAAACAGTTTATATTCTTTGTCTCTGCAGTGACGCTTGTCATCATGCTGCTCAGTGTTCGGAACAGCGGTAAGAAAGACTAAAGATATACAATTATTTTTACATGTTTCTTTTTGCATCATATATTATTTATTTTCATATCAACATCAAAGACATCTTATCACATGGTGGTCTGTGACCTGTGTGTATTCAGTCAGAGGCACCATTTGAAATTGGTTGGACATAGTTCAGGTCAAGTTTCTTGAGTATTGTAGTTAACGCAGCAGTTTTTAGAGATGAGGAAACACAACCAGCGGCAAGCAAGGAATGTATGATCTCAATACTTAACTGTCCAGAACAGGGTTCGAGAACCCTTCACCTGACGGATTCAATTTGCGTATTTGCAATTTAGCTGTAGAAGGAGACACTCCAGGCAAAGGAGCAGCATATCAGATCCAGAATGTGTTTTTGGGAGTGTGTAGGAAAATCAGTATACTGCTGTAATCCAAAACCATTCATGCATGTTGTAAAGTCCTTTGTGAGAGTGTGGTCGACATCATCTGCATGTATGTTAAAATCACTGTTAAAGAAATCATTGTTGGGCTTGGGTGGTCAATAAAGTGGCTAGTGCAGTCGTGATTGGTCCATTGAATTATATTTAATTTGTGAAATCTTTTCCTCTCTGTGATTCTGTTTCAGATGCAGATTTCCGTGTCGTTCCAACCAGACTGCAGCTGTTTGCGTTCGAGCCTCTCTCCTTTCACTGTGAGGGTCTGGATGGCTCCACTCAGCTGAGAGGGGTCAGAAACACTGTGCAGTTCATTTCAGCATGCGATGACCAAACCCTGGTTCTATCTTTCGGTAGAATTTGCACCGTTAAAAGAGCCTATTCATCAGACAGCGGAGAATACTGGTGTGAGACTGAAGCAGGAGAGAGAAGCAACAGTGTCGACATCTCTGTCACTGGTAAGGAAAAGTTTCTATGAGAACTCTTTGCAGGAAATGCTTCAGATTATCTTAAAGAAGGGACCAAAAGATGAGCAAACAAATGTATTTTACAGAAAACTCTTTTGTTCAGCTGGTTCAGTGATCCTGGAGAGTCCTGTCCTCCCTGTAAGAGAAGGCAACAACGTGACTCTGACCTGCAGAAACAAAACGACTTCCTCAAACCTCACAGCTGGTTTCTACAAAGATGGCGTCCTCATCAGGAGCAGCTCTACAGGAGAGATGACCATCCACAGTGTTTCCAAGTCTGATGAAGGACTCTACAAGTGTCACATCTCTGGAGCTGGAGGATCACCAGAGAGCTGGATGGCTGTCAGAGGTGAGACAGTAAATTGTTCGAAATAGAAATATCTGCAGTGCAAGGATCAGATTTCACCTTGTGCTGCAGCAGCTCTCAGAGACAACCTGTCACATACTGTTGATACTGTCATGATGTTACAGCAGATATGTTGTCTTGTCTCTGCAGCTCATCACAGAGAGACTTGTCCCTCCTCAGACCTCTTCATACATGTGGTCCTCGTCTTAAGGACGGTGTTCACCATAGTGATGGTGCCTCTGCTGCTGCTGCTGGTGGGACTGCTGCACTGTGGGAAACTCAGAGTTACAGTTGCACAAACATAACTGATACTCATGTATAAAGGTAACATGTCAAGGTAATGAAGCAGAGAACTTCCCATCATGCTCAGTGTGGTAAATCTGAGCTGAGGAGATAAACTTTAACTTTCTTTAGCATTTTATTTGTTCACTTTTAATTCTGGTCATGTTGGGTGTTAGTTCACTGTGAGGTGTCAAAGCTCTCTGTGTCACATGTTCACACCTGCAGTGACTGTCGGACTTTCTCAGAAACAGAAAAGGTTAAACCACAGAGGCACTGATGCATCAGCTATTTTTAAAAGGCGAGCTCTCTGTTTTTATGCTGTATCTTGTACTGTGTGTAGTTTTAGACTCGACAGATGCTGGTGATAATTTGAGCCTCTCAGACACAAACCACATGAGACAATACATGTGATGTGTGTAGAGAGGCGTTCAGCAGCCTGATACTTGTTTTTATCTTTGTTAAAAAGTGAACAGATTGTATCACAGAGCTGTAAACTAAAGAAAGACTGTTAAATAAAGTTTAATTCAACCATATTTTGAAGCACAACAAATGGTTAAACAAAGTCAAAGAATGGACAGACGTCACTTAAAGTATTGTATAAACACAGAACTATATCTTCATGTGTTTATTTTTTCATAATCATTTATTGAGCTTAATGTTAGAGGACAAATACTGTAAACATTAGCACCAACATCAGGCATTTTGTCTCTATGACACACACACACAGAATAAGGACACATTGAAGCCATATTAAACATCAGATTTTATTTTTTTAAAAACCCATAAAAACAAGAATCTTGAAGAATGACGACAGTGATACGACCTCATCAAAGTTACATCTGTGTTACAAACTGGAGGCTTTCAATGGAAAAAAAAAGTTTTTCTGCACTGATTCTGAACAAAGCAGGGAGTGTATATACAACATGAATGGTGTGTTCACACTGAATGCAGCGTTTCAGGCACTGAGATACTTGTTTGTTTATCTTTATTAGAAATAAACATATTTTATTACAATGCTGTAAATTGAAGAAAAAAATGTGATAGAAAATGTTTTTGTTTTCTTTGTTATTTATAAAGCATAATCTCACAGGACAAATAGGAAATGTTTTGAAACTTGATATGTGTCAGAGCAAATGTTATAAAAGTAAGAACAAAGATCTGTCTTTGTATCTCTCGATACACACACACACACACACACACACACACACACTTACACACACGCAGAGTAAAGACATCTAAATTCACATTAAACATTAGATTTGATACAACACACATAATAACAAGAATCTCTTCAGCTCTGATTATTTTGCTGTAGAAACATGACAACAGTGATACGACCTCATTAAAGTTGCATTTGTGTTACATCATGAAGTTATTCCGAACAATTCATGGAGCTTAAATGACCCTCTGAGACAAAGCCATCAGCAGAGTCATTTCTCTACAGTACACGCTGATATAAATCTGAGTTTGGGGGATTTCAGAATCAAATGTTTGGGTTTTTACTGAGGGTTGTTTGTTTGTTAAAAGTATTTATTACATTAAAAATTAATAAATACAAAACATTTAAAAAAAAATCAACATTTTAATCTCTGATTTGATGCAAGAGGTTCAGCTCAAACTGTCGACCTCAAATCAAAACATATTTACTTTCTTCAGGGCCGGAGTGTGTTGTGTTGTCCTTAATGTATGATGTGCTTTGTGTTGTTAAGTTCCCTGAATTATGGTGCAGTTTTAACCTGGAAATCCAAATGTCCCGCCCGTAGCAAATTCGGATTTGCATTAACATTTCAGTGTATCACTGGTGTTATGGATGTGAACTGTCTTCATGGTGCTCTCTGGACACGCTCTGCTGTTCTCAGATCCAAGGTCACTGCCCGAATCTCAGCTGGTACCCTGTTGGAAATGATAGTGGGTTTTAAGTTTGCAAATGTCACATCATATATCACATCATAGACTTTAAAACCTGCTGTGGCCAAACTCTTGAGAGAGGTTTAGAGTCTCTTCCACAACTCAGTCAATAGAAAACACATCATCCATTTTGAGCTACTGTGTAATGCAGTTGTTAAATACCCCAGAAGGTGTCAGGGTGAATTCATTTATTCATTTCTATCTCTACTATATTAACAAGTATTTTTTTCTGTCCTATACATCATACAGAAAAGGTTGAGCGTACAAGGGGACTGACTTGAAAACTGTAAACTAGCTACAATATATGGGTTAAACTCAAGTATAGGCCGGGGGTCAGGAATGTTTAAGCTCACATTGAGTAACATGTAGCATTTATGGATTGTGGCATCATTTAGTAACGTTTAAAATAAGTGTGATGTGTAGTCAGCACCATATTCAGTGATTACAGCTGAGCTGGTCGGTCCCATCAGACAGTTTTAATATCTGACTGACGGTCACAATGGACCAACAGGTGTTGTAGCTGCTTGAGCGAACGTCAGCTTCACAAACTGACAGAACAAGCTCGTTCACAGCAGCCAAACCTCGTTGACTTGTTGACTATCTCTTCAGCCTGTCTGTATGAAGGAGGTCAGCCTGAAGTGATCTGCATGGAAGTCTCAACAACTTGGTGTCTGAGATTTGCTTTTGGGACGACTCTGAGTCATCTTGGTCTCAACAGCAAGTTGATGTTGAATGAATAGGATTAAAGAGAAGAGAGATGATAAGACGGCCCATTGATATTAAGAGAGAAGATGAACCTGTGTGTTCTTGTTCTGCAGCTCCTCATTCAAGGTCTTTACTTCTTTCTCCAGCTCTGTGTTCTTCTTCTTCTCTTCCTGGAGCTGCTTCTCAAACTGAGACGTAGGAGAGAGATGAAGAGAGACACTGTTTGATTCAGTTGATTTTCACATCACATCCCACTCAGAAGAAATTAATGTGAGAAATGTGTTATTGTTCTTTCCAGCAGTAACTCTTATTAAGAAGTAGCAGCAAACTGACTGACCTCATTGTGTTTGATGTTTATGTATTGAAAGCACAATCTAATGAAGTTTAAAGACATTGACCCAACTGTATCCGTACTAACCAAACAGCATCACACAGTCATTTGAAGACTGGTTTCCAAAACAGTGTTAGGTGTAAGATTTGTTTGTTTGCTTGTTTGTTTCAAGCTATCAGGGAAAAAGATTTAAAGAAACATCACTGGCTGTAAAGGTGAAAGTTAACACTTGTATTAACGCAGCAGTGGTGATGATGAAGTTTAATTTCTGTCACATGATAATAATGGATCAAAGCAACTCATGTGAATAACAGGCTGATAAATCAGTGAGAAGAACAAAGATCAGCTGTGACACATTTAAAGATGGAAACAGATCAGTGTGATGAGGAGAAGATACAGAGAGAAAGAGTTGAGCAGACATGTCAGTCAGATTCACAAAGTTAATAATAATCATATTAACCTCTCTTCTCTTGGTCTCCAGCTGATTCTTCAGGGTCTGCACTTCACTCTGAGCTCTGTTCGTATCCTGTGTCTCATGGTAGAGCTGTTTGATGGTTTGACAGTGAAGAGAGACATGGAGGAAGATTAGATAGGAGACAAACTCTTTATCACCCATGGCAGTGATTATATATCACAATCATGTGTATGACCAAACTGAAGTCTAACTAAAAGCTCTGATTCATTCAGTATTTCAGATTTTTAAACCACCATTAATGGATCATCTATGTTGCATGTTTCTGTTGTTGTAGTTTGCTTCATATCTTTAATATTAAAAAATTAAATAACCAGCTTGTCAGTGAGAAGAAAAGGTACATTTTCAAAGTGTTTTCGGAGGAAACAAACAAGTAAATCAGTGTGTTGATGAGAAGATATACAAAGAAAGAAATGACAGGTAATTACATTCAGACTGGTTACATTAAAGATGATAATGACAACAGTGACACATGAACTGTCCACTACACACACACTCTGCTCCTCTCACTACTGTAGGTTTGAGACTCTGTAACAAACATCTAAAGATAATTGTTGAAGCTTGTTATTTGTCTCATATTTGATTTGTATGTGTGTAACTCAGGAGAATTTAAAGACAGAAATGTGACAGGAAGGTGAAAACATCAACCTGTGTGTTCTTCTTCTCTATGACCTGCTTCAAGGTCGTCACTTCTTTCTCCAAGTTAATATTCTTTGTCTCCTCCTCCTGGAGCTGAGAGGGAGGAGAGAGATCAGGAGAAACATTGTGTTAGATGAGGAACATTTACACATCACTACTGACTCAGGAGAATATAAAGAGAGAAATGTGTTTTTCCTCTGAACAGGTCAGGAAGTAGTTGTTGTCAGCAGCAGGTTGGTTGAATCACACACATCACACATTATCACACTGATCACAGGTGTGTGTGTGTGTGTGTGTGTGTGTGTGTGTGTGTGTGTGTGTGTGTGTGTGTGTGTGTGTGTGTGTGTGTGTGCGTGTGTGTGTGTGTGTGTGTGTGTGTGTGTGTGTGTGTACCTCTGTCTGCAGCTTCTTCCACTCAGAGGTCTTTGTATCCAGCAGATGTTTGGTCTCAGTCTCCTTGTTCTGAGATTTCTCCAACTGTCAGACAGACAGACAGACAGACAGACAGACAGGCAGACAGGTGTTGATGTCAGAGCAGGAAGTGTAGTGACAGTGTGACAGAGAAGCTGAACACATGTGGACTGTTGAACCTTCACACTGTGTTCAACATGTTTCTAACCTTTGTGTTCCCTTTAAAACTGACTCACCTCATTCTGTAAATTAGCTCTCTGTTAACACACACTGAGCATCATCTATATTTGTTTTTAAGTCAATAATCCAACGACAGCCCGACCAACTATACAGTGTTCTACACATTTGATTTTAGGACTCATTTTATTCTAACAAAACTTAATGGATGATTTTGTTTGTCGGTTGTTTTTGTTGTTTCAAGCTTCCAGAGGAAAACATTCAGAGAGCGTCACTGACTGATACATGCTGCAATCTGAAATACATTATTAAACCAGACTGTTTATAAATCGATCTTTTACATGTTTATCTGTTGTGTCTATGGGCAAAGTTACAAGTGTGAGGAAGAGCCTGCGTTGCTCGAAACGTCACCTGACTGGAAATTAAATGATTAATGGGAGCTCTATCGATGTGCAGAGCATTTTTTCCCTTTTTTGATATATGGTCAAAGTGGATCGTTTTATTCATGGAGAAAATATATTTTCCTTTTCCTGCAAATATTTAACTTCTCGCCTTTTCTTGCACTTTAAATCACAGCTTGGTGACAACAAGGAAATAAAGGAGTTTAATTTCTGTTATATGATAATTATGTATAAAACCAACTCAGTTTAACAGTGTGATAATAAACCAGTAACAGTGAGAAGAACAAAGTGAAGCTGTGACACATTTAAAGATGGATGTTAAGAGCCATTCTTTTATACTGTGTACTCAGTTTGCTGTGTGACTGTTGTGTGACTGCTGTTTACTGAGGGGCAGTATTTTGTGTTCACCACAGTGAGGCGTACGCTGCGTCATCACTTTTTTTGTTTAGGCCATGTCCAGTCATGTTCTGTCAGAGGTCGGAGTTCATTCCCTCCGTGACTGAAGAAAATGTGAGGTCTCCAATAAACATGCCGTACAGGCTAAAGATTATTATTGCCTCCGTTAGATTATTCCCCGAGTTCAGCGCTGGTGAGGCTGCGGACCTCAAGACTGGAAACAGATCAGTGTGATGAGGAGAAGATACAGAGAGAAAGAGTTGAGCAGACATGTCAGTCAGATTCACAAAGTTAATAATAATCATATTAACCTCTCTTCTCTTGGTCTCCAGCTGATTCTTCAGCTCCTTCACTTCACTCTGAGCTCTGTTCGTATCCTGTGTCTCATGGTAGAGCTGTTTGATGGTTTGACAGTGAAGAGAGACATGGAGGAAGATTAGATAGGAGACAAACTCTTTATCACCCATGGCAGTGATTATATATCACAATCATGTGTATGACCAAACTGAAGTCTAACTAAAAGCTCTGATTCATTCAGTATTTCAGATTTTTAAACCACCATTAATGGATCATCTATGTTCCATGTTTCTGTTGTTGTAGTTTGTTTCATATCTTAAGATTCAAAAATTAAAGGAACAGCTTGTCAGTGAGAAGAAAAGGTAAATTTTCAAAGTGTTTTCAGAAGAAACAAACAATTAAATCAGTGTGTTGATGAGAAGATATACAAAGAAAGAAATGACAGGTAATTACATTCATACTGGTTACATTAAAGATGATAATGACAACAGTGACACATGAACTGTCCACTACACACACACTCTGCTCCTCTCACTACTGTAGGTTTTAGACTCTGTAACAAACATCTAAAGATAATTGTTGAAGCTTGTTATTTGTCTCATATTTGATTTGTATGTGTGTAACTCAGGAGAATTTAAAGACAGAAATGTGACAGGAAGGTGAAACATCAACCTGTGTGTTCTTCTTCTCTATGACCTGCTTCAAGGTCGTCACTTCTTTCTCCAAGTTAATATTCTTTGTCTTCTCCTGCTGGAGCTGAGAGGGAGGAGAGAGATCAGGAGAAACATTGTGTTAGATGAGGAACATTTACACATCACTACTGACTCAGGAGAATATAAAGAGAGAAATGTGTTTTTCCTCTGAACAGGTCAGGAAGTAGTTGTTGTCAGCAGCAGGTTGGTTGAATCACACACATCACACATTATCACACTGATCACAGGTGTGTGTGTGTGTGTGTGTGTGTGTGTGTGTGTGTGTGTGTGTGTGTGTGTGTGTGTGTGTGTGTGTGTGTGTGTGTGTGTGTGTGTGTGTGTGTGTGTACCTCTGTCTGCAGCTTCTTCCACTCAGAGGTCTTTGTATCCAGCAGATGTTTGGTCTCAGTCTCCTTGTTCTGAGATTTCTCCAACTGTCAGACAGACAGTCAGACAGAAACAGACAGACAGACAGACAGACAGACAGACAGACAGACAGACAGACAGTACGACACACAGACAGACAGGTGTTGGTGTCAGAGCAGGAAGTGTAGTGACAGTGTGACAGAGAAGCTGAACACATGTGGACTGTTGAACCTTCACACTGTGTTCAACATGTTTCTAACCTTTGTGTTCCCTTTAAAACTGACTCACCTCATTCTGTAAATTAGCTCTCTGTTAACACACACTGAGCATCAGCTCAAGTAGCTTTAACATGTTTCTAACCTTTGTGTTCCCTTTAAAACTGACCCTATTTTTAGGCCTCTGCTTGGAAATTGCATAATGAAATGAATATATCTCTGCAACAAGGTCTCTTTGAATACTTTTGGTGTCAGGGTAAAGGGAACACTTAAACATGTAAATATCAGTATATGTGTTATATGTGAGGAGTAAATGAAGATGGCACACAGCACAGATGAAACATTTTGAGGTTCCCCTACAAAAAACAACAACAACAACAACAACAACACATTTTCAGGATGAGTATCCCTTTGGAATGATGCAGCTGCAGCTCTAAACCTCTATCACAATATGTGAACATTAACTCTGCAAAGACTGATTCTGATAAAGTGAAGCAGAACAATATTAGAGAGGTTTTATTACAGAAAATTCAGGCGAGCTCTCCAAAACTGTGACAGGAAGGTAAAAAGATCAACCTGTGTGTTCCTGTTCTGCAGCTCCTGCTTCAAGGTCGTCACTTCTTTCTCCAAGTCTGTGTTCTTTGTCTTCTCCTCCTGGAGCTGAGAGGGAGGAGAGAGATGAAGAGAGACTTTGTATTCATTAATCACATTTACACATTACATTAATGTCTGGGTGAAAGTTTTCTCCACATTTATTTCAATATTATTTTACATATATTTAAGTAACAACTTAGTTACAATGTCTGAGCAAGTTTCAGATTTCTCCGTTTTTTAAAACACGTGCATTATAATCTTCATTTGTTTTTAATTCATTAAAACAACTACAACCTTACCAACAATACAGTCTGGACTCTAGTGACTATAGTGTGAATGAAGAACAACATACAGGACCTGAATGTAACACCTGACTCACTGTAAACACTCAGCTGTCTTCTGTTGTTATTTACATGTAAACTGTGTTTAACTGCTTCCTGTTGTGTAGTTTATGGTGCACATTTATGTCCTTACTTCAGTTTGTTTCATATTGAATATGCAGAAATAGAATAAACTGGATGTTTTGACAGGAATCAATAACACAGCCAGAACATGAGAAGAGAAAAACACATTGTGAAAATGTTTTCAGGGGAAGAAACAGGTCGATGGCTGGAAACAAATCAGTGTGTTGATGGAAGATATACAGAGTTATACAAATTCATTCACAAATGACTGAAGGTTATTATTTGTGTTTGATGTGATTTATTTGTACGTTAATCAGGATGATGTCAAGTAAGAAATGTAACAAGTAGGTAACAAGATGAACCTGTGTGATCTTATTCTGCAGCTGCTGCTCCAAGGACTTCTTCTCCTCCTCAAACTCCTTCCTGCTCTTCTCCTCCTCCTGGAGCTGAGAGGGAGGACACAGATGAAGACATAACATGTGATTAAGTTCATTGCCTTAATGTCTGGATATAACTGAATATTTTCTCCACATTCATTTCAAAAGTCTTTTTTTCTCATTCAGTTATAAATCAATGTTTCACATATGTTCTTTTTCCTTTCAGATATATATGAACATAACATAAACTGCTACAGGCTTTAAAACAAATAGTTATTGCAGTTCACAAATAGACTAGAAAAAACATGTTTTAAAAATGTTTTCAGGGAGAGGAAACACTGAGATGACTGGAAACAAATCAATATGTTGATGGAAAACTTACAAATAAAAAGAGCAATGAAAGTTAGATACAGTCACAGTGATAAAAGTAAAATCATGAACCCCTTCTGTCTTCTCCTGCTTCAAGGTCGTCACTTCTTTCTCCAAGTTTATATTCTTTGTCTTCTCCTCCTGGAGCTGAGAGGGAGGAGAGAGATCAGGAGAAACATTGTGTTAGATGAGGAACATTTACACATCACTACTGACTCAGGAGAATATAAAGAGAGAAATGTGTTTTTCCTCTGAACAGGTCAGGAAGTAGTTGTTGTCAGCAGCAGGTTGGTTGAATCACACACATCACACATTATCACACTGATCACAGCTAAAGACTCATTACTTTAGTTTCTCTGTCTTTTTCTTTTAAGCTACCAGGGAGAAAGATTTAAAGAAAATATCAGTGTCTGAAGGTCTACATGCTGAAATCTATCAGAGATGATGAAACCAAACTCTTTACAAATCAATCATTGACATGAAGCATATGATGTTTTTATGGTCAGAGTTAGAGATTTTATTAATGGAGCGGAGGGAATTCTTAAGATTAACTTCTGTCATATGATAATAATGGATCAAGTGATGACTGAGCTGATAAAGGAGTAAAAGTGAGAAGAACAAAGAGCAGCTGTGAGACATTTAAAGATGGACTGAGGACAGACGACTGGAAACAAGACACAAAAACATCAGATGTCTGGAAACAAATCAGTGTGTTGATGAAAAGATAAACAAAAAGAGCAATGACAGTGAAATATATACTCAAAGTAAAATCATTAACCTCTTGTGTCTTCTCCTGCAGCTCTGCCTGGAACCTCCGCCTGGAAACTAATGGCCACTTTAACGAGAGAGAGGAAAGAAAGTTATGAGCTTATCACTCACTGAGAACAGGGCTCAGGAAAGCTGATTATTAACATATCTGTCTACTTTGGGCTGTTATCCCTTTATTTACTTCTTATCTATTAAAATTTTTAATTTATCAAGCATTTCCTCAGCTTGATTAGTGTGTGCATGTGAGTGTGAGTGCACACACAGACATGCAACACGAAACACCAACACACAGCTAAGTATTACATGCAAAATGCAATAGCCATCATGTGGTTCTTAATACAATGTTAACAGATGCAGTTACATGTTCACAGTATGGTCACGTGCACTAACACACAAGCCATGCAACACACAGTTAGCCATGCTGACAGGAAAACATATTTCATACATACCCGTGTAGAGTCGGTTGCCTGGCAACGGGCAGAGGACATAAAGCAAGTTAGCAGCATGTTAGCAGCAAGTTAGCAGCAAGTTAGCAGCATGTTAGCAGCATGTTAGCAGCCAGAAACATCAACAACAGTGTTTAGATGAGCGTCTTGAGCCTTTGAGTGAAGCTGTGAGAGCTGTGACAGTTTCTTATCTCAGATGGGACAGTGTTTGATAGTTTAGACGCTCTGACAGAAAAGTGTGACTGGCTGAAGGAGGTGGACTGTGAGTGACTACAGTCCCCTCTCAGTGCAGACCTGATGGATCTGCTGTTTGGTTTGTCTGGTCAATGAAGGTGCTGAGTCCAGGACGAGCCTCGCCTTCAGTAAAACCACATTCCTCTTTCATTTTAATCTTCCTGCTCTTGTTTTTTCTCCCTCCACTGAAAGTGTCCTGTTTGTTAACTCACATGTTTGCTCTTTTCTTCCTCTTTTCCCTTCAAAGCCTTCATTTCTTCTCCAGATGGATTCTCTGTTCCTCCTGTATCAGGTTCATCTGAGGGGGTTTCCTTGGTCTCTGTGTCAAACAAAGGCAGCAGAGCTGTTAAACACATTAAAGTGCATTTTATAAATGTATCACAGCACAGATACATTTCAGTCTAAAATAAGCAAAAGTGAGAACAAAAACCCACAGGGAGGCTGCATTCAGCCGTTATGGCCCTCATTTATGGAACAGCCTGCCGGACAGCATCAGGACTGCAGAGACTGTTGATATTTTTAAGGAGGCTCAAGACTCACCTTTATAGTTTGGCTTTCAACTGATTTCTTTTACTCTTTTAATTCTTCTATTATGTGTTATTTTAATCTCTAATGCTTTTAAATGATTTATTTTTAAATCTTTATGCATTTTATTCTTATTAAATTTCTAAATCTCCACACTGAGAGGTGTGTTCGGTCTGCCCACAGGGACGTCGTCATTGAGATCCCACAGGTCCATGTGTGGAGTCTGCCCCGGCCTGTCTGGGTCAGTGTGGTCTCTGTGGCCGTAGGCTGTGGTGACAGCTCTCAGTGTGGATGAGCTCCCCGTAGGTGGTTCTTTCCTCACCTGGTTCCTCAGTGCCCAGCCATGTTACTATATTGACTATACCCAGCAAGCATTTTTTGGTTTAAAAAACGTCTAATAGCCGTCTACATGAAGACCTGACGTCTAGGCTAAATAAAGTGTAGATGTCATCAATTATATGGCTATGTAGAGACCATGTCCAAAAAATGGAGATAAACATATTTTTATTACTGTTGACTCTCCATACATGATTGAATATCATACCACACACCATCTGCAACGGCAAAAATTACATTTAATCAATTTCAGAATTAAATTGGCTAGATTTGGGTTACATGTAGCTAGACTAAATCGGAGCTAAATATAGCCAATACGTTTAAATCACGACTATTGCTTGCTGGGTATTGACTGTGTGTGTTTACATGTGGGGGTGGGAGGGACGGGTTTTCAATATTTGTGGTATTTTTGTTGTATGTTTATATTCTGTGAAGCATTTTGTGTTGCATTTTTAATGCATGAAAAGCGTTATATAAATAAAGTTTGATTTGATTTGATTTGATTATAAAAATACGACATGTGACAGTTGCATGGATTTGATATGGAGTAAACAAAATAAATGTCATTCACACAGTGGTACAGTTCATATCATTACCCCCTATCTGTGATAATAACTTGACTCTAATGAATCTGTGACTTACTGGGTCTGTTGTGTCTCTGTTTCCACACACAATAGACAAGTAAGAGAATCAGCAGGATGCAAACAGCCAAACTAACAGCCAAAGCAGTGATGGTGGAAGAAGAACTGGACTGGACCTTGAAGAAATCATCTGAAATGACAAATATGGCATGTATATAAATCTAAGGCTCTGCCATCTGAAACTAAAACAGTGAAGACATTAAAATATATAATTCATGTTAACCTGGAACCTGGATGTGTGTCTCTCTGGTCTGGTTGATGTTCCTCTGTTGGACTCTACAGGTGAAGCTGTTGCTGTGTCTCTTCTCCACAGTCACTCTGCTGCTGACAGTATAGAGGTCATCAGGACCTCTGACTGTCTCTGTAGGTCCAGCAGAGAGGAGCTTTCCCTCACCGTCCAGCCACAACACCTCAGGCTCTGGATACCAGCCTGCACACTCACACTGTAACACCACTCCTGCCTTGTCTCTGTCGATCCCTGCTAAACTGATGACAGGTGAGGAGACGGCACCTGATGATGAGCAATAGGAAAAAAATAAATAAATATAACACATGTCTGTAATACGACCTTCTGTGTGAGTGGTTGAAAGCTCTGTTGATCCCACCAGAATTCCTCTTTGGATGCACAGACTACACTGTAGATACTGAACGTTTCCACTTACCAACAACAAGCTCAACAAAAGAGTCTATATTCAGTCTTGGAATGAAGCATCTGTATCTTCCTGCATCAGAAGGTCTCACATCAGAGAGCTTCAGTGAAATGTTTCCTCTCTTCAGTTCATCAGTGAACAGAGATGTTCTTCCTTTGTAGGATGGATGTTTAGTATGTACGAGGTCCTGACCAGCACGCCACGCAAAGACAAATATAGAATTCAGGTCAGGTCTCGTCCACTCCAACGTCATGGCAGCAACGTCCACTGCAGGTTCCAGGTGACATGGTAAAATGATGTCATCACCTATTGTTGCCACTATTGGCTGAGTTGTACTGATTAACTGAGACTGACCTGGAGAGAAAAAAGATACGTTTACTAAATTCTGCAGTAGGCGCTCATTCAATCTGTTCATCTCTGTGAGGGTTTGTATTCCATGCAAGAAATGGCAGACCTGTTATCAATGGAAAAAAAATGTTGACTGCAGTGGATCTCAGAAGTTACTCTCATAATATTCACTTGTGACAACTTGTGCTTGAGTTGTTTTACAGTCAGGAGTGAATCAGGCATTTTACAATGACATCAATATCTGTAGACAACAAGTAGAAATGTTTTATATATGGTTGTACAACTTGTTTTCATTCAAAAGACATCGAGTACTGCTGCTTTTTGCATCAGACACTGACAAGTTTAATATATGTGGCCATCCAACTAAGCATGTCTCATAGAAATTACATGTACATCATACAAAATATAATACGTATCTGCAAGATGTTGACTGCAATAGATTTTATTTGTTATTCTTTTAAAAAAATGCTTGTATCAACTCAGGCACGAGTTGTTTTAGAGCCAGAAGTAATTCGGTCACTTTATAATGACATCAGGATCTGTACACAGCAAGTTGGAATGTTTAACATGTAGTTGTAGGTGAGACTGAAAGGTTTTTAACACTTTAACTTTCTGACTTTGCGTCTTCTGCTTTAACTCAACCATTTACATAATTTTAGCCTTCTGAGTGAAAGTGTTTGAATAACTGAAATACCAGTGTCAAAAAAACACTCAACAATACCTTTCATTTAAAGGCATTAATTGATATGATTGTGTATTATGTTTGATTTGTGACCTTATTCGTGTGTGAGTTACCTCTACAAGAGTGTGTCAGGAGCAGATGGAAAATCAAAACACTGAGGGGTCTGAGCGGAGACTGAAGGGACAGTCCATTCCTCTGAGGAAGCATCTTGAAGTTCTGAAAATCAGCAGAGACCAGTGATACATTATATGGAAAATAAGCTTTGGAATCACTGTTCAGTAAAATAACTAGTACAGTTAAAAGTATATGCATATCAATCAGTCACAGCATTAAAACCACTGGCTGGTGAAGTGAATAATGTTCATCATCTTGTTACAGTGTAACCTTCTGCTGGGAAACCTTGGGTCCTGGTATTTATGTGGATGCCACTTTCCAGACACTACTACCCCAAATACTGTTGCAGATCAACTACACCACGGCCGTGCGATGCTGTAAAAACTGCTCAAGAATGGCCCAAGGAACATGTCCATGACAGGTCAGAGTCAGGTCTGATCCACAGTGGGGCCTCTGACCTGTTGAGGAATGGACACAGAACCACTGGGGGCGTCCTGTGGTGTCTGGCACTGCAGCATTGGTGGAGGATTCTTTGAGTCTTGTGGGTTACAAGGTGCTGTATCAGCACGTCCCACGGTTACTAAACTGGATTGTTCCTCAGGCCTTTCCTGAGCATTTTTTGTGGTGTAGCATGTTGCATTGTTCTGCTGGGTGGAACATTGCCACCAAGGAGTTTGTTGCCATGAGGAGGGATAATTGGTCTATAACGGTCTTTGGGTGGGTGAAGCATGTCAGATGGCGTCCACATGAAAGCCAAGACCAAAGTTTTCCCATCAGCACATTACACAATATAATAATGATCAATGTTATTTACTTCACCTGTCACAGGTTTTATGTTGTGGCTGACTGATGTATGTAAATATAAATAGTAGTCCTACACCTATGAAAACACCCTCAGTGTTAACTTCAAAATTTACAGAGTGTCCATGCAATGCAGTTAAACTTTCACTTTTGGCCACACAATAAAATCTATGTATGTTGCAATCAGACTGAATTATGATTTCACTTTTCTTGACAACTTATTAATGACTTAGTGAATGTAAAATTTGCTTTGATTCTGACAGACTTGTTCAATAGTTCAGACCCCATCACAGCCCTCTCTATGATACAGAGACCAATGACTCTTTTGAAAACTGTAAACATTTTCAAATTTTCAAAGCTAACAAACATCATGTTAAAATGCATCTTAAAGATAAAATGATAATCATCACGGAGAAGAGTGATTCAATTTGAAGTCATTCAATCACAAATATTCAAAATTTTCAACTTTTTACACAGTTTTAAAAATAGACTTAATAATCTGTTTCAGGACATCACTACAGAGCCCATAACACTAAATAAAAAACATATTTTACTGTCTGTAAACTGTGATATTGTTTTATAATATAAATTAGTTGAAACATTTAAAATAAGCATAAATTCAGGAGACGACGTACCTGCTGCGTGCTGTCAGCTGAACAGACTAAACGGCCAAAGTCTGTAAATCATTGACCAGCTATGACCTTATCTCTCCATGTTTTATAGCAGTCTGCTGGCTGCATTACATTTAGTTTGTATTACAAATGATATCCTAACAGCTCATGCATTTCCCGCTGAACTTCCCTAAACAGCCTCTCAGTGTTTTCACATGTGTTTTTTCAGAGCTGAACGGTGACAAAGTCACGTTGTAAGCCACATTATTAAACTCAGTAGAGGATCTGGTTCTGCTTTTATACACTAAGTTTCACTTTGAGTATCATCTGAACTTTGAGCCTGTTGCTAGGTAACTCATTACCACTGTAAAATATTACAGCTGCAATCAAAACTATCAGGAATAATAAAAATGTTTAAATGTTTCTTTGTTCTTAATTCAGGAGAAGGGGTGCGTTCATCAGATGGATGTCAGGTGTATTATCTTACTGCTGAGAGCAGAACAGGATGTTTTAGTCCGTTTACTGGTTCAGTTGTTTCTGCAGTGCAATGTGTTTACTGCATTAAGTTGTCATGGTTACAGCATGTTTACTCTCTGCGACGACAATTAAGTTGAAGCTAATCTAATCTACAGTATGAGTTCTTTCTATAAAGTGAGTGACTGATTTAAAGAGAAGAATCCAAAGAAGCTTTGATGAGTTCAGACCTTAGTGTCCTGTATTATGATGCTGACTGTACCTTTTAAAGGATAAATCCAGTATTTTCACTTTGAGCCTCATTTCTGGGTTGTCTATGATGAAACTGAGTAGTTAAAACCAAAATTGTGACGATTGCTCCTTTTCTGAGAATTTGGCTTCCCCCTGCCTGGCTTAACACTGCTGCCTATGGCCACTAATTCACTTCCTGTTGGGTTTAGAGAATGGCTCCAAGACGCTTTTCTGTACGTCTTGGGATGTTCCATATGCCTGCCCAGTCTCGTACACGATGGTCATACCAGCTTTGGGGGCTGCATCGTCAAAATGTTTTAGGGGACGCTCCTGAGCCATGTTTTTGCAACCGAGCATGTTACCCTCAAAATATTATTTTTTTTACCAGATGTGATATATGTGCACCGCGTGGTGCTCGGGCCCTAATTATTGAAAAATGTGTACCAGACGCACTTTTCAGTAATTCTAGTTGTTTTGGATGTTGTGGAACAAAGCTACATATATATATTCACTCAAGTTCTGTATTCAAGGAGTAACAAAACTTGTATTTGTATGTATTTTGTTATAAACAAGAAAGACAAAAAACTAAACATATTCTAGATTTTCCGTTTTGATCCCCTCCTGGTTTGATTATGCATTTGGTGGTGCATGCGTGTGTGCATGTGGCATAGGGTAAGAGTGAGTGTGTGTGTGTGCATGGTGTGTGTATCTGTCCTTTTGCAGCTTTTCTTGCAAACTACTAAATCAATCAACCTAATATTTTTTTTCCACACTTACGATCTGTCGTGGTTACAGTGATTCATCATTGTTGAAAAACTTGTTTAATAGACTGACTTTTCACTCCTCTAATCTGGCCAAGTTTACCACATTTTGGCCTTCATCATAGTTGAAAAACCAACATCCATAGAAAAGTTTGGTTTCGTTTTGAACAAGAGTGTCTGCAGATTAATTCCACATCTGATATGTTATCCTCTAAAGCTGGGAACAATACAAGATGAATATATTGCCAGTTTTTTTGTTATCTGCTGTCATCTTGATTATAAGGAGGCCAGGAGGGACAATTTTTGATCTCTTCACTTCATATCACCGCATGTCAGAAGCAGAGTGTTCTGCACGCACGATTTTGTAGACTGAAAGATTTTGTTGATTTGGTCATATTTCCTTAATATTTGTCCTTTACCATTAGCAGGTAAGTAATACCTTTAGTTAAGTGGTTTTATTTTGGGTCTGTTTTAATTGTGTTTAGTGTTGTTATTTTTCTACTTGTTGTGACATTGCTACAGACAAGGTTAACACTGCTAAACATTACAGTACGAATGACACAGATCAATTATTTACTGAGTGCACGTTCTAGTTTTGCTTTGTGCAGGATATTTCCACTGTGTGCCCACACAACCATAAATCCAAAGTGAATGCAACTCATGAGAGCACATGGAAAACAATACTTCATTCATATATTACTCTTGCCTGTGTGATTTTAACACTGGTAGCTGGCTTTTTGCAGTCATGATGATACAACTCTTTTGTTCTCCCAAATTATTCCTTTGAGTGAACATGCTCGTGCTCTATGAGGACATCTTGTGGCCACAAGTCATCACAGCAGTTCCATTTGTAATTCCATTCATCATCATTTTTGCATGACCTATTGGGAGAGTTTAGTGACTAACCCTGAATGTCTTCACAAATCTTATCCGATCCACCGTCAATTACTTCAGGCTTCAGTAACACTTTAGCTATTAATTGGGTATTTTCTGACATTAAAATATTCCTATGGTTTCCTAAGTAAAGAATCTAAACATTTGTTTGACTGCTGTTTTGCCAACTGTCTGGATGAGGCTTCATCATCACTGGGTGTAAAAGTCTCTGACATAAACTTGACAACACCACACACAGACTCTACAAACAGCACGTTTTGGGAGATTGGGATCAGGTGTGTTACCCTTCAGTTGTAGAGTTGACTGGACTCACTCTGGCAACTGAGCCACAGCCACCACAGGTTAAGCTGGGGCAGCCGTGGCTCTTAACTGGGACAGTATGTTGAAGCGTGTGTGAGTGTGGCCCCAGCGTCTGCATCACAACCAGAATAAACTGAACAGGAAGAGGAAGTTGTCACCTATGTACTTGAGCTGTGTTTCAGTCCGATGCTCAGTCAGTCCGCAGCAAGACACCATGGAGGTCACAGCTCTCTGCTTCAGACTGTGTGAGTACTTCTTTCTTATTTTTACTAAGTTTAGATCCAGTTCAACAAACCTTCTATGTCTGATTTTGTACTTTGCTCCTTTGTTTATCCAGTGATGCTTGAATTCACTCTGCTGAGCATTTACACTCAGAAAAGTGGTGAGTGACAAAGACAAAACCCCAAAGATTCTCCTCAGCATTTGGTATCATTCTCTGTATCTAAAGGCCTTTTAAATCTGTCTGTGTCCCTGATGTAAGTTCCTAATTAATCAGTAACCATGTTGCTAGCAAAAAAACATAATTTATCCTCCATTTTAATTTGTTACAATGCGTTGACACTGACTGTGCAATTCTTTTGTTAATTTTGTTTTATTATAAACATCATATTTTTCCAGTTCTGGATGTTTCTTTAGTGACACTATCATTTCTTTCTTGGTTTCAGATGCATTTTTTCTTCGTATCACTCCAGACAGACTGCAGCACTTTAAATTTAATTCTGTCACTTTTGACTGTGAGGGCTCTGATGGCTCGACTAAACTGAGAGTGATCAGGAATAATGTGGAATCTGAACCAGTATGTGATGAGAGGACGCCATCAGGGTCCTCCTGCACAATCGAAAGAGCCTATCAAGAAGACAGCGGAGAATACTGGTGTGAGACTGAAGCAGGAGAGAGAAGCAACAGTGTCAACATCTCTGTCACTGGTAAGTTTATTGTAATTTATATAATATTTATTTGGAATTTTTAGGTGTCTGAGGATTCTTATCCAGTTCATCCAGTATGACACTCAACTGATAAAATTCATTGTTCTTAGATCAACAGGTTGAAGTTGATCAGGTTGATCACTGTAAATTTAGGTCATTAACAGATTGTTATTCAATGTATGTTTCACAGAATCATGCAAAATGTACAGGGAAAGTTTCTAAGGTCTTTGTTTCGTCTGTGTCATTGTGAAATCTAAAATGTCTTTTAACATAACAAGATCACTGCCTGCAACAATGCAAATGTGTGTGAGTCTTTCAAGAATACTTCCTCTCTACATATATAATAACTTTGAAGCATATGTTGACACAATTAACAGCATTTTCTCATTACGAATATGTCGCTTTTGTGGCCAGATTTAGTACATTTAGGAGGGTTGAGCTATCTGTCACAGCATTAAATTATCGCTTACTTGTGATAGGGGTGTCGTAGTAATCCCTCATTGACAATAACCACGATATTTAAAAATGAAATGTTGATATTGTGATATTAATACATATATGATGATTTCACATAAATAATCCAGAGCCTCTTAAATCATCTCCTTTTTTTCCCATTCTTGCTTCGTCTCCCTTCCCCCAAAGCCATCTGGTTGTCTTTTTACTATCATATCTTTGATATCATGCCAGCACTAACTTTATTTCCATCATAAGCACAATGGCTAACATTTTACTGACATGTTCTTCAGATGGTTCAGTGATCCTGGAGAGTCCTGCTCTTCCTGTGACGGAGGGAGACACTGTGACTCTGACCTGCAGAGACAAGACGATGTCCACCAACCCCTCAGCTGATTTCTACAAAGATGGCGTCCTCATCAGGAGCAGCTCTACAGGAAACATGACCATTAACAATGTCTCCAAGTCTGATGAAGGACTCTACAAGTGTATCGTCTCTGGAGCTGGAGGATCACCAGAGAGCTGGATGGCTGTCAGAGGTGAGACATAACAAAATAACATAAAGATGATATTTTGCTGATCGTGTGGCCAGTTTGGCTGCAGATTACACATGATCATGGTGCCGTGAAACGTCCACTTGTTCCACACAAATTGTGCATGAGAGGTGTTTTTTTTTAAAGGAAGTGTGATAAAGGAAGATAGTTGATAATTGAGTTTCATTCCCTGGTTGTTAAATACTAACACTTTGGGGTCGGTCTTGGTAGCAGCACTTTTTCATGAATACTGAGAGCTGTAGAGCCACCTGGGCTGACACGTGGGGGTTTCCTGCTGCATATCTTTATTATTTACTGCTTCTTATGCATTGTTTTATGCTTTACGACCTTTACATGTTTAAAATTCTACTTAAAATTAAAACTCCACAGATGTCAGTGTCATTTGTAGTGTTACAGCACATACCGTTTCTGTCACCCCTCCATCGCCTCATCAAGAGCCCCACTCTGATGACGTTGGCGCCCCTCGTGTCCTCACCCTGCTGTGGATGTCCGTCACCATTTTAATGTTGGCTCTGGTGCTGGTGGTGGTTGGATTCCTTCAGATCAGGAAAAACAGAGGTAAAGAAAAGTGACTACTTTGAAGATACGGCATGTTAATGGCTTCCATAGAAACAGGAAAGCAAACTGGCCATGTTGGTGTCAAGAGCCTCTGACACTGCTCCCTCCTTCCTCTCCATTTTAAAGCTGTTGTATGCTACGTTGTCTGATTAGCCATGGCGGCTAATGTTGCTCACACTAACTGTCTAGTTCACAACTGAGCTTTAAACCTTACGATTCTGAATCTATTTTTAAACAACTGACAATGTTGTACTCATCTGAACAGCTTATGCATCTGAATTATGTCTGTTGTCTAAAGTAGGAAGGAGCACGCAGAGTAGTTGGATGATATTCTACCTTTTTTTTTTTTTTCATTTCTGTGTCTCTATGGATGTGGATGTTTATTTTTTTGTTTTTCTCTCAATCAGTTTCCTCAAAGAAATCACACACAGCATCAAGCTCAGGTGAGGACAGTTGCAAAGATGGCGATCCTATTTATAATCAGTCTTTGCTCCACGACAGTTTAATTAATCAAAATGTTTGAATTAAACTCCAACAATTGATGAAAGCACTGAGACTTAGTATGATACTAAATATGTTTTATGTTTCAGTCTGTGAAGAGGACGCTGCAGACAATCCAAATGGTGTGACGTATGCAATCGTGGTCACAAAACCGAGAAAGGACAAAGGTTTATTTCAGTTTATATTTATTTATTTATTTTAAATCTTTTCTTAAACATAGTGTGGGGGCTGTAACAGATAACGGATTTCCTAATTAACAGCACACATTATGAGCACGTACACTCCTTATTTTGAGAGGCAGAGTGGTTTTAACTTCTTTACTCCGATAAACCACAGTGACAATTAAAATATTAATAATAGTTCCTTTGTGTCACCGTCTCTAATGTTGAACGTGTCAGTTGAGGTGTTGTTTCCAGTAACGACGTGCTCAACTGCAGGACTGATGTGTGAATCTTTTTCTCAGCCTCTCAGTGTGTCACACATGGTGCTTTGTTTTAGATGCTGCAGATGCTGCGGATAATTTGAGCCTCAAGTCAAACCACAGCAGAAAACCACGCACAGCAGAAGGTGAGAGGGTCTTTGACGCACTGAGTGCGTCAGTTTCAGTATTTTTAACGTGCTCTGAAAGTTTATCAGTCCATCAGTCTCTCACTTACTCGGCCAGCCCCGCCAAAACCTCACACCACAAAGACAGTTTCTTCAGCAGTGGGCCTCATCAACAAGGTCCAGGACCCTCACTGACATGAACTCTTATACCCTCTCAAAGACACTGTCTACATGCATCACATTAACACACACCTTGGACTATTACCTCAGCACTTACCTGCTTGGCCATTAACTTTACACATGCTGTACAAATCCTTGTCCATCCTGCATAAAACTGTACGCCTCTCTTAATCTGAAGCAGCATACGTGTGTGTATATATTTAAATACATTTTGTATTATTAATCTGACAAATAAATGCAGCAGAGTAAAAACTATAATATGTCCCTCTGAGATGCAGTGGAGTATAAAGTAGCATGAAATACAAACACTAGGTGCACTCTAAGTTTTATCAATAGCAGTTGCAGAGTATTTTATTTCTACTCAATGCTACTAACAACTACTAATATTTGTAAAATGACAAATGTATGAATGATCCGGGGCAATTTAAAAATGTTTTTAAGGGTAAAAAGAGATGCCAGAGTACATAAAAAAAAGCAACACATCAGAGCTTGTTCATCAAAAAAAGGTCCTGGTAGGGGTTCCCCTGGACCCCCATGAGGGGACTGGATAAACCTCCAATGACCTCAAATTCGAGAAACACCCCCGAAGTTGTAGTATGTTTTTTTTAAAAGTATCATTATCATATTTTTATTGTGATTTATTTATTATATATTTGTGTTCTTGCACGTTGCAGTACATGACCTTTTTTTAGTTCCAAACATGTTTAATGTATGCACCAAAAAATAAACAGAGAAAAAAGGAAAGTTCCTTGGAAGTGAAAACTGCCTTGGTCATGAATCCATGTCTGATTCTCATGTTTGTCTCCTTCAGATGAAGATGAATCCTCATATCAACCTGTTTACTCTGCTTTGACCATAAGTGAGACTCCTCAAGCTCCCCAGCAAGGTTTGTTTGTTATTAAATAGCATATGGACACTTTTGCACATTTTCCACAAAGCTGTGCAAACATTCACACATTACATTATAATCTGGTTAAAGGTCCACAAGTAGACTTCAGTGAGAAGTTATGGTTATTCTGACCCCGACAAAAACATTTACACTATAAAAGCACAACAATTGGTTAAATGCAGATTTTGGGAGTATTAACTTAATGCAGGTTCATCTTTTCCAGAATATATTCACCCTTTTTGTTTTTTGTTTTTTTTTTCGCCAAAGAATCTGGTACATCTGAAAGTGTTGCAGCATGTTGCAGCTGATGTTTGTCATGGTTACATCTGTCTGCCTGCCGTTAAAGGGAACTGCAGTTTGGTTTGGTCTGCACAATGAAAGAGGCGCTGCTGAATTATTTGTATTCAGTCTCTTTTTATTTGAAGCGATGGCGGGGCTAAAAATGTAGAGTGCAACTCAGGATGGTTTTTACAATGATAAGGGATTATCCTGATGATTACGAATTCCTTTAGGTTGCAGTGTTTAAAAAAGTGCTATTTAGATGATCAGATTTCTTGTGTATTAACATGAAATTTATTATTGAAATATGAATTGCACTTGACTGTTAAGCAGAACCCGGATCCAGTTCCAAGGACACCCCAAGTCCCACAGCAGCCAAAGACTCGAGTTCAACGGAGCAGGAACTTCTCTATGCTCCTGTCCGGAAGGTAAAACTGACGGCAGCAGCTTCCTATCACTCTTCATAAGTGATCGTGACCTCCTCACACTACAGCTGTATGGCAGTGTTCTCCTCTGAGTATGAACTCAAGAACACAGAATGTAATATATATGAGTGTAAATGTTGGTCATGATACTGTGAATCTGAAAATAGCCATCCCTCTTCCATAGATGGATGATAAGATAAAGGTTTGCTGGACACAGATGCCTTGAAGATTCCCCCGTGTTGCAGAGTGACAGAGCTCCAGGCTTTAACTTTACCGAGCAGTGACGATGTTTGTTTGAATATCTCGAAAGTGACCTTGAAGGCAACACCTTCAGTTTCAGTGAATGGCTTCAGACTGAGCTCTATTTCTTTACAGTTATTGTACTCAAACTATATTTCTGTACATACTCAACCTTGGAAACTGTGTGTCATTAGCAATGCTTGTTCCTAAGCTTTCCACTGTATTCATGGACTTCTTCAGTGAATGGAACATGTGTCGTCACATGACCTACATTCAGCGCTTAAAAGAACAGTGTGTGAGATTTAGGGGGATTTGTTGCCATCCAGTTGTGAGGCTTCCAGATTGCAACCAGCTGAAACTTCACCTGGTTAGAATTCCTTTAGTGTTCATTGTTTAGAAGGTTTTTACTGGAAGCTGAATTATCCACATAAGTCTCTAAAGCTTCTGATTTATTAAACCAGTGAAAACACAGAATGAGTTACTTTCATCTTACAAATAAGTGCTTCCCTGATGCAGTATGGCATTGTAGGGGAAATACCTTTTTGAGAATATTTGTACTCGTAATAAAATTTTGGGGAACCACCCTCCTAATGAGGGAAGCGACTAATCAAATTAATAACTCCGTAAACCAATTATTAATTAGTCAGCACACGTATCAATAATGAATCAATCTAAGTATCAGCAAAGTATCATTCAGATAAAAACATGATTATTCACGTGTACAAGTTTAGAACATAGGAAAGCAACCAACAAAAAGGAACAAAATGAATAATCTCACTTCAAATGGACATTTTAATTTTGTCACACAGAAACATTTGGTAAGAGAGGGGATGGCATGATCCCTTGGGTGACAGGAAGGGACAGGATGTGGTGGAGAAAAGAAGCATTGTCTTAAAGTCCTAGCAGGGCTGTTAATCATGGCGTTGCCTCAGGGCGGAGGAGGGGACCCTTTTATAAGTTAATGACTTAAAAAGCAATTGAAGCACCTCAAATGAACGTGTGCTCACCTTTTCTCTCTGATAATTTTAGATCCAGACATTCAGGAAGTATTCAAAATGATGAAAACACTGAATAAAGCAGTTCTGAATAAAAGAACAATGTTTTTCTGATACTCCTGTTATGGAGGTGCTGTGGCCAAAACAAAAATGCAAATATGGCCCTCCCAAGAGCCAATATTTGGCTTGTCTATTGTGGGCTACTGTAGAAACATGGCAGTGCAACATGATTATCTCTGTAGACAAGGACCTGCTCCCTATGTAGATATAAGCAACTCATCTTCAGGTAACAAAAACACAACTATTCTCATTTTCAGGTGATTATACACTAAAGAAAACATACTCATTGTATTATGTTCCATTTCTGCCAATATATCCCCCTAAGTCACACACACTGGACCTTTAAATACAGAACCTGGGTCAAATGGTTATACCCTCCAGTTGTTGACAGCTCCTAAAAATCTGAGTAAGTGACCTTTGAGTTTAGGACCTTTTACCACATGTATATCTCTATGTGCTCTGTCTTACAGGCCACAGAGAGCAGAGACACCTGACTAAATGAAGACTCTGTGCTAATGTGTGCAAGAGAAGAAGAAACAAATCATGAGTACTGTTGTGTTGTGCAGCTTTGTGTTTAACTTAGTTGTATGCTTATAAAGTATTTTAATGGAATTTTACTTCCACTGAAAATAGCAGGCAGCAAAAACTTGTTATTTAATATTATCATGCAGCTATCAAACCTGTCATGTTTCAAAATGTTGTATTTTTGTAACTCAGTAACAAAACAAATTAAAGGAGTTAACACTTCTACTTTATTCTGTATGATAAAGACTTTGGATATTTTATATATTAGATTGGAAACAAAGGCTTTACAGCTAATGTGCATTTATTAATTCTATTACCTTTTTCAATTAATTTACTTTTTTGAGAAATAGTGAAGTTCAATTGATCTGATAAGTCACAAAGATACTTAACTCATAGCATCAGTTCCTTTTTTAATTAGTGCAACAGCTAAACCACATTGTGCTATCTGCTCTGTTCACACGCCTGAAGACTTTGTTTATAGGAAGAAGAATAAAAACAAGTCTGGGGTTCTGTTCAGAATTCTGTTGTCAACTGAATGTTATTCAATAAAAATATTGATATTTTACAAATACAGTTTAGCATATCGTGTAAGGGTATGCAATCAAGTATTTGAAAAATGAAAAAAAAAGTGCAGTCTTTGACTGTTACAGTGCTATAATGTGAACAGTGCATTTACATATTGCTGCCCCCTGCAGTGAAACACCTGTCATCTATCACATTTACTTTTTCCAAAGACAAATGTTGTTGTTCTCGTTTTAGATAAGAAATCTAACAGAAAAAAATGTGTTTATTACAATTCATTTCAATTTGCAGGCTAATACTTACAATATTGGTGGAGAAAATCAGTGTTGTGTTGAAAGCTTGTAACTGCTGGATTACAATCTAATAGTCATGCACATTATTTTAGTCTGCAGCACAACAAAGAGCGATCCTACAGTATTGCTGTTTATTATATGAGCTAAAAGTTCATGCTATTATTTAAGAGCTTTAACTGTTCAGATTATATTATTCTTTGAGACCAGGTAACTATATAAACTATATAACAGGTATGTCTATTTCTGTGTTTCATTTTACAGTCAAGGCAAAGTTCAAATTAAAATATATATCTTTAATATTCCTCTTCCTGTGTACCTCTGACCTGTTTTTTTTCATCTTTTATCGTAAATATATATATTTTATTGCACAACAAATGCCTTGTTTTTTTTCTTGTTGTTATAAAATGTCACATGAAAAAAATGCTATGCGTCTACGTGTAATGTAATTTCTGAAGTGAACCAAAACAATTTTAAACACAAGTTTCTGCATTAAAATAGAATTTTGATCCGGAGCTCTCTCCCTTTTCTTTTCTTTTTTTTTTTTGAGGTAAGACAATGTGAACGTTTAAAGTTTGATGTGGATATTAACTGATTTTTATATATCATATGTGCCTTACTATAATAATCAGTTACTGTCCACATGCCCCCCCCCAACCCACAAAGTACACCTGAAGCTGCCTGCCTGGAATGTCTGTACTAAAGTTTCATGGTAATCCGTCGTACTGTGGTTGAGATATTTTGGTCTGGATCAAAGTGGTGTACTTAGCATGAGCTGGTACACATGAATACATACTTTGTTTCCAGTAAATAGTTCACGGTTGTATTCAGCAGTAGACGATAACTACTGTATATCTCAAAGTCAACTAGCCGCACTTCATTGATAAAAACCTGCACAGCTACACAGGAACAAGTTAATGATAAACTTGAGCACTATAATCCAGACGTTATCTAGGCCAACACGTTATCTAAATGACCTGCCAAAGTCAGCAAGTCATATCAGTCAAACACAAGAAATATTTTCACTTTCATTTTTACAGCTGAACTTCAGTGAGAGTGCAGCGCCCCCCCACTGTGGTTACACTGCAACAGGTGAGATTATTTCTGCATTCAAAGCAGCTCTGAGAAATGTCTCTATGCCACAAATGGCAACATTGTGCAACAGTTGTTACAAACTGAACCCATGCTGAGCTCATACCCTCTGAGTAGGGAGTGCAACAGGATATCTTTATAGTCATAAATCAGCAGCCAGCTTGTGATCTGGCGGGTACAAAGTATAGGCCCTAGTCTACAGGCAGCGTTAGGATGCAACCCATTACAACCGTTCTGACATAAACCACCTTTACAACTGGAATGTACCTTAAACAGTCATATATGTTTATGTTACCTCAAAGTGCTGGAAACACTGAGTTGAGATTTACAGAACAGTATGAGGTGTCATGATGTGCTGGAAATCATGAATAAACCACAAAATAAATTCATAAAAAGATGATGTAGAAAAAATGTATTGTTGTTCCGGCAAAATGAACATAAAAACAATAAGAGTGTTGCAGGGGAGGCAAAGTTATCATTCCAAAGTCATTGAATACCACTGCTTTGCCAGTGATTGCAGCGTCAGATACCTGACGGCAAGAGTCACCTTTCGGGGCCGAATGATTCACAGATAGGTGGCTCCATTTCATAACTCAGCAAGTCGAGTTATGCCACTCATTCCGAAGTTGTCAAATACCGCTGCTTTGTCAGGGACGCCAGTCAGCTGGACAACGCCTATTTCAGCAATATGATATGCGGACAAATTCGTGGTAGTTCATAATGCGGTCGAACAGCAATGGTTGCGTTTGTATGATATGCTGCTGAATGACGTCAGTTGAAAATGTGCTGGTAACACCTGGAAAAGTTCCTATAGGGCAAGTGGCAGAGGTGGAGGGTGGGACAAACAAACCCTGAGCTTTTGCCTGGGAGGCTGGTCTTCGCTTCTCCTTTTCTAAACCTAACCCCAAGCTTTTGTGGACGTTCAGCCGTTGGTTGTCATGTGCTTTTGTTGCCTAAACCTAACTATATGCTTTTGTTGTTTTCCTGTCCTGGAATGTCAAGCACAGACACTGAAGAATACCTGACCTGTAATATGTAGACGCAAAGTCCGCTGACAAAGCTATGATATGTGACGACTTTGAATGAGAATGTGTTGGTTGCAGTGGTATGATACACTGCTGGATGGCATTGGGTTGAAACACTACTGGTAACAGCGTAATATAAAAGGAGCTTGAAAGTCCCCATAGGGCAGTTCGTGGACTTTCACCTGGGAGACCAAACCATGATGTTTTTTTCTAAACCTAATCATGAGCTGTCGACATACCAGTGTTGGGTGTGGCATCCCGGATGGTTAACAGCAGACGCAGGGATGGGCCGTATTTCTATTACTTGTATTTAAAATATGTATTTCAATTACACTTGAGTATTTTCTAATTTGTATTTGAGTTTGTGTTTCAGTTTCAGCCGACCTCAGATATTCTGGAAATTTGTTCCACAGGCATAGAAACTAAAGGGTGCTTCACCTTGTTTGGTTTTGATCCTGGGAACACTGAGTAAACCTGTTCCAGATGAGGGGTCTGGATGCTTCATAACGTACAAGTATATCAGAGATGTATTTAGGCCCGAGACCATTTAGTGCTTTATAGGCAAGTAACAAGATTTTAAAGTCTATCCTTTGACACACAGGAAGCCAGTGCAGTGACTTAAGCACTGGTGTAATGTGCTCCACTCTCTTGGTGTTGGTGAGGACTCTGTCAGCAGCGTTCTGGACGAGCTGCAGTTGTCTGATTGATTTTTTACTCAGGCCTGTGAAGACACCGTTACAATAGTCCAGCCTGCTGAAAATGAAAGCATGAACAAGTTTTTCTGGATCTGGTTTAGACAGAAATTCTTTTATTCTTGCTATGTTTTTAAGGTGGTAGTAGGCTGATTTAGTGATTGTCTTAATGTGACTATTGAAATTTAGGTCTGAGTCCAGAACTACACCAAGATTTCTGGCTTGATTTGTAGGTTTTAGTGTCAAGGCGTCAAGGTGAGCACTGACTATTGATCTTTGTTCTTTGGGGCCAAAAACAACTATTTCAGTTTTGTCTGTGTTTAGTTGTAGAAAATTCTGGCACATCCACGTATTGATTTCGTCAATGCACTTATTTAGCAGATGTAGGGGACTGTAGTCATCTGGTGACACTGTTATGTAAAGTTGTGTGTCATCTGCATAAGTATGGTAGGAGATGTTATGATATTCCATAATCTGAGCAAGAGGGAGCATATAGATGTTGAACAGAAGAGGCCCAAGAATGGACCCTTGAGGAACTCCACATGTAATTTTTGTTTGCACAGATTCATAATTGCCAAGTGACACAAAGAAATCCCTGTCTTGTAAATAAGATTTAAACCAATTTAGCACAGTGCCAGAAAGTCCCAAGAACTTTTCTAATCTGTCGAGCAGTATCTTATGGTCAACTGTGTCGAATGCAGCACTGAGGTCCAGTAATATCAGAACCGAAATCTTTGATGCATCACTCTTCAGATGAATGTCATTTAAAACTTTTACAAGTGTAGTCTCAGTGCTGTGATGCGCTCAAAATCCAGACTGGAAGGCATCAAAGGAATTGTTTTGCTCCAGGAAGGTGTTAAGTTGCTGAAAAACAGCCTTTTCAATGATCTTTCCCAAACCCAGGGGCGGACTGGCCATCTGGAGGTTCTGGAGAATCACAGAATGGCTGGTAGTCCAGGACGGCCGGCGGCCGCCACACAGTCATCACCGTTTTGTTTTTGTTTTTTTCCTTTTTCTCCCTGATAATCTACTGTTCCATGTCCAGTCCGCTAGGTGGCAGCCATTAAATTGGATGCCAGCCGGCCCATAGATATGTACGAGCCGGCCGGCTGCCAATCAAATTGAAGAAGAAGGAAGCGCATATGTCAGGCAAACCGAGCACCGTGTGCAGCAGGTGCAGATGGGAGAGACATTACAGCCTCTTTACATTGTGATTTATCATAACTCATACCATGTCTTTGTGTTTCAGGCAGTCACCTGCATTGTATTGTTCAGCAGAGAGACATCTGGACTGTGTCGTTTATTTCTCAGTGAGTATTCTATACTATGTTCTTAAGACAACATCTAGTCAACTATTGCTATAATTTGGAAGGTATAGTATCATGTGTTAAGATTTAAGTGTTTTGACACCCGTGTCTGGGGCTGATGAGTTTCCGCGCACCGGTTGTTTTGGGCTGGGCCGAGTCAAAGTCCAGGGCTGTTTTTTAGTCCCAGTCCGCGCCTGCCCAAACCTGAATACTCTGCTACACCAAATTGTGAGAAAACAAGCACAAATAGCTGCGACCACATTTGCTACTACTACACGCCATTAATGGATGAATCATGGTTGTTCTTTCTGGTATAGTTACTTGTGGTCTCTAATTGCAGTATGTAAATTTTGAGCATTTTTGGTCAAGGACTTTTTGAGTTATTCACGAAAAGCTTTGTGGACCGACCGACCAACCAACTGACAGAGTGACCTACAGAGCTGCAGATCGCTGCTGAAAAGAAAAAGAAAAAAAATATTTTCTGTATTTGAAAATACAAAATACATGTGTTTTATTTTGACACATTTTCTGGCACCAGTATTTTGTATTTTATTTTGATACATTTAATTGAGGGGTATTTTGTACTTTGTATCAAAATACATTTTGATGTATTTTTGCCCATCTCTGAGCAGACGCATACCCAGCATGTAATATGTAGACATGAAAGCCCTCTGACAAAGCAGAGAACGTGTCAGTATTTGATGCCTTGGGAATGATTAGTGGCCGAGCAGGCTCAGAGCTGGAGGTGCAGGGTGTTGTAGAACTCCAATGGGACTCAAGTCTGAGGTGCACTGCAAGTGATTTGTTTTTTCCCCTTTTGCCCAAATCTAAGATAATTTATTGGTGCTGAGTGCACGTGCCTGACAGAAGTGTCTGTTAAACTGGAGACAAAGCCTGCTCACCACCGGAAATTACGTGCACACAGAAAGAGGAAGCTCTCAACTGAATTGTGCTGTATTTAGCTTTGTATCAGCCTGATACTAAGACATTCAGCAGCCAGACGCCATGGAGGTTGGAGCTCTCTGCATCAGACTGTGTGAGTATTTATTTATTTTTCACGGTTTATTAATCCTACACAAGCTCTGGAGATAAATGATCAAGTGGAACATCTCTCTTTTCTTCTGTGGTGTCTGCATCTATCTGATTACGTTATTATTATCTTAACTCTCCACTGGTTTGTAATTAGCATCTCATTTTTTAATTTTCAACTTTTTGAGGAATGATGTCTGTGCAATGATTGTATATATTTTTAGTGATTAAATATTAATTATACAGAATAAAGCCATCCATTTACACAATTCTCCTCTTTTGTCTCTCCAGTGGTGAATGTATTGATGCTGCTGGGTGCACATGTGCAGCAAAGTTATCCTCAGGCAGCTGGTAAGTAGCTGTTCATTGTTCCCAACCCTTAAGCCTAACTCTAAAACCCATAGCACTTAAGTCAGCTTCAGTCTTACACCTGTGCGAAGGAAATATCATTGAAAGTTTGTGTTTTGGAAGTTTGTTTGTTTTTGCTTTTTTTCATAATAAAAAGAGGAGCAAAAAAAATCAACTAATATGCTGATGACGCTAACCTAACCTCGCAACTTGGCCAGTCTCACCACTTTTCCACAGCTAATGACAATAAAATATGAGATATTAATTGATCCATAGTCAACAAACTGTGGTTTAAAACCTGAGTACCATGAAGCAAGTTTAGTAGAGTCACGCTGTCTTTGCCTCAGCTGGCTCAGTCAGCCTCAGTCAGTGATAAAGGGCACCACAAACATGTTTATCAACTTGTTCTGTTTACCCAGACTTTCTTCTTCAGGTACTGTGTGTGTTCCGAAAACAAGTCAAGTGACACATTCAGTGACTTCAAAATCATCAATACATGCTGCCTACTTCCAGCCTTGCAGAATTTAAAAAACTAGTAGGCTACATATTGTGTGAATTTATAAGTCAACTTATTTACCACCCCATTTTTTTCCAGCATGATGGCTGAATGTTCTGAACTTGATGCAGCAGATTTAAATGTTATACTCAAGAACTGCTATATGCTGCTATGTGTATATACATACATATATGTATATATACATATGTATATATATATATATGTGTGTATATACATATGTATATATATAGATATGTGTGTGTATATATAAAACTCACTTTAGTTTGTGGCTGAATCAACATGAAATGTATTTTACTGGTTGATTAATATCTGTGACAAATGCCGATAGATTAATACATTTTCTAATCTGTATCGATATTAACTGTAATAAACCATACCATATCATACCATACCGGGAGCATGTTTTCCTGGGAGAAAATTTTCTATGTGTAAAAATTGTTTTATTTTTACTGATAAAAACACTAGTGGTATGTTATAGTGAAGGGTTACACTTAAAATACGGCTAAGGATTAGTGGTTAAACATTTCAGTAATCAAAGAAAAATGACTGACGTACTGATGGAGGGCCATTTTATTAAGTTAAATCATGTGCAGACAAAATATTCTTTTAAAACTCTCACTCACAAACACAGTTACAGATACGCAAAACAATACAAAATACACAATAAGAAAAGAAAACAAAAGGTAAGACTCAAATTCTCAAAGAATTCTCAGTAGGTGCTCCAGCTGGTGCGCTACAGAGTCACGTTCATTTACCGGAGGCATTTTATATTTGGCTGATTTTTGGAGACTATGCCAGGGCAAATTAGTCAATGTATGGGAAACACGGTATTTAAACACTAGAAACCTCATGCCCTTTTCCTCCTTGTGTGGTATATTTCACATGATCCGGTGGGTGCACCGCTTTGTGGTCTATCCGGCAACCTGTTGAGAAGATTTAGTTCCACGTTCCGCATTGCCTCTCCGACTCCTCGGCGGGGGTGGCACAGGGGCGCCGAACTCACAGTTACGGGGTCACTGGCCTCTGCTGGTCCCTCTGTAAAAGTGCCATTGGGTAACGTTATGTATAGTTTAAAAGAATTCTACTGCATTTCATTTACAAGTAAACATAATTGGGAAACAATTAATGTATAATGCCACCTGTGGTTTTAGAGAAGGCTTCTTTTAGAGCCAGCGACAAATGGACCGGACAACACCGCCATCACACTCATCCCAGTGAGAGCAAGAACAACCCTGTGAATTAAATAAAGCTATACTTTTGCAGCACCGATATACTGCAGGGTCCTCTGGTACACCCCCCCCCCCCCCCCCCCCCCCCTCCCAAAAAAAAAAAAAATACGCTACTGTAATTGCACACTTTCCTCAGTGGCATTTTTGTAATCTCGTGGATAAAGTGCATTTCTAACATATTCCCTCAGCTGAGAATCTGTATCACTCATAGATTGACATTTTGACATTTACTATCAAGCGATGTTACTCAGACAAGCCAAAAAGACGTTACGTTGCAGATTTTTAGCCGAAATTCAGAACATAAACTGCTCGTCACAAGGTTGGGCCTGCTATGTTTTTATCTTGTCTTTATTAGATTTGAAATTTTGGGCCAAGCAAGAATTGTGTCTTCCAACCACAAGGTCCATAACATCAAAGTATTTCAACCAGTTCAAGAAAACACAACCCCACTTCTGTCCAAGGTTTCTTCAGTGGCTGAAGGTTAATATTAAGATCTATTTAACTGGTATCTGGCCTCATACTACATGGTACATTTTTGAACTGAACCCTGTTCCTATGTCCAGGGGAGCAATTAAAGGTGAGAGAACCTTTGTCATCAGGGCTCCGCAGCCCCTTGCCCGATTCTTGCTTCTTCTTCTTCAACATGAAGAACGAGTCACTTCTTCAGACACAAGCATTTTCACTTACAAATATCCTGACCTTTCTGGTTTATTTTTTACCTTTTGTCTTCTCTGTGTGTAACAACATTCTTGAGTCTTCACCAGACAAGTTGCTGTCATATGTTTTAGTTGATAATCTCAGGTGTGTTTGATGGAATAGATCACTCACCAACTTGCTTATTTGTTTCAAATCTTCTTTTTTATAATGCACACAAACATTAAGGTCTATTGTGTCCTGGGGTGTAAGTTCTGCTAACTTTCTGCACTGTGACTGAACAGAAGAGTATTTTGTATTTCAGTATGCAATATTCTATTAATTTTCTTTTTTTTTATCATAGTCTGCACCTTCTTTTTGTGAACCAAGTTAATTTATTTTGTGTTTTGTGTGTTTCAGATGCAGCTTTTCGTATCATTCCAACCAAACTGCAGTTCTTTGAGTACGAGTCTGTGCATTTTACCTGTGAGGGGTTTAATGTCTCAGCTGAGGGCAAAGTGAAGAACACGGATGAAGTTTTTCCAAAATGTTCAAATGGCACAGAGACATCAACAGTGACCTGCACCATTGACTTTGCATTTACATCAGACAGCAGAGAATACTTTTGTGAAGGTGGAGGAAGGAGAAGCAACAGTGTCAACATCACTGTCACTGGTAGGCTGATTGTATGTAGATGTGAACTCTCAAACCATCAGATATTTCCCAAGCCTGTCATTCTTTGTTCATAAAGTGTTCTGCATATTCTTCTTCTTCTAAATGCTTTGTAATGTTGTCCAGCTGGTTCAGTGATCCTGCAGAGTCCTGTCCGTCCTGTGATGGAGGGAGAGTATGTCACTCTGCACTGCAGAAACAAGATGCCATCCACCAACTTTGCAGCTGTCTTCTATAAAAATGGCCGCTACATTGGGCACAGCTCTACAGGAGAGATGACCATCCACAGTGTTTCCAAGTCTGATGAAGGACTCTACAAGTGTCACATCTCTGGAGCTGGTGAATCACCAGAGAGCTGGATGGCTGTCAGAGGTAAATGTAAAGACAAGAAGGCAGGTTAATATGTATTTGTTTCTATTGTTTTGGAACATTAATTTCACATATGAGTTGTAACCACAAACCCTACAGACACAAAACAGTCGGGCTTTCAGACAAACAGGCAATACTAAACAGGAAACACAGAAATAATAAATGGACCACTGAATATGTGTTAGTATTTAACATAAAATATTGCTATGGTGTTGGTTAGGTGGTGATGTCATCATGGAGAGTCCTGCTGTTCCTGTGACTGAGGGAGAAGCTGTGACTCTGCGCTGTAGAAAGAAAGAAACTCCCTCTAACCTCAGAGCTGATTTCTATAAAGATGGCGTCCTCATCAGGAGCAGCTCTACAGGAGAGATGACCATCCACAGTGTTTCCAAGTCTGATGAAGGACTCTACAAGTGTCACATCTCTGGAGCTGGAGGATCAGTGGAAAGCTGGCTGGCTGTCAGAGGTGAGACTAAAATATGTTTTAGAATAAGACCCTGACATGTGATGTTTCTTCCCATCTTGTGAAGGGTTTGTTGCAGAGGTATCTACTCTCAATCAAAAAATATGAAATGAAGTCTCCTTCAAAACAATCCCAGGCACAAAAATGTGTGCAAAAATTAGATTGCCTTTATTTTAGATGGAATTATAGATTTTAAAAAAACCCAAAACAATGCACTGCAACTCACATGCCTTCATTGGAGTCATTGTCTGCTGTAACTTACACACCTGTGTTATGGTACACTAATGAGTTAAGTGAGAGGATGGGTCTTTACCCAACCACCCCTTACACCCACTTCCTACCCACTTTCACTCCATATCCGTGTTCATGTGGAGGGTCCACCACATTACGTTCCATCCCAAACCAACTAGTGGGGAGTTAAAGTGAGTTGTAAAACCCTCCAACAACGAGCCTGCACCGATGACGAGTTACTGACCATGTGCAACGCCATATTGTCTTCATCATGGAAGACGCCCAGTGCAAGTAAAGTTAAATTACCCTTACTAAAGAAAACGGCTCAAACTAAGATGAAAAGGTGCTTCATTCAGCTATGAGGGTGACAACAAATGCAGTTACACTCCACGACAAAGTGGGAGTGGTCAGGGTCTGGTTTTGGAAAGGCCCAATGACTCTCCTACAATGTGCAGACCTGTTGGTTAAAAGTGATACACCAATAGAAAGGAGGGAGCGGGAAGGAGAAAGATACAAGAAAGAAGAAAGTTAGATTTTAAGAAAATTGACATAAAATAAATGATTAAGCAGAAACAAAGAGCTAAGTTAAAAACCTGAGTTGAAATGTAAAGTGCACTGTGCCCAGAACTGGGCAAAAATACATCAAAATGTATTTTGATACAAAATACCCCTCAATTAAATGTAATAAAATACAAAATACTGGTGCCAAAAAATGTGTCAAAATAAAATACATGTATTTTGTATTTTGAAATACAAAAAATATTTGTTTTCTTTTTCTTTTTAGCAGCAACCCGCAGCTCTATAGGTCACTCTGTCGGTAGGTTGGTCGGTTGGTCGGTTGGTCGGTCAGTCGGTTTTTGTGAATAACTCAAAAAGTCCTTGACCAAAAATTCTCAAAATTTACATACTGCAACTAGAGACCATGAGTAACTATACCAGAAAGAATGCCCACGATTCGTCCATAGGTGGCGCTATACTAACTGATTGAAATCTTTTCGTGAATAACTCAAAAAGTCCTTGACCAAAAATGTTCAAAATTTACATGCTGCAACTAGAGACCACAAGAAACTATGCCAGAAAGAACAACCATGATTTATCCATTAATGGCATGATAGTAGCAAATTTGGTTGCAGCTATTTGCGCTTGTTGGTGCAGGCTACCCTAAAATATTATTTATTGATTCAGATTTAGATTCAGACAACTTTATTGATTCCACGTGAGGCAATTCATTTGTAGCAGACTCATCCCAAGCATCAACCACAACAACATACAGTTTCCTATGTGATGCACAGTCCAGTAAAACAGAGCACTAGGTCACTGAAGGGCACATTGAATGTTTAAAGTTTAAAAAAGACATATAGATAAAAAAAATATTGTAAAAATAAGTAAAAATATTGTTACATCCAATATTATA
Source organism: Epinephelus awoara (assembly GCA_035609425.1). Classification (NCBI taxonomy): domain Eukaryota; kingdom Metazoa; phylum Chordata; class Actinopteri; order Perciformes; family Serranidae; genus Epinephelus; species Epinephelus awoara. Next base: position 28,934,774 of record CM069315.1, on the reverse strand, counting down.
AGAATGTGTAGCCTATTATTTTTGCTTTTTGATGCGTGGAGAGAATATTTTGAGTATTTTAAATTAGGGCTGCCACGATTAGTCGACTAATCGATGACTAATCGACAATTAAAATAATCGGTGACTATTTTAGCAGTCGACTAATCGGTTTGAGTCATTTTTCATAGAAAAGTACATTAAAAGTACCCAAAATACTCTTACTGCAGCTTCTTAGGTTCAGGTATTGGCAGCTTTACACACTCTCCCATGACAGTGAACTAAAACCCTTTGGCGTGTGTATGAAACAAGACATTAGATGACGTAATTTTAGGGTTTGGGCGAGACAGACCAACATTTTTCAACATTTTAACACATCTTTCGATGAAATGATTAGTCGACTAATTGAAGAAATAATCGACAGATTAGTCGACAATGAAAATAATCGTTAGTGGCAGCCCTATTTTAAATACAAAATTACTCCACTTAAAAGTATTTTGTTACAAATTACATTTGCTTTTTATCGGCCTTATCAAATACAAATTACAAAATACTCAAATGTAATTGAAATACGTATTTTAAATACAAGTAATAGAAATACTGCCCATCCCTGAATGTGCCTTACGCAAAGGTTGCAGCAAGTCAGATTAGGTTATAGCAGTCAGTGAGTGAGGCAGTGTTTGATGCTGTTATTCAGCAGTGTGATGGCCTGTGGATACAAGCTGTTTGTCAGTCTTGTTGTCCTGCATGTCACACTCTTGTAGCGTCTGCCTGATGGCAGAAGTGTGGTTAACAGACTGTCGTCAACATTATTGTTAAACATGGTGTTAACTTTGTCAGTTGTGCTGTTTTGTTTTTGGTAACTGCAAAGGACAAACTACTGATACAAACCTTCTCATCTCAAGTCATCACATATCGCTGCTTTGTCAGTGGCCTTTCATGGCTATATATTACATACTAGGTTTTCTTCTGCATCTGCTGTTGACGTTCACGGACGCCGCAACCAATGCTGTTTAGACAACAAACACATGTGGTTAGGTACAAAAAATCCATCATGGTTTCTGCATTCATGCAACGTGAACACTGGCCTCCAGGTTAAGAGTCAGGGGTTTGTTGCACCCGTCCACCACCCTCTCACCCACCGTATAGGGACTTTTCAAGTCCTTATATTTCATCATTACCAGCAGCATTTCAACCTGACGCTGTCCATCTGCACCACCACGACAGATACAGTTCAGCTGACCGGCAGTGTATCGTAACACTGTGACAGGTTCTGTCTGGCATGTTATAAGCTGACACCACCCGTTGGTGACAAAGCAGTGGTATTTGACGACTTCAGAATGACAACATGGCTGCAAAGTGACACCTAGCTCCTGTGGAAACTGCTAATATTCTTTCTATTTTCTTTGCAGCTCATCACAGGGAGGCTTGTGTTTGCTCAGACTTCATTTATGTTCTCCTCGTCTTAAGGACGGTGTTCACCATAGTGATGGTGCCTCTGCTGCTGCTGCTGGTGGGACTGCTGCACTGTGGGAAACTCAGAGTTACACAGAGATAACTCAGGTCAACATAGATAAAGACACGCTTACTTACATAGTTTGTTTTGGTTTTGAGGTATGCTAAAATCGTATTTGCAAAAAATGTCTCTGATCAGATGAAACAGCGTAGAAATTATAAATAAATTGCTCATTGCTCTTTGCAGTTATACGTGTGCAGGCTGTGGTCACTGACCAGCATATGATCAGAAAAAGAGATGCGAGATCTATTTTCAAAAGCCTGCTTGAACTGTGTCCATACATCTTATTTTGGGTTTTATTGAGATGCCACAGGCACAGGTGATAATTTCAGCTTCTCAAACACAATTCACACGAGAAAAGAACAGACAGAAGATTTAGTGACCATTCAGCGGCTTTGAAGAAACAAATATTTAAATGATTTTACAGAGAGCTGTACGAGAGAAGCGTCATTACATTTATTTTGGCCCAAACATTCTCTTCTCGTCTTGTTGTATATCATCTTGCTTCAATACGTTTGATTTAACTTTGTCTATGAAGGCAAAATGTTGTGAATTAGGTTGCTTTTTCTTGTACTGTGGAAATTGTCGATTCGTTATCTGCTCTGTTCAGCTCAGGTCCCTCCGTCCCTGAGGAGAGGCCAGCAGTGATGCACAGCTTGATGTTAGAGGCTGACATTTTGCTGTGAATGTGAGTCATGTGCTTCCTCTGGGATTCCCAGGAGAAGTCAGTGCCACTACAGCCTCAGAACCCATTACTATCGACTGATGACAATAAGCTTGTGGGCGCCAAGATCAGTATTACAGAGGATAGGTTTTAGCCAGTGGATATCCATGCCAACACTTTCTCTTAATTAAACAGTTATCTGTTTTTGAATGCAGATAAATGAGGGGAAAAAAGCGAATAAAAGCATCGTCAGGCAATAGCAACAGGTTCTGAAATTGCATTTCAGCCAATGCATTCTTCTTTTTTTTCTCTTACTTAATCATACTTACTATATATATTTTTTTTCTTGTAAAGTTTTTATACTGTTTTGTTTATTGCCGTGTGTGGAAGGGACAGCTGTTCAAAGTTTCAGTTACTCTCATCAGTAAAAAGTGACTTTGTGCTCCTCATTATGATGAAGATAAAGTAGGTATAGCAGAAGATCTGTCATGCACTGTAAACATATTGAGATATAATTGTTCTGAAATAAAGACAATGGATGTTTTTGAATCACACAGTCTGTACACAGTAGTTTTTACTCTTAAAGCTTAGATGTAAACAATTTCAACAGCCCAACTCGTCACATATTCGGTTTCAGATACTGATGCACCGAGACACTCTTTGAGGCGGTATGATACGCACCTGGCGGCGGCTTTTGCTGACACCACCGCTATGTGCATGTAATGAGCAGAAACAATACATTTCCTATTAAATATGAAGATGGCCGACACAACGTCAAAAGCTGACACAGGACGCTACCTAGCGCATCATATTTTCATATTTTGTTGTGACAAAGTTGCTGAATTTGACAAGCTAGGATGAGGTCATTGGTTTCAACGTATATGCTTTATAATAACATACAAATTTAACATAAACGTGCATTGCCAATTTTTATTCTAGAAATTGCATGATGGTATGGTCATGCAGATTGTGGGTATGGTTAAGACAAAATGTAAACATGAATGATGAGAAAATGTGCATACTTGTCTTATGCTGTGTTGTGAATCAACTTACATTCAAACATCATGTTTTATTTTGAAAAATATTCAATTTACACAAAATGTTTTTCTCTAAATGGTAAACAACATCTTATAAAACAATACAGTTTTAATGCAGAACACACATTCTTTACAAATATTGTTTTAATTCCACTTTATAACAACACAATAATAAAGCAAAACTATCACCCTATTAAAGAATGCTACAAAAACTTCTCCAAAACTTAAACGACATAATATGTTGCTGGTACAGAGTCAAGGAATTGTTTTGTATAAAGACTCTATTGGTCACATTAAGTTATGATCATAAAATATTCATCTGAAAATCTAAGAGGAGTCTGGATGGATGGAAGGATGGATGATGGGTTTTCAGGTTTAAATATAGAGGGTAGATTACTGGAATTCCCTCTGACATGCGCTTCATGTTCAAGCACCTCCATTTCTTTTTTTTCTTTTTTTTTGAATTTTATTTTTTTATTATTATTTCGTTTTAGTAAACAGTACAAACAAAACAAGTATAACACAACAGACAACAGACAGGGTCATCAGGAGTCGGGTGAATAAATTTGACATTCAGTCTCCACATGTGGTGAATTGTAAAAGGTAATTCAAGTAAACAAAATAAAATAAATGGGTTACAGGTTACCAACTCAAACATAAGTTACAACCACAATATAGTAAAAGTGATATTAAACAAAGTTCATTATAAGTAGGAGAGAGTCTATAAAAGGTCAAGATACTGCTTCCATTTCTTCCAACATTTCTCATATTTTCGAACAGCACATCTTAGAGAGAGGGTAATTTTTTCCATAGTGTGAATTTCTTTAACTATTTCAATCCATTCAGCTACTGTTGGGGGCTCTGTACTCAGCCATTTCCTGGTTATAGATTTTTTACAGCTCACCAGTAATATTTGCAGCAAATATTGGTCATGTTTTTCCAGGCCTGCTGGCATGTTACCTAGGTATATGGTGCTAAAACTAAAGGTAATCTTTTGGCCAGTTATTGATCTGATTTCTGTCATCACATCTGCCCAGAACAGAGCTATCACAGGACATTCCCAGAAAATAAGCACCTCCATTTCTTAAAAAATCTTGAATCTTTTTTTTGTATTTTTTTTTCCCATGGGCACATTTTGTGTTGCATTTGTAAGTAGGTAATAAAAAAATACCACCACAGTTTATTATATCAGCGTGCTTGTCCAGCTTTATGGACGGCTGACTATCTTCCTGTCCATCATCTGTTGGTGGTGAAGAAGCAAAAACAAAAAAGACAGTGTTGTGGTTAAAATGAAGAAAATTATGACATAAGATGGCCATGATGAAATGATATATTTGGGCGTGTGATGTGACATGATATCAGACCTCTCCTGTTGGGCTTGTAAGTGTGATTTTTTCGACAGCGCTCCAGGACTTCTGTTGATCCCAAACTACATCAGTTGGAGGGTTGTGGTTTCCTCCACCATCTGACGCCCAGATCTGTAAAGGTACAGTTCAAGCTTGGCGAAGATACGCAGAGCTTTACATTAAAGTTGCAGAGTTTTATGTTTTAATTCAGTGTACCTCAAGTAAAACTTACTGTAACCATGTTTCCAGCTTCAAGGCTGAACCCCCCAGTAAACTTATAGGAGGTGGTACTCCCGTTGACCTCTATGTTGACCTTACAGTTAACCAGCAGTTGGTTCTGAAAGACAACATCAGACCAGGAATACATTTTTGATCATGAAGGATTGCAGCCTAAAGCTAGATCCTGAATCAGCCAGTGTTGGGAAGTGGTGTACATTCAGACTGCATAGGTTGCCAGTTGCTTGGCCTCCAGTATTTCTGCTTGCATCCTCCTCGACAACCCCTCATCCAAATGACTTTACAGTTGTCAGTGCACTTCCTTTGGTCCTCAGCAAGGCACTTGTCATGACATAGTTGTGTTCCAGAGCAGTGCTACAGTATACATGTCATTTGGGTGCGAAAACTTCACAAACATTTTACAGCAGTGGCCCTCAAATGGCGGCCCGCGGTCCAGAGCCACCTGTTGGCAGACCTCAAGCTGAACACGTGACTCCTTCACTGTGTGTGTGTGTGTGTGTGTGTGTGGTTTGGTCAGCACCTGTAAATGGGCTGTCATCTCCATGCCAACGATGCGCTGATAGGCCGTTCGCTTTTTTTACTTTAGCTTTTGAAGCGGTACGCTCACAAATGAACACTTCACATCAGTGTCCCCCTGGCCATCACACCATTTGTGCCAAAGTTCAAAGTCTTGGCAACAGACACAAGATGCCATGCAGTGTTTGACACAATATAAAAAGTTTTTCATTGCACTCTGATTCCTGAGTTCTTGAGACATTTGTTTACCAAAGGATTCTATGGAGGGGTTGATTTATTGTTAAACTGAAAGGGACATTTTGTTTTATTTTAGCACGTATGTTATTTTTTGAATTCCTGTGCAATTTATGTAATGTGAACTTCTAATGGTAGAAACACACTGCTAAAAGTCGTAGTCCCTGTGGCACTGAGGAGCTCACACTCAGAAATGCAGCCACAAAGTGTGAAGTTGATTGGACGAACAGATATTGATGAAACTGAAGAACAGACAGACAGATTCTCCTTCCATTATATACTTATATATTTCAAATGGTTCTCATATGCATACATTAATATTACCTCACTGGACTTGTTTCTGAGACGAACAAATTTGCCACCCAGGTCGACCTCATCAAAAATGACACGGCTATTGGTTGCTATCTCCTGGCTGTCAGGGCTGGATTTCTGATGGAGGGGACAGGCAAAATACACAGTTACTAGAAAAAATTAAAATTACCGGAAGCAAACTGGACCTGTTATTGTCCACATGGCAAATCCAAAGCCTGTTGTGTTGCTTTGTTTTTAAGTAGATACACGTTCTGGTGAAATGAGTGAAACCACTGGAGTCTCTATAGTTTAGAAACTGGTCAGTGTAATATGTGACACACAGTGATAGTGTTGGTTCAGTAAATGTCTCTACTGTCAAAAACATACTGTAGTTGCGTTTGAGAGACTTGCAAGTTAAACAAGTTGCTTTGCATTGTACCTCACCATACCCTTTACCTAGTAGTTATTTTAATCCAAACCATGAAGTTTCCATAACCCGAAGCCCAGTTGTGTTATTTTTTAAACTGTCAATAGGAGTATAACATCCAGCCTGTTCTCATTCCAAGGGCATCAAATACTGCTGCTTTGTCACGGCCCTCAGTGTGTGATATCAACGCCAAAGGCACCTCTTACTGTCTTTATAAGACACACCAAGCTGTCAAGTAACTTCACTGTAAACTCGTCCACAGCAATACTTGACACTGAAAGCAACTGACATGGAATAAAGAGCAAGAAAGTCTGTGTAAGGTTAGAGGGAGTGAGGGTGGGTGGGTCAAACAAATCGGACATTTATGCGGGAGACCACAGTTCATGTGCATTGTGTCTCATTATACAATTTACTTATGGATGCTGTGCTCTGTCGTCACTCACAAAACAGACTTGCTTAAGAATACGAAACAAACACACCCAAAACATGATATTGCATTTCTCTAAAGCTAAAGCACATATTGACATCCTGTCCCAGAAAATCGACAGCAGACGCAGAAGGATACGTCGCACATAATATGTAGACATAAAAGTCCACAGCAAAGCGTCGATATGTGAAGATTTGGGATGAGAACGTGTTGGTGTGTCACATAGATTCGCCTCGGTACGAGACGCCAAGGGGCATGACAAAGCATTGGTATATGATAACCTGATAATGAGAACAGGTTGATCAAGTCAGAAAATGCATCCACAACTTGTTTATCCTTAAACTTGGCATGGCATATTTTTTGAGAAAATATCAATGAGAGAAAACACATGGTTATTGTTATTTATAACTCTGTAAAACAATATGAAAAAAGTCTTCATTCGTTACTTACATGTGTGGCAACCTTTTCTCTTGACCCCATGTCCTGAGCCTTGTTGTGCTCCGTCTGTGATTTTAGAAGTGGGTCACTTTGAGACTGACCCTCAGTGTCACTTTTACATGTGTTCTTCTCTTCTTCAGTTTTGTGCTCTTTGTTTTCAATCTCTGTTTGAAACCAATTATGGTAGAATTATAGTTCAGAACACAGCAGATTGTGTAAAAGTGAGACACAGACATGCAATACTATGTTGTTGTTTTCAGTTTCAAATGTGTCTCCAATCTCACAGAAATTTCCTTAAACATGTCTGAATAAACTTACATAAAACTAATAAGGTTCCATGTTTGAACACCTAAAAAGTCAGCTCATTTTTTGCTCACCTTTTTTGTTTTGTCTCCACTTCCAGACCAAAAGGACGACTGTGAGAAGAAACATGAGGCCAAACAACACGCTAGTGGCAACAGAAGAAGCACAGCTGGGTGGAGCCATGAAGAAATCCTCTGAAATCATGAAAGACAGAAAAACACTTATCAACAACTAAAAGGCAAAAATACTTAAGGTGTGTGTTTCTGTCATGAACTGGAAGCTGAATGCTAGAAATGTTTTCTACCTGGAACCTGGATGTGTGTCTCTCTGGTCTGGTTGATGTTCCTCTGTTGGACTCTACAGGTGAAGCTGTTGCTGTGTCTCTTCTCCACAGTCACTCTGCTGCTGACAGTATAGAGGTCATCAGGACCTCTGACTGTCTCTGTAGGTCCAGCAGAGAGGAGCTTTCCCTCACCGTCCAGCCACAACACCTCAGGCTCTGGATACCAGCCTGCACACTCACACTGTAACACCACTCCTGCCTTGTCTCTGTCAATCCCTGCTAAAGTGATGACAGGTGAGGACACAGCACCTGATGATGAGAAAGTGATCAAGTTATGAAATTAATATCCTTTTGTCGTGCCGCATCTTTATTAATGTTGATGGTGAATGCATTTTGATGAGGACACTGATGCTCATCTTTCAAAACTCACAAAGTCCGACTTACCAACATTTATCTGGATAGAAGCTTCTTTCCGTGATGAGGGAAGGAAGCATTTGTATTTTCCTGCATCAGAGATTTTCACACCCAAGAGTTTCAGAGAGACGTTTCCGTTGATCAGCTGATCCACAAACAGCGCAGTGCGGTAATGATACAGCGGATTCTGACTCTGATGCACCAGTCGTCCGTCTTGGTGAACATGGATGTACTCTGGGTCCAAACCAGGTCTGGACCACTCCACTGTACTAGAACTGGCACTGGTGGGAGGATCAAGGCGACATGGTAGAATGACATCATCACCAGCCAGGGCTACGATTGGTTGAGGTGAACAAATCAGGTTCGACTGCCCTGTAAAGAGAGGAAACAACCTGGGTGCTAATGGATGGCCTCACCATGTGTGTGTGCAGTGTTATACACCTGTGGATTTTCTGTGGGAGGCCAGATTACTGCTGGCAAAACAGGTTATTTTGCCCTGCTTTAAAGTGCTCAAGCAAAACATCATGTTATGCTAGCATGTAGCAGGAAGGGAGAAAAGACAAGGTGCACAGCAGCCCTTTTCACCCTGACAGGACATGAAGGAGAAATAAACGAGACACACCTGTGAGCTGGGGGAGGGGGGACAAAACCAGGAGACTACTGAAGGTTTTAAGCTGCTGTGTGGACATTTTTTGCTGAAAAGAGAGCAGCGATGTGCATAAAGTAATCAGAGTGAGTAACTACATGCTGCTGGAAGTGTTTAGATCCCTGCAGCCGTTTGCTCTGCTGTCTCTTTGAGCTGCTCAGGTGTAGCTGTGGACTTTGTTGGACCCACACAAAGAAGTTAAGATAAGCCTACAGCTCTCCAGGCTGGCACTACCTCTTACCCTGCTCACTGCATCCTTTTACATTGTTTATTTAAAGGGAATTTTGTTGGTTAGAAAACACTGAAAAAATATGATATGATTTTTTAAAAATCACTAAACAGAGCTGCATAGACGCATTAGATAGTTGCAGACTTCATCGGGGACTGCTAGCAACTTAAAGGGTACCCTCAGTATTTTTCAACCTGGACACCATTTTCTCATGTTTATGTTTCCAAGTGACTAATGCCAACTATAGTTTTTGAAATTGGTCCAGTGTTGAGTGAGCGCACTGCAGCCGGCAGCAGCAAAACAGGCTGCAATGTAACCATTTGGGGCAATTGTGCATCACCAATTAACGTCCACTCCAAGTGCTAGTTTCAGCCACTGAGTGTGTCTGACAACATTATGAACAGGATCCCGACAGAGATAGACCTTTTTGTTTGAACAGTCTTGAAGTCACCATCGCCAAATCTGCCAGACTCCATTTAACACAACAGTAATTTAGTCATCGTAGAACATACTTCATTCAAAGTCCACAAAAAAAAAAAAATCAAAAACCGTCTTGGTTTATCTTTCTACTGCAACAATTAACAACTCTGGTTTGACTGAAATAAGACCTTATTCGCCCAGTTAGATGTGAAAATATGCCGGCTTTATATACACTAACATTACTGCTTATTTAAATGTCTGGTGGCGTTGGTGATTTCAGGGCTGTTTCAGGTCGTACAGAAAGGATTTTCTCTTTCAACAAAGGTCTGTCTCTAAGGATCCTTTCTGAAATGTTGTTAAACACTTAAAACAGTCTGAGCCTGTCAGTGATAAAAACAGTTTTTCATGGACATATATTGAGGGTGCACAAATGCCCCAATTAATTACAATGCAGCCTGTTTCACTGCTGCCGGCTCCAGCCCTCTCGCTCAATACCGGACCAGTTTAAAAAATTATTGTTCCCGTTAGTCACGTGGACACAGACATGTAAGACAACAGTTGTCTTCACGCTAAGATACGGTATTTCATGAATTCCAGTTTCAAAATCTACAAGAAAGTCAGGAAAATTACAGCCCAGCTGCCAGAAGAAAATTTTGTAGATTTCTGTAAATCATGGATATCAGTGTTTCTTAAGCGACGTAGTATATGAGTTGACTTTGTCATTAGGAGGTGGAAGGGATGGTGGACAGCATAACACCTAAACAAGACACCTGCCAAGCTGCAGATTGTAGTCAGTGACCAACAGAGAATAAAAACTTGGCAGGAAACAAGGCATCGCTCTTGTTCCGAACCATAGCCAGGTGATTTGTGATCACAGCGTTGTTGAAATGCAAAGTTTCAGCTTATCTGCTGTATTATAATGATGCAAATGTAATGTAGAGTTTGCAGAAAAGTACAATGCCAACTTTTTCCTTGAGATTGTCTTGAGAACAGACTAAAGTTTGTATAGTTATTGTTGAGATTGCAATAGATTAAGAGGCTAGATAGTTGCTATTTTGGCAGATCTAACCAACCACCTGTTACTAACCAGATGCTCTTATCAGCTGCAGATCGCTGGTGGTAAAATATGAATATGGTGATTATTTTTTTCAAAAGCTTAAGTTGTTGTGAAAGAATTACTCTAATTACTGTTTATTATTCTTACTGGTCTCCTAAAACTATACACTGTATAAACACATGCATTAGTTTCTGAGCATGTATGACTGCAGTGAGTCAGGTTACCTGTGGTTACTGCGAGGCCGCAGAGGACAAACAGCCAAAATCCGAACCAGCTGAACAGACGCATTTTCATCTGTGAACCAAAGAAACAAATCCGGCTGCTGAGACTCAGACGGGTCACTTTAGTTCCAGCTTTGTTGTGAGCGAGGAATTCTGGGTGTTAACAGTCTGAACAAGGAGTCTAAATATGTTCCTGACTTTAATCACGTTGAAGCAGCATCACATTCGTCACATTCTCTTATAGTCCAATCATACAATACTGAAACAAGTAATATCTGTTTATTCTGGTTACATATTATTTACAGTTAACGTTCCTAAGTCAGGTTACTTAATTCAGTTTTTAAAAAACGCAGGAGCCTCCATGATCCAAGATTTCTGTCTGCTTTCACATTCCAACATAACTGCCGTTGCAGTGCTGCACATTTGTTTTCAGGGCAAAAAGCAGTAAAACCAAAATGTAATAACAAAACACGAGCCTCAGAAAAGTGTGAGGTGAAAGTGTGATTATTTAGTTACTATGAGAACATATAAAATTGTAGACAAAAGTAATGTTGAAGTCATCTTACCTTGAAACAAAGCTACACGTTGTTTGTTGTCAGATTGGACTTTGGACGATTTTGGAGTGTATGACTTTATTGTGATGGGCGGGCTACTGGTTTTATATTACAGAGACATTTCCTCATACGAAGACTTGGACCAACTGCTGCACTGAGGAGTGTCTTTCCTGCACAGGCTGCAGTGTGTTAATGATTTAGAGCACTTCAGTCTTTAAAGCATCAGATTTTACCACTTTGGTAATCTTGAACACTTTGGTTCACTTTATTTTGACTTTTAGTTTATTTTCAATAAACAAACTACAAATTTAGCAAATCTAATACGCAAAGGTTTGTGAATTCATATGTTAACTTGAATACAATGTGAACGTCAAGGGGAAAACACTTCAAGAGAACATTTGCAGCATTTAAGCATTTTCTGTCCATGATTTTTGACTTTTCATTCAGTCCAATGATATCAAACAGACTTTACACTGGATGTATTTGAATGTGTTCATCTTTATGGAAAACCTGCCAGCAGAATGTTTCTGTATAACATACAGAGAAATATATATGCAAAAATTGTTATGTTTCCTACATTTAAAGTAGCCTGTTGTTATTTTTCACTCTCTGTCTAATGATCTGATGTTTGGTTATTTGTCAGTCAGATTTGATTTGAATTTGAGGAAACCAGTGCTGCTACAGTACATGTGCATGGTGGTGCATTTATTATTTGAATATATTTTTATGGGGAGTATGAAGTTCATTAATAAATTGCAACTGTTTTATTCTCACTACAGCTCTATTGGTGGTAACTGAAATGCAAAAGTAATTTAATCAATAAAAACATATGAAAATGCAAACAAACATATCTTTATTAAAAACAGACACATATTCAAGAATAAAAAAACTACAATTTTTCATAAAAAACATCTACAGATACAAACATTTAATGACACCGAGTTAAAAACTATAACCACAATATTTTAACTGTAATGTTTTACCTGTTTGCATTTTGCATTTTCATGTGTCCTGTCGTTTTACTTCACTGTCGGTTTTAATTAAGAGCTCTTACGAGAAGGAAAATGCAGGAATCAGTACACATTGTACAGTCATATGAGCTCTGTGGGTTATTAGATATACATTATGTAACTATACACACAAAATTAGATTTTAAAGGTCGTATTTCACATGTTCCACTGGGAGGGAGCATCATGTAAAATATATTTAAAAAGATGCATAAGATGATTATATTATTACAATATATTCGAAAGGAAAAAAAAGATGATACCTAAAACAAAAACACAATATTAGATTCATATGTCTGATACACAGACTATGCTGGGACGTCTGCATGAACAGCTTTCTTAACATTTTTTTTTCTTTTTTTATGCATTTTTTTTTTTAAAATTGAACTTGTTGGCAAACTTTTGCTTAATTCCACATGAAGCTCAATAATTTTAGCACATTAATTTTCATTCTGATATGCAGCAAAATGGTTGCACCGTAACACCGGGTGGTCACAGAGGAGAGAAGCTTTGCAATATTAGCAGGATGTGGACAAAACACATCAGAGTTTAATTAAGAAATGATCAGATTTACAGCAGCTTTACTTTGGCCAGTTCATTCAGAATCTGTGACTGTGTCGCCGGCTGAATGTTGCATACAAATTCTGGTGCATTAATTTTGTATGTATACATATGAACAATGCATTCTCATTGTCCTGTGATACATCATCGTTATAAAAGTATTAATTGTAGCTGATTTATTAAGTGCAGACATTAACATTTGCTTTGTTTTGTGCTGTTTCCTCTCTCTGTCTCTGTGTCCTGCTGTTTTTTTAATTTGCTCTGTGTTGTTGTCTAATAGTCCTCCCTGTCCTCCATTTTCTTCCCTGTAATTCTTTCATAGTGATCTACTGTCCTCTTCAACAGTTTGTCTGTGTTCATGTGCAGTTGTTGGAGTTCTTTCTTCCTCTCCTCCAGGTTCCAGCTGTTCTCTGTGATGATTTCTTTGAGTTTTGAGAATCCCTGAGCTTTGTTAGCTGTTCTATCTCCCTCCTTCTCTGTTACTTCTTTCTCCACTGAATCAACTTTGTATTCATTCTCCTTCACTCGTCTCGTTGCCTTCTCCATTTGGTCAGTGAGTTGACCTTTCTGCTTCTCCATTTCATTCCTCAGCTCACTCAGTGTATCAGTAACCTGTGTCATAGTTTTCAGTTCTTCCTCTTTCTTCTGTAACTCCTCCCTCATTTTCTTGTTTTCTGTCTTTAGCTGCTCTTTGCTTTTTCTTTCCATCAGAAGCTGCTGCCCTGCGTTCTCCTCTCCGTCTTTCCCCTCTGTTTGTGTCCTGGAGCCTGTGTAGAAACAGAAATGTGTAATGCAGTACTTTTAGAAAAAATAAAGGTATGAAACTACATTAGACACAAAAGCCTGGCAGAATTTGATTGTTGAAAGTAGAAACATGATGACATTCAAACACAAGACTGCAAACACATAAACCATTTCAAACAGGAAGCTCTGTTCTTACACACTCTCAGAAAAAAAATCAACATGGATGCTTAATTTTCCTCCACATGACAAACTTTGAAAATACATTTGAAATTATGGAATTGGATTTTGTTATATATTAATCTGGATCAAACTTTATTCTGTTTCGTGATTATTTGCCTCACATTATCACAACCACACACTCAAAAGACAAAAGTCAATTCAATTTTTTGCTCACCTTTTTTGTTTTGTCTCCATTTCCAGACCAAAAGGACGACTGTGAGAACAAACATGAGGCCGAACAACACGCTAGTAACAGTAGAAGCAGTACAGCTGGATGGAGCCATGACAGAGTCCTCTGAAAGAATAAAAGTAAGAACAAGACTTTGAGAAAATCAAAAATCAAAATACATAAAATCTGTATGGAGACCCTAAGATCATAAAAGGGGATTTTTTTTATCTTGTGGGATTAAGTTGTTTTCTTGTGCGGTTATCTTATCTGTTACCACATGAGTGGGTGCATATTTTGATAGGATGCTTCTGAAATGTTGCCGCCGGGCAAATCTTTGTAATTTGAGCACCCTTTTCTTGGTTCTTGGTTCAGGTGATCATGGCATATACATCCAAATAAAGAGTCTTAGAGAATCCGTCTAAACTGTGTATTTACAACCTGTCTGATTGTCCAATTACTCGTGTTTCTGCCTGATCTCACTTTTTTTATTTACCAAAGTACCAAAGCCAATTTAGTTTGTTTTCACACCACACACTGGGGCTGTTGCTTCACCACAACTCTTTCTCACCTACAACTAGTTGGATAAAAGCTTCTTTCCGTAATGAGGGAAGGAAGCATTTGTGTATCCCCGCATCAGAGATTTTCACTCTGAGGAGTTTCAGGGAGACGTTTCCATAGTTTAGCTGATCCACAAACAGCACTGTGCGGTAATGATACAGCGGATTCTGACTCTGATGCACCAGTCGTCCATCTTGGTGAACATGGATGTACTCTGGGTCCAAACCAGGTCTGGACCACTCCACTGTCCTGGAACTGGCACTGATGGGAGGATCAAGGCGACATGGTAGAATGACATCATCACCAGCGAAGGCTACGATTTGTTGAGGTGAACAGATCAGGTTCGACTGCCCTGTAAGGAGGAAAAAATGTAAATGCAAAGTTAAAAATGAGCTGAAATGTTCAGTGTGTGAGTCCTTCATTTAAGTTTGAGCATCACATGCAATTGTTCTCCACTTTTAATAAAGAGTATATTTAAACATACTGTATCGCGGCACTCGGTCAGAACTGAGGACCATAATAGATTGTGTGCTCCGCTGGGTGATGACGTCACAGACCAGATAGTGGTACAGCGTGATTACTCTGTGTCTTTGAAAAATGGTTGGTTCTACAAGCTTAGCGCTCATTTGAAAAAGCTCTTGAGGTTTACTGATTTTCTTTTCTTTTGTTTTGGGTTTAAAAAAAACCAAAAGAAGAACGAAGTGGAAAAATGAAGTTCTTTAAGCTGGTCAGCAGGCAAAGCGTCAGGTGGTTAGCTTGTTAGCTTAGCTCAGACAATTCACACAGTTTATCAAAAACAAAAATATAAATAATAAATTATCATATTTTTAAGACTTTATGGTCACAGTATTAAGCTTTTTAATATTGTATTGGCATGACTAACTAATTTACAAATGGTCATTTTGTAGGTGCAGTATTACTTTGAACAGAGAGTCTGCCATTATAACGTTTTGCTTTTTGACACTGAACCAAACAATGCCAGCATAATGCTGTCTCAGTGTGTGACTTTAGATAGCATGCCGGCGTTCCAGAAGCAAAAGAGGCTGAGGCATTGCATTCCCATTTGCAGCTTAATGCACAAAAAGTTAGCACAGTGTCAGCTAACTTTGCTAAACAACACAGTACCACAGCTAGAAACACTTCATCAGAGCATCATGTCACTGGCTTCCACTGACAATAACGTGCAGCATGTTGCTCTGTATTTTTATATAGACGTCAATTCGGCTCTGGTACCGCCTCCGCTGCTGGTGAGCCAACAATGTCTAGACTAACATCTGAACATTGTTTTTCTTGTCTGAATTTATCCAGAGCTTAACCAGAGGTGCAGATAAAAAAAACACTCATATTGCTCGTTGCTGGAAGGAGTAATGATTTGTAAAGCACTTTTTGGACACAGTTTAGTTACACCTTTACACCATTCATAAATCCAGTGTTTACCTGTTGTAACAGGGAGGCAGCAGAAGATAAAAAGGCAGACTCCAAAGCAGCTGCACAGAAACATTTTCCTCTGTGAAGCAAAGTGAAATAAAGAGGCTTGTTAGACACATTCAGTTCAGAATAACTTCAAATCAAACTTAATTCTGCAGGTTTAGGTTGGTACAAGAAGCTTCTCACTTAAAACGCCACTATGAGTTTAGCTCATATGAGTCTGAAGTCAAATATATTACAGTGTTGATTCATTAGTGGGGCTACTCCTCTTAAAGTCGGAGTCTTCAGCTCTGTGCCGTGAGGCTCTGAGACAACATTATTCTCTCTCCTCTGGTCAGAAATGGGAATTTACAATTTCACTTTGACACAGTCTTTGGCTTTTGTTTGAAATGTGGTGTTGACAAAATGTGTTGCTCATTTCTGATCGGTCATCGCAGTTAGCTTGTTTACTGTATTACTGAGGCCTGCTCAAAGTTTAAAACTTTACATGAGGAAAAAAAAAAGTTGAATATTTGTATTGAATAGTCTAATCTGATTCGACTGACATAATTCTAAATCAGGAGCAGCCCTAATTTATTAGTAGAAATTACTGTTGTGAGGCCAGCGATATCATCGGACACTCAAACACTCTGTCTCTTTAAAATTATTTTTATATACCACTTATTTTCAACATTTAAAGGAAATGTAATCCCACATGGATGATGTTTTTTAATCAAAATAATGCATTTCTTTCTTTCTTTTTTTGGACAATGGCAGAACTCAACTGCAAAATGTTCGTAATAAACTTATTTCATTTGATTCCCTGAGAATAGAATAGTCCCCTCTGCCGACTGAATAATGATTAACATGTTTATGATTATGGCTGGGCACTGAAAGATCAAAGATCATTGGCTTGGCTCATCTAAAAAAAAAAAAAGGAATAAAAAGGTGGCGACATGAAGACATGACATTTCTACTTTTTTGATATTTACCCAGATTTTTTTTTGCCAAAATCCAGATGTGTGGGGTGTTTTAGGAGCCTAATGTCCACACACAGAACAAAGGACTTGAACTTCAGTATCACATCCTGAGCTTTGCACAAACTCATCCACCTCCCTTCAACTTGCGTGGGCACAATAACGTGCCACTTTGTGAACATAATCCAGGCAGCATTTACATTTCCTCAAAACCTATTTAACAAAACTGCTCAGTGATATAATAACAGTCATTTGAAGCTTGCTCTGAGATAACAGAATCAAGAATCTGGTCACCCAATAACATACAGGACAAGGTTACAGGCGCTGGGGTCAAACCTATCATTTGGCTGGATGATCATTAGATTTTTATCTTTAACACAAATCTCATTGGTTCTGTCATTAATATTGTTCACTTACTGTAAGTGTCTCAACTTCTGATCAGGAGAGATCTGTGATAAAATCAGCTCTTGTTGTAAACTAACTAAACAATGGAACGTAACCTGGAATAATCATCACATAATGGAAAACACTACACATCACATATATTCTTGCATTGCAGTGAGTCTGTATTAGACTGTGATATAAATAATTCTCTGTCAGCTTACCTTGAAAGAGAGTCGTCACTCGCTTTGTCCAGATTGTCCTTTGGACTATTTTCAGCTTTATGGTTTGATGAAACGAATCATGTGATTACAGACTGAACAAAGACAGCAGCTGCACAGAGGCTGGTTTTTAAGTTTTGGGCACACACCCTCTTGATTAACTCTTTCACAAATCACTGATGTCTCGAACCCTCTGCAGTCAACTATGAGTGAAAAAACAAAGTTGCTGCATTTTTCAGGCTCATATGAAGATTAAGATTGCAGTTGCTCTTTCTGTTTCTCCATCCTTCATCAGTTCCATTAATTCATGCATGTTTTTGTTACCTTGCATGAATATTCCCCATTAGATCGGTGCTGCTGTATGAACATGTGTTCATATTTGGATATATTTTCTGATGGTGAAACTGTGACATGAGTTTGAACAGACACTATGAGGGATTAACACACCAGCCCTATTGACTTTAATGTTGAAATGCACACACACTGACAATGAGTGGATGATTTAACCAATGAAAACATGAAACACAAAGCAGACCATCATGTCTTTTATTAAAAACAGAAACAATATTCAGAAAAAAAGACCAAAATATTCCACAAAAAAACATCCAAAAATACAAACTTATATCATTCAATTGCAAACTATAACCACAACATTTTAACCATTTAAACTAACATGTTTTTTTCCTGTTCACATGCATATCTTAAAATTATATGTATGTCGTGTTGCTTTATTTCAGCTTTGAGAAGGAAAAAAAAAGCAGTAATCTGTACACAGTGTATCGTCATATGTTTAGAGCTCTATGGGTTATTGAATACACAGTACTGTATGTAATACACACATAAAGAAATTTCTGAATTGTTACGCTAAAAGAGCGTTATGTCAACTACAAGCTATATACAAACTAACCATATCATTACAATAGATAAAAAAATGGGAAAAATCACGAGACAAAAACACAATATTATAAGAATTATAATATTAACTTAAATCTTTTTTTCTTTTTTCATTATGCATGATTTTTTTTTTTTAAATGTACATGATGATTCATTGGGAGTTTTCGTGTTTGTGTCACCTGATGAATGTTGTCAGTCTCCACTAACTAATGATGGAAATATCTGTCTCTTTAAATGCTCCACTGTGTTCACCAGCTGGTCTCTAACTGTGTCTGTCTGCTGTTTAATGCTGAGCAGGTAGAGTGCAGCTTTTTCTCTGAAAACAACTATGAGAGCGTTCAGGTTGAACCAGTACAGTAAAGTTTTGGGAGGCAGGTAAACAATGAACTGAAACTCACTATAAAGCTCTGTCAAGCCGAGAGGTACTGCAGATGTATTTGATTATTTTCTTCAGATCCATCAATGCAGAGCATCATTAGGTTCAGTCTAGGAAGAGAAACATGGTTGACCATTGTCATGTTACCTAACATAAAAATGTAAATTAGGTTTAAAGTAAAGTTTCTGCCGTTAGGTTTGATAAAAGACACACAGTTGGGTGTTGTCATGTACTAAACATAAAGTCACATACTTTATTTAAAGTTACCTGCACAACGAGACAAATTAGTGATGAAACTTAAATAACTCCAAGTTCACTTGGTTTCACACAGTTCTGAACACCTGTCTCCTGAGTGAAAGTCCTATGTTTGTTTGACACATGCACCACCCAAACCTCACTCCTTACGCGGACTTTCACTCTTTACACTACTTCCTTCTTTAATCCCTGGTCCTGTTGTTGTGTCATATTTTGCCCTGTGTTGTTATCTACTGTGTCCTCCATATTCTTCCCTGTAATTATTTTATAGTGATCTATCATCCTCTTCATCAGTTTGTCTGTGTCCATGTGCAGTTGTTGGAGTTCTTTCTTCCTCTCCTCCAGGTTCCAGCTGTTCTCTGTGATGATTTCTTTGAGTTTTGAGAATCCCTGAGCTTTGTTAGCTGTTCTATCTCCCTCCTTCTCTGTTACTTCTTTCTCCACTGAATCAACCTTCTCTTCATTCTCCTTCACTCGTCTCGTTGCCTTCTCCATTTGGTCATTGAGTTTAAGTTTCTGCTTCTCCAGTTCATTCTTCAGCTCACTCAGTGTATCAGTAACCTGTGTCATAGTTTTCAGTTCTTCCTCTTTCTTCTGTAGCTCCTCCCTCATTTTCTTGTTTTCTGTCTTTAGCTGCTCTTTGCTTTTTCTTTCCATCAGAAGCTGCTGCCTTGCGTTCTCCTCTCCGTCTCTCTCCTCTGTTTGTGTCTTGGAACCTGTGTAGAAACAGAAACAGTGTAATGCAGCACTTTTAGAAAAAATAAAGGTATGAAACTACATTAGACACAAAAGCCTGGCAGAATTTGATTGTTGAAAGTCGAAACATGATGACATTCAAACACAAGACTGCAAACACATAAACCATTTCAAACAGGAAGCTCTGTTCTTACACACTCTCAGAAAAAAATCAACATGGATGCTTAATTTTGCTCCACATGACAAACTTTGAAAATACATTGGAAATAATGGAATTGGATTTTGTTATATATTAATCTGGTTCAAACTTTATCCTGTTCCGTGATTATTTAGCTCACGTTATCACAACCACACACTCAAAAGACAAAAGTCAATTCAATTTTTGCTCACCTTTTTTGTTTTGTCTCCATTTCCAGACAAAAAGGACGACTGTGAGAACAAACATGAGGCCAAACAACACGCTAGTGGCAGTAGAAGCAGTACAGCTGGATGGAGCCATGAAGAAATCCTCTGAAATCATGAAAGACAGAAAAACACTTATCAGCAACTAAAAGACAAAAATACTTAAGGTGTGTGTTTCTGTCATGAACTGAAGACTGAATGCTAGAAATGATTTCTACCTGGAACCTGGATGTGTGTCTCTCTGGTCTGGTTGATGTTCCTCTGTTGGACTCTACAGGTGAAGCTGTTGCTGTGTCTCTTCTCCACAGTCACTCTGCTGCTGACAGTATAGAGGTCATCAGGACCTCTGACTGTCTCTGTAGGTCCAGCAGAGAGGAGCTTTCCCTCACCGTCCAGCCACAACACCTCAGGCTCTGGATACCAGCCTGCACACTCACACTGTAACACCACTCCTGCCTTGTCTCTGTCGATTCCTGCTAAACTGATGACAGGTGAGGAGACGGCACCTGACAGGGTGAGAGGGGAGAAATTTCTGTCAGAATTTATTGGTCTAATCCTCAAATGAAATGAACAGCACCACTTCTACCTCCAGCATCACATCAGTGTCCACATTATACACATTTAAAGCACTTTGTCCACCAAGCTATAAATGTTCTATAAGTAATGCATGTCATCAGTTTACTTACCAACAAGAAGCTCAACAAAATATTCTTTGTTCAGTTTTGGGATGTAGCATCTGTATTTCCCGTCATCAGAGATCCTCACTTTGGACAGATTCAGTGAAATGTCTCCGTGCTTCAGTTTGTCGACCGACAGTGACACTCTTCCCTTGTAGGCCTTGTTTTGGTCGGAGAGAAGTTCCTGACCTTCATGCCACACATGGACAAATCTGGGGTCCAGGTCGAGTCTGGCCCACTCCATTGTCATGGAAACTGCATCCATGGGAGGTTCCAGCTGGCATGGCAAAACGACATCATCACCAACCATCACCATGACGGCCTGAGGTGGACTGATCTCCTGAGACTGACCTGGAAAACAGAAGGTCTGTATTTTAAATTCACTCTCCTCAGTAGTCACCACAGACATGAACTCTTGACGTAGCTTCTGTTGCGTCTCCACAGTTTAACCTACAAAAAGTTTGCATGTGCAGCAAAACTGTTTCAGAGGCAGAAACAAAAACATGTGATTAATTTACTGGAGGCAAAAACACACAATGATGTAATATAAGTGTTTGTAATGAAGCTTCTGGGACTTAAAATGCTGATCAAAGCCCTTTTAACACAAGCTGATCCAAAACAATGCACAAGCTCAAACAACTAACACAGAAAAGACTGGCCCATTAAATATTTTGCCACAGTCTCATTACTGTTTATGAAGAGTATGAAACATCTGCTGATGTGGGCGGACTAGAGCTCACTGTGCTAACACATGTCCAAGCTACAGCCAACAGATGCTCAATGACTGACCTGTTCTTGTTTTGTTTTGAACCTTTTATTTTAGTTTGATTGATTTGATCGCAGTGTGTTTGGTGAACACTAGGGTGCAAAGTATTATTCATATTTAATATTAAATTTATTGATAAAAAATGTACATATATACGACGGCTACGACTTGATAAGTATTGACTTCTTCCTACTGTTTAAAATTGTTTAGCTGCTAGCCACTGGGGGACAGCTCATGAGCACTGTGTGTGTGTGTGTGTGTGTGTGTGTGTGTGTGTGTGTGTGTGTGTGTGTGTGTGTGTGTGTGTGTGTGTGTGTGTGTGTGTGTCAGAGAGTTACCTTCACACAGGTGTGTTAGGAGAAGGAGAACAGCGATGTGTTGGAAAACACTGACTGTACTGAGAAGTCCATCCTTAGAGTGAACCATCCTGGAGAGCTAAAATCAGTGGAAACAAAAAGAAAATGTATAAATATTTAAGTGTGTAGCGTCTGTAATATCATGCAATAACACTGGTAACCTAATTCCAGATTTGCTTGTCACAGCTTTAATTTGAAGTCCTATGCAGACTGTTTTAACATTCCAGGAGGAGGTGGGGAATAAAATATCCATTTTTAATTTCCTTCTTTGTCAAAGCAATCCAGTTGTGTGTAAATATATCGGTACACTGCAGGCAGGAACTGCTAATGGGTCATTTTGCACACTTGTAGTGGTGCTGATTTGGCAAAATGTAAAGAAATAGGATAACAATGGGAGTAGAGACGACGACCCGCTTTAATTCTTTCTATTGTCATGTTGGCTACAAATAGGCCTATACGTGTGATGTCTGATCATGTGAACAGAAACATGCAATTGTGTATCTGCTAATTTCATGTAAAAGTCAAATTTCACACATGAAAACACATGAGGTAAAAAGTGCAAGGACAAGCAGCTACATGTATATGTGGGACAAACTCAGGGATCCACTTTAAAATGGCCGTCACTGTGCGTGTGATGTGAGGACCAGTTTGCTGAAAATCAGTTGGTAATAGTACCTGGAAATATTACTCTGGAGGGAGTGACCAATTACTCAAAATATGCACTCTGCACAGAATTATAATAAATGTCCAGCGCCAATAATGTTAAAATCACCTCTCCTAATGATACAAATCCCGCCTGAATGTGATTTACAGCTACGATCAAGTGTTTGCATATCAGCCTGTCATTTAGTCGGCTCTGACCGAAGACCTGCTTTCTGTCTCTACGTACATGAATACAATTATTCATGTGTTGTTATAAACTTTACTGAAAGCATGATCGCCATTTGAACAAAAAAATAATTAAACTTTGAAAATCAGACATACCTGTTGCTGCGTTTCGCCTCACCTCAGGAAACTGCACGGAAAAAGTCCTCTCATAAAATGATGTGTACTTTGGTATCATAAGGTGAGGTGTGTTCTCTTTTATGGCAGCATTTACATGCAGGTGCGCATGAAAGTCCACAGAACGTGGCGCTTTTTTTTGTACCAGTTGGATTTAAAGAAACATCAGTGGACACTAGAGCTGCCCTCCAAACCACAACTAAATAATTACAAACCAACATGTAACTGAACCTTGTCCAGAGCTACAGAAGTTTTTCCTTTACAGTATTGTAGAAAGCAAACTGTAATACAATGCAGAGAGCATCAGATGTGAGGTCAGGATTTACAGCCTGCTCATTGATTCATTGCATCAACACTGACTGATTAATATTTAAACTCAGGCCACTGCCACAATAAAATGGAGTTGAAGTCTGCTCTGTTAAGCACACGACATTTTCTGATAGTAACTGGAGTTCGTTTTCATTCACAAGATGGAGGCTTGTTCAGAATGTCCACCGCCTGTTCAAGCAGCAGCCTGGTTCTGTTTTTGTTAGAGGACGAAACCAAATAACACACTAAACAAAAACTGGCCACAGAGCAGACAAAACAGAAATAAAGGAGGCAGACATTCACTGCAAAATACATTTTTATGTAGAAAACATTTTAACAAAGTCCTGTTTCTGACACAAAATCACACAGATGCTCAACACTTTACACTTTGGGAGATACTTGAAAAAGGTTTAAACAAACTGATTTTCCTACAGTTAATGTCAAACAAGTAACACATGACGCCACTGCACTCACTCCGTCAAGTAAAGCTTTAGCTGCAACCATTTGTAAAAAATCAAACATTAAATAAAGTTATTTTTCATTTTCAGTATCACAAAATATAACTTGTGTTTTCTGTTTCAAAAGTACAAACATAGAGAGTACTTGCCTATCTTGAGAGGGTATGTGTCCAGTTTAGTGCACAGCTGATAGGTGGGTGGTTTGTCTTTTTAGAAGTGCACATTTAACAGATTTAGTGTGGACAGAGAGGCATTCATTTCTCATAAACGGATTTTTTAAAATGTGTGCAGTGCATTTGTTCAATGACAGTGGCAGGGGAGATGCACAGCCACTATCACTTGGCATGGAAATACAAGACCCAGACAAATGAGTTCAGCAAGATGATTTTTAAGTACTCCAAAATACTTATGGAATATGTTACTAAGTGTGACTACTCTAGTGGAATGTTACACAAATTACATTTTAGGGCATGTATTCAGTAATCTGCAGTGGAAAGGGTTTTAGAGGTTACAACACTAATCATATAATATATGTGTGAATATTCAACGTATTCTCAAAGAATGGTTTATATCATGTCGTACAAATTTGTGACCCCACAAATGACATTATGTCCTTCATGTACAGTTACATAATTCACGTAAAATGACGGAGGGCAGGTTTAGGCACTAAAAGTTACTGTGGTTAGGTTTAGTAAAAGCAACGTGGTAAGGACGTACCGTAAAATGTCTCTAAATTCACATGGATGTGACCATGACACACCAGGGGAAAGTCACGGCAAAAGTCCACCTTTTTTGACCCCTCTGCCACCCCAACCTGGCCCCCTACAAGCGAGCACGCCATCAATGCATTGGTAACTGAACACAGCCTTTCAAAATATGCGGGGTATGTATGAATTTGGGTGCATTACTTTTCGTAGGAAAACATGCAAACAGTTTGTGAGAACAGCCTGGTGTATTCACAGTGAGCCAAAGGCTCAGGATAGGTTGACAGCAGATACTGTTAAACACACACAAAAAACATAAAAACATTTGATCTCATTGTGCAGCACCACTGAGGAACAGTCAACTTCAACTTCATCAGCCAAAAACAACACCGTGTGTCCAAGCTAAGTGCGTCACTTGTTAGTGTCCACTGGAGACAGTTTCTGGGCGTCTTGCAGTGCATTTCTTTATTTGGTTGCATTTTCTCTTCACAGTGCGTTAACCTTGGAGGGTCACTGTACATATTGACTACTTTTCCTTCCTCGGACAACTCTACCTAAAGTCTGCTTCTATCTTCTTATGAATTCTGGTAAGCTGGATGTCTAAAGGCTCCAGCAGTCTCTCGGCGTCCAGCAGCTGTCTCTCGTTTTCTTTCTTGGTCTCGTCCAGTTTCCACTGCGCTCGCAGTAAGTTTTCTTTTTCTGTTAGTAACTCCTGTGGTTTGTCAAACTTCAGCTCCCTCTCTGTTATTTCATTCTCCACTTCCTGAAGCTTCTGTTTGTTAACTTCCCTGTCCCCCTCCACCTCCGCCAGGCGCTCTTTGAGACGATGCCTCTGGTTCTCCAGCTCAGTCTTCATCTCCATCATTGTGTTGACCACATCCTTCTGGTCCTCGTCTTTCTCCACTGACTCCCTCTCAAGCTGTGCGTTTTTCTTCTCCAGCTCTGCTTTCTGGCCTTTTCAACAACAGGGACAGAAATGTCATTCAAACAAAATGTAGTTCATGTACAGTAACGTGTTTGTCTGATAGCAACTGACATTATATGTATGACAGATGATACAAAAACAACTTTAGATTTCCAGCATTTTGGACAAACTGACCACTGACATGAGAAGTCAGTGTATCAGGGTTTCATGCAAATTATTATTTTTTTTAGGCGGCCATGATTAAAATGTGTCACTACATTTCTATTTCTGGAGCTGAACCATCATTAGAGGCACTATTAGAATACATGTAATCTTACAACTCAAACTGAAGTCAGAGACAACCAGCACTTGGTTAGAGACTTCCTGAGTTAGGAGCTCCTTACATGTACTCTAACAGAGCTTTTGTTGCCTAACCACGTGGCTAAATGTAACCAGTGTTTTTGAAGGAAAAAAACTTGAAATTTGCAGTGTTGTACCAATTTTGTGCTTTTATTTTGAAAGTGACTGTATACAAACTGTACATTTCCTGTGACAACATTAGTGTCAGTCCCAGAACATCAACAGCCAACACACCCTGGGTACCTTGGTCGTCATATCTCAACATGAGAAGTCCACGACCAAACATCAATATGTGACGAGGTTGGAGTGAGAATGTGTTGACTCTTAGGCATTGCACCACATTCTCTTGGCACTGGGTCTAAACATTTTCAATCCCTCCCTTCACCTCGCTGCTTTTCTCATCCATCAGTCTGATTTGATCAGCTGTGATTGGACTGACATTATCAGTTACTCAAACTGGACAAACTGTTGCTGTTGCTGGGGAGATTAGGATCTAAAGGTAATATAATGCTGTGGTAGACATGAAAGAACTGTGACTTACGTTTCCATTTGGTCATGGCATAAACAGCCAGAATGATACTGAAGGACAGGTCAAACAGGATGGCAGCTGAGCTCATGTTCTGAAACACTGAGGAAACGGATCCAACCAAACGAGCTGAAACAACAGCAAAACAAGAAATTATTCACTTCACAGTAAAACTCTCATCTTATCTTTAAAGTCCGTGTTTGTCTTTAAATCAAGATTTATGTTTCGGTTGCTTCAGATGCATCTTTGGTGTTTGGTGTTTGGAGACCAAATGCACAAATGTGACGTGCAAAACTGTGCTCTGAGAATATATGTAACTACAAATGTTACTGGAGACAGATTTAGAAATACAATATAATATCATGAGCTCAGTGTAAGAATGCAAGTTACCACATGTGTGTATAACGAGAAGGACGGAGACAGTTTCGAGGGGCATTGATCCTGCCATGATGGCGAGCACAGACTCAAAGAACAATTCGTCCTTCAGGTTCAGCTCTGTGGAATTCTGAAGAAAAAAAAAATAGAAACAGAATTTAAATACAAGAAAGACAGGGTGTGGGATACAGAAAAAAAGACACAGATCAGACACTGATGCCAAAAGCTACTTCTTTTGGCCATATGATATGCAGCCCTGGTTGATCCTATAGGGCAGGTGAAGGGGTGGTGGATGGCTCCAACAAATGCAAGAGGAAGCTCTCGACTTTTCAAAAATAACATTGTTTTTCGTTTATTTATTATGTATTTCGCACCAGAACAAAATCACGATGAGTGGTGACAAGTCATGTCATGCCGTTTTTGTTAAAGTTAAAGGATTACTCGCAATCTTATGTGGAGCTATTAGCTGGCACGTAGCTGTTTTATCAAAGACAAGAGTCTCACTCCTACCACTATTTTTGGCTGAGATATACCGTCTAGAAAGTGGGATCATAACCTTCACGTTTCATATGGCTTTATTTGGTGATATTTTATGGTGTTTCTGTGTCATAAACAACATCAGCTATCATAATCACACCTGATTTCAATAAGGTACGATGTCTGAAGCTGGCTGAGTGTTGTTTGATCACTGATAGTACTGTTTTGAAGCCGAGAGACCGACTTGTCAATTGGAGCTCCGCCTGGATCTTTTCATGGAAAAAACACTGTAGAATGGTCATACTTTGAGCAGTCTTCTTCAAATTTGAAACAAGTGTTCATTGATAGTGTGCCTACAGCCCCACAGTGTCATTTACCGGCTCAGATGAAGCCATAGACAATTATTCATTCTGAAAACTTTTTTTAAAAAATTTTAGTCAAAATCATCATTTTTTTTACTGATTCAGAGGCCCATTACTCTGTCTCTGTATCACCTAGAGTGTTTCTGACACTTTCACAAGAAACTAAAGAGAGTTTTCTTTCTTGCAAGACCTCATGCATGCATGTAGTCAGAGCAGTTCAGAAGCTACAGACATTTTAATTTGGGTATGTCATTTTAGGCGTTGCTACAAAATGGGGGTGGAGTGCAAGATTAAATAAATAACCTCAAGTTTACACCTTCTCTAAGCAGGTGTTACATCATTCAGATTTAAACCTATACAGCCAGGCTTATGATTAGTAATGGTTCACAGACATAATTTACACAATCAAATCATTTTATTTACTAATTTACCAATTTTATTTTATTTTATTATTAACTTTTTTGTTACAACAATTAGTTATTTTTATTATTATTATTACTGAAGTTCTTATCTATTTTATTGTCATCTTATTTCGTGGTATTTGGTCTATTTTATCTTGTTATTTTTATATCACTCTTTTAAACAACTATTACTGTTATTATAGCTTTTAAAGGTATTTTATTACATTTTCATCATTTTTATAGTATCTTTTTTTCTTTTTATTATATTTATGGTCTTCAATTGTTCTGTCTTATTATCAGATTGTTAGTTATCTCTGCACCAACCTGTATTAAAAGAGCTGTGCAAGAAAGCATTGATGCATTGATTGATTCTTTATTGTTACTATGGTGTAAGAGTTAGACGATAGGTACTAGCTACTTGTTGAATTTGTTCTGTTAATACAACTTTTCTGTGATTATATTTGTGTTCATGAGCAATGAACAGTCTCTTACCCTTTTATGTTGTTGTTCAAGTATCTCTGCCAGTTTCTCCTGCTCATTCTCCTGTTCCATCATTGTAGCAACCACATTTTCCCATTCCTTCTCCTTCTGTGACTGCTGAAACAGTGACTTTGTCTCGTTATGGTCCAGTTTCTCATCTTTTTGGGAATAGTCTAAAATTGAGCACAAACCACACAGCAGTTTTGTAAAGTAAAACAAAAGGTCAGTCGTCATGTGAGCGAGACTAAAACTGTAACAGCAAATAAGACAAAGAGAAACATAAACAGCAGAATACAACCAGACTTTTGTCATGGAAACAGAAGTATTTTAAGCATTTAATCATAAGAGCTGTGACTTACAGTTCCATGAGCTCAGCGCCGCGACAAATGCAGCCACAGGTAGAATAAATTGCTTGATCATGATGATACAGAATAAGTAGGAGTGGATGAGGCTGAATCAGCTGCAGTGATGAAACACAAGACAGTGTGCGTGCTGTTGTATTTTGTCTATCTGGTTTAAAATCTACAAAATCGTTGTGAAGGCAAACGAGAATGTTTCTAATGCAAATACATCAACAGAGTCGGAGCCTGATTTAGAAATTCACAACACCAGAGAGTTGGATACATCAATAAACATAAGTTCATGTAGTCAAACCTTTACAAGAATGTTGCACCACTACAATAGAATGAGCAATTTAGACGAGTTACATACCTGCTTTGTACGGTGAAGTCTCTGCGGCTCAGAGCAACAAACTTACAGTACGCTGCACCCAGAATGCTCCACTAAAATAACTTGCACTTTGATCCCAGTCACCTGTAATCAGATACGTTGTGTTGACTCTGTGTGTTCCCGCCTGTCTGCTGCAGCTTCTACATGAATATACTGTATGTTGTGTCTTTGAAAATGTGAAAACTTTCGCACTTTACAACAAAGTTTTAAACTCTGCTCCAGTTTTAGCTTCTCTTTAATTGCCCCTTTTCACTTTCCAGCAAGGGTTTTATCTCTAGGTCTGAAAAATGAGGCAGAAGCCTGCATTCCTTCTAATGGCCAACAGGGGGAGGCTCCACTGGTTATGGTCCCAATATAGTTTCAAGTCTCCTTCAAGACAGCATGAAGTTCATTTCATAAATTGTGCTCCCATTTAAAGTAAAACAGACGATAATACAGTGTGCTTTATGGTGTCGCACCAGCAAGATGGTGTCCTGGGGTTCGTGGTCTGATCTACCCCTCTCTCCTTCACAGCTCCACTCTCTTGTCTAAATATGATCACTTATGGCTCCAAAAGTCAAAGAAAGTCACGGCCAAAATGAGCCAACTGGAGGCCACAAACAAATGGATGATGTCGTGGTGGCTGCGTCCATTATTTTATACAGTTTAGTGTTTTAGGGCTGGTTTTAAATTTTTTGCTCTGTACTTAAAGGGTGTGCCGTCCATTTGAGACAGGCCTCAGGTCTTCGAAGGGCTTTATCTATTTTTTTATTGCTTTATTTGTGGGGGAAAGTGCAGAGAAATAATAATAGTTGCAGGAGCAGTGTGTGATGGACTGAACACACAGTGGTGGAGGAAGAATTCAAATCCTTTGCTTCAGTAAAAGTACAAATACCACACTGTAAAAACACTGTTACTTGTAAAAGTCTTGCACTGAAAATGTTACTTAGGTAAAAGTATGTAAGAACAATCAGGACAAAATGGTTAAATGGTAAAAGTAAAAGTGAGCCTTTGCATTGCAGAAAAAAAATCAACTTGATAAATTAATTAAAAGGAAAAAAGCAGAGAGTCATCATGATTAAGAAGCTGCGAATACAAACTGTTTTTGCAGGAAGAATAATTTCAACATTTGTCAAAATATTTCTGTAAATTAATCAATCCACCAATTATGTCAGCTGCTCCTATATTTTCATCTGGTTTCTGTGCAAAAAAACTTAATTTATAAAATAACTAGTTACTGAAGTAACTAAATTTTCACCAGGATTTTCACCAGAAAAATGAAGCCATGATGTCATTTTCCTCTGAGCCAGACTCCATTGAGAAAAGCAGTGATTGAAAATTCCTGAACACAGGAGCTGCTGCTCTACCACTTGTGTTGTTTACAGGTTTCACGTTGGAAAAAAGAAAATCTTCCATAAAACATGTTAAAATCTAATTTTATTTGATTCTCAAAATCAGAGAAAATAGCAAATTCTGAACTGTGACATTACAAATACAAATCACACAGCAGCTCAGATCATGTCGTTGACATTTTGTATCACCATGCAAATATGCAAATCTTATCCCTAAATGTATTTTTACATACACTCAATTAGTATTGTTATTTTACAGTTAGTAACAAGATACTTTTTCTTAACTCTTAACACAGCAACACACTGACATCACACAGTTAGTTAAATTTTTTGCTCAAAACTTCGATATGTTCTTTATCATCTCTACATTTTATAAACTCTTAACATAATAGAGCAAAACGTGATAAACATCAGCACGTTTTCTGTCCAAGACGAACATGTTATCAATAATGACTATCAAAATACAAACAGCTGATGGCATTATACAAAAGCTGCACTACTTGTCATGTTTTACTTGTACCTGCATGAAAAAAAATGTTTTTGCATTGAGTGTTAATGTGTGTGACTAAAAATAAGTGAAAACAAACAAACAAACAAAAACACTGGTCAAATTGCTGCAGTAATACACAAATATAGCAGAACAGGCGGTACAGATTGGAATCAGTGTTGTCTACTTCACACAATTTATACATTTCTCAGATATTCTAATGATATTATTCAGTCAAGAAGGATTATCAGTTGTTTGTTATACTAATTTCATGATTTGAACATAATTTAATTCATAATTTATAGCTTGCCGTGTGCAAGCATTTGTAAATAAGACGAGAAAGATCTATAAATTTGGTATTGGATAAGCTTGAATGTAAATGTGTTTCTCATTTATTTATTACTTTTAAATGAGTTCTGTTTAAATCTGTGTGTTGAATTCCATTGTATTTGTTTACAATGACAATAAAAGGACTTGAACTGAACTTCAGCATTTTAGAAACTTCAAATCATTGACGGCATATTCTGTGGAAACAATGTGAATTTTGTTAACGATATGGTCCACAACAGACAGCTGTTACTGTAATGTTGTTTAGAGTTTATAGTTAATGATTGTAAAAAAAAAAAAAATGTAATTCAGTTGCACTTAGTGATAACCCTCTTTTCTAAAATTTAACTTTACATCAAATTTTTTCAACCATCCCAGTAAACATGACTTAAATTATCTGAATATTGACATTGAAGCCAGTTTCCTGGTGCACCCATAAAATGTTTGTGAGCTGTATCTGTTCACCTTTTGGTGATTTCTAATTCGCCCTCTGTTTGACTAATCTATCCATACCTAGACATCTCTCTTCCTGTTCATTCCACTGACCTGTATCTCCACTGGCCCCAGCACTTTCTCTATGTTCAGTATCTGTCTCTCTATGTTCTTCTTTGTCTCGTCCAGTTTCCACTGAGCCTGCAGTAGATTTTCTTTATCTCTCAATAACCTCTCTGGTTTGTCAAATACCCTTTCTCTCTCTGTTATTTCTGCCTCCACTGCCTGAAGCTGCCTCTTGTTCTCTTCCCTCTCTGCCTCAACCTCCTTCAGTTCTCCTTTGACTTGATGTTTCTGTGCCTCCAGGTCCCTTATCAGTTCCTGTAGGCTGGACATCACCTGTGCACTGTTCTTCTGTTCTTCTTTGGCTTTATGTCTCTGTGCCTCCAGGTCCCTTATTGGTTCCTGGTGGCTGGACATCATCCTTTGTGTCTTTGTGTCATCACTTTCATGTGATGTTTTCCTCCGTGAATCAGGTTTGTCACCTTTTATGATGAAATGATGAAACAAAACGAAAAACAACTGTTATTAAACAGCTCACAATATTTCAGTAAATCTAATAAAATGCCATTAATATAATCAGGAGAAACACTGTGTTGGTGTTTTGCAGTAAAATGTTAATATTGTAACCATCAAGGAGCTGTGACTTACGTATACATTTATACCAGACAACAGCGGCTATCACGCCGCAAACGACCAGTACAACGGCGGCACAAATTGCAGCCATGGGAGCACAGTCAGAAGTAAAAATGTTTTGACCCATTTTAGCTGGAATATCATCTGCTGAGGTCGCAGCACCTGAGAGTGACAAAGAGCAGAAATGTCAGAGTCATCTGGCAGCATCAACACTTATTAAATCAGTTTACAGTGCCTTTTTTTTAATCAACATGCTTGAAACTTGAGAATAATTATAAGTACAGAAGTAGAGGTGTAGGCCCAACACATGTTGCCTATCTTGCTTAAATTAACAATTATTGTCATACACTTGTATTGGGATTCATAGCAACAAATACGAGTGAACAGGAGGGTGAGTGTAAGCAACTGTTCTTAATGTGACAACTAATGACTAACTTGATATATAATAATAACATAGGCTAATATTTTTTAAATTAAATTATTTAAACGGCCCATTCTCACTCCCAACTCGTTGCCACTTTGTCGCTGACTTCCACATCAGACAAATAAGCAAAAAGGCACCTTTTGCAGTGGTACGATAACCCGCCAAGCAGCGCCGGTTTATTAGGCCTGGGGAGGGTATCAGTTTGAAAAGCTGCAGCTAACGACAACATAGGAGTGGGAAAGTCATGATGGGGCATTTGGGAGCAGTGGTGGATGGCGGAGCCTGCTGTTCACTTAACGTGTGAATGGAGTTCCAAACCATAATGAGGTTTTTTAATTTTTTCTCTCAATACAACCACGTGCTTTTGTTGCACGAGAAATTAAATGTGAGTAAGATGTTTTGACAACGTACGTTTACTGTGGCTGGTTTTCGGCTGGTTGCGGTTATTGTTTAACAGTTTCTGCGGCAACCGGGGGGAATGTAGCGGGACAACAATGGAAGTTCAGGTGATGAAACTCCGAGAGGGGCGAGCGGGAGGGATGGTGGAAGGCTGTCAGGAACCACCGACTTTCAGGGGTTGTTGGACCAAGGCCGGTGTTCGCTTCCCGTAACACTGTAAAGCCCAAACCCTGTTCTGTTTTTTCCAAGATCCAACCACATGCTTTTGCTGCCTATCACCCAACCACGTAGCTGTCTTTGCAAAACATAACCATGTGTATTTCTTGTAGAAGGGGGGAAAAAAACGTCAATTCGCAGTACCAGCACAGTGCGATTATTTTGGACGAGACTGTGTGCAAATGGTACATGTCCTGTGAAAACGTAAGTGTATCTTGAAAATGGACAAATGGACAAAGTACTGACCAAGCGTCGTTATGTGAGGAGGTCGGAGTGAGAATGTGTTGCAACAACGGGTGCAGGAGGATACCTAGCCCGTCATACAGTATGTGGGCACAAAAGTCCACTGATAAAGTGGCGATATTTGACGAGTTGGGGATGGAACGCAATGGTAAGAATGCACAGAGCGAAGTATCTACTGTAGGATGATAACAATCTGTTAATTTACAGAATGCTTTTCAAGATCCACGTCACAAAGTTCTTCAAGAGGACACAAACCAAAACTGACAAGTAATAAAATCATCAGAAAACAAAACAATTTGGCGTATTAAAAAAAAACCAATACAATAACAATGTGCAGTCGTCACGCTACAGAACATTACAGCAGGTGCAGTGTAAGTTCAGTTGAATTCTCGAAGCACCACGGTTACCTTTCCCTAAGTCCTTATGAATTATCCTTTACTTCTTTCTTTGAGCTCATTACGTTTTCCATCGAAGTGAAGTGTAAACGAAAGGAGATTGTCTGGGCTATTGGACCCCAGCCAAAGCTTTCACTGATGTGTGTTTGAGTTTGTTTTACAATGCAGAGACAGACAGAAAATAATGAACTTAAATACTCACTGTTCATCAGATCACGTGGCAGTGGACGTGTACTGGACTTCTGAGAATGATATTCTGTAAACCAGTATTAAACATTTTAAAGAAGAGACCATGTGGAGAAGCAAATGATATAGTCTGATAATTAATCAATAATGAAATAAAGTCAAATCTTTACTGTAAGATCTTTATTCTACCTTCATGCACCTTGTATTTTTTCATGCAACAAAACCACTCAAATAATGCAGAAAAAGCGTGATTAAGATAATTTATTTACATTAATGTTGGCAGACCCAACATGATGAATAATTAAGCTAAAGAATAAAAAGTAATGTTCTGAACGCTCACCTGTCGTGTGCCTGAGCGAGTCAGCTCCTCTCAGTGTGCACAGATCTTCAGGGACAAAGTCCTCAAATAAAATGATTCGTCCGTTGACACCGGTCGACTGTAATCAGGTAAAGGTGTGTTCACCTTGTCTCCTGCCTGCTGCAGCTCTGTCTGTTGTCACTGAACATTTACTGTGATCACACTGTTGACTGAATGATTGCTTTTGTGCTTCGTCCTATCATGGGACAATAAATCGTACACGCTGACAGCCAACTAGTCTAAATGTTTCAGGCTTTTTTCTAGACGACTTCTCAGTCTGGAGTTTAGCTCGACCTTTGTGCTTTTCATCAGCTGCATGACAGGTGAGCTGCAGTCATAAAATATCAGCCTGCAGGTGTAATAGTGGCTCCAAGTCCACCGAGTCATTACCGTCACAATGGAGGGACAACTGCGCAGGTTGATTTTAGCGCTCGTCATCGTGTTACGCAAACCATACAGTTTTAAAATGAGGCGCAGCTCCAACTAGAAAACAATGTTTTGATGCTTCGGATGTGCCGAGAGTGCATTTCAAGTGATTTCCACCAGGAAAGTGAAGCTGTGATTCATTCATTCTCTTTAAAGCCAGACTCCACTGAAAAAAACAGTGATTTATCATTCCTGAACACAGGAGCTGCTGGTCTGCCGCAGCCTCTATTGGCTATTTTGTTTGTGTTATTGTGTGACTTTGACGTTTATACTGCATGGGTTGGTTTGGATTTACCAAAGTCACACGTTAACACAAACTAACTGACTGATTGAAGCAGCAGTAAACCAACAGCTCCTGTGCTAGGACACATGTGTGATAGGACTTTAGATGGGACTTTTTTTAGGTGGCTTGGTGTCACCGACCCCTCCACAGCAGTACAACATCTTATCTTCTGTGTCCTCTCCAGACTGGGGCCGTGCTGACTGAGCTATGACCGGGCTATGAACTTTATTTTTTGTAGCTTTAAGAGTTGTCAGATTCCTCCTTAACAAAGAACAGTGAAGGTTCATGGTGATCAGTAAGGATTCATGTTGTTTACAGTAGAATCAAGTTTCAAGTGGGAAAAAGCAAAAACTTCCACAAAACGAGATTAAGTAAAATTTAATTTAGTTTCAACACGCCCTCAAAAAGAACAAATTCTGAACAGAATCAAATTGTGACATTACACACACAAATCACACAGCAGCTCAGATCATGTATTTGGCATTTCATACAAACATTTATACAAATCTTCACACACAATTTTACATACACGGAACCAATTAGCTTTTTACAATTGCTTACAGATGTTTAAGATTCTTCCTTTAAACTCTGAACACAACAACACACCTACATCATACAATTAATGTTAATTTCTTGTTTTTTTTTCTGTATTTTGCTCAAAACTGCTTTTTGCTCATTAATTTCCATCTTCGCACTTTATACGGCAAGGCTCATCCAGTTATTCAGAGGTGTGAATCACCTTTACTTTATAGAATATGCAGCAGCAAAACAAATTATACTTCACCAAATAGTTTATTTATTTTAAAGCAACGTAATATTGTTGGCAGTGATAAACAAAATAAAATCCTACATTAATCAACTTTGGTAAGAAATGTGTAACAATAAAATAAACAAATGTAGTTGAAAAGGCCCCGAAAGGAACAACAAAGAAACAAACACACAAAAAACAAAAATGCATTTAAGTCTCTGGTTGAGATTAGAATCAGCTCTGGTTGGTTTATTTTTCACAACTTTTAAATTCATCAATGTTTTAATGAAATGAGTTGATCAAGAAAGATTGTCAGTTGTTTCAATGTTTTGAGCTGCTGCTGTTACAGAAGTAGAAGCTTTGTACTAATTTAAGGGTTTGAACATTAGGTTTTAATTTCTAGCATTCTGTGTGCAAACATTCGTAAATAAAACAAGACATATTTGGTATTGGGTGAGCTTGAATGTAAAGGACATGTAAGCATTTTAGAAACATGTTAACTGACTGCATGTTCTGTGACAACGGCATGATTTTTGCAAACGATCTGGTCCACAACACAGACATGTTATGCTGAGTGTGTTCAGAGTTTTGAAAATGTAACTACAGGTTGGATAAAGGGATGTTAGTGATTGTATATGTTGTTGATTTTATTATATCCATCATAAATGTAGCTGTTATGGTCATTCAGCTTAATCTAGTGCAACCCATTCTAATTCTTGAGTCTTCAAATATCGCTGTGTGGTCAGTGATTTTGGCATCAGGCACCTATGAAGAGGTATCAGTGGTATGATACGCCGCCAGGTGGCGTCAGGTTGAAATGTTTCCAGTTTACATTCAGTTCAAATAAACACAAGAAGTTTGTGCTCTAGAAAAGGATCAACAGTGAATAACCTCTTAAGCCGTATGATAAGCTATTATGCCAAGGCTTAACTATACAGACCAGTGAGCAGTGATAAATAACATGTCTTTGGGGTCATCGGGTGGGAACCTCCTTTCACCAGTGTTTCGTCTAGTTGGTCCCACGACACCTCCAGGAGGCTAGACAGTGATCTCTGGCGTCCCAGAGACACTCCCCTAATGCCAGGTCTCACTGTTCTCCACACCAACACAACAACCTCCTTTACCTTACTGACACATGGCTTTCTCAGCCCAAACAGCACTGCCACCTTCAACCAAACCCAGGCTCCGTACAAGCAAGCTCCAGGTAGAGACAGTGCTGATACTACCTTTCCTAGCACATTCACCATACTCTATTCACATGCTACATAGCATAACTACAATATAAGCTAAAGTTAAAGGAGATACACCCACACTTAAATAACCTTCCCCTTCCTGGATTTCCTCCTGAGAGGAAGTGGATCTCTCCACCTGATCTCCAGGAGTTATGCGCCCTGCTTAGTAGTTCCCCCTGCTGCCCCCCAGCTGACATTATTCTTTCTCATCCAAATCCACTGATTAGCTCTGGCTGCTTCATCTGACATTTGACATTACAACCTAATTTAAGAGGCTGGAAAGTCCCTATAGGGTGGGTAGGAGAGGTGGAGGATGGGTGGATGCATTTTTTTTCTAAACTTACCCAAATGCTTTTGTTGCACTACAAAAAAACATAAATTTGTAAATGTATGCATCAAACAAGAAACTGTACAATCCCTGTGAAAACAAAAGTGTATTTTGAAAAGACACAATGCATGTAACAAGGCGTAAATTGACACACTGAAACGTCAACAACAGACACACCCAGGATACCTAGCTCATCATAGTCCACTGAGCAAACAGTGATATATGAGAAGTTGGGAATGACAATGTCTTGCCTATTGATAATAAATCTCCATTTCACACCTTTTCTTTTTTCATAAAATTTCACTTTACATTTAATTTTTCAACCATCCCAGCAGGCATGAATTTATTCATCTGGAGTTTGACATTTCACTTTCTTGCTGGTTCCTGATGCACCAATAAAATGTTTGTGAGCTGTATCTGTACTTTTGGTGATTTCTACAGTAATTTGCCTTCTGTTTGTCTAATCTATTGATATGTGAACATCTCTCTTTCTGTTCATTCTACTGACCTGTATCTCCACTGGCCCCAGCACTTTCTCTATGTTCAGTATCTGTCTCTCTGTGTTCCTCTTTGTCTCGTCCAGTTTCCACTGAGCCTGCAGTAGATTTTCTTTATCTCTCAATAATCCCTCTGGTTTGTCAAATAGTTTCTCTCTCTCTGTTATTTCTGCCTCCACTGCCTGAAGCTGCCTCTTGTTCTCTTCCCTCTCTGCCTCAACTCTCCTCAGTTCTCCTTTGACTTCATCTCTTTGTGCCTCCAGGTCCCTTATCAGTTCCTGTAGGCTGGACATCACCTGTGCACTGTTCTTCTGTTCTTCTTTGGCTTTATCTCTCTGTGCCTCCAGGTCCCTTATTTGTTCCTGTAGGCTGGAAACCACCTGTGCACTGTTCTCCTGTTGTTCAGTGTTCATCCTTTGTGTCTCACTTTCATGTGATGTTTTCCTCCGTGAATCAGGTTTGGCCCCTTTTGTGAGGAAAAGATGTGACATTGAACAACACAGAGACACACAGAGGAAATTGCAAATAAACAGCAGACAATGATGTTTTGTAGTAAAATGTTAATATTGTAACCATCAAGGAGCTGTGACTTACGTCTCCATTTATACCAGACGACAGCGACTATCAAACCACCAACACCCAGTCCAACCATGCGACGAACCACAGCCATGGAAGCACAGTCAGAGGTTAAAATGGTTTTACTCAATTTGGCTGGAATATCATCTGCTGAGGTCGCAGCACCTGAGAGTGACAAAGGGCAGAAAACACTTATTAAATCACTTTGAAATGTATCAGAATAATTTTTCCTCTTTGTGTAGAATATGCTTTTTTTCTGTAAAACAAACATTTAACTGATGTTTGTCCTAATTATTTTGGCTGATACAACAATGCAGAGACAGAAAAATACAGTGAACTAAAGAACTCACTTGTCACAGGAACATGTTGCATTGAAGGCATGTTGGAGCTCTGAAAAGTGATGTTCTGTAAACCAGCAACAAAATGTTATTTTTTTAAGTCCAGGGACAGCAAAAATAAATATGTGTAATGAGTTTGTCACACCAGAGAAA
This sequence comes from Epinephelus awoara, assembly GCA_035609425.1. NCBI lineage: Eukaryota > Metazoa > Chordata > Actinopteri > Perciformes > Serranidae > Epinephelus > Epinephelus awoara. Next base: position 28,895,710 of record CM069315.1, on the reverse strand, counting down.
AATTTGATTAAAAAATGATGAATGATTAAAAAAATTGTCATGGATGTAAAATAAGGTTTCAAAATCGTGAAAAAATGAGCAGTATTCTCTGTTGAGACACTACACCATTCTCAGTCCGCAGTCACGAAATAACAGCCATTCTGTCAGGGATTTCAGCGTCAGACACCTGACCCCAAAAGCCACATTTTGCAGCTTGGCGGCATCATGTAACACGGCCGGTGACAACACAAAACAAGGAGAAGGAAAGTCCCTATAGGGTGGTCTGGAGGGGTGGTGGCTGGATCCAAGAAAACCTTGACTTTCAGCCAGGAGTCAGGTGTTCATTTCTCATTTTAACACTGTAACTCTAAAATACAGCACTGCAGTGCAGTTCCCAGTCTCTTCACATTTTCAACAAGTAAATATTTATCTTACCTTAATGCATCTTGTATTTTTATGCAACAAAACCACTTAAAATGATTAAAATTAATCATGATAAAGAGAATATATCCATTAATGTTGGCAGACCTGACATGATGAGTGATTAAACTAAAGAATAAAAAGTAATGTTCTGATAGCTCACCTGTCGTGTGCCTGAGCGAGTCAGCTCCTCTGATTCGTCCGTTGACACCGGTCGACTGTAATCAGGTAAAGGTGTGTTCACCTTGTTTCCTGTCTGCTGCAGCTCTGTCTGTTTTCACTGAACATTTACTGTGATCACACTGTTGACTGAATGATTGCTTTTGTGCTTCGTCCTATCATGGGACAATAAATCGTACACGCTGACTGTTTCCTGACAGCCAACTATTCTAAATGTTTCAGGCTTTTTTCTGGACGACTTCTCAGTCTGGAGTTGAGCTCGACCTTTGTGCTTTCCAGCACTTGAGTGATACGTGAGCTGCAGTCATAAAATACTAGCCTACATGTGTAATTGTAGCTCCAAGTCCACTGAGTTAATAAAAACTGAGCACTAACTGTAGGTGCTATCTTTGTTATCTTTAGCAGCTCAGAAGTGAAAGTGACTGACTGACTGCATGGGGCAGAGTGGGACTACTGTCAGATTAGTCCTGCAGGGTGGAAGATCAATTTTAAGTGTTCTCACGGCAGCATTTACAAGAGGACCACATCAAACGCCTTGTGTGAGAAAGCTGCTCTTGATTGGTCAGAATTTCCATGTGGGAAAAATCCAGGAAGTAAAGCAAACGTTGAAGAAGAGTACACTTGCAAGATAAATGTGACACTTTCTAATGTCACAATGGAGGGACAACTACGCAGGTTGATTTTAGCGCTGCTCATCGTGGACTATATTGCTGTCATTGTTCATTTTAGTCAAACCATACAGTTTGAAAACGAGATGCGGCTCCAACTAGAAAACAATGTTTTGATGCACTGGATGTGCTGAATGTGCATATTAAGGCAGTGCATTGATAATTCCTCTGGGAATTGAGATTATTTTCACAGTTTCAGCTTAATGTCAGACAGTGAAATAAGAAATGCATCTAACAAACAGAAACTGTACATTTCCGGTGAAAACAGAATTGTGTTTTGCATGTAAAAGGCTTAAATTGACACAGTGCCCTGAAACCTCAACAACAGAGGCACCCAGGATACCTAGCGCGTCATAAGTGACAAGATGAGAATGAGAATGTGTTGCCTATTATTCTTTATTCTTTATTCTTTATTCGGATCCCCATTAGCTTCCACAAAGTGGTCGCTAGTCTGGGTCCACTCACAAAACAACATGAAAAGTACATCAATTTAAAATCATACAATATCAGTGAGACAATGGAATTCACTATCAACCCAAAATTAGGACAAAAACAGAGGAAGAAAAACAAAATTGTCACAAACTCTCTGCACCGAATAAAAATAAATAAATTAATAAAATAAAATGAAATTAAATTCACAAAAACTGTTCCAGAACTGCCATCACAAAATTTACATGTGATTCATCAATTTTAGTGTTTGTGACTTCTTGAAGGAATATCTATTTCTAATCTGTCTAATGCTGGTAGGGAGCAAATTCCAAACTGAGACGCCTCTATGAAGAACAGTTCTCATCATAAAATTTGTTTGTGGACTTGGTGCCACCAGAAAACCACTTGACGTGTCACATACCCATGACAAAAACCACTATTTACTAATTTATCACGAAAGAACTGAGGTGTATTTTTCAAGTTGACAGTATGCATGAATAACAAAAGACTAGATTTTAGTTTAGCCTCCACAGTCAGCAGATACTCGACCATGCATCTCACACACTCTGGCATGGAAAGAACAACGGATAACTAATCTGGCTGCCCTGTTCTGTACAATTTGAAGCATTTTAAGGTGTTTTTGAGCAGCACTTGACCAGATGACTGGGCAGTACTCCAGGTGTGACAGAACAACATCATTCATAACAGAAGGTGGAACATAACCAGAACATTTCCTTGACATGGCAATGCCCTTTCCCATCACTGAGACAATGTGATCGATCTGGTCAAGACCAGACAGTAAGCTGTCTAATTTAACACCCAGTGATGTAGTTGGAGAGCAGTAGCATTAGCTTGAATATCCCTACTGCCAAATACAGTGCATCTAGTTTTAATGTATTCATTTTCACACAGTTGGTAATGGTATGCAACTCTCACTCAGCTCTCCTAAAATTAGTGATGCACAGAACAAAATGGCATCATCAGCATACATTACAACATCAGCCTTCCAAATAACATTTGGCAAATTTATAAAAACTGAAAATAAAAATGGTCCCAAACAAATCCCTTGTGGAACACCAAAAGATATCCTTCTGCTGTCAAAGCAATAATTACATCATTTACCAGGTAGGCACACATCAGACCACTGCAAGTCCTGAACATCATTCGCAAATTGGTCTGGATTAAATCTTTTATATGACCTGCGGTAAACAATTCTGACTCCAGAGTGAGTCAGTTCAGTCCTTCTTGTTAAAGCAATCAAATTATGGTCACTACAGCCCACTTCCACTGATACTGCCTGTGAACACAGCTCATGCATATTTGTGAAAATATGATCAATGCAGGTTGAAGTATTAACACAATCTGTACTAATGGAAATTCTTATAGACTGAGTAAGACCTCCAGGAGGCTAGACAGTGATCTCTGGCGTCCCAGAGACACTCCCCTAATTACAGCTGTCACTGCTCCCCGCACCAACCCAACAACCTCCTTCACCTTATCTACACTACCAGAGAGGAGGGAGACCCAGGGAGGGAAGCCTTGCTAGGCTATAACACTCCCCTGCTGGGTTAGGCTGTACAGCCTACCTCCCCAAGATGAGCCGTTAAAATTTAGAACATATCTTTTCCTAGCAAAGCTTAAATGTGGCCCTGAACATAAAACGCAACCACCATATTTGTCCCTGTCTCTTCTACATAGCCTACATCCTTCACCAGCTTGCTGAGAATCATCAAAAGTATCGTCCAGGTGTGTTCTGACAATGCTAAAACATGACCATTGTCAGAGAAGCAGATTCTGGTAATCTCATGAACCTTAGCTGCATGTATTTAGCGAGCTAAAACCAAACCCTTCCTTGGCAAACATGTACTATTATTATTTGAGCACATAAAATGAATAAGAACTGCATGAAAAAATTAAAATGAGGCAAAATACTAAGATCAAATGCTAAAACATCAATAGCTTTAAACTCTTTCTTTCTTTCATCTTGGACAGCAGCTCTTTCCTCCTCCGTTGCACAGCCTCTGAGAAGTCTTCATTTATGAAGATGTTTGTGCCCCTTAAATTCTTAGCAGAAGAAAGGATACACTGTCTGTCTTTAAAAGCTGTACAACAATTTTCCGGGACGTATCCAGGCCAATTCTCCGAGCACGCTCAATATCAATATTCGTGCCATCTTGTCCCAGGTTGCTAGAGAGCATTTGTTGAACCTTCTTCTCTGAGTCACTCCAGGTTTCTCTTTTCTCATCAGGAATCCCATCGATTAAAATATTTGTTCTCCTGTACTGATTTTCACTGTAGTCTAGCTTGGCAAACCTTTCATATACTCCCAGCTTAAAACTCATGGCGTTATTTTCAAAAGACTTTTTCTTTCCATCTCCTTGTGTCCCATTCTCATATCTCCCAACTTATCTTGAGTGAATTCTAAGCTGGTCTTAAGCTTCTCTACATCTCTAATAAAACAATCCAATCTTTTGTTTGTTTCCTCCACGATAAGCTGGATAAAGCATTTGAAGTGATTTCTAATTTGCCTTCAGTTTGTCTAATCTATTGATATCTGGACATCTCTCTTCCAGTTCATTCTACTGACCTGTATCTCCACTGGCCCCAGCACTTTCTCTATGTTCAGCATCCGTCTCTCTGTGTTCCTCTTTGTCTCGTCCAGTTTCCACTGAGCCTGCAGTAGCTTTTCTTTATCTCTCAATAATCCCTCTGGTTTGTCAAATAGCTTTTCTCTCTCTGTTATCTCTGCCTCCACTAACCAAAGCTGCCTCTTGTTCTCTTCCCTCTCTGCCTCAACCTCCTTCAGTTCTCCTTTGACTTGATGTTTCTGTGCCTCCAGGTCCCTTAATAGTTCCTGTAGGCTGGAAACCACCTGTGCAATGTTCTCCTGTTCTTCCCTCTCCCTCTTTTGTAACTCATTTTGAAGAGATGTAATTTTCCTCTGCAAATCAGCTTTGGCCCCTTTTGTGAGGAAAAGATGTGACACAGAGGAAGTGTAAATAAACAGCAGACAATGGTGTTTTGCAGTAAAGTGTTAATATTGTAACCATCAAGGAGCTGTGACTTACGTCTACATTTATACCAGACGACAGCGACTATCAAACTGCAAACAACCAGTACAGCGACGTCACAAACTGCAGCCGTGGAAGCACAGTCAGAGGTTAAAACTGTTTGATTCTCTTTAGCTGGAATATCATTGGCTGAGGACGCAGCACCTGAGAGTGACAAAGAGCAGAAATGTCATCTTTTAGACTTTAGTGATTCCCAGTGGTAGTTTAAGATCAAAACAAAATATTTAAAAATAAGCGTTTAACTGATGTTTGTCTTTATTATTTTGGCTGGTACAACAATGCAGAGACAGAAAAATACAGTGAACTAAAGTACTCACTTGTCACAGGATCATGTTGCATTGAAGGCATGCTGGAGCTCTGCAAAGTGATGTTCTGTAAACCAGCAACAAAATGTTATTTTATAAAGTCCAGGGGAAAACAAAAATAAATATGTGTGTTTGTCACATCACAGAAAAATGTCTCATTGACACCCAGCAAAATTTAAATGATGTAAAATAAGGTTTCAAAATTGTTAATTAAAATGAGCAGTATTCTCTGCTCTGAGACACTACTCCACTTTCATTCCGTGGTCACGAAATACAGCAAACAACACAAAACAAGGAGAAGAAAAGTCCCTGTCGGGTGGTCTGGAGGGATCCAACAAACCCTGGACTTTCACCAAGGAGGCAGGTGTTCACTTCCCATTTTAACACTGTAACTCTAAAATACATCACTGCAGTGCAGTTCCAGGTCTCTTCACATTTTCAACAAGTAAATATTTTTTACCTTAAAACATCTTGTATTTTTTATGCAACAACACCACTTAATCACAACCATGATTAAAATTAATCATGATAAAAAATAATATATCCATTAATGTTGGCAGACCCGACATGATGAATAATTAAACTAAAGAATGAAAAGTAATGTTCTGATAGCTCACCTGTCGTGTGCCTGAGCGAGTCAGCTCCTCTCAGTGTGCAGAGATCTTCAGGGACAAAGTCCTCGAATAAAATGATTCGTCTGTTGACACCGGTCGACTGTAATCATGTGTGTCCACTTCTCAGTCTGGAGTTTAACTCTACCTTTGTGCTTTTCATCAGCTGCACGATAGGTGAGCTGCAGTCATAAAATATCAGCCTACACGTGTAATTGTAGCTCCAAGTCCACTGAGGCAATAAAAACTGAGCACTAACTGTAGGTGCTATCTTTGTTATCTGAAGCAGCTCAGAAGTGAAAGTGACTGACTGACTGCAGGGGGCAGAGTGGGACTACTGTCAGATTACTGAGTCCTGCAGGGTGGAAGATCAATTCAGGCCAGGCTGCCAAAAACACTTGGCCCTACATGTCAAAATATGACACCGTAGATACCAAGCTCAGTTTTAGATGCTCAGGGACAGTTTGTTACTTTAAACGTGTTACATGTAATGTGTCTTTTCAAAATAAGCTTCTGTTTTCACAGGAACTGTACAGTTTCTGGTTGTTAAATGCACACAGTCTAACCCTCAATTTCCACATACTCCTTCTGCACACGCTGCATAGTGGAGCCACAAGCTCACACGTGTGAACTGCGCAATCACGTGATAAAAAGCACCATTCACTCCCAAAACTCCTGCAGTTTCACACCATGAGTCAAGCCAGTTCTCACTGGACACCAGGCACCACTCAGCATGCATGTTTTCTGTGTAGTGCTGCCCCCTTTCTTTTGGCGTCAGTGTTATCTGATTGGGCTGCTGACACTGGACACTGCAGGGGCGGAGCGCCCTGGCCCGCTCGTGATCTACAGCACTGATTTCGGTGTGTGGTCTATTTTTCTGTGAGCTGCAAATCAATCTGGGAAGAAAACACCCTGATAATTTATCTTGAACGATATAAAGTAGATAGTAGATATAACACAAATGAAAAAAGTTGGTTCTTGAGCGAGACACTAAATCTGTGCCAACTGTGGAAAGAAATACAAGTCCTGAGTTTGAGAAAACATTCCCTGTTTGTTTTTGAAATAAATTGAATGAAAAAAGAGCCGACACCTTCAGTCATTTGTGGAGAGGCTGACGTGTGTTTACATTTGACTGGCACAGACCTCTAGTGGCTGGATGAATTATGACTCTCCACTTCCTGATATTATAACTGATATCATAACCTAGAATGGGAGGAAAGGTCTTGTCATACACATATATATCCTATGATTGTTTCTTACAGCTTCTTACTAAGCCAACAATATTCCCAACTAGACAGTGTTAGTGTGGCTTTACGCTTTTTGTGTTACATGTAATGTCTGACTCTGGTAGCTCTGACAGCTGTGATGGTGAAACACCTTTTTCTCTATCTCTAACACGTTCAGATCCTCCACTCATTCCAATGAACATAACCATTCTAGGAGGTCTAGATCTATGACCACTCTTACCTGACTCCACCCAAGTGCACAGTCGTATTTGATTGGATGTCTATGAGCCAATCACAGTGTCCTACATCATTTAAAGTGGACCGCAGTGGAGCCACGCCCCCTTTTTATCAAGCAGGCCAACCATGAGGCAAGAATGAAACACAAGGTGCATTTTAATCCACATATCTCATTGTTTAAGTAAATAACTTGTGTTCAAACTGTGTTTAAAGTAAACGTTACTTAGACATGTTAAGATACAACGTGAAAGACTGGTAGCTTTTACTCAAAGATATTCATTCAATGGAAAATGAATAGGGAAATGCTGTTCTGACCGTGTAGTGATACACTCAGCGTATCGTGCATCCCATTGATTTTGTACACACAATATTTATCTCAGGAGGTTCTGGATATTTTGAGTCATGATGACAAGTGCAATGGAAAATATATATATGCAACATATTTTAAAGCAGCCCCTTGTTTTCAGTGATGCGGTTCACAATTCATGAAACTCACCTTCACATTCTCCATCCATTAGAATGGACATGAAAATGATTTTGGTTTATGAGTGAATTAAAAGGAGAAATCTCCAAATCTGCTATTTTTTTTATTTTTTATGTGTTTCCAAAATGATGAGGCCCCAAAGGTCCATCACTCGGCTTTTATTTGTGTCATGCACACTTGTCATGTCTGGGGTCAGACCAGTGAGGTTGTCACCTCCTCTATAGCGGCTCTGCCTCACGTAGATATTTACAGATGCACAATTCAAACAGGAAGAGGAGGTTCTGACATACATCAAGTCTCAGCTGTATTTCTAATGTGCAGACAGTCAGCAGCGAGACATCATGGAGGTCACAGCTCTCTGCGTCAGACTGTGTGAGTACTGAGTATTTTCTTACTCTATTACTCTTGTTTTAAAGTCAGCAGACAAACAACTACCCTGTGTGTGAGGTACAGCTCTCTTCATTTGTGTCTGCAGGGATGGATGTGTTGGTGCTGCTGCTTGCACAAGTTAACCACAGTTACTTTGCTCAGAAAGCTGGTAAGTTGGATTTCATTAATTAGGTGGCTAATGTCCCAAACACTCAGTTTGTGCCGGCCATGTGACGTTCTTGATTATTATTTTACTGCTAATATGTGCCTGCCTACTACTGTTTGTATCTTAGCAACATTTTAGTTTAAAAAATGTTTAGGGACTGAGAATAAATAAAGTTAAAGTCCGTACGTTCTAGGAGAGCTCAGCCTCGTTACGCTGCTCCTCCCCAAGCTGCGAGAAGTAACTTAACTTTTTTTTTAATACCTTTGCCTAAGGATTTATCTTGGTTTTGTAAATGCTGAATATTTCATTAAACTGCTCACTGGTTGTGTCTCCGTCTCAGGTGCAGCGTTTCCTCGTGTTCGTCCAGACAGACTGCAGTTCTTTGAGTATGAGACACTCAGTGTGAACTGTGAGGAGTTCAGAGGGTTGACTGAGTGGAGAGTGATGAGGAGGCTCAACAGAATCATTCCAACAGATACCTACAACTGGAACTCATCGGCACCATCCAGCACCATTTATCCTGCCTTCAAAGCACACAGTGGAGAATACTGGTGTGAAGATGGAGAGGGGAAGACAAGCAGTGTCGTCAACATCACCATCACCAGTATGTTTAGCAAATAACGAATCGAGAGTTTTTGAATGTTCCGTCACATTGACACAGTGAGGTTAAGTCAACGTCAACTTTTTAACACTCTGATGCAGGTCAAGGGACCTAGTTAGGGAGTTAGGGAGATAGTGTTCTGTTGACAGTTGTAAGTGTCTCATTTTTAAAACAATTTGTGATAAAGTTTGCTTTCAAAGTTTCATGTCTCTTGGCTGCAAGGGTGTAACTTTGGTTTGATTAGTGGGTGACACAATACAATGAAGGGTCTGGGCTTCTCCTCCAGAAAAAACTTAATGATTTGAATACCATCCCCTGCCTTTCTTTATATATTTAGGGACTGTGGTGACAAAAACACCATTAGAGAAATAATGGAGTTGGTCATCATGCTAAATTCTGCCAGTGTAGTCCTAAACATGCAAAACATGCTGCTCCTCTGTGGCATTTTCTGGAGCGTATCAGCGCAAATTCTCTGATGGCTGTTCATACAGTAGCATTGTAAGCATGATCCTTGTGGTTTAAAAAAACGGGTTTTGAAAGTGGCGAGGACACAGACGGGAAAGTCCCCAGTGGAAATTACACCTTTAGTAGTCCAGGCTTTCTCTCAACTTCTAGCAGAACTATAATATTTGTATTTTTGATTGTATTAATTTGTATTAATTATATTGATGTCAGGCCTAAGATAAGTCTGAGTGAGGACATTGACTCAAATTGGCCTCTTTCAGAGCGCAATAAACATGGAAAAATAGTCATTTATTTAAATGCACAGTGTAAAATTACAATGTAAAAAACATCTGGATGCATAAATTCAAATAAAGTAATCAGTCTCCAAAAGAACGCAAAGATGCACCCACCACACATTGCACACATGGGATATATTGGATTAAATAGAGAGAGACGTTTGACAGAAAGTTCATCCTCCTTGTTACTTGATCTCACTATTTATAGTTGCATTCTTTTGTTTTAATCTTTTCCATATCGACACTTCTTGCCAGAAAATTCCAGTACAAATGAAGTAATAGTTACTGTTACATGCAGCAATACGCTGTGCACATTGTGTCAACACAGAAGTGCACAGAGTTGTCCCTGTGCAGGTCTATTACATGACTGATGTTGTCTAATAAACACAAACAATGCTTGATGTCATTGCCCAGATGGTTCTGTGATCCTGGAGGTTCCTGCCCGTCCTGTGGTGGAGGGAGACGATGTGATTCTTCATTGCAGTAAAAAAGAAACTCAGTCAAAACACATTACTGATTTCTACAAAGATGGTTCCAAACTGGGGACCTGGTATGAAAAGGACATGATCATCCAAAATGTTTCCAAATCTGATGAAGGGCTCTACAAGTGCAGCATCGCTGGAGCTGGAGAGTCACCAGAGAGCTGGCTGACTGTTTTAAATCAAACTGAAGGTGATTCTTCTTTTGCATGCATGTGTGTTTGAACTGTCTGTTCCCAGGTTAAAGACAGGTGATGAAAGTATGTCTGATCTCTTCCTTCCAGTATCCCTCAAAGAGACTCCTCCTTCCTACAGTGCCTCCCCTGATCTGCCCCCTCTGCTGTGGATCATTGCCAGTGTTTCAGTGTTGGCTCTGCTGCTGTTGGTGATGGGACTACTACTCTGTAAAATGCACAAAAGTAAGGCGACACAGTCTCCTAGAAATTCAGTAAATTATTTTGTAGTGATGCCTGCTGATACACCTCTTCTGCTCCGCATCTTGTCGGAGTGCTGCAGGAATGAGTTTGCAGTTTTGAACTTCAGGTTCTCTTGACGCAAAGTCAGGGGTTGTCTTGAGAGGGTTTTTGGTTAGATGTCTGAAATAAGGTCTGTGCTTGACACACACGTGAGTGATTTTCATGTCTTTGCCAGCAACATGTCAGTAAATACCCAACTTTGGAAATTTGAAGGCTTTTCTGTGTTGCTCAAAACGCGGTTGCTTACAAGTGGTTCAGTGAGACTACAAAATGTCATAAAGTATCATAAACCCTTGTTTGCCCCAAAGATATTTTAACAATACAAAATCCAATGGAAAAATACCATTGGCTTTGTGAAGAGGGAGCCAGGGCGACAGTCACTTTAGCACTGCACTGGCCAGCCCGTTCTTACTCCAAAGTCGCCAAATCCCAAACATCGCTGCTTTGTCAGTGACTCCTGACGCCAAAAGCTACCTTTGGCGCCAGTGTGATTCACTGCTGGGCAGCTTCAGTTTACAACGCGCCATACAGAACCTCTTGCAGTGTTATAATACGCCATCTGTCGGCTTGACAGCACCTGTCGTGGTAGTACGATACACCACTGGATCTACATCAGGTTGAAATGCTGCAGGTAATAACGTAATAGACGGAGCAGTAAAGTACCTACAAGGCAGGATGGGTCATACAAATAGACTTTCACCTGGGAGGCCGGTGTTCCCTTCCCGTACGAACGTAGAGCCAAACTAAATTTTCTAAACCTAACCATGTGCTTTTGTAGACGTCCTGGCTTTGGTAATGGCATCCCAGAATGTCAGTAAGAGAAAGGAAAACATCAACCCTGCAGCACCTTGTTAACTTTACTGTCATTTCTCAAACACTCAAGTTCCTTCTGTGTTCCAGAAGTTATTGACAACATCTCTTCTTCTATGTCCTCCAGTTCTGGTCTGCTTTTCATCTGGAAAACCAACACCAGGATCGCACTCACCTGAAGATCGTACAGGTGAAAACACTAAACACACACCACTGTACTGATGAACTATTGTCATCATGGAAGTTATGAAGGAACACAGACCAATAATTAGCCTTCTTTTTCCACAATCAGTAGAACTGTTGTTATTCCTTGTCGTTGTTAAAGGGACGTGATCGTTTCTTATCGTCTCTGTGACAAAGCTGATAACCATCTCAAAAGTTCACCTATAAATTCCCAATTTATTGATTGGTTGTAAGATTTTACTGTTCAGTTTTAAAGCTCGTGTGAGTCTGGACCCAAGCTACATAGCACGGCCTTAGAGCCTTGGGTGGGGCCCTTCTGGCTGTTCAAAAGTCGAGGCTGAAATCTGAAGGTGTTCGTACATTTGCTGTCAGGGAACAACTTGCCTATGGGGGCAGGGCTCACAGAATTAGTGTTTTCTTTTTAAAATCACTTCTTAACATCCATTTTTATCAACCTGCTGTTATGTGGTGTCGTCTTTTTATTTATTTTATTTTTATTTTGTCATTTTGTTGTTTCTGGTCTTCTGTATTTGTATTTATTAACTGTATATTAACATCTAGCATCTGGAATTTTGTATGATTATTTTAACACGTTCTTGATGAGAAAAATAAAGCTTAGAATTTAACTTGTCCTGATGTTTGAGGTCAGATCGTTGCATACGTTCTGCTCCATGCGGCAGTATTTCATGTCCAGTATTAGGTTTTTCTGATAAAATACAGCAGAAATGCAGCAAATATCTGTTTTCCCTTTTTTTATGATTCAGTCTCAAGAGAGGACAGTGTCGTTGATCAGCATGTGACATACTCTGCTGTCAGAAAACAAAGGAAGGAGAAAGGTACAACAAAATGGATGCAGGACACACACAACCCTTCAATTATGATCAGATCACCTGAAAATGAAAACACCATGTGATCACTGTCTGTTTGTATGTTTCAGTGTCAGGTGGTGGGAGTGCAGGTGATCCAGACCTTGTGACATATGCTGTTGTGGAAATCAAAAAGAAGAGGAAAGGTACTTTGTGCTCTGTTACCTCTCTGTTGTTTGTTGGTCTCATCTCATCTTGGTGTCACTGCATCCACCATTCCCTCCTGCTCTAGATGACAAATACTCATGCACTACACCACTCTGGACACGTTGGTATCATATTAAATGTATAAATGAAGATGTACTTTATAAATCCTCGAGGGGAAATTCTTTGTTTTTCACTGTGTTGTTATACACACACAGGCCCAAAATACACACACAAGCACAAACAGGACCTGTACATGCATTAAATGGAGGAGGGTCAGAGTAAGGGGGACACCTCTTCAGCTGCCAGTCCGCACTGCATGCATCAGTGTGGAGAGGTGATGCATTGATACATTCATGACATATTTTCAGATATCTGTCCGCAGAAGGCTGCGTACGGTTGCAGGTGATAATTTGATCCTCTCAGTTTTACACCACACGAGAAAACCACAGTGAGAAACAAAGGGCCCCTCAGCAGCTGAAACATAATCGTCTACAGGACAAACGGCTGTCAGGTCTGACACTTTGAAATTGAAAGTTAAAAAAAAATATATTTTTGACATGAAGACACCAAACAGATCAAAATAACCTACAGCTGTGTGATGTGTGACTTCTGAAGCATTTTTACTTACAGGCGTGTCTCATATGTTGTTTCAATGCTCAGCAATTAATCAGTAGAATCAACCAGCAGTTTTTAAAGAGGCTGCCGTCCTTTTGTTTTTCAATCAGAGCGTGTCGTGTCTGGAGGATGTACAGAGCTTTGCTCACCAGATGAGAGTGTCGTCTATTCTTCAGTCCACTACAGGTAAGACTGACGCTGATACACAATCTATTTCCTCTAACACTTTATCTACTTGCATAAGTTACAAACACATGGTAATGTACCCTGACCCTACCACCTTCCCATCAAAAGTTATTCGAGAACATGCCTTCCTGTTTGTGGACCTGACTCCTCGAGTGTTGAGTTCACCCACTTCCCGACGTCCTAGAAGGTCGGGGTTGGGCTCTGTTGACTTGGAAGGGCCAAAAATGGGGGGCTAGAGCTTATCTATACCACCTTCCCATCAAAAGTTAATCACGAGGTCCAAGACCCACCGTCCTTTATTTTAAAAATGTCAAATAAGCACGTACCACCCAGGAAGACACTCAAAATGACCACAGAGACACCACACAGTCTGTGTGCCGTGCCTCTGTATAGGAGAGGTGGTGGGGCCCTTTGCATATCTGTGCCCAGGGGCCCATTGTCTCATAAGCCACCCATGCATTTAGGGTGTGTCCTCCCATTTCTGCTAGTTAAACGGCACAAAGTAAGGCACAAGAGGTGAAGGATGGTCCTACGTACATCCTGTGTTATCTCAACAAAGATGAGGCCAAACAAATGATCAACTAATTCGCATATTATTTTGTACTTATTTTTAATATTTTGTCCTCATTTTTCTTCTTTATCCTGTTTGTTTTACAGGCAACTGTCATCTGCATGAAGGACTGTGGAGATGGTCTGTTCAGAGCTTGACTTCTGTATGTGAATGAACAACAGTCACACTCAGTGGTGTTACAGTCAAAACCTTTTTTAATTTCTTAATATTCTTTTAAATTAGCAAAAAAAAGAAGTGAAAATATCTGTACAAATGTATTATTTTGTTATATAAAATTACAATTTGTTTTCTTTCAGTCATCATTAATGTCATTTAATCAAAAAATGATCAGTGATATATTTTACAAACTTTTAAAATCTCTTAAAGGGCTTTAAAACCACAAAAACAGCAGTAATGAGTAACAACCAAAGTTTACAATGCAGCAGTGGGACATGTACGGTACATAGAACAGCCTATGTGATTTGAACTCTCACACCTGAATAATAACTATACTCATAAAGCAGAAACCACACTCAGCTTTTAATACAATGTGATAAGATGACCTCACATCCAGACACCAGGCTGAGCAGAAAATGTCTCAGTTCTTTAAAAAAGGTCAGAGGTGAAAGTCAGGTTTCAGTGTCAGATCCTCCGAATCTTTCTGTGGCAGCATCACAACCACAGAGGGAGAAATCCATCGAAGAAGAGGAAGCACAGCGTAAAATACACACACACAGAGGATTTCAAGACAATGTAGGAAACAAAAAACTACGAAATAGTTTTTTTCCTTACCCAACGAGGTGTACAAGGCAGGGTCAGAGAAGAAAGAAAAAACGAAAAAAGCAAATTTCGATGTGTTTTCCATCCACTACTGTTAACAGGAATATTAGAAGATTAACAGTCAGGAAACAGCCACTGCAGAGGAAGAGAACACAACAGATGAGGGCATTAAAGAGCACCAGACAAATTTCACACGAGAGATGCTCATATGGAAAATAAGATGGAAATATGAAAACTTTTTTAAGGGTTTGTTCACACAGTCAAATGAGTACAAGAACAGGTGGATGGAAACCGTTGTCACCATGGAACAACTTAAAGTAGTCAGCCTGTTCACAGCATGTGAAAAGGGTGGTGTGGTTCATCATCTCCTCGGCCTTTATCTGGGGTCTCGAGTTTATTCACGTCAACAGGGTCTATTTTTAAAAGTGAGCAGCGTATTAGAGAGTAACAGTTAAACCACATTGTTTTAACTGCTGTCTGCTCACACGTCTGAAGACGCTGCTGCAGTTTTTAAATACACTCAGTGTGGTCAACTAACAACATGATGCAGTTACAGCAGCGTGAACTGAGGCAGACGCACTGAGTTTAGAGACACATTTATATTAGTTTCCATTGACGTATAAAACCACTGACATAAACACTGTCTCACGCTGGTGCTCCCTGTGGGGCCCAGTCATTAGAGGAAGAAGAGACTCGACACCATGTTCATGTGTAACACACACATAAAAAATATGTAATAATAAAATTATGCACCAGAGCAACTTATAAAGTCAGAATGCACTGGTTATCCTTGTTTAACAAAGGATTTTGAACTTGTAGTCATAGTGAATCAGATGCTTTATGAGTCCCAGACAGCAGCATGGACTTCGTCGTAAGCTGGACGGTCACTGACTGTGTTTACATGCACACTAATATTTCACTGTTATTCTGAACATGACGGTAATCTGAATTTGATGTGGTCATGTAAACATCAAATTCTGTTTGGATATAGGCCTTTTTCCGAATGGCGACATGGGATATGCCGATATTATTCAGGTTTTAGGAGCATTCTCTGGACATTACACAGCACTTTTGGAAAATGCGTCTCAGCTGGTGTTCATACTGTAGTTTAAGACACTCGGTGTCTGTTTACAGTTGGCTTACACACAAACCAACTCACCAACAGTTTGCAAGACTGTCGTAGAGATACATGCCCAAAGGAAAAGCTCACATGTCTGGTCAGAAGAAGCAGAAACACACCTACTTTTAAACATAATGAAAGATTTGGATATCAACAGGTTTTTGGATATGGGCAAATATTGCAACACCAACCTTTTCAAGAGGGCGGTTTGAGGAATGAAGGAGGGAGGTTGTGTTTGCATGGTGTGACAAGTTTACTACCAGTAGTAGTACGCTGAAAAAGTCCTATTTTGAAGCAGAATGGCACAAACGTTTCCAGACGTTCCACTTTTCCACATTTTGATGTGATAAACGACATGTTAGGGCACATTGATCATGAGTATGCATGGCTATTCATTTTCATTTGCCATGTAAACAGTGTAGTAGGAGTGTTGTCTTTTTAAGTATTAGGACAAAGAACAAAAATAAAATAAAGAAAAATATGTACAATGCCGTGACATTATATGACACCAGGAGGACATTTTGAAACCTCTCTCATGCAAACATTCCTTGCAAGCCTGAAGTGAAAGGCTATTGATGGTTCAGTGCTGCCCCCTAATGTTGTGTTTGTACTCTCGCATCCTAAACCTGAGTGTTAAAAATAACACACTCTTTACCTGCTCTTTAACACCATGTTATGTTTTGTCCATGTGTTTCTCTGACTCCCTCTTCTTTTCTGTTGATTTAACAATCACACCTTCTGTCATCAGCAACAGTTTCTCAGTGTCCAGCACCAGTTTGTTAAGTTCTATCAGTCTGCCATTCAGGCTCCATTTATTCTGAGAGAATGTTTCTTTGAGCTTTATGAATCCTGGTGAACTGATGAATCCTTTATCTTCATCCTTCTCTCTTAAATCTTTCCCCACTGACTGAAGCTTTGCCTCATTCTCCAGCAGTTTCTCCATCTCCCTCTGTAGAGCCTTAATTTTATCTGTCTGCTCCTTCAGTCCCTACATCTGTTTCATCAGTGCATCCACCATGTTTTTATGTTCTTCCTCTGCCATGAGCCGCTGTGCTTCTGCTTGTGAGGTCATCTTGGTTTCTGTTAGCAAACAGAGACAATGTACTGATGAATTTTAAGTGTGCATCTATTTGTCTGATGCAGTGCTGTTTATGCATGGATAAAGAAAATTGAATTGTGACAGTAAAACTAAAACAATTACACCTTATAGTGAACATTTAATAGATAAGACAGATTTTTCTTTTTTTCACATTTTATTGCTTCTTTAACCTTTGGCCTATTTACCTATTACTTTAGCCAAAATCGACAGACAGTAGAATAAATACATTTGTAACTTACTGATTTTGTTTTGTCTCCATTTCCATGCAGCAAAACCAACTGCAGCAACACAAATGAAGCACACAACCAAGCTGATGCTGACACAGGCTGCAGAACTACACGGGGCCACAAAGAGATCCTCTGAAATAATAAAACAAAACTGCATTATAGTTAAAATGATGTATTTCACACATCACATTATACTGGTATCAGTGATTTCTACCTGGAACCTGGATGTGTGTCTCTCTGGTCTGGTTGATGTTCCTCTGTTGGACTCTACAGGTGAAGCTGTTGCTGTGTCTCTTCTCCACAGTCACTCTGCTGCTGACAGTATAGAGGTCATCAGGACCTCTGACTGTCTCTGTAGGTCCAGCAGAGAGGAGCTTTCCCTCACCGTCCAGCCACAACACCTCAGGCTCTGGATACCAGCCTGCACACTCACACTGTAACACCACTCCCCTCTTGTCTCTGTCAGTCCCTGCTAAAGTGATGACAGGTGAGGAGATGGCACCTGATGATGAGAAAGTGATCAGATTTTGAGATGAACATTCTGTTGTGGTGCTGCATCCTTGTAAAATGTGGATGGCAGAAAGTCAGAGAGGCATGAGGTGTTTTTTTCTTTAATAACTGAAAACTGTCATTACTTTACGGGGGAGGGGGAGGATGAATTTTGTTGATGACACTGACATTTATCTCCATATCTTCGAAAACTCACAAAGTCTGACTTACCGACATTAAGCTGGATGAAAGCTTCTTTCCGTGATGAGGGAAGGAAGCATTTGTGTAGCCCTGCATCAGAGATTTTCACTCTGAGGAGTTTCAGAGAGACGTTTCCGTTGACCAGCTGATCCACAAACAGCGCAGTGCGGTAATGATACAGCGGATTCTAACTCTGATGCACCAGTCGTCCATCTTGGTGAACATGGATGTACTCTGGGTCCAAACCAGGTCTGGACCACTCCACTGTCCTGGAACTGGCACTGATGGGAGGGTCAAGGCGACATGGTAGAATGACATCATCACCAGCCAGGGCTACGATTGGTTGAGGTGAACAGATCAGGTTCGACTGCCCTGTAAAGAGAGGAAACAAAGTAGCTGCTAAAGGAGGAAATTGTCAGGCATTCAACACACTTGATTTAAATATGTTTTTCATTTAAAGCTGAGATACATTTTGAATTGGATCCTGTGTAAGGTCACAACAACTACTTCTATGTCTTTATCTAACCTTTACTTAAACAAGTAATCTCAGTTTATAACCTTGTTGTGGCTGATTACACAGGCACATGCACATTTCAGGGTGCTGACACACAGTGGAGAGTTTCTAAGCACGTCCATGGAGGCCCACTGTGGGCTTTACGTGGGCAGTGTGGACATGTGTTTAATATATAGACAGACCTTTGGCTTTGTTCATTACACCCACAAATGCCCCCTTTGGGACCCCAGAACAGTCACAGGTAAGCTTGCACCAATTTTGCTCTTTGGGGCCCTCAAGTGGATTTTGCGGGAAGTGCAATTTCTGGAGCTTTTCTGGGATTTTCATGCAGGCCTGCTGCTGCTCTGCCTTGCTCCTTGTAAACCAATAATGTGTGTGGTATTATAAGCCTGTATTTGCTGTGGTAATCTATGTCCTTGCTGGAGGAACACTGTTTTAAATGATTTTGTCCTCTTTATATGGGGTCAGGCAGACCATTTTTTTTTTATCTTACTAATGCACAATGACTGTCAACACAGACGTGTGAAGTTCAGTGATGTAGTTCATGTGTCTTTGTGCCTTTTAGGCTAATTAAATATGTATCTAATATCCAAAAAGCAGTTTTAAAACTGTTTTAAAAGAGCAGCTGGTTAACTCATATCAGTATTAATTTGTGGACAATTGTGGCTAAGTTGGTTAGCTGATAGTTAATTTGTCAGTCACAGTTATACTAACTGGCATGGAGCAGAGAAGGAGAAAGGAAAAAGTGCAGAGTAGCCCTTTTTAACTCTGTCAGGACATGAAGTAGATAAATGAGACACCTGTGAGCAGGGGGAGGGGAAACAAAATCAGCACGAAAGGAGAACAGAGAGAAAAGTGGCTGAAAGAGGAGACTGCCAGAGGTTATACATTCTGGACATCTTTGCTGCAAAGAGAACGGCAGCGATGTGCATGAAAAAATTGATATTAAAGGATTCATTAGCAGTAAAACTATATGGTGGTGTGTTTATAGTGAGGAGGCTAGCGATTACATTTGTTCATTGATTTTGAAGGTGCAGGTTTAGGATTCTGATAATTCTCCACACGTCGCTGTGTTTCCTGCCAGGAAACATTTTCTGAGCATGTATGAGTGCAGTGAGTCAGGTTACCTGTGGTTACTGCGAGGCCGCAGAGGACAAACAGCCAAAATCCAAACCAGCTGAACAGACGCATTTTCATCTGTGAACCAAAGAAACAAATCAGGCTGCTGAGACTCAGACAGGTCACTTTAGTTCCAGCTTTGTTGTGAGCGAGGAATTCTGGGTGTTAACAGTCTGTACAAGGAGTCTAAATATGTTCCTGACTTTAATCACGTTGAAGCAGCATCACATTCGTCACATTCTCTTATAGTCCAATCATACAATACTGAAACAGGTGATATCTGTTTATTCTGGTTGTTTACATATTGATTCAGTTTTTTAAATCGCAGCAGCCTCCATGATCTAAGATTTGTCTGCATTCACTTCCATGCGTGATTGCTGTTGCGGTGCTACATATATATGTTTCAGGCAAAAAGCATAAAAAACAAACTGAAATAACAAAACACGAGCCTCAGAAAAGTGTCAGATCAGAGTCTGATTATTTAGTTACCATAAGAACATATAAAGAAAACATATCGTGAGTCAAAAGTCATCTTACCTTGACGCAAAGCTGCATGTTGTGTGTACAGATGAGACTTTAGACTATCTGAGAGTTTATGATTTTATTGCCAGATAGATCATAAACTGTGACAGCAGCTGGTCACAGTATATTATCCTTCTTCCATCTCTCTGCCTTCTCCATTTGGCGAGCACTGAGTTTATCTTTCTGCCTCTCTTCCTTCTTCAGTTCACTCAGTATAGCCTGTCTCATAGTTTTCAGATCTTTGTCTTTTTTCTGTAACTCCTCCTTCATTTTCTTGTTTTCTGTCATAAGCTGCTCTTTGCTCCTTTTTGCTTCCATCAAAAGCTGCTGCCCTGCCGTCTCCTCTCTGTCTATCTCTGTTTTTTTTTCTCTTGACTTGTATCCTGAAATGTGTGTTGAAACACAAACTCTGTTGAAACAGAGCCACAAACAGTGTTATGCAGTACTTTTATAAAAAAATAAGTGTGAAACTACATTAGACACAGGACCCAAACAGAATTAATATGCAAATATTAATATTGGCAAAGTCAGTACTATCAGGTCTCTTTGTTTTAAGACATATAGACATGTGTTCTATCCCAATAAGTAATATTACAATATCAATAGTATTTCAATATTAGATACATATTGTAAGTTTGGTGTTGTTGCTATTTAGCATTTGCAATAATTGGTCTTTAGGGGGCAGCATTAAGCAATTAATCAGTCTTGATAACCTCGTCACTAATGTGTAATGTGTAAATTTAAAAGACTAACTTGTAACTTTTAAGTGGAGAAATTGAAGTAGATGTGCCTTTCTAAGTGTCTGACAGCTCATGAAAACAATAAAGTATCCCCACCTCATTTCTAAGGATCTTTATGATACAAAACAAACTTCATTTGTCCTCATGGGGACTCTGCACTGCAATTTCACAACTAATTAACAATACTTTGAGATAAGCAAATAGTGCCCAGAGTAACAATGCAGGCAGTAAGAACAGACATGCAATAAAACCAGTTTCGAGGTGACTCACTGAACTACTGGGAAAAAGTTATTTATTCAACCTTCATTTAACCAGAAAATTCACATTAAGATGCAAAATCTCTTCACCAGGGGAGTTCTGGTCAAGATGGGCATGCAGTAGAATAAAAAAGTTTTATCTACAAGTACAAGCAAGGATAGATAATATCACAAAAACATTCAAAACATAACAATATGCACAAAACATACATGAACAAGAGGCTAAAAAAGGCACATTGCAGATAATAGCACCCGTGAAGAGCAATAACATTATTCTGTAAAAAAAATAAAAAATGAAAACACAGTTTGGGTCATTGTTAAAATTAAGGTGCATGAATCATCAAACTGGCAAAGTTAAGGTGTCCAAACCAAGCCAAAAACTTGACCACCAGCAGACAGGTAACTAAAACCTAAAACTGAAACCTGCAAGGAAAGGTGGTCACACCGAAATTCTCTTAACATTCCCTTGAATTAAAAAAACAGGGCAAATGACATTTATAATCTGTCATAATTTAATTCTTCAATGTCTGTGAGGCATTCCGGTGAGGTTTGAGGAGAGACTGACATCTTCTTCAAAAGGTAATGATTATATTTATATATATTAAGAATTCATCTATTTAACACACATCCATGAATGTCATATACTTACATTTTCTACAGGATCTTTTAGAGTCACAGATCAACCTTGTCTTCCAGGAACTCATTTTAAACAACATATAATGTACATATTAAGGAAATGTAATGCTGCCAGAATTTTGTTGTTTATTAACGTAATAAGGAGACATTTTCAATTAAGGTATCTGCAAAGCTGCAAAATGTCAAATGTGCCTCATTAGTTCCCCCTCCAGTATCCAGTGTGGTAAAACAATATTTGCATGTAGCAGCTGAAGCTTGATGTCATCGTAATTTTGTGGCATTCACAGGACTAAGCAAATGGTCTTCCTTACAGACGGAATAAGTCAAAAATGACGTAATGAATGGTGTTAACCTTAACTGGAATGCTTTTGTTGCTTGAATCTAAGCACACAGAACTAAGGATGCAGCGTGTGGTGCAGAAATTTAGCACTTGCTTTACTCAAAAAATGTCTCCTGGTAACATAATGCAGGAAGTGATTAAATTTGTCACCACAACATAACTGGGACGGCAAAGTCACATATAACAATAATAGCTAGAGAAAAGGTTGTCACTGTACCCTGCACATGGCAACATTACCAGTGTGATACCAGGCTGGTCTGATTCCTAAGTCGTCAGAAATCACTGCTTTGCATTGATTGTGTTGTCAGACACTGACGCCAAAAGCTACCTTTGGCAGTGGTACGATACGTCACTGGGCAGCGTCAGTGTGTAATGTGGCTGACTGGAACCTTTTATGGTGTTTAGCTGCCAGTCAGCCGAACGGCACCAGTAGTAGCAGTATGGTACATGGATGGACAGCATGAGTTCATAACGCACGTGTTGGTATGATCCACAGCCAGATAGTGTTAATTGAGGGGTGATGGATGGATAAAAAAAAGACAGACGTTCACAGGGGAGACAGGTGTTTGCTTCCCGTATGAATGTAGAGCCAAACCATGATGTTTTTCTCTACACCTAATCATTTGCTTTTGTTGACGCTCCAACTTTGGTAGCAGCATCCCAGAGCTTCAACAGCAGACACAAGAGGATACCTATTGCGTAATATGTGGATGTTAAAGCAAAAATATGTGACAACTTGGGATGAGAACATGTTACAGTCAGTTTTCTGTAATGTGTACATGCAATGTAAGGCCTGTGTATTACTGGATCTAAACTTTTAACTTTATTGAAGCACATTCTGCTTTGATATAACCAAAAGGGATTAAGTGAGATGGAAGAAGAAGAAAGAGTTCATGTCTCAAAGTTACCACAAGTTGAACGTGTCTCAAGCACTCTGTTTGGGTTTAAAAATATAGTCAGGCTGTATGAAGACTGGGCCCCACAGATAGCAGGGGGTGTGAGAAACAGATTTCTGTGGTTTAGTATGTGAGGGGAAACCAAATATAAATGTGTCTCTAAACTCAGTGTGTCTGCCTCAGGTCACACTGTTGTAACTGCATATTGTTGACCACAGTGAGTGTATTTAAAAACTGCAGCAGTTGACGTGTCGTGTGAGCAGACAGCAGATAAAACTGTGGTTAATGTGGATGAAACAACTGTTTTGCTCTAATGAACTGCTCACTTTGAAAATAGGCACTGATGGTGTGACTAAATTAAAGAAGCCAGAGAAAGTCAAAGGAGGACAATGAACCATGTGAACCCTTTCAAATTTTGTGAACAGTTTTAAATGTACAAATCTTGCAAACAACTCTCATTTTTTTTTGTTTTTTGTTTTTGTTTTAGCCACTTTCCCTTAGTCTGCCTTAATGGCCTTCTTCCTGCAAGGTAAGGGGGAGAAATTCTATTTTTTTTTTCTTTACATTGCCGACAAGCTCTTAAGATTCGGAGGAGCTGGCACTAGAATCTGGTCTTATTTTCAAGAAACCAAAATGTTTTCTGCTACCAAATGTGTGGAGTGTCAATGTCCTGTCATCTGTGTTGGAGAAACACAAGATCAAACCAGGAAATGGCCTCAGAAAAACATAACAACGATAGCTGAGCATCGTATTTAAAAATGTAAATGCACTGCTGACATTTGCTGATGCTAAACTTTTTAAATCATAAAAAACGCACATGATATCCTACAAAAATGCACACACAAAGGTTTGTTTGATATCCTGCAAATTAGCACCCAACATTTGTCCTTAACTTAAGGTTACATAATTAACATAAAGTTAGGGAGGTTATGTTGAGGGAAAAGAAACAAGGTGACGACATACCTTGAAATGACTCAAAGCCCTGTGTTTTATGACCCATCCATCACCCCACCCTGCCTCCTAACTACACCACTCAGGACCACGTCCTTCTTCACTGCTGTCAGCACATTGGTCAAATGATTGCAGCCTTCCGAAACACATAAGATATACTCAAATTATTGCCCCATTATTACATGGGATATGTACAAATGTTGGTGCATTACTTTTCATAGGAATACGTAAAAACAGTGCATGTCCACAGCCTGAAATGTAATATCAAAATAACCAGTCCATTAAAAATACTGTTACGGAGACCATTTAAAAAGACTGTGTCACTGTAACATCATTTAGTGACTGTATCATTTGAAAGACAATTGACTCTTGTCCTACTTGTCCTTTAGTCAGGTGCATCTGCTTTCCGTGGCCTGTTAGACACGTCTCCTGTGAGGAAATACAACATCTATGAAAAATCAAGCAAAAGATGTTTAAATTTTAAAAAATCCAGGAGGCTAAACTGTCAGTGTTTTTTGTTTAGAACCAGCAGCTGCTGACTTGTGTCGAAAGGTCACCATCTTTGTTATTAATACACTTGACTCAAAGGTACTCAGAGAAAAGAAAGTGTTCTGCTGACTTTTTGGTTGTAAAACGGGAAGTGCAGGAACACTATATAAATACAGTATTACAGAAATATTAGGGGAAACATGTTGTACCAGACTCCGTCTTACCTGCTGTGAACTTAATTGAAGAATAGATAACATTCTCTTCTGGCTTTGTCCTCGCTTCTTTCTTTCTTGCTGCCGTCGGTTCTGTTTTGGAAAAAAAGGAATTGTTTAGTCACAAAAATACATTTAAAATCAAATGTGAACTGAATATGCAGCCCATTCTTATTCTGAAGTCGTCAGATACCTCCTCTTTGTCACTGATATCTGTGTCAGACACCGATGCCAAAAGCCATCTTTCGTTGAGGTATGATACGCAGCTGGTCATTGTCAGTGTGCAACGCGGTTGGATATAACCTTTCATGGTTTTATGATAAGCTGCTGGTCAGCTGGACGGCACTCGTTCGTAACGCAGCGATATGATACGCTGGTGGATGGCAGAAATGCTGCTGGTAATGACGTAATACAAGGAGCTCAAAAGTCCCCATAGGGTGGGTGGGAAGGATGGTGGATGGGTCCAACAAACCACGGACTTTCACTCAGGAGGCCGGTGCTTGCTTGCCGGATATGACGTCCAAGGTACCCTGGGTGTGTTAGTTGTTGACATTCTGGGATGCCGTGTCAATTTCAGCCTGTTACATGCATTGTCTGTTTTCAAAATACACTTCTGTTTTCACAGGAAATTTACCATTTACATGCAGTCTCTTTCGAAATAAATATACTACGTCAGTACAACAACGTGACGACTTTTTTACTTCCAGCAACTAATGCACATGGTTAGGTTGAGGAAAAACAGAAGGGGGTTTGGCTTTAGAATCTTACGGAACATGAACACTGGCCTCCTGGGTCAGACTTTCGCTGCCTTAACTTTCGTTATTGTCCTTTTCCCCCCGATGCCATGGAGCACCGTTAAACTATAACAGCAACCGTCCGCGTATCATGCCGACATTAAAGGACATTGAAGTGAGACTGCGTTGGTCACGGTCTCCCAGAACATAAACAGCAGATGCAGAGGGATACGTTGCGCGTAATATATAGATGTTAGATAGAAAGGCAAGAGCAAAGTGGGGACATTTGACAAATTTGGAATGAGAATTGCTTCGAATAAGTTACTTTTGGGTCCCTCTGTGGCAGTGGATCTATAAACGATTATTACAGCATACACTGCACTCTCTCTGTGCACCACGTTTGGGTTCACGGAAACAGTGTGTTTTCTTTATTAGTATAATGAAAACATTTACTGAGTTGTACAATATCTTTGCATATTGTTCATTCAGGGGCCTCACTCCCTGACTCCAAATGTTTTGATCAGAGATGAATAATATTGGTACATCATCTGTATCGGCCAATATCGGCTTTAAAATGAATTATCAGGACATGCTTTCTCTGAATTTTTACTTTGAATAAACAAGACATACATTGAAAAGGACTGAATTTCATTTCTCAGTCTGCAGAATATGATGTTGATTCCACTACAGAAGAGACTTGATGATCACTAAAATTAGGTGGGGGGGAAAGTGGATGTGTCAATATCAGTATCAGTTATAGATCAAGTGAGTTGTTATACATCGGCATATCGGATATCGACAAAAAATCCAGTACTGCATATATGTATGCACATGTTGAACGGAAATCTTTCATCTTTGTTCTGTCAAATGTCTTGTATGTAGTTAATAATAAAGCCTACAAAGAGGCACCTGCGTTTCTCTCTGTGGTTTTCTCATGTGGTTTATAAGTGAGAGGATCAAACTGTCACTTGTACATACGTGACAGTAAGTTTTCAACAGACAGCTGGAACATATTTTCTTAATTTAAGCCCAATGAGTCTCAAGCATTTCTCTTTTCAGCATTATGTGAAATCTATTCACACCCATCGGGCATGAGAAACTTGGAAATTGGTTAAACTTAAAACTTTTTTGGCCTACAGCATTGTCAGCAGCTGTGCGCTAGCAGCACAATATCAATCAGCGTGCTGATTCACAGCATGTATAGTGTTTACCTTGTTCGCCATTCTTTGTTTTGTGCTATCAGCATGTGTCAACATGCTAACTTGTTAAAGTACAAAAGCAAGGTATTGGGCACCACAATATTCTGACCTGATGGCAGAGCAGGATGAGAGGTTAGGAGATCAAAACTATTTGTCCTTAGAAAGTGTCACAAATGTCTGAAGCAAATTTTATGACAATCCATCAAATTTTTTTTAGTCATTTCACTTAATGTCACAGATTTCAACTTGATGGTGGCGATACTAGAAAGTCAGAGGATCACCAGAGACACTAGGATACATTGTCCAGGAAACACAAACATTTCTAAAAAAAATTTCCAATTCAAGCTGGTAGGTACAGGACTTTGTATAAACACTGACCTGCTGGTGGCGCTGCAGGAAAGGTCAGAGGATTAACAAATGTACCCAGTAATTTTTAAGATACTTCAGTCTGGACCAAAATGGTGGCCCGACTGACCGATGGATATTTCCATCCCCAGCTAGCAAGATAACTGTAGAACGTAATGGTGAATTTTGCCCATATTTGCAAGTGAAGAACTGTCCAAACTTTAGATCTCCCTGTTTGTGCCTCATGTCAGTTATGAGTCATCTGGAATCTTACTTGTTTGGTACGACAGACGATGTTGCACTATGAACTTGCTGTATTCTTGTTTAGTAAGGATCTTAATACATGTGAAGTAGAATTAAGTAACTACCTCTTTGCTTCCATTCCAAAAGTGAATATGTGGGATCGTGTGGATAATCCAGATCCTTACCACCTGTGACGGAAAATGACAAGAGTCGGCAAAACAACAGAAACACTCCTACCATTCAGCAGCACCGCATACTACATCCTCTGATATGATCATACATAAAAAGTTTGAACTATGAACAAAACAGAATCATGTACCTTTCTTCTTCTTTGGTTTATTGACAACAGCATATGTTGCCTGGTGTGGATCAACGACATCATCACCACTCGGGGCTAAAACAGAAAAAAAAAGAAATAAAAATAAATTAAGGTGTTTTGCATATGAAGCATTTTATTATACTTTTCCACATACAATTGAATTTCTCAGATATCTAAAAACAGAAGTGTTGCATCACAGAGTTGATGTGGTTTTGCACTGCAAAAATGGAAATACCAGAGAAGTAAATAGCAAGTTAAGATGACAATGTACCTTTTCCCCTTCTTGTTTTTTTGACAACAGCATTTGTTGCATGATGTGGATCAGTTGAACTTTCACTTCCTGGCACTATACCATAAAAAAGGAAAAAAAAATATATTATGATGCTGCATTTTATCAAGACAAAAAATGTAATACTAGACTTAAATTCCTACAACAGGGAATTTGTAGTTTACGTGGCAGAAAGTACAGTATGTACATGTGCACTATTATCTTGTACATGAGATATAATATCTCTTACCTTGTCTTTCGGGGCTTTCATAAGAAAGTAATGGTGGAATAAGATCATTTTCCATGCCCCCATTAAAAATCAATGACAGTATCATCATCTTTACTATATAATGACGAAAACTGTGTGTGTGTGTGTGTGTGTGTGTGTGTGTGTGTGTGTCTTTTCCACGTTTTTCTCCTCACTGACTTGGTCAATCCATGTGAAATGTGGCACAGTGGTAGAGGGTCATGGGAGGATGCCAATGAAGCAATATTACATCAGTTGGCCAAAGGGGGGGCGCTATAGCAACCCATTGAAATGTCAAACTTTGAATGGGCATATCTCATGCCCCGTATGTGGTAGAGACATGAAACTTTGCACAGAGATGCCTCTCCTCATGAGGAACACATTTGCCTCAAGAACCCATAACTTCTGCTTATATAGACTTTCCGCCATTTTGAATGTTTTGAAAAACACTTCAAATGGATCTCTTCCTAGGAAGTTTGAGCGATCTGCATGAAACTGGGTGAACATAATCTAGGGACCAATATCTAAAGTTCCCTCTTGGCAAAAGTTGGAAAACTTACTAAAACTGAGCTTCTATAAGGCAATGAATATTGCGGAGGGCGTGGCTCATCACATAAAGGTGTATAACATCTCAAGGGTTTCACCCATCACCACGCAACTTTGTAGGCATATGACCACACATAATCTGAGGGGACCCCTCCATTATTGACCCCATCAAACAAAATGGGGGCGCTAGAGAGCTCATTTCTTATCTAGGCCTAACCGCCATATGGATTTTTACTAAACTTGGTAGATATGTAGAACAGGACGCCTCAAGGTGACTGGAGAAATTTAACTCTAATTGGCAACTGGGTGGCGCTATAACAACAGAAAAATGCTTCAAAATGGCTAAAATGCGACTGATTGCTGTGACTCCAATCGTACTATCAAATTCACAAACACTCTGTCTGAATACATTGCTCTTCTTAATGGGCTCAGTTGACTATTTAATCTGCAATTTCCTATGACCTGTATCCCAAACACACACCATATGAAACTGTACGTGGGCACTCAGTAGGTATGGACTTGGATGACTTATTAAGAAGGATTCTGCATAATACCTTAAGTCCATTATTCTTGAATAATGGTGATTGAAATAATTGTATTCAGCTTTCACCTTTTTTGCTTTTCTAGCATCATAAATGACTTTCTCTAAAACTGAACTTTAAACCTCACTTTAACCAGGTGTGGTTACCTGTGTGCAGCAGCTTTGATTTCAAATAACTTTAAATGCAGTTACCTCTGGTGGTGCTCCCTTCACCTTTGTGTATCCTGCAGTATAGTACTCCCAGCACTAACAGCAGCAGGGCAACCAATAAAACGGTGCCGACAATCCACAGCAGAGTGTGGAAATTCTGGGGCTGACTCTGGGGACGACTGGTGGGTTGAGTAGGGGGAGGGTCGGTCTTTTCTTCAGGTCCTGAAACATTCTTAAACCCTAAAGAAAGTACATACTTATGCAGTGCTTTAATCCTGACTGGAAAACTTTTATGTATTTGCACTCTCTGTACACTGCTCAGAAACATTAAGGGAATACCGAATGGTCACAGTATCTGTCTATTCAGGATGCACAAGTGATTGTGAATCAGTTTCACCTGCTTTGGTGGAAATCAAAGTGACAACAGGTGAATTTAAGAGGCAAAAACAAGACAACCCCCCATAAAGGGAATGGTTTTACATGTGCTCTCTCCTTATCCTTCCTGACTGATTCCTCTCTAGTTTGGTCTTCTGCTAGTGTCCTTGGCACTACCCCATCACCTCATCAATGAGGCGGTACCTGCAGCCCAATCAGGTTGTACAGGTAGTCCAGCGCTTCCAGGATGGCACATCAACATGTGCAGTCACGAAAGGATTGCTGTGTCTCCCAGCACTGTTTCAAGAGCATGGAGGAGACACCAGGAGACTGGCTGTTACACCAGGAGAGCTGGACAGGGCTGTAGAAGGGCATCAAACCAGCAGCAGGACCGTATCTGCTCCTTTGTGTGAGGAGGAACAGGAGGAGCACTGAGCCCTACAACATGACCTCCAGCAGGCTACTGGTGTGCATGTTTCTGACCACACTGTCAGAGCGCGGGACATTATGTATCAGTGCATCTGACGCCACCAAGTACCACTACAGACTGTCCAGGAGCTCACTGATGCCCTGATCCAGGTGTGGGAGGAGATTCCTCAGGACACCATCGGGTGACTCATCAGGAACATGCTCAGAAGTTGTCGGGAGGTCATACAGGCAGGTGGGGGTCGAACGCACCACTGAGTCACATAATAAGTTGATGTGAAAAATTCAAGTTGGATCAGCCTGTGATTTCAGTTTTTTACTTTGATTTTCGGTGTGATTTTGAATCCAGCCCTCAGTGGGTTGATGACTTTGGTTTCCACTCATTGTTATGTCATTTTGTTTTCAACAACTATACAATGTACATCAGCAAAGTTTTACACTTGTGTAATTCGTTCATCAACATCTGATGTGGGATTCAAGTGTTCCCTTAATTTTTTTGAGCAGTGTATTGGCAGTCTTCTCACTTTGCATAATAATTGCTGTAAAGCAATTTCTCTGGGGATAAATAAAGATTTATCTGACGTTATAAAGCATTTTATTTATTTTATTTCATCTAATATGCAAAAACAATGAATGAAGTGTATACTTAGATACTTAGATATGAAACACTGGTATGTCTCACCTCTGACAGCCAGCCGACTGTCTGGTGATCCTCCAGCTCCAGAGATGTGACACTTGTAGAGTCCTTCATCAGATGTAGAGACATTATAGAGGGTCATTTTTCCTTTGTATTCGGTCTTAATGCGGAGCCCATCTTTGTAGAACTCAGCTGCGAGGTCATCGGGAGTTTTCTTCTTTTTACAGCTCAGAGTCACAGTGTCTCCCTCCATCACAGGCAGAACAGGAGTCTCCAGGATCACTAAACCAGCTGGACAATGAGATATTCAATGTTAAACATAACATGGCTGTGAGGATGAGGACAGGTTGGGTACTGAATCAAAATTTAGCTGGATTCATAGCAGTTGCACATTTCAGGTTAATATGTTTTGACATTTCAGCAGTCATATTAGCCTAATGATGCATATTTTTAGGGACCAACCAGCTCGGCCAACGAGCTAGAATTTGCCCCCCTAAACATGCTCAAAAACTCACCAAAACTGGCATGCATGTCAGGACTGGTGAAAAAATTGATAAAATGAAAAAAAAAAAATTGAAGTGCCAAAATGGGCTCTTTAGCACCACCTAGCCTCCTAGACACACTAAAATGGCCGCTGCGCCCGTAGGAATGTCGTAGAACAATCCAACCAAAACTGGCTTGTTCGTCTCATAGAGGCCTACAGATCACACCCCTGACCTATACCCAACAGGAAGTGAGCTATTTGCCCTTTCAAAGTAAGATTTTGCCTCAAAAATGCTCTTTTTCAAACTTTTTCAAAAAACATCTTCTCCTACACCATTTATCATATCTGCTTCAAACACACATGACAGATCAACTCCTGCTAATCAGATCTTCTGTATAACTTTGTCATTACTCGATCAATTTTGATTTTATGAGCTCTTACAGGTAACGTGTTACAAAACCTCCTGACGATTTTCGCGCCACCTAGGCACACTAAAATGGCCGCTGCGACCCGTAGGAATGTCGTCGAAGGACAAAACCAAAACTGGCTTGTTCGTCTCATCAAGATCTACAAATCACACCCCTGACCTAAATCTAACAGGAAGTGAGCTATTTGCCCATTGAAGGTAAGATGTCATTTTTCAAAAAGTCTCTTTCTCCAAAAATATCTACTCCTACATCGTTTATTGCATCGGTTCTTCTCTTCTCAGTTCCAGGGCATCAAATATGGCAGCTTGGTATGTGGCCATTTGTTTCTGTTCCCAATGAATAATGCACCTTAAAACAGCGCCCAGCGTTTGTTGGACCCATCCACCACCCCTCCCACTAACCCTGAGGGACTTTCTTTGTCAATAAATAACATTGTTATTGAACGGTGCTTCAAATTGACTGAATTTGCTGAATTTGAACTGAATTACTGACACCGTCTGACAACGTATCATACTGCTGCAAACGGATGCCTGTTTTTTGTCAGTGTCTCATGTGGAAATCGAAAACCAAGCAGCGGTATTTAACAATAACATAGTTACTGGTGTATGTCATGTGACAAATTCATCAAGTATCATACTTGTTAAGCTACTGTAAAAAACGGTTATATTAAGCCAAACCATGATCGCTTTTCTAAACCTTACCAAGTTATGTTTGTCGCTTGAACCTTTTGTTGCTTGAACCTAAAGTAGTTTTGGTACTAAAACCTGCGTTTCCTGTTAAAACACAAGTTTATATGACAAGACAATGTTGCAAGTAAGAAGCAGAAAATAGCACAGAAACTGGCACATCCAAAACTGATGCTCGAGGGGAACATGGAGCATGTGGGATTGAAGCACAGGGTCACTGACCAAGCTGCCATACCTGACAAGTTGGGACTGAGAGCATGTTGCAATATCACTCCTCTTCGGGCTACTTGCAGTATTATCGCTATGTCAAAGAGATCAGATTTAGACAAATATTGTGGAATAATTGTTGATTTATGAGCTAAACACACCAGTGATAGAGATGTTGACAGCATTGCTTCGTAGTCCGTCTCCGTCCTCACACCAGTACGCTCCGCTGTCCGATGAAAAGGCAGGTTTGATGGTGCCAGATCCTGCTGATGTCACCCAGTGAGAGATGTTTGTTGGAACGATATTCTCCAGTGTCCTCTTCACGCTCCATTCAGCCGCGCCGTCAAACTCACAGATAAAAGAGATGGACTCATACTCAAAAAACTGCAGTCTGTTTGGGAGAATACGAGGAAAAGCTGCATTTGGGACACAAAACGCAAAAGGTTAACTTCTTAAACCCTCAAACAAACAAATTATCGAACATTTTGTCGTCTCTTTCATCAAGATAGCTATTACCATGGCCATGAACTGTTAAAATGGACTGTGACACTCCGTGACATTTATCCTGCAACATGTGCAACATTCAAAGTTGTACCCTGCAACACTTTCTGTGTCTTGACATATGGCATAGCTTGTGCAAAAGTTGTTTTTTTTTAAGTGCAAAGTAAAACTACTGCAGCTTTACGTGGGGTTTTCCTCACAGTCACGGCCTGACTGGCAGAGCACATGTATTCAAACATCAGTTTTCTGCTCTGCAAATGAGGGTGGCCAGTCTGTGGCTGACAATATGAAAGCAACAGTGCATTTAACATGTGGCAAAGTGCATTTGAATTCATGTTTTTTTCCATTAATATTGTATCATATGTTTTTTCATGAAAAAGTGCAGCTTACCATCTTTTGGAGGACAATTACTGTTTTGAACTTGTGCAACCACAACCATCAACACATTTGTCACTGGAGAGACAAAGAAAGAGCTGTGTGTCAGACACAGATCAATTTTACATGTCAAATAATTTATTTTGGGAAACTATTTGCACCAGTGGTGCACAAGGTTAAATATTATCAGCCTCTCACAGATGAATGTTTATGTCGGTGTCAGTTAGGAAATTACAAATGATTTTAGTAACTGTGCATCACAATTACAGCAGCACTAACAAATAAGTGTGTCAAAGATCCATATCAGTTGCAGAATTTCTGCTTGATTAAACCTATTGCTTAAATAGCTCCCAAATTCAGCTAACAAATTACGTTTTTGTGAAATCTCAACAGGAAAACAGTCAGTACTCACACAGTCCGATGCAGAGAGCTGTGACCTCCATTATGTCTCGCCGCTGACTGTGTGAACATCAGACTGAATGACGGTCAAAGTGAAATGTAGGTGAGAACCTCCTCTTCCTGTGCAGCTTATTTTTGGCGTTGCAACAGATATGTCTGACAAATGTCTGACAAAGACAGACGTGAGTGTGAAGCCACAAAATATAAATAAAAAACTGTCAGTGCAGAATTAAAACCCGAGTGTTTGAAGTACCAAGACCTTTCATCTGTACAATGGGTGTGTGCAGTATGAGCAGAGTTAACAACATATCTGTACGACATCTACTGCACGTCTGTCCGTCCTGGAAGAGGGATCCCTCCTCAGTTGCTCTTCCTGAGGTTTCTACCATTTTTTCCCCATTAAAGTTTTTTTTGGGGAGTTTTTCCTGATCAGCTGTGAGGGTCCAAGGACAGAGGGATGTCGTATGCTGTAAAGCCCTGTGAGGCAAATTGTGATTTGTGATATTGGGCTTTATAAATAAAATTGATTGATTGATTGATTGATTGATTGATTGATTGATTGATATTGATATTAGGCTGTTTCCACATTTAGATTCTCAAGAGCGGACTTCTCTGTGCTCATCTTGAGTTTGCGCACTGCCCTCCCACGTGAAATGACAACATCAGTTCTTTCATTGTAAATCCCCAAAACAACACACTGTATTTTTACATTCAGGCAACAAAGCCCTCTAGTGGTCATAGTAATTATGACTCTGGTGTGTCAGAAGCAAAGGAGGAAGTAGAGGGATGTTATTAAGGCACCACAAAGTGTGTAGAGGAAGGAGGTCAACAATGTGTGGCATTTTATGTCCAGCAATTTACCTTTTTAAATAAAAAGACATTTACATAGTCTGGATGTTTCAATTTGGGAGAAGGAGTAAAACATACTGTACAATTTGTGGGAAGGCATTATCACACACATTATTCTTCAAAGCTGAGTATTTTTATATAACTTAAAATATGCCTGGAGGAAATGTTTAAAAACAAGTCAATGAGTGCTCCCTCCCCAAAATCTGCTGAGTATTAAATGATTAACTGACACTGGAAGTCAGTGTGTGTGAGGCTACATATCCTCAACATTATGTAAAGCAGCAGCAATAGGAAATGTTGGGCTGCAGCTCTGATACAGTTGTAAAAGTGTAAGCAGTTAACAGTACGGCTGACCAGCTGGGTAAGATTTAGAGTTGTCAGCATTAAGGTGTTAATTGTGATGCAATTAAGGTCCATGATTTTCTCATGCTGCTATTTTTGCCACCGTCTGTCTTTCAGAGGCTATAGATGGCTGAGTTTTAAAGCTAGAGATGACAGTGGTACCACATGAAATAAGAAGACCCCACTAATCCAGTGGTACCAACCATGTTATACCAGCTTATCAGTAAAGGAGGGAAAAAAAGCTCAAAATTTGGCGAGGATAAAACAGCATGGCCATTTTCAGAGAGGTTCCTTGACCTCTAACTTCAAGATATCTGAATGAAAATGGGTTCTGTGGGTACCCAAGAGTATCCTCTTCAGATATGTCCACTTTATGTTAGACAAATAAAGGTTCGGGCACAAACTATGCACTTTTTGTCATGCAGTGTTTATGACACATTTATAGAAACTAGCCACACAGTGCTGAGCTGCATCTCAAATTCATCGTAAGGTTTACAGCATCCAGGTGATATATTCACTTCTATGTGACATATACTGTATCCTGCAGGGCATTCAGGACATGGGAGGGACTTAAAAAATGTCATAATTTCTTCTTTGTGACATTAATTGTCTCCTTTTCTGTCTCTGTACCACACGCTCAGCTTCTTCTTTCTCATGGTTACGTTGAACTGGTCCTACTCTGCCCTCTGCAGGAGATCAGACACTTTGCATACATCTCGTTAATATTTTGATGCCATGTAGCCAAGGTGGCATGGAAATTACCTGATGTAACTGCCAACATGTTATGATACAATAACCATATACCTCATTCAAAGTCCTTGCAAGGCTTTTTACAACTCATTATTTATGACTCATTGCCTCTTACTCTCTTACTTGTTGCTGCTGCCAAACGCAAAGTGAAAGTTTAGACGTGAACATGATTTGAGGCTATAACAAGCTGTAAAACCCGGTGAACACACCCTATCTGATTACTAGACCATGGTTAAAGTACAACATATTTTATTTGAGGACACTGACTGAGCAGCTTGTTGGTGAGCTGAAGCTTTGATACACACGACAGGTATGAAGATTTATACAGAAATTATTCTCTTATACGTTTGTTAGTGGGAAGTTGGAATTACACAGCAAGAATTTTGCAAAATATGACAGGATAATTGCACCAGAAATTGTGACTGGAATGGCAATAATGCGTTTAATCATTTGAAATTTCTAATATTTTCCATTGTGAATCAGTAGTAATTGTGGAAAGGTTTTCAATAGATTTAATGTCAATTCCTGGCTGTACTTGAAACTTTAGATCAAAGTACTTCTAAAAATTCCTTTTACTGCAAATGCAAAGCACAGACAGGTACAAGCGCACCTTTATAATTGCAGGACATATGCCCACACACACAAACAATCCTAACACTTGGTTGAAGGAGTTTGAACCGACTTGTAAACCATTTGCTGACTAACTTCAACCTGCATTGATTCAAAATATATGCAAAAAAAGGAAGAAAAAAAGTAATCAAATGACTGTTAAGATTTAAAGGTAACTAACCCACAGAAAATTCTCACCAACTCTGCAGCTGTGGAGCTTTTCAGCCTCTTTAGCTTCACATTTATGGTTCAATCCTTTCAGCAGCAGCTGGCATCCGTTCACAGAAAGCTTCGATAAACCTACCTTACAAAACCTATCCAGCACAAAACAGCAGAAAGACAAATAGGGATGAGTTGGGCAAGAAAAATGAAGAATATGATTTTAAGGGTTAGGGTTAGTCGGGGGTTCATTAATTTGCATATATATCACCAGTTTCTTTCCTTTTGGCTTTTACTGAAGGACGAACTGTCTTAACATTTTGGGTTAGTGCCGTAGCTTCTCTTTTATTGTTGCTGTGCTTGTCATAATGCATAAATGTAAAGGTATCTTTAAAAGGGGTTAACCTGTTTTGTGTGCATTTAAGGGTAAATCGAAAATTATCAATCCTCCTGGATATGTTTTTTTTAATCTATTACCATATTTGTTAAAAGCACTCTACGTTGCTGTCAAAATGATTGGTGACTGGTGGTTCTTACTTTCTCCACCAGAAATTCCAGGTTTTTAGAGAGGAACATAACACGTTTACGCCATGTCATGTTCAGGCCCTTGCACACTCAGTCCATGTTTTTTGTATAGCCTACTCTTTTTTAACCCATCATCCGGTAAATGTCTTTATTCACAGAAACCTTGTACACTCAGTCCGAAGCATATTATTGATATTTTCATTTCAAAAATGTGCAACGTTGGACAAAATAAAAAGAGACAGTTGCTCCCTTGCTACTCTCCGTGAAAGTTATGTCTCTGTTGTTGCCACTTTCTGCATGTATCTTGCATTTGGCACTGCGGCGACCTGTTGTGAAATGTGATTACTGTGTGACTATTATATTACACTCTTCTGTACTTGCTGTTATGCATTATTACATAAACTAACATAACCATCTCTGTGTTATGAAATATTTCAAGAAGGATGTTGCTTCTTTATATTTGCACCTCTTTTTCTTGTTACACCACATTTTCTTTGCTGCTTCCTGGTCAACAACTGGTTAAGGTTTGATTAAATTGTGCACAGAAAACTACTGTATTAAGATTAGAGAAAGATGGTGGTGGTCATAGTAAATAAGAAACAATGTTGACCTTTGATTAGGAAAAGGATGTGCGCAGTCGTCTCCTGTTTCAAAGTCCAACTTCTATAAACTCTGTTTAATCAGGTTATATTGTTGACATTGAGATCATTCCCAAGAGAGACCTGAGAACATATATGATTTCACATCTTGTCTTTTTATCTTTTTATTTCTGTTTCCATAGATGTTGCGATTCATGTTTTCTTTTGCATGATTTTATTTTTCAACCCCTTTCTGTTTCTGCCAGGTGTACTGTACATTTGACAATGTTTATTCGACATGGAATGAAATTACAATATAAAAAAACTTCTTGTAAATTTGAGATACTTGAGATTGCAAAAATAGGTTGTATAAGTCATTATAATACACAGCTTTTGCTGTTTTTTGTCTTGTGAGGACTGTCACTCTGAAATTTTGAACAATCTCTACTGAAAACTGGTCAAGTATAGATTATAGAAATAAATAACACTCAAGTCAAAGTTTGACTCAGTTTTATCATTTATGCTTCCAAATGTCACCTAACCATTTTTTGTTAAATTTGAAAGAAATTAAATTGAATGCATACAACTCAGCCATGCCTCTGCATGTCTGTTGATTATTTACTTAAAGTGTTCAATAAGTGGTATGTTGTGTGTTTTTTATTTTTCCAGGTGATTTGGTCTCATCCACTCCAGTATACTAAATCTCAATCATGGATGTTCGAATGCTACACTCTTTGACTTTTTACTTTTTACTGACTCTGCTTCCATGGTCTAGGAAGTAAAAATCATTTTATTAAATATTTTTGGATTACTTCATTAAATTCAATGAATAATAATAATAATAATAATAATAATAATAATAATAATAATAAATACCTTAAGCTCGCTTTAACTGTGATGAAATTCAGTTTTAGTTTGACCAAAACGCTGCTGTGCTTCTGCGTCTTGTTCGGACAGCGGAGAGTTACAGACTCCACTGGAAGGTCTGAAGAAACAGAGGAATCAAAAACTGCAATCGGTGAAGGTAAGAAAAGAAAAAAGACAGGAGGATGAGAAGAACAGAAAAACAACCACAGGAAATTGAAGCCGTCATAATTGGCAGATATATATTCCATATTATTATATTATTATTATATTTGAGAAAAAGTGTCATGGTAATTTTAGGGTCAGTCTCCTGCCTATCTAGCTGATGTGTTGATGTCCACTGGATGACCAGTTTATACACCACTTCTTTCTCTGCTATTCTGTGTGGTTTTGGTTAAAAAATGAAGATATTTAGTTGTATCACAGGAAATGTAGGATCCAGTGTTTCTGGATCTTGATCCATACTTGGGACTAAAAATCAGGATATTTCCACCTCCGATACATAAATATTTGACCATTATGTCTTGAACACTTCCAAAGTTAGGGCATGTACATGGCTCTTGCTTCAGGTCTGAACCTTTAACAGTGTTTGATCAATTGCATTGCATTTTAACAAAGACAATTCAACAACACTCACTTGATATTTTCGTATACTAACTCAGACATATATCTGCTCTTTTGTTTTTCTTTGTAAATTACAGTTGGTTTTATTTTTCAGAACTCCAGGATGTACGAATTATCACCTCATTCTGTGCTCAGTTCCATCAGTGGATCACTTTCCCTTCCCGCCCTCACCTTTGTTGTCTTCCTGCTGCTCATACAGACTTCTGGAGGTACAGTGGATTATTTAAAACCACACCAGTTACAGCTCTGTGCGTTTTTGTTTTTGTCTTCATCAGACAGCAGTGTACGGTGAAGAGGTGACAGGATGCCGCACAGCATTACTAAAATAACTTCTTTAGAAATAAACAAATTGTCTTCAATTATGCTGCATGTTGATACCAATGTGATCTCACAGAAATAGATGAAATGACCACGACCTCCGAACACCACGGCATGCTCTCATCCCAACTTCTCAGTTACAACCATTTGTCGGTGGACCTGGTACCTTACTGCGTCAGGGGCAGCATGTCAGTTTGTTTTCAAAGTAGACTTCCTTTTTCATAGGAAATGCAGATGCATACAGTCTTTTCTAACATGCACACACTCTACATTGCAATTGGTTGGTCAGTTGGTCGTTGTTCTCAGATGCTGCGTCAACTTCAGCCTGTTACATGCATAGTCTTCTTTCAAAATACACTTCTCTTTACAGGAAATGTATTGTTAACTTACATACAGTCTCTTTCAAAATAAACGCACTATGCTGGTACAACACCGCAAACTGACATTTATTTCCTTCAACAATAAAAGCAAGTGGTTGGGTTTCGGAAAAAATACCAGGGTCGGCTTTACAATCTTACAGGAAGCAAATACCACCCCTGCCACCCACCCTACTCAGACTCTCACCCTCTAAACTTTGATGATCTGCTGCCTCTCCCCCTGATGCTACTGGGTGCATAACACAATAACAGCAACCGATCACGTATCATGCCCACTTTAAAAGACTACTTTTTTTTTGTCAGTGTCTGACACCAGAGGTCATTGCCAAAGAACTGGTATGCGATGACTTCTGGGTGAGACTGAGTTGTGTCAGCAGACAGCTTTTCAAAGCTGCCTGCCCTTTATTACAGTATGTGTAACTTTGGTTTGGTAACCTTGATAAAATGTAAATGGGTAAATTATATAAAAATGTAGTGCCATTATTTTAAACTTGTTTTTCAGGCTGTAAACATGTTTATTTTTGCTGTTCTGCAGTTCTTACTTCTACATGGGGGCCTATGGGGATTTACTCTGTGTTGGAGCCAGCCTCAAGTGGCCATGAGAGGAACTGCAGTTTTTGGCACTTCCACACTGACATTTTTCAGC
This sequence comes from Epinephelus awoara, assembly GCA_035609425.1. NCBI lineage: Eukaryota > Metazoa > Chordata > Actinopteri > Perciformes > Serranidae > Epinephelus > Epinephelus awoara. Next base: position 28,855,569 of record CM069315.1, on the reverse strand, counting down.
CTCAGAAGTTGCTGCTTGGTATCATAAGGCCACAGAAGGCGTCTGTGTGTGTTGATGTCTGACACCAAGATCGCTGACAAAACTGTGGTCTTTGCAGAGTTGGGAGTGAGAACAGGCTGGCAGTGGTGGGATGTATTGTGTTGAAATTACATGGTGGTGGCTCGGTTGGGTTGAGGCATCAAAACTGTTTGGTTAGATTAAGAAGAAATATTGTGTTTTTGGTTATAATAACTACATTTGTTACATACTGGATGTTAGATGTCATAAAGTGACACAAACATGCTGACACAAACATGCTGAAACATGCTCCTTCAGGGTGGGTGGGTGTTGTGGCAGATGAGTCCAAAAAACCTCTGCCTTTTTCCTGGGAGCCTGGTGTTCACTTCCTGTATGAATGTAGAGCCAAACCATAATACTTTTTCTAAACTTAACCATGTGCTTTTGCTGACATCCTCAGAATGCCTATGAAACATCCTGGTGCAGACTATATACTGAAGTTTACCAGCCTGTCACTCATGCTGAATTTGTAGATCGTTCTTGGCTTTATATGTCTGAAAGTCCAATATTAACATTTTCGTCACATCTCATCTCGTCAACTAAAATGAAAGATAAATTTTGTCTTATTTTTTTATCATCAAGATGCATTTTAAGCTCATCACAAAAAATATGAGTCTAAATAAGCAATATCTTCAAATAAATTTCTTTCCAAAACTTTATTAGCCTTAAAAACATCAGCTGTATACAGAAATACAGTGTTTGAGTCAACCCCCATCACTGTTTTCATCTGAAACAGACTCTCAATATCACATTTCTGTTCATCCACAGATTTTTTGTATGACTGTAACATTGCTTTCATAAAGCAAGCACTCACAGCTGTGTCTGCAGCACAGTATCCACCAAACTGGCAAGTTGTCTGAAAGTGCTTTTACAGTCCCACTGCAGAGACAACCATCAGCACTTTGCTCTGATTACTCCTGGATTTCTAAATGCAGTGTTGTTCTGTGTCCTTTATTTCAGCTGATCCACCCGGTTCTTCCTCTTGTATCCCCCGGGAAGCCTTTTATGCAGTGATTGGTGTCCTTGTTCTTGCCCTTATTGCCCTTATTGCCACTATTGTGTATGTCTGTTGGAGAGAGAATAATACAGGTAAGACACAGCTTCATAATCAAAGTGCTATGAATTGTTTTATGTCATTGAATATCTTCCTACAGATGTTATTGATTCTATTTGTTTTCACTTTAATGGGTGACTGTTTAAAGTTTTACCATAACCCGTGTTGAAATAATTAAAGTAGCTCTCTGGGGTCCCAACATGTGAAGAGTCCTCAAGAATTCTGGAGTTAGATTTGTCTTCAACAAATATGTACATTTATAATTTCACATTATTAAAGTCAAAACTGATTACTCAACATACTTTGACAGGCAGGTTGATTTTATTTAACAATATGGTTCATGTAATTTGTCTGTCCAAGACATCCAGCAGTCATATCTCTCCAGAAAGGTGAAACCAGGTTCAGGTGAAAAGAGAAAAGAAAGACAGGTCTAAGAAAGGAAGCTACAGTATCAACTTACTAACACAGTTTTATGGTGTTTAACATAATAAATTACAGATAAATAAAGCTGCATCACTCTCACTTTCAGAGAGAGCCAAAGGGAGAGACTCAGCAGAAGGACTCTTGTCATCTTCCCCTGAGGATGTTACACCAGGTGAGCACAGAAAGTGGCAGGGAGGGAAGTAAAGAAGTACACCTACTGTGGTTGTTGTCAGTTGAGCTGCATGTATTTGGTTGTTGATGAAGTTACCTGCACATGTTGAGAATGGATGCAGTAAAAGGGGAGCAGACCTGACCCAGGCTGATGCTCACACGAGTAACACTTCTGTTATGATTCTCTTTCTCATCCAGGACCACACACTCACTCTACAACAAAACAGAAAGTGGATGCTGTTTCTACAGTGAGTGAACAGGAGCCTGAAACAGACAAAGAACAAAAGGAGGACAAAAAGAAGCTTCAGGGAGCACAGACTGAAACAGCAGAAGTAAGAAAGGAACTCCAGTCACAGCTGGAGGAGGTGAAGAGAAAACGTGAGGAGAACCAAAGGAAACTTGATGAAGCTGAGGAGGAACTCAAGAATAACAAAGAAATGACGATGGACAAAAAACAGAAACTGAAAGGGGAAATAGAACATTGTTTACAGCAGAAACAGATCCTGAAAGACATGTACACAGAGAAGGATAATGTGCTGATACAGATGGATAAACTACTGCAGGCAGTAGATGCTGCGGCTAAAAGCATGAGTACACACCAAACAGTCTAGTGTCTCAGGTTGACTGTTTTTAGAACAGATCCATTAACAGGTACTTGTGTCTTTATTTCAGCAGCTGAGTCCATCGTAATATATAAAAATATAATATATAAATATAATCAAAACTGTGGTAAGCAGCATCACTGGAACATTCATTTCTGAGCCTCTTCTCAATCTGAAATCATCAGATACCAACACTTTGTCAGTGATTTCAGCGTCAGACCCAAAGCCAAAACCTCCTTCAGCCAAACGGCACCGATTATGTTAGTATTATAGCCTACACCGCTGGGACAGCGTCAGGTTAAAACACTTCAGATTACAATGTAATATAAAGAGCTAGGAAGTCCCTTTAGGGCAGGTGTGAGGTGAGATGGGTGGGTCCAACAACTCCCGGACTTTCACCCAGGGGGCCGGTGTTGGTTTCCCTAATGAATGTAGAGTGTTACCCCAACAGCAGATACAGAGGGATAACTAGCACGTAGCATGTAGATGAAAGGTCACTGACAAAGTGACGATATGTGACGACCTGTTGCATTTCATTTAACAACAGTAACTAAGCAGACAGTAAACTCCTGATCGTACTGTTTGTTGCGACTAAATTGTAAATGTTGTATCAAACAAGTATCATTAGCAACACTGTGACGTGCAGTTTAAGACAGTTGTTTATGATTGCTATGATTGTCATATAATTTATAACATTACTGTAATAATTATGGATCCTATACCAATCCAAAGTGTCTGTGTATGAGCTGATATGATTATATTGTTAGGTTGTTTTCACGCTGTCATTTGATGCTTCATCATAGAAGTACTAATCATAGGCGCTTTGAATAAAATTCCTTTCTGATTGATCTTCTGTGCAATGTTTTTGTGGTGTGTTTTAGACTGTATGTGTTTGTATGTGAAGACTGTGAAAACTAGTTTCTGCAAGAAACGGACTGAAATACACAACACAGGACTGTCATCCATAGAACTGGGTTGAGTCCCACATTAAACCAATATTTACATTGATGACAAACAATGCACACTGACCAGCTAATAAGCTGCGAACATGGCTCTTTGATGACTAAAACATGACGAGACATGTGTGAGTTTTCGTTGACGAGACGAAAATGGACATAAATGTTAGTAGGTGGTCTGTCAGACGTTTAAAATACATGATATTTCTGCTTCTTGTATGTGTAATCTAATGTCCGGTTTTCCGTGTGTGTGTGTGTGTGTGTGTGTGTGTGTGTGTGTGTGTGTGTGTGTGTGTGTGTGTGTGTGTGTGTGTGTGTGTGTGTGTGTGTGTGTGTGTGTGTGAGTGCAGCACGGGCCGCATAAAGAATATTACAAAGATAGGTTTTTACCATCTTAAGAATATAGCCAGAGTCCGCCCGTTTCTCTCTCAGGCCAGCACGGAGGTGCTGATCCATGCTTTTATCTCCTGTAGATTAGATTATTGTAATGCCCTGCTCTCTGGTCTTCCCAAAAAGAGTATTAATAATCTACAAATTCTACAAAACTCAGCCGCACGCGTGCTGACGAGGACCAGAGGGCGGGAGCACATTACACCAGTTTTAAAATCGCTGCATTGGCTCCCCGTCCGCTTCAGGATCGATTTTAAGATTCTTTTATTAGTTTTTAAATGTCTTAAGGGTCTTGGACCATCTTATCTATCTGACCTGCTTTTATCATATCAACCCTCGCGGACCCTGAGGTCCTCTGGCACCGGCCTTTTAACCACACCACGAGTTAAAACAAAAACCCACGGTGAGGCTGCATTTAGCCATTATGGACCTTATCTGTGGAACAGCCTCCCAGAGAACCTCAGGGCCGCAGAGACTGTTGATATTTTTAAAAGGAAGCTCAAAACTCACCTTTTTAATCTCGCTTTTAACTGATTTCTTTTACTCTCTTATCTCCCTTATTTTACTACTTTTTATCCCTTTAATCTTTTTTGTTTATTGTATTTATTTTTATTTATTTTATGTCTTGTGCATTCTATTACTTTTAAATTTTCTAAACCCTAACACTTTTTTTTTTTTTTTTTTTTTTTTTTTATACATTTTATCAGTATTGCCTGTTTTTATTCCACTGTCTTAATCTTTTAGTTTTTAGCTCCAGTGTTTCCTCATGGGGGCCCTCCACACCGGGAGTTGTGTCTGGTCTGCCCACGGGGGCGTCGCCCTGGGGATCCCTCAGACCCGGGGGACTGGAGCGGCTCTGCAGTTGGTGTGGTGTCTGCCCTGGTCTGTCCGGGTTGAGGGGGGGGGGTCTCTGTGGCGGTGCTCCCTGTGGCTGCGGACTGTGGTGCCTCTCGGTGTGGATGGCCCCCATGGGTGGCTTCTCCTCACCTGGATCCTCAGTGCCAAGCCATGTTACCAGTCTGCTTACTGTATGTGTGACTGTGGGTGTGTGTGCAGATGTTTGTGAGTGTGAGTGTGGGCGTGTGTGTGGGTGTGTGGGTGAATGGGGGGGGGGTACATGTGGGGATGGGAGGGACGGGCTTTCGCTTTTCATTGTTGTATGTTTCACTATTTTATTACATTTTATCTTGAGAAGCACTTTGAGTTGCATTTTTTATGTATGAAAAGTGCTATATAAATAAAGTTTTGATTGATTGATTGATTGATATTTCTGTCCGAGCCCGACATTATTTGATGACCAAAGCACTGAGTTTGTGTCACACAGTTGTTATGGTTACAGAGTATTTAACAGGCCGACCGCGCCGTACGGCGTCTCAAACACGGGCGATGTACGGCGTCTCAAACACGGGCGACGTACGGCGTCTCAAACACGGGCGACGTACGGCGTCTCAAACACAGGCGACGTACGGCGTCTCAAACACGGGCGCCGTGAGGGAGGCGGCAGGTCCGACGCTTCCAGTGACAGGAGAGGGAGACATATGGCAAAATAAGATAAAACAGGAAAAACCTGTCTCACTCTTTTGTTTTATTTTCAGTGTTTTATCAAGGCGGAGGCGGCTGGAGGTCTGAGACTTCCAGCGAGGGGAGAGGTAGAAACAAACAGCCAGTGTGTGTGTGTGTGTGTTGTGTTCAGGTGTTGTCACGTAAATAACAGCGCCCAAGCAATAAACAGGACAGACAGTAGGATTTTATTTATTTTTACACTACATTTACACTAAAAGCTGACTGAATCTGACCCCAGCCCGAATACAATTTATAGCTACATTTTTGACTAAATCCAGTCCGACCCGTCACGATGTGTTGAACTTATAGATCTGCTATTTTCACAGTTTATGTGTGACACTCTTGCATGATGAAGTAGGCCTAGGGCATCAATTCATGAAAAAAACAGTTGAACTTTTTTTCTTTTTTTACTAAAACTGACTAAAACTAGACTAAAACCTTTTTGAGTTTTCGTCGACTAAAACTGGACTAAAACTATCACATATAAAAATGACTAAATTTGACTAAAACTAATAAGCATTTTAGTCCAAAAGACTAAAACGAAGACTAAATCTAAAATGCCTGCCAAAAACAACACTGTTTTAAAGGAAAGAAACTGATCACTTATGCAGGCAGAGAAACAGAAATATTCCTAGTATATGCACAGGTGGGGGAAGTTCAAAGAACAAAAAAAGTCAAACATAAATGTTTTTCTTCTGTTAGAGGTGCAGATCTGTCAACAAACAAACAAACAGTAATACAATTTAATTTCAATTACACATAAAGAAGTCCACAGTTCAAACATGTTATCTGGAGATGTGTTGGTCAAGTCCTTTTGTTCAGATACCATTTTGAACCATTAAATACTCAATATGTACAGATACAAAGTTTTATGTGATTGTTATGGAGCTAATTCATTTAGTTGCAAAGTCCCAGGAGAATTCATATCTTTGTGTTATGCACTCTCCAGGACACACAAACAACAGATAATCCAGAGTAGCCTTGAATGCTTTATTACATCTTTCATGAGAGGATTATAGTACATCAGTGGAGCCTTAAACCATGCGCTGTCTGGTTCATCAGTCTGGTTGACAGAGGGCATCCTTTATTAGTGTAGTTCAAAGACTTTGTCTTTGAAAAATGGTTTAACTGATCCGCAGAAAGAATCACATGAAGCTTACCAGAGTTTACCTTACTAAAATTAATGAGCACATTTAAAAAGTAAATTAATCCTAATTTGTAACACAACTATGCACATTGTTAGATGTGCATAGTTGTGTTACACTTGAAACTTGGCTGCGTACTTGGAAAATGACAGTTAACATATTTTGTCTGATTACAGATGCCAAGGGTTACAATAAAATAATTTTATGAGAGGACTTTAGCCTTGTCCCTCTTACTCTGAGGTGATGTTCTGATGCATTCAGAAGGCACGTGGTCTTGTGGCCTATGTTTTTATTGCGTTCAATTTGCAACTTCTTAAATTAAAGTACATGTGTTTATGAACTATTTTGTCACGTGTCTGCCTGACTAATTGCTCGCAAACACTTTATATGCGTAATATCTATATTCTATTGTAAATCCTAGACTGCAGTCTAACTTAGAAATCTCAGCATCACCTCCTGGCTGTAGTTACAGCTTCAGCATAAAATTACATTTGTCAAGGTTACATTTAATTCAATTTAATTTCAGCTGATTTGGTCCCATCCAGGTCTACTTTTTGTGTCCTTGTTGGCATGGCAGCTCTCTCTGTGCTATTAGTGATGTTAAGACACCTCCCTTGCCTCGGGTTGTTGTTTAAACAACGCTTTTTGTGCACACCTTGAAAGGTAAGTCGCAGCTCTCCATAACCTGTTACAGTGATGTACTGTAAATTCTTTAATTAATCAGGATGCCTCCTGGGCACCTCCAAAGATGTGTGCTCAGAATGTCCCACTGGTAGGAGGCCCTGGGGCAGACCCAGAACACACTGGAGGGATTACAAATCTAATCTCACCTCAGAATGTGTTGGGGTCCTCCAGGAGGAGCTGGAGAGCATTGCTGGGGAGAGGGATGTCTGGGTGCTTTGCTTGGCCTGCTCCCGCCAAAAAACAACTGGGCACAGTGACTGTGCTCCACATCTTGGAGTCGTGTTGTTAAAGTGGTCCATTAAATATTTTAGACTTTACTGAAATGCTGGGGCATAAGCTCTGCATATCCATCATTAGCACATAATGTCCCTTGTCTTTAAAAGCTAATTGATTAAACTAGTGTGTAATAGAATAATGAAACAATTACAAAATTATTCTCTTTATATATTAAAAGCCAAACAGGTGCCTCTGAGGCATGAGCTAGATTTTGGCTTAAATGTGAATAGAATAGAGAACTGAACTATTAGGCTGGTTAGGGTTAGCAGATTTCTCACTGTTCATCAAACTCAACCCAGCTACAGCTTAGTCAAATAACTAAGCTTGTTGGACACGCAGACGGGAGTTACTTCCTCCAGACAGGTGAGCCAATCAGAGCACCTTATCCAAACACAATTTGATCACTGCTGGTGCATGGTTAAAGTCCACTGCTCACTGACTTACACAGGAGGCAGCTGAGGGCATGCGTTTTCACCGTCGTGGTAAGTCCTGGATTTAACCTGTTTGGTTTTAGGCTCATGGATGATGTAGATAAACAACTCTTCATGTGTGTTCTTCACAGTTTGTTCAACTGTAACAGATCAGATGAAGAAGTTTTTCAGTTTAGATCATTGTGAAATAAAGAACATGTTTTGTATAACTGAACTGTTCCTGTTAATGCTCTAAACTGTGAATGACCTCGCTCAGTGAGTTTGATTGAAGTTAACACATCTGAAGGACAGGCTGGATACCTGGGATGCAGAACTTGAACTGTATTATGCAACAGGTTAAATCTAAGATGAATTAGTCCAGTGTAGTTCTGCTTTCTGTTATGATGCAGAACAAGGTTTGATCAGCTGCGGGTTAGTTAATGATATGTTCTTTGGAGATAACTTTAATTCACAATCAAAAACTGTGACATCAGTCCTACAATACTCATCTAAGATTGATGATTTTAATGAGGAAATGAAGGAAAAATCATCTTTCTGGGGACTTCATGAAGAATTTATTTGATTTTTAAAATAATCTGAATAATATATGCCTTAAAACTGTTCCAAAAAATTGTTTCTTCTGTTATGTAAATTATGTTTTTTTTTCTGTACTTTATAATTTCAGCTCATTTGGTCTCATTCTGGCTGGCTCTTTGCATCCTTGTTGGCATGGCAGTTCTATCGGGGTATGTTACAGATGTTTGGAAACTCGCCTTGGCTGGGAGTGCTTTTGTGGCGGCCATCTCTTTCTATGTATATAGAGGTAAATAATCTTTATAACCTTTATAACCTGTTACAGTGATGTCAAAGCTTTGATTACTTACTTAATTTATAAAAGTAGGAGGTTTTCAAAAGTATTCGATACAGTTAATCATTAAATTTTATAAACCAAATTAAGTTTCTAAGATGCTCAACGTTCAGTTCTTAAATGACTTCATGAGTACTAAAGTATTAGAAACAGTGTGTTTCTAATCAGAAGTGTTCTTCTCTTGTGTGGGTCCCACATGAGTCAGTACCTCTGTTAATCATCTCCTAGGTCAATCCCTGTCACTATAAATATATATCTATATCTATATCTATCTATCTATCTATCTATCTATCTATCTATCTATCTATCTATATATATATATATATACTGTATATGTATGTGTGTGTGTGTGTGTGTGTGTGTGTGTGTGTGTGTGTGTGTGTGTATTGATAATGCTTAAACTGAAGTTATGTACAGTCTTCCACTTATTTTGTTTTATTTATGATTTTGTAGGTTTATATTACTTTTCTTATTCAAATCAAACTTTATTTATATTGCACACACCAACGCATTCCCATTAAAAAGTGCTTCACAAAATAAAAACTCACAAACACACACACACAGTCAATATAGTCAATAACATGGCTGGGCACTGAGGCACCAGGTGAGGAAAAAACCACCTATGGGGAGCTCATCCACACTGAGAGGTGTCACAGCCACAGGGAGCGCCGCCACAGAGACCACCCCGACCCAGATAGACCGGGGTGGTCTCTACACATGGTGCAGAGCCTCCCAGTCCTCCAGGCCCAAGGGATCTCCAGGACGACGTCCCCGTGGGCAGATCGGGCACACCTCTCGGTGTGGAGGCCCCCCATGAGGAAACACTGGAGCTAAAAACTAAAAGACTAAAAGACAATATGATACGATAAATCAAGTATGAGATAAAATAATGATAAAATGCATAAAAAGTTTAATATGTAGAAAATTTTAAAGATTTGAACATTTTAAAAATGAAGAGTTAAAAATTAATAATTAAAATGCATAAGGATTTAAAAGTAGATCATTAAGAACATTAGAATATACATATATATATATATATATATACATAATAAAATATAATAAAAGAGTAAAAGAAATCAGTTAAAAGCCAAACCATAAAGGTGAGTCTTGAGCCTCCTTTTAAAACCATGGACAGTCTCTGCAGCCCTGATGCTCTCCCGCAGACTGTTCCATAAATGAGGGCCATAATGGCTGAATGCACTTGTGGTATGATTGAAAGGCCAGTGCCGGAGGACCTCAGGATCCGCGAGGGCTGATATGATAAAAGCAGGTCAGATAAATAAGACGGCCCAGGACTGTTAAGACATTTAAAAACTAATAGAAGAACCTTAAAATTTATCCTGAAACACACGGGGAGCCAATGCAGTGATCTTAAAACCGGTGTAATGTGCGCCCGCCCTCTGGTCCTCGTCAGCACTCGTGTGGCTGAGTTTTGAAGTAATTGGAGATTGGAGATTGTCTTTTTAGGAAGACCAGAGAGCAGGGCATTACAATAGTGTGAACAACAAGAGATAAAAGCATGCATCAGCACCTCCGTGTATTGGTATGTGACTTTTTGCACAAGAATACTGACTTTATGAAATTTGTATTCAGTTTAAGTTTCTTTGACTTTCAAGCTTTTTGCCTGCCTTGCATATTCTGTTATTTTTTTGTGTTCTTTTTAAGTACTATTAAAGAAATCAATCCAGTCAGGTGCAGCAGTTATTGTAAAACAAGAAGTTATAAAAAAACAACAACAGTTGAACAGTAATCTATGCTGAACTTCACTTCCATACTATAACCATAAAGTTTCTTAATGCTTTACTGTATGTAAGGGTTTTTGATTAATTGCTTCATGTGGTTTCACATGACAGGAAGTAGAATACAATTAAAAGATAAGTTAAGAAATACAGTCCTGGGTGAGCAAAGTGAAACACATCAGGCTGATGACAGCAACATAACATTCCAACATGTTCACAGCTCCAAATTCACCTGTTTTGAATCAAACTATGACAAAATAATTGGCAATCAGAAGGTAAAGTAAGTAAAACTTTATTTAGACAGAGTCAGAGACTGTTGCTGTGGGCCTCTCTATTAGCTTGTGTGTTTACTGTCATTTTGTCATAAAATACTGTTTTTAGTTTCTGTGCTTTGATGTCTCATTCAAACTGATCACTTTTTACAAAAGATAAGAAGAATAAAGAGTTGGATACAACAAAGCAACAGCTACAGACGACAGAGGCAGAACTGAGAGATGTGAAGAAACAGAAAGAAGATCTGCAGAAGAAAGTTTCAGGTGAGTCAGACTCTTGATCTGTAACTGAATTGTGTCAGTATAATAATCAGGGTGGTGCTGACTGTCGGAGGTGAACGGGCTGTTGGAATATCTACCAGTCACAGAGATACTTAGAGAAGAGAAGTTGACTTACATGGTGCATACCCCTGAATACATGTGTATTAAATCCAATTATAACAAAATGATCAACACAAACAGACACAAAACACAATCAATACACACAGAGTCAGATGATTCTTGCTCTGGGCCCCTTATTGAGCTTGTGTGTTCATTGTCAGTTCAATTAAGCACTGTTTTTAGTTCATTTGTGCTTTAATGTCTCTTTGATCTTATATCACTTCTTGACTAAAGAGTTGGATACAACAAAGCAACAGCTACAGAGGGCAGAGGGAGAACTGAGAGATGTGAAGAAACAGAAAGAAGAACTGCAGAAGAAAGTTTCAGGTGAGTCAGACTCTTGATCTGTAACTGAATTGTGTCAGTATAATAATCAGGGTGGTGCTGACTGTTGGTGAACGGGCTGTTGGAATATCTACTAGTCAAAGAGGAGAAGAGAAGTTAACTCACATGGTGCATACCTCTGAATACATGTGTATTGAATCCAATTATAACAAAATAATCGACACACAAAAACACAAAAACACAATCAATACACACAGAGTCAGATGATTCTTGCTCTGGGCCCTTATTGAGTGTCAAGTGACCCTCACTCTTGTGAGGTTTAATCTGCAGCTTCCTCCATGTGAAAAGGCAGCTTGCTTCAGAAGATTGGACAGGAATTCACTCAATGACCAAGATTCACCTTTCTTTCTTTTGTTCCTTTTATTTTTGAAAGTTGACAATGCCAATAACAGGTGAAAAACCTAAAATACAAACTCAAAAGGAACTTTAAAAAAATGTAACCCAAGGAACCATAACCAATCAACATAACCCAAACTTAAATACTTAAATTTCATCCCACTAGAAATGAATTTAAACCTACTAGAGATTAATCTTGAAAATAAGTAGAAAATACCAACACTTAAGCACCCAAAATAAATTAAATACATTCTAAAGCACTGTTCAGTAGTAGTAGTAAACCTAACAATCTTTAGCAGTTTTTAAACCCTTTCAGATACACATAAATCACATTTATTAAAGCAGCTGTGCGGAACTTTTCGTTTTCGTGGATTATAGCGCCCCTTTGGTCGAAGCGCTATGACACCCACAGCCTGGTGTCGTAAAGGCAGCAATTACCGCATGCATTTGTTTTGGAGAGCGAGAGGAAATAATGTCAGGTCAGTCCAAGTAAATAGTGGAAATAGTAAAACTACTCAGTAAATTCTCCTGTCGTGTTTCTGTTCTGATCTAATCTAATCTGTTGCGTATTTTGAGCTACTAAGGCTACCGTAGTAGTGTCAGCCTCAAGTTATTCTGGGTAATGTAGTAACCGTTGTTGTGCTCCTGGAAACAATGAGAAGCAGCCGTGTACGTTCGGTGTAAGGAGGAATAAACAGTTAACAAGTCATCTGCTGAGTCCACATTATTATGTGAAAAGAAGACTCAGACGATTTGTGAGTTATGTCCTTTCTCTATCATGTTCATATTGAGACAGCGGTTAGCATGGCACTGTCAGTACATCTCGCGTGGAGGGATACACCGGTGAGCAACAGCTGCAGCTGGCTCTGGGACAGGTCGCCAGGTCACCCGACTGAAAGCTGTCCGTCAGCTCCTGCAGGCCTGGAGCGATTTTTCCACTTCATCTTAGGAACATGAAAAAAAGTTTCAATCACGCCAGGATTAGTGATTGCTGCAGAGTTTTCACTCCTTGTGATGCACTCTCTGCGGCGCTTTTCCTCCTGATGATATATCTCCCCAACGATGGCAGCACGTGATGTGCAGGAAATAGCAGCGGAGGATTCAGCCTCTCTCATCTCTGCTCAGCATCCAACACATGGAGTTCCTCATCTGTGTGCTCCGGCTCAAACAGGTATGGCTCTGGATCTGTGTCCGCTACAAGAAACTCTTCACAATCGCGTTCAAAGTCGTCCATTGCAGCTGCTAAAATCCGGAGATATCGCCAGGCTCAATAAACAGCTGAGTTTTGTTTACAAGCTACGTCTGTGCCTGCTCACCGTCGTTTTCCTCCGCAGATCACAGCGCAGGATGTACTGACCCTCTATCAGCTCGATGCTAACCGCTGAGATCATCTTGTCTCAATATGAAAATGATAGAGAAAGGGCCGCTGCGGGTGAGCAGAATCACTTCCACTTCGGGTGCTGTATTCTGTTTTTCTGACTTCTGCTGTGTGTCCAACGCAAGCTAGGCAGTGTTGAAATAATTAAAGTAGCTCTCTGGGGTCCCAACATGTGGAGAGTCCTCAAGAATTCTGGAGTTAGATTTGTTTCTGACAAATCTGCAAATGTATAATTTCACAATATTAAAATCAAAACTGATTACTGATACAACTGATTTGACAGACATATTTGTTTTAATTTAACAATATGGTGCACATAATTTGTCTGTCCAAGACATCCAGCAGTCATATCTCTCCAGAAAGGTGAAACCAGATTCAGGTGAAAAGAGAAAAGAAAGACAGGTCTAAGAAAGGAAGCTACAGTATCAACTTACTATTTAAAATTAGTATTTAACCTAATAAATTACAGATAAATAAAGCTGCATCACTTTCACTTTCAGAGAGAGCCAAAGAGAGAGACTCAGCAGAAGGACTCTTGTCAACTTCCCCTGAGGATGTTACACCAGGTGAGCACAGAAAGTGGCAGGGAGGGAAGTAAAGAAGTCCACCTACTACTTGTTGTCAGTTGAAGTGCATGTATTTGGTTGTTGATTAAGCTGCCTGCACATGTTGGGTCTCATTCATGAAACGTGAGCAGAAGGAATTTGTGTGTAAACTGTTCGCAGACGGAAATTTATGTGCAGTCACAGCCCAAGTACTGTTCCAATTCAAAGTTCACATCTGGCGAAGTTCAGTCCAAATTCCCGGAAGTGTTCTCGCCAGACTTGTGTGGACTTCAGACAGCCAGGTATCCCAGCATGCATTTCGCAACGATCATCGGAAAATGACAAGTGAGGGAAACGTCAGACCCGTGGTCGATGTTTTAATATAGAGCCCAGTTGTGACTGAGGTCCGCTGGATGACAGCGGTGTCAGCGCTCACAGATAATAAACGTGTGTATGAGCGCTCAGGCTGCCCCAGAGAGCAGCCTCTCTCAGGTAGTCCTTTGGAAACTCATCACTGATATCTCTGTCGTGGTTAAATATGAAATGTAATTCGTTTGGGGAATGTCTAATTGGCAACATTCAGTCTCAGTATAAGATATATTCTTATATTATTAAATGTTGTAACATGTTATTGTTCTTTGCATTCTTTTGCTTATTTATGTGTTTTTACCATTCAATAATGATGTTAAGAATTTATTGTAATTTATTTCTTGTATTTAAAGATTAACTGTCTTTATTGTAGTATTTATTCAACAGCATTTTAAATATTGATTATCTGATATGAACTGTATACCTGATGTCTGAAGTGTGTCTGAATAAACTTTTCCTCTTCACATCTGACCTGTTTGATCCATTTATATTGGTGAGGACAGACTAAATGAGAAACTGCTGTCAGTGTAATCCAGTACAGTTCAACAGCACCACAATCTACAGCTCAACACTTCAGTAAAATGTCAGACTGAATATTAAACTGCTGTTGTTTTTTCTAGGTGAACCAAGTAATCTGTCAAGTCTCCATTAAAAATAGACAGAAAGCATAATGATGAGACAAATACAGTGATGGACAGTAACTAAGTATATTTACTCAAGTAGCTAGAAATTTGATGTGCTTTGGGTATTTCCATTTACTTAGAGGGAAATACTGTACATTCTACTCAAGCTACATTTATTTGATAGCTATAGTTACTGTTCAGATAGTTTGTTTTATATGTTGTTGTTTCATATTTACAAGTTGCTGTGTGTTGTTATAGATCAGACTGTCCCTGTCACACCACCACTAACTGAAGAAAATAAAATGTTTTTTCTTAAGTCCACTTCACCCAAAATTATTTCGATCTCCTCTTCGGAAAAATTATTTTTCGTTCTCTCTCTTTCTTTCTCTGCGCCATGACTGACAGGTCCACAGGAAGCACCTACACCTTCTTATATGGTGGTCATTGGCTATTCATGGGCGGAGATTTATGCTAATTGCTGATTCCCGAGAGCGCGCTGTCAATTTACGATTGATTGGCATTCATGATCATACACACGTGTCTACGATCAAATCTGAGTTTCCCGCGGCGTTTCTGAATCCGGAGTAGGTTTTCAGTAGAGTAGGCTTTTATGTGCAAATCTACACACAGATTTACTCACTTTTCATGAATGAGACCCTTTGAGAATGGATGCAGTAAAAGGGGAGCGGGCCTGACCCAGGCTGATGCTCACAACAGTAACACTTCTGTTATGATTCTCTTTCTCATCCAGGACCACACACTCACTCTACAACAAAACAGAAACTGGACACTATTTCTACAGTGAGTGAACAGGAGACTGAAACAGACAAAGAACAAAAGGAGGGCAAAAAGAAGCTTCAGGGAGCACAGACTGAAGCAGCAGAAGTAAGAAAGGAACTCCAGTCACAGCTGGAGGAGGTGAAGAGAAAACGTGAGGAGAACCAAAAGAAGCTTGATGAAGCTGAGGAGGAACTCAAGAATAACAAAGAAATGACGATGGACAAAAAACAGAAACTGAAAGGGGAAATAGAACATTGTTTACAGCAGAAACAGATCCTGAAAGACATGTACACAGAGAAGGATAATGTGCTGATACAGATGGATAAACTACTGCAGGCAGTAGATGCTGCGGCTAAAAGCATGAGTACACACCAAACAGTCTAGTGTCTCAGGTTGACTGTTTTTAGAACAGATCCATTAACAGGTACTTGTGTCTTTATTTCAGCAGCTGAGTCCATTGTAATATATAAAAATATAATATATAAATATAATCAAAACTGTGGTAAGCAGCATCACTGGAACATTCATTTCTGAGCCTCTTCTCAATCTGAAATCATCAGATACCAACACTTTGTCAGTGATTTCAGCGTCAGACCCAAAGCCAAAACCTCCTTCAGCCAAACGGCACCGATTATGTTAGTATTATAGCCTACACCGCTGGGACAGCGTCAGGTTAAAACACTTCAGATTACAATGTAATATAAAGAGCTAGGAAGTCCCTTTAGGGCAGGTGTGAGGTGAGATGGGTGGGTCCAACAACTCCCGGACTTTCACCCAGGGGGCCGGTGTTGGTTTCCCTAATGAATGTAGAGTGTTACCCCAACAGCAGATACAGAGGGATAACTAGCACGTAGCATGTAGATGAAAGGTCACTGACAAAGTGACGATATGTGACGACCTGTTGCATTTCATTTAACAACAGCGAGCATCAGATTTTGAAGGTTACCTGCCAAACCATGATTATTTTCTTTAATCTAACAACATAGTTTTGGATTGGAACCACTTCCATTTCATGACTTTAAGGACATGTCTAAACCTGTGACCATTAGACAGTAATATATATGATAGCGTAGCTTGTTTTGGAAGTCAGTGGAAATTAAGCATTGTTTAGGTATGAGAGAGAGTTAACAATATTGGATGTTTATTACTGGGGATGTGAATATGCTATTTTAACATATGTATACTTATAATAATAATTTGTCATTGGTAACTTACAAAAAACGTTTGCATACTGTGCAAAATTGTAATTTGTTTTTGATTTCATTACTACACAGACAGTAAACTCCTGATCGTACTGTTTGTTGCGACTAAATTGTAAATGTTGTATCAAACAAGTATCATTAGCAACACTGTGACGTGCAGTTTAAGACAGTTGTTTATGATTGCTATGATTGTCATATAATTTATAACATTACTGTAATAATTATGGATCCTATACCAATCCAAAGTGTCTGTGTATGAGCTGATATGATTATATTGTTAGGTTGTTTTCACGCTGTCATTTGATGCTTCATCATAGAAGTACTAATCATAGGCGCTTTGAATAAAATTCCTTTCTGATTGATCTTTTTTTGGCTCATCACTTATTATTGCTTAATGGCCATTTAATAGAGTGATAACATTAGAAGCAGTATGCCTCTAACTAGGCGGGTTGTGTATGTGTTTGATTGACAGCTCCCCTGTCAGGGGCCCAACAGCACAAAGTAAACAACCTTTCACTGCTAACTGTTGTCATGGACAGAAAGTGTTCAGACAGTGGTGTGAAACGATTCCGGCTGACCAGCTAATATGCTGAATAGTTATGTTGCTGCTTTATGCAAATAAGGTTTAAAGGAAAGAAACTGATCACTTGTAGGTTATGAATTTCTCTGTGTGTGCTGGCAGAGAAACAGAAATATTCCTAATATATGCACAGGTGGGGGAAGTTCAAAGAACAAAAAGGGTCAAATATGTTTTGTCAAAGGCGATGTCATGTTAAAGAGCAAATTTGTCAACAAACAAACAGTAATGCAATTTAATTCTAATACAACATAATGAAGTTGAAAGGTAAGTCATAGCTCTCCATAACCTGTTACAGTGATGTACTGCAAATTCTTTAATTAATCAGGATCCTCCTGGGCGCCTCCAAAGATACACTGGAGGGATTACAAATCTTATCTCACCTGGGGACGCATGTGTTGGGGTCCCCCAGGAGGAGTTGGAGAGCATTGCTGGGGAGAGGGATGTCTGGGGTGCTTTGCTTGGCCTGCCTCTATCCCAGCCCTGGATAAGCAGATGAAAATGGGTGGATGTATGGTTGGAAATACCTTAATTATTTAAAAATCATCGCAGCAGGCACTGTAAAAAAAATTCACAATACCTACGATCATGAAAAGTCATTTTTTGGAACAGAAACTGTACTCCACATCTTGGAGTCTTGTTATTAAAGTGGTTTACTAAATATTCTGGGCTTTGTTCATAAGCTGGAGCTTAAGATCTATATGTCCATCTTTAGCACATAATGATGCTAATGTTTAAAGTTACAACTGTTGTGTTGGAATGAGAGCATCTTTTTTTGGACAGTTAATAATAATAATAATAATAATAATACATTTAATTTATAAAGCACTTTTTATTTGTAAATAAATCTCAAAGTGCTACAGCACACAGTAAAAAGGAAGCTCAATTAAAATATTATAAAAACAAATTCAAGAAGTCCTAGGCCAAGTTAAAAGCTTCTTTCAAAATGAAAGTCTTTAGTCCTCTCTTAAAGGCATCCACTGTCTCTGGGTTAGTTGAGGGGTTAGGTCAGTCCTGAGATACAGCTGAGTGTCATCGGTGTAGGAGTGGAAAGAAATCCCACACTGTCTGATGACATGGTAAAGGGGGGGGGTATGTATATTATGAATAGAAGTTGGCCAAGGACAGATCCTTGAGGGACACCACACGTAACGGGGACCTTGCAGCTCCCAAACTGACAAACTGTGTCCTCCCAGAGAAGTAAGAAGTGAACCAGTCCAAGGCAGAGTTTGAGAGTCCAATATGATCACAGAGGCGTTTGAGGAGGATGAGGTGATCAACAGTGTCGAAAGCCACTGTCAGGTCGAGAAGGATAAGGAGGGATGGAGAGCCAGCAACAGCAGTCATCAGAAGGTCATTAATGATGCGGACCAGAGCTGTTTCTGTGCTGTGAGCAGGAGGAAAATCTGACTGGAATGTTTCGTACAGGCCGTGTAATCGCAGATGGTCCTGAAGCTGAGCTGCAACAACCTTTTCCAGCACTTTCGAAATAAAAGGGAGGTTAGAGATGGGCCTACAGTGGGCAAGGACTTCCGGGTTTGCTCTTTCTGAGATAAGCTAAGATAAGATTTACTTTATTGATTCCCCTGGGGGGAAATTCAAGTATCACAGCAGTACAAGACAAAATGAAAGGACATTAAATAGAATAAGATGAAAGAGAAAAATCAAAAGTACAAATTAAAGATAATAATAAATAAATAAAGGATAAAATAAAATTGCTACAACAAATTAATAAAGTGACTAAAAAAATGGCAGACAAAGTGTTGAATGAAATAAAGTGACAGGTTGCAGATAAAGTGTCATGTTGGACAGATGCAAAATAGGTCTGTTCAGAGCTGGATGTAGCTTAAGCCAAACTGCTGTTGTACAGTCTGATGGCGGTGGACACAAAGTTGCGCCTGAATCATTCAGTCTTGCTCCTGGGTGGGATGATTCACTGGCTGAATGAGCTGCCCATCAGCCACAGCTTGTCGTGCAGGGGGTGAGAAGGATTATCCAGGATTGAACAGATTTTGTCCTTCACCCTCCTCTCAGCCACTGTCTCCAGACTGTCCAGGTCCAGTCCCACCACAGACCAGGCTTTCCTCACAAGCTTGTTGAGCCTGTTGACCTCACCAGTCTAAACTCCACCCCACCAGCAAAGAAGAGTGCACTGGCAACCATAGACTGGTGGAAGGTCTTAAGGAGCCCACTGCAGATGCCAAATAATCTGAGTCTCCTCAGGAAGAACATCCTGCTCTGTCCTTTCCTATAGAGGGCATCTGTGTTATGAGTCCAGTACAGTTTATTGTTAGACCCCAAGGTACTTGTACGAGTCCACCATCTCCAACTCCTAGCCCTGGATGGTGACTGCGGCAGGTTGCTTCCAGTTCCTCCAGTAGTCCACCACCACCTCTTTAGTCTTGCTGATATTGATTTGAAGGTGGTTCCTGTTGCTCCACGCAGCAAAGCTCTCAATCAGTCCTCTCTACTCCTCCTTATCATCATTGCTGATGCATCCGACTATAGGGGAGTTGTCAGAGAACTTTTGGAGGTGGCAGATATATATATGTATATATGGCATGCCGTTCAGGAAATTATTACACACACACACGCACATATATATATATATATATATATATATATACACACACACACACACACACGCACACGTGTATGTGTATATATATATATATATATATATATATATATATATATATACAGTATATATATATATACACATACACACACACACACGTGTATGTGTATATATATATATATATATATATATATACAGTATATATATATATACACATACACACACACGTGTATGTGTATATATATATATACTGTATATATACACACACACACACGTGTATGTGTATATATATACACATACACGTGTGTGTGTGTGTATAGGTGTGTGTGTGTGTGTATAATAATTTCCTGATATACAGTATACATATATATTACGAAATTTAAATATATGGAATGAATCAATGTCTGAATATATTAATATATATAAAGAAATACATGGAATAAATATCACAGTTTAATCTAAATTTAAATGTTAAATCTAAATATCTAATCTAATCTACATATTTAGCTAATATCAAATGCACACTGCCAGTCACCAGAAGTGCCAAAATAAAAGCCCAGGTGATCAGACCAAACTAATCGGAGAAAATGAACACTTGAACATACATCAGCAAAATAAGAACAAGAAGACAGACAGTGATGTCTGGGTGAAGTTGCATATCCGGCAGCTTGGGTTGAATGCTGTTGAAGGCACTGGAGAAGTCAAAGAATATGACTCTCACAGTGTTTCCAGCACTCTCCAAGTGAGACAGAGCCTTGCGAGTGAGGAAGATGATGGCATCCTCCACACCAATGTGCTGCTGGTAAGCAAACTGCAAGGGGACCAGGAAAGCAGAGAGCAGTGGCATCAGCTGAGGGGGGAGGATCTGCCGATGAGCAGGGGGGAGGGGGAGAGAGACAGGTCGCTGCTGGGGAGGGGAGAAGAGTCTACAGCAGAGGTGTGAATGAATACATTAGCCCTTTTTAAACAGGAATTGGGCAAAATTGCAGGAAAGCCCAGTCAGTGTTTTTTCAGCATTGGCAGTATAAAAACAAAATCAGGGAGTGCAGCAAAATGCCGCCTACCTACTTTTGTTTATACAGAATGTGCCTTTTTCGGGGCAATGGGGGGCGTGAGCAAGTAACAAAACGTGTAGCTCAGCATGTGACGTAAACAGTGACGTGGGAGGGAAGCCGCGGCTGGTCAGTCCTTCGGTGATTCTCTCATAAGTCGGCCCGTCCTTCACCGTCCCCGTCATCTGACGGTTAATGGCCTCTTCGTTTGCGAGGACAAGGAGGGCGCACAATTCCTTGTCTCCCCAGTTGCTCATCTTTACAGTGTCTGTCAGGTTTGCGTTTCCCTCTTGCTACTAGCTGCTCTCTAATTCCTGCTATCAGCTGTTTCCTGTTCATCCACCACCAGTGGCTCGCACGTGTGGCGTCATCAACAGCTCCTCCCACAAGTCTTCAACAGCCCCTCCCATGGCGGAAGGACGCCTCGGTCTGTTTAAACCAAAAAGGTTCCACCAATATGTCTACCCTACGAGGCGGAAAATTGGGCACCTTGGATCAACTTGCCAATCTGCCTCTGTGTGTCTACATTAGCCAAAAATCTGGCAGTGTAAAAGGGGCTAGTGATGATGGTTGGGGACTCAGATCCACAGACAGAGCTAACAGGGTGGGTTGTTGTCTTAAACCAATTGAAGAATAAC
This sequence comes from Epinephelus awoara, assembly GCA_035609425.1. Lineage (NCBI taxonomy): Eukaryota > Metazoa > Chordata > Actinopteri > Perciformes > Serranidae > Epinephelus > Epinephelus awoara. The sequence goes on along the minus strand of CM069315.1, from coordinate 28,834,155 downwards.
TTTAGCTTTGTAGCAAATTCTGGGCCACCTTTGACTCCAGGTGTGGCTTTCCCATAGCCTGTCATCTTCAATCCAAACCTCTTTTGTGTTGTTCTGTCCCATCGTGGCCTCAATCTTCTCCTTATAGCTGCTTTTGGCCTCCCTCAGTTTCCTCTTCAGCTCCTTCTGGACAACCCTGAGTTCCTTATGATCTTTGGATCCTCAAACAAATGAGCGTTAAGTGTGGATTTAAAGAGTGGAAGTGAGTTGATATTTCTGAGTTCGGGTGGTAATGAGTTCCAGAACCGGCTGAAAGCTCTGCTCCCCATGGTGGTGAGACGGACGGAGGACGGAGGGGACAGTCAGGTGGAAGTAAGGGGGAGATCTGAGGGTCCAGGAGAGAAAGGCAGCATGGAGGAGATCGGAGATATATCGAGGGGCAAGGTTGCGGATGGCCTTGAATGTTAACAGTAGGATTTTGAATTCAATACAGGACTTAACTGGGAGCCAGTGGAGCTGCTGCAGAACAGGAATAATGTGGTGGATGGAGGGGGTTCTGGTGATGGTGCAGCTGAATTCTGGACCAGCTGAAGCTTATGGAGGGATTTATGAGTGAGACCAAAAAGGAGGGAATTGCAGTAGTCTAAACAAGAAGTGACAAGGCTCTGAACAAGGATAGCAGTGAAGCGGGGGTTGAGGGAGGGGCGGAAGCAGTTGATGTACGTAAGTGGAAGTATGCAGACCGAGTAATGTTATTGATGTGTGATTGGAAAGATAAGGTACTGTCAAGGATGACACCCAGACTCTTAAGCTTTATGTAAGAAATCTAAAGCAAATAGTCATAAAAATCATCCTCATATGTCACAGAGACTAAGGAATAATGTTCATATAACACACTGATCTCACCGACAACAATAGTACAGCCAGAATATTCGCATTTAAAAAACAGATCGCAAATCATGTTTATGTTTTGAATTTGTGTTTTGGCCTGTTGCACCACCCACTGCCGTCTACCAGTCATGCAGTCAGTCGAGTCTCAGCATCCAAGTTGCCAGTTATGACTGAACTACAACGACTGACGGTGGGACCAAACCCAAACGACCTCGTTATGATTCCCAAAAACGCCAAGACAAAACTGGAGGCAAAGCGAGGATCTATAGGAGATGCTTTTGAACGGTGGAGACTGTTAAAAGCGGAGAAGAATTTGAAATCGGATGTCAAAGTGGCTACTCTTCTCCTCGACAGGTAAGCTTTAGCCAAAGTTGGCTAAGTAGCATCATAGCTAGACGGGGATGGACATTTCGAATACTTTCGACTGTTACTCATTTTCAATCATACATTGTAGCCCATGTGCAGGTGACCCATCGACCCGCCGTTTTTTTTTTCTTAGAAACAAATGTAAGCAGCACGGCAAGCAGCATTAGCAGTGTCCCGATACATAGCATTAGCAGCCAGCTCCTCCCAGCAGCAGTGGCAGCAGAGAAGCCGGACTTGCTACAACGGTCACGGCCATGGCAGCCGCCCGCGGGCAACAAATCAGGCTGTCCAGCCGCTGCTGGCATGTTTGCTTTGGTATCAGTGCAGACATTAGCACAAAAATACAAAACTTTACATTTACTCTTCCACCTATCGCACTTCTCATCCTCTGTCTGCGCCGGCTCAGCCTCACTTGGTAGTGAATAGCTAGGGTCTGTGTCAGGCTGAAACAAGTCAAAACAAACATGAAATGATAATGTTATCTAGTGGTAGATGTGTATCAGGCTGAAACAAGTCAAAATAAATCGGAAATGATAACGTCATCTCGCGTTAGCTTAGCGTCAGCTTGGAAGCGCTGTACTTCTGCTAAAACCACCATGTTGTTCAGTATTGAGTAGAGTTTACTTACAACTTACAGTCTAGGACTCCTCGCTTGCCATGGTCACTCGTCGCTCCGGATCCTTCAACCTTTCTGGCAACATCAGGTCTGTAGGGGAGGTGGGGGGCGTACATGACTCACGGCAGTATTTTGATTTTGAGTGCAGTAACTGTTTTGGCCACATTCTTACATATGGCGCCTTTAACCAGTGGGGAGGGGGAAACAGCAGTTATCATTAATAGGAGAAAAACTGTTCATTTTGGATAGTGTTGATTTTGTGCCGATGAGGAGAACCTCAGTTTTATCACTGTTTAATTTAAGGAAATTTGAAGAGAACCAGGATATTCATTCTGCCAAGCAGTCAGTGAGGGTGGTAGGTTTGAAATGGGTTTAGTGGTGAGGTAGAGCTGGGTGTCATCCACGTAACAGGGGAAGCTGATATTATATTTGTGGAAGATATTGCCAAAAGGAAGGAGGTAAATGATGAAGAGAAGGGGCCTCAGGATGGAGCCCTGGGCTACACCTGAAGTGACCGTGGAAGGCTAGGATGTGAAAGATTTTAGCTGAATGAACTGAATGCAGCCTGAGAGATAGGATTTAAACCAGTCTAGTGGAGTGTGAGCGATTCCAATGGAGGATAATCTATTGAGGAAGGTGGTGTGACAGATGGTGTCAAAGGCCGCACTCAAGTCAAGGAGGATGAGAATAGTGAGTAGTCCAGAATCAGCTGCCATGAGGAGGTCATTGGGGATTTTTATGAGTGCCATTTCTGTGCTATGGAGGAGGCGGAAACCAGACTGGAACTGTTCATTCAGGTTGTTGTGAGTTAAGTGGGAGTGGAGTTGATTGCTGTTGTTTCTTCAAGACTTTTGGAGATGAAGGGTAAGTTAGAAACTGGATATACGTTATTGAAGTTGGTCAGATCAGTACCAGGTTTTTTCAGTATTGGGGTTATTGTGGCAATTTTGAAGGATGCAGGAAGAGTTCCCGTGGAGAGGGACTCATCTAACAGAACTGTGGAGACCTCTCCCCACAGTCTCCACAGTTCTGTTTAAAGCCTGTCTCCCTTTCCTGCAGACAGGTGGGTGGCTTGGACTTGCGGATGAAATCTGATATCTCTGAGGTGGTGGGGAGCTGGAAGGAGGAAAAATAGTGAGTGGGTGAGAGAAGTTCAGAGAAGATGCTGGGGGAGGATTGTGAACCGAGATGCTGGTTCTAATGCCGAAATACTGTTGATTCTAAAATTATCTGATGCTCACTGTCAATGAATTTCAATTTCTTCTCACCAACATCTATTATCAAATATTAAAAGTTGTTAATTTTAACTTGGATATGATTATTTCTGATGTACCACTGTGATGGCTTTCTGAAATGAAGAAAAACATACTGAATAATGTTTTGGATTTTCTTTCCAAATAATAAACGATCACTGCTTTAATTTGGCTGAGACCAAAAATCACAGACAGACAATAATACTTATATTTTACTTGCTGTGTAGCAAATAAGAAATGTTATGTGTTGGATGGGATTATTTAAAGAATTACTAAACTTTTCATCATGGCAGCAGGTTATAATTGTTACCGCACTGATACATGTCACACAGAGAGTCATGTTAACCTGCTGCGTAAAATCATGGTTTATCGGCTACATTTTACTGACACTGAGGGCTGTGGATTATTCACAGTTACTGAAAGACTGTTCAGAAAGTCACATTGATTTTAAGTTTGATTGTTTTTTAATGCAACAATGCAACATAATGCTTTCAATGCAACAATTTTAATTCAGTTCAAGGCGATGTTAACTTGACAGCAGATAAGGAAGAACTCCCCAATAATAACTATTTTACAGCAGGGCAGACAGATGTGCAATAGATGTGTGTTTGAAACAGAGCAATGTAATAAAATCACAGTAATCCATATGACATAATGCCCCACATTGTAGCAGGATGGTAGCAATTATTTAAGAGACAGACATTCAAAACCAGGGGAAATATAAACAAATTTACTTGCATGGATAGATACAACAACAATATAAAAAAAGCTTCACTGAAGAGCCACATCCTACTGTCCCTCACAGTTACACACATTTATACCATAAAGCTGCCTTTTAATAATGTTCAGTTGGCTGAACATGGCTGTGAGACGTTGGACACATAGAATCACTTTGGCCACACCCATCTCATTACAGATAACCAGGGTCAAAGTACTTTGATTGAGGACTTTGACTGTGCAGCTTCCTTTACTGCAGTGAGACCATCGCTGAGGCACAAAACAGGTGAGAGATTCAGTTTTATCTTTGAATTTATAACATTACATTTTATTTTTACGATGTTAGCAATCATTTCTTAACTGTTTGTAGCAAAAGCAGGTCTTTCGTCACAATTATCTGTTTTTCTTTGTTTTATTCATCGGTCACAATTGTGTACAAGTAATAATGATGACTGCACACATATCATCACTCAAAATTTAATTTTCTTGACTGCATTGTTACTGAGAAACCCTTTCACTGATGCAGCAAAGTGCAGCACTATGTTTTTCTTTTTTAATTCTTTAGACAAAAAATATAGAAACACGTTTTGTTTTTATAGAAATTCCAATTCTAATATTTACTCTATATTAAAAAAATATAATGCTGTGATGCATAAGACGACAGTTGCCTCATGTTCATGTGCAACATAAGAGTTGTTCAAACAACAGTAATAAACCAGCATTTTATCATTGGATATTGTGAGCAGGTGGATCAGGTTCCACAGTGGAACGTTTATGTGCAACAAGTTAATGTTTTACCGTCTTTATTGCTGCACCCAGCGCAGGTTTATCTTTTGACAGTTACCAACGGTTACAGGCGGCCATGTTGAGATAGAGACTCCCACACAAATATTTACAGAAGACCACACAAAATGGCCGCCTGAGGATTGGCCGTCACCTGTTGAACTGTGCACTTGTGATTCTTGTATTTCTGTTCCTCAATGTGTTATGCAATGTCCATTATTCATAATGGCTGTATATGACATGTTTTATCAATTACACCTCAGATTCATGTTTTAATATTTAATGCCTATGAGGGCAGGATGTATAGTGTTTCTTTGGCTTTTCTTTCTTTGGAAGTGTTTTTTGCACCAGCCTTTAGCATCCCCCTGATATTTTTGAATGTATCTCCAAGAGATCTTTTGCTCTGATTGAGATTCATTTACACACACACACACACACACACACACACACACACACACACACACACACACACACACATATATATATATATATATATATATATATATGTATGTATGTATGTCAGAACTTATTGTTGTTTTGTTTGTGTTGTCTTCCCTTTCAGTAATATCACCTTTCAAACACAGCTGACTTTCAATTCAAACAATGTTACTTTATGTTTCCTTACTGCTAGACTATACACCTTGTGAAGAGTATAGAGACTTAATGAAAGAGCGAGGTAAAACTGGATGTAATCTGTATAGAGATTATATAAAGTCATATAATAGTAAATCACAGCTCATCGGTTTTGTCTTTCATGATTTGGCCATTATAGGGCATACTGAGGTTGAATATTGGAGGCTCAAGAATCAGTCCTTGGGGGACTCCCTGCCTCAACCTGATTTTATTTATAATGTCCAGTGGCATAAACATAGCCTTCCAGGCTGTACCAGCTGAGGTACAGATGTATACCCACTATTCCCAGTCTGTCTTTTGAAATTCATATTTTGTAGCTGGTTTACTTTAAGTCTGTTTTTTATCTATTTATTTGAATTTCACAGAACTTCATGATGCTTCACCTGAGGAAGAGGCTGTATCAATCTGGAATGACTGCTCTCAGTGTTTCAGTCTTCTTTCACAGTGCTGTCCTTTTACTCCTGACACACTGCTGTGGAGGTAACTTACACACAGTCACAACAGGAAAGAAAGAAGTGTGTGTGTTTTACATTAAACATTTCAGTGTGACAATACACTGAAACTAGTACATTTACTGTGGGAAGAGATGCTCTCTGTGCTGTTACTGACAAGTGTTGATCAGTGATGCTAATAAAGTAATCTGACTGCCATCAAGTGAATGTAGACACACAACAAACACAAGAAGTGCTGGTAAATATTTAACATCACGGATATGAAATGGCTTGGACTGGTCTGAGTCTGACCATTTCTGTTTCTTTCCAGGGCAGTCTCAGGTAGTTGGACCACTCCAGCCAGTAATTGTGACGCTTGGTGAGGACATCATTTTGCCATGCCGTCTGGAACCAGCTGTTGACGCTGCTGGCATGACGTTTGAGTGGGCAAGACCTGATTTGGACCCCAGATTTGTCCATGTGTGGCACGAACATCAAAACCTTCATGTTAACCAACATCCGTCCTACAAAGGAAGAACATCAGTGTCTGTTAACCAACTGAAGCAGGGAGATGTTTCACTGAAGCTTTCCAAAGTCAAACTCTCTGACAGGGGAACATACAGGTGTTACTTTCCAGATTTGGATAAAGACTCAACCGTTCAGCTTGTTGTTGGTAAGCATGCACAGATTATTATTGTCTGCTGACAGCTGTTTGTGTTTGTAAGACAAATCTCCCTTTGTGGACTTTAAAGCTTTCTTCTACTTTACTTATTATTAGTATTATAAGCACTTATAAGCAACTTATTTTGCCATTACAGGAAACGGTTTGACTTATTTCATGCTTCATATTCTTAGTTACTGCTGCTAACACTAATCAGTGACCAGTACTGCTGGGCTGAATGTATGGTTTGACTGTAGCCAATAGCAGAAAATGGCAATGGGAAGGAATGTAGCTTTTTAATATCAAATACTCAGTAACAAGGATTTCACAAAAAATAAACTTGCAGTTAAAATCATACATGTGTTCCTTAATTTCTTGAATCTGGACAACTCTACTACTTGCTACAGGAAACAAGTATAGATGTTGACAGCAGAAAAGATTATGTCCATCTGTCAGAAAGGAATTGACTTATTAAGCTACTGTTGAAATGTCTCACTCTGCTCATCAGGGACTGCTTCCTCGCCCTTCATCAGTTTAGCAGGAATCGACAGATCCTCCAGTGGAGTGGTGTTACAGTGTGAGTGTGCAGGCTGGTATCCAGAGCCTGAGGTGTTGTGGCTGGACGGTGAGGGAAAGCTCCTCTCTGCTGGACCTACAGAGACAGTCAGAGGTCCTGATGACCTCTATACTGTCAGCAGCAGAGTGACTGTGGAGAAGAGACACAGCAACAGCTTCACCTGTAGAGTCCAACAGAGGAACATCAACCAGACCAGAGAGACACACATCCAGGTTCCAGGTAGAAATCACTGATACATGTATGTGTGGCAAGCCATTTTAACATTTGATAGCTAAGCTTGACTATCCGGAACATTATAGATATCAACAACTTCATTTTGACTAGTTGTTATTACATTGTGACTAGTAAGAGTTGTCATTCAAGATATCTACAACTTCATTCTGACCAGTCAAAGTGAGAGTTAGAGGATATCTTGAACTGGAATTATGGCTAGTCGAAAATATGGTGTAGAAATCTCTAACTGGGATTAGGGATAGTTGTAATTCAGATGTACATATCTGCAGCTTAATTATGACTATCTGTATGAGAAACCCCATACACAAGAAAAGTGACGTTATTTGTCCTACTAAAAATGTAGTTGTGGATACGTAATGACAATTGTGAATAGGAAGAACTGAATTACGGATATCTGCAATACATATCCAGCCTAGCTATTAAATGTTAAAACAGCTTGCCATATGTATGATGTGATGTGTGAAATATGACAGGGTTTTAACGAAACGCAATTTTGTTTTGTTATTTCAGACGATCTCTTTGTGGCCCCGTGTAGTTCTGCAGCCTGTGTCAGCATCAGCTTGGTTGCTTGCTTCATTTGTGTTGCTGCAGTTGGTTTTGCTGCATGGAAATGGAGACAAGACAAAATCAGTAAGTTACAAATGTATTCATGCTACTGTCTGTCTATTTTGGCTAAAGTAATAGGTAAATAGGTAAAATATCATTTGTTTGTTTGTTGTTGTTTGAAAAAAAAGGTGAAAACATGATCAGAATGGATTGTAAAGGAATACCTTTTATCTTGTGAATGTGCACTTTAAGGTGTAATTATTGTTTTAGTTTTACTGTCAGATTTAATTTCAACACCTTTTCCAGACAGCACTGCATCAAACAAATAGATGCACACTTAAAATTCATCAGTACATTGTCTCTGTTTGCTAACAGAAACCAAGATGACCTCACAAGCAGAAGCACAGCGGCTCATGGCAGAGAGCAAACAATTGAAGGACACTGAGAAGAAAATGGAGGACATTGCTGAAGAACTACAGAGGAAAGAGGAAGAACATAAAAACATGGTGGATGAACTGATGAAACAGAAGGAGGGACTGAAGGAGCAGACAGATAAAATTAAGGCTCTACAGAGGGAGATGGAGAAACTGCTGGAGGACAATGAGGCAAAGCTTCAGTTAGTGGAGAAAGATTTAAGAAAGAAGGATGAAGATAAAGGATTCATCAGTTCACCAGGATTCATAAAGCTCAAAGAAACATTCTCTCAGAACAAACGGAGCCTGGATGACAAAGTGCACGAACTTGATAAACTGGTGCGAGACACAGAGAAACTGTTGGAGACGACAGAAGGTGTGATTGTTAGAACAACAGAAAAGAAGAGGGAGTCAGAGAACCACATGGACAAAAAATAACATGGTGTTAGAGCAGATAAAGAATGTTTTATTTTTAACACTCAGGTTGAAGCAGTGCTTTGATCAGACCAAAAACCAGTTGCAGCCCTACATTTGCCTGAACAGCTTCTGTCCAAGCCTGAACCACAGCAGCAGTTTTGGGTCTGAGCATTGAGAATTGTTTTTATTTCACTAACAATGTTCATCTTTCTTGCTTTTGTTTTATATCTACGCTTCTTTGTGCATTACCACCTTCAACTGTGATCTGTGGCATAGTGTGAACCATCAGCAGGATTGTTTAGTGCGATGTTTGTGCATTTTACAAACAAAATGGGGACCCACTCCAAATGCCGTCATTTTATACTATTGGTAAAAAGGGTACCTTTAATGGGACACAAATGTAGAGGTCATAAATCTTTTTAGAGTGAACTGAGCTTTTTGTTTTTTATTATTGTCCCACACACATAGTTTACCCTCTGCTGCTCCCACACTACTTCCCATCTAACCGTGGACCCCAAGGCCACAGCTACACCAGCATTAGCAACAGACACAGTGTACATGTCGAGACTTAAATCACTGAAGAGCTGCAGAGAAGCTGCAGTTATTCTGCAAAGACATGCTCAGTGTTTTGTAGAGTAGATAAGCTGCAGGTCAGAGACAAAACATGTCAGCTGTAAAGATGACTTCACATCTGAGAAGCAGCATGTAACAGCAGCTCACGATGACATCATCCATTTTTATACAAGACACCTCCCAGCTGTGTATTTTCCAGCTGTTTGTTTCACATGCATCTGATGTGAACTGATGAAACTTTTAGGTTCAATCAACACTGCTCAGGCAGTTTATTCAATTGAACTCAGGCTTTCTGCTCATAACTGCAAACTGAAGATTCATTTTATGCTTCAAGTGTTTCTTGCTTCTTGCTGATTTTTGCTCATAACTACATTGATTGTGAATTTGACAGTCAATAAGCGTCTGAGTGCACAGCAGTGTACAGATGGTGTAGACTCTGGCAGAGGACTGACGCAGCTGCTTCCGCTTTGCAGGCGCCGTAAACAAGGTGTAAAACTCATCCAGTTTTGTTTTTTTTTTTTTGTTTTTTTTATAGCAGCTATTAATGTTAATTATATGCTTCTATTTTTTTTATTAAGGTGTGTACAGTACAAACTGCATCCTATGTGCCAGAGTAAAATCAATAACTTCCTGGTATGGTCTTAAATTGTCTTGAATTGAAATTACAAATGATAAGATTCTTGTTGCTAATAATTATCAAAGGTAATTGTGGAGGTGCTCATTCTATGTCAACCTGTATAATATAGTATTGCATAAAGCAGAGCAATGATTTGACACAGCATCAGAACATCAGGGGGCAGCACTGAGCTAACAAGGACCACCACTGTGCACTCAGTGTCACAGCAGCGTTCACCATCCTGTCATAACTTTGCAGCAGCAAAAAGTCTCAAAACCTGACGCCTCTTAAAATAGACACTGCTGCTGTGAGCTCGACCTCAGATACACATATATTCTGCATGTTCCTGGGCAGCTGCAGATCAGTGACAGTGACAGGCTGTCTGAATGGTAGATTGATTGATTGATGGAAGATTTATACCTTTGATGGAGAGAAATGTAAGTAATGACAGGTAAAGTAATATTCTACATCATTACAGATTCCCCAAAACATGAACAATATACAAGTTTAAAAACATACAGAGTCAAGTGATGTAACTTGAGGACATGTATCATGCCTCCAGTTTATTATCTGCTTTGCTAACTGGTCAGGATGCAAATAAAAACAGGTTGACAACTGCATTCATTTTGACATCAAGTAAACATATTATTGGACATGATGTTATATTTTTAAGAATACATTAAGGAGGACACAATCTGCACACACAAGCATGCATGTTTGAAACTGAAAGTTATTTTTATTGTAATGAAAAACCAGTGTTTTTATCTTAATGTGTAAAACTTTATTAAAATACAGGTGTGTACCTGAAGGTGTGGGTGAGGAGAGAGAACTGCACTGTAAGCACGTAACAGAAAGTGAAATACTGGCGCGATTTAATGTGTCAAGGTTACCTTGACAGTTGAACAGTGTAGTGCTCTGTTTGAGTTTATGGTTTAATGGTAGCTAAATATAAAAGAGGCTGTAAACCCAGTGCGTCTGCTTCAGGTGGAACGGCTGTGACTGCGCCATGTTGGTTGTCGACCACGCCGAGTGTATTTAAAAAGTGCAGCAGCTCCTCAGACGTGTGAGCAGACAGCAGATAGAACGATGTGGTTTAACTGTCACGCTCTTAAAGACGGCTTGTTTTAAGATTAAACACGTACGATGTGACTAAACCAAAAACCCCAGGTAAAGACTGAGATGATGAACCACACGACGCTTTCACATGCTGCAAACTGTTTCACTTCTTCAAATTGTTCCATCAGTTCACGTCAGCTGGCAGCAAGTGCATCTCCATGCATCTGTTTCTATGTGCATTTTCAACTTGTGCATACAAAACAACATCAATTCAATAATAAGTGAAAATGTCGCAAACCATGTATGTCTGGCAGAGGTGGAGAGGTTGGTGAATTAATAAAAGCAAAATGTGACAAAGGCTAATCTGTGTGAAGCGATAAGGAGACTGTAACTTCTTCACATTAATTCATGAAACAAACAGGAATGTCATATTCTCATCATGTTTTCTACATGGCTTCCCATTGTTTGAGCTCTGACTGGCTGTGTTTTCATTATGTTATCCTTTGCTGAACTCTTCTTCTGCAGTGATTTAATGGCAGATGACTGGAGCATGACTAACACCAACTGTTTATCTCCTCTTATTCTCATAACAGCAGTGGATGGAAGTGCAAGGCAGGTTTATTTTACATTTCAACAAACAAGCCGACTCAAAGTGTTCGTCACAAAACATGGAGACAACGTCCAAAAGACACAATATTAAGCGACATTTAATACAATTAAAAACAGCCATTAAAGAGCAAGTTAATAGAATTTAAAAAGCTAAGACAGAGCGAGTACATGTTAATCTGCAGTTTCTTTCTTCTTTTCCCCACATTGTGTTAACCATCCTCTCAAAGTGTAGAAGTTACGCCTCCTCCTCTTCAGTGAATTCTGTGATCTTATTCTTTGTCTTTGAGAATGTGTCCCTGAAACTTGACTTTAAGGAGCTGACACATTTTCTGCTATCAAAATGGTTTCTAGACCATGCAGTGTCAAAGTCCTGCACAAACTCTAAACTCTTCCAATACCTGTCCCCATGTGCCACACGATGACGCTATGGTTCAGGCTTTAGACGACAAAACTACTTGGTTACAATTAGAAAAATGATCATGGTTCAACTTAGGATAACTGCATTTGTTATACTTAACAAGTATGTCTTGTGATAATGGAAAGAAAACCAACTGTTTCTTGTAATTCACTTAAAATCTGGAAAAAATAGCATACTTTGCTTTTTTTTTATCTTTTTTTAAAAGCATTTTAACAGCTTTGAAAATATATAAGAAACTTAAAACCTTCACTGAATGTGACTGCGTAACTTTCTCCCTCGCTAACTAGCAAGTCTGCATTTGTCAGTTTGTAAATAGTCCATATGCATGGGAGTTAGAAAGCAATGGTGGCGAATGTTCGCATAATCTTGAAATTTTGAATTATTTATTCTGTAGTAGAGCTTTGAACAGATCATCTTCTCCGTCCCCCAGTTGCAAGTGGCCTGTAAAACACAGGATAATGAAAAACTACGAGCATTATCAAAAAGGTGAAAAACAGAGGTGCAAAATTGAAAAAAGTCTACATGACTTCTCTGATTAAGACTTCACAGTAGTGTGAGTAAGAACTACATTTCAGGTTCACTGTACTAAAAACAGCATGGATGAATAAAATAGGTCATCAGGTCAGTTGACAGTAAAATGAACTGCACAGCTAAAGACAGCTGTCTCGTGATTTTTAGGATAATAGCTGTTGATGTTTAACTTTGTTTAAACCTCAACGCTTTTTCTAATGGAGCGCTGCTTATCGTAATCTTTATTATTGCAGTGCTGACCATGTGGGTGCAACTTGGTTAAATGCAGGTACGTGAACTGAAATATTAGAGAAGAGCGATTCTGTATCTGTGTCAGTTTTACCTGTAGATGACTGAGGAATAGAAAACACTCTCGTCTGGTGAAGGTAACTTGATATCTTCGTTGTACAGGTCAGGTTCTGTTTGGGGAAAAAAAAGAAACTCTTATCTCTCTGAGTCACATAATGAACAAAATGTCTTCATGTTTAAACCTTTATTTATGTGGCATTACCAGTACTAAGGTGCTGAAGGAACTGAGAGTACGGCAGTCCGACTAAAAACAGGCAGAAACTGAGCAGGAACAGGTTTTCCAATGAGAAATTCAAACCCTCTCTCACTCACTGGTGCTTAAGTTCCATATTTTCTGATGGACAGGTTAGTCACTTCTTAAACAAACTGCACAGCATAACATATTAACTAAGATTCAACTGAAACCACATCTTTCTCTGAGCTTAACCAAAGTGCTTTTGTTGTGAACATTGTAAGCTCATCAGTGCAGTATACATTTAGTCAGATTATTTTAAAAACGTTGCCCGTGACAAAATGCAGCTGCTACAAGACAGGTAAATGGTAAATGGACTGCGTTTCTGTGGGGCGGCTGTGACTCAGAGGTAGAGCAGGTCGCCAGATACCGAACCTAAAATTACTCCCAGTGTACAAGACTTGGGTGGCAGTAAATGGATGAATGTGACTAACTGTGCTGTGAGTGGTCGGTTCATTTACCATGCCATTTATATAGCACCACAAGTCAGCTTTCACTCATTGATGCAGGGTGACACCTGACCTTCCAATGAGTGGATGATTTCTCTACAAGTGCTGTTTGAATATAATTCCTAGCAGAAAGTCTTGCTGTACCTTCGAGTTTCCTGCCGAGGAGTCGTCTCATCACCCACCACAGCAGAGCCACCAAGAAACCGCTGCCAACAAACCACAGCGCGGAGGGCAGATCAGGGGAGCGATTATAGGAAGGATGAGGCTCTTTGAACGGAGCTGGAAAGAAGATATTAAACACGCTTCTGTCATCTGTCTTTAACCCAGAGAGAAAAAGAGAATTCAAACACATGAGCGTACACAAGAAGAATCACCTTTAGTTCGATTTAAAACAGTCAGCCAGCTCTCTGGTGACTCTCCAGCTCCAGCGACGCTGCACTTGTAGAGTCCTTCATCAGATTTGGAAACATTTTGGATGATCATGTCCTTTTCAAACCAGGTCCCCAGTTGGGAGCCATCTTTGTAGAAATCAGCGGTGGGTTTTGATTGAGTTTCTCTACTAATACAGTGGAGAATCACATCGTCTCCCTCCACCACAGGACGGGCAGGAACTCTGAGGATCACTGAACCATCTGCACAGTGAGAGGAAGATATTTTACGTTAAACATTATCTACATAAATTAATAAAATAAATACAGTTGGTTGTTGACGTTCTGGGACGCCGAGTCAACATCAGCCTGTTACATGCTTTGTCTGTTTTCAAAATACACTTCTGTTTTCACAGGAAATGTACAGTTTGCATACAGTCTCTTTCAAAATAAAAGCACTACATCTGTACAACACCACCAGCCTCCCTGGTGAGTCACCATCCGCCACCCCTCTCACCCGCCCTACTCAGATTTCTGCTGCCTTAACTTGCGTTGTTGTCCCTCCATGTTTCACCTGATGCTGCCGGGCGGTTAAACAACAACTGCGACCAGCTGTGTATCATGCCAATATGTAAGGACAGCTGTTTTCATCTGTGTCTGACGCTGAAGGTCACCCACCAACCGCTGGTTTTCACTGACTTCAGAGTGAGACCAGGTTGAACTCAGCAGTGTCAAATATAAATCAAGATTATGTCACTGCATTGTTTACCTCTCACCTCAAATGTTTCATATTCATTTCTGTGTCAACATGGACAAGCTCGCAGTGTGTCAAACACCAGCGGGAGTGTTTGTTAGTCCTGTGAGACACAGTGCATTCTGATAGTTGGAGGTTTTCTACTTGTTGAGCCAAAGCTAATGCCACAGCCCCTTTTCCTCTGTAAAGTAAAGTAAAGTTGAAAAGTATTTGTGTCTTTTGTGACTTTTATAAAAATGTTATAAAAACTCTTGATTCGTTATTTGCTAAACACACCAGTGATGGTGATGTTGACAACACTGCTTGTCTTCCCCTCTCCATCTTCACACCAGTATTTGCCACTGTGTGTTTCAAAGGCAGGATGAATGGTGCTGGATGGTGCCGATGAGTTCCAGTTGTAGGTATCTGTTGGAATGATTCTGTTGAGCCTCCTCATCACTCTCCACTCAGTCAACCCTCTGAACTCCTCACAGTTCACATTGAGTGTCTCATACTCAAAGAACTGCAGTCTGTCTGGACGAACACGAGGAAACGCTGCACCTGAGATGGAGACACAACAAGTGAGCAGTTTAATGAAATATTCAGCATTTAAAAAGAGATTTGCTCAGTCTTTGAGGAGGTGGGTATGCTGTATATTTACAGGAATAACTTGTGCTGCAATGTTCAAAAACATCGTGTAAGTCCCGCGATAAAGGACAAATGTGCATATAAAACAGAAGTTTGGCCCTGAACCATGTTGGGAGGCAAAGATCTTTAGTTGCACAGCTGACACCTGCTTTTCTTCCTCTGGTCACTAAGATCGAGCGATTCAACAATATTCAGGAGGAAAACCTAATATGTGACTTGTGTGATTTCGATAATGTGGAAAGTGAATCCCGTGTTTTTTTAATACTGTACAAACTGCAATGACAGAAAGTTAATGTTTGATAAAATGGCTCGTCTAAACCTTGACAGTTTCTGGTGCTCAGATGACCAAAAGCTAGGTCGTCGTATCAAGATTACAAAAGTAATAGGCTGATCAGTATAAAGTTAAGGTAGTTTTGGAGCAGCAGGGTAAAGTGGTTTGTGCTCACATATAACTGTAGTTATATATGTGACAGACTACAACTTCATTTTTATTTTTATTTTCATCTCTAAACTCCTTTGATGATAGTCTCATTTGTTGCTAAGGTATAATAAAAAACGCACATAGCAGCATTACAGATCATTATTCAGAACGTCACATGGCCGGCACAAACTGAGTGTTTGGGACGTTAGCCAGACAGCTAATTAATGAAATCCAACTTACCAGCTTTCTGAGCAAAGTAACTGTGGTTAACTTGTGCAAGCAGCAGCACCAACACATCCATCCCTGCAGACACAAATGAAGAGAGCTGTACCTCACACACAGGGCAGTTGTTTGTCTGCTGACTTTAAAACAAGAGTAATAGAGTAAGAAAATACTCAGTACTCACACAGTCTGACGCAGAGAGCTGTGACCTCCATGATGTCTCGCTGCTGACTGTCTGCACATCAGAAATACAGCTGAGACTTGATGTAGGTCAGAACCTCCTCTTCCTGTTTGAATTGTGCATCTGTAAATATCTACGTGAGGCAGAGCCGCTATAGAGGAGGAGACAACCTCACTGGTCTGACCCCAGACATGACAAGTGTGCATGAAGTGATCAACCTTAAAAATAATTAGACAAAGGCGATCCACCGCCCAGTCTGTCTGTTACAGGTCCATCTAATCAGCAATGAAAGTTAGATTCTTACTGTGTGTGGGTAAAAAGTGGGGAACATTTTGCTGAAGCCTCCATCCACCCAAACCTCTCCACAACAAAGTGTTGAGGCTCTGCAACAGTCAGGATGGTTACCTGAACAGTTAAGGTGAACTACAGGAACAGCTTGGCAGGGACTACTCTCCTGGTGCACAAGCACGGCTCCCTTTCAGCTTGTTAGTTCTGGACCTTTCTTTCCAGTTGACCTTTTACTAGTGACGGCCACATGAGGCCTCGTGAACCACTGTCTTTATTCTCTAAAGCCACCGGATGGCGCAGTCTGTTCAACAAAGGTTTGAAAGCACATTTCATTGTCAGTCCTTCAGCCTTTATCTTTAAACCAAGAGCGCCACCTGGTGGAGTTAGGGGGAAAAAAGAAAATGGTTCATGAGGCTTCATTTAACCGTCACTACCTTTACGTCACGGACCAAACAGTTAGCTAGTGTAGTTTATCAGGCCTTTCCTATTCCTATAATGAAAGATGGTGAGATGATGGTGAAGGAAAGACTCCGCTGTTCCAAGCTTGTTTGGACCAAGAGAGCTGTAGTTCAGCAAGCCTAGTATCAGATCAAGCTTCTGCAGTAGCCTGAGAGAGATTCAGCTGATAACAGAAACCCTGCTGAAACTCTGCCTGTAAAACATCCTCATTCATATTCATAACATTAGCTCATATCTGACAACATAATGAGATACAAAGCCATCCTCCTGACCAAACGTGGTCACTCCTTTCTCCAGTTTCACGAAGTTCTTTGTCCGTACAAAACAGACTGGTGTAAACATTCCTTTAGTTTCTCCACATTGCTTTCTAAAAGCATAATAACAAAATGGGACTTTGAAAGGATTGTGTGCTTCCTCTGCTTCTTCATCTGCATCTAACCGTCTGAAAGTGGTGTTACTCTGCCCTCTGCAGTCAGCCGGCCACTTTGACCTTTACATTACAAAACATGATGGAAGATGAAGTAGAACCGGATTTTACCTCATAAATGTTTTATTAACTCGATTGGCTTCCCTTATTATAAAATACAGGTGTGGCAGAGCTACAGTTACACCTGCAGGCTGGTAGTTTATATGACTGGACTGCCAGGCAGCTGGTGAAAAGTACACAAAGATCAAGTTAAACTGTGTCACGAGGATCATTTGGAGTAATTTCAATAACAAACTGAACAAACTTAAACTTAAAGCGAGCTCATTTTGTCCTGGTGAACATTAATAGCAAGTGTCAGGGTCTTTCTTTTCTTTGAGATTTACAGTACTGTGATAGGACACGCACAAAATTTGGGGGAAAAAAATCATCTTTGACAGTAAACTGATAAGACGTGCATGCACCCTGGCTAAATTTATGGGCTAAATGTAAATAGAACTGCACACATCATTGTTAATGTAATAAAAAGGAGCAGGCAGGACACAGGGTGGACACACTACAGTCAAACAGTGTGAGGACTTTGTCCCTGAAGTCTGATGCACACTGAGGGGAGCTGACTTGTCCTACACACAGGTGAGCTGTCAGAACATAGCTTTAATTTTTTAATGTAAACTACAAAATATTCAGCATTAACTATTTGTAAATTATGTCTGTTCTGCAGTCATGAGTCGATATATTCTTTTAGTTACAGTTATTTCAATAGTTTCTAATGGCTTTTATTGCATGTTGCATGTTTTTGTGTAGTCTCTTTGAGAAAATATAATAACAGTGTTCGATTGCTGGTTTACAGAATACAGTTTCTCAGAACTCCAGTATGCATCCACCAACAGATCATCTGTGTGAGTATTATAAGTTTATTTGTCTGGGCATTGGTGTATCAGTCATAAAACCAGCAAGCATTAGCAAAAGGCTGATGTGTTTTACAAGTTGTCTTTTCTATATTTGGCTTCAGTGCAGCAGCCTTATGTTTTCTTCTAAGTGATTTAATATGATTTCATTTCATCATTTTAATATTCACTTGTTGTATTACAAAAATGTGGTGTCTTCAGTTATGAATTATGAGATCTATTAAGTCTAAAATTAAATTATTCCAAATGTGTGTTCTCTCTTCCAAAGTGTTCTTTTTTTAAATTAATTTACTCAATTACAATTTTCGAATTATTGTTTGACAAAAAAGAAAATTCAGCAAAATCCATTGCTGCCTAGGTGTAATTATTCATCTAGATCTCTGTTTTCTAAAGGCCTGTTTATACAGTTCTGTATATTTCTGAAAACAGGTATTTATCTTTGCGTTTGCACCTATCATTTATCATTTACACGTAACCGGCGTTTTTCTCAACGAAAAAGGAGATTTTCAAAAACGACTTCCAAAGTGAAAGTTTTTAAAAAGTATCCGTTTCTGTGGAGACGTGTAAACAGGATAGACGGAGATTTTGGATGGATTTTTTCGCAACTGATCGTGTAAACCCAGGTTTTTTAAAATTTTTTAATAAGGGATGAATCAAAATCTGTTTTTATTTATATCGGTATCTGTGTAAACAAGGCCTAAATGTCTATATCAAACTGCAGCTACATTTGTGGTTACTGAAATGGGATTTCCAAGTGTTAAAATAGAAATCCACGAAATTAAGTGATAGTAGCTGCCAGTATTAAAGCGTATCAGGGTTTTATTTGTCTACACTTTAAAGGGCCAGAATTGCCAGCCCGTTCTCATGTCGAAGTTGTCAACTTTTACACTGAGTGAGCTGGCCAGTCGCTGTTTATTAATCCTTACGTGCCTTTGATGCCTAAAACTAACCATGTGCTTTTTTTGACACATGGGAAGAACTTTCAACAAAAGCATCTATATATTACGCATCAGTAAAACACTGACATTGAAGGACACCTAGCATGTAATATGTAGATGCTAAAGTCCACTGACAAAGCAGTGATGTGTGACAGTTTGGGAAAAGCACACGTTGGAGCTGCTCTGGTGGAAGAAGGAAACAATTTGACATTTCTGCTCTTTGTCACTCAGGTGCTGAGTCCTCAGCAGATGATGTGCCAACGAATATGAGTATGGCCATTTTTACCTCTGACTGTGCTCCCATGGCTGGAGTTTGTAGCGTGGTTGCACTCGTCGTTGGCGGTTTGATCGTCGCTCTTGTCATTTGTAAATGTAGAAGTAAGTCACAGCTCCTTGATGTTTACAGTAATAACATATTTCACTGCAAAACACCAACACAGTGTTTCTCTTACTCGGCCCAACACACAACCTGATTTTAAGCGGCATCACAGCTGCTCTTTGCACATGCAAACGGGCCAGCTAACTTACCCTAGCTCCATGGGAAGGGAAATATTACTCTAATGTACTGTTTATTTACACTTCCTCTGTGTGTCTCTGTGTTGTTCAATGTCACATCTTTTCTTCACTAAAGGTGACAAAGCTGATTTGCAGAGGAGAATTACATCTCTTCAAAATGAGAGGGAGAGGGAAGAAGATGAGAACATTGCACAGGTGGTTTCCAGCCTACAGGGACTGATAAGGGACCTGGAGGCACAGAAACATCAAGTCAAAGGAGAACTGAGGAGAGTTGAGGCAGAGAGGGAAGAGAACAAGAGGCAGCTTTGGTTTGTGGAGGCAGAAATAACAGAGAGAGAAAGGGTATTTGACAAACCAGAGGGATTATTGAAAGAAAAAGAAAAGCTACTGCAGGCTCAGTGGAAACTGGACGAGACAAAGAGGAACATAGAGAGACAACTACTGAACATAGAGAAAGTGCTGGGGCCAGTGGAGATACAGGTCAGTGGAATGAACAAGAAGAGATGTGACCAGTTTTGGATAGATTAACCAAACAGACATTCTCACAGAGGGTGTTGTGTGCTGTGCAGATTGTAAAACCCCCTGGGGCAAAATTATGATTTGTACTACTGGGTGATATGTATGTGCTTGATGTAATCCTCGATATCTTTATTCCAAACATCATGCACTAAAGCTTCACTCCTTTGTTGTTATGTTGCCACAGATAGTTATAAAGGTATAAGGGCTCTGTCCTGTGAATCCACAGATAATGTGATGGCAAGGACTAAAAAAACATTGTCAGTCTGTTCGTCTATTGTCGAAGGTAATCAGCAACTATTTTGACATTTTTTTAAGCGCATTCCTTAATTCTGCTCTTCTGTTATTAGTAACATCATTGAACTCTCATTATCACTGTAAACCTAGACCGGACTCTGGACATGTCTGTATGAGAAGGGTCAGTAGGTTAACCCTCTAACTTGTTGACAAGAACAAAATTCACGTTGTCGAGGGCACAACCACTCCGTTTCTCTTGTTTGGCGAGTGTGTCAGAGACATGAATATAAACCAAATCCTGGTAGATCTTTACTTGTTGTGCATCTTTTTTGTTTGTTTGTTTGTTTTTTCAACTATACAGCTGCTTTGTCAATGTAAACTTTTGATTCCCAAACCAATAAAAGCCTGTGTAAGACAACAAAGTGTCTGATGCTCTTCTGTTTCTGTTTAAATCAATGTTTTGCCTCATTTTGTCGCGGCTGAACGCAGCCCTGGTGTGCTGTTCCATACAGGTGAAGGGGGCGTGGCCTTGGGGAACAAAGGAAGGGAATTGTTTGGGGACGGATTTTGATTTTGTCTGGAGCGGAGAAACAGAGTGAGGTGGCAGCCTGCCGTGGAGAAATACTACATTTGACTCTTTTTATGATGGTACCTCGACTGACTGAAGGCAGCAGTGAAACCAGTGCGTGTCGAGGACCTTAAAGATTGAGCGAGCCATCAAGCCAAGGCCGGATTATTTCTTTACTTGATTCAACAGCCAGTGAGTTTGATTCTTTTATGCACATTTTTGTTTGTCCTGTGCATTGCTTCTTTCTAGCTTTTGTTTTTGAATTTTCAGGAGGACGCTGGACAGATCTTTTTGGTTGATTGCTCTCATGAAAGAGGATCAGGGTTGGAGAAAGTGCATTATTTACTGCAGTGAACATTCCTCCGGTTACTTTTCTTGCGCTCTCATTTAAAAAATTGTGTTCAAGCTTACATTTAAGTTTTATTTATTGCTCTCATTTGGTGGTTTCACATGGAAATTTAAGACGCCCCCATTATTTGCTGTCCCTCTTTTAACTAACTGAGTAGTACCACAGTAGCTCTCTTTTAATTTAACTTGTAACTAGGTCTAAAATTTAAACGTGTTGTTATAATGTGAAGAAAAGGTTTTAAATTTCACCAGCTTGCACAGTGGCATCAGTGTGTGTGAATAAATGTCACATAATGATAAAAAGAGAAACAATGGAGACCCACTGAGCTTAAGTTGATAAGGACTGTTTTCTTTTCAAGGACTTATAGATGCAGATAATTATTGGACCCTCTTAGAAAGGACAGGGGAAAAGCTCAGACAGAGCAGAGGCTCTTTCAGTAGGTATATTTAGCTGATTGCCTACAAACGGTTTGACAGTAACTATGACACGGAAGGTTTTGAGAAATTAATTCAACATAAAAACAGTTGCAGTTGGGGAGTTGTAAAATGAACAAACACAAAGATGCAACAACTGAATGTTTCTGTCATGAATACCAATGACTGTCATTGCAGCTCAATTTTTATTTTGTAGGTAAATGAACAATTCTGAAGTTGACATAACTTCCTTTGTGCCCAAGATGCAGAAGTGTCCGAAGCAAGAACCAAGTCACGTCTACTGTTGTCTGTTCTTCAGTTCACCATACAGCAGGTAAGAATTAATAAACATTCAACAGAGAGACCAAACACTGCATCCAGAGAATATTTTGGCACATCCTCTCGCCTGCATTTGTACTTCCCACCAGGTTTGACTTTAAACTCTGCTGATGTTGTTTGACCTTGGTGATGAGAAGGTGGAGCACTGATTATTCAGAGAAGGCTGATTGTTTGAATATGTTTGCACTTTTATGTCTTGGGAACAGAGCTGCATACTGTGCAAGCAAGACAACATAAATCACTGAAATTACCAAAGATTTCTACACATTTGGACTTTTTACAGTCATCGTTACTGGAGGTTGGTGGAAATGTTGTTCCATTGTTCCATTTCAAAGAACACAACAGTCATAATGTTAACAAGAAGTGAAACAGGCACAGAGAGTGTTTGTGAAGTTTTTATTGCTTAAAGTGTAAAAGCTTGTGTTTGCAGTGGCTGTCATGAAGCAGATACACCAGCTGATCATGGTGGCAGAGCCTTGGTGCACACAAAGTGCTTCACCTCTGAGCAGTCTGTGTTATGCCACCTGCCCCACACTGAAAAACAGCAAACACTGAGATGAGTGACAGGAGCGGGAAAACATCATTCTAGTGGTTTATTAAACATAACATCAGCGTTCAGACTGAGCGGCTTCTGAGGTAGCTCACACAGGTTGGGTACACCCGTCCATGTGGGCACTTGGCCAATATAGAAGCTGTGAACAGTCCCATTTGGGGCCTTTTTTTTCAGCACATTTACAAATTGAGCTTCTGAACATTTTTGATAACAACACAACTGGAACACGATTTGTTCTTCATCACTCATACGGATATTGACATGTTACTCAGATGACACTCCTGCTTGTAAAAGTATATTTATCATCTTTGCTTACCCTTGTAGTTTGATTCAACGCAAGCTTTTGAACGTGAATATCTCAGCCCAGGGTACCAGTTGGTGTAATCCACAGCAGTCCCATCAATGTTATAGTACTGTTGCTGAAAACAAAACATACATTAGCACCTTTGGGCCTTATATCAGGGTGGAGAAAGCTGACTCAAAATCACTGGGCTGGAGTTTTCACTGAAGACGAGAATCATTTACATGTGAAACTAAGATAAGATACTTCAGAATAAAAGTAATTCAGAGAATGTGTATTATATGTTCATGGTCATAATACTGAACATGTGCCTGTTGGTAACACGTCTGACTAAAACAGCTCTTAATTTCTGGGTGGCACTGAAGATGCTCTTTTTATTTTGATATAACACACCCACACGTTCTTTGATTTCCCAGAGTTGAACCGGGAAGTTAAAATACCCGACACAGTGCAGGACTCTGATCTGGCCCATAAACAGCCCTGTAAACACCACGACTCCACGTAGACATAAAGTGCTTACCCCTCCCTTGCTTCGGACGGTTCCAATCCAGATTTTACTGTCTGAAAACTTTCTGCGCCAGACTAGACAAGTCACTCGCTGCATCTGAGCTGAGCTATGAAGTGACACCAGGGTTCCACCAAACATGCCACAGTATTTCTGTAACAGTTTGAAATGTGAGAGCAAAGATTAGTCTTCACCAGCACTTCATCATGACTGAGGATGCATTTACTGTCTGAATTCTTCCTGTGCTTGTGTCACCTCAGCACCAGCAATGTCCCTCTTAGCCCAAAAGATTCTCATACAGCGTTTCTCATCAAGCTGCTCCCATCCTCTGCCACATGACCTCTTTGGGTAGTGCTCACACACTTCCTCCATGGTAGCAGAATCTGGAAGAAAGCAGGTGATTTGATACTGAAATATATTTCAGAGATTTGGGTTCTTAATCTTCAAAGCATCAGTGACAGTGTTGTACTCACATGTCCCCTGTATCAGGACCCCCAGCAGCAGGGCGGCAGTTACCACAGCTGGCTGCATGGCTCAGAGCTCACCAAGGCTCTGACACAACTGGATCTGACCTGGAAATGTGACGCAGTGAAGTGTCCAATGTGATCAAGCTAACACAATCCACATGGACTCGTAATTTACTTCTTATATAACTTTCTTTACACGTTTCTACACCAGGGCCTACACTGGTGTTTTTGATTATTGTGGTGTCATTTTTTTTTCAGTAAAATCAGATTTTACAAAATAAAAATGTACAACACATTGATCCAAAGGATTTTTTTTAATGTAGTAACAAAACATTTTTTAGCACTCCAGAGGTTATTTGATCCATATACATTATTTAGTTTTTAAAATGTGGTCATTTCTATGAGCAGAGTAAACAGGCGTTCATTTGTTCCTCTGATGCCAACATGCATTTTCGCCCAGTTTTGTACCACACCAAACTTATCACAGCGATGTCATTACACCCTTTTTCGCCGTTTTCTAGTACACTTCAAATTTTTATTTCATTCCCCTCATTTATAGCCATTAACGCTGAACAACTCTGATAGTTGTGTTGTCCTGATCTCCTGAAACATACAGTCAGAGAAAAACTCACCACAGACGTTACCTCTTCTTTCGTCTGAATGTCCGATGGCTGGTCTTCACTCTTTTAAACCTTTGTCAATGCCCTGGGGACACACAGCATGTCCTTAAAATGTTTACTTTAACACTGTTTTGAGGTGAGGAATAACTGCATGGATGGCGTTCAGTAAATAGCCAGGAGCGATAGATAAACTGGTTGTTAGGAAAAACCTGAGATGGGACATGTTTACTGTATTAATGACGGCCTAATGAAGCCTCATGAAGCTTTTTTTAATCTAAGTCAACTCAACGGCTCTCTGTTCAACAAAGGGTTGAAAGCGCACTTATTTGCCATTGCTTGAACCTTTTTCTTTTCACAGAGAACATTGAGAAAAAGAAAAAAGGTTTATGAGGCTTTATGTGGCCATCACTTCTTTAACTCGCGGGCCACACTCTCTGCATGTGCAATTACCTCATTGCAGCTTGCATGCCTGCGGAGCTGCTGCAGAGCTGCATGCTGCGATGAGTACTGTGCTTCCACAATTAAATGCTGGTGCTCCACTTATTTATGGAGCCGTGGAAGTCACAACAGCATGCTCCTGCAAATATTTCACAATTTTTGTTTTGTTGAGTAAGCATTTCATATTATTTTTTTTATATATATCTGTGACAGATAAAGACATTAAAACTGGGTTGAAATTGGTACAATGTCAACATGATAATCAAAAACATTTTCACAGTCTACTTTTGCTGAAACCACACGCGTCATGTGGAAACAAAATAGGCAAAAAATAACCTCCAGTGTAACCTCGTGTGCAGCAGCAGAGCTCACGGGGGCAGCGTGGCCGCTCTAACCTGCTAATACAGACACCGGAATAAAGGGATCCCATGACACACATGCACTTCTCAAGTCAGGCCTGACAGCCACAGGGCTGTACGTCTGTGTGGGTGTGTCACTAAAACGGCCCATTTGTGAGGGAGGAGAGGGTGGAGACCAGCTTTACAAAGCTAATCTCCCTGTCTCAGTAACTGAATATTTGTCTTTGGTAAGTTTGTTTATTTTTGCTTAAAAGATCTGTAGACGTCGTTTTAATTACTATTAGTTAATTATCATACTGTTATCCGAAAGATATCATGTAGTGTCTTTACTGTCACAAACAAAACGTATGTGCACACACAAACAAAGCACATGCAGCTGTTTATACAAACTTTATTTCAATGACTCACTATTGAAAGATAAAGAGACTGTTTCTTGTGGACTGTGGGCGTCTTCTGGTCTGATTACACAACTGGTCACCGCAGCGTGAGGATGAGTCATTTTTTTCTAAAAGCCTGTTCTGTGTAAACTTTTCACCAGAGGCTGTTGTGTTTCTTTTTGTTCGTTTTTTCCTTTTGGCGTCAGACACCTGACACCAAAAGGCACCTTTCACAGGTATGATATGCTGCTAGGCAGCGTGAGAATGTAACTCCTAATGTAACCTTCCGCAGCAGTATGATATGCCAGTAACAACATAGTTTAAGGAACTGGAAATCCCTGTAGGGTTTGGGAGGGAGGTGCATGGGCCCAATAAACCCAGGACTTTCACCCAGTAGCCCAGTGTTTGCTTCCCGCATGAATGTAGAGCCGAACCATGATGGTTTCTTTTCTTTTTCTTTTTTTTAATCTAACTGTATGCCTTTGTTGCCTAAACCTAATCATGTGCTTTCATTGACGTCCCAGCATTGGTACCGTCATCCCAGTGCGTCAGCAGCAGACACAGTACGATACCTAGCCTGTAATATGTAGACGTGAAAGGCCACAGACAAAGCGACGACTTTGGATAAGAACCTGTTGCTTGACTCCGGCTCAGTTCCAATACCCACTAAACAGTTCAGAGGCAGATCTTCTGTTCTTTAAGCCCACGTTTATAATGGAGCTGTTCTGCCGTCATTTTTCATGTTTTACAAGTAAAAATACATGTTTGCATCTCTTTATGATGCTGCGCTTTTTCATAGCCAGATATATCAACGTTTATAAACTAACTTTGCTGTGTATGTGTGATGATGAGGTCAAAAACAAATAAAAGGCACCATCAAAAATTAATTTTGAGCCAATTGCCAATACTCACAGGCTTTTATATACATTTGCTACATGAACTACATTTATGTTTGGCAAGTTTCAGCACGGATTGCCCTTGAAGGATAACGTTGAACAACTTGTTCTACATCTGAAGACATGCCTCGTCTGCTTTCAATGTTTACTTTAGTACTGTCATCCAAAAAAAAAAAACACGTGAAGGGAAAGTAAATGTCTGATGTTAAGCACACACCCAAGAGCAAGAGAAAAATCTATACAAATACAGTGTTTACATGACATAATCACACAGCATATTCCCTTTAAGGAAAAACATGATGGATTTAGGGTGTGTTATTACGATTATTACTATTATCTTTTTTGTTGTTGTTCATTTTAACCCCCTGAAGCCCATCTGTTTGGAGGTACAGTAAAGTGTCCTCAGTTCAGACACAGAGACAAACAATGAATGAGAGCAGTCGGTCTACAAACTGTTTAACAAACATCATAAAACCTCTGTTAACATAAGAGGAGACATTTCAGCCAACAAAAGTTTGCCTTGACAACACTGAATGTAAGACGTTTTAGGAGGGGATGCACTTTTTTTTTTTTTATCAAACTCTTTGTTTTTACAGTTTACATTGTTGGTGTTTCATATGATGTGCAAGACATCTACAAGATTTCTGTTTTATGGGTCATTGCAACCATTAAGAACATAATCTTGAGTTTGAATATTTCACCCAGTGTAAACATCATATCTTCAAAGTAGTGCTGGAACAATAATGAAGAATATACTGTATATATGATGCTGTAGACAATAGTTCTGCCCTTAAAGCCATGTAAAGATATGGATATTCAAAGAAAGTAAATGTAGAGTGAGTCAAACGATATCAATGAAACGTGTTTTTTTATATTTTCATTTCATTCATTTTCATTTTCATTAAAAAAAATGTCAATACTAATATTAGTGCACAGGACAAAAAGAAACCCAGACCACCGTCGTCATGGACAAATGCGGTGGAGCAGCCTTTACATATTGTGGTAGAAAATGATGGATGCATGGGATGGACTTTTCCTCTCTGTCTGAACCAATCCAATGCATGCTCTCCTTTTGTTATGGTGGAATATTATGTTATGCTACCAAAGAGAGACGTCTGCAGACCAAAAGTTAATATTCTGTTGGACACCAGAGGGAACTGTTGGGGGATATTTTGGTGTTACTGAACCACCTTGTTCTTTTGGTTGAAATACAATCTTTGCCAATTTTCTACCCAGGGCACGACATTCTGGGCCCAGTGCATGAGTAGTGTCTGTGGCCCCCTTCCTCTCTTGATCCACGTCCCTCTGATGCACCTTTTAATTTCTGTTCTGTTCTTTCAAGGTCTGTTTTCTTTCTTTCGTTCTGTCCCCAGCCCTAATACAAAGGTGTAACTCATATTAACAGATTCCTGAACTTGATGGTTCAAAGTATATGCAGTCGGTGTCAGATGGTCTGGATACTATACTTGAAAAATTAGACGAGGTAAGGCAGACTTAATTAAAATAGAATAACAGTTGGTGAGATAACATCAGTTTGAATGACATAAGAAGAGACCAGACTGATTTATTTATGCACTTTTACACTGTCACAGCAGCAGCAGCAGCAGATTAAACACACACGTTGATTTTCCTTTATTTATACCGTTTCTCTGTAAAGTTGAGGGTATCTGCTGATTCAGGTGGCAGCTCTTTGTGGATTCATCGCTGTAGTGATCGTATATGAGCAGCAATTTTTCATCGTACTTATGTGATCAACCATTAACATAAAAATACTGACTGACTGTAGCAGCTTCAGCCATTTAAATTCTGAATTTTAATTCAGTGTCACAGATCTGTGAATTTACCTCGCAGAGTGAAATGGCTAATTGGCGAATTGTAACAGCTCTGTGCACACTGAGCAGTACTACAATTACAAACACAGTGAACACTGCAAACACAATGAAAACTACGGCAGCGATCCAGTGGACACAAACATCAGTTGAGACCTCGCTGTCATCAGCTGGAATAACAAAAAAAAAAAAAAAAACAGCATTGCATTCATGTGTATGATGATAACAACGTGAGCAGATCCAGAACTTGTGAAGAAAGTATACCTGAAATGTGAGTAGCTGTCTCTCTGGTCTGGTTGATGTTCCTCTGTTGGACTCTACAGGTGAAGCTGTTGCTGTGTCTCTTCTCCACAGTCACTCTGCTGCTGACAGTATAGAGGTCATCAGGACCTCTGACTGTCTCTGTAGGTCCAGCAGAGAGGAGCTTTCCCTCACCGTCCAGCCACAACACCTCAGGCTCTGGATACCAGCCTGCACACTCACACTGTAACACCACTCCACTGGTGGTTATGTTAATACTCGCTATGAAAGGTGGGGAAACAGCACCTGCAATGAGGAGATAAAATATCTAGAAAAGCAGCTCATGTGTGACGAGTTAGATTAGATTAGATTAGGAAACTTTATTAATCCCAACAGGGAAACTGGTTTGCCACCAGGTCAAACCGTACAGCCAACAAACACGACACACAACAGATAATACAGGAGACCATCAAAGCGTGATTAAGAGCCACTGAGACATGATAAAGGCCAATCAAGACGTAATCACACATAAATAAACAAATGAATACATAAAAACATAAAAACCTGCAACGAGACGGTTAACAGTGTTCATTAAAATGTCTGACTGCTGCAGGAACCTTCAGTCGTTAAGCTGAGCACTGAGACATAACCATTTGCTCACTGAAAGAGCTAGTGAGTCCTTTAAAAACACCGTGGAGTGGGTGGCCTTCAAACAGCAGAACCATTTTGACTTTTGACCTCATTCTCTTCTCCGACCTCAAGTGAGTCTGGGGTAGGACTGATAACTGAGCCAGCTCTCTTGACCAACTTGTTGATCCTATTTTTGTCATTCACAAATATTGCTGCCCCCCCAGCAAAGTACAGCATGAAAGAGAGCACTAGCCAAGATACTGTGATAAAAGACATTTAAGAGTTTTGTGCTGAGGTCAAATGATCAAAGTTTTCGCAAAAAGAAAAGTCTACACTGAGCTTTCTTGATTAGATCATCAGTGTTGTCTTTCCAGTTGAGTTAACTGTCCAAATGGAAACCAAGGTACTTAGAAGACCCGACAATTTCGATCTCCTGAGCATTAATTGTCACTGGAAGAACCTCCTCTCTTTTCTTCCTATAATCAATCACTAACTCCTTCGTCTTCCCTACATTTAACTTTAAGAAGTTAGAGTCACACCAGCTGGAAAAGGAT
The DNA here is from genome assembly GCA_035609425.1 of Epinephelus awoara. NCBI lineage: Eukaryota > Metazoa > Chordata > Actinopteri > Perciformes > Serranidae > Epinephelus > Epinephelus awoara. The sequence continues at coordinate 28,804,569 of CM069315.1, read as the reverse complement.
TGGGCTTCGTTTCTATAGGCCACATCATTGCTCTGGTTAAGCAGACCCACTAAGGCCGTGTCATCAGAAAATCTTTGCACCAGGCAGGATGGCTGACTATGTCTGAAGTCGGCGGTATGAATTGAGAATAAAAAAGGAGATAAAACTGTGCCTTGAGGTGCTCCTGTGTTGGTTAAAATGGCGTCAGACAATTTGTAACCGAGCCTCACAAACTGAGGTCGTGCCAAAAGATCCAGACAATAGTTGTATTATGCAGTTTAAAATTATTTAATTTATTAGCTAAAATGTGTGGCTGTAAGGTATTAAAAGCACTGGAAAAATTAAAAAACATGATCCTAACACAGCTGGCAGTGGTTTCAAGATGACTGTAGATGTTGTGCAGCATAAAAAGTACCTTCCTGTATGCAAACTGCAAAGGATCTTGAAAGACCGACACCTGCCTTGTTAAGTGATTCAAGACAACCCTCTCAAAACACTTCGTAATGTGTAGAGTCAGCGCTGTGGCAGGAAATTAACACGTGCTCGTACCTTAACAAGGGAATAACTAAAGAAACCATTAACTTGGTTAGGTTAGAACAGATCACAGTTCAGGTTAAAATAAGTTTGTGATGTAACTTAAGTTATACATGTAAGTATGTGAAGTTACGTGCGCAAGTTTAAAAAAAAAAAAACTCTTCACAGACATTTGGTTTCACATGGGACACCAACGGGTGGAAGTCCTGTGTTTGTTTGACCCATCCATTCACCCTGACCTCCTCCCTAAAGCAAATTTATTCTGCCTAGGATGGTGAAGGAATGACCCGCACTCGTCTCCCTGTGATTGGCTTACCCTAACCCTGAACCACTACCCCTCTTGACTAAACCTAACCATCAAACCAACGAAGGCAACAAGGAGCCTAGAGAGTATGGCGGTTCATGCCCTCGCCATCATCATCTCTTTTTATACGACATCACCTGACTTTCTCATTTGCTCCCAGCAGAATAACCACAGCCACAAGAGGATGCCTCCTAATAATAAATGTCCATGGCTCATTTCAGAAAAATATCTGTCAGTGCTCCAGCAAAAGTTAAACATAAAATAAACATATCATAAATCCTCTTACCTACAACAAGCTGAATTAAAGAGTGACCCAGTCCTGGAATGAAGCATTTATATTGTCCCGCATCAGAGAGTTTCACTCTGGAGAGCGTCAGTGAAATGTCTCCGAGCTCCAGTCTGTCGAAGGACACTGATGTTCTTCCTTTGTAGGACGGATGTTTCTTACTCTCCAGTTCCACGCCGTCACGCCACACATGAACAAACCTGGGGTTCAGGTCAGGCCTCGCCCACTCTACTGTCATGTCTGAAACAGTCTTGGCAGGTCTCAGGTGGCATGGTAAAATGATGTCACCACCAACTGTTGCCACTATTGGCTGAGATGGACCAACCACCTGATGCTGACCTGAGGAAGAAACAGGTGTTTGTTTGTTTATTTTAATTCCAAACACAAGAACATGTGTGATGTATTTAAATAAAGTACAAGTGTAGCAGTCGTCTTAAAACTAGAGCTGTCAGCGTTAACTCATTAATTAATACATCCCTTATGTCACATTTTCATTATTAAGCTGAGGTAAAACTGCATCGCACTTTAATTGCTCAAACTATGAAGCGTCTAAAAGCAGCAGCCATATTTTCAGCTTTGACAACCAAAAGCTGATGCCTTTAAAAGTTGTTGTTTTACTCAAGAATTGTACTTAAGTACAACTTTGAGATACTTTACTTGAGTGTTTCCATTTCATGCTACTTTATACTTTACTCCACAACACCTCAGTGATTTATTGTACTTTTTACTAAATAGCTTTTCTTTGCCACTTCAGACTGTTAATGCAAAATATAAATCAACAAGTAAATTATTACATAAGATTGATCTACCCAGCAATATATGAAGTAATAAAATAAGTTCTACCTATAATACTAAAGTGATGAACACATTAATGCATCAGTAGTTATAATTCAATTATAGTTATAATAATTCTTAAATACGTTGTTCAGTATGAATGAATGACTGAGTGAATGACTTAAAAATAAAATAAAAAAAAAAACATAATAAAAAACAAACAAAACAAATATAACATTGTCCAAAAAGGAGTAGGTTGAAGTAAAACTTACATGCCCTGACCCCTTTTTTATATTTCTTCTACTGTCTCATATATTATTTCACAAAAGTCCTAAATTTATTTCTAACTATTACACAACTATCCCCAGTCTATTCACCACCAAACTGTGATAACCGTGATAAACCCAGTTTATTAACAGACCAAGTAGCACCCAGTGTTACAACATAAATATGCTCTCCCCTAACACAACCTTTCCTCGTCTATATATGTGCCAAAAATATCTTTTGTGTAGATTTTTAAATTGAATTCTCCTCTTAAGTTATAACCCCCCTCCCTGCCACAAACATTTTTTGAATGTTAACACTGTAGTATTGCTACTTTTACTTTCATTACGCATCTGAGTACCTCCTCTCCCACTGTAAGCATGGGGGCCATTCACAGAATCCACAACACCAAATACACCACCAGAGGCTTAATTAAAGCTAGCGCCACGGTCTCACTTTGATTATTACCTGCAGTCTTTGCAAGAAGAAGGGGGAGAACAGTGAGATGGAGAAGCAAAGCTCTGAAGCCCAGTGAATCACTGAGGTGAACCATCATGGTGCTCTGGGAAAATGAGAAAAAGTACAATGAAAGAAAAGCACTTGTCTTCAGTTAGTCAGAAGTGACATAATTAGTCAGCAGGAAACTTCTTCCAGAAATACTGAAAGTAGAGAAACACCACCATTTGACTGTGGAGTTGACCCAAAAAACATGCTTCTCTCTGCAGATCGATGCAGCCAACGTCACGTAGACTGTCAGAAAAAAGGAACTGAATAAAATGACTTCGTGGGAAAATTAAATCTTTCAACTTTGAGGAGTTAAAACTGCTTCCTTTTCTGTTTTTTAACACATTCACTCCCAGCACATTGAATACAGCAGCCCCACGTGTAAAACTAGAACTTTACCTCCTTAGATTTGAGCAACAAAATTATGCAGTTAGATTTAAGGGAAAAAAAAACACCATTAAAACAAATAGTTTTGTTACTAACCTAATAAATCACTAGTGTACTGTGCTACATATACTAGCTTATTTGCTGTTACATTGTTTGTTTTCAGACAGAACAAGAACAGCAGGCTCCTGGGTAAAAGTCTTGAGTTTGTTTGACCCATCCACCTCTTGGACTTTTCCCAGAATTGGCTCTTTATACTACAGCAATAGTTCGGAGCATCAAAAAGTGACGGTGCCCGGTGAGATGAAAATACACCTTTAATTTTAAAGGAAATGTACAGGTTCTGGTCGTTAGATGCTGACAGTCCTTTTCAAAATAAACCTACAATGCCAGTAAAACACCTCGTATTTATGTTTATTTCCTTGTGCAACAAAACCACGTGATTAGGTTGAGAGGAAACATCATGGTTTGGGTCTACATTCATCAGGGAGAAAATCAAAAATATATGATGAAAAAATTGTGAGTTCCTACCTGCAATAGAAGGTTAGCTGCACCTTATGTTCTTGTAGCCTGCTGCACACATCCTTCCTGTAAGGTCTCATGAACAAGAGCTTGCGACAGTTATGATACTGTCCCAGGAGACTTTTTGCTTGACAGCACTTTAACTTCTCATTTGTCATCACTACTGCTGACGACTCATTTCATTATTACTCATTTACATAGCTCTTCCCATGTGCAGCGTACTCTTTGAAATGAAGATAGGGAGGGTTTTTTAGCCTCTCTATACTTCATCTATCTTTTTCGAAGCATTAATTTAGGGCTTAGGCCTTTTTGGGGGTATTTTTACTGCCTTTACTTTTAAGCTCATATCACAGTCATTATAAAGGCTACATACACATGCTGTATCTTGTTGTTTTTTGTTGTTTGTTTGTTTGTTTTCAGGACAATCTGTGCTAACCAGATTGTTACTAACCTGTTTGTTGTCTCAGACTCAGGGGTGGAGGGCGGTTACGCGAGCGGTTACGTCAGTCGGAGGCCTCCACGTGGGGAAGACAGACAGGACAGGAGAAAACTCCGACCAGGAGGAGGTAGGAGTTTTCTTAGAATCATATGAGAATGGTAAAATTATGAGTTTTCTTACATTTCAGTGTGCCATCAGCGTATTAATAGCATTTTAACCTAAACAAAGAAAAGTGTAAAATTTCCAGAAAGGTTAAGTGTTGCTTTAATCAGCATTGTGTCATCTCCTCTAGTAGTGGCTTGGGTGAAACGGACATTTACACATTTATGTAGAAGTTGTCTAAATTATTAAACCTAAAGTAATGACTTTATTATTATTTACAAAACTATTAATTTTATTATTTAAGTAACTTATTGATTAGTCTGACTCACAGACTGAAGGCCGCTGGTGTTAGCCTCCCATTGGCCTATTTCAGATGGATTTCTCCTATGTTTTGGCCATTGTGTTTTTTTGTTTGTTGTTTTAAATCCCTGTCGCTACATTAAAGTCCTCTTGCACAGCCAGACCTATCTCCAGATATTGTTTTGTGCATGAAACAACAGCAACCACAATGTTTTATGTGGTGTTTTTGTCATTTTAATGCCAGTGCTCGCCTCCCCTCAAGTATTCTGCATCCTGGGCTTAGCACCACCCGAGACGGTGGTGATTGGTTAAAAGAATTATAAACAACCCAAAGCTTTTTTGTTTTTGTAGAATTATTGTGGGTTCAGTCAAGATAAGTCTGGCTAAGCAAGCGAGACTACTTGAGTGTAAAAATGGCTTTGAGTCACAAAGTTGAGACTCTGATGTGAGCCATGAAGAGAGTGAAGGTGGGTGGATATTACTGTATATCACTGTCTTTGTCTTTGTTAAAGAGAAACTGTCACCACCTACGGCCCAGAGTGACTGTTAACTACAAAAACACTCAAGTCATCTCTCACAATGATATGAAAACTGCATTAATCTCCTCTCGGCGTGACTATTGCAACTGGTACCTGGTTGTCAGCCAGTCATCTCTGTCTCGCCTGCAGCAAGACTCCTCACCGGTGAAAGAAAAAGTGACAACCTCACACCAGTGGTGGCATCCCTGCACAGGGGCGGACTTACCATTAGGCAAAACTAGGCGGTTGCCTAGGGCCCCAAGTTCCTGAGGGCCCCATAAAAATCCTCATACACTTATGGTTAATATAGTTATTACTTATTTGTGCACATTAATTATGTTTTTGAATAAAATCCTCTCGCTAAAATGCCAGCAGAATGCTTATGGTATTATGTGTGTGTCAGGGCCCCCCCTTCAGTCTCCACTACAATGGATCAGTCCATCTTACTGCGCATGTGCAGAACGGATCCAGGAAGACAGCAGAAAAATGAAAATAAAAGGCGGGAGAAGTGGCGAGAGAGGAAGAGTGGAGTACTGGAGGAGAGAAAAGAAAACACAAAATGAAAAGAAGCTACCCCAGCGGTGCTGAAAAGGGGAGGAAGAAGGAGGAAACCTGAAAGTCGATGTCTAAGTTACCGAAAGTGACAAATTTCTTCACTGCGCCTGCGACAGCAGCAGCAGCAGCAGCAGCAGCAGCAACCCACAACCGGTAAGTACAGGGTGATTTTTCCCCCCCTATATTGATAAGTATTCCTTGAAGACAGAAGCGTATGGGTCATTTTGAAGTAAGCTTTGAATTTCATTTCTATTTGCTACAGAGGCTGAGAAATCAATTATTTAGTAGGTGTTTTATTGCTTTAATGTGTGTTATCATTTACTGTTGTAGATGTTTATGGTTGAGCTAATTTTGAATGAATTCGTGTCCTGTTGGGCAGTTTAAGCAATTGTCATAATATTTGTAGCATCACTAGTCTCTCCTGTGAGATGCAGCCTGTTTTCAGCCTTGTCATGATGCATTTTCCAGCTGGCCCAAGAGGATTTTTTTTAAAGAATTTTGGCTTAAGAAGTCAGACTCTTTCAGTTTATCACAAATATTAGCATTAAATCATCATTTTGAGGGTACATGGTTTTCACTGGGCAGAAACCAGCAACGTACAGTAGTGGAGTAGAAAGTGCAGTATTTGCTTCTGAGATACAACAGGAAGAGAAAAAGAAGAAGAAAGAAAGAAGGGAGAGGAAGACAACCAGTAAAAGGGACAGAAGAAAACAACAGAGATGAAGACAACAAGAAAAAGGGACAGGAAGATGTGTAAAAGGGACAGGAAGAGAAAAAGAAAAAGAGAGGAATATGAGTAAAAGGGACAGAGGAAGAAAAAAGACAAGGACAAAAGGGAGAGAAATACAAAGACTACGAGAAAAAGACAGGAAGAGAAAAAGAAAAAAGAGTGATTAATATGAGTAAAAGGGACAGGAAGAGAGGGACAAAAGGTAAAACAAATAATACATGTGTATTCTGTTAAAATGTATGTATCTGTGTAATTGACCTGTTGTTTTGTGTGTTGTCTTCTCATTTCAGAGGGCCCCATGCCTGCCTTTGTCTTGGGCCCCAAATTTCCTAAATCCGCCACTGTCCCTGCACTGGCTCCCTATCAAATACAGGATTGATTTTAAGCTTCTTTTATTTGTTTTAAAGCCATACATGGGCTGACACCCCAGTATATTGCTGAAATTCTCTGCCCCTACTCCAGCTCTCGACCTCTTAGATCCACATTCGAGGCTGGTGGGTAAGGGAGCTTTGCAGTCGCTGAATAGCTGTCCAGTCTAAATGATATATTTTAGAATCCTTTTTACAGGTGTAACTGTTCTTACCGGTGTTATCCTGTTTTGTTTGTGTATATTTTATATTGCTATATATTTGTGTGCCTTCTTTTATTTTGTACAGCAATTTATTCAACTTATTTGGTTGTTTTTAAATGTGCTGTATAAATAAACCTGATTTGATTTGATTTAAAATTAAGTCAACCAGCTCAGTGAGCCATGCTGTGGACAGCTCCTGATGCTGTAACTGAGCCTTAACTGTCTTGTCTTTAGGGAAACTGGTGTCCTTTACTGTGAAGGGGCTGGTTTTACTTTCACTTTATTATTAACTGTTTTTTTATTTTTATTTAACCTTTATTTAACCAGGCAAGTCATATAGAAAGAAAGATCATATTTAAGTGCCACAGCAGCAGATGAAACACATTATTTTTTATTCATGCCATGTGATCGTTTTGTAAAACGATATTGAAAATGACACAACTGCAGAGCAAAACAGAAAGCAAGAGACATTTTCACTTTTAACAGAAAACTGTGGGCAATGTTGTTAGTCATAAAGCAAAATACAGTATATGCAATATGATTACACATCCATGCTACAATATCTGATACGTGCTGTTCTACATGTAGCAGGTTCTGCAGTGTCTCCTGGATGCCACCTCCGAGTTTGTGCTCTTGTACAAGAGACTCGTTTTATTTTAGTTTTAGTTTTATTCAAATACATTAAAAATTACATGGGAAGAACACACACACAGAAAATCCACTTACGGGCACGAAGCTGAACAGTATAGCTTGTATCAAGTTCTTGAATGTGGCATCTGTATTCTCCAGCATCAGAGGGTTTTACTCCGGAGATACTCAGTGAAATGACTCCACACTTCAAGTTGTTGCTTGACATAGATGTTCGTCCCTTGTAGGATGCATTTTGATGATCCAAGAGATCGACATTTAAGTATTTTGGGAAGCTAATTGGAAGAATTATCTCAAGAAAATTAAACCCCTCCGTCAGAGTGCAGCACTGTCCCAAGAACTGTCTGTTGTTTTCAACAGAAACAATACATAAAAGCCTGACTATGTGCCTTCAAGCAAACAGCAAGATAAGTAGTTATTTAAATGTATATTACCTGCAGAGGACTGAGCTAGGAGGAGGAAGATGACGCAGTGATGGAAGAGCAGAACAATGAAGTCCCTGAAAGAGCGTTCATCGGTCAGGAGAGCCATGCTGGAGATCTGAAATATAATAAAAAAACAAGTAAGATGAAAGAAAATCAATAATATTTCTATTATGAATCAGAAATGAGGCAGTGAACAGGTCAAAGGAAACCAATACAATTATACTCACATGAAAGACGGTTATGAGCTTTACACTGCAAGGTGAAGTTTCTTGATGCTGTTTCCCCCTCGAAGAACAGGATGCTGTGAACGTCGTGTTTCTCACAAGTTCAGAAGTCACACTGACCTCGTCAGGTTAGACGTTCTGTTTTTAGCAGAAGAAAACCACAGAGACAATGAGAAACTAAAAGACAGACAATGGGCCACATTCACTCAAGTAATTTATGGCAGGTGGAAGCGGTAATAATGTAAAGAAAAAGGAAGTCCCCAGACCCTTTGCAACTCAACAGTTGAGTATTAAATCCACAAGCTGACAAGAGTGGGAAGATAAATCAACCAAAAAATCTGTATTTACATTACTTAACTTAATACAAGCTTTCAGATTTATAGAAACCGAAGAATTTTGCACAGTGATGTCAGAGATCATACTTTTTACTCCAGCAGACACTTCACTGCGTAGAAATGTTCACTTTGCACACACACAGAATCACCATCAGACTCATAACATGTCAGTTTTTGTACTTCTAGTAACTCAGAATCACTGACAGAGCATTGCTGCAATTTGCATTCAGCATACTGCCATGCTCCCATTTCTGAACATAAGGGAATGTGTTTCCTCAGAGGATTATCCAAGCTGCAACCTCCCGACTGAAAAGTGAATTCAACCCCGAAGTGCCAAAAACTGCGCTTCCTTAAATCGACACTTCCCCTTTTCATTGTGTTTTATTATGTTTCATTGTCTGTCCTTTGTTTGTTTATTTCTTGTTCCTTGTTTTCATTTCCTCTGACTTACCTTCTTTTCCTCATGTTCAAACATGTAACTTCCCAAAACTGAATTTACTCATCCTCATGCAGTTCATACTTCTGACAGGAGGGAGTGTCAGGATGTAAAATGAGACTTAACGTACAGTATGGCAAAAGCAGAGAGCTGACAGCAAATGTAGCTCCAGAATCAGGCTGACTGAGTTTTCATTGTTCATTGTGAGTCATTATGCTCCTTATTCTTTATTTGACTGTACACTACTTTGACTGCAATTACCGAAACCTCAAAAATAAGTCAGAGATAAAGGTTGAGCAGTGTGGTTGTATCTGTCTCATCATCAAACAGGAAACAAGATTCTCAGAAGTGAAACTGATTAGAGATTGAGCAAGATAGGCAGGGTTATTTATAGCACCGTTTTATTAAAACTTTCACACACACAACACAAAATGCTTCACATCAGATAAAGGAAATGCATCAGAACACAATAAGAGCAATTTTCATCCTCAGTTTGCAGATCAACTCAAACAGTGAATTCATGTAGTTGTGACTGACAGACACTTGTAAGGTGGAGGTAGTGTGAAATCTACTGTGTATGCAATCTTATACATTACAACATAGATTCCAGGGGGGACTCAATATTTAGAGCATCCATCCCCCCACACCCCAACAAAAACACGAAAGTAGCAGAGGACTTTTATTTTGACAAAGTTAAGGATGTTCACACCATAAGTTGGTGCAGAAAATGCAAAAATTTGTGCATAAACATTCACCGGAATGTAGGAAAATTAGTTTGACGATGAAAATTCACAGGTGTCGCAGGTGGTGTCTAAATGGGACCATGATTAACAAAATGAACATCATGCTGTGTTGAGGAAGACTTGAAAATAGTAACTGAGAAAACAAACTCACTGGGACAATGTATGCTGAGGTAATAAATCAAACGAGAAGTTGGGTCATTTTCTTAAAGACCTCGAAACAATCCAGGTTATTTTTGTAACCAGTGGAGTCGCCCCCTGCTGGCTGTCAGAAATGATGTAGGTTAAACGCACCCAAGCATTGGCTTCACCTTTCAGATCAGAGGCTACGTCTGCTTCTTTGAGGTGGACATTAGGCGAACATTTCGGCACAAGGGTAAAGGTTTACTTGGCATTCAGTCAGACGACGACAGCAACCACCAGACTGATCACATAAACGTGAGAGCCACACGGGATACAAGCTGAAACGATAAAACACAAAGCAACATTTGATAAATGCATTTGGAGGTTTGGAGTCAGTGTGCAGTCTCGTGCATCGTGTCCGTGTTTGCAATGCTGGTGCACAGCACACAGTTGACTATGTGACCATCCTACAGATTTACTTTACAGAGAGCATTTACTTAAAGGCACACATTATCGTATGTCCACTTACCAGCAGCAAGAGAGATGAACTGCTGTTATTATAGCTCCTGTAGGAGCCGTCTTCAGAGACTTCCACTCTGGAGCGTTTCAGTGAAGCGTCTGTCAGGTCAGGTCCTGACCACTCCAGGGACAGGAAGACAGGAGGCACGTCAGGATTCAGGTCCATTGGCAAAATTAAGTTATTTCCCACTGTTGGATGAGATGGAGCAATAACCTGAGACTGACCTGTAACAGAAACAGAATTCCTTTGTGTCAACAGTCTTTTAACCAAAGGCTTAACCAACCTAGTCTCACTCCGAAGTCGTCAAAAACCGACGCTTGAAAACAGACAATGCATGTAACCAGCTGATGATGGCATGGTGTCCATGGTGTCACATCAACAACTGATGCACCCAGGGTACCTTGGACGCCAGATGTGTTGATGTTGATGACCTAAAAATGTTTTGTCCTGCATAAATGTCATTGCATAAATTTCTAGAACATAAAATCTGAACATGGCAAGATATGTATCGCAGAATTCCACACATTTTTAGACCAAAACTAAGACACCACAGGTGAAAAGGGTCAAACTTGGAATAGATGTCACCATGAAACTACCTCAGTTGATTATTTATATTAGGACAGTTATTTTTATTTTTGCATAAATTACCACAACAGTAGTCTTCAGTAAAATAAACACATATGTATGTTGTAGTTTTTCTTTCCACTCGTCTGAAATAAGACATTATGGAAACAAAATAGCCCAAAATCTCAAGATTGACCAGTGCATGAAAAAACTGCTTTCATGTGCAGCCTGGTGTCTGCCCTTCAGCTAAATGAGGCTCAGTACGTTCAGTCAGGCTTCATTCATTCACAGTTCTTCCGTCTCACGGCCCTCGCTTCCTCCATTCAGCTGATCATGTGCGTTTGCTCCTCCAGTTAACCAATCACAGTTTGCCACGATCTCTATCAGCCAATCATAGCTACTGTCAATCTATAGTTTGTTGCCCTCTCTGCTGTTATTTTAGGCGTCACATCCTCCTCAGTCAAGGCGCCTTTCTCCACCTCATTCAGCTCCAGTCATTATATCCAGAACCCAGGACTACAGCTTCACCACCCTCCTTAAATCTATTATACCACAAAGGGGTCTGATAAACAAAAGACTGTATGATATAATATTATTTCCCTCAGAATGAGTCTCTCCTGATTGAAATAACTCTAAAAACCCTCCTGGATGAGCTGGAAAATGTATCGACACAAAGCTGAAACCAGGCTGTGTTACTGACACCAGGGAAATTTCTTCTTGACACGTGGCTTTAACAGGACGGCCTCGCCACAAACACATGATGATCTTACAGAATATGATGCATTACTGTTGATTAAACTACCCAACAGTATATAAAGCACAAGCTTAAACATCCACAACACGGTTAATTACTTGTATAATAAAAAACCTAATATCTAGAGAAGTGTGACCTTTGACACACACTGAGCTTGTGATGAAAATCTGGAAATATCACAATGCACTGGTATTATGCTGCATGAATAAATATGTCATGGTTTATATCCTCATTCAGAGAGAGAATGTACAGGATGACATCATCAGTGTAAGTAAATAAGTAATGAAATTATTTTCTCCAGCAGATGTCTGAAACAAAATTAAATAAAAGTCAGGTATGTTTTTTGGTTAAAAGAGGACCCAGGGTCCAAACACAAACCTCAGAGTTCAAGAAAACCACTTTACCACTGCAGCGACATGTGCTCAACTATTGGAGGAGGAAGCAGCAATAAATGGAAATGACACACAAATAAAAAAGAAACAACTTAAAATTGTAATAGCTCTGGATATTGTGTCAGGATATCTTACCTTTTGTAGAAAATATCAGAAGAAAGAGCATCACAGTTGGACAGAACAGCAAAGCTCTGGATGTCAGAGATGTCCAGTAAACCATCCTTTGGATCTGGAGATTAGAAATAAAAATAGAAAATCAAAAACCTGTCTGCTAAATTATAAATTAAATAACTAGTGAACAACCAAAACAGTCACCAGCTAATGTCCAATATACCGACCCTTAAGACAGTTATGAGCGTCACACGGCAAGTGAAAGATCGTGGCCTCCTTTATGGTGTCTCTCACTCTTGTCTCTCTCTGTTGGGTTCTTATGTTTGTTCCAACCACGTGATGAGACATTCAGGTTAAGCCGCAGAAAACCACAGTAATGGTTCACATACTGTCTCAACACCCCGGAGATTCTTGCGCCTTACCACAGTATTTATATTTGTGGGGACTTCATGACGTTTACATTTCAGGGGAAAGTACTGCACTGGAAAAAACAATGGAAATCTAAAGGTGGAGGTGTTCAGAGATGGTTGCTCCGTCGTACCAGACTGAAGGACTCAAACAGGGGAACAGAAGGACATAATATTAAATTTGACATTTTTCCGAAAAGAACAAAATCAGCAGTATTAGGCAACTTCTCTCACTCCCAACTCGTCACATATCACAGCTTGGTCAGTGGACTTTCACGTCTACATATGACACGGTGGGTGTCCTGGGTGCGTCTGCTCGTTAGAGGCATACAACATCGACATTCATACAGGAAGTGGACAGCAGCCTCCTGAGTGAAAGTCTGGTGTTTGTTGGATCCGTCCTCCTCGCCTCCCACCCGCCCACTCTATGGGGACTTTCCAGCCCATTGAGTTTCATTGTTTCCAGCAGTGTTTCAAACTGATGCGTTCTGATATGGCTTTCTAATGATACAATCAGCTAATGCATCCTCTTAATTATGATCACAGAATATTCATTTTTTTGTTGTTCTGTTTTTGTTTTTGCTAATGACTTATGAGTGCAATTAGAGTAATAATCCACCATTACAAGATTTTTTGTGTGTGTTTGTTTGAAACATAATTGGGTGCCAATCAAATAAATAACTGAACCTACTGGTCCCTTCAAAACAACTTGTTTGAACACAGGAAGTTCAAGCTCCAGAACGACAGCCGTGCTCACGAGCCATGTTCATCATAGCTTATACTAAACACGATTGGCAGGACAGAGGTCACACAAGTAGTGACGGCCAAATGAAGCCTCATGAACCTTTTTTTTTTTTAATTTTCTCACTCCACCTGACTGCACTCTTCTTTTAAAGATAAAGGCTGAAAGTATGGCAGTGAAATGTGCTTCCAAACCTTTGCTGAACACAGCGCCATCTAGTGGCTTCAGAAAATGAAGACAATGGCTCACGAGGCTTCATTTGGCCTTCACTACACACAAGAAAATGAGGCAGCATCTTTATTTTACTATCCTGATCATGTCAGGAAATTGATTAAAATGAGACTAAAACCAACTACTAATTTTAAGTGACACAACATTCAATTCAATTTTAATTATAAAGCTCAATATCACAAATCACAAACCTTTTTCAGGGGCTTTACAGCAAAAAGGTCAAATAATTGAATGATGTGGCACTTTCTGGTATTTTTATTGCATATCACACATAGGCCAAAATGATGGTACAATAGATCTACTCACCAACAGACAGACCGATGACTGATGTTTTGTTCACTTCTGGAACGTAGCATCTGTACGTGCCGCTATCAGACAGCTCCACCGTGGAGAGTTTCAGTGACACGTCTCCGTGCTTCAGGTTCTCAGAGGACACTGATGTTCTTCCTGTGTAGGCTGGGTTTTGCTCAGCGGGCACATCCTCGCCATCACGCCGCACATGGACAAACTTGGGGTTCAGGTCAAGTCTTGACCACTCCAGAGTCATAGCGACAGCATCCACGGCAGGTTGCAGGAGGCATGGTAAAGTGATGTCATCGCCTGCTGTCGCCACTATTGGTTGATTTACCGCTGTAGACTGACCTGTGATGGAAACATTTGACTCCTGTTACAAGAATAATTTGTGTAGTGTAAAGTCTTTTCACTGGTGGCAGGGAGAGCTTGCAGCTGAACCCTTGTGCTGTAGATCCTGTTTTGTTTCTCTAGTGCGGAGAGTTATGCAGGACAGAATCAATGCATGCTGCAACTGTCTCTGTTTAGCTCAAAGCTAGACTGGCTCGCCTCCTACACATCTGCTCAAAGCTTATGGTTCAAACACTTGAGTCAACTTTTGTAGCTTCGTATACTAAAAGAATCTTCCCTCTCTGATATTACATCCGATCCCTCTCACACAATATTTAAAGTATATCAGCTTTAGCCTTTACACACAAGATTTAGACACCGACAGGCTCAGCTGAGCAGGTTTGTTTGTCTATGATACCTATTAAATCAGATTACGACTGTAAGTGGCCTTGTGCACCTGCAGGTTGAACGCTGAGCGTAATAGGAATGATTAAACCGTTGCACTGCTTCCACCTTTCATGCGTTTGTTTTATGGTTTTGTTGTTTGGGCAAATGTTCTACATTTTTAAATTTATTTGTGTTTTGTAATTTTATTTTTTAGTGATTATTCTTTGCAGTATGCCTCTCTATGGTATCTGCCGTTGCAAGGAAACACTGGTTAAGATGTTCTTACATTGTTTTTCATTTTTAATGCGACACACCATGTGTACTTCACATCCAGTGTGCAATTATCCTGTGCAGCTGTCAATATATACCCATACATTTATTCATATGTACATATTCTTTCTCCATATGTGCATAAGTGAAAGGTGTATATAGTGTAAATAGTGCTGAGTGTATAATTGTGTCTAAATGTAGGATTTTATATTTTATATTTTTCTAATTCTCATAGATAACTTTTTTTTGTATTTTATCTTTATTCTATTTTATCTTCTATTTATCTTTTTTCTATTTTCATTGCAAAACTTTAAAATTTAACAAAAGTCATGTTGTATAAAGCTGATAAGACAATGTACCGTGTGTTTGTTGAGCTGTTAAAGAGAGGAGCCAGGGTCTGAACACAGAGCATCACTTTAACAGCACGTGCATAACATTTAACACAAAATAGAAGCAACAGTAAACTATAACAGCTGTGTGAGGATATATATTACCTGCAGAGTGAAGTATCAGGACGTGGATGATCACAGTGTGACAGCAAAGCAAAGCTCTGATGTTGGGGGATGTTGGCTGAACCATCCTGCAGATCTAAAGATCAGGAGCGAGATAAACTAAAATCAAAAATAGGAATCAGTGAACGAAAGTTATCAGCCAATATATGCACTTGACACAATGAGCTTCACTCTGACGAGGGGAAGTTTCTTTATGCTGTTTTTCACCTGTTAAACTTCCTGTTGAACTTGAGCACGCTTTAGTTTAGGGTTCAGTCTGACCACATCAAGTGACACGTTCTGTTATTGGAACAAAATCAGAAACCACAAGACAGAAAGGGAAACTAAAGACAGACAGAGTCAGTGTGGGAGTAAACTCTTAGTTCATGCTCCATCATTTCAGACTAAGATACACTAACTTAACAAAATTTACTCTTATCTACGGAGGCCCTCTGGGGTCACATGGTAGCCAAAGAAAGAAGAAGAAAGAAGAAAGTTATTTTATTTTTATTTATTTTTTTTTCTAACAATTGCCATTTGAATCTCATTCCCTGCATTTCTACATACATTTACAACATGATCTAATTCCTATTTGTCATATATTCAGCTTGGGCAGAAACCCCGGGTGTTACTGAAATGATGCCAGAGGCAACCATTTGGGTTGTATCATGACTCAGAAGGGGTCAGTGATTCAGGTTTAGGCAACTAAACTACTGTGCAGTGGGGAAAAGTTTGAGGATGTTGCCAAAAACACCTGGCATTGAGTGCCACAAACGTGGCCAGAAAAGTGGCGGCATGGCCTGCTGCTAAAACAACACCTGCTTTTAAAGGCAGCAGCGTGGCCTTCTCGGGAGCGCCACAGACTAAGCTGGAAGGGCTACAGTCCTGTCTTCAAGTGTTGTGAATGTGGTCAGAAAAGCAGCAGCAGAGCAGCAGCAGCATGTTGCTAAAACAACACACAGCTTTGAGTGCCACAGATGTATCCCACAGGGCTGCAGCGAGTGCATAAAAAACTACAGGCTTTGAGAAGAAACTCAACAGCATTTCTGGCTTTGAGTGCCTGAAAGGCAGCAGTGTTTTGCTGAAAATACACCCAGCTTTGAGTAGCACAAATGTTGCAACTGATGTTATTTGTTGGGTTTACATTGAGATTGGAGGAAAGCCTGGTGTGTCGCACACAGAAGCTAACAGGTGCTGCAGCGGTGTATTTTGATGCTCTGGGAGTAAGACCAGGCTGGCACCAAAGATCCGGCAAATAATTAAGCTGGTCATCATGCTAAATTCAATCAGACTCTGACAGCTGGCCAAACAGTGTAAAAAAATTATAAGTTTTTGATCTCAGATTATAGAAAATGCTGGCTAAAACAACTAACTAACCCTCCTCATTTTTTGATTTTTAAGCAGTATTAAGCCCATAATAACTGCTTAAAACAAATTCGAATGCACATGCTAAAAGAGAGCTACAAGTTTGCTTTCTGACAAAATATCCTTGTGTTTAAACACTGCAAATCCAAGGATAATTCTTAATCATACAACAATTAAAAATATTACAATCAACAATCCTCCGCAGTGTACTAAAGGCCCAGTGTGTAGGATTTAGGGGGATATATTGGCTGAATTGGAATATAAGTAGTTTTCTTTGGTGTATAATCACCTGGAAATAAGAATCTAAAGAGATCACCATGTTGCACCGCCATGTTTCTACAGTAGAAGCCCAACACTGGCTTTCGATATGGTCATTCCCCTTGATGCGTTTTTGCATCAGCCTGCACAGTTAAAAGCGCATCTGCACCGAGAGTGTCGTTAAAACATAGATTTTTTTAACATGAAACTACTTGCCACTAAATCTTACACACTGTTCCTTTAAATCCCCTCATTGTAATGATAAGTCACTGTGCAGCTTTACTGTAACACACAGTCTCCGCAGAGCTCAGAGGTCATGCTCAGTGGTGGCATCAACATAGTCATTATCCAGTCCCTGTCCTCTTGCACTACGCTGTGGCATCTCCGTGGTGACGGCAAGTGTCTTTCCTGCAGATAAGTAAACAAGTCCCGATGGAGTTAAACAATAAAGGGCTACATCTGTAAAAATAATATACCTCAGTGTTAAATCAAAAAAGAAGCTGGAAGTGACAAATGAACACGTTCTAGGTAAAAAATATATTTTCCCCCATCTTCCAGTTAACACCCCGCGTCCCAGTTTACCTCCATCACCACAGTCACAGAGAAAGATGTGACTCACCTCTCACTCTGTCTCTGCATATGAGTCCCAGTAGGACGGTGGACAGCAGGTATGGAACTCCCACCACTACATGACACATCAGTCTGGAGACAGACAGGAGAGGCGCTGCAGGAGCACCAGGACCTGCTGGAGGTAAAACTCAGCATCAGTTTTATACATCAGCTCATGAAACATGTGTAACTCCTCTTCTACAATATTCATAAATACTGTATCTGCCACATGAGACAGGACATGGTCCATCTGTGTCTCTTTAAGGGGACATGTTTATGAGCTGTATATGATGTTCAACAGGTTAGTTTCACCTCAGTGTTTCCTGAGCTCACCTTCTGTCACATTTCCAGTAAAGCCGTCAGACGGTGGACGTGACCTTTCTGTCTCTGTGGCCCCTTCTGTGTGAAACCACAACTTGTTTCTGTCTCATAAATATCACAGTGTGCAGCAGTCTCACCAGAACGGTGACAAAGTAGAGACGTTTTCAGACAGGCTTGATACGTTGTGAACATTTCCTTTCACTGCTGTCAGGTGTGCATGCATTATGAGTTGCAAAATGTGCATGTTGGAAAACGTTGCAGACAAAGCATACATGAAGCTGACATTAACACACATAATATTTCCCCATATTTCTGGCTTCAGCTCACCTCTGACAAAGAGCCAGCTCTCTGCTGACTCCCCGACATCAGGGATCATGCACATGTAGAGGCCCTCATCAGACTTGGACACTGCAGGGATGGTCATCTGCCCTGTGATCGCTGCACCAACAACAGATCTGTTCTTTCGAAAGATGCTGGCCTGCTGGTCTGAGGAGTTGCTTTGGGTCCTGCAGCGCAGAGTCACAGATTGTCCCTCCGTCACAGGAAACACAGGACTCTCCAGGGCCACATTACTGTCTTTGAAATGCAGAAGAATTTCAGCTTATGAAGAAAAAAGTCTCCACAGGTTGTTAACTTTGCAGAAATCCGAGGAAGAGACCTGTGTGGATAATTCCGCTTCTGGTAAAAACCTCCTGAACATTAAACCCTAAAGCAATCCTAACCAGGAGAAGTTTAAGCTGGTTGCAATGTGCAGTCCTCACCACTAGATTCCACTAAATCCCCTTAAATCTTTCACACTGGGCCTTTAAAGTAATAATTCATAAGATTCTAATGAAGTCAAGACCCTTTTTTTTTTGATCAACCATTTATGGTCTGCTTTTAAAAACATCTGTAATTATCTCTCTAATTCGTCAGTGTTATTGTCAGTGGCGGAGTCCGCCATTCCCGCACTGGATTCAAAGTGTCTTTACATGCACAAGTCATTCAGGAAAATTATGCAGCATGTCATCCAGCAATACTGTCTGTGATTTCATCTCACTGATATCTGCTTTTCATCAGTGCAGGATTAAGTTACTGCTAATGCTAACCCAATAGTTCCTACTGCTGCTGCTGCCTCACATCGAAAGCATTCAACTGGGGTGGCTTTTGTTGTGAAGCAGTCAAAGGAAATACAGTGTGTTTGTTATTGCGGTCATTAATCAAAAATGTAGGCTAGTTGTAAAATGAAAGAGAACCAGCAAGTACTTACGTCTTGTTTGGTGCTTAAACCCACAAGCTGTAGCCTTTACACAGTTTAAGAATTTTACTAAATGTCTCTTTACCTGGGTCTCTGCTTGTAGACACTCCCTATATTGGATTGTCCACATGCCCACTTGGGTAAACCCGCGCATGTGAGTATATGGCACTGGGCCAACGTGGAACCAGTGGACAGTCCCATATAGGGCCCACCCACTACCCACATTGGCCCCACATACAGATGCTGGCTAAGTACAAACGTCCATCTGCCTCCTGTGATGAACTAACCAGTGACGGTGATGTTGGCAGCTGGACCTCTCTCTCCTGAAGTGGACTCACACCAGTACTCTCCACTGTTCCAGTGGTAGGCTTCCTTGATGACACAGGTGGTTGCCTCCAGTTTGCCCCAGTCACGTCCACACTCTGAGACCCCTCGGACTGTCTTGGCCTTCACTCTCCATCCAGACGACATATCACAGCTCAGAGTGAAAGTCTCGTACTTAAAGATCTGAGGTCTGTTTGGAGAGACTGAGAGGGTGGCTGCAGAAAGGACAAACAACAAAGTACTCAGCTGCACCTCTTAAAGCTGAATTTACCTCGAAAAGACACCAAACACAGTGTTTGCTATTGTAGTCGGTACGGTCTTTTACCGTTTTTTTGCAATGCTTAAGGAACTTTGTAACATAAAAGGACGTTTTTCAGTAGGTGCAAAGTCAAGGGTCATGCTAATTGTTCCTCTATTGTAACATATGTAATTTTTTTTTAAGTTTTTAAGAATTAAAAACGGAATATTTACCAAATAGGATGAAAGTCATGCCTGAATTTTCACACTTAGTGCAAAAAATCTAGAAGAGATGTTTACCCCTTAGAGGTCCTGTTATGCTGCAGATGATCCATTGAAGTACCTCATATCACAATCCATCATTCAGTACATTAATTATCCTCTTAATACATCATTGTTATGGGTAAATTATTGGAATTTAAAGGTTAAAACTTAATGCATCCAGTTTCACAATGACGAAAAACGGCTGCTGCCTTTAAACCGGGTTCTTAGTTGTTAGGGTTCTCATAGGTACATGAGATAAGCATTACAGGGGAAGAACATCGAGGGGAATGTCGTTAACAAGGCCTACAGTGAGACGATAATATCAGACTATCATGTTTGTAGACAAGTAAGCTTGCTAACAGGTTAAACTCTACCCTAGAGTTTCTGCATTACAAAAAATCTGTTTGCTATCACAAGTCTTAGAAGTGCGCTAAGGTAAAAGTAAAGTTACTCACAGAGAGCGAGGAGGAAACCTGTGAGCGCCATCCTGTCCAGATGCTGACTGACTGTCAGACCTTATAAAGAAGCATCATAATGATGGTTATTAATAAGTAACGCGTGGTTGTATTGGCCTTAAGGCTCTAAAAGTGAGTGAGCCTTGAACACCATGTGATCTCTGTACGTAAGAGCAGAATAACTACATCCTCTCTATACCGTCTCTGTGGTTACATGTTTTCAGAAAAACACACACACGCATCACATCTCACGTCTCTATCTTGAGTCAGGGCCCAAAGAAGCAGCACAGTTGTTTGCAAGTCACAGAGACATTTTATGAACTAAAAGAAAAAATGATGACAGCAAAACATGTGAGACGCACTTTTCTCGTTGTTCCACAGTTTTATTTAAAGTTACAATGTGTAATTTACGTGGTTGTTTATTAGCAAATATCAACTATTGCTTTCATAAATATATATTTACTAAAGTGTAATGCAATTCACATACAAATGGAAGCTTTCTCATAGGCTTAGAATGATTTCTCTATATATACACAGGCAGGGCGCGGTCTGCTGGAGGCTGCCTTCTTGCGTCACCATATTTGAATACAGTGGTATTCAGTATTTTAGCATTACTGTGCTAATGTTTGCTCTTGTTACCAAAACAATTAGAAATAAAACACTTCTAACATAACGTTATGTCTCACAGGTAAGCTATAACATATTGTAGCGCCCGCCAGGACGTGTGGAAAGGATGACGCAGTTATTCAACAAACCACCATTTATTACTGAACAGTACACGTTACTGTTGGCTGTAATCACGCCAAAACAACCAACAAACAAGAACTTAGCTGTAACTCCAACTGTGCACTCCTGCTCTCTCCTCCAGCTCGCTCATACACACACCAGCACACGCACTCACAGAGCTCTCATCTCCGTCACACTTGCCCCTCGCCCCCCATCTCTGTCTGCGCAAGGCTTTCTGTCCTACGAGGCCACCGTCACTTCTCCAACGGGAGGGCAAGTGAGTGAGACTGACTGATGTCACTGTTGCTCACCATTTTTAGTGTAAATTAAGGAGGACCCAACACTGAACCCTGTGGCACCCCCTTGTGGAAGGATAAAATCTCAGCAGAAGGACCACAAGCACCCAACATAAATGTCATCAGTCTCCCCCTTCAACCTTCTGCATTGCTCCATCCATCCACCAGAGGCCCCCAGACTCCCCCACCTGTCCCAGAGTCCTGTCAGTCCAGATCCAGCCACTGACCTTCCCCACCTACTCACTCACCTGCTCCCCATACTCCTCATCAGTCATTTTCACTTACACTTGCTCAGATTCGGTTGCTCTGCGCCCCTGCCTTCATGCCTCTGGTACCTGCAACCCCAAACTTTATCATTACCTGGACCTACACCTGGCTGTCTGACTGCACCTTTTTCCAGTTTACCTGTGGTCTCTCAGTTACTGCTGCCTGGACATTCTACTCATACCAGTAAGCCAGTAACACTTGAGTGTTCACAACACAAAACAAAATTACACATTTTTTAAATATAATGCTCAGCAGACTGTTGTGAATTGACCTTTGCCTCAGCATCAGTCACCACTTTGGCAGCTGCAGTACATATGCGGTAAATATGTTTTTTCAAACACCCTGAGTAACACCTTGATGGAATCTTAGTTTCATGCTTTACCTTGGCACAAGTAAAACCCTGCTTAGTCAGAGCTGACAACTCTGATACTGTGATACTGATGTATTATCAACCTTCGTCCATAAGATGGCAGCACAGCATGAAAAGGACAACTTATCAATCTCCAGCATGTCACCAGTCACATGATTAAACAGTCCTGATACTGTCATTAATATGACGCCTAGTGAATATAGACAATTTATGGTAATCGAATATGATTATTACTATCATTATTATTAGTAGTAGTAGTAGTATATGATAATAGGAATACAAGATTTAAAATGTGTTTTATCAAACTTATATTTACTTTTTTTAAACTCATTTTAGTACAATTATTTTAAAATTTTGCATGACTGATCAACTTTCAATTTATCTTGTACCCCTGCAGTTCTCCAAAGTACCCCTAAGGGTACCCGTATCCCCATATAAACACTTTGATATGTAATACAATCCTCCTTCCAAATTATTTTGAAATTGTAAAAAAAGAAAGAAAATTTAAAAGAAAAACATAAGATACAACTGTATTTATTTAGAAAGTGCAGTAGTCAGAACAAGATAATGCTACAGATATTTAATGCTAATTAGCATTAGCTTATCAGCTTATACATTTATTAGGATCCCTTTATCATCAGCATTGCAGCAGCGTTTCATCCCGGGGTCCATAAAACAGAACACTTCATAGTGACAATACAATTCAATAAACAGAATATATGACACAGTCTGTTACATTTTTGTATCTCCAACACGTTGTACATCATTATACTGTCCATTCTGCTCCAGTATTCAATACAATAATGAAAATATATGAAAATGGTCTGTCGCTCTACTATTAATACAGTAATTAAAATACATTAAGACAGTCTTTGTTACAACACTGTCTAAAGCATATTGTAAATCATAATACTGTACCTTTCACTCCAGTATTCAATACAACAACATAAATGTTCAATTCACTTCGGTGTTCAATACAATAATCAAAGCAGCTGTAGTAGTAGTTAACCATAATATTCAGTACAATAAATCTTATCTTATAATCAAAATCATGAAGAAAGTCTGTTTCACATCTCCAACACATTGTACATCATAATACTGTCTAATCCACTCCGGTATTCAATACAATAAACAAATTACATGGAGATAGTCTGTGTCACTCCACTATCTCCAACAGAGTGTAAATCATAATACTGTTCGTTCAACGCCAGTATTCAATACAATAATCCAAAGACATTAAAGAAGTATGTTTCACTCCAGTATCTCTGTCACTTACACTCCAATATTCAATATATCATAATCAAAATACTTAAATAGTCCATCTAACCCAGCATTCAAGACAATGTCCCAGTTACTTGAAAATAGTCTGTTTCATTCCAGTACTCAATACAATAATCAAAAACATATAGATAGACTGTTTGACTCCAGTATCTCCAATAGACTCTAAATCATTATACTATCATTTACTCTCCAGTATCAATACAGTAATTGAAATACATGAGAAAAGTCTGTTTTACTCCAGTACCTTGAGCACATTGTACATCACAATACTGTCCATTCCAGTATTCAATACAATATTCAAAATATATTAAGATAGTTTATGTCACTCCAGCAGAGTGTAAATCATGACACTGTCCCTTAAACCCTATTATTCAATACAATTATCAAAGTGTACGAAGATAGTCCCTTTACCTTTATCAAAATACTCAAAAATAGTCCCTTTATCCCCTCAGTCCATGAAGAAAGTCTGTTTCACATCTCCAACACATTGTACATCATAATACTAACTCCAGTATTCAATACATTGTTTCAATGTTTCTATCACGAGATGCAGTTTAACTAAAATGTGAATAGGATTAATGTTCTCTTGTGTGATATGTCACGGGAGTAAAATGCCATTCATAGCGTGGTACTTTATCTTTTGTTTGACTTTACTGTTGGTCATGTAAAATTTCTGTCTATAGTCTTGCGTGGTCATGTCTATCTAAACTAAATGGTGAATTATTTTATAAAATAAACGGAGACTTTGTAACGGAGATATTTCTTATTAATACAAGTAATTAAAGTTTTTGACAATAACCAAGCCACACAGTTATGTATTGCAGCAAGACTTGTCCTGGCTTCACAACAGCACGTTATATGTCTCTCTCTCTTTATCTTATCTATTGTGGCATTAGACCTGCTGGGCAATAGTCATGATAGAACAATATTAAAAATAGAATCAACTTTCCAGTTGTGTCAAACATTTTGCACAACAGAAATACCATTTCCCATCTTTACTAAATAATCCAGGAGCCTGGCATCTTGCACTTGGTTGATAGATACATTATGTATGCAAAAATTTAAATCTGTATTTCTACTAAAAGTTAAAAGTCAACAGCAGATGCCAAAGAATACCTGGCATGTAATATGTAGATGTGAAAGTCCACAGACAAAGCAGCGGTATGTGATGACTTGGGATGAGAACGTGTTGACTGTTCCAGTTCCTTGTCTAACTGTGGTGTTCAGACCAATCTGATAATAAACTTCTTCAGCGGTGTGTGTTTTTCCACCAATGGCATAAAGATTTCACCAAATTTCACCTCTTAGGGTCTTTTTCAGCACCAAAATATTTGATCCACACACATTTTTCAAATCTCATTTATCTCAATTAAACTCTGATAAATAAGATCTTTTACAGATGACTTTAGTTCAGGCTAGGGACCAAAATGAGAACATGCAGTAGATAACTATAGATGATGAACACTGTCTGCACTCACTGGTGCAGTTTACTGTAACTACAAAGCTAGTTTTCGGGTAGACTAATCTAGCCTAGTTGTTTGTCATGTAGCAGCAGGAAGTGTAGGCAGTGTTCAGGTATGACACTGTACCTCTATGAGCGAGTGAGCAAGAGGTGGAAACAATACTGTGATTAACTTTCATTTTGTGGGTTTATAGCTGTAAGTGTTGGCAAACATTGCAGTGCAGGTTGTGTTTGTACGGTTGTGATAATGGTTCAGATTGTATTTTGTTTACTTGCTGCACAGAGCCATTGAACCACATCGGCAAAGAAAATGGAATGAGAACCACTCCCACTTCAGCACTGTGCAGGTTGGGCGAGTTTCTGTCTGCCCTGGCATAAAGAAAACACCAATCACTTGGCTGACACATCACATCTTTCGACAGTCTCTTCCAATCAGGTTGCACTTGTTCACTGCACTGCCCAGTATTTGGGTCCTGGCTCCAAGTGACAAACATTATGCAGAGATTAAAAGCGGACCCATCACCTTGAAACATTCAGGTGTTCAGCTGTCTGAACAAAGGGTGGAGGATGAAGAAGGTCATCGGTTTAAAGTGTCATTCAAAGCTGAAATCCTTGCTTCTTCTGTGTCCAACTGTGGCTGCAAGGGTTGTTGGTTTAAATCCTAAAACTTACCACGGAGATCCAGGAGAGTAACACGTATGACACTCAGTAAGGCCTCTAAAGTGGAAGGGGTTTGTGTGGAATGTCACATCCTGTAAACTGAGGAAAGAATAAACACAAGATTTATGATGATGTGAACGATCAACAGTAAGATTTTTATCCATTATCCATCTGTAACACATCATCTGCACCCAGGTGCATAAACTGTACTTCTTTCTTTCCCTCACACAGACTGGTAATTAAAAAGGAAGAATGTGCGATTGGAATGTGCGCACCTCACACCCTCTTCAGAGCGGGCGTTCACACAGTTTTAGCTGAGACAGCTGCAGGAGATGAGGAGCAAATGTTTTTAGGTTGTTTGCCAGTTTCACTCTTTGTATTATTATTTTTGCAGGCCGCACAGTGTTCTGTGAAATGTCAATCAAAGCAGCATTTATAAACTTAATTTTGAATAATTTTTGAGTAATACATTTAATAATTGTTTTTATTTACATTCATCTCCCCATTAAAGATCATTTAATGTTATCCTGTGGGGCAGTTTGTAAAGCCAGAACCATGAGCAGTCTGACTGAATCACTGATGGCGTTTAATAATAATTATGTTTATTTGTTTTGTTTAATAATTATTATGCAGTGATGCAAATTACAGTAAAATCGAATTGCCACAGCTGTTTATAATGATGGCTGCTCTGGCACCACTGGAGAACCTAATTGATGCAACACATTCAGTGAAGTTGTACTTTCTTTACTGAATTTCTTGACAGATCCAATAAATGGTGGAGGGTCACAAATATTGATATGCAGCAGAGCATTTCTACATCCATCATTTATGATGGGCTGTTGGTGTGGAAAAGAAGCTGGTGACCATGTGCCCAGCACCACAATGTTCGAGATTTATAAAGCAGAATCAGGCGTACACATGACTTTATTCATCTCACTAAAAGAATGCATATGCATATTTCTGTCTTTATGCATACACACAGTTTTAGTCATGAATCCACAAAGAGTTTTTGACATCTGGCCCCTGCTGATTAAAAACCAAACTTATTCAGTTCTGATATTGTTTCCACTAAAATTATCAATGATACGTTGGTTTACTTTATTTGTCCAGCATTTAACCTTTAGGAAAATACAATGAATCAGGTTAAAAGGCCCTGACACACCAAGCCGATGGTTGGCCTTCCGTCAAAGTTGGGTCATTGTAAGCATTTGCCACCCTCGTCAGTCGCTATCTGCTTCTTTGGGGGTGATTCAACGCGGCGGAACCCGCTGGTGAGTGAAATCCCACTGGCTGGCAGTCCAGCTCAGCCCACAAGAAAAGAAACATAAGTGAGGAAAGTAAACAAAGAGTTAAAGTCTTGAGGGAGTGAGATAAAAACAAATTTGTTCCATGAGGTCAAATTATTTTTCTCTTTAGCAGGAATGTTTCCTGATACTTTGTGTTATTGTCCAGTGGCGCAACATTGGATTGTGTTATTAATGTGCTAACTGGCTTACTAGTGTCAAGACAGTCTTACGGTTTTCCATTTTTAATGACGATTACAGACTACCGCCGTCTGTTGGTATAGAGATTTATTTCCTGTGATGCATTCACAAATCGTACATGCTAAATGGCTGTCAGCTGTAGTCTTTGTGGTGTGTTCATGTGCAACTTTTCTGGCCGAGACACGGCAATGTCAGGTGACGCAGCAGGAGGCCTTCATCACTAGCTCTCTGAAGTCAGGCTAGTGTATCTAGGCCTTAAGGGGTCTGACTTACATCTTGTTGGTGACACTTGCGTTTGATGCAATATCCACTTCCGATTATCAGCAAGACACAGAAAAGCACAGGTGGGATCAGTCTGCGTCGACAGGGCCGACCACCTGATGGAAACACACGGACATGATTCAGTTTCTAATCAGACAAAATCACTGACGTTATTGTGAAGGATAACAACAAAAGCACCTAATTTCCAAACATGTGCAGGAATACTTTATTCAGCTGATATTTTTAAAGTCAGTGTTGTTCTCCTCAAACTGTTGCAATCATTTTCTCACCGTTCTTCGATTGTGGGGTTTGAATGATTGTGGGATGGATTGGCGTCTCTGTTGTCCTGATTTCAACAGTCTTTGTTTCTGAAAAAGTTTGAACAGGAAACCATGGTATTTCAACAGTAACATTATCTTAGCAGATTTCCAGTAACATTTCAAATGTTCTCTTGATTATACATCAATAACATGTATAGTCTTTTAAAGTTTTAAGGTAAACCCTTTTGAGCAAAAACCAACTCACCAACGATAAACTTGATAACCGTCGCCCTCACTCGGCTCTGTAACTGCGGAAGGAAACATCTGTACCTTCCCTGGTCAGAGAGCTTCACCTTCAGGATCTTGAGAGACATGTTGCCGTGTTTCAGGCAGTCTGTGAACAGCGTCGTCCTCCCAGCGTACGATGGCATCTTCATGTCCTCCTCATCGTGGTTGTCATGGTAACGGTGGACATACTTGTAGTCACTCAGCGGGTCTCGAGGGTCAGGCGGGACGTCGGGCCTCCACCACTCCACTGTCAGCTTCTCCACATTGAGCCCAGGCTCCACGTGACACGGCAGAATTACATCATCACCCAGAGCACCCAAGACCGGCTGAGATGAACCGATCACCTGCGGCTGACCTGGAAGACGGAGGGAAATTTGTATTCTGAAGAGATCAGTTTCAATGTGTTGTTGTGTCTCTCAAGAATAAGACTACAGCATGTTACCTGGCTTCACTGATTTTATTTGTCAAAAATACTTATGCTGCTATAAACTGCACGCATGGATGCACTGAGCCACAAGTCACAAGACCAAACACAGGCTTATGCCTGGTGGAGATGAAGAATCTCAGAGGGCTTCGTACATGCCAGGTCTTGAAATACCAATACTTTCTCATGCCTTGTGGCACCCTTTAGCATCTTTATGAGATGCACTGGGCTTTCAACTGATTCCAGTGTGATTCCCTGACTTTACTTGACAGTGAGAACAATTGAATTAATGTAAAGAGTGAGAAAGTGCGCTTAGGGTATGGGTCAAACAAAACAAGACTTTCATCCAGTAGACCACAGTTCATGTCTGGTGTGAAACCAGAAGCCATTTTTCTGCATTTTTTTCCTTTATAAGGGAGGAGACAGATTTGCATTAGGGTGGAGAGTGAGAGGGGATGACATGCAGCTAAGGGCCACAGGTCAAACTTGCACCAAACCTGCTGCTAAGGACCACAGGGGGCGCACACTCTACCAAGTGAGCCGTCCGTGCCCCTGTTAACGTTCTTATTTTTGCCCAAAACATGATCTTTTTTTCCAAACCTAACTGAACTGTTTTGTTGCCGAAACCTAACTGCAACACAAGCCGACTTTTCTGTGTGACAGAAATCTTCTCCCCGTGTCCGCGGGTGTTTCTCACAGTCCAAAAACATGCAGGTTAGATAAACAGGAAACTACACTGCGCACAACTGCAGAGCAACAATAAACTATAACTGTCAAAGAGTCTAGTACGAATAAAAACTGTAGTCGACGAAAGTACTTCAATATATACATCCAAATTGTACTTAAGTAGGCTACAGTACTTGAGTTAATTTACTTTGTGACATTCCATCATTAACTAGCAAAAAAAATGTACGTGCTTACCATCAACAGGAAAGTAGGCGACCAGAATTAAAAAGATAATAGTCCGAAACATAACAGTCAAACGATAAAAATCACGCATACATTTAAAGTTGAAGCCCAAAGAGAAAAAGTGTCAGTCAGCTCTTTAAAGTTCATTTCAAAATGGAAGCTCCGAGAGAATCGATACTGCACTGAGGCCAAATTAAATGAGTCAGCATTTATGCTCCCACTGCATGATGTAACCAGTGCTCTGCAGGGCGTGATTGAGACATAAAAATAGACAAAGTGGAATGACGAGTTTGTTCTAGGTCTGTTTACATGTTTAGGCAGGCTGTGCTGTCTGAAATCAGAGCTGTGCATCAAACTAAAGCAAAAGCAAAACAGACTAAATGTCCCCAGTGCACATTTGATCTGAGACACATTTATAAAGCAACACAAAAGCAAAAACCCCGAAAAACATTTTCACGGCATGTATGAACAATCATCTTACAAATTTGTGACCCTTGACCCCTGACCCTTTCTTGCTAGTGATTTTATTTAAGCTGAAGCAGTTTTAAAATTCGCCTTAATATGTGCCCTCTACTGTGGAGCAAATCTGGACCGTCATTCCTCCTATTAGGTGTTGTTCGCGATGCACCTTAGGGTGGCAAAGATCGTGTGGCTGTGTTTCTATTTTCAGATGTTGTACCTGGAATCTGCTGGAGACACTCTCCCAGTTTGGGGGCCACAGTCCCGAGTACCCCTCCTATCACTGGGAACACTTTTGACCTCACCTTCCACATCTGTTTCAACTGTTCACGCCTACATGTGAGGCAGTATGCTGCTTATGTCTTCACACATTTGTACCAGGAGTTTATCATTGCAACAGGAAGTTGTGGCCTCTGAAGTCAGACGTGTGGTTCAGTCCGTCACACTGTCTTTTAGTCAGTCGACCAAGCGGCTGAGCAGCATGGCGATCACAACTCTTTGCGCTGTTGTTGGTGAGTACTGTATATTTGTGTGTATTTAACCTGCGCTTCAGTTTAGTCAAGAATATGTTGAATCTGTCCTTAACATAAATTATGAATAAAGCCTGGTCTGTGATGATATCACACCAAGTTTTATTTTAGTATCAACAAAACGATCCTTGCTACTATGTATTTGCTCAGTTATACTGTATCGTATTGTAGAGCTGAAACAAGTGATTAATCAGTTGGTTCGACAGAAAAACAAAAGCCAACTATTTGATTGTGTATGAATGATACAAGTCATTTTTTTTCTAGGAAGATTACTAGAATTCTGCATTTCTTACATTTCACATTGTAAACTGAGCAAGTTTGGGTTTTTTGAAGGTTGGCTGATTTTCTTTGATTGTCGACATGTTGATTGCATCTGCTTTATAAACTGTTGCGTCCTGCAAACGCAATTATGTGAAGCGGTACACGGCAGCATGTGTGGATTTGGTTTTACCTTTTTTTCTACTGTAGACAGGCTGCCAGCGCTCATTAGGTATTAAACTGAGTAAAAACATTTCACAGCGTCCAATCAACCCCAACAATGAATGTTCTTGCTCTCTACACGTTGTGTTTTCACACGAAGGTTGCAGAGAAGCAGGAAGCTTCGAGTGGCTTGAACCAACTCTTTTATGCTGCATTTCCGCTGCAGGGTACAGCACAGCTCTACTCAACTTGACTTTGATTTTTTTTTTCTTTTCTTTTTCCATTAGCAAAAGTTGTGGAAAGTACCCGGTACTTTTTCGGTACCACCTCAAATAAGGTTCCTTATGAGCTGATCCAATATTAAAAGGTGCTGTTAAAACACTGCAGACAGTCACTTTTAACAGCCAACATCAATAGCAGCTGCAATATGTCATTAATTCGACCTTGATTTTAAGAAATGTCAGTTGCAAAACTTGACTCAAGTCAAACCAAGCAGTGGAAGTTGGGCATTATAGTTCAAAATAACAATGGTCAAGCAAGAAAATGTGAAGAAGGTGGTGAGCTTGCAGAGTGTCCACACGTGAGTCAAGTTTTCCTGCTTGTTTACTAATGTAAGAATTTAAAGTTTTCTCTTGAGATGCTTTTGTTTGTTTCTTGCAGCTGTTCTGAGAGTCCTTCCCAACAGATCCCAGTTCTTCCAGTACGAGTCCGTCTCTCTGAGCTGTGAGCAGCAGGGAAACGCTTCTAAATGGAGAGTTAAGAGGAACACAACCAGATTCATAAACCACGAGCATTCAACATCCTGGAATAGTATAAATGCGTCCTGTCGCTTCATTGATGACCTTTACCCATTGGACACTGGAGTGTACTGGTGTGAGTCTGCAGCAGGAGAGTGCAGCGACACCGTCAACATCTTTGTGACCGGTGGGTTTAACAGAAAGACAAGTTGTTGTCACCACAGCTAGCAGAGGATCACAGTTTCTTGGACTTAAAATTCATATTCCTACTTCATTCAAATGCTTTTAACAGGTGGACCATAACATAACACGTGCGACCAGTGCTTTTCAGTTGTAAGGGTCCCTGCTACCACAAGCCAAAACACGCTGGTCTCACAATAACCTTGTTCTTTTTCCTAAAAAAAGAATTGCTGGAGATCTTCAAACGATCATGTGTTGACATACTAAACTATCCTCTTGTCTTTCTGTCACTCAGCTGGCTCAGTGATCCTGGACAGTCCAGCCCTTCCTGTGATGGAGGGAGACGCTGTGACTCTGAGCTGCAGAACCAAGACGACTTCCTCCTCGAGTCTCACAGCTGACTTCTATAAAGATGAGCTTTTCATCACGAGCAGCTCGACAGGAAACATGACCATGCACAGTGTTTCTGTATCTGATGAAGGACTCTATAAGTGCAGCGTCTCTGGAGCTGGAGAATCACCAGACAGCTGGCTGTCTGTCAGAGGTGAGGGAAGCCTAAACTTCACCTTTAAGAGTTCATTTTTATAATCAAATAAAAATCATCCTCCCCTGCTTTGGTAACTGTGCTGCATGAGTTTGATGAGATGATTGGTAAATGTAATCTGTAACTGTGTGTGGCTCCCGTGCAGGCAGAACTCTTAGCATATCTGCATCAAGGCCAACCTGTGGTGTTTCTCTTTAGAAGCAAGACGTCCTGAGCTGCCCAACCACATCCTCACACACATTGTGCTTCCTGTGGTGGGCGCCTGCCTCTCGCTGGTCTGTGTGACGCTGCTCTGCCTTTGGAGGAGCAGCAAAGGTCAGCTTGTTTTCATGTCAGTAAAATTACACTCTTCTTAAAAGAACTGTAAATAGATAAACAAGTAAGTAAACTGTGAGATTTAATTTGAGAAATAGAACAATTAAATATAGTCCCAAAAAACAGAAAAACTCTCAGTTCAAGCAGACTGTGGTTCTTTAAAATGATTCATTTAAAGGAACAGTGTGTAAAATTTAGGGGATTTAGTAGATTTCAAACAGCTGAAACCAGCTGACACTTTTAAGTCCTGTGGTGTTCTTTGTGCAGGAGGTTTTGACTGCATGTGATGTCTTAAAATTATGTCGCTGTGGCATGGTTGTGTTAAGGCACAAAATATCAACCATTACTGATTCCGTGGTCATTTGTGTGTACACCATGACACTGAATCCTAACTTAACACCGGCCCTGTTTCCGTGTTTCCAAAGTGGTCACATGTAGCCGCTTTGCAGTTGCCTCTCACATCTATACATTACACGCTAGGTATCCTTCTGCGTCTGCTGTTTATGTTCCACAATGACAAAACCAACACCATGACATCAACAAAAACATGGCTAGGTTTTAGAAGAAGAAAAACACCATGGTCCTGTCAGCCCCCTCACTCTGACATCTCTCCACGTAGTGCATGTGTGTGTTCGGATCTGTGTGTAATTGATTGACAACGGAGTGAAAAGTATATAAAATTAAAAAAATCTTTTTGTAGTTACTGGTAGCATTTCTGCTGTCCACCGGCGTATCACACCAGACAGGTGCCGTCCATCCGACCAGCATCGAAGGTGGCTTTTGACATCGGTGGCCAACATGAAAAGGCAAATGGCTCGAACTAGAGCCAGTGACTGCTTTGTCCCTTTTGGGCTACTGTAGAAACAATATTGCGGACTCTTCTGTACGTAGACACAAACGGCTCACTCTGAGGTAACGAAAACATTCTTAGTTTCAGGTGACTGTACACTAATGAAAACATAGTTGTATTATATTCCACTTGCCAAAATGCCCCTTAAATTCTACACACTGGACCTTTAAATCGCAGGTTTGGGTCACGGCATTGAGGTCGTTGTGATAACCATAAAAATGACAAAGAATTCAGTTTTTAAAGCCAGCTGGTAACAGTATTACATGTTGTGCTGCAGGTAAAATTGATTCTTCAGTTGTGTTGTACGTTGATGTCACCAGCATGCAGAGGTGCAAGCACAAAGGTAAACACACACGTGCAAATAACACACAACACAAACACAGAAACTGACTAAACTAAATGCCAGAATAAATGTTGACATTGTGCGTTTCTGCAAACCACAGATGCATTATATTTATACCTTAATATGTAGCGGATACATTGGTAAGGACATGATCATGTCCTGGTTCTGGAGCCACAATCACTGCTAAGCTGTGCTGTGAACATGGTTTATTATTCAGCATCAGAGTGGAAACACAGACAGAGCAGCTAAAACTAGCTGCGTAATTCAGTTACTTGTGACACATTTTGAATCAAACTGTGGTCTCTTGACGTTTAATGGAAGACTCACTGTAAACAGACGGTGTCTCTATCTGTTGGCTTCTAATAATGACATCACGTAACGCAGAAAAGTCCATCTGCTGTGACGGACTGTGAGATGTGCCTGAAGGAAAACTTTTGATTTGCTTTTTTTCAGGGGAGCCACTGAGGAAGGACTCCTCGATGCTCTTCTCTGTCGCAGTATACACACTTAACCCTGTTAGGCGTAAATACACACCAAGCCCTGTGTGGACTTATAAAGCCTGAGACTGGATCAATGATGAAGAGAAGCCAGGAGACTCAGCAGCCTGTTTGACCTCTGAGGCATGATCAGCATGTACTGACACAACATCACTTACAGAACACTAACAGCAGACAATAAGAACATCACAGTGATTCTTGCTTATTTTTTCCTTTGCTGTGAAGCGTTGGACTCAATCACAGGTCATTGGTAGCGGATTAAAAAAATCACATGAGCTTCTGTTAATTAACTGTTGTAATGAATTTGTATCTTTAATAAAGGTGCATATATTTATTTTATTTCACCATATACTTGTATCTGTGGTAAACTGTCTTGCCTCTGACACTACGGGACGAGACCAGGTTTACAAACTTGGTGACAATAACCTTGAGATCTTTTAAAAATGACAATAAGAGCATTGTTTGTGCAGGTATTTGTACTTAAACTCTTTCCACTGCAAAAAAAAACCCACATCTCCAACCCTCCAATCTGAAACACCTGCTAAGACCAACAACACAACAGCGTGAAGCTCCAGGAAATACACCCCACCAAAGGTGAGCACTCCTTAGCCAAGGAGGTCGGTTGGAGCCCTACACTGGCCAAACAACCGAAACTTTGAACAGTTTGCTCCTATGTGTTTGTTGCTTTGGTTTTCTTTTCTTCCAAAATCATCCCTTCCCTCTTCATACTCTCCAGTAGGGTCTCACTCCTCTGCAGCTTTTTCTGACATTCTACCCTCTTATTCTCAAGATCATTCATGGTATCGAAAAGAAGTTTGATGGCTTCATCTTTCTCTGCTGCTGCTTTCTGTGTGTCGGAGCTTCCTCTCAGTGTCCTCCCTCTGTCTCTTCACCTCCTCCAGCTCCATGTTCATTTCAATAATAATAATAATAATAATAATAATAACGATATAGCACCATTTAATCTAGATTAAATGGGTTACAGAATTTTACAAAAATCAAAAACCCCTGTAAGAACTAAACAGCCCATACATACACAGATGGAAGTGCATATATATAAAAAAAAATGCATCCAAAGGACACATGGGAGGTATTTGAACGGGTTATATATCTAACATTCAATAAAAAATATTATTTTTAAGAAGAGCCTTCAATAGTGGGAGGAAAAATATACAATAAAAGAGGTTGTGATTTAGATGATCTGGATGATCATAACTACTACTGTACAACTTCACAATCAACACTGCTCTTCCCGAGTCCTGAGCTCAATGGATGTCATTCTTTGTTTTTATACTTTCCTGTATGTTTTTTGAGTCAGCCTAATTTCGGAAACATTTAAAGACCTTTATTTTGAAGCTCAGCAACTCCTCCGACCCGGAAGCTGTATTCTTCACACTGTTTGAACAAAGATGGCGTCCGTGAGAAACAAGTGTTAGCAGAGTGTCTTTGTTGTGTGTTTAAAGTGTGAACATGTCTAAAGTCCAAATGCTGAGATCGTTGGTGAAGCAGCGACTAACTGCGGCTGCTGAAGAGATATTTGGGCTGGTTGAAAGAACGATAGCAGAGTACGAGGAGGAACTTTGTCGATCAAAAGAGGAGAACGAGCGACAACGGAAACTACTGGACGCTGTTTTCAACCCTCAGCTTCGGTTACACAGAGCAGGTTTGTTCATGAAACATTACAAGTTCATTATTAATAATATAACTGCAGCTTTGTTCAATAAATATTCAGTCTGTCGACGTTTAAAGTCACGTTAGCTTCTCTGGTGTCGTTAGCTTCTCTGGTGTCATTAGGAGTTTTACCTTCCGGCCTTCGTGCATTGGTTGTTGTTGTTGTTGTTTTTTAAATGTTTAGACCTACATAAAGTGTGTGCAGAGTCTCTGTGAGATGTTTGGCCATAACTGGTGCAGTCTCACTGACTTAATGAACACCAAACTTTATTACATCGAGGGTCATTGTTTGGATTACATTGTCAAATATCTCAGTGCTTTTGTGGCTTCTAACTGAATCTGTGTGATTTAGTTTTTCCCCTGCGTGCTGTTTATATTTCAGAGATCTGCTGTGTTTCACTCTTTGGTGTTTGCTGTCACATATATGGGAGGCATGTCAAGTTACTGCTGATTAAAACTATTTCCCTATTTCGCTGCTTTTACATAACAAAATAACGAGGCCCTTTTGCTGTGAAGAATTTATCGGAAGTGAAATGTATGGCACAGAATTAAAGGAACTTTGTCAGCAGCAGGAAGAAAGTAAAACCAGAAACAGCCACAGTGAAGTCTTAGATGTTACTGCGCTTCTGAAAACAGCTCACCTCTAACAGGTAAACTTCTTTTACCCGCCCTGCTGTGTGATGGGAAAACAAAAAAATAGTGAAAAACGTGAACTAATGGAAGAACTGATTTAGAGGTTCTTAGTCTTATAGGTCCATCTCAGTCCAGGCCTTTCTCACAGAACGCACAGGTGACCATTTCAACTGTTTACTAGAAAGCTGAACGCAGACCTACAGTGTCGTGATATTGTGGTTACTTACAGATGTTGTATAGAGACCTGACACAGCTGAGTGAACACTATGAAGCTGTTTGATGCTCAGTGACAGTAACATCTGTGTGTTTCCTGTTTCCTGCAGACGTCCAGCAGCTGTTGGTGGTTAAAGAAGAGGTTCCCCCTGAGCAGCAGGAGTGGAGCTCCAGTGTGGACCAGGAGGACCCAGAGCCTCCACACATTAAAGAGGAACAGGAGGAACTCTGGATCAGTCAGGAGGGAGAGCAGCTTCAAGGGCTGGAGGAGGCTGATATCACCTTCACATTCTCTGTTGTCCCTTTGAAGGCTGAAGATGAAGAGGAAGAACCTCAGTCCTCACAGCCTCATCAATCTCAAACTGAGGAGAACAAAGAGGCAGAGCCTCCAGCCAGCAGCTCAGCTGAGCAGATGGAAACAGAATCTGATGGAGAGGACTGTGGAGGAGCAGAACCAGCCAGGAACTCAGATCCAGATACACATTTACAACCTGAGACTGATGACAAGACTGGAGAGTTTTCTGAACCTGAGACTGATGACAGTGATGATGAAGACTGGACAGAGACCAGAGAACCTCGGTCAGGTTCAAGGTCCCTGAAAAATGATGAAGACCCTGTCAGTGATTTGAGACATCGTGGTGGTGAGAAACCATTCAGCTGTTCTGAGTGTGGGAAACGATTTGAACGCAAACTGCACCTGCAGCTACATAGGAGAACTCATACAGGAGAAAAACCTTTCAGCTGCACTGAGTGTGGGAAAAAATTTAGTGAACGTGGAAATCTGAAGGCACACATGAGATCTCATACAGGAGAGAAACCATTTAATTGCTCTGTATGTGGAAAAAGTTTTGGTGTAGGTGGAAATCTGAAGACACATATGAGAACCCACACAGGAGAGAAACCATTCAGTTGCGCCGAGTGTGGGAAAGGATTCAGTCAAAGTGGATCTCTGAAGATGCACATGAAAACTCATACAGGAGAAAAACCATTTAGCTGCTCTGAGTGTGGGAAAAGGTATAGTGAACGGCGAAATCTGAAGGCACATATGAGAACTCATTCAGGAGAGAAACCACTAAGCGGTTCTGAGTGTGGGAAAAGAAACTACAGTCAAACAGATCCGGGGGAACACATGAGATCTCATACAGGAGAAAATACACTGAGTTGCTCTGTGTGTGATAAAAAATTTTCCCGTAAGAAAGATTTCAGTGACCACATGAGATTTCATACAGGAGAGAAACCTTTTAGCTGCACTGAGTGTGGGAAAAGATATTGTCAAAGTGGAACATTGAAGCGACATCTGAGATTTCACACAGGAGAGAAACCATTTAGCTGCTCTCAGTGTGGGAAAAAATTCTATCGTAAGATAGAATTGGAGGATCACTCAAGATATCATACAGGAGAGAAACCTTTCAGCTGTTCGATTTGTAAGAGGTCTTTTACAGAAAGAGGAAACTTAAGGAAACACATGAGAACTCACACAGGAGAAAGACCATTCAACTGCTCAGTGTGTAGTAAAAGTTTCCCTCACAAACAAACCTTAAATAATCACACTAGAACCCACACAGGACAGAAACCTTTTAGCTGCAGTGTTTGTCACCAGAGTTTCACCTGGCGTTACCAGCTCAAAAACCATCAGTGTCGTTCCTCACAGCCTCATCAAACTCACACTGAGGAGAACAGAGAGGCAGAGCCTGCAGCCAGCAGCTCAGCTGAGCAGATAGAAACAAGAAGCTGATGGAACCAGCCAGGAACTCAGATCCTGATACACATTTACAACCTGAGACTGATGACAAGACTGGAGAGTCTTCTGAACTTGAGACTGATGACAAGACTGGAGAGTCTTCTGAACTTGAGACTGATGACACTGGTGATGACTGGAAAATTGTTTTAAGTATGGTAAAACATTTTCCCACTATTGTCTGAGAATGCACCTGAGGATTCATACATTTAGTCGTTCAATTTTTGATACAATATTCCCTTTAGTTTGTCACATCAGGTTTCGGCTCGTTCAGGAGAAACCCCCAAGAATCTCAATCAGGGTAAAATTCTGGGGGAAAAAATCTGTATCACTGGAGTGTAATCTGTCAGCCTGAATGACATTCATCAGGTCTCTATCAGATGGGGAGTCACACTGAGAGAAACCATGTAATTGTTAAATTTTTTATACAAGAATTATTGGAAGAAAACTTGAGACTTTCACTTGAGATTCAGACATTTTTGCTGCTGATTTTGTAAGACACAGTGACCACACTAGAGAGAAACCCTTCAGCTGCTCAGTGTGGCAAAATATTTAAATTTAAGATTAATCAGGCAGTCACGTGTCATCGGTAGCAGCGGCATTAAAACTACTGGTTCAGATGACACTTTGAGCAGTGATGAAACTCTGGAGCAACAGAGGGTTGAAACAGTTGTTGACATGTTTGAGATGAGAACAGTTTCTGTTGTAAGCAAACAACATTTAGGGTTGTGTATTATTTCACTGTTAGAATTATGATGCTGATTTTTCTTGATGTCTCATATTAGTTTTTCAAAACAACTCTTTTTTTATAGTTTGAATTGAGAAGAATCTTGTCAACCTCAAATCTTGCCATTCACAGAGTTTACTGAACTACTGAACTGCTTTATTTTCTTTCGAGGCGTGTGATGATAACTGAATGATACATTTGACCTGGTTTCTGTAGATTGTTTATTTTTATACGATCGTTTGATGTACTTTTATAAGCTTTACATATTGTGTATATTGATCTGGTTTGGGCTTATTTACAAAACTAATGATAGCCTTTCCTACACAGATGCTCTTTCTATTTTCATTTGTATATGTCCACAGGTGGTAGACTTTTTTCAGCTTTACCTTCAGACAAACCAAAACAAAACAGATAAAATATTGCATATATAGTCCAAGACTAAAACTTTTCTCTGTGAATTAAAGCAAAGGGAAACTACTGTCATCTTCTCAGTTTGGTTTATTTTTTTCTCAGCAAAGCTGTAGCCATGGAGTCAACACTGGGGAGGGGACCAACCTGCATGTTCGTATAAATAAGCGTTGAATGTTTCTGACTGATCGAACTTAATAAGGGCAACACAAGAACTCAAAGAGCTGCCTCATTCTTTCCATGTTTCTTTTTTTCCCCACACCTTGAAAATATTGTACAACAACGTCCCACAACATTGATAACATTATAACATGTCATATAGTGACATCTCCATGACAACCGAGTAATGGATTACCTGAGGACGGCTCAGGTTGTGGTTGAAAGCTTCAGAAACAGTTTCAACTTTATTTGGATCTTGTGTTGAGAAATGTTTTGAAGCTTTTGTTTCCAAGTTCAGTTTTTTTAAATTACCCAGCGAGCAATTTTCTGCTGGAAAGACTTAAACTTCTTCGGTCACTGGTGAAAAGAAGTTCAAAAAGTGGTTCGGAAATGAAAGTTTTTTTTCACTGATTATTTGGAGACATTGATTTAACGATCATCTGATTTCTTCCCCAGGTTTGTTCATGGTGTTATGAGCCTCACAGGAGAGCCTTATGGGAAACGCCAGTGTAAATACGTGTCCTTTCCCCTGCAATAAGGAAACTAAGGTGAATGCCTTTGATCACAGTGACATAAGTGAATACAAATGAGGAGGAAATGGAGAGATGAGAATTGGGACAAATCGCCTCAAAAACTGAACATGACACATGACAAGCCTCTGATTGTAATCTCTGAGTGGACTTTAAGGGGGAAGGGGTGTCACTGGGACTTGCAATGGTGGGAGTTTTCACCTCTGCAATGTGCAATAATGCCCTATCATCATTTTGGAGCTGTACGTATACATCACATCCAGATTGTTAAGTTAAAAGTCAACAT
Organism: Epinephelus awoara; assembly: GCA_035609425.1. NCBI lineage: Eukaryota > Metazoa > Chordata > Actinopteri > Perciformes > Serranidae > Epinephelus > Epinephelus awoara. The sequence continues at coordinate 28,764,384 of CM069315.1, read as the reverse complement.
TGCTAATCTCAGTGAAATATGCTCTAAATGTAACCGTTCAATCAACGTCTTCCAATAACCGTTGAAAAAACTTTTTGAACCTCTTCTGAACATCTTGTACCATCACTGATTTTTAAACGCCCTTTAAACCTCTAAAGCTCTCTGTGGATCTGGTTTAGGATGACAACAATAGCAGCGTAGAGGTTACATCTTTCACTTTGAGGACCTTGTGACACATGCTACAATATGTTGCATTAAATAAACAGCACTGTAAATAAAACGAACAGTTTCAACATGAACTTTTGGACTTTTATTTTGAAGCTCAGCAGCTGGTCGACCCGGAAGTTGTATTGTTACTGTGGCTAACTTCACACTGAACAAGATGGTGTCCAGCAGAAAGACGTGTTAGCAGAGTGTGTTTGTTGTGTTTTTAAAGTGTGAACATGTCTAAAGTCCAAATGCTGAGATCGTTGGTGAAGCAGCGACTAACTGCGGCTGCTGAAGAGATATTTGGGCTGGTTGAAAGAACGATAGCAGAGTACGAGGAGGAACTTTGTCGATCAAAAGAGGAGAACGAGCGACAACGGAAACTACTGGACGCTGTTTTCAACCCTCAGCTTCGGTTACACAGAGCAGGTTTGTTCATGAAACATTACAAGTTCATTATTAATAATATAACTGCAGCTTTGTTCAATAAATATTCAGTCTGTCGACGTTTAAAGCCACGTTAGCTTCTCTGGTGTCGTTAGCTTCATGCTAAAGGTCATTATAGGGTTAAGTAGTTATATATTTCGAATCACAATCAGTATCTATCTATATATAATATACATGTGTATATATATATATATTTATATACATGTATATATATCCTTGTGTTACTCTGGGTGAGTCGTCGAGAGACATCGTGGCAGCAATTTGAAGTAAAGAAGACATAGTAATTTCCACATTGGCTTATCCACGTGGTAATGTTAACCATACCCAATAGGTATAAGGTGCTGTTTGTAAAGTGGCTCGCGCTGAAATTAACAGCACCATTTTGCCACATTTAGCTTCATTGCTAACATTTTAAAAAAGTGGTGTGATTTTTTGTTTTAAAGTCACTTTTTTACCACATTTACAGCAATATTTGAAATATGTTAAATATAATGTCACAGTTACATCTAAATCTAAATGTTAAATCTAAATATTAAATGTTAAACTTAAATGTTAAATCTAATTCTAAATGTTAAATGTAATTGTGCTTGGTGAAACTAAATATTTAGCTAATATGCAAATACACACTGCCAGTCAGCAGAAGTACCAAAATAAAAGCTCGAGATGGTCAGACAGTGTTTATAGTATCAAATAACAAATTAAAACCAAACTAATCAGAGAAAATGAACACTTGAACATACATCAGCGTGATAAGAAGTCCCTAAAACGACAGAAACCATGTTGGGATTATATATCTTACCTGGCCTGGAAATGTCTTGGGATCCCCCAGGAGGACCGGGAAAGCATTTACTGGGGAGAGGGACGTCTGGAGTACTTTGCTCAGCCTGCTGCCCCCACGATCCAACCCTGGATAAGGGGATGAAAATGGATGGATAACTAGAATCTCATTGGCTATAATAGTGAGTGATTGAGGTGTTGATAGTCAATAAGAGCTTATTCCACCATGGCTGCAAAGGTACATGACAGAGTCCACTGGCCCTCAAAACTGGGAGCACATGCTGTATAGTCCTGAATATTGTTTTCAAAAGATAAAGAGAAGTGTTGTGTCAGCATGCTGTGTACCATAAAGAAAGTGTTAACTTGGTGATCTGTAGAAGTTCAGTAAGGAGTTTTTGAGCTGTGATGTGAATGAAGGACAACATTTCTCTGTAACATCTGTGTGTTTCCTGTTTCCTGCAGACGTCCAGCAGCTGTTGGTGGTTAAAGAAGAGGTTCCCCCTGAGCAGCAGGAGTGGAGCTCCAGTGTGGACCAGGAGGACCCAGAGCCTCCACACATTAAAGAGGAACAGGAGGAACTGTGGATCAGTCAGGAGGGAGAGCAGCTTCAAGGGCTGGAGGAGGATGATGTCATAAAGTTCACATCCACTCCTGTCCCTGTGAAGAGTGAAGATGATGAAGAGAAACCTCAGTCCTCACAGCTTCATCAAAGACACACTGAACAGGTGGAAACAGAAACTGATGGAGAGGACTGTGGAGGAGCAGAACCAGCCAGGAACTCAGATCCAGATACACATTTACAACCTGAGACTGATGACAGTGATGATGATTGGACAGAGACCAGAGAACCTCAATCGGGTTCAAAGTCCCTGAAAAATGACAAAGTCCCTGTCAGTGACTGGAGGTGTAGTGCTGGTGAGAAACCATTCAGCTGCTCTGAGTGTGGGAACAGATTGAGCTCAGGGCAACATCTGAAGAGACACATGATGACTCATACAGGAGAGAAACCGTTCAGCTGCTTTGTTTGTAACAAATATTTTGCACATGTTGGAAATTTACAGACACACATGATAATCCACACAGGAGAGAAACTTTTCAACTGCACTGTTTGTGACCAAAGATTCACTTGGCTTCATCAACTCAGAAACCATCAGTGTGTTGGTTGTCAGTCCTCACAGCCTCATCAAACTCAAACTGAGGAGAACGAAGAGGCAGAGCCTCCTGCCAGCAGCTCAGCTGAGCAGATGGAAACAGAATCTGATGGAGAGGACTGTGGAGGAGCAGAACCAGCCAGGAACTCAGATCCAGGTACACATTTACAACCTGAGACTTTTGACAAGTATGGAGACTGCTCTGAACCTGAGACTGATGTCAGTGATGATTGGACGGAGACCAGAGAATATCAGTCAGGCTTAAACTCTCTAAAAAATGATGAAGTCCCTGTCAGTGATTTTAAATGTAGTGCTGATGAGAAACCATTTATCTGCTCAAAGTGTGGGAAAAGTTTTGACCGCAAGACACTCCTGAAGAGACACATGACAACGCATACGGGAGAAAAACGTTTTAGCTGCTCAGTTTGTGAGAAATCATTTAGACAGAGTGGACATTTACACACACACATGAAAACCCACACAGGAGAGAAACCATTTAGCTGCACCGAGTGTGGAAAAAGATTCGGTCGCAAGACAATTCTGAAGCAACACATAAGATCTCACAGAGGAGAGAAACCTTTCAGCTGCTCCATTTGTAAGAACTCTTTTACACAGAGTGGACATTTACAGAAACACATGACGATCCACACAGGAAATAAACCTTTTAACTGCTCTGAGTGCGGAAAAATATTTGGCACCAAGACAGATCTGAAAAGACACATGAGAACTCATACAGGAGAAAAACCATTCGATTGTTCAGTGTGTGGTAGAACGTTCTCTCACAAGCAAACCTTAGTCCGCCACATGAGAACACACACAGGAGAGAAACCTTTTAGCTGCTCAGTTTGTAACAATGTTTTTACAGAGAGAGGAAATTTACAGACACAAATGTTAATCCACTCGGGAGAGAAACCTGTCAGCTGCTCGGTGTGTGTTAAAAGATTCTCTCACAAGCAAACTTTAGTCCGTCATTTAAGAATCCACACAGGAGAGAAACCTTTCAGTTGCAGTGTTTGTGAACAAAAATTCTCTTGGCCTACACAGCTCAAAAACCACCAGTGTGTTGGTTGTCAGTCTTCACAGCATCATCAAAGTCAAACTGAGGAGAACAGAGAGGCAGAGCCTCCAGCCAGCAGCTCAGCTCAACAGATGGAAACAGACTCTGATGGAGAGGACTGTGGAGGACCAGAACCAGCCAGGAACTCCGATCCAGATACACATTTACAACCTGAGACACATTACAAGACTGGATCAGGTTCCTGTTATGATCCTGAGACTGAACAGTAATGATTGGAAAGAGACCAGAGGAACTGAGTCAGGATCAATCTCTGAAAACGAAGGCCATGTCAGTGGGTCTGCTCCATTTTCAGTGCACCTATGCACTGCTTAACATTTCACGGCACGGGCCAGGAAAGCTGTTTAAAAAGGAGTGTAATGTCTCAGTCTGAATGACATTCATCAGTTATCTGTCTCATCAGTCTCCCTTGACTTGTTTGTGTTTGTTCAGGCCATTTGGTTGTGGTAACATAAATGCCAATCTTGCCACTGAAATTCAGCAGCGGATCCAGCTTATCTGCCGGCTATGAGAACTGTCAAATGGTGTGCAGTCTCCGCTACTTGGTCCACCAAAGGTGCAGTGCCTAGTGAGCCACCGATTCAGGATGCATTGCTGGTGAGAAACCATTTATCTGCTCTGAGTGTGGAAAAAGATTCAGCTTAGGGCAGCATCCGAAGAGACACATTACACTTCACACATTAATGTTTCTGTTTGCTCAGTTCGTAGAAATCTTTAACACAAGGTCAGCACCATTACCGCACCTGTGTAAGCCTGCAGTGCGCTGAGTAGGCAGAGTTATTGTAGCTCGCAGTAGTGACGGCCAAATGAAGCCTCATGAACCGTTTTCTTTATTTTCTCACTACACCACACTGCGCTCTTGGTTTAAAGACAGAGGTTGAAGGAATGGCAGCGAAATGTGCTTTCAAACCTTTGAACAGGCAGCGCCATCTAGTGGCTTCAGAAAATGAAGACAGTGGCTCATGAGGCCTCATTTGCCCATCACGAGCTGGCAGATCCAGTGGACTGACCATAAAATTTCAGCGGCAAGACCAGTGTTTACGTCAACAGGACGACATGGCCCATACAGATCGATAAGACCGCAAACTGATAAATGTCTTTCAGGCTTACATAGAATGACATCGTAAACATCACGGTGGGCAATCATTTGTCAACTGTGAAAGCTACTAGACATTTGAGTGGTCACTGTTGCTGGCTGAATTTGACTAATATGTAGCCCATTTCCATTAAAGCACTACTTGTCAGCTGATTGAATGTTGAAAGGGCTTACCCTTCAACAGTTTCTAGGCTAGACTTTTAATAGCTAATCTTTGTATGTTTAGTTTTTCTTACTGTTTTACTATCCTACCTACGTGTTCGGGAACTACAGACAGAAAATAGCAATTTGCTTAAACCTGGTACATCACATCTCTCCTTGTTTTGTTAAAGGTCAATGTCTTGTGTGCACCGTCTCTGTTACATAAAGAAACATAACAGAAATATAGTGTTTGGAGAGAGTTCCTGTTCCAAGTGAAGGAGTTCAAGTAGCTCAAGGTCTTGATCACAAGTGAGGGTAGAATGGAGCGTGAGATGGATCAGCGGGTTGTGGTGGCGTCTGCAGTGATGCATCCGCTGCTCTGGACTGTTGTGGTGAAGAGGGAGCTTTTGATTAACCGGTCCGTCTTCTTTCTGACCCTCACCTATGGTCATGAGCTCTGGGTGGTATCAGAAAGAATGAGATCCCGGATACAAGCAGTTGAAATGAGTTTCCTCTGGAGGGTGTCTGGGCTCAGCGTTAGAGATAGAGGGAGGAGCTCAGACATCTGGAGGGAGCTCTGAGTAGAGTCGCTGCTCCTCCACATTGGAGTTGGTTTGGGCATCTGATCAGGATCCTTCTGGGAACCTCTCATTAGAGGTTTTCCAGGCACTTCCAACTGGTAGGAGGCCCCGGGGCAGACCCAGAACATGATGGAGGGATCACATGTCTAATCTAGCCAGGGAACACCTTGGGTCCCCCAGGAGGAGCTGGAAAGTGTTGCTGGGAGGAGAGAACTCTGGAGCACCTTGCTCAGCCTGCTGCCCCTGCACCCCAGCCCTGGATAAGGGGATGAAAATGGACAGATGAACATAAATATAAGCATCATGTAAGTATTCCAGAATAAATGATGTGCTCAACTTTCCTGCATTCATCAGTGGGCTGCGCTCACTTCTGTCTCATACAAGTCATCAGTGTTGATATTTTATGATTCAAAAAGCAATAGTCTCTCCTTGTGACCGAAGTTTACATGTGCTTTTTTCATCATATCACGATATGTCATGCCATATGTTCGATAAACATTTAAACCGTTTCTGGACCAGAGGCGATGTCACTTGACTGAACTGAGCACAGAACAGAGTTTATCTTACACAGAGAGAGACAGATCATATTTACAGACACGGCCGAACAAACAATACTAGGAGAGCACATGTAATTACTGCGGACATTTATTTTTCATGTTTTATATAATGTCAAGATATTTTTTCTTGATCTTCATCTCATACCTGTAGGTTTGAGTTGATGAATGCAGGCATGTCATACACCATTAGTGCTTTGCATGTGTTGAGTTACTGTAAACTTGACCACTGGAGACAGACAGCAAGCAGAATAGCCTTGAACACCACTGTCTTAGACTCTGTCTCCGTAAGAAAACCAACAGCCACTAAACAGGGATGGACGATGGACTGAAAGACATAAAGTGTGAATAACTGAGTGCAGTTTAAGCATTTAGGATTGGGAACTTACTGTTTTTAATTTGACTAGTATCACTTTTTTTCTTTTGTCTACTGTTGTATGTGTGTATGAGATCCGATTCAGCCTAAACTTCATTGAGCCCAGTTTGAGTCTTTTTTCATCTCACTGAACGAGGTGTGGCTCCACAAAGACAGCAGAAGGGACCCTCTTTTATTGTCAGACCGTCCCTTACAGGGTCTCTCTCTGTGTAAGTCAAGAAAGTCTGCACTGATCGAGCTCAGTTCAGCTGAGTGACATCGCCCGTGGTCTAAAAACTGTTTAAATGTTTAATCAGCATTTGAATTCCTCACTTTGTGTGTATGTAAGGAGACGGTGAGAGTGATGAGAACCAACAAGGACAGTTTGCTTCAACAACACTGAAAGTGAATGTTCTAAGTGGCCCTTGGGTTCATGTAGTCTCTCGTCTCACTTGAGCACACACAAAAAATATCTCACCACAATAGATAGAAGCTGGTCATGAGGAGAGAATATTGCTTTTTGAATGTCAACACTGACAACTTGTACATGAGCACAGCCCACTGATGCATGCACAATAGTTCAGGGGAGCAGTAGTTTAGTCCATAGGGACTTTAGTTGGGAACTGGAGGGTCACCAGATCAAGTTCCCATCCAGACCAAATATGAAGTGTGGACTGGTAGCTGGAGAGGTGTCAGTTTGCCTCCTGGCATCTGAGATTGATAAAATATATCTTCTTCTCTTTTATTTTGGAATACTTACATGATACTTATATTTATGCAACATTTTCCACATAATTCAAATTCATACAGCACATCATTAACTCTGCAGTAAGTTTAGGTTCCTTTAAGTTTGAACTTTAAAGTTGGTTCCAGCAGGGACCCAGCTTTTTAGGTTTTGAACCAGTTTATATTTGGTTCATAAGTAGCTGCAGAAACCAGAACCAAACGTTAGAAAATGTGCATTAGAGTGAATTTTGTGTTTTAGGTGTTATTAACATACTTTCGGTGATGTCAGAGTCAAAGTCAAAGTGAACTTTATTGTCAGTCAGAAGCAACTGCACAGTAGAACGAACATTTAACATAAAAAGTAGTGCGCACAGACAGCAACAAGTTCACCTAAACACAACACAGACAGACAGTAGGCATTACTGCATACACATAGACGTGTGGATAGACACTGACAGACAAAGTATTGCACTTAAAAAAAAGTTGTGCACAGTGTGCCAGGGATGTCAACAGTGATGAGGCATGTAATAAAGGTAAAGTGCAAAGTGCTGAACAACAGCATAGTATAAAGTGTGTAGGCATCCAGTGTAATGTGTAGTTATATTGAGAATGTTGATGCTGCTCATATGCTTCAAGTGACAGTTAAGATTTATTGATATCAAGTCACTGAGGGATAAAATACAACCTCAACTCAGCTGAAGTCTCTCAGAGGCAAATACTTTCTTGCTATGTTTGTCCTTATATTTCATCATATGTATATGAAAATGAGTCATTTGGAGACACAGGTAAAACACTGACATGCCCACAGGCCGTGAGTGGTGACTTTAAAAGTGAGGGGAAGAGCCCCCTGACAGTCAGACGGAGGAGCAATGAGAGACCAGTGAGTGAGCTTGTTCATCTCTCTGTATGTTTTAGGGTATCAGAACAGGGCAGCAGTCTGAGGTCTTTGGGGTAGATAACTGAGTTACAGTGAGATTCTGAAATTTCCTGCATGAAGCCCAAAGCAGGAAATGATTCTGTCTGAATGAAGTATGTGATGTTTTCTATTGTGTTTTCCAGACTGGGGATACTGGAATGATGCAAGCTGCCAAGAATGGGAATACTTTGTGTGCGCCAAGAAAATGTGATCATCAGCTGATTTCACATTTTCAGTCAGTGTCGACATCGACAGCTGATCAGCTGTGTTGCAGTGGGACCAGTCTGTTTCATGGTAGCACTGCAAACACAAGCTTTTAAATTTACTGCAGTAAACGCTTCAGCATTCATGTTCCAGTGTCTCGTTTTATTAGTCTTTCAGTGATGCGAAGAAATCTTGAAGCTCTTCCAGATGTATTTCTTTGAGTGATCACCAAATGAAGGCTCATGAACGATTGTATTCTTTCTGAGCCCATTAGATGGTGGTTTTGGTTCAGGGTTAGCGACTACGTATGATAACAACTAAAAGATCCTGAATTAGGTGTCATTAATCAATAACCTTTAAAATCAACGTATAGGACACATTGAAGTTCATTTCTTTCATATATTCCCCTGTTCATCATTTGTCTTATCCTCGAGCCCAGATTTAGACAATCATGCAAAATATACAATACTTGATGAGATGACTCATCATATCTGAAATTAGCAAAAATGATCAGAAATAAAAACATTTCCCAGAATGCATTGCTGCTTTTATTTGTGCTTTTTTTGCTTACAACTTAAGTTCTGAAGGTTGTGTAGACTTGGAAGGAAGTCCAGTGTGGGGTTAGGCATTTAGTTGTGATGGTTAAACCACAATTTGCCACAACACTCATGACAGTTTAACATTTCATTTTGTGACACCTCCATGACATCTGAGCAATAGATTACCTGAGGACGGCTTCAGAAACACCAAAGTATTAGGACCTTGTGTTGAGAAATGTTTTCAAGCTTTTGTTTCAAAGTGCGAGAACGAATCTTCAATGTGTGTTTGAATCATTTCTCTTCCTGCGTTTGTTTTTCTGAGTTAAACTCTTATTTCAGTAAAACGTCTGTAGTTTTATTTTGAAGCGCCATAAGTTATCTGACCCGGAAGTTGTATTCTTTACTGTGGCTAACTTCACACTGTTTGGACAAGATGGCGTCCAGCAGAAAGAAGTGTTAGCAGAGTGTCTTTGTTGTGTTTTTAAAGTGTGAACATGTCTAAAGTCCAAATGCTGAGATCGTTGGTGAAGCAGCGACTAACTGCGGCTGCTGAAGAGATATTTGGGCTGGTTGAAAGAACGATAGCAGAGTACGAGGAGGAACTTTGTCGATCAAAAGAGGAGAACGAGCGACAACGGAAACTACTGGACGCTGTTTTCAACCCTCAGCTTCAGTTAAACGAAGGAGGTTTGTTTCATAAACATTTCAAGTTCATTATTAATAATATAACTGCAGCTTTGTTCAATAAATATTCAGTCTGTCGATGTTTATACGCCGCGTTAGCTTCTGTGGTGTCGTTAGCTTCTCCGGTGTTGTTAGCTTCTGTGGTGTCGTTAGCTTCTGTGGTGTCGTTAGCTTCTGTGGTGTCGTTAGCTTCTCTGGTGCCGTTAGCTTCTGTGGTGTCGTTAGCTTCTGTGGTGTCGTTAGCTTCTGTGGTGTCGTTAGCTTCTCTGGTGTCGTTAGCTTCTGTGGTGTCGTTAGCTTCTCCGGTGTTGTTAGCTTCTGTGGTGTCGTTAGCTTCTCCGGTGTTGTTAGCTTCTGTGGTGTCGTTAGCTTCTCCGGTGTTGTTAGCTTCTCTGGTGTCGTTAGCTTCTCCGGTGTTGTTAGCTTCTGTGGTGTCGTTAGCTTCTGTGGTGTCGTTAGCTTCTGTGGTGTCGTTAGCTTCTGTGGTGTCGTTAGCTTCTCTGGTGCCGTTAGCTTCTGTGGTGCCGTTAGCTTCTGTGGGGTCGTTAGCTTCTGTGGTGTCGTTAGCTTCTCTGGTGTCGTTAGCTTCTGTGGTGTCGTTAGCTTCTGTGGTGTCGTTAGCTTCTCTGGTGTCGTTAGCTTCTGTGGTGTCGTTAGCTTCTGTGGTGTCGTTAGCTTCTCTGGTGCCGTTAGCTTCTGTGGTGCCGTTAGCTTCTGTGGTGTCGTTAGCTTCTGTGGTGTCGTTAGCTTCTGTGGTGTCGTTAGCTTCTCTGGTGCCGTTAGCTTCTGTGGTGTCGTTAGCTTCTGTGGTGTCGTTAGCTTCTCTGGTGCCGTTAGCTTCTCTGGTGCCGTTAGCTTCTCTGGTGTCGTTAGCTTCTCTGGTGTTGTTCGCTTCTCTGGTGTCGTTCGCTTCTCTGGTGTCGTTAGCTTCTCTGGTGTTGTTAGCTTCTCTGGTGCCGTTAGCTTCTCTGGTGTTGTTCGCTTCTCTGGTGTCGTTAGCTTCTCTGGTGTCGTTCGCTTCTCTGGTGTCGTTAGCTTCTCTGGTGCCGTTAGCTTCTGTGGTGTCGTTAGCTTCTCTGGTGTCGTTAGCTTCTGTGGTGTCGTTCGCTTCTCTGGTGTCGTTAGCTTCTCTGGTGTCGTTAGCTTCTCTGGTGTCGTTAGCTTCTGTGGTGTCGTTAGCTTCTCTGGTGTCGTTAGCTTCTGTGGTGTCGTTCGCTTCTCTGGTGTCGTTAGCTTCTCTGGTGTCGTTAGCTTCTCTGGTGTCGTTAGCTTCTCTGGTGTCGTTAGCTTCTGTGGTGTCGTTCGCTTCTCTGGTGTCGTTAGCTTCTCTGGTGTCGTTAGCTTCTGTGGTGTCGTTAGCTTCTCTGGTGCCGTTAGCTTCTGTGGTGCCGTTAGCTTCTGTGGTGTCGTTAGCTTCTCTGGTGTCGTTAGCTTCTGTGGTGTCGTTAGCTTCTCTGGTGCCGTTAGCTTCTGTGGTGCCGTTAGCTTCTGTGGTGCCGTTAGCTTCTCTGGTGCCGTTAGCTTCTCTGGTGTCGTTAGCTTCTCTGGTGCCGTTAGCTTCTGTGGTGTCGTTAGCTTCTCTGGTGCCGTTAGCTTCTCTGGTGTCGTTAGCTTCTGTGGTGTTGTTAGCTTCTGTGGTGTTGTTAGCTTCTGTGGTGTCGTTAGCTTCTCTGGTGTCGTTAGCTTCTGTGGTGTCGTTAGCTTCTGTGGTGTTGTTAGCTTCTGTGGTGTCGTTAGCTTCTCTGGTGCCGTTAGCTTCTCTGGTGTCGTTAGCTTCTCTGGTGCCGTTAGCTTCTCTGGTGCCGTTAGCTTCTGTGGTGTCGTTAGCTTCTCCGGTGTCGTTAGCTTCTGTGGTGCCGTTAGCTTCTGTGGTGTTGTTAGCTTCTCCGGCCTGTATGCATTGGTTCATGTTACCTTTGGATGTTCAATATATTGTATCGTTACTTTACGTGCGGCGCGTCTGTGTGATGCTTGTCTGATAAAGTGTTGTCCAGACTGAGTGGACCCCAGACCTCACTAACTGGAGGGCGATTGACTGATTACACTTTAAATATGGTTTTATAGGTATTAACTGTCAGATAAAAGTAAACGAGGCACTGATTTCAAAATCAGTGCATGCGTGAGTGTGTTTGTGATCCGTCTGTCCACAGCTGATTTCACAAACTACTGGACCCATCTGCCTCATGCATTCTTCACACTTATGACTGCATGTTCATGGATTGCTCGTGGTTGCAGTAATTCACAATTGTCTGGAAAAAAACAGTTATGTTGACTGCTTTATAACATCAGTGACTGCTGACTCCTCATTTCTCATAACCAGCCGGTAGGGGCCACAAATTGTCCTTACATCACCTCAGCCAAAAACTACAAGCTTTACCGTCTGTTGCAGGCCACATGTTGGCCTTCATCACAGTTCAACAACTGACATCCATAGAAAAGTTGAGTGACGCAGAGACCAAAAAGTCTTGCTAATTAAAAAATCTGTTAATCAAAGTAAGTATGGTTCTTTTTCACCTGAACCCAGTCCGTCTTCAGTGTGGTTGTCCATTGAGTGGTTGCCTGGCAACCCCAATAACCTCCTTACACTAACCTTCCTATGTAATCAATCTACAGTTCATTTTTCTTTGTATTTATTTTTGCAGTAGTTAGTAGCTGATTCTTTGCTTTTAGTTTAGCAAGCACTGAATTTGATATGCAGCTGAGTGAACACTGTGAAGCTGTTTGATGCTCAGAGATCTGTAGAAGTTCAGTCAGGAGTTTTTGAGCTGTGATGTGAATGAAGGACAACATTTCTCTGTAACATCTGTGTGTTTCCTGTTTCCTGCAGACGTCCAGCAGCTGTTGGTGGTTAAAGAAGAGGTTCCCCCTGAGCAGCAGGAGTGGAGCTCCAGTGTGGACCAGGAGGACCCAGAGCCTCCACACATTAAAGAGGAACAGGAGGAACTGTGGATCAGTCAGGAGGGAGAGCAGCTTCAAGGGCTGGAGGAGGATGATATCACCAAGTCAATATCCACTCCTGTCCCTGTGAAGAGTGAAGATGATGAAGAGAAACCTCAGTCCTCACAGCTTCATCAAAGACACACTGAACAGGTGGAAACAGAAACTGATGGAGAGGACTGTGGAGGAGCAGAACCAGCCAGGAACTCAGATCCAGATACACATTTACAACCTGAGACTGATGACAAGACTGGAGAGTTTTCTGAACCTGAGACTGATGACAGTAATTATGACTGGAAGGAGACCAGAGAATATCAGTCAGATTTAAACGCTTTGAAAAATGATGAAGACCCTGTCAGCGATTGGAGGTGTAGTGCTGGTGAGAAATCATTCAGCTGCTCTGAGTGTGGGAAAAGATTGAGCTCAGGGCAACATCTGAAGAGACACATGATGACTCATACAGGAGAGAAACCGTTCAGCTGCTCGGTTTGTGAGAAATCTTTTACGCATCGTGGAAATTTACAGACACACATGAGAACTCACACAGGAGAGAAACCCTACAGCTGCCCCGTTTGTAAGAAATCGTTTATAGAGAGTGGGTATTTACAGAAACATATGATAATCCACACAGGAGAGCAACCTTTCAGCTGCTCCGAGTGTGGGAAAAGATTCCTTCGCAAGCAAACCTTAGTTCATCACATGAGAACCCACACAGGAGAGAAACCTTTCAGGTGCCCTGAGTGTGGGAAAAGATTCAGCTTAAGGCAACATCTGAAGAGACACATGATGACTCATACAGGAGAGAAACCGTTCAGCTGCACAGTTTGTGAAAAACCTTTTACAGAGCGGGGAAATTTACAGAAACACATGAGAACTCATTCAGCAGCGAAACCTTTCAGCTGCCCCGTTTGTAAGAAATCTTTTACAGAGAGTGGAAACTTACAGACACACATGATAATCCACACAGGAGAGAAACTTTTCAGCTGCAATGTTTGCGAGCAAAGATTCTCTTGGCCTACACAGTTCAGAAACCATCAGTGTGTTGGGTGTCAGTCCTCACAGCCTCATCAGTTTCAAAGTGAGGAGAACAGAGAGGCAGAGCCTCCAGCCAGCAGCTCAGCTCAACAGATGGAAACAGACTCTGATGGAGAGGACTGTGGAGGACCAGAACCAGCCAGGAACTCAGATCCAGATACACATTTACAACTTGAGACTGATGACAAGACTGGAGAGTCTTCTGAACCTGAGACTGATGACTGGAAGGAGACCAGATAATCTCAGTCATGTTAAAACTCATAAGGTCCCTGTATTACATATGACACTTACTACTAACCAAAAGTAGTTAGATATTCTGAGTGTGCTAAAAGATTTGGCTGCTGGAGTCTGAAGAGACACAAGGATTCATACATTATACTCTTCTTCCCGAGAGCATAATATGTACCATGTCATCCAGGTAGCCGAGCTTCTTTCATCTTATCAACACCACAATCACACCAAACTTGGTGAACTGACTACAGATTGTGTTATCTCTCCAAATATTGTGCATGATCACATAACACGTCTATTATTTCACATGATGATCCACACAAACAACCACTCAGATGAATCTTCAGAGGCTAACAATTTCAGCAGTGTAAAACACATCTCTGGACAGCACAGATTCGCGGCACAGATCGTCAAAGCAACAAACAAACCGAACCTCCGTCATACATTTACATCAACAGATTCTGTTTCTCTGCTCTTGTGTCTGTTTGGATAAAATCGCCAGATTTCAGTTGTCAACACCCCTGTGCTTCTGTTGGTGCATACGAGTGGGTAAACATGGAGGCCTCGAGGATATGTGTCAGACCAGTGTCACAGCATGTTCTGGCCTACTGAAGCGGGTTGGGAACCACCAGTGGCCCCGTGATACAATATTATAATGGTAAATAAGTCATGGTACAATCTTGCGATTTAAAAGGCGTTGTGATATGCTGAGTATTGCAGTAAAATATATTGCCATTTATTACCTTTTTTCAGCTGCAAATTATGTCCCCAGAGGAAAACTTTGTCAATGTCAACATTGACAGTTTTATCGAATAAAATAAAGTAGTTAGTCTGTTCATCTTCCCTTAGTCTTTTTTTTTCAGCAGCAAAATGTATTCAGTGACTGAAAAAGCATCTGCTTATATTATTCTAGTATGCTGTAGTATGCTAATCTGTATTTGTAATGTTAATAACTTATATAATAAAAGAACGATACTTGGTGTCAACAATATCACAAAACTATGCTGCATTCATTTTTCCCCCGCCCTTATTACTGAACCAGTATTTATTCTACCACTTTGTCCTTCCAGATACCGATTCCGATTCCTGAACCTTAGGTATCTGCCGATACCGAGTACCGATCCGATACCAGCGGGTAAAATAAATGGATGGGATATGAATTGTTGTATGTCTCAACTCCTAAAACTCTATGTAAAATATTAAGAAATAAATACATAATAGTAGAATGAATGCCATAAAGCTTATTTTATTATTATCATCCAGTGTTGACACAGATCAAGACACAGGTTAATGTGCAGCCACACTATTTGGTTAAAAAAAAAAGTCATTTTCAAGGCTACAGGAGAATGGTTTTTAAACTCCGCTCCGTTTCCGTTTCGTTTGCCTGCGTGTGTGTAATGACGTGAGGCATTACGTGGTATCAGATTGGTCATAGGCTGTACTCGCCGATACCCAATACCGCATTTTAGGCAGTAGTGGAGGCATTTCCAATGCTGGTATCGGTACAACTCTAGTTTCTATGAGTGGAAACATACAGAGGTCTGATTGATTGAGTTTTCAAAATAAAGCCAAGTCCTGTTGTTTGTACATGGATGTAATACTTCTAATGACATTTAAGTGACATCAGATTAATTTTCCGTTATTTGGGGGCCAAACAAGGCACACAAATGTACCTAAAAAGGCCAATTTCAAGATTTCGCCTAAGATTTTCTTCACTAAATCTTTTAAATGTGCTCTGATCCATTTTATATGTACTGATACATCATTTCAAAGGAATATTCACTTTAAAAGTGTAAAGGATAAAAACTTTCATTTTTTTATGTCTTTGGTCTTCACTGACTCTGACCCAGTAGCATCTATACTGATGCTTACACCTCCTAAATATCCACCCAAGTGTTGCCTTTAGTTTAAGACCGAGGTTATTCATATTGACCTTGTAGTAGTAGAGAAATATTTTTTTATTTTTATTGTGGGCCTGTAATTTTCGAGCAGAGACCTAAGAAAGAGGCCTGGTGAGTAAAGTGTCTCAGCTTTTGATAGAAGATTCCCTTTGAAGGAAAATGGCTCTGTCAGATAAGATTCAGGCTCGTTCAGGAGAAAAACCTTTTAGCTGCATATTTTATAAGAAACATTTCACACAGAGTGACCACACTGTGACACTCATAAGAATTCACACGGGAGAAACCCTTCAGCTGCTCAGTGTGCGGGAAAAGTTTTAACTTAAAGATTCACCAGGCAGGTGCACATGTCAAAGGTCATAAGTGTTTTTTGACACCACCTCAGAGCAAGTTGGGACAAAGTCAGAGACTGGTCAGTGGATGTGAGGATTCTTAAACTAACATGTGTACAGATGTGAAGCCCTGACTGTATCTGACTGATCTTTAATGAAAGGAAAAGAGAAAAAACACATAGTTACATATTGGAGTTTTTATGCAAGATGGGGACAAAGATCCCTATAAAAATATTTACCATCTTAAAAGCAGTTACAGTTTTGAAAGTTTTTTGTTTTTGAGCGTGTTGAATTGAAAGAATGTATTGCTTGAACTTGTTATAAGCAATAAAGCTTGTTTTTCTATCAGTGATTTACAATTATGAATATGGAATTTGCCCATTATAATAATAAGAGATTAATCATGTATGTGTGTAAAGCTTTTCCTTATGTGTGTGATTTTCCAGCAGACCAAACAACACATTCCTCCAAAGCAAGACAAAACCTTCATCAATATTTTTAGAAATAAAATCACAAATGTTCAACCAGAAGAACTTAACAGAGGAACAATACCAAAATAAATCCACCACAGTCTCCGTACAGTTAAAACAGAAGCTACACTTCACATCAACGTCTCTTAAATCTTTTATTTTAACACAAACATTAGCAGAATAGAATTTATGAATAAGTTTAAAACTCATTTCTTTAACTTTATTTCATTGAGCTGACACTGTCTCTACCTGGAGCTCGCATGTACGGAGCCTGGGTTTGTTGAAGGTGGCAGTGCTGTTTGGGCTGAGAAAGCCATGTGTCAGTAAGGTAAAGGAGGTTGTTGTGTTAGTGTGGAGAGCAGTGAGACCTGGCATTAGGGGAGTGTCTCTGGGACGTCAGAGATCACTGTCTAGCCTCCTGGAGGTGTCGTGGGACCAACTAGATGAAACACCGGTGAAAGGAGGTTCCCACCTGATGACCCCAAAGACATGTTAGTTATCACTGCTCACTGGTCTGTATAGTTAAGCCTTGCCATAATAGCTTATCATAGAGCTTTGGAGGTTATTCACTGAGTGTTGATCCTTTTCTAGAGCACAAACTTCTTGTGTTTATTTGAACCTTATTGGTGATTAATCAATAAGGTGTAAGATCACATATGGAAAAGTAATAATATCTCTTTGGAGCAGAGCTGTTGTTGATGTGTTGTCACTAGAATTACTGGGAGAACAAATTTTACCTATTGGAGTGTGTGATGGAGGTAACTAAGGAGGATTGTTGGATAATAACCCTTGGTTGAGATTTCAACAGCAGACAGACTCCAGAGAGTGTTGCACCAAAGACTCTTGACTCGTGAAACAGGGATAGTATATTCTCCTTATTAAAGAACTGAGCAATGTGTTCAATATTATTGTGAAACCAGTATTCTATAGAGAGGGATTTGTGTTTATATGAAATATCCTTGTTATTCCATGTATTTGATATTGAAATTTATTTTGAACATGTAAAAAAAAAAGTCATGAGCATACAAACAAACAAGCAGACACAAAAAAGTAATATTTACAAATTATGAAAAGCAATTGTCACTGTGTAGTTACTTTGAGTTAATACATTCCACAACTTATGAAATCTCACCCCTTCTCCATAAGTCATGGAGTGAAATGAAACAGACAGCTTTCTCATATAGACAAACTTAACCGAAGACTTCCCTAAATATACTGTTGTTGTTGCCATTTAACTTTGTCACACAAAATTAGTACCAAATACCTATTTTTACAAAAACCTATCTTAGTGTATATATAAATTACAAATTAACCATGAAGTATAAACCAGTCCAAATTTATGATTGATATATTACCAATTGTCTTTGCCTTACTGAAAAATATATAACATATATATCTTCATCAAGTTGTCCTGCTATCTTTTTTATGTTTAAATAAGTGATCATATGAATTACACAAAGTATGAATATACTTGTGTGTACACCCACATACCCATAAATGAATAAATACTTATTTAGACATTAATACATTGTTATACACACAGATACTAAGACACATTGAAATGCTTTTTTGTGGTTGTTCATAATAACTATGAAGTGAGAACAAACTGATATATGAGTCTGATAGCATTTTAATAAACCAGGAAACAGGAAGGGATTGTTTCTGTGACTTCCTGTACACACTGAAGGCTGCCGGTGGCTTTCAGTGTAAACAAGTGTGAGCAGAGCGTGTTTGTTGTGTTACAACCTGAGTCTGATGACAAGACTGGAGAGTCTTCTGAACCTGAGACTGATGACAGTGATGATGATGACTGGACAGAGACCAGAGAACCTCAGTCAGGTTTAAACTCTCTGAAAAGTGTTGAGGACCCTGTCAGTGGCAGAACTGGTGAGAAACCACTTAGCGGCTTTGAGTGTGGGAAAGAATTTGGCGATCTTCGAATTCTGAAAGTACACATGAGAGTTCATACAGGAGAGAAACCGTTCAGCTGCTCTGACTGTGGGGAAAAAATTTAGTCAAAGAGGTAATCTGCAGCGACATTTGAGATCTCATACAGGAGAGAAACCATTCAGCTGCTCTGAGTGTGGGCAAAGATTTTATCGCAAGACACATCTGCAGGACCACATGAAATATCATACAGGAGAGAAACCATTCAGCTGCTCTGAGTGTGGGAATAGATATTACAGCAAAGCACATTTGCAGAAGCACAAAAGATCTCATACAGGAGAAAAACCTTTTAGCTGCCCAGTCTGTGAGAGATCTTTTATGGAGAGTGGAAATTTACAGTCACACGTGAGAATTCATACAGGAGAGAAACCTTTCAGCTGCTCTGAGTGTGATAAAAGATTCCTTCGCAAGCCAACCTTAGAACATCACATGAGAACCCACACAGGAGAGAAACCTTACAGCTGCACAGTTTGTAAAAAACATTTTTCAAGGAGTGGAAATTTACACTCACACATGAGAACCCACACTGGAGAGAAACACTTCAGGTGCTCCATTTGTCAAAAAAGTTTTTCAAAGAGTGGAAATTTACATGAACACATGAGATGTCATATAGGAGAGACACCTGTTAGCTGCTCAGTTTGTGAAAAATCTTTTTCACAAAGTCGGAATTTACTCAAGCACATGAGAGCTCACACAAGAGATAAACCTTACAGCTGCAGTGTCTGTCACCAAAGATTCACTTGGTCTAAACAGCTCAGAAACCACCAGTGTGTTGGTTGTCAGTCCTCACAGCCTCATCAATCTCAAACGGAGGAGAACAGAGAGGCAGAGCCTCCAGCCAGCAGCTCAGCTCAACAGATGGAAACAGAAGCTGATGGAAAGGACTGTGGAGGAGCAGAACCAGCCAGGAGCTCAGATCCAGATACACATTTACAACCTGAGACTGAACGCTGGTGATGAGTGGAAAAAGGTGCTGAGTATGATAACATATTTGTCCACTAAGGTCTGAAGGGGCATCTGAGGATTCATACGTTAAATTGCTCTGTTTTTGATACAAGATTCCTCTGGAAGAAAAATTGAGTTTGTCACACGAGATTTTGGCTCGTTCAGGAGAAACCCTTTTGCTGCTCATTTTGTAAAACACATTTCACACTGAGTGCCCACACTGTTACACTCATGAGAATCAACACAGGAGAAACCCTTCAGCTGCTTAGTATGTGGGAAAAGTTTCACTCAATAGATTCACCATGTCAAAGGTCATAAATGTGTCTTCGACAGCAGCAGCGGTGAAACTGCTGGTTCAGATGAAACTTTTAGCTGTGATGAAACTCTGGAGCAACAGAGAGCGGAAACAGTTGTTGACATTTTTGAAACGAGAACAGTTTTCTTCTGCTGTGAGCAAACAGCATTTCGAGTTCTGATCCTGGTTTTATTGATGTCTCATAACTTATTTATAGTTTTGCTTGGTTTTATTTTCCCTGTTGGCATGAGATGCTAACTGAATCTATTTTGGTTATATTTACAAGAAAGAAAAATGAATATCATTCCCTACACTTCCCATATTTTTATTTATATATATGTTTATGAATGTTCATTGAACTGTGATGAGATTCATGCAGCCCTGGATGGACAGATTTTTACAGGTGGCGGCGCTTTTTCACAATTTTAAGTTGTCAAATAAAAACATGAACATTAACAAACCAAAAAGTAAAAAAACAAACAAAAAACAGATGCAATATGAGATTTACACTCCAAGACCAAAGCTCCTATCTTCTGTTTGAAACTTAAAAGAAAGGGGAAGAATCTACCATCGTCTTTTGAACTTGGTTTATTGTTTTCTCCAAGCTCTAAAGATGAAATTCAATTAGTCTGTCTTCAAACAGAGTCTGCATCTTACTGAGACTGATGGAACTTAATAAAGGCAACACATGAACTGAACTGTTTCTTTTCTCTTTCTACTCTTTGAAAATATCACACCACAGTGTTTGTTTGATGACATCACAACATCTAAGCAATAGGTTCCCTAAGGACTGCTCATTTTGTGTTTGAAAGCCTCTGAAAGGCAATGTTATGACTTAAACTTTTGTTTCCTGAAAGCAAGGAATGCTGTACAACACATATACTACACATACATCTGTCACCACGATCATCCCTCATTCGATAGCCAGCTGCACAGTGGGGCAACAAAGTGTTGCACCTCGTTCCTCTTCTTCAGGGAACAGAAGCTCAAGTCTTAACCTTTTGTTTCCTCTCAGTCGATTCCCTCAGAGCAACACACATAGTATGGTACCTACAGACAGTTATAGTGATGGCCAAATGAAGCCTCATGAACCACTATCTTTATGCTCTAAAGCCACTGGATGGCGCTGTCTGTTCAACAAAGGTTTGAAAGCCTTTATCTTTAAACCAAGAGCGCCATCTGGTGGAGTTAGAAAATAAAGAAAATGGTTCACAAGGCTTCATTTGACCATCACTACAAATTGTCCCTCTAAGATGGTGGCACTGCTCCCAGCATGCCCCGCAGTTAGCATTCCCTATTTAGGACTTTTTTCTTTTCGTTTTAAACTTTCATTCAGAATGTACATAACAACACGGGGACAGTGATACAGAACTTAAACACACAAATCAAACAACAATGGTGGAAATGATATTACAGCAACCAAGTATAAACAGTAAACAAAAGAGGAGTCAAACTGTTCAAAGACCAGGGGTTAAGCAAAGTAAACAAAAAGAGACAAAAATGAACAAAAGAAAAAAGAAAAGCATGGATCAAGAAACAGACGTGTAAGGGTGAACAGCCGTACAGTTCTGTTTTTCCATAATTTTCAGCAGCCTAAAATAAATGGTAAATCACACAAGAACACTGTGAATGAGAGAGCGCTTCTGTTCCATTAACAAGTATGAATATTATATTTACAAATAATAAACACAAGATTGATAGTGTCAGAAATGTTTGTTGTTAAGTTGTCCATAAAATAAATAAAACCATTGTTGGTAAATGGAGGTATCTTGTCCATTTTCAAAGATTTCAACGACCAATTATGGCATTCAGACCAGAACAAAGTGACATGTTAACATTTATATATATAAAAAAGAAGAAGTTCAACAGTTCGCCCTTTGAGGAGAAAAGACTGACTGGGTATATTGCTAATACTATTTTAAAATGGGCTTCTTTAACTTTTGGAGCAACAGGGCAAGATGTTTTAAAAAAGAATGTGTCTTTAAGGGGACCTTTATGTCCCTATTTGGGACTTGTGTTGAGAAATGTTTTAAAGCTTTTGTTAAGTTCAACAATGAACCTTCAAGCTCAGTGAAAGTTTTTCTTTTAAAAGTGTATTTTTCATCATTTGT
The DNA here is from genome assembly GCA_035609425.1 of Epinephelus awoara. Lineage (NCBI taxonomy): Eukaryota > Metazoa > Chordata > Actinopteri > Perciformes > Serranidae > Epinephelus > Epinephelus awoara. Next base: position 28,742,751 of record CM069315.1, on the reverse strand, counting down.
CTTCCTGTGTGTTTTTTCCAATTAGGCCTGTAATTTCTGTCAAACTTCTGGGCTTTTATTTTGAAGCTCAGCAGTTCATCTGACCCGGAAGCTGTGTTCGTCACAGGCCAACGTCACCGCAGCTTGGACAAGATGGCGTCCGGCAGAAACAAATGTTAGCTGAGTGTCTTTATTGTGTTTTTAAAGTGTGAAGATGTCTAAAGTCCAAATGCTGAGATCGTTGGTGAAGCAGCGACTAACTGCGGCTGCTGAAGAGATATTTGGGCTGGTTGAAAGAACGATAGCAGAGTACGAGGAGGAACTTTGTCGATCAAAAGAGGAGAACGAGCGACAACGGAAACTACTGGACGCTGTTTTCAACCCTCAGCTTCAGTTAAACGAAGGAGGTTTGTTTCATAAACATTTCAAGTTTATTATTAATAATATAACTGCAGCTTTGTTCAACAAATATTCAGTCTGTCGACGTTTAAAAGCCACGTTAGCTTCTCTGGTGTCGTTAGCTTCTGTGGTGTCGTTAGCTTCTCATGTGTTAGCTATTCTTCCTCACGGCCTGCATGGCTTGTTTTTTTACCTGTAAGTTTAATATGGACTCAGTGAAATAAGATGCGGGGCCTACATGTGATGATTGTCCCGTGCAGTGTTGTGCTGATGACTCAGTGGACCTCAAACTTCATTAACAAAAGGGCGACTGGTTGTAATAAACACTGTCAGATATTTCAGTTCAAAGTCCAAATGGTACCAGCTGTGTCTATTTTGCAAAATTTTAGTTTCAAAAATTTTGTACAGGGTTGTTTGTTTCAGGGCATTTATTGCCTGACCAGAGTCACATGACCTGGGGCTCAATATCAGTGCGTGTGTGTGTTTTCTTTTTCTTTCCACAGTTGAGTTAGCAAACATGTGCACAATTATGACTGCATGTTCAAGAACCTCTTGTTGTGGTGGTGATTGATGTTTTTTTTTCACAATCTGCTTCGAGGTCCAGTGAGTAGGGTTAGGGGGATATACTGGCAGAGATAGAATCTAATATATCACGTGTGTTTTCTTTAATGATCTGAAAGAAATAATTGTTGTGTTCTTACCATAAAATCAGACGTTTAACGTAAGGAATGGATCTTCATTTATGTACATTGTCAAGTAACACGGCCATGTTTCTGCAGTAGCCCAGAATGGACAAAACAAATACTGGCACAGGATAAGGTCATTCACGTTGTTGTGTTTTCATGTCGGTGACTGCAGCAAGAAGCCGAACTGCACTGTGCAGCACTGGACTCACACTGATATGAAAAGTCTACTCAGTGTCTTCACTGGTTGAAATCACCTGGTCCATTTGTTTTGAAGAGGAAGAGACCTTTTTGGATAACTTCTGGCAAAAACAATCTGAATGTCTGGATCCTTTGTTATCTGAGAAAAAAAGGTGACCACATATTAGTATGTGTTGAACTAGATGCCTGCAGCAATATCCCGAGCTGGATCTGGTGTTTTTACTGGTTTTATCACCGGGTCTGGTTGTTTTGTAGAGGAAATGACCTCTTTGGATAATGTGGCTCATGGTAAAATAGTCCGGAACCTCTAGATCAGACAAAAGTGAGCTCACATTAACACAATAGCATGTTGTGGGCAGGCTGAGATGCTAAATGGGGTCGGAGATGTATTGATTTGTCATGTGAAGCGGCTTTATTCAGTGTGTTTTCAGTGGCATTAATCATCTGGTCTGTTTGTTTTGGAGAGGAAGAGACCTCTGTAGATAATTTAGCTCCTGGTAAAAACCTCCTGAACAGTGAACGCGCAAGAAATTCTAGCTGGCAGACGTTTTCAGCTGGTTGCAATCTGCAATTCTGAGACACCACCAGATATCCCTTAAATCTTACACACTTGTTGTCACACTTGTTTTATATCATTATTTTCGCAAACTACTGGACCAGTCAGCCTCATTTTACACTAATGACAGCATGTTCAAGGACTTATTGTGGTTGTGGTGATTCACAATTGTCAATAAAATAGTTTCATTATCCTGGATAAACTTTTGTCATAAAGGATAACTGTTATTTTCTGTTAACCCATAATGTTGCCCTTCATCCTGGATGACACATTTAATTTTCATAGTTTTCAGCTTTTATTTGTTTTAATTCTGTTCTTATTGTTTGATAACAACACATTATTATAAACGTTGTTGTTCAGTAGTAACATTATATATTGATAATAATATATTATAAGTATGTTTCAGTGTTTGAAGAGGGGTCTTCACATATTGTGATGGCTTTCAGTGTAACTATTAGGGTTTTTTTATTATGAGGCTATGTCTTCATATTGTTTTTTTTTTTAAAAAAAAGCATCATTTGGCTCTTTCGATATATTATCTAGATATTTTTCAGTTTTGTTCCAGAGCATGCATATTATTTTCCTGCGTTGCATTGCTCATTAAGTTTCTGATGGGCTTTAATCAGGATTTTTTACGTTTTCTTTCATTAGTACTTGTCGAAGGTTTAAAGAAAAGTCGACATCAGACTGATGACATGTTCCTAAACTGCAGAACTGTTTGCGTATGTGTTCTTGTAATGATAAATCTCAAAGTTGAACGTGTAACATTGAGGCTCCATGTTAAAGGGGCTCCGCCTGAAATTGAGAGGATATGAGTCATCTGCAAACAGAATATCATTATTATTTTTATTATTATTATGATTATTATTATTATAACCTTCAAAAATATTATAAATGGTGAAAAAAAACAAAAATATTATACATGATAAAAAATAACAGAGCCTTGAAAATAATTTTAAATAATTAAAAGAATAGAACCTTTACAAACATATAAATGGGAAACAACATAACCTTTGAAAATATGATAAATAATAATAAAAATAATAGACATTTAAAAAATAGAAATAAAAAAAGAACCTTTAAAAGTACTATAAATGGTCAAAAAAAAGTAATAGAAACTTAAAAAATCTTACAATCATAAAAAAAAATATTGGTAAATGTCTTACTTGTTAAATCAAGGTTAGGTGATTTCTTTGTTGATTTCTTCACAGTGTAGCCTAATTAATTTGTAAAAAAAAAAAAAAAAAAAAATCAGTGTGATTGCCTTTTTATGAACACCAATTGTGTTTAAATAACAATTTCACAGGATTATGTTTTTTTCTCTTAAAGTCAAATTTTCATTTTATGGAGTTGAGAAAACAATGAGAGCGCACGAAGAGCACATACTGTTTTATCCTCGATACTTGAAAACCTTATTCATCGCCGGGCTGACAACATTAACATCTGTGTGTTTCCTGTTTCCTGCAGACGTCCAGCAGCTGTTGGTGGTTCGAGAAGAGGTTCCCCCTGAGCAGCAGGAGTGGAGCTCCAGTGTGGACCAGGAGGACCCAGAGCCTCCACACATTAAAAAGGAACAGGAGGAACTCTGGATCAGTCAGGAGGGAGAGCAGCTTCAAGGGCTGGAGGAGGATGATATCACCAAGTTCACATTCACTCCTGTCCCTGTGAAGAGTGACGATGATAAGGAGAAACCTCAGTCCTCACAGCTTCATCAAAGTCACGCTGAACATATGGAAATAGAAGTTGAAGTAGAGGACTGGGGAGGACCAGAACCAGATACACATCTACAACTTGAGTCTGATGACAAGACTTGGAAGTGTTCTGAACCTGAGACTGATGACAGTGATGATTGGAAAGAGACCAGAGAACCTCAGTCAGGTTTAAACTCCCTTAAAAATGATCAAGTCCCTGTCACTGATTTGAATTGTGGTAAAAAGCCATTTCGCTGCTCTGAGTGTGGGAAATATTTCAGCTTGTGGCAACACCTGAGGAAACACATAAGAACTCACTCAGAAGAAAAACGTTTCAGCTGCTCAGTTTGTAAGAAATCTTTTACAAGGAGTGGAAATTTACACAAACACATGAGAACGCATACAGGAGAGAAACCCTACAGCTGCTCCGTTTGTAAGAAATCTTTTACAGAGAGTGGAAATTTATACAAACACATGAGAACTCATTCAGGAGAGAAACCTCACAGCTGCTCAGTTTGTAAGAAATCTTTTGCATCACGTGGACATTTACAGACACACATGATGATCCACACAGGAGAGAAACCCTTCAGCTGCTCAGTTTGTAACCAAAGATTCACTTGGCTTCACCAGCTCAGAAACCATCAATGTGTTAGTTGTCAGTCCCCACAGCCTCATTAAACTCTGCCTGAGGAGAGCACAGAGGCAGCGCCTCCAGCCAGCAGCTGGAGAGTGAAGATGATGAAGAGAAACCTCAGTCCTCACAGCTTCATCGAAGACACACTGAACAGATGGAAGCAGCAGTTGAAGTAGAGGACTGTGGAGGAGCAGAAACAGCCAGGAACTCAGATCCAGATATATGTTCGGATGACAAGACAGGAGGGTCTCTGTGAATCTGAGACTGAACAGTGCTGATGATTGAGGTTCTCTGGCCTCCTTTCAATCAGGATGAACTCTGAAAAATGATTAAGTCATTGTCAGTGATGTGAGATGTAGTGCTGGTGAGAAACCAGTTTGTGAAAAGATCTGGTCAGTGCAGGAATCTGAGAACACGTGGGAACTCATGCAGGAGAGAAACCATGTAGTTGCTCTGAGTGCGGGGAAAATATGAGCGATATGTGACATTCACACTCACTCAGTTCATATAAATTCCTTTACACAGAGCAGACATTCACTCTCTCTCTCTCTCTCTCTCTCTCTCTCTCTCTCTCTCTCTCTCTCTTTCTTTCTCTCTCTCTCTCTCTCTCTCACACACACCATCACACACACCATCTCAGCTTCTCAGTCTGTAAGGAATCGTTTACAGAGACTGAACATTTACACTCGATGATTCACACAGGAGAGACACCATGTAATTGCTCCGTGGGAAACCACTCTGACCGCCAGACAAGCCAATACAGTGGCGCATAAGGCTCCATCAGGTTGTTGCGGCATTTTGCTAGAATAGAAGTTCCCGAACCCCCATCGGCCTCTGTCTGGATTATAGACCTGTTATTTTTTATCTCAAACTTGAGAAGAGTGTAGTTAGTTACAGAGCGGGCTCCATGCTTACTCCAGTAGCTTGATGGACTATCACAACGGCGCAGGGCTTAGCGAAAGGTAAATTGTACAATATTACTATTCACTCTTGTCTATTCCTCTTTCTCTTCCCTTTCTTTTATGTTCTTGCTCCCCATTTTTCTACTGTGCTTTATTTTCTATATGGAATTAAACTCGTGTTTGGACCGTTACCTCCATGGAGTTTCAAGGTCTGTTAAAGAAAAAAAAAATGGAAGGAAAAGTATTGTAATCCTGTATTATTTGCAGTTATCCTTTAAAAAAAATGTCATTTAAAAAAATAAGATTCATGCACAAGCAAGCCTTAGTTCATCACATGAGAACCCACACAGGAGAGAAACCTTTCAGCTGCTGTTTATGACCAAAGATTCAGTTGGCTTCAAAACCTGAAAAACTACATGGAAAACATGACATTTGTGTTTGTTTCATGTATTGTTGAATAAATTCTTTGGTGCCTGCTGGTACACTATTTTTTTTTTTTATCATCGTGCTAACCCAAGGCTAATTCCCAGGTGGCTAATACACAAATTAAAGAGCTAACTCACCAACAAAATGGAGGACAGACTTCTTTGATGATCGTTCGTACAATTAACTGCAGCAACCTTTGGCATGCTCCTTCCACCACCATAAAGCCTCTAAAGGATCCTCCTTGGGTGTGTTGACCTCCATGTAGGCTGCCACTTCATCCTCAGGCTGTAAAGTGTTATGACTGGAGTCCTCCATGTCGGGTACTAACATGATGCCGGGATCAAAGGCGGCTTGATAATAGTGATTTAAATGTCAAAATATTACACAAGTACTGCACGCTTTACTTTACGTATCATACTGAGCTCATGTACGTGTAGCCAGTGGTGCCAGCTGTTGTAAACTTGTAGGCGCTGTGCGTATATTTTTTCCAACAATTTTTCATCCTGTCTTGAAAAACAAGATTGTGACAAAAGCGGTAGATCGTGTCTTTGGGTTCTTTTTTAGTGAATGTGCCTGGAATGCATTTGGTGGCTGTGTCCACTCACTATGACGCAAATACATTTGGATGCCGATGATTGGTGCACATGTAACAGGCCAGAGGTCAGCGTACAATAAACATTTCTGGTGCTCAATGGCAATGCTAGCAATACTGTTACTTATCTTGTGTGTTAGCAAGCAAAACTAGTTGGAAATGAGCAAACGAAAACAACTAGGCATTTTTTCAGGCTTTTGAAATAAAGCAAACAAACCTCAGCAGCGAAGAATATGCAGAGAGCAAAAGTACGAGCACCAAGTCTGCTAACGTTACTGCTGCTAGCATTAACGATACAACAGAGGCTAGCAGCCAGCTACATGTTCAGGATCCACCTGCTTTGCAAGCAGTGATCCCGGGGATCATCATGATATTGGATCTGATGCGGAGGCTGTTCTGCAAGAGTTTGATGCAACAGGGAGACGCAGAATGAACTTCAAACAGGTAGGAATACCACTTAATTTTCTCATCTTGCCTTTTTATTGTTTATCGTAGCAGCTTGTTGGGCTTCGTGTTACATATTGTTGCTGTATATTTTTTATACCTAACTCTTGATGTTGATGTGATACTCCTGCAAAACGAGGGAATCTGTTGTCTGCTCAATGCTTGTACATTTCTCTTGGCTATATTCAGTGTATTATATTGTGTTCTATTATTTTGCTGGCTGTTGCTGTCATGTCTGTTGGCTTGTCTTTGAAATGCATGTGGTCGGCTACTCAGTGATGAGGCCCATGATCAGCCTGCTCACAGCATGTAATGTGACTACCTCTGTAAAGTAACAAGATGATTCTGTCTGAATGCTGATATTGTGTGTAATGAACCACTGAAAGAATGTTTTCCACTGTGACTCCTGCTGCCACTGAATGTGATGTTTTCTGTTGTGTTTTCCAGACTGGGGATACTGGAATGATGCACGCTGCTCACACAAGAAATTCTTTATGTGCGCCAAGAAAATGTGATCATCAGCTGATTTCACATTTTTAGTCAGTGTCGACATCGACAGCTCATCAGCTGTGTTGCAGTGGGACCAGTGTGTGTCATGATAACACTGCAAACACAAGCTTTTAAATTTACTGCAGCAAACGCTTCAGCATTCATGTTCCAGTGTCTCGTGTATTTATGGTTATGTTTGCAATATCAGTGTGGAAATGTTTGAGCTCTTCCAGATGCATTTCTTTTAAACATCTAAGAAAGATTCTGCAACAGATTTGATGGTGACAGAGATCTGTGTGCACTAACGTCTTTATGAGATATGACTTATCATCTACTATGGGTGTGTTCTGAGCCGCATACTTTTTCTTTTAACTTCTGCAGCTGCTTTTGACCTTCTTGTTCATACATCTGTTACTTTGGAGATAAAACAAAACCATTCTTCAAGCTTGCCAGTGACGGCGGTCAATCCAGAGCACTCTGCTGCATACAGTTTAGATTCTAACATATTATATTCAACCACATAGAGTCGAACATCCTGGTATTTGTGGCATACTGCATTTGACACACTATGTATTGGGACATACTTAATTATACGCCGAATGAGGCCTCATGAACCAGTCAGTGTTTAATAAGCCCACCAGATGGTGATCTCTGCTCAACAAGGGGTTGAAAGCACACTGCATTCCTTGAGCCTTCTCCTTAAAGCAAGAGCACCATCTTGTGGTGAAGTGGTGGTGAAGGAAAGAAAACAGAACAGCCCTTTTTAAACTCTGACAGGTAGGGACTGAGAAATGAGACACACCTGTGCGCCGGGGGAAGGGAAACCCTACGAACAAAAGCAGCATGGAGGAGAACAGAGGGGAGTGAGAGTGACTGAATTCAAAGTTTACCTCAGTTTCTGTACATCTATGCTCTAAAAACTCACACACACACGCAAGATAAAAGTAAACGGAGCAGCAGTTAATCCAGGACCCAGCTGGCTTTTGTGACCTTTCCCGGACACCAAGGCTGATTGCTGGAGCAGATGGGATGAATTAAACCTTCCATCTACATCTCAGACCGGTTTGGATGCACCTGTGAACTTCCTGGCTGTGGTTCAGACATTAAGATAAGTCTCCTTTAAAGGTCCAGTGTGGAGAATTTAGGGGGATTTGGTGGCATCTAGTTGCGAGGATTGCAAATTAAAACCAGTTGAAACTTTTCCTGGTTAGAATTCTTCAAGCATTGCTCAGGTCGAATTAGCGCCCTGTGTAGATATGAATGGCTCATGCTAAGGAAACAAAATCACAATGATTCTTATTTTCAGGTGATTTTTACACTGAAAAAACATACGAAATAAATTATATTCAACTTCTTTCAGTATATATATATTTGATAAAGCTTATAGTTAGGGCTGGCTCAGGCGCACCTTGAACCAGCCCCTAGTTAGGCTGATAAAGGCTTAGTCTGCTAGGGAACACTAAGCTTCTTTCTTTATCTCTCTCTCTCCATGTGCTAACATTCTTGCCCCATTTATACATGTTACTGACTTGGCTTCTTCCCCGGAGCCTTTGGGCTCCCATTTTTCGCAGGTTCCATCAGATCATGGCCACACCTGGGTTGTTGGTCGTCAGCTGAGGTGGTACAGGCACCTGATTAGGATGCCGTCTGGGTGCCTCCCGTTAAGGATGTTCTGGGCATGTCCCACTGGTGAGAGGCCCCAGAATATGATGGAGGAATCCTGGGTTTGACTTTCACCAGAGAGGGCGGTGTTCACGTCCCGTAGATTTCGAAAGCCAAACCCTGTTCTTTTTTCCTAAATCAAACCACGTGCTTTTGTTGTTGGAGGAAAAGAAACATCAATTCGCAGTGTTGCACCGACGTAGTGAGTTTATTTTGAAGGAGACTGTGTGTAAACTGTACATTTCCTGTGAAGACAGGAAATTGTCATCTTGAAAAAGGACAATGAATGTAACAGGCAGAACCTGTGGTTCGGTTGAGGGAAAAACAAATCAAGGTTTGGCTTAAAATAAGTATGGTTATTTCAAAAGTAATGCAACACATGAAATACTTCATGTAACATAAGTCACAAGCGTAACATGCTACACAGACTACTGCACTGTGTTGCTATTGAAATACCTCGATTGACTTTTGGTTTACACTGGAAACTAATAACTGCCTTCGTATGAAAGTCCAGAGTCTGTTTGACCCTTTCACCTCCACTCCCAACTGCTCTATGTGGACTGCTGCCGAGGGTGCCTCTGTGCGTCAGTGTCTGACACTGAGGTCCACTGACAGAGCGGCGGTATTTGATGACTTGGGAGTGAGAACAGGATGGTCAAAGATACAACAAAGCACAGAGCCCTTGAAAGGTTATGAGGGAACTATTCCTGTGAACTGCTTCTGTGATCCTTCACTTTTTTTGGGTGTTTCCAATACGTTAAGCATTCTCTACCATGAGAACAGACAAAGAAGGTAATGTGAATGCTTTTATGATGTAGATAGCTGAAAAGAGGCGGTCAGTATAAAACTCTGCTGTATCATGTGTTTTCCAACATGACTAGCAGATACTTCGATGACTATCAGTTAACCAACAGCTGTGGTCTTCTTGCTGCTCGAGGACGTTTTGAAGAAGTCGAAGCCTCTGAAAAACCCTTCAATGGAGAAGTTGAGGTATTTCTTCATCACTGTTGTCATTTTATCTTCAACACCTCATTTTTACTGTGTCAGCTTTGTGTGAAACAAAGGTCTCTGTTAGTGCCAAGTCATTATTGTAGAAAAAAAGACACATCTGACATCCAAACACACCATGAGGCTTAATGACAAACACTGAGGTAAAAGGGCAGTAAGTCCAAACCTGTCTGGTAGCTGCAGTAGACTCTATAAACACCAGTCAGCCAAAAAATAAAAAACAGTGGTGGGTGAAGTGAGTAACATTGATCATTTTGTTACAATGCAATGTTCTGCTGGGAGACCACTGGTCATGGCATTCATGTGGATGCCACCTCAAACACTGCTGTGGGCTAAGTAAGGCCCTCCTCACGGCAACAGTATTCCCTGATGGCAGTGGCCCCCCAGCAGAAAAATGTGCCATGCCACACCACAAAACATGCTCAGGAATGGCCTCCAAATCTCCCACACCCCAATCTGACTGAGCATCTTTGGGAAGTGCTGGTACCCCACCTCACAACTGACAGGTCTCAAATGATCAGAAGCCAGACACCACAGGACACCTTCCAGAGGTCATGTGTCCATGCCTTGACATATCAGAGACATACCACGGATGCTCGATTACATTTGGATCTGGGGAATTTGGAGGCCAGGTCGATGCTTTTAGCTTTTTGTCACGTTTCTAGGGGCCATTCCTGAGGAGTTTCTGCAGTGTAGCTTGGTACATTTTCCTGCTGAGGGGCCACTGCCACTGGGGAGTGCTGCTGCCATAAGGAGCAAAACTTGATATGCAGAGGTGTTAGGGTGGGTGGAGCACATCAAGTAGCATCCTCATGAATTTCTGGACCAAAAGCTCCCCAGTAACAAGATAATCAATAATACAAAAGTTACCTGACAGTCGTTATAATTTTTTTGGCAGACTGGTGTAATTACATCAGCTCCTCGAGATCCAGTGTAATTAATGAACACACCTAAATACAAATAAATCAGAATAGATATATCTCTTTATCTCCTTCACATCTTCAGGAGCAATGTCTGAAAACAACATCAGGTTTCTATAAAGCATTTATAGATATTATGACATTAGGTATAAAACAAAGTCACGCGTCCTGTTCTTATAATGGTTATCTACTGAATCTACCCTCATCCTTTATGAGCAGTAGCAGTGCAGTGTTGCATAAGAGTCATAATTCTCTTATAATCTTATAAAAGTCCACTGTGTCACTTAAGAAGGTTTTGCATGTTGCATAGTCATCCTCAAAGGTCCTCTTTTCTTCTATATTATACTGAACAACAGAAAAATATGAGGAACCTCTTTAAATCCAGTCAGTGTATCAGCTTGTGTTTTACAGCACTCTGCTGATGTTTTATTAATGTGATAATAATGAAAAACAAACACTACTGATACGAACTGTAGCTTCCAACTTCTGAGCAGTTTAGTTTGTCAGTCCCAGTTTTTTAATTTGATTCAGTTACAATGATAAATGTATCTGCTGATGTTAATTAGTCACACACTGCACTGCATATTAAAAAAGAAAAACATGGATAAAGACACAACACAAGCAAATTAAGGTAACATTTAAAGTGTGACAACACACAGCTGCAAACAAAACTGAGCCCGCTACAGCAGGTTTTATTTGCTTACATTAGTCTGCCTCACTTCTTGCCATCAGCTCCGCCTGTCATACCTATAGATTTTGATAACAACCTGTTGCTTCTTGACATTTTTTGCCAGACATTTGGCCATTGCCTCTCCATTCCTTTAATTTCCTTGTTCTCTCTGTTCCTTTTCCTTTGAGAATAATCTGACCCTCTCTGTCAGACAGTCTGCACTATTTCACAATACCTGCAGCAGGATGGGAGCATCACACTGATGTTGAAATGTGTTGTAATGATGACTATACATCTATTTAGCATGTAAATACATCTAACTTGTACTGTCATTTATATAAGTCAGTAAGTAAATTCATACACTTGATCCCATTAAACGGTCAACCATACACCTTTACATGGGCCCCCTTCGGCCTTGGGCCAGGACCATCCGTACCCTTTGAACCCCCTGGTGGCGGGCCTGACTGGGTCCATTTGTTTTGTAGAGGAAGACACTTCTGCGGGTATTTTAGCTCCCAGATCAGAAAAAGTGAGCACACATTAAATTATCAGAGAAAATGAGTGAGCACACAGTCGCACGTTGTGGCCAAGCTGCCTGTATTCAACACGCCAAGCAGCACCAGTTAAACACTGATCAGTAATGTCAAACCCCTCTTAATCACCGGGTCCATTTGTTTTGGAGAGGAAGAGACGTCTGCGGGTAATACAGCTCCCTGTACAAAACTCCTGAACAATGACGGAATTCTAACCAGGAGAAGTTTCAGCTGGTCACAATCTGCAGTCCTCACCACTACATGCCACTAAATCTCCCTAAACCTTAGACCCTGAACCTTTACTTACTGATTTATAACAAATCAAGATAAGTTACCCAGCATGAATTATAAACTAAGCACAAAAAGTTTAGAAATTGAGTCCAGACCAGGCACCTGATTGTCAGCACCCGGGGGTGCCAGACGCTCAAAACAAGAGTCGAAAGAAACAGCAAAAAAAGGCTGTTTGGCAAATTTTTCATGGGCGTAACCCACATACTCAGCTCTGCTGCTCATCCCACAAATGCATGTTCCTTACAAATGTACTTCACGCTACTGTCCTATTTCCAGCCTCGCCGCCCCCTGAATTAACTGCACTTTTTCCCCACTCACTCTCTGCTTGTACATACCAGCTCACAAAGCAGCTCTTTTTCTCTGCTCCTGTGGCAGCTTGACTCCTCTCCTCACCACTGATGTATAAAGAGAACTCTAAAGCTGTTGCTGTGTTTTGTCCGTGATGAAGAATGGATGAGAACAGATGCGTTGAGGTCAAGAAATATCCAAAGCAAAATCATGGCCAAAAAGATACTCACTGGTGAGTCATGGCTCTGGAGATCGGCTCGTCAGTCGTCGACTTCTATGAAGGGTGTCCACACTTGGTTTTAAGCTAACGCAGAGGTTGAAGAAGTACAGATCTTTCAGTAAATGTAGTAATAACGCTGCATATGTCTGTGAATGCAGCACGATGCCTCAGGTGTGTACTAGGGGCGGCACTCGACGTGCAGCACTGTGGTGGCACTGGTGAGTTTTCAGCTTTAGTCAAAGTGTTCACTCCCTTAATTGTGTGTAACTTTCAGACTTAATTACATTCAAACTTGTGAGTTGTCTCAAAATTCACCCCCTTACAGTTATGATGAATGGAGAGTTGAGCTGTGGAGCCTAAAGCTGCTTTTTGCACCAGGCTGTAAATATGATTTTTGTTTTTACTGTAGAGTTGGGCAGTTTAACCATAGATTTCAATAATATAGACACTGGGCCAAAGATAGCATCTATTCATTGCAATGGAGCTGCTCACATGGTGCATACGCTCAAAAGGTTTTCTAAGTTCTTGGTTTACTTGCGCAGTATGCTGCCCACTGAATACACACAGTAGTGTTTTGTTCACTGGCCCCGCCCACAAGTTCCTGCCCGGCTCATAGACTTACATTGTGATGATGTCACAGGTTTTTAAATTACTCTTCTCGGCTTGAGAAATGTTTTACAAATATAAAACCACCATGGATCAAAAATTCAGCATAGAAAGATTTATATTTAACCTTGTTTGCAGTTGGAGGTGTCCTGTCAGCAGTTTTACAGACGTTTCTTTTATGATGGAGGTCTATGGGGAAAATGCCTTCTGGGCCGCAGGCAATTTTTTTTTATATTTTGCTGCAATATCGTGAGTGACCACTGAGAAAAATTTGCTGTAAGGCTGAGTGGCTTTCCTGGGGGCCTGATTTTAACATGGGGGTCCATGGGGACTGACTCACTTTTGGAGTCACTGCAGCTTTTAGCACTTCCACATTGACCAAAGGGCCTGTCCCAATACCCACACTTCCCCTCGAAATACCCACTTGCACTTGGTCGTGCGTGTTCACGTTTAGGCTAGTGGTGTCCCAAACCAGAATTGAGGTAGTGGAAGTGGTTTCCAACACTTAAAACCCGCCCTAGATTCCAAGAGAGCCCCGACCCACACTTTCAACACAGTGGAAGATGAAATTTCACGAAACACCTTGCGAACTACAATTTGTTACCAAATGTAGACTATACAAACAACAGATGGTTGGACTAGCGTAAAGTCATGAGCAACTCAGTAGAACACAGCATCAAAATATTTAAACAAATCGACTCAGAACTAGATGACGTCGTAGGCGCCTCCTGTTTTCAGTAGCTGTTCTCTGTTAATTCATGTCAGGGAAAGATCTCTACACTAATATTTCTCACGTCCCTCATCAAGGGTTATCTCGCAGACGAGGGCACTTAATACCAAGTGGAAGATTTAAGTGGTAGAAATGGGATTGGGCTATATGTTGCAGCCCTTGGTTGTAGGCTACTTGCAGTGTGTTTCTCTATTTGCAATGTTTTTTTCTAAACACTGTGTCTGTGTTATCTACTTGGTGAAGATGTTTTAATAGCTTGCTTGTTTTGTATCTTTGCAGTGTGTTGAGCTCTCAGGGCCACCGTGGGACCTCCTTGGCTAGTATGTGTTATCTGCACCTGAATAACTAGCCCAGCTGCTGCATACCTTTCCATTACATCAAACACTTTCAAAGGTTAATCAAATTGTCTGCATGTATGTAGACACAAAATAATAAATGGAACATGGCAGTGTCAAATGCAGTGGTGACCCCAGCAAGGACAACAGCACAGCAGAAAACACTGTGCGGTTTGACACGTGCATGTTTCTTAACTGATAAGTTTCTGAGTATTCTGAAAATGTTGCCTCTGTTCATGAGAACAGACATATTTCCCCTCAGTTCCCTGTTTTTGAGAGATGTTAAGATAAGTGGCAGTATATACGAACTGGTCATCCTCTCAATCAGCACCTCCTCACAGGGTCAGCTGAATCTACAGACACTGCGAAGATAAGACAAGAAGAAGAGAAGAAAGTGCTGCAGCAGGTTTGCACCAAACTTTATCATCTTCTGACTTTTATTCACAGGACTGACAGTCAGTACAGCTGTTCCCTAAACAAGTCTCAGTAACACGTCTGTCTCTCGTAGTCACCGTCATCATGAAGATGCTGATTGTGTCTGCACTTGTTTGTGCCATGATGGTTCTGACCAGAGCAGCTGGTGAGTATAATACATACGGTACACATGTTAATAAACACAAACAGTCCAAGTCAATAACTGCAGTGTCAAACTTTCCAGCTCCTACAGAGGAAACACCTCAAAGTGGCCAAAAAGGTGAGTGGCGTTAAGATTTTCACCTCAACAGAATGTGATTGTTATGATGTGCTTTGTGTCAGATGCTAATGTAACTTTGATTTATAATTACTGCCAATATTATATAATCATAGTTCTATATTGTATTATTTAGTGTTAGGCTGTTTTTTTATGCAGTGTGTTATAATAGCCTATATTGTGTTTTACACTATGAAATTCTGTACAAGAAACAACACACACACACACACACATATATATATATATATATATGTATGTTATATTGTGTTTCCTAACTTATGTAGTATTATTTTGAGTTATTTACCACACACCATGTTGTTATATTTTGTTACATTAGCTTGTTATATTATTGTTACTTTATCTTATATCATGTTATGTAATATGTTATTTTGTATATTGTCTTATATCATGCATCAATCATGCACTATTTTGTTATATTACATTTTGCCAGTTCACCTCCTGGGCACTGTCGAGGTGCCCTTGAGCAAGGCACCGAACCCCCCCTACCGCTCGGGGCGCCTGACGTAGGGCAGCCCCCTCACTCTGACATCTCTCCACTTTGTGCATGTATAGGTCCTGTTTGTGCATGTGTGTGTCTTTCGTACCTGTGTGACAAGCAAGAGTTAAAAAAATTGAATTTCCCCTCAGGGATTAATAAAGTAAATAAACTTAAAAAATAGAATAAAAATGTTAACTCACATATATTATATTTATGTTGTGTCATGTAATATTATGTGATGTTGTGGCTTCTTCGTGCCATCAAAATAATCTATTTAATATAGTATGGAGACTTTCCCTGGAGACCCCACATTAACCAAACTCTAATGGTTCTCCACAGACAGTCACCTGGACAAGAGGTGGATCGTGATAAGAAGAGTTTGTCCCTGGGGCTGGTCTTTCTTTGGTGGTCGCTGTTACCGCTACATTCCAACATGTATGATCTGGGCTAGAGCTGAGGTAATGTAATGTAATGTTCTACAACAAGCTCATTTTGTTCGCATACACATGTACATTTGGTGACCTTTTAATTCTTACTCCCTGACAACTCCTCTCTGTCCGTCTGTCTCTCTGTTTGTCTCCACTGCAGAGATACTGTCAGTCCCTGGGTGGAAACCTTGCGTCTGTTCACAACTACCGGCAGTACTATTGGATTCAGAGGATGATTTTCAGAGCCACTCATTCGTATAGACAGGCATGGATTGGAGGCTCTGATGCACAACAGGTATTTTATTCATCATTGCATTTATTTAATGATGAATTATACTATTTATTTATTCATTATATACTATAGGATACTAGACTCATTCTATATTGCATTTCATGTCATATTGCTGTGCTATACTACATATTGTTATACCACATTTCACCTTATGTTGCATTTTAAATTCCATAATATATTGTACTACACTGTGTAAACATTTTATACTGTTTAATTACATTTTATACTACATTATATATCTATTACATTTCAGTTTTAATGTGAGCAAACACGATCATTACTTATCATTCATTATTATGGGGCAAGCTGTTACAAAAGACGGTATCACATTACTCTTGAATTTTCAGCGACTAATCACACCACTATGTGTGTGTGGGCACAGGGTGTATAGAATCTTTTTTTTAAATGTTCTTTTAAAAAACAACAACATCTTTTGTCCAAATTTTCTCAATTTTCTAAATTTTATGTAATATCTTGTTTTACTCTTTCTTCCAGGAGCATTACTGGTTCTGGAGTGATGGCACACCTTTCAACTACCGGAGATGGTGTCATGGAGAGCCCAATAACCATGGCGGCAATCAGCATTGTATGCAGATGAATCATGCAGGTAAAATAACATCGTGCTAATTGTAGCAGTGATGCTAATGATACAATAGGAAGGAATACAGTGAGTTAACTCAGAAATATATTGTGCTGACATCTTCTGGTCAGATGGTTGATGTGCTCTTGTCCCTCCAACCTCTCATTGGTCAGACAGTCACTGGTGTTACTGTCATAAGACTGTGTGTCGACCAAAGCATTTTATGGCTCTGTGCCAGCAATAGCCACATAATTAAGAGCCGACCACTTTGAGTGACAGACTGTCTGCTGATGGTGTCCTCGGCCTCTCAGTCAGATCCACATACCCCTCACTCACACAGTGCCAGCCTCTTGCCCAACTATGTTCACCTCTGGCTCCAAAAAACCAAGATGGTGACGGCTGATGTGTCAAACATGAGGCTTCAAAACCACAAACAAATGGGTGACGTCACTGTAGCTACGTCCATTCTTTCTACAGTCCATGGTAAAAAGTGACGAGTGCAGTGTTTTAAGTTAAACATTTTTCAAATCTGTGTGACCAGAGAGAAAACAGCAACATGCATGGCTTAGTGAAGAAAAGTGAAGACGCTCAGGGCCTCATAATGACACTGAGGTTTGTAGCAGAGTGTAAACACACAGCACTCCTGAGTCTCATTACAGCGCTGGCCTCAGAAAAAACAAGCATGAATTCACGATAGCTACGACCTCCACACTGAATTTCAGCCTCCGAGGGCAAAAACTGTGACCACCAAACAGTGGAGAACTATTGGAAAAGATTAGAGATGCACCGATCCGATATTAGGATCAGTTATCGGCAGCGATATCAACATTATAGCTGGACCCGGTATCTGTAAAAGCAGCCGATCCGTAAGACCGATCCTTCCCCTTTAAATCTTTGTGGCATGGGCTACGTCATACGGTACGTGTGCCGCATGCCACAAAGTTGATACGTAAAGCATTGGTATCGGTATCGGAACTGAAAAAGTCAGATCGGTGCATCCCTACTTTGGATGACACACAACACTGCCAGGTAGATTTAGTTCATCGAGAGATAACTTTTTTTTTTCAGATTTTTTTTTCCCATCGACAAATGACCTGGTTGAAGAATAAGTAGAATTTAGTTGACCAAGATTTTCTTTGACTGACTTCAGCCCAAAATTATACTGATCTTTTATTAAAACACTTTCCAATTAATAAAGTTCAGTTTTCATTGTTAAAATGATTCATGATGGATTTCAGATAAACAGCTCAGACATAAATGTCTTGAGCAAAGAACGTCTTTCTGAGTCAGATATTCTTTGGTTTGATCAGATCAGTTGGTGGTTAGCAGTTCACAGTATTACACCATTTATGTTTTGACAATGACTTGTATCTTATCAGTGACCAACTAACCAACAAACCAACTCTTTATTTTTTTGCTTGCAGCTGGGAAGTGCTGGGATGACCGTCAGTGCTTCCACCGGTTACCGTCTGTCTGCGTCAGGAAGAGAAGATGATTCCAGGTCTGACACAGAGACATGAAGAACCCATTCAAAGCACAAACACTTGTGTTGTGCGCATGCTTTCATATACATCTTTCTTTACACCCTCAGTCTCACATGTGAGCTGAGTTTGTCTTTGCTATCGCTGTAACGCTACTGAAGGAATGAAGCGACAAGTGACATAAACAGGAGCTGGATTGTCTCTGAGGCCTTGTGCCTTTAATGAGAGCAGACTGAATGTGTTATGAAAAGAATGCTTTTAGCACAAATCTACATATATTCTGCAAAGTAAACTCTTCTTTCTTGTCTTATGCAAAATTAAAGGCTCAAGCATCCAAACAAACTGGTCTCTCATAAATCTATCTATTACTGCAGCGTGGCTGTACACACTGAACCTTATACACCTCAGAGTGAAGCACTAAATAACACAAAATGACATGTGGGGTGTTGCACTCACCTTTGTAGCCTCCTTTTGTCCGTCACCAACAGAAAAAAGGAAGCAGCACTAATGCTACATCATCCTAAACGTTCAAAGAGCTTCCTGTTTGCAACAATGTGTCACATTTAGTTGAACTCACTGGTGCCACCAACTGGTGCTGATTCCTGCAGATGTCAATATCTAACTAATACCTCTTTTCCACCAAAATTAGAGTGTGTACACGTTTTGTTTTTAAACACTGAACAACCCAGCAAAAATAGGCTATAGACTCCTCTCGCATTGCCAGTAGACCAGCGCTGTGTACACAGCTCTGCAGCAGACGAGTATGCCTTTCTGTTTGTCGTTTTTTATTATAAATCTCTTATTTATTCAGTCTGTCTTTCAAATGGTGCAGATTCATGTGAATTGGTGTTTGAGTGCTGCTTGGGCGGAGACGGACAGTGTTTTGTGGTGGTGTGTTGTTGTATCTTGCCAGTTCAGGGACTAAAATTAACGTGTTTACCTGGGTGTTTCCGGTGCCATATCATAATTTCGACATCCCATTATTCCGAAAATTACCCATTGCTCCGAAATCTCAGTGTTTCGATATCACATTGTTCCGACCATATGAAACCCATTGTTCCAAAGTCCCATTGTTCCAAAATCTCAATGTTGCAATGCAAAAAGTTGAAAAAGCAAGTATCAAGGGACCGTGTTGTCGTGTTGTTTACTGTTGCCATGACGACAACGGTCGCCCTGTTTTGAGGAGGTAGGTACGATGTTGAAAGTTATAATTTTAACCCAAACCATGATCTTTTCCTAACCTTAAACAAGTAGTTCTTGTGCCTAAACCTAACCAGACCTTAACCATGAAACAGTTATTTTGTAACAATGAAAAATGAGATTTCGGAACAATGGGACTTCGAAACAACGGGTTTAATATGGTCGGAACAATGGGATGTCGAAACACTGAGATTTCAGAACAATGGGTAATTTTCGGAACAATGGGATGCTGGACCCTGCTGCTTCCATCAATGCCGATCGAAGCTGGAGCCGATAAATACCCGTTACTACTGCAGAGACGTTTGACTTAGGTGTGAATGCTGATTGTAACTGTAGAGACAGTCTGTGCTCAAACACTGTGCTTGTTTTAATATGATAAAACATTTTACAGGGAGCAGCTTAACTGTTGCCACTCTTTTGGGAGAAACATTTTGAGAACACAACTTTTGTTTTACAAACACAGTTTTGGGGTTAGTTTTTAGGTAATCTTAAAACCGGGCTTATTGTTTAAATAAATGCAATTAAAATCCATATTAACAAGGTGAGTTTTGATTGGGAAGCAATGCAAAGAAACTTACTCCATGATCCTGACTTTTAGATTTATTTATTTCAGGTCAGTGCTGTGCTGCTACAACAGTGTGGTCCAAGAGACAAAACAGCAGCACTCAATTAACCCTCTGAGACCCACAAGACCTATTCTTGTCTTTTGTTAGAAGGGGCAGTAGATCTTTTGGGGGAGACAGTAGGTCAACTGTATATGCTATGGAGAAGTAGTAAATATCACCTGAGAGATGGAATCCTGAGGATTCATTTAACAACAACGGCCATATGGAGTTAGATCAGTCTCAATATTAATAAATGCACACTTTGTTTTTTGTTTGTTTTTGACCACATCGCAACGTTCAAACCATCAATAAAAGAAGCTGCGCTCAGTGGGCGCTCCTTCTATATTAATATTCATATGCTTTGTAAACGACGACCTGTATTCATTTAGGTCGGATCTTTCAAACTACAAATATTTCACCATTCAATGTGAGAAATCAATGCTAACATTCAAAAATACCTGACTGTTACCCTATTTCGTGTGTAAGTGTGCACAATGAAGAGACAAAAGTCAATTTGACAAACTTTATTTTCAAATTTCCACAAACAATATCTGATGGCCAGTCCGCTTCTCCTGGCAGCCGGCAAGAGACAGAAAAGACAATGAGCACCTAACTTCAAGAAACAAATCCCAACTTCACCACTGTATTTTTTTGTTTCGCATTTCAGCTGTCTTATAGCCAGATTGAAGGCTTTGGGTCCCTCACTCTGCTTAATTTAGTGTTGTAACGGCCTGACTACAAGGTGTCGGCCCGCCAGCCTGACCTCCGCGCTCCTCTTCACTCCTCTCACCCACACTTGAGCATCCGTCCAGGCCGCGGAGGTCAGGCTGGAGGGCTGCGGACATCATGCCCGGGCGGGACCATAGGTGAGTGGATCCCAAGTCTCGAGCCCTGCCCTCGCCACTCACCGGGGACCTCTTCTAACGGCCACAGAATAAACAACATAGCTATTTTCTGCCAATTTATTCCAGTTAGCTTACCTGAAACCTGCTGCGTTGAGATGCTGTGTCCTGCGAGCTAAGTTCCACACAAAGACCGCGACAATAATATCCAGCAAAACACGTCACTTCCGTCATGCCAGAGGCTTGTGTCATGTCAGGGGCTTGTGCTCCGGGGCTGCAGCTGGATGCTACTCCTTACAGGTGCACGATCGTCGGCCGCCATGCTGCAAACTAGACCTCTTGACCATAGCTGCTTCTCAATATGCGTTCTTGTGCGGACTTGTGACACGTCATCAGTCACAGCCCAAGTACTGTTCCAATTCAAAGTTCACATCTGGCCAAGTTCAGTCCAAATTCCCGGATGTGTTCTTGCCACACCCATTTCACCGGGGATGCATCGGAGCAGACTTGTGTGGACTTCAGACAGCCAGGTATCCCAGCATGCATTTCGCAACAATCATCGGAAAATGACAAGTGAGGGAAAGGCGCACAATTGTAAGCCTTAATTACCGATATGTTACTGTTGTTTTGTCACAGAACGTAGTGTTTTCATGCGTAGTTTAAACGTCAGACCCGTGGTCGATGTTTTAATATAGAGCCCAGTTGTGACTGAGGTCCGCTGGATGACAGCGGTGTCAGCGCTCACAGATAATAAACGTGTGTATGAACACTCTGTAGTGGTTAAATATGAAATGTAATTAGTTTGGGGGATGTCTAATGGGCAACATTCAGTCCCAGACAAGATATATTCTTATATTATTAAATGTTGTAACATGTTATTGTTCTTTGCATTCTTTTGCTTATTTATGTGTTTTTACCATTCAATAATGACTTTAAGAATTTATTGTAATTCATTTATTGTATTTAAAAATGAATTGTCTTTATTGTAGTATTTATTCAACAGCATTTTAAATATTGATTATCTGATATGAACTGTATACCTGATGTCTGAAGTGTGTCTGAATAAACTTTTCCTCTTCACATCTGACCTGTTTGATCCATTTATATTGGTGAGGACAGACTAAATGAGAAACTGCTGTCAGTGTAATCCAGTACAGTTCAACAGCACCACAATCTACAACTCAACACTTCAGTAAAATGTCAGACTGAATATTAAACTGCTGTTGTTTTTTCTAGGTGAACCAAGTAATCTGTCATGTCTCCATAAAAATGTAGACAGAAAGCATAATGATGAGACAAATGCAGTGATGGACAGTAACTAAGTATATTTACTCAAGTAGCTACTGTACTTAAGTACAAATTTGATGTACTTTGGGTATTTCCATTTACTTAGAGGGAAATACTGTACATTCTACTCAAGCTACATTTATTTGATAGCTATAGTTACTGTTCAGATAGTTTGTTTTATATGTTGTTGTTTCATATTTACAAGTTGCTGTGTGTTGTTATAGATCAGACTAGTGCACCAGTGACAGGTGATAAAATTAGTTCTACCATGACAACATTTAAATGCTGTTTACATGTAGCCTACATTGATCAGTTAATACTCAACACATATTCATGTATATGATGATCACAACACTTGATACTGGGTCACTCTGCATCATGAATACTTTGAACTTTTAATTTGAAGTAGGCCTACATTTTGCTGACAATACCCAGATACTTTTACTCAAGTCAGATTTGCAGCACTTTGACTTGTGACTGAGTTTTTGTTCTTTGTTGTGATGTTCCTGGTACTTTGTCCACAACTGGACAAACATATCGAACAGACATGCAAGCATCGCACGTCTCATCCTCATCCTCTGCTGTCTTTCTGGGATCTGCCTCCTCAGCTGGGCAGCCTCCTCCTCAGCCTGCAGGTACAGCAGTCCTGCTGCAATAACTGCGCCAAGATGCCTTCTGTGATCCATTATTGATTTTTGATTTCCATCTCGCCAATGCTCACGATCACAATAACCACCAACTCTCCACAAACTTTTCCCCCTGCACTGGACTTTTGATTATAATCAGAAGCCAGCTGCAGGGAAAAGGTTTTAAAAGACATTTTATGAAAATATTTTGGCTGTTTATATGTTTTTTTTTATGTCAGTTATATATGTTGAAACGTTAAAAACATATACACATTAATTTCTTACAATGTCTATGAAAAGACGCAGGGCTGTGTTTATATTGTTTTATTCTAAATACATGTTTACAACACAGCACAACAGCCGAGGCCAGCGGAGTTGGTGACGTCATCAAGTTCGCTGCTGTTCCAAAAGCAGAAATGACTGAACTCCCGTCCTCCCGTTCTTAGGAAGTCTGGACTCTCGCGTGGACTTGCCAAGTCCACAAGTCCGAACTGCCGAACTTGAGTATTGAGAAACGGCTATACGCGCTTGACCTTCTTCTTCTTCTTCTCTTCCTTATTGATTTGGCGGTCAGCAAACAATGTAGTGGTGCATTACTGCCACCTTCTGACGCTACGACGTTAAAACATACCCCACGTGGGGGTGGTGGCGGGACGCTCATGTGATTGGCTGAAGAGGAAGGAGACATCTGATTGGCTACCTATATCCCCTTGGTAGAAAAAATGCATTTGTGGATCAGGTGACGTCAGGGGAGTCTCAAAAAGATTCACACACAAATGCGCGGTTCACAGGTTCACAACATAAAAGCATTTGTATATGAATGTATCAACATCCACATATGTTTTGATGAAAATTGCAAATACAATATATAAATAAATAAAATATATAAAAATACATATATTTGTGGATTTTTATTGCATATATTTAAAACAATAAATATGTGTGTGTGCATCAGAAATACATTTGTGAAACTTTTTTGGTTATTTGTGGATTTTTTTTTTTACATTTATATAAAATGCCAAATATATGTGTGTGCATTGAAAATATTTGTGTTGAGAGAGTCATTTATATATAAATCTTGACATGTATTTGTGAATCCTTCTGTGTGCATTTGTGAATATTGAAACTGATCTAACTCCATACTGCCAAGCATCAGGAGGAAGAAAACACTGAATTTATCAGGAGAGGCCGATAAAGTGTGTAAAAAACAAATAAAAAACAATTTGTTCTGTGTTAAAAGTTACAGACAGGAAAACTCATCCCTGATTTAATATTCACAAACTTCCTGCAGTTATTGTGTTCAGTACTTTGGTTAATTGTACAGTTGTTCTGTTGTTGTTCAACACTGAATATAATAAGAAATATCCATAAATATGTCACTTAGTCAGGGGTGGTTCAGTTTACTCAATGATAGAAAAGAAGTCCCTGATGGAAAAGGTTGGGAACGCCGGGGTTTGATGGCCAAAGCAACTTCTTCTGATTCTGATTCACAGCCTCCACTTCCTCTACTCTGTTTACCAGTGTATTACAGCCATGTGTGAAGCGCAGTATAGACCACCAGCTTCCAATGAAACTATGCTTTGCATATATTCATTTGTTTGCTCAAAACCTAATTTACATTTCTTTTTATCAATATTTCAAAAGTGTGTTTAAAGTCGACAGTTGAATGGAAACATGACAGCTGTGAGCAGTTTCCATTAGGACTGCTTTCTATGGGGAAAAAAGTATTTTAAAAGGATGCCAGCATGTCTGTGTATCATGTGGATTAACAGAGATGGAAGTGCTGCTGTTTGTAGTTGAGTCCCAAACATAACACTGTTTGTCATGGGGTGGCAGCAGAAATTTCAGTGATCACAAACCTGACACTTGACACAACTGAAGGAATGTGAGAAGATGTTTTTGTGTAATTCTGGTGAACTGACCCTTTGGCCCCTTCTGTGGAGCTGATCAGGGCGTCGAGCTGCAGATGTGCAGAACTGTGTCTGTGTGCAGGGTGTAGCTGATGAAGGGTGCTGATGATATTTACTCTGTGCAAACAAAGGTTAAAATATTAAACAAGGTTGTTGTCTCAATGGGTTTCATCTCCTCTTTGACAATGTCCTCAAAGCTTCTGTGCAAAGCCAGGGAACAGATCCAAAACAATCAAACAAGTGAACCACGTGTCAGGAGATTACCATCATCATACCACAAAGTGTAGTGTCAGGGCCGTATCCAAGGCTCATTAGTGGTTAAGTGGAACAGTTGTAAAACAACACACAGGAAACAATGACAGGATCATCATATGTCAAGTTTACATTCAAACACAGAGCAAATTTTAACTGAATGTCCAAAAAACAGCAAAAGAAAATACAAATGAATGTCTTTTGAATGTTTTTAAGTTTAAGTTTATTTACTTTATTAATCCCCCTGCGGGGAAATTCAATGTTTTCACTCTTGCTTGTCAATTACACACAGGTCCGAAAGACACACACATGCACAAACAGGACCTATACATGCACAAGGTTGCGGTTGAGGTTGTTTTAAATGTGCTATAGAAATAAACTTGACTTGACTTGACAAGGTGGAGAGGTGTCAGAGTGAGGGGGCTGCCCTTGGTGGGGCTGGGGGGGTTCGGTGCCTTGCTCAAGGGTGCCTTGGCAGTGCCCAGGGGGTGAACTGGCACCTCTCCAGCCATCAGTCCACGCTCCATATTTTGGTCCGGATGGGGACACGAATAGGCGACCCTCCGGTTCCCAAACCAAGTCCCTATGGACTGAGCTACTACCGCCCCCACAACAGTGTTGTGTGAATATAAGAAGTTGGTTAGTTTGACTCACAGGATGTCGACTGTGGTTATAAGCCTGCCATTAGCTGCCTATTTCAGACAGAATTATACTCAATTTCTATTTGTGTGTTCAGAATCAACCTCCAAGCTAACAACCTACTTGCTTAGTGATGGTCAAATAAAGCCTCGTGAAGCATTGTCTTTATATTCTGAGCCCAATAGATGGCGCCCTCTTCAACCAAGGGTTGAAAGCACACTGAACTGCAGTGTGAGGTCATCAAATACAGCTGCTTTGTCTGTGATTTTGGCGTCAGAAACCAAAAGCTGCCTTTCATGGAGGTATGATATTCTGCCCGGTGGCCAGAGGCACCTACTGTATCATGACAGTATGATATGCAGCCAGACAATATCGGTTCATAATGCGGCTGGACACCACATGGGTATGATACACCATTGGGAAAGTCTCTATAGGGTGGGTGGGTCAAACAAACCCCGGACTTTGACCCACAAGGCTGGTGTTTGCTTCCTACAGAGCCATGCTTCCTACTGTTTTTTTTTAAACCTTTCTCCCACTCTGATACATCAAAAGCGCCAACAGATACGTAGCGCTTAATATATAGATGTTAAAGTCCGCTGACAAACATCATATGTGACGATTTGGGATGAGGACATGTTGGACTTGCCATCCCTTGAACTTTTTCTTTAAACCAAGAGCGCCTCTCGTGGGCAACAAGACAATTGTGATTTGAAGACATGGAAACAAGCCAGAGCATTTTCTTCCCCGATAGCAGAATGATAATCTGAGATTCCAGACCTTTCTCTAATGTTGACACATACAGCGCTGTGGAGACAGGTGTAGCTACGTGAGACTACTGCACGGGAGACAGGTCTGTGTTTTCTGATGGAGGTGGTAAAGTTGATGGTTGTGGTTTGTCAGGTAGATTGGGTTGTCAGCATCTACAAGTCACAGAGTAAAGGGATCCATCCTCACCTCCTTCTTTGCAGATGTTTAAGTGTCCTGAACAAGACACTGAACCCCTGCTGAGGAAGAAACGATAGCGAGAATAAGTGACTGTGGATACATGTACATAATATTCCTTTATTTGCCCTTATTCCACGAAGATACAATATTCCTACGAAGCTGTTTACTTGACTGATAAAAATTATCATCCTGCTAATATTCCTGTTTACATGCAGCCATGTTCACTCTGATTAACATGTCCTCATCACGTGCCTTTATCAGAGAGGTGATGCCAGTTGATGCACCGACCAGGTATAAATCTAATAACTCATCACAGATGGTTCGTCCACCATCAACTGGAGTGGAGTGAATTGATGTATGTCCGAAAGTCAAGAGGATGAAAAGGAGGCTGTCGCTGTTGCTTGGCATAATACACCACAGCCCCTGTAGACCAGACCAGGAAACCCTGCCTACTAACGGTGTGGAAACTGTTTTCAGTTTTCTCATTTTTTCCCTTCTCTCTTGCGTGTATGGTGGCTGTTCAAGAGTGATGCCATGCGTGAATGTCTACCCGGTTGACCACTGGTAACACTACTCATTCCATCATCAGTAAAGAGACATGAACCTTTTCCTCTCAACATAGGTGCTTGAAGTCTCCACCATATTCTCTAAGTGATATCTAGAGGGTTACTCAGCCAGCCAAAGTAATATCCAGGATTTACCCGTCCCTCCATAACAGTGTACTTTAAACATATTTTATGATTGATGGATAGAGCTGGTCTTTGGTTCTTGAACATCTACGCTCAGACTGACACTGAGAAGGAGGAAGAGAAGATAATCCACCAGCAGGTTTGCTTCCCTTTATCTCTCTCTTTACCTCTTTTTATGCCTCTGCACTGGCAGTAGCCCTGGACAGAGGCATTATGTTTTTGGGTTGTCCATGTGTCCATCCGTAAGTTCGTCTGTCCATTCTTGTGAACGCAATATCTCAAGAACGCCTCAAGGGAATTTCTTTAAATTTGAAACAAACGTACACTTGGACTCAAGGATGATCTGACTGGATGTTGGTGGTTAAAGGTCAAAGGTGAAGGTCACTGTGACCTTCTTCATTTTACTCTCATGAACACAATATCTCAAGAACACCTTGAGGTAATTACCTCAAATTTGGATCTGCTGATAGTGCCCTCGGCTCATCAGTCAGCTCCACCCCTTGCTCCTCAACAGAATCGGCTTCTCGGCCAAACGTGGTCATTAATTATCTTTACAGTTAATGGTAAAAAGTGACAGAGAAGAGTGCAGTGTTTACACAAAGGTCAACATTTTTCAACTCTGCAACCAGAAATAAAACCGAGACATGCATCACTGAGTCAGGAATGATGAAGTTGCTCAGGGCCTCATCATGCTGCTGCTGTCTGTAGTGGAGCGTAAATACACCGAACTCCTGAGTCTCATTGCAGGGCTGGGCTCAGGAAAAAAAAATGCTTTGGATGACACTCAACACTGCCAAGTAGTTCATCCTGAGATAACATGAAGATTTTTTTCTCATCGACCAATCAGATGGTTGAAAAAAAAGCAGAATTTCATTTGTCCAGAATTTTCTTTAATTGACTGCAGCCCACAAATATACTGATGGTTCTTTTTACACTTTCCAAGTAATAAATATAATTTTTATAATAAAAATTATTTATAAAGAATTTCAGACAACAGCTCAGACATAACTGTCTTGAGCAAAGGATGTCTTTCTTTCCAGAAACTACATTCAGTTAATTAGTGCAGTTTGGTTGCTGATTTGGCTGCTTATCAACACCATCAACAGTTGAAGCAACAGCACATAGTTGAAGGCAATAAATCCCTGAATGCCTGAGTGCTGCAATGTGCATCAGAATTCATACTTTGCCTGAGAATAGTCATGTTTTTACATTTTTTTAGTATCAAAGTAGTCATAGTTGTAATTCAACATATGTAATGTTGCCAAGTTGCCAAGGTTCCAAATGGCTCACCAGTCATGTTTCCATAAACCTATTTTTACTTGCATTTTGAAGTATCGCATTACAACGTGTGGAAATAGTGAAATTCGATAAAACTTCCTAAGTTGCACAAAAAAGTTTTTACGCTCGTGCGACGTGGTTTTTGTCCTACTTGAAAAAGAGTTCATGTGAAGTGACCCTTTGGGGATGAATAAAGTTTTTCTTCTTCTTCTGTGGAACTGTTTAGAGGCTTCCAGGTGCAGATGTGCGTAGACTCACAAGTCAGTCTTTAGACGCTTTGCTTGAATAAAGACTGATGTCTTTCTCCTTGATTTTGTGTTTGGATGGGCAGATACAATTTCAGAGTTTAAAAAAACTCCCTACGTTGCAGAACCAATCGTAAATCCGCAGGGCGGTCCTTCGGTGCCTCGTTGAACTCTTGTGCTCCCAAACATAGTCCGACTGCGTTAGTTTTAAACAAAGTCGCTGTAAGTCCTTCATTTCCACAATCTTGTGGACTGAGCACACGTTTGTTAAACAGAGTTAAATCTCTCAGCATCCATTTTCAAGCTCTCTGTGTGTTTGTTTCCTTGTGGATGAGCAAAGGGGGAGCGCACATTTCTGGGAAGGCGTGTCCTTTTCAAAAATGCAAGAGGCGTTGCTTTGTTGCTGGCCGTTTTCTCTGGTGTGTTAAACACACTTTAGAAAGGAGTCTAAGGAGAGACTAAGATGTGCGTAACTGTGTCGATGTGCAGGGTGTGGCTGGTAAAGGGTTTTTATGCTATTCACTCTGTGCAAATATTTACTAAGGATGTTGTCTCAATAAGTCTCCTCTCTTCTCTGGAAATTCTCTCAAAGCTTCCGGGCAAAGCCAGGGAACAGATCCAAAACAGTCGAACAAGTGAGCCACCTGTCAGGAGATTACCATCATCATACCACAAAGTGTAGTGTCAGGGCCATATCCAAGGCTTATTAGTGGTTAAGTGGAACAGTTGTAAAACAACACACAGGAAACAATCACAGTATCATCATTAGTCAAGATACATGCTAACATAGAGCAAATTTTAACTGAATGTCCAAAAAACAGCAAAAGAAAATCCAAATTAATGTCTGTTTCCATCCATTAGTGTTGTGTGAATATAAGAAGTTGGTTAGTTTGACTCACAGAATGTAGACTGTGGTTATAAGCCTGCCATTAGTTGCCTATTTCAGACAGAATTATACTCAATTTCTATTTGTGTGTTCAGAATCAACCTCCGAGCTAACAACCTACTTGCTAGTGATGGTCAAATGAAGCCTCGTGAAGCATTGTCTTTTTTTCCAGAGTCCAATAGATGGCGCCCTCTTCAACAAAGGGTCGAATTCACATTAAATTGCCATTCCTTTAAAAAGGCAACAGATGGCATTGGGTTTTTTTTTTAGCTTGGCACCACCTGGCTTCAGAGGTGTTGCTTGCACTGTGGGAACGACCAAATTGACCGTGGGTATCAGAGATAATCAATAAAATGTAGGCTGTAAAGCCACCAGTATACCTCTATGTATATGTAGAATGAGAAGGTGTGTGGACACTCTACTAAATAAATGAGTAAAGAGACCGAGCAACAATTATCAGATTTATCTGAAGAAAAAACAAAAAGTAAAGCAAATAATTATAGCAGAATGCACAGTACCAGTAGTATTTTACTCCACTTCTCCCGGTCGGAGAGGCTGGGTGCCCAGTAGCTGCGAAGGCTGCCCTCACATTTATGGCCAGTGACCGACATGATCTCCCTGCTCCTCCAGGCCAGTTTGGGGGAGCTGTGTGGAATAACTGATTCTGATGCTCCTCAGTCTGAGGCCGTTGCAGTGAAAAGTCCAGTGTTCACTTAGCTGGGCGTAACTTACCTGGGCGATGTCCGTGGATAGCTGCCTCCGTGAGAAGAGAGCAGAAGGAAGGGAGGGGGGTATCACTGTCCGAGGGCTGCCGTAGAATGGCAACCAGGATGTCAGCCGACCAACACTCGCTACCCGCTCCCTGGTTGCGGTGATTTGCAATGCTGGCTAGCTAGGAATGAACTAGCAGCCAGTACAGTACAGTGTTACTTACTGATCCATTAGAAAGAAAGCTAGCTGGACATGGGTTTTGAAGCCTCTTTGGTCACAGAGCTCCCTCCATCTCTTGAACGCCTGACTGAGGTTTACTCTTGTTTTTCCTCTTCTTTTATCACTCTCCTTTTTGCTCTTCTTTGCCTCCTCACACAGAGGAGGCCGTTTTTCGCCTTGTGAACACAAAGTGCTCCAGGTTCTCTTTGCTCTTTGCCGTTGTAGTTAGCCATCTAGATCACAAGCTGTTGCACTGGGACGCCTGGAAAAACAGACAAAACCACATCGACCTGTAACACTTGCAAGAATGCAGGACAAGGAGTAGTTTGGTCCACAGAAGATACTGCACGTCTCCAGATGTGGGATGTAGAATACATCAAACGGCAGCAGTCTACAGTGCACAGAAACATGACGGGTTTCCTTCAATTTTAAGTTCATCTGAAAGCGAGGGGTGTCATAACCACACTGCAGTGAAAACAAAAGTATGTAAATATAAATTGAATACAGGCTATAGTGTGAATAGAAAGAGGACTGAGGAACCATCAGAGCTGAAGTTGACCAGAAAGAGAACTGAGTCCTCTTTCAAATGAACTGACAATGTGACCACAAAAAGTTAGTCCCTTTTCTCTTGGTCCACTTTTTGGTGCACTTTAAGAGGACTGAGTTTGGTTGGTTTAAAAAGTCCTATATGTGAAAACACCCTAAGCTTACATTCTGACATTCAAACTGAATATGATACTCATCTCCTACACCATTGTCATCACAGAGGTTTCTATCCAGCCCTTTATATCTTCCACTGACTTTAGGAATTCTGCTGATATTTACTCTAAAATTATAACTATCCTGTTTGCACTTTTGCTTTTCATGCCACAAATACTTCTCCAGTTTCAACTCTTGTTTAATTTCGACATATATACCACATGATGTCATATTTGTGGGATCTCGATTTAGAGAACGAACATTCAAACTCAATACTTTTTTGGAATGATACATGACATACCTCTTCAGCATCAGAGCCTTAAAGCCATGTCTGTGGATGCCCATGAGTTTTATCTTGTATCATCTTTTTAATCCCATGATACTCCTCAGCTAGATGTACAGACACAAGGTTTGCACCCATGGACTGGCAGTTTAACTACAGAGGAGAGAAAAAAGGTAAAACATAGCTGCCCAGAAAGAAAACATGAGTAATAATAAAACACCAAAGCTACAAGATGCCAAGTTACCAAGTGTAAAAGTGCAAACAAACAGAATAAACTTAATTTAGAGGCATTCTGCAACAAATCCAAATCATCTTATACCTCAGCTCGAGCCCAAGACATGGTTCGTGGAACAAAGAGGAAACAGCGGCCATTAATCAGATTCCAACCACCGGGGCAAGATGCTGATCTCTCAATGACGTGATGCTCTCCTGAGCAAGACAAATAGAGATGAGGTAATATTGAGTCTCCAGACAAAGTGTAAAGCAGTTAGGAAATATGGATTCACCTTCTTGAATTACTTCCACTGTCCCGTGTTCATCCTTCACCTCGGACAGAGCTGAACAGTTGAGCACAGCAGTTAGTGATTATTTCCATCGCGTCGCTGGATATAAACAGATGCACAGAACTGATCTTTGTCTTTTTGCTCACACACACATTGTTAACACTCACCAGCAGCTGTGGTCAATGCCATCATAGCACAAAGAAGTGCAAACACAGTCAGCATCTTCATTGTGGAGATGATGCAGATCTCAAAGTTGATAATTACCTTCAACAAAGAAAAACAGACATGTCAGTAAAACTTGTGAAACAGCTGAGCTGTAGTGACTGTTGTCCTCTTCTGAATGAGAGAAAAAAGATAATTAGCGTATGAACGCTTGACTAAAACATGTTTTGTGAGGCCACAGTGACCTTGACTTTTGACCACCAAATTCTAATGAGGTCATCATTGAGTCCAAGTGGATGTTGGTGCCAAATTTGAGGAAATTCTCAAGATATCACGTTAATGAAAATGAGATGTAAGGTCACAGAGACTTTGACCTTTGACCACCAAAAACTAATCACTTTATCCTTGAGTTCAGGTGGACGTTTGTGCCAAATTTGAAGAGATTCCCTCTAGGTGTTTTTCAGATATTGCATTCATGAGAATGGACAGACAGATGGACAGATGGACCCAAAAACATAACATGCCGGCAAAAAGGCATAAAAAGAGGTAAAGAAATCAAGCAAAGCAAACCTTCTGGTGGATTATCTTCTCTTCCTCCTTCTCAGTGTCAGCCTGAGCGTTGATGCTGAACAAGCCCAAGACCAGCTCTTATATACAGTGAATTATCTCTCCATCAATCATAAAATATGTTTAAAGTACATCAGTTTACTCCACCCTAAATGATGATGGGTTAACCATCTGTAAAAGGTTATTAGATTCACAGCTGGTCAGTGCATCAACTGGCATCACCTCTCAGTCTCCTATTTACTTTGGAGGTTTGAAGGGTGACAGTTTGCCACCTGCAAGCTGTAAACAGTTAAATATTAAAAGCTAATATTAACAGATACAGCTAAACGTTTTAGGACTTGTCTTAAATTACAATTAATACCACAGGACAACTTGTTTCGCTTTGACAAAATGGAAGGCATCCTTTAAATCTGGCAAATATGGAAGACACTGGGTACATTTACATGCTTACTAAAATTCCACTATTACTTGTACTACGAGAATATTTTGAATTTGATGCGGGTCATGTAAACAGAATATCCTCTTAGAGATTCCAAATTTTATGTCTTTTCAGATTAAGCGTTTTCTTATTCAGGCATGTGGGATTTGCTGCTGTTATTCAGATTTTAAGAGCATTCTTTGGACATGTAAACAGCACATACAGAATATGCATCTCAACTGGGATTTTTACTGCAGTTTGCGACACACAGCCTGCTGCCGGTTAACAAACCAGCAGTTTCCAAGGTTAGTGTAGAAATGCGTTGCCAGAGAATAAACACACATACTTTATAACATTATAAAAGACTTGGATATGAGCAGGTTCTTGGATATATGCAAATATCATAACACCCAGCTTTTCAAGAAGATGTTTGAAAAATTGAAAGGGAGACGCTGTGCTCGCACTGACCAACAGGTCCACTGCAGGTAGGAAACTTTAAAAAATCCTGTTTTGATGCCAAGATGCCACATGATTGATGTGATGAAGGCATGTAATAAGGACATGTAAACCTGAGTAATAGGAGAATATTCATTTTCATTAGTCATGTAAACAGCTTAGAAGGAATATTGTCTTTTTTTGGAATAAGGGCAAAAACCATCAACTTTACCAGCTCCATCAGAAAACACAGACCTGTCTCTCGTGCAGCAGTGTCACGTAGCTAGACCTATCTCCACAGCGCTGTTTGTGTCAGCACTAGACAAAGGTCTGGAATCACAGATTATCATTCTGCTATAGGGAAAAAATGCTCTGGCTTGTTTCCATGTCTTTAAAAGGCCATTATCTACTCACCCATATGCCGAGAGAGGCTCAGGTGAAGTTTTAGAGTCCTCACATCACTTGCAGAGATCCAAGGGGAGAGGAGGTAGCAGCACAACTCCACCTAATGGAGGCTGACGGCGCTCCAGATTCAAACGTCCAAAAAAGACATAATTGACACCACAAAATATCTCCATACTGCTCGTCCGTCGGGATCCACGTGTCCTGAAGCCCCGACATAAAAAGTTGTTTGGAAAAACTTCATTTGA
Organism: Epinephelus awoara; assembly: GCA_035609425.1. Taxonomy (NCBI): domain Eukaryota; kingdom Metazoa; phylum Chordata; class Actinopteri; order Perciformes; family Serranidae; genus Epinephelus; species Epinephelus awoara. The sequence goes on along the minus strand of CM069315.1, from coordinate 28,708,470 downwards.
ACTCTGTTTTTAGCCTCATTGTAGCCTTCATTTGGCCGTCACTGGTGAGTAGGTTGTTAGCTCGGATTATTTTTGTTTCACATAGTGATGGGGATTTTAAAAACCATAACACGCAAACAGAAAGGAAGGTGAATTCTGTCTGAAATAGGCAGCTAATGGCAGGCTGATAACCACAGTCTACATCCTGTGAGTTAAACTAACCAACTTCTTATGTTCACACAACACTAATGGATGGAAACAGACATTGATTTGAATTTTATGTTGCTGTTTTTGGACATTCAGTTAAAATTTGCTCTACATTTGAATGTAAATTTGACATATGATGATAGTGTCATTGTTTCCTGTGAGTTATTTTACAGCTGTTCCACTAAACCAGTAATAAGCCTTGGATATGGCCCTGACACTTTGTGTTATCATGGCGTGTCTTGATATGGCTGACTTGTTTGATTGTTTTGTATCTGTTCGCCGGCTTTGCACTGAAGCATTGAGAGAATTTCCAAGGAAGGAATGACATTTATTAAGACAACATCTTTGGCAAATATTTTAACCTTTGTCTGCACAGTATATAAGAACTGGTCATCATCTTCATCCGCACATCCTCACAGGGTCCACTGAAGCTACAGACACTCCGAAGAGAAGAGAAGAAGAGAAGAAAGTTCTGCAGCAGGTTTGCACCAAACTTTATCATCTTCTGACTTTTATTCACAGGACTGACAGTCAGTACGGCTGTTCCCTAAACAAGTCTCAGTAACACGTCTGTCTCTCGTAGTCACCGTCACCATGAAGATGCTGATTGTGTCTGCACTTGTTTGTGCCATGATGGTTCTGACCAGAGCGGCTGGTGAGTATAATACATACGGTACACATGTTAATAAACACAAACAGTCCAAGTCAATAACTGCAGTGTCAAACTTTCCAGCTCCTTCAGAGGAAACTCCTCAAGATGAAACAGGTGAGTGGCTTTAAGATTTTCACTTCAGCAGAATGTGGTTGTTATGATGCTCTGCTGTGATGATGATTTGTGTCAGATGCTAATGTAACTTTACTTTATCTTCTTACTTTATCCTATTACGTTATATTGCTTTTTCTTACTTTTATAGAGCTATGTTATGTATTCCAGTGTTTGTATTCTGTTGCAATTTTTTTATGTTTATGTAAAAAATTTTATGTCTGACCAGAGCGGCTGGTGAGTATAATACATACGATACACATGTTAATAAACACAAACAGTCCAAGTCAGTAACTGCAGTGTCAAACTTTCCAGCTCCTTCAGAGGAAACTCCCCAAGATGAAACAGGTGAGTGGCTTTAAGATTTTCACTTCAGCAGAATGTGGTTGTTATGATGCTCTGCTGTGATGACTTCACCTGTGTTTAATGTCAATGAGCAGTTTCTCCTGATAAAAGCTTTGTGTCAGATGCTAATGTAACTTTATCTTATTTTATATCCTATTATGTTATATTGCTTTTTATTACTTATATAGGGCCATGTTATGTATTCCAATGTTTGTATTCTGTTGCAATTTTTTTATGTTTATGTAAAAAATTTTATGTCTGACCAGAGCGGCTGGTGAGTGTAATACATACGGTACACATGTTAATAAACACAAACAGTCCAAGTCAGTAACTGCAGTGTCAAACTTTCCAGCTCCTTCAGAGGAAACTCCCCAAGATGAAACAGGTGAGTGGCTTTAAGATTTTCACTTCAGCAGAATGTGGTTGTTATGATGCTCTGCTGTGATGATGATTTGTGTCAGATGCTAATGTAACTTTACTTTATCTTCTTACTTTATCCTATTACGTTATATTGCTTTTTCTTACTTTTATAGAGCTATGTTATGTATTCCAATGTTTGTATTCTGTTGCAATTGTTTTATGTTTTTTTTTTACATATATATTAATTGATGATGTATTTTTATTTTGTCTTGTTACGTAATATTGTGTTATGTTAACTCACGTATATTATATTTATGTTGTGTCATGTAATATTATGTTATGTTGTAGCTTCTTCGTGCCATCAAAATGAATCTATTTAATATAGTATGGAGACTTTCCCTGGAGACCCCACATTAACCAAACTCTAATGGTTCTCCACAGAGAGACGCCTGGTCAAGAGGTGGTTCCTTTCAGATTTCATCAAAAAGATTATATTGGCAAAAAAGCTGTTCATCCAAAAGTTGTTGGGGCAAAAAAAGTTTCCCGTGCCAGTCAAGTGGTGCGTGGGAAGAGGAGCTTGTCCCTCGGGCTGGTTGGAGTGCAAAGGTCATTGTTACCGCTACGTTCCAACACGTATGACCTGGACTAGAGCTGAGGTAATGTTGGTGACTTTGACTCAGGAGGCTTTTACAACAAGCTCATTTTGTTTGCATACACATGGACATTTAGTGACCTGGTGTCTTCATTCTTACTTTCCTTGACAACTCCTCTCTGTCCGTCTGTCTCTCTGTTTGTCTCCACTGCAGAAACACTGTCAGTCCCTGGGTGGAAACTTTGCGTCTGTTCACAGCATCCAGGAGTATCAGGCCATTCAGGATGTGATTTACAGAGCCACTCATTCGAATAAAGAGGCATGGATTGGAGGATGTGATGTAGGAAAGGTATTTTATTTATCATTGGACAACTTGGAAATATTGGACACCAAATACATATCTTACTATATAATGACGAAAACTCTGTCAGTGTGTGTGTGTGTGTGTGTGTGTGTGTGTGTTCCACGTTTTTCTCCTCACTGACTTGGTCAATCCATGTGAAATGTGGCACAGTGGTAGAGGGTCATGGGAGGATGCCAATGAAGCAATATTACATCAGTTGGCCAAAGGGGGGCGCTATAGCACCAGATTAAAATGTCAAATTTTAATAGGCATATCTCATGTCCCGTATGTCGTAGAGACATGAAATTTTGCACAGAGATGCCTCTCCTCATGAGGAACACATTTGCCTCAAGAACCCATAACTTTGGGTTATAAAGATTTTCTGCCATTTTTAATTTTTTGAAAAACACTTCAAATGGATCTCTTCCTAGGAAGTTTGAGCGATCTGCATGAAACTGGGTGAACATAATCTAGGGACCAATATCTAAAGTTCCCTCTTGGCAAAAGTTGGAAAACTTACTAAAACTGAGCTTCTATAAGGCAATGAATATTGCGGAGGGCGTGGCTCATCACATAAAGGTGTATAACATCTCAAGGGTTTCACCCATCACCACGCAACTTTGTAGGCATATGACCACACATAATCTGAGGGGACCCCTCCATTATTGACCCCATCAAACAAAATGGGGGCGCTAGAGAGCTCATTTCTTATCTAGGCCTAACCGCCATATGGATTTTCACTAAACTTGGTAGATATGTAGAACAGGACGCCTCAAGGTGACTGGAGAAATTTAACTCTAATTGGCAACTGGGTGGCGCTATAACAACAGAAAAACGCATATAGTTACATTTCATACTACATTATGTATCTATTATATTTCAGTTTTAATGTGAGCAAACACGATCATTACTATCATTTATCATTATGGGCAAGCTGTTATAAAAGACAGTATCACATTACTCTGACATGAACTATACTTTTGTGACTCTGCAGTGACTAATCGAACCACTATGTCACTTCACTTGAGACAGTATGTACAGGGCACTGTGGGCACAGGTGTCTTGTAATTTTGGTGTGAATTGAGTTTGTATAGTTTCTTATTCATATTTATATTCTGGTTTTTATTTATAGAACCTTTTTTTTTTTTTTTTTTTACTTTTTTCCACATTTCCCTCCTTTAATTTTATTGAATATTTTGTTTTACTCTTTCTTCCAGGAGCATCACTGGTACTGGAGTGATGCCACATCTTTCAACTACCGGAGATGGTGTCATGGAGAGCCTAATAATCATGGCGGCAGGGAGCATTGTCTGCAGATAAATTTCTCAGGTAAAACAACATAGTGCTAACTGTAGCCGTGATGCTAATGATAAAATAGGAAGGAATACAGTGAGTTAACTCTGAAATATATCGTGCTGACATCTTCTGGTCAGATGGTTGATGTGCTCTTGTCCCTCCAAACTCTCATTGGTCAGACAGTCACTGGTGTTACTGTCATAAGACTGTGTGTTGACCAAAGCATTTTTATGGCTCTGTGCCAGCAATAGCCACATAATTAAGAGCCGACCACTCTGAGTGACAGACTGTCTGCTGATGGTGTCCTCGGCCTCTCAGTCAGATCCACGTACCCCTCACTCACACAGTGCCAGCCTCTTGCCCAACTATGTTCACCTCTGGCTCCAAAAAACCAAGATGGTGATGTGTCAAACATGAGGCTTCAAAACCACAAACAAATGGGTGACGTCACTGTAGCTACGTCCATTCTTTCTACAGTCCATGGTAAAAAGTGACAAGTGCAGTGTCTTAAGTTAAACATTTTTCAAATCTGTGTGACCAGAGAGAAAACAGCAACATGCATGGCTTAGTGAAGAAAAGTGAAGACGCTCAGGGCCTCATAATGACACTGAGGTTTGTAGCAGAGTGTAAACACACAGCACTCCTGAGTCTCATTACAGCGCTGGCCTCAGAAAAAACAAGCATGAATTTCAGAAAAACAGCTCAGACATAAATGTCTTGAGCAAAGAACGTCTTTCTGAGTCAGATATTCTTTGGTTTTATCAGATCAGTTGGTGGTTAGCAGTTCACAGTATTACACCATTTATGTTTTGACAATGACTTGTATCTTATCAGTGACCATAGTGTTGTGTCACCTAAAGGTATCAGTTAGGAGTCACTGATCACATCAACAGTCTGAGGTTTTTGTTTGTGTCACATTCACCGACTCAACCAACTCTTTTTACTTTTTTTGCTTGCAGGTCACAACTGCTGGAATGACCTCCGATGCTCCGACAAGTTACCGTCTGTCTGTTCCAAAGAGAGATGGTGATTCCAGGTCTGACACAGAGACATGAAGAACCCATTAAACGCACAAACACTTGTGTTGTGCGCATGCTTTCATATACATCTTTCTTTACACCCTCAGTCTCACATGTGAGCTGAGTTTGTCTTTGCTATCGCTGTAACGCTACTGAAGGAATGAAGCGACAGGTGACATAAACAGGAGCTGGATTGTCTCTGAGGCCTTGTGCCTTTAATGAGAGCAGACTGAATGTGTTATGAAAAGAATGCTCTTAGCACAAATCTACATATATTCTGCAAAGTAAACTCTTCTTTCTTGTCTTATGCAAAATTAAAGGCTCAAGCATCCAAACAAACTGGTGTGTCATCAATCTATCTATTACTGCAGCGTGGCTGTACACACTGCACCTTATACACCTCAGAGTGAAGCACTAAATAACACAAAATGACATGTGGGGTGTTGCACTCACCTTTGTAGCCTCCTTTTGTCCGTCACCAACAGAAAAAAGGAAGCAGCACTAATGCTACATCATCCTAAACGTTCAAAGAGCTTCCTGTTTGCAACAATGTGTCACATTTAGTTGAACTCACTGGTGCCACCAACTGGTGCTGATTCCTGCAGACGTCAATATCTAACTAATACCTCTTTGCCACCAAAATTAGAGTGTGTACATATTTTGTTTTTAAACACTGAACAACCCAGCAAAAATAGGCTATAGACTCCTCTCGCATTGCCAGTAGACCAGCGCTGTGTACACAGCTCTGCAGCAGACGAGTATGCCTTTCTGTTTGTCGTTTTTTATTATAAATCTCTTATTTATTTATTCAGTCTGTCTTTCAAATGGTGCAGACTCATGTGAATTGGTGTTTGAGTGCTGCTTGGGCGGAGACGGACAGTGTTTTGTGGTGGTGTGTTGTTGCATCTTGCCAGGTCAGGGACTAAAATTAACGTGTTTACCTGGGTGTTTCCGGTGCCATGTCATAATTCCGACATCCCATTATTCCGAAAATTACCCATTGCTCCGAAATCTCAATGTTTCGATATCACATTGTTCCGACCATATGAAACCCATTGTTCCAAAGTCCCATTGTTCCAAAATCTCAATGTTGCAATGCAAAAAGTTGAAAAAGCAAGTATCAAGGGACCGTGTTGTCGTGTTGTTTACTGTTGCCATGACGACAACGGTCGCCCTGTTTTGAGGAGGTAGGTACGATGTTGAAAGTTATAATTTTAACCCAAACCATGATCTTTTCCTAACCTTAAACAAGTAGTTCTTGTGCCTAAACCTAACCAGACCTTAACCATGAAACAGTTATTTTGTAACAATGAAAAATGAGATTTCGGAACAATGGGACTTCGTAACAATGGGTTTAATATGGTCGGAACAATGGGATGTCAAAACACTGAGATTTCAGAACAATGGGTTATTTCCGGAACAATGGGACGCTGGACCCTGCTGCTTCCATCAATGCCGATCGAAGCTGGAGCCGATAAATACCAGTTACTACTGCAGAGACGTTTGACTTAGGTGTGAATGCTGTTTGTAACTGTAGAGACAGTCTGTGCTCAAACACTGTGCTTGTTTTAATATGATAAAACATTTTACAGGGAGCAGCTTAACTGTTGCCACTCTTTTGGGAGAAACATTTTGAGAACACAACTTTTGTTTTAGAAACACAGTTTTGGGGTTAGTTTTTAGGTAATCTTAAAACCGGGCTTATTGTTTAAATAAATGCATCCAAATGATGGAGTACAGCTGTCAGACGAGCAGGATGTTGATGAAATTGAAGTTGGTTATCAATAGTTGCTTTCAGTATTATTTTTATGATCCTCATTTATTATCTGTACTGTGGAACTTATACCGGAGCTCCTGTAAAGCTGTGGAACAGATTCAGAACAATGAAGTAAGAGAGCCAAGTGTCCACAGTAAAGTGACAACACTAGGACGCTTACTGACCCTGAATATCCATACTGAATAGTTACCAGTGAAGCTTAGACATATATGAATTAACATACATCAATGAAATTTAACTGTGATCAATTGCTGGATGTCAATAATTAAACATGATTAATCACACTTTTAATCACAGGTTTGAAATTTTATACTTTTGTGTTTCAGAACAGTTTTAAAATCCATATTAACAAGGTGAGTTTTGATTGGGAAGCAATGCAAAGAAACTTACTCCATGATCCTGACTTTTAGATTTATTTATTTCAGGTCAGTGCTGTGCTGCTACAACAGTGTGGTCCAAGAGACAAAACAGCAGCACTCAATTAACCCTCTGAGACCCACCAGACCTATTCTTGTCTTTTGTTAGAAGGGGCAGTACATCTTTTGGGGGAGACAGTAGGTCAACTGTATATGCTATGGAGAAGTAGTAAATATCACCTGAGAGATGGAATCCTAAGGATTAATTTAAGATGCAGCTCGGTGCTATGTGTCCAGTTTTTCTAATCAAAAATTTGCAAAAATTTACAAAAAAGTACATATTTTGTGACCAAAGCTGTATGGGATTAACATGGGATGACCTGAGCACAAGCTATATTCACAGAGCTGTCACTTTCTGTTTAAGAGCTTCGTCATGAATTGGAAAAATACGTGGTTAAAGCAAACAGAACAACGGCCAAGCATCAGGAGGAAGAAAACACTGAATTCATCAGGAGAGGCCGATAAAGTGTGTAAAAAAAACAAATAACAAACAATTTGTTCTGTGTTAAAAGTTACAGACAGGAAAACTCATCCCTGATTTAATATTCACAAACTTCCTGCAGTTATTGTGTTCAGTACTTTGGTTAATTGTACAGTTGTTCTGTTGTTGTTCAACACTGAATATAATAAGAAATATCCATAAATATGTCACTTAGTCAGGGGTGGTTCAGTTTACTCAATGATAGAAAAGAAGTCCCTGATGGAAAAGGTTGGGAACGCCGGGGTTTGATGGCCAAAGCAACTTCTTCTGATTCTGGTTCACAGCCTCCACTTCCTCTACTCTGTTTACCAGTGTATTACAGCCATGTGTGAAGCGCAGTATAGACCACCAGCTTCCAATGAAACTATGCTTTGCATATATTCATTTGTTTGCTAAAAATCTTATTTACATTTTTTTTATCAATATTTCAAAAGTGTGTTTAAAGTCGACAGTTGAATGGAAACATGACAGCTGTGAGCAGTTTCCAATAGGACTGCCTTCTCTGAAAAAAAAAAAAGTATTTTAATGCCAGCATGTCTGTGTATCATGTGGATTAACAGAGATGGAAGTGCTGCTGTTTGTAGTTGAGTCCCAAACATAACACTGTTTGTCATGGGGTGGCAGCAGAAATTTCAGTGATCACAAACCTGACACTTGACACAACTGAAGGAATGTGAGAAGATGTTTTTGTGTAATTCTGGTGAACTGACCCTTTGGCCCCTTCTGTGGAGCTGATCAGGGCGTCGAGCTGCAGATGTGCAGAACTGTGTCGGTGTGCAGGGTGTAGCTGATAAAGGGTGCTGATGATATTTACTCTGTGCAAACAAAGGTTAAAATATTAAACAAGGTTGTTGTCTCAATGGGTTTCATCTCCTCTTTGACAATGTCCTCAAAGCTTCTGTGCAAAGCCAGGGAACAGATCCAAAACAATCAAACAAGTGAACCACGTGTCAGGAGATTACCATCATCATACCACAAAGTGTAGTGTCAGGGCCATATCCAAGGCTCATTAGTGGTAAAGTGGAACAGTTGTAAAACAACACACAGGAAACAATGACAGTATCATCATTAGTCAAGTTTACATTCAAACACAGAGCAAATTTTAACTGAATGTCCAAAAAAAAAACAGCAAAAGAAAATTCAAATTAATGTCTGTTTCCATCCATTAGTGTTGTGTGAATTTAAGAAGTTGGTTAGTTTGGCTCACAGGATGTAGACTGTGGTTATCAGCCTGCCATTAGCTGCCTATTTCAGAAAGAATTCACCTTCCTTTCTATTTGCATGTTATGGTTTTTAAAATGAAAGTGGAATGCTGCTGCTCGGGTCCTGACCAGAACCAGGAAGTACGAGCACATTAGTCCTGTGCTCAGGTCTCTACACTGGCTTCCTGTGGCTCAGAGAATAGACTTTAAAGCAGCTCTGCTTGTGTACAAGTCTCTCCACGGCCTAGCACCAAAGTACATCTCTGACATGTTAGTGCCATATGAACCATCTCGGACTCTGAGGACCTCAGGGACCGGCCTCCTGCTGGTGCCCAGAGTCAGGACTAAACATGGGGAATCAGGGTTCCAGTTTTATGCAGCTAAAATCTGGAACAGTCTTTCTGAAGATGTGAGACAGGCCTCTACTCTGACAATGTTCAAATCTAGGCTCAAAACAGCTCTATTTCACTGTGCATATGACTGAAAGGATCTTATCTGCACTCTTCTCTTTTAAAGTTCATTTTATAATGATTATTTATGTTTTTATTTTGTATTGTGATTTTAATGCATTTTCTTCTTCTGTAAAGCACTTTGAATTACTTTGTGTACGAATTGTGCTCTACAAATAAACTTGCCTTGCCTTGCCTAAAATCCCCATCACTATGTGAAACAATAATAATCCGAGCTAACAACCTACACACCAGTGACGGCCAAATGAAAGAGCTACAGGCTACAATGAGGCTAAAAACAGAGTTCAAATGAAGTTTTTCCAAACAACTTTTTATGTCGGGGCTTCAGGACACTTGGATCCCGACGGACGAGCAGTATGGAGATATTTTGTGGTTTCAATTATGTCTTTTTTGGACGTTTGAATCTGGGGCGCCGTCAACCTCCATTAGGTGGAGTTGTGCTGCTACCTCCTCTCCCCTTGGATCTCTGCAAGTGATGTGAAGACTCTAAAACTTCATCTGAGCCTCCCGCATATGGGTGAGTAGATAATGGCCTTTTAAAGACATGGAAACAAGCCAGAGCATTTTTTCCCTATAGCAGAATGACAATCTGTGATTACAGACCTTGTCTAGTGCTGACACAAACAGCGCTGTGGAGATAGGTCTAGCTACGTGACACTGCTGCACGAGAGACAGGTCTGTGTTTTCTGATGGAGCTGGTAAAGTTGATGGTTTTTGCCCTTATTCCAAAAAAAAGACAATATTCCTTCTAAGCTGTTTACATGACTAATGAAAATGAATATTCTCCTATTACTCAGGTCTACATGTCCTTATCACATGCCTTCATCACATCAATCACGTGGCATCTTGGCATCAAAACAGGATTTTTTAAAGTTTCCTACCTGTAGTGGACCTGTTGGTCAGTGCGAGCACAGCGTCTCCCTTTCAATTCTTCAAACATCCTCTTGAAAAGCTGGGTGTTATGATATTTGCATATATCCAAGAACCTGCTCATATCCAAGTCTTTTATAATGTTATAAAGTAGGTGTGTTTATTCTCTGGAAACGCATTTCTACACTAACCTTGGAAACTGTTGGTTTGTTAACCAGCAGCAGGCTGTGTGTCGCAAACTGCAGTAAAAATCCCAGTTGAGATGCATATTCTGTATGTGCTGTTTACATGTCCAAAGAATGCTCTTAAAACCTGAATAACAGCGGCAAATCCCACATGTCTGAATCGGAAAATGCTTAATCTGAAAAACCACCAAATTTGGAATCTCTAAGAGGTTTACATGACCCGCATCAAATTCAAAATATTCTCGTAGTACAAATAATAGTGGCATTTTAGTAAGCATGTAAATGTACCCAGTGTCTTCCATATTTGCCAGATTTAAAGGATGCCTTCCATTTTGTCAAAGCGAAACAAGTTGTCCTGTGGTATTAATTGTAATTTAAGACAAGTCCTAAAACGTTTAGCTGTATCTGTTAATATTAGCTTTTAATATTTAACTGTTTACAGCTTGCAGGTGGCAAACTGTCACCCTTCAAGCCTCCAAAGTAAATAGGAGACTGAGAGGTGATGCCAGTTGATGCACTGACCAGCTGTGAATCTAATAACCTTTTACAGATGGTTAACCCATCATCATTTAGGGTGGAGTAAACTGATGTACTTTAAACATATTTTATGATTGATGGAGAGATAATTCACTGTATATAAGAGCTGGTCTTGGGCTTGTTCAGCATCAACGCTCAGGCTGACACTGAGAAGGAGGAAGAGAAGATAATCCACCAGAAGGTTTGCTTTGCTTGATTTCTTTACCTCTTTTTATGCCTTTTTGCCGGCATGTTATGTTTTTGGGTCCATCTGTCCATCTGTCTGTCCATTCTCATGAATGCAATATCTGAAAAACACCTAGAGGGAATCTCTTCAAATTTGGCACAAACGTCCACCTGAACTCAAGGATAAAGTGATTAGTTTTTGGTGGTCAAAGGTCAAAGTCTCTGTGACCTTACATCTCATTTTCATTAATATGTTATCTTGAGAATTTCCTCAAATTTGGCACCAACATCCACTTGGACTCAATGATGACCTCATTAGAATTTGGTGGTCAAAAGTCAAGGTCACTGTGGCCTCACAAAACATGTTTTAGTCAAGAGTTCATACACTAATTATCTTTTTTCTCTCATTCAGAAGAGGACAACAGTCACTACAGCTCAGCTGTTTCACAAGTTTTACTGACATGTCTGTTTTTCTTTGTTGAAGGTAATTATCAACTTTGAGATCTGCATCATCTCCACGATGAAGATGCTGACTGTGTTTGCACTTCTTTGTGCTATGATGGCATTGACCACAGCTGCTGGTGAGTGTTAACAATGTGTGTGTGTGAGCAAAAAGACAAAGATCAGTTCTGTGCATCTGTTTATATCCAGCGACGCGATGGAAATAATCACTAACTGGCGTGTTTAACTGTTCAGCTCTGTCCGAGGTGAAGGATGAACACGGGACAGTGGAAGTAATTCAAGAAGGTGAATCCATATTATGGCTATGGCGAGCCTTCTGCATAGCCACGTACCCTGCGACGTAGCGACGTCGTTGATTTAACGCAGGACCATAAATCAGGGTTAAACCTCAGTCAGGCGTTCAAGAGATGGAGGGAGCTCCGTGACCAAAGAGGCTTCAAAACCCATGTCCAGCTAGCTTTCTTTCTAATGGATCAGTAAGTAACACTGTACTGTACTGGCTGCTAGTTCATTCCTAGCTGGCCAGCATCGCAAATCGCCGCAACCAGGGAGCGGGTAGCGAGTGTTGGTCGGCTGACATCCTGGTTGCCATTCTACGGCAGCCCTCGGACAGTGATACCCCCCTCCCTTCCTTCTGTTCTCTTCTCACGGAGGCAGCTATCCACGGACATCGCCCAGGTAAGTTACGCCCAGCTAAGTGAACACTGGACTTTTCACTGCAACGGCCTCAGACTGAGGAGCATCAAAATCAGTTATTCCACACAGCTCCCCCAAACTGGCCTGGAGGAGCAGGGAGATCATGTCGGTCACTGGCCATAAATGTGAGGGCAGCCTTCGCAGCTACTGGGCACCCAGCCTCTCCGACCGGGAGAAGTGGAGTAAAATACTACTGGTACTGTGCATTCTGCTATAATTATTTGCATTACTATTTGTTTTCAGATAAATCTGATAATTGTTGCCTGGTCTCTTTACTCATTTGTGTCCACACACCTTCTCATTCTACATATACATAGAGGTATACTGGTGGCTTTACAGCCTACATTTTATTGATTGTCTCTGATCCCACAGTGCGAGCAACACCGCTGACACCAGATGGCGCCAAGCAAAAAAAACAAACAAACCCTATCTGTTGCCTTTTTAAAGGAATGGCAATTTAGTGTGAATTCAACACTTTGTTGAAGAGGGCGCCATCTATTGGACTCTGGAAAAAAAGACAATGCTTCACGAGGCTTCATTTGACCATCACTAGCAAGTAGGTTGTTAGCTCGGAGGTTGATTCTGAACACACAAATAGACAAATACAAATACACAAAAAATTGAGTATAATTCTGTCTGAAATAGGCAGCTAATGGCAGGCTTATAACCACAGTCTACATTCTGTGAGTCAAACTAACCAACTTCTTATATTCACACAACACTAATGGATGGAAACAGACATTAATTTGTATTTATCATTTTTTATTTATTTTCTGTTGCTGTTTTTTGGACATTCAGTTAAAATTTGCTCTATGTTTTCATGTAACTTGACTTATGATAATACTGTGATAGTTTCCTGTGTGTTGTTTTACAACTGTTCCACTTAACCACTAATAAGCCTTGGATATGGCCCTGACACTACACTTTGTGGTATGATGGTGGTAATCTCCTGACACGTGGCTCACTTGTTCAACTGTTTTGGATCTGTTCCCTGGCTTTGCCCGGAAGCTTTGAGAGAATTTCCAGAGAAGAGAGGAGACTTATTGAGACAACATCCTTAGTAAATATTTGCACAGAGTGAATAGCATAAAAACCCTTTACCAGCCACACCCTGCACATCGACACAGTTACGCACATCTTAGTCTCGCCACCAGACAATCATAGATCTCCGCCTTCTGATCGTCTGGGGACACTCCTTTCTAAAGTGTGTTTAACACACCGGAGAAAACGGCCAGCAACAAAGCAACGCCTCTTGCATTTTTGAAAAGGACACGCCCTCCCAGAAATGTGCGCTCCCCCTTTGCTCGTCCACAAGGAAACAAACACACAGAGAGCTTGAAAATGGATGCTGAGAGATTTAACTCTGTTTAACAAACGTGTGCTCAGTCCACAAGATTGTGGAAATGAAGGACTTACAGCGACTTTGTTTAAAACTAACGCAGTCGGACTATGTTTGGGAGCACAAGAGTTCAACGAGGCACCGAAGGACCGCCCTGCGGATTTACTATTGGTTCTGCAACGTAGGGAGTTTTTTTAAACTCTGAAATTGTATCCACCCATCCAAACACAAAATCAGGGAGAAAGACATCAGTCTTTATTCAAGCAAAGCGTCTAAAGACTGACTTGTGAGTCTACGCACATCTGCACCTGGAAGCCTCTAAACAGTTCCACAGAAGAAGAAGAAAAACTTTATTCATCCCCAAAGGATCACTTCACATGAACTCTTTTTTAAGTAGGACAAAAACCACGTCGCACGAGCGTAAAAACTTTTTTGTGCAACTTAGGAAGTTTTATTGAATTTCGCTATTTCCATACGTTGTAATGCGATACTTCAAAATGCAAGTAAAAATAGGTTTATGGAAACATGACTGGTGAGCCATTTGGAACCATGTCAGCGCTCCAGGAATAAAAGAACAATGTTGATCGAAAACTCTAAACTTTCCTACTGTTAAAAAATATATAGATGATACAACATGATGAAAGTTTATATGAACGGATTTTGTCACTCGTAACATTACTCTATGGCGTAATACTATTTAGTGAATATAACCATGATCTGAGTTGTGGAACTACAGTGCCCGTGATGGTTTGGTGGATGTAAACAGGAAGTCTTCTGTTGCATGGAGTGGTGATGAGATAGCTTTGGGATATAACTTGAGTTTAGACTATATTTGTTTAAATTTTGGTAACTTGGCAACATTACGTATGTTGAATTACAACTATGACTACTTTGATTCTAAAAAAAAGTAAAAACATGATTATTCTCAGGCAAAGTATGAATTCTGATGCACATTGCAGCACTCAGGCATTCAGGGATTTATTGCCTTCAACTATGTGCTGTTGCTTCAACTCTTGATGGTGTTGATAAGCAGCCAAATCAGCAACCAAACTGCACTAATTAACTGAATGTAGTTATGTCTGAGCTGTTGTCTGAAATTCTTTATAAATAATTTTTATTATAAAAATTATATTTATTACTTGGAAAGTGTAAAAAGAATCATCAGTATATTTGTGGGCTGCAGTCAATTAAAGAAAATTCTGGGCAAATGAAATTCTGCTTTTTTTTTTCAACCAGCTGATTGGTCGATGAGAAAAAAAATCTTCATGTTATCTCAGGATGAACTACTTGGCAGTGTTGTGTGTCATCCAAAGCATTTTTTTTTCCTGAGCCCAGCCCTGCAATGAGACTCAGGAGTGCAGTGTATTTACGCTCCACTACAGACAGCAGCAGCATGATGAGGCCCTGAGCAACTTCATCATTCCTGACTCAGTGATGCATGTCTCGGTTTTATTTCTGGTTGCAGAGTTGAAAAATGTTGAACTTTGTGTAAACACTGCACTCTTCACTTTCACTTTTTACCATTAACTGAAAAGATAATTAATGACCACGTTTGACCGAGAAGCCGATTCTGTTGAGGAGCAAGGGGTGGAGCTGACTGATGAGCCGAGGGCACTATCAGCAGACCCAAATTTGAGGTAATTACCTCAAGGTGTTCTTGAGATATTGTGTTCATGAGAGTAAGATGAAGAAGGTCACAGTGACCTTGTCCTTTGACCTTTAACCACCAAAATCAATCAGTTCACCCTCGAGTTCAAGTGTAGGTTTGTTCCAAATATAAAGAAATTCCCTTGAGGCGTTCTTGAGATATTGCGTTCACAAGAATGGACAGACGAACTTACGGATGGACACATGGACAACCCAAAAACATAATGCCTCTGTCCAGGGCTACTGCCAGTGCAGAGGCATAAAAAGAGGTAAAGAGAGAAATTTAAGGAAGCAAACCTGCTGGTGGATTATCTTCTCTTCTTCCTTCTCACTGTCAGCCTCAGGGCCGGCCCAAGCCTCCATGGGGCCCTAAGCAAAATTTGATTTTGGGGCCCTCTATTACTGCCAATAATACTGTTTATTGATCATTCACACACCTACTATAAGTTATTTCATGTTCTACTCGGTCATCACTTGTAAAACTAGATGTGAGAACTTTTTGTTGTAGTTAGATTGTAATCCACAGTGATTAAGGCCATGACAGCAGACAACAGATTTGCAAACTTGCAGAAAAATCTTTCAATTAATATTTGGTAAAGTCAGCAACTCCCCCTGCTGGTCACACAGAGAATCAACACATAAAACCTCAAAGAGAAGCCTGGCATGTTTTACCCATCTGTGGTTTTTAATCTGAAATGGTAGCAAATTCAGCTACAAGAGCAGCCTGGGGTTGATTTACACTTAATATTCAAAGTGATATAGAACTAAGTGGGATACCAAATGTCATCTAGGCCAACTAAAAGAAACAAAATAAACCAGTCTTTACTGTAAACACAATCTGCTTTTTTTTTTTTTTTTAATAAACTGCAACAGCAAATGTACAAAAACAGACGGTATTAAATAAAATTTAAAAAAAAAAATATTTAAAAAAATACTTAAATAATGATGAAAATGAATAGTGGCACCTAAAACAAGGAAACAAAAATGGTTTATAAATAAAATAAAATTACAAAGGCTGTTTTGTTGTTAACTTACCAGGTAGAGCTGAGGTTGTAGCAGACACAGAGGGGACAGTGGGCACAGAGGATGGGTCAGAGGATGGAGATGGATCTAAGATGAAAAACATGTCCCTTGCCATATGATTATGTCTTGTTATATTAGTATATCTTAACGAGATAATTTGACTAGAAATTAAATATATATGGTGACAGTTTTTCCCTCACCTGTTTCATTAGCCTTGGCTGAGCCTGAGGAGGTGGGCTGCCCCTGGGCTGAATCAGTGCCTCCTCCAAAATACTTTAACAGTGCTCCTGGGGAAGCTTCATATAACTCATGAGCATAACAGGGAGTTGATGTGAAAGGAATATGTTTATTTACTCACATAAATTACTATGCTCTGCGGCAAACAACATATCTCAAACTATAAGTAAACTGAGTTAATTCTTTAATGCAAAAACATATCGCTAGCAAAGGTCACCGCGTCTGTAATTAATGTAAGTTGTTATTAAACATTTGCTATCAAACACTGTTATCAAAAACGTTGTTTTGATGCCAAAAAGCAACCCATACACCGCGAATCAACTTATTCAAAGTATTACACAAACACGCCTTACGCCTTGGGCCGGCTCTGGCCAGTCTGAGCGTAGATGTTCAAAACCCAAAGACCAGCTCTTATATACAGAAAATTATCTATCCATCAATCATAAAATATGTTTAAAGTACATTGTTATGGAGGGACGGGTAAATCCTGGATATTACTTTGGCTGGCTGAGTAACCCTCTAGATATCACTTAGAGAATATGGTGGAGACTTCAAGCACCTATGTTGAGAGGAAAAGGTTCATGTCTCTTTACTAATGATGGAATGAGTAGTGTTACCAGTGGTCAACTGGGCAGACATTCACGCATGGCATCACTCTTGAACAGCCACTGTACACGCAAGAGAGAAGGGAAAAAATGAGAAAACTGAAAACAGTTTCCACACCGTTAGTAGGCAGGGTTTCCTGTTCTGGTCTACAGGGACTGTGGTGTATTATGCCAAGCAACAGTGCAATGGTGTATCATACCCATGTGGTGTCCAGCCGCGTTATGAACTGATATTGTCCAGCCACATATCATACTGTCATGATACAGTAGGTGCCATCCAGCCACCGGGCAGAATATCATACCTCCATGAAAGGCAGCTTTTGGTTTCTGAGGACGTTGATGACTTCAGTTCAGTGTGCTTTCAAGCCTTGGTTGCAGAGGGCGCCATCTAGTGTGTTCAGAAAATAAAGAAAATGGTTCTTGAGACTTTGTTTAGCCATCATGAGTGTGTAGGTTGTTAGCTTGGACGTTGTTGTTGGTTCGTGTAATGATGGGGATTTTGAAAACAATAACACGCAAAGACAATGTGAGGTGAGCTCTGCCTGAAATAGGCAGCTTATGGCATGCTTATAACCACAGTCTACATCCTGTGAGTCAAACTAACCAACTTCTAATATTCACACAACACTAATGGATGGAAACAGACATTAAATTGTATTTTATGTTGCTGTTTTTGGACATTCAGTTAAAATTTGCTCTACATTTGAATGTAAATTTGACATATGATGATACTGTCATTGTTTCCTGTGAGTTGTTATACAGCTGTTCCACTAAACCAGTAATAAGCCTTGGATATGGCCCTGAGACTTTGTGGTATCATGGCGTGTCTTGATGTGGCTGACTTGTTTGATTGTTTTGGTTCTGCTTTCTGGCTTTGCACTGAAGCATTGCAGCATTATCAAGACAACATCTTTGGCAAATATTTTAACCTTTGACTGCACAGTATATAAGAACTGGTCATCATCTTCATCCGCACATCCTCACAGGGTCCGCTGAAGCTACAGACACTCCGAAGAGAAGAAGAGAAGAAGAGAAGAAAGTCCGGCAGCAGGTTTGCACCAAACTTTCTCATCTTCTGACTTTTATTCACAGGACTGACAGTCAGTACGGCTGTTCCCTAAACAAGTCTCAGTAACACGTCTGTCTCTCGTAGTCACCGTCACCATGAAGATGCTGATTGTGTCTGCACTTGTTTGTGCCATGATGGTTCTGACCAGAGCGGCTGGTGAGTATAATACATACGGTACACATGTTAATAAACACAAACAGTCCAAGTCAATAACTGCAGTGTCAAACTTTCCAGCTCCTCCAGAGGAAACTCCTCAAGATGAAACAGGTGAGTGGCTTTAAGATTTTCACTTCAGCAGAATGTGGTTGTTATGATGCTCTGCTGTGATGACTTCACCTGTGTTTAATGTCAATGAGCAGTTTCTCCTGATAAAAGCTTTGTGTCAGATGCTAATGTAACTTTATCTTATTTTATATCCTATTACATTATATTGCTTTTTATTACTCATATAGGGCTATGTTATGTATTCCAATGTTTGTATTCTGTTGCAATTTTTTTATGTTTATGTTGTATATTATTTTACATATATATTAATTGATGATGTATTGTTATTTTGTCTTGTTACGTAATATTGTGTTATGTTAAGTCACATATATTATATTTATGTTGTGTCATGTAATATTATGTTATGTTGTAGCTTCTTCGTGCCATCAAAATGAATCATTAAATATAGTATGGAGACTTTCCCTGGAGACCCCACATTAACCAAACTCTAATGGTTCTCCACAGAGAGTCGCCTGGTCAAGAGGTGGACATCTTGTCCCCATGGCTGGTCTAAGTGCAGAGGTGATTGTTACCGCTACGTTCCAACACGTATGAGCTGGGCTAGAGCTGAGGTAATGTTGTTGACTTTGACTCAGGAGCAGTGTTGGGAATGTTACTTTAAAAAAAGTAATTAGTTATAGTTACTAGTTTCTTTCCCCAAAAAGTAACAGAGTTAGTAACTGAGTTACTGCACTGTAAAAGTAGGGTAAGTTCAGAGTGAGTGGGACAGTTTTCGGTTTTCTGTATTGTGTGAGATTTCTGGCTCTGGATTTCAAAAAATAGCCCAACATATGATACATTTGTGTAATGCTGAAGATGTTACCTATCCATTTGAGGAGGAAAGAAGATCTGATTATGTTCCATGGATGCATGGCATACCCTTTTTTGTGAACTGACTAAAATTCGTTTTTGTGTGTGAGATTTGGGTGAGTGGGTCAACACATCTGATCACTGATTTACCCTGTTACCTTTATTGAACATGCCTAAAAACACAAATTCATGGATACATGTATCCGAATTCAGTGTGTGTGTGTGTGTGTGTGTGTGTGTGTGTGTGTGTGTGTGTGTGTGTGTGTGTGTGTGTGTGTGTGAGTGTGCGCACGCGCCCCTAAGTGTGTGTTCCTATGATGATATATCCTATCATCAACAATAGGCTTGAAGAGTTGGGGACAATCTGCAAATTAGATCCTGGGAAATAATCTGTTATCATGCATCCCTAGTAGGCTGGGTATGCTTGCTGTTTATGTTAGCTGTTTTGCTAGCTAGGTAGTCGGACTAGCAGTAAAATTGAGGTGCTCCATCAACAATTGTGTGGTAGATTTTGGGTCTGCACACACAAGAAGGTTAGGAACTATTAATCTGGAACATATATAATGATTCCCTATAGCAGGATTGATCATTTTTATTCATTAAAAGTGCCTTTTGGTGCTGTCCCACTCACCCAAAACCATGCTGTCCCACCCACTGTGGGACGAAATAAAAATAGCCGAATTCCATAAACGTAAACATAATCTTAACATTTTTTTTTTCTGATTTTATTGTAGAAGTGCATCAAATTCATGTTTCCAGCAAATATTTTTGCAATATCTTGGCGAAAACATTTTTATAACTTTATGATCATAACAATCAAAATCGTATGCCATTTTCCTCACCTTGGGTTATGCAGGGTCAACTTCCTGATTGATGTTGGCCCCGCCCCCACATGTGACATCACACCAATGAGTGTCAGCAACTCTGATAATGTGGTTTCACAGCAAGGCTCAGCAAAAAAAAAAGTTTTTATTTTCAATGACCAGGGGAGAAAATACAGCCAGTTTACTTATACTGTCCCACTCACCCTGAATTAACCCTAATTAATTACCTGGAAAAGTAACTATAGCGTTACTTTTTTTTAATAAAATGCTCAAATATGTCAAATTGCTTGGACAGCCCCCCTTAATGGAACTGTATGTAATGAAACTCAACACTATGTTAAATGAATGAAATTGACACTATAAAACATTGTACACTTAGTTACACTACACTGCATTGTTGTGCATGTGTGTGTGTGTGTGTAAGAACAGCCATTAATCGCGCAATTTAAATGTAAAAAGTCTCATTGACTGACCGTCAGCTGTGTGTATGCGGAGAGGGAGAGGGAGAGGGTTAGGGAGAGGGAGAGGGAGAGGGAGAGGGTTAGGGAGAGGGAGAGGGAGAGGGAGCGCAGCTGTGGAAACGTCCTGCTGTCCGAGATAATATAATGCGTTTGAATAACTTATTAGACGGATATATAGAGAGAAAGGCGACGTTTAGAGAGCAAGCCCACTATGGAAACAAGCCCAAAAAAAAAACGCAACCTGTGACTACCAATATTTGTAAGCGACTTTACAAAATCACAAGCCCAAAGTCGCGGACATGACAAACCTGCTTGTGAATACCCGCCCTACTCTGCCTCTGATTGGTTTATGAGGACATTTTACTCTCCCTAAGCCAATCATCATCACTTATGCTTCCCCCTCACCTGCCGTCACCAAAGAAGAAACACTTGAGAGCTCCACTGACAAGGAGCTGGTCTGAATGAAAGCAGCTTCAGTGAACTCAAGTAAAGACGACTAACGGCGCATTTTATTGTGAGTAACCATAGTGGCGTTATAACGGGGGAGACAGTAACTTTTTTTGATTACTCGTTACTGAAAAAAGTGGTGCCGTTAGTAACGCCGTTATTTATAACACCGTTATTCCCATCACTGCTCAGGAGGCTTTTACAACAAGCTCATTTTGTTTGCATACACATGGACATTTGGTGACCTGGTGTCTTGATTCTTACTTTCCTTGACAACTCCTCTCTGTCCGTCTGTCTCTCTGTTTGTCTCCACTGTAGAAGAACTGTCAGTCCCTGGGTGGAAACCTTGCGTCTGTTCACAGCGGCCGGGAGTACAAGACCATTCAGGATGTGATTTTCAGTGCCACTAATTCCAATACACCAACATGGATTGGAGGCCACGATGTAGGAAAGGTATTTTATTCATCATTGCACAACTTGGAAATATTGCACACCAAATACATATCTTACTATATAATGACGAAAACTGTGTGTGTGTGTGTGTGTGTGTGTGTGTGTGTGTGTGTGTGTGTGTGTGTGTGTGTGTGTGTGTGTTCCATGTTTTTCTCCTCACTGACTTGGTCAATCCATGTGAAATGTGGCACAGTGGTAGAGGGTCATGGGAGGATGCCAATGAAGCAATATTACATCAATTGGCCAAAGGGGGGCGCTATAGCAACCCATTGAAATGTCAAACTTTGAATGGGCATATCTCATGCCCCGTATGTGGTAGAGACATGAAACTTTGCACAGAGATGCCTCTCCTCATGAGGAACACATTTGCCTCAAGAACCCATCACTTCCGCTTATATAGATTTTCCGCCATTTTGAATTTTTTGAAAAACACTTCAAATGGATCTCTTCCGAGGGAGTTTGAGCGATCTGCATGAAACTGGGTGAACATAATCTAGGGACCAATATCTAAAGTTCCCTCTTGGCAAAAGTTGGAAAACTTACTAAAACTGAGCTTCTATAAGGCAATGAATATTGCGGAGGGCGTGGCTCATCACATAAAGGTGTATAACATCTCAAGGGTTTCACCCATCACCACGCAACTTTGTAGGCATATGACCACACATAATCTGAGGGGACCCCTCCATTATTGACCCCATCAAACAAAATGGGGGCGCTTGAGAGCTCATTTCTTATCTAGGCCTAACCACCATATGGATTTTTACTAAACTTGGTAGATATGTAGAACAGGACGCCTCAAGGTGACTGGAGAAATTTAACTCTAATTGGCAACTGGGTGGTGCTATAACAACAGAAAAATGCTTAAAAAGGGCTAAAATGTGACCGATCGCTGTGGCTCCAATCGTACTATCAAATTCACAAACACTCTGTCTGAATGCATTGCTCTTCTTAATGGGTTCAGCTGAATATTTAATCTGCAATTTCCCATAACCTGTATCCCAAACACACACCATGTGAAACTGTATGTGGGCAACTGTGCACTCAGTGGGTGTGGACTAGTTTGACATATTAACATATTGTACTACATTGTGTCAACATTTTATACTGTTTAATTACATTTTATACTACATTATATATCTGTTATATTTCAGTTTAATGTTAGCAAACACAATCATTGCTTATTATTATTTATCATTATGGGCAAGCTGTTATAAAAGATGGTATCACATTACTCTTACATGAACTATACTTTTGTGACTTTGCAGTGACTAATCACACCACTATGTCACTTCACTTGAGACAGTATGTACAGGGTACTGTGGGCACAGGGTGTATAGAATCTTTTTTTTATGTTCTTTTAAAAAACAACAACTTTTTTCCACATTTTCCTCCTTTAATTTTATGTAATATTTTGTTTTACTCTTTCTTCCAGGAGCATTACTGGTTCTGGAGTGATGGCACATCTTTCAACTACCGGAGATGGTGTCGTGGAGAGCCTAATTACGGTGTTCATACAAGGCAGTATTGTCTGGAGATGAATTTCTCAGGTAAAACAACATAGTGCTAACTGTAGCCGTGATGCTAATGATAAAATAGGAAGGAATACAGTGAGTTAACTCTGAAATATATTGTGCTGACATCTTCTGGTCAGATGGTTGATGTGCACTTGTCCCTCCAAACTCTCATTGGTCAGACAGTCACTGGTGTTACTGTCATAAGACTGTGTGTTGACCAAAGCATTTTATGGCTCTGTGCCAGCAATAGCCACATAATTAAGAGCCGACCACTCTGAGTGACAGACTGTCTGCTGATGGTGTCCTCGGCCTCTCAGTCAGATCCACGTACCCCTCACTCACACAGTGCCAGCCTCTTGCCCAACTATGTTCACCTCTGGCTCCACAAAACCAAGATGGTGGCGGCTGATGTGTCAAACATGAGGCTTCAAAACCACAAACAAATGGGTGACGTCACTGTAGCTACGTCCATTCTTTCTACAGTCCATGGTATAAAGTGACGAGTGCAGTGTCTTAAGTTAAACATTTTTCAAATCTGTGTGACCAGAGAGAAAACAGCAACATGCATGGCTTAGTGAAGAAAAGTGAAGACGCTCAGGGCCTCATAATGACACTGAGGTTTGTAGCAGAGTGTAAACACACAGCACTCCTGAGTCTCATTACAGCGCTGGCCTCAGAAAAAACAAGCATGAATTCACGATAGCTGCGACCTCCACACTGAATTTCAGCCTCCGAGGACAAAAACTGTGACCACCAAACAGTGGAGACATTTTGTGAAACCGACAGAGCGAGATAGAGCTGCTGGTCGCAGCTTCAAAATGCTTTGGATGACACACAACACTGCCAGGTAGATTTAGTTCATGTAGAGATAACATGAAGATTTTCTTCCCAGCGACCAATCAGCTGGCTGAAGAATAAGATGAGTTTAGCTGAACAAGATTTTCTTTGACTGACAACAGCCCTCTCCAATTAATAAAGTTCAGTTTTCATTGTTAAAATGATTCATGATGGATTTCAGATAAACAGCTCAGACATAAATGTCTTGAGCAAAGAACGTCTTTCTGAGCCAGATATTCTTTGGTTTTATCAGATCAGTTGGTGGTTAGCAGTTCACAGTATTACACCATTTATGTTTTGACAATGACTTGTATCTTATCAGTGACCATAGTGTTGTGTCACCTAAAGGTATCAGTTAGGAGTCACTGATCACATCAACAGTCTGAGGTTTTTGTTTGTGTCACATTCACTGACTCAACCAACTCTTTTCTTTTCTTTTCTTTTTTTGCTTGCAGCTGGGAGGTGCTGGAATGACAGGGGATGCTTCCAGAAGTTACCGTCTGTCTGCACCAGGAAGAGATGGTGATTCCAGGTCTGACACAGAGACATGAAGAACCCATTAAAAGCACAAACACTTGTGTTGTGCGCATGCTTTCATATACATCTTTCTTTACACCCTCAGTCTCACATGTGAGCTGAGTTTGTCTTTGCTATCGCTGTAACGCTACTGAAGGAATGAAGCGACAGGTGACATAAACAGGAGCTGGATTGTCTCTGAGGCCTTGTGCCTTTAATGAGAGCAGACTGAATGTGTTATGAAAAGAATGCTTTTAGCACAAATCTACATATATTCTGCAAAGTAAACTCTTCTTTCTTGTCTTATGCAAAATTAAAGGCTCAAGCATCCAAACAAACTGGTCTGTCATAAATTTATCTATTACTGCAGCGTGGCTGTACACACTGCACCTTATACACCTCAGAGTGAAGCACTAAATAACACAAAATGACATGTGGGGTGTTGCACTCACCTTTGTAGCCTCCTTTTGTCCGTCACCAACAGAAAAAAGGAAACAGCACTAATGCTACATCATCCTAAACGTTCAAAGAGCTTCCTGTTTGCAACAATGTGTCACATTTGGTTGAACTCACTGGTGTCATAATTCCGACATCCCATTATTTCGACATCCCATTATTCCGAAAATTACCCATTGTTCCGAAATCTCAATGTTGCAATGCAAAAAGTTGAAAAAGCAAGTATCAAGGGACTGTGTTGTCGTGTTGTTTACTGTTGCCATGACGACAACGGTTGCCCTGTTTTGAGGAGGTAGGTACGATGTTGAAAGTTATAATTTTAACCCAAACCATGATCTTTTCCAAACCTTAAACAAGTAGTTCTTGTGCCTAAACCTAACCAGACCTTAACCATGAAACAGTTATTTTGTAACAATGAAAAATGAGATTTCGGAACAATGGGACTTCGTAACAATGGGTTTAATAT
The DNA here is from genome assembly GCA_035609425.1 of Epinephelus awoara. NCBI lineage: Eukaryota > Metazoa > Chordata > Actinopteri > Perciformes > Serranidae > Epinephelus > Epinephelus awoara. Next base: position 28,683,337 of record CM069315.1, on the reverse strand, counting down.
GGTCGGAACAATGGGATGTCAAAACACTGAGATTTCAGAACAATGGGACGCTGGACCCTGCTGCTTCCATCAATGCCGATCGAAGCTGGAGCCGATAAATACCCGTTACTACTGCAGAGATGTTTGACTTAGGTGTGAATGCTGATTGTAACTGTGGAGACAGTCTGTGCTCAAACACTGTGCTTGTTTTAATATGATAAAACATTTTACAGGGAGCAGCTTAACTGTTGCCACTCTTTTGGGAGAAACATTTTGAGAACACAACTTTTGTTTTAGAAACACAGTTTTGGGGTTACTTTTTAGGTAATCTTAAAACCGGGATAGAAAAGAAGTCCCTGATGGAAAAGGTTGGGAACGCCGGGGTTAGATGGCCAAAGCAACTTCTTCTGATTCTGGTTCACAGCCTCCACTTCCTCTACTCTGTTTACCGGTGTATTACAGCCATGTGTGAAGTGTATTATAGGCTGCCAACTTCCAATGAAACTATGCTTTGCATATATTCATTTGTTTGCTAAAAACCTTATTTACATTTTTTTATCAATATTTCAAAAGTGTGTTTAAAGTTGACAGTTGAATGGAAACATGACAGCTGTGAGCAGTTTCCAATAGGACTGCTTTCTATGGGGAAAAAAGTATTTTAAAAGGATGCCATCATGTCTGTGTATCATGTGGATTAACAGAGATGGAAGTGCTGCTGTTTGTAGTTGAGTCCCAAACATAACACTGTTTGTCATGGGGTGGCAGCAGAAATTTCAGTGATCACAAACCTGACACTTGACACAACTGAAGGAATGTGAGAAGTTGTTTTTGTGTAATTCTGGTGAACTGACCCTTTGGCCCCTTCTGTGGAGCTGATCAGGGCGTCGAGCTGCAGATCTGCATAACTGTGTCTGTGTGCAGGGTGTAGCTGATAAAGGGTGCTGATGATATTTACTCTGTGCAAACAAAGGTTAAAATATTAAACAAGGTTGTTGTCTCAATGGGTTTCATCTCCTCTTTGACAATGTCCTCAAAGCTTCTGTGCAAAGCCAGGGAACAGATCCAAAACAATCAAACAAGTGAACCACGTGTCAGGACATTACCATCATCATACCACAAAGTGTAGTGTCAGGGCCATATCCAAGGCTCGTTAGTGGTAAAGTGGAACAGTTGTAAAACAACACACAGGAAACAATCACAGTATCATCATTAGTCAAGTTTACATTCAAACACAGAGCAAATCTTAACTGAATGTCCAAAAAAAAAAAAAACGGCACAAGAAAATCCAAATTAATGTCTGTTTCCATCCATTAGTGTTGTGTGAACATAAGAAGTTGGTTAGTTTGGCTCACAGGATGTAGACTGTGGTTATCAGCCTGCCATTAGCTGCCTATTTCAGACAGAATTCACCTTCCTTTCTATTTGCGTGTTACGGTTTTTAAAATCCCCATCACTATGTGAAACAATAATAATCCGAGCTAACAATTTACACACCAGTGACGGCCAAATGAAAGAGCTACAGGCTACAATGAGGCTAAAAACAGAGTTCAAATGACGTTTTTCCAAATGACTTTTTATGTCAGGGCTTCAGGACACTTGGATCACTACGGACGAGCAGTATGGAGATATTTTGTGGTTTCAATTATGTGCTTTTTGGACGTTTGAATCTGGGGCGCCGTCAGCCTCCATTAGGTGGAGTTGTGCTGCTACCTCCTCTCCCCTTGGATCTCTGCAAGTGATGTGAAGACTCTAAAACTTCACCTGAGCCTCCCGCATATGGGTGAGTAGATAATGGCTGAATTTTCATTTTTGGGTGCACAACCCTTTTAAAGACATGGAAACAAGCCAGAGCATTTTTTTTCCCTATAGCAGAATGATAATCTGTGATTCCAGACCTTTGTCTATAGTGCTGACACAAACAGTGCTGTGGAGATAGGTCTAGCTACGTGACACTGCTGCACGAGAGACAGGTCTGTGTTTTTTAAAGGAGGTGGTAAAGTTGATGGTTTTTGCTGAAGAGGTATGTCATGTATCATTCCAAAATAGTATTGAGTTTGAATGTTCGTTCTCTAAATCAAGATCCCATTACAACAAAGAGAAGGGCACTTATTGCATGGGTCGTGCTGCCTCACATTATAAGTCACAGAAATCAGTATTCAGTAAATATCAGCAGAATTCCTAAAGTCAGTGGAAGATATAAAGGGCTGGATAGAAAGATGACAATGGTGTAGGAGATGAGTATCATATTCAGTTTGAATGTCAGAATGTAAGCTTAGGGTGTTTTCACATAAAGGACTATTAAACGAACCAAACTCAGTCCTCTTGAAGTGCACCAAAAAGTGGACCGACAGAAAAAGGACTCAGTTCTTTTTATGGTCACATTGTCAGTTCATTTGAAGGACGACTCAGTTCTCTTTCTGGTCAACTTCAGCTCTGATGGTTCCTCAGTCCTCTTTCTATTCACACTATAGCCTGTATTCAATTTATATTTACATACTTTTGTTTTCACTGCAGTGTGGTTATGACACCCCTCGCTTTCAGATGAACTTAAAATTGAAGGAAACCCGTCATGTTTCTGTGCACTGTAGACTGCTGCCGTTTGATGTATTCTACACCCCACATCTGGAGACGTATCTTCTGTGGACCAAACTACTCTTGGTCCTGCGTCCTTGCAAGTGTTACAGGTCGACATGGTTTTGTCTGTTTTTCCAGGCGTCCCAGTGCAACAGCTTGTGATCTAGAGGGCTAACTACAACGGCAAAGAGCAAAGAGAACGGGGAGTGCTTTGTGTTCACAAGGCACAGGTTAAGTGAACCACACCGCAAACTTAAAGCAAACCAAACCCAGACCACCTCGCATGATTTCACACTTGGCTCTTCTCAGCCCTCGAAGCTGACTCAAAGTGGTGACTCTACATTTTTTGTGCATATAGGGAACTCAGACCCTTCTGAAACAAACTGAATCGCGGACTTGAAGTGAACCAAACTCAGACCACCTCCCGAGGTGGTCATAAGAGAGAAAGATGTGGTCATTGAAAGCACTGAACAGTGAACCACAGTTTTGTCCAGTGTCATCTCATCTCTTCTCTGAACTGTATGTAGATATTTGAAATAAATGACGTCAGTAGTGAGAAACTCATTTTGCCAAATGGTTAAAATAATTTAATTTATTTTACATGGTGTCTTTTAAAATTCATCATATTCTAATCTATTCTGTTTTCCAGGAGGGTGTTTGGCTCTGGACTGATGGCACACGTTTCAACTTTTCATACTGGTGCAGTGGGGAGCCGAACAATGATGGGTGGCAGCACTGTGTACAGATGAATTATGGAGGTACAGTAACTCATTCAGATGATAAAGTATTCGTGGTGTGGATGATAACAGATATATACATGTCAAAAATGAGATGAATGTAAAAAATGCATCCATCAATTCTTGTGAGTTTTGTTGAATCATTAAAGGAAAGAGAGAGCACATACCTCTGCAAAGGCTGAACATCCCTCTCCATTTGTTATCTTAATAGATCATACAAAATGTTTAGGAAGCTGTAGTCTGCTTCAAAATATATGCAGTGTGAAACAGTCACACTCATGTCCTGTGCTTCTAACACATGCAGGTAACAAATGCTGGGATGATACAAAGTGTCACAGTCACCAACCTTCTGTCTGCGCCAAGAAAATCTAACGTGTCCTGGTCTGACACACGAGGCATGACGTCCCTGTAAGCAACACAAACTGGAGGAGTGTTTGAGTATGTTTGCAGTCTCATCTGTCTTTATGCCATCAGTCTCATGTAACCTGAAGGCTCTGTATCACATTTCTTATTCTTCTTTGCTATCGCTGTAACACTACTAAAGGAATGAAGCAACAAGTGACATAAACAGGAGCTGGATTGTCTCTGAGGCCTTGTGCCTTTAATGAGAGCAGACTGAACGTGTTATGAAAAGAATGCTTTTAGCACAAATCTACATATATTCTGCAAAGTAAACTCTTCTTTCTTGTCTTATGCAAAATCAAAGGCTCAAGCATCAAAACAAACTGGTCTGTGTTTTGTCTCCTGTTCATATCAGATTTGTTTCGATCCTCCGGGCTGATCCAAACATTGTTTAATGGCTTTCTTTCAACTAAAAGAACAAAACAAAACAAAATTCAATTCAATTCAAAGAACTTTATTTGTCCCCAGGGGGCAATTTAAGGCACATCGAGCAGCAGCATTACAAAAAGACAAAGGTTAGATACAAAAACAAAAACAAAGTGTTAGCTGACAGAATAATATACACAAGACACAGGTATGTACAAATCTACAAAATATAAATTATATAAAATACGTACAGTGTATGTTTAAGAATGAGAAGTGTCTCTTAGGTGTCTCTTAAAAAAATGTTATCTGTGGTGTGTGTATGTCTATACATAGATTCATATTTGCAGTTTTTGTATATTCACCAATGGCAGTGAAAAGTTATGTTAAAAAAAACAATGAAAATCATTTCCTTACTTTTTTTGTCCTCCTCAGCCTGCTTTTGCTGCAACAAGACTCTCCTATACGACAGTATATGCATGTGAAAATGAGTGTGTTTGGGTGCAGTGAGTTTAAACACTGAGGTTAGAAAAATGAACAGACTTTATAAACTCAGTGAGCAATAGACCCAACACTCATGCATTCCTCAAACCTGACACCGAAGAGATACATGTGGATGCATCAGTGAGCTGGATCTTTATATGTAGCCTATATGTATATTTTTTTTAAATAATCACAAGTAACTTTCAATGCCAAATAAATGTAGTGAAGTAAAACTATAATCTTGCAAAGGTAGTCATTTAAAGCGTTGAAGAGGTTGATTGGGTTCTGGTGTCATTGTAGAATTTGTGCCTGTGGCCTGTGGTGGTGGGGCCCAATGTGAAATCTGTTAGAGGCCCAAAATCCCTGGTGGCGCCTCTGCAGACAATAAAAATCATTGATGTGAAATGTAAACAATAGCCAATTATCTTGTAACAGACGACGCAGAAACAGTGCAAATAATTCTAAATATTCAACGGACGCCAAGACTTAAAATACATGTAGGTATCACTGCACATAAAATAAGAATAGACTGAGTATTTTTTGCTGTTCAGTTGGATGATGACGAAACTACTCTGAATATCTGCTGAATATCTATAGCCCTGTAACAATGAGTTCAAAACTTGAGGCACACTGCATTGCCTTTCTTGTTTTTTTAATTGATGCCACTATTAAAACAAAACACTTGATGCGCCTTTTTTATTGTTGCCAGGCAACCACCCCATCACCTCCTTACACGAACCTTCCCATGTCATCAATCTACTGTTTTTTGGTGTAGTTTTAATTACACAATGCCTACCTTTTTCACAACATCCTGTCCCTTCCTGTGACCCCAGGGGGGGCCACGCCATCCCCTCTCTTACCAAATGTTTCTGTGTGGTAAAATTAAAATGTATATTGGAAGTGAGATTATTCATTTTATTCCTCTTTGTTGGTTGTTTTGCCATGTCCTGACTTGTGCATGTGCATAATCATGTTTTAATCTTAATGACACTTTGCTTTAACCCTGTAAAACAAAACATTGATAAGTTGCAGAATTCAATTTGAGTTTCAACTGTTGACCCCTCGTCTAACATGAAGCCATACTGCCATATTGTGGCGGAGTTAAGAAGAGTTCCCGTAAGGAAGTCAACTTTACAGTTTGAATTAAGATATAATTGGGGATTATTAATCAACATTTTTGCATGAATATGTGCTTCTTCATTTTGTTTTTCATTATATATTGCAACTATAGGTTAGTCTAGAGTGTGTGTATTTGAGGTAGCATAGTTGATACCACGGTATAATAATTGTATTTTGATTTAATATTACTCTGTATTTTTAATTGGATGTTAAAGGGACATTGTGTAACATTTTCAGTTGTTTATTGGCAAAAATTGATGTCTGCATTCATAAATATGTCATCACTGGTGTATTATTACCTCCACCAATATTCTGACTTATACTCGTAAAAGGAGAGTTTCGGATTTGTTTGTACATTGTGCGGGTATGTCATCTGTGGGGTTCCATTACGTTTCGCCATCTTGAGAATTCACCCGCCAGCAAGGGGCATACAGCCCCGCGTTCAGCATTTTTGTTGAGAGCCAGGCCAGCACTGCGTGACTGAGGAGCCGAAGGAGAGGAGCAAGAGGCGCTTTGCTACTACCCTGGCAAATTTGAAACAAAGTCCCACTCCTTGAGCATAATGCAGGATCATGCATATGCAGCATCATGGGAGACGGAATCCTTGTCACCAAGAAAGTGCAAAAGGGAATAGAAAAGGCAGTGTGACCGGCGAATTAAAAAAAAACAAAGGCCCACATCGGGTTAGCCTTTCCCAGGTAGAGAGAGCTGCTGAGCGAGGATGGTAATGCAATCACAGGCCAGCGCCGCTGTTGGCTGTTAGCCGCTGTTAGCCGCCAGTCGCTAACAGCTTCATCCCTCTCCTCGCATCACTGGGCCGCTGTTAGCCGCTATTAGAGGTCAGTCGCTAACAGCCTAATCCCTCTCCTCCCATCACTGCGCCGCTGTTAGCCGCTGTTAGCGCTGGCCTGTGATTGTATTACCTTTCTCCTTCAGCAGCTCTCTCCACCTGGGAAAGGCAACCCCAATGCTGACCCTTGTTTTTTTAATTCGCCGGTCATGCTGCCTTTTTGATTCCCTTTTGCACTTTCTTGGTGACGAGGATTGCGTCTCCCGTGATGCTGCATAATACATGATCCTGCATTATGCTCAAAGAGTGGGACTTTGTTATGCGGCAGTAGTGCTGCTGGCCACTAACAGCTGTTTCAATTTACACCCGCCCCAACAGTCCTATGTTGTAAACACAGCCAGCATGGTGAGGAGGGGGTTTGTCAACTCGCGTCGCGTGTGTCTGTGTAGGAGCCTGAATGAATACTCCATGTAGTATTGGTTGACATGGTTTCATCAGTGTTATCATAGCTTTTTGGTACACAGCGGCTACAGTTGTTGCAATACCTGTTTGAAACAGTGAGGCGCTAGAGTGCGCCATCTGTGCGCCCAAGAGGAGCTTCACCTTTGATCCCCGCTGCTAAAAAGTAGGCAAAGAACTTCCGTAACTTGAGTGACCCGCTGTGCGGTGAAGAGTGATGTTAAGCAGGAGGCTTAGTTAATTATCCTGATTTAATTTAGGTTTCATTAGGTGAATGGTTTTGCGCATCCCTGCGTCCCCAATTTATAATATATCTTAACATACCCTGTCCCACTATCAACAAACTAAATAACTCACACAAGTGTTACTTCTCATTTCATTCCATTTATATTCTGTTGATTTTGTGTTGTGTCATATATTTAGCAGTTGCTATTCATTTATTCAGCCAAGTCATTGTCTGTGTATTTGGACAGGAGCTGAGATCACTGTCTAGAGAATTCATAACCCAGATATTGAGATTGATTCATTATTGATAAGCATGCTGACGAATTAATAAGTGACTTTCGGAGTTATTAATTTGATTAGTCTCTTCCCTCATTAGGAGGGTGGTGCCCCACAATTTATTACAAGTGCAAATATTGTTAAAGAGTTATTTCCCCTACACTCTGGTTGAGGGCTGTCAGCAGATAAACAGAGATCTGTGTGGGTACATGAGACCCTACAAAAGAGAGTGGATCATGGGGAGTACCACCAGTTGGTCCCGGAGCTTCTCCTCCGTGATGCACATTTCAAGGCATATTTTAGGATGACTCAGGGGCAGTTTGACAACCCGCTGTCTTTCGCTGGGCTGTATAGCTCTGAGTATCCAGCAACAGCTTCCACCAGTTTCTCCTCCATTGTTCACCAACTGTAAACTTGTTGTCGTGACCACCACAGAAGGCCCGCCTCTCAAATCATCCACCTGAACAATGGGAAAAAAGATGATGAAAAAGGAGTTGATGTGGGGCGTTTTCTGCTCTGAGTTTAAGTTTATTTAACTCGAGGAGTTCACAGTGCTGGGGCAAAAACACCAGATGCTTAGAACGCAGAAACAGCGAGCAAAAAGCTTAATTGTCATTGAAAGCTATTACGAAAAGCCGCCTCCAGCTGCTAAAATGCTTTCTGTGTGATTGTGGCCTCACAAAAACATATAGGCTACTCTTTTTGAGCCGTCACTCTGGACTTTCGTCCATGTCATGATACTTTTTTTCTTCAGTGATGTAGGGGAAATACCTTTTTGAGAATATTTGCACTCATAATAATAAATTTTGGGGCACCACCTCCTGACGAGGGAAGCGACTAATCAAATTAATAAGTCAGTAAATCACTTATTAATTCGTCAGTACACTTATCAATAATGAATCAATCTCAGTATCTGGGTTATGAATTCTCTATACAGTGATCTCAGCTTCTGTTCAAATACACAGACAATGACTTGGCTCAATAAATGAAGATTTATTTAAACTAAATAGGTAACAACTGAATAAATGAATAGCAAATGATGATTATATGACACAACACAAAATTAACAGTATATAATGTTATAATGTTATAAGGTTATATCATGAAATGAGAAGTAACACTTGTGTGAGTTTATGGGAGAGTATATTAAAATAGCCTATATTATAACTGGGGAACGCAGGAATGCGCAAAACCATTCACTTAGACCTAATGAAACCTAAATTCAAATCAGGATGATTAACTATGCCTCCTGTTCGACCTCCCTCTTCACCGCACAGCGCCTCATTCAAGTTATGGAAGTTTTGGCCTACTTTTAGCAGCGGTGCGAAGCTCCTTAGGGCCCCTGGACCGTCACAAAAGACTTAAAAGCGTAATAAAGGAAATTACGCACGATAAAAAGGTAAAATGCGAATAAACACGGCAGAACTCACAGTGCGAATAATAGGGAATAACTAACAAAAGACATAGAGCAAAAGAACAAGAGGACAAGACAAGAGCGAAGAGAAAAACAAGAGAGAGCCACGTCAAGCGCACGGGTATTTGACTGGCCCAAAAACTGGGCAGCCCTGACCAGGCAGGTTTCTCTCGTGATGAAAATATATCCCCATGAGATATATTCAAAGGAAACTTTAATGCTTTCCTGATACGAGGTCATATACTTTGATATGTTAGGCGCGAGGGACGCATACTCTTCCCATTAAGGTCAACATTGATTCTTAAAATCCAGTTAAACATACAGAATAACATTAAATCAAAATACACTTATTATGCCGTGATATCAGCTAGCCTAAGTCAAATACACACACTCTGATTAATTCAATGACAATGTATAATGAGAAACAGAATGAAGGTGCACATATTCATGCAACAAGTTGATTAATAATCCTTAATTATATCTTCATTAAAAATATATAAAGTTGACTTCCTTACGGTAACTCTTCTTAACAAGATGGCAATATGGCTACATGTTAGAGACCTGAAAATAATATTTGTTTTAACAGGGATGAAGCAAAGTACCATTCAGATAAAAAGATCATGTGTGCGTGTACAAGTCAGGACATGTCAAATGGTCAACAAAGAAGAACAAGAAAAATGATCACTTGTAACATACATTTCAATCTTATTACACTGAAGCATTTGTTCAGCGAGCGGTAGCTGTCCTTCGCATCTCTATGTGAGCAAAAGTCAGCAAAAGCAAGTGGTTAGGTTAACAAGAAAACATCAAGGTTTCATTCTACAGGAAGCAAACACCAGCCTCCTGGGTGAAAGTCTACAGTTTGTTGGAACCATCCATTCCCCCCCCCCCCCCCCCCCCCCCCCCCCCCCCCCCCCCACCCTGTTGGGGCCTTCCAGCTCCTTATATCAACTTGTTACCAGCTAATCCAACTGACCCCATCCAACAGCATACCAAACTAACCTGACTGGTGCTGTCCACCAGCATTTTTTATTTTTTTGCTGTTTTTTTGGACATTCAGTTAAAATTTGCTCTACATTTGAATGTAAATTTGACATATGATGATACTGTTGTTGTTTCCTGTGTGTTGTTTTACAACTGTTCCATTAAACCAGTAATAAGCCTTGGAAATGGCCCTGTAACTTTCTTGTATGATGGTGTCTCATGACAAGTGGCTGACTTGTTTGATTGTTTTGTATCTGTTACCCGGCTTTGCACTGAAGCATTGAGAGAATTTCCAAGGAAGGAATGACATATATTAGGACAACATCTTTGGCAAATATTTTAACCTTTGTCTGCACAGTATATAAGAACTGGTTATTATCTTCATCCGCACATCCTCACAGGGTCCACTGAAGCTACAGACACTCCGAAGAGAAGAAGAGAAGAGAAGAAGAGAAGAAAGTCCTGCAGCAGGTTTGCACCAAACTTTATCATCTTCTGACTTTTATTCACAGGACTGACAGTCAGTACGGCTGTTCCCTAAACAAGTCTCAGTAACACGTCTGTCTCTCGTAGTCACCGTCACCATGAAGATGCTGATTGTGTCTGCACTTGTTTGTGCCATGATGGTTCTGACCAGAGCGGCTGGTGAGTATAATACATACGGTACACATGTTAATAAACACAAACAGTCCAAGTCAATAACTGCAGTGTCAAACTTTCCAGCTCCTCCAGAGGAAACTCCCCAAGATGAAACAGGTGAGTGGCTTTAAGATTTTCACTTCAACAGAATGTGGTTGTTATGATGCTCTGCTGTGATGACTTCACCTGTGTTTAATGTCAATGAGCAGTTTCTCCTGATAAAAGCTTTGTGTCAGATGCTAATGTAACTTTATCTTCTTTTATATCCTATTACATTATATTGCTTTTTATTACTCATATAGGGCCATGTTATGTATTCCAATGTTTGTATTCTGTTGCAATTTTTTTATGTTTATGTAAAAATGTTATGTCTGACCAGAGCGGCTGGTGAGTGTTATACATACGGTACACATGTTAATAAACACAAACAGTCCAAGTCAATAACTGCAGTGTCAAACTTTCCAGCTCCTCCAGAGGAAACTCCTCAAGATGAAACAGGTGAGTGGCTTTAAGATTTTCACTTCAACAGAATGTGGTTGTTATGATGCTCTGCTGTGATGACTTCACCTGTGTTTAATGTCAATGAGCAGTTTCTCCTGACAAAAGCTTTGTGTCAGATGCTAATGTAACTTTATCTTATTTTATATCCTATTATGTTATATTGCTTTTTATTACTCATATAGGGCCATGTTATGTATTCCAGTGTTTGTATTCTGTTGCAATTTTTTTATGTTTATGTAAAAATTTTATGTCTGACCAGAGCGGCTGGTGAGTGTTATACATACGGTACACATGTTAATAAACACAAACAGTCCAAGTCAGTAACTGCAGTGTCAAACTTTCCAGCTCCTTCAGAGGAAACTCCCCAAGATGAAACAGGTGAGTGGCTTTAAGATTTTCACTTCAGCAGAATGTGGTTGTTATGATGCTCTGCTGTGATGACTTCACCTGTGTTTAATGTCAATGAGCAGTTTCTCCTGATAAAAGCTTTGTGTCAGATGCTAATGTAACTTTATCTTCTTTTATATCCTATTACATTATATTGCTTTTTATTACTCATATAGGGCTATGTTATGTATTCCAATGTTTGTATTCTGTTGCAATTTTTTTATGTTTATGTAAAAATTTTATGTCTGACCAGAGCGGCTGGTGAGTGTTATACATACGGTACACATGTTAATAAACACAAACAGTCCAAGTCAGTAACTGCAGTGTCAAACTTTCCAGCTCCTTCAGAGGAAACTCCCCAAGATGAAACAGGTGAGTGGCTTTAAGATTTTCACTTCAGCAGAATGTGGTTGTTATGATGCTCTGCTGTGATGACTTCACCTGTGTTTAATGTCAATGAGCAGTTTCTCCTGATAAAAGCTTTGTGTCAGATGCTAATGTAACTTTATCTTCTTTTATATCCTATTACATTATATTGCTTTTTATTACTCATATAGGGCCATGTTATGTATTCCAATGTTTGTATTCTGTTGCAATTTTTTTATGTTTATGTAAAAATTTTATGTCTGACCAGAGCGGCTGGTGAGTGTTATACATACGGTACACATGTTAATAAACACAAACAGTCCAAGTCAGTAACTGCAGTGTCAAACTTTCCAGCTCCTTCAGAGGAAACTCCTCAAGATGAAACAGGTGAGTGGCTTTAAGATTTTCACTTCAACAGAATGTGGTTGTTATGATGCTCTGCTGTGATGACTTCACCTGTGTTTAATGTCAATGAGCAGTTTCTCCTGACAAAAGCTTTGTGTCAGATGCTAGTGTAACTTTATCTTCTTACCTTATCCTATTACGTTATATTGCTTTTTATTACTTATGTAGAGCTATGTTATGTATTCCAGTGTTTGTATTCTGTTGCAATTGTTTTATGTTTATGTTGTATATTATATTACATGTATATTAATTGATGATGTATTGTTATTTTGTCTTGTTACGTAATATTGTGTTATGTTAACTCACGTATATTATATTTATGTTGTGTCATGTAATATTATGTTATGTTGTAGCTTCTTCATGCCATCAAAATGAATCTATTTAATATAGTATGGAGACTTTCCCTGGAGACCCCACATTAACCAAACTCTAATGGTTCTCCACAGACAGTCACCTGGTCAAGAGGTGGATCGTGATAAGAAGAGTTTGTCCCTCGGGCTGGTCTTTCTTAGGTGGTTGCTGTTACCGCTACGTTCCAACATGTATGAGCTGGGCTAGAGCTGAGGTAATGTTGGTGACTTCGACTCAGGAGGCTTCTACGACAAGCTCATCTTATGTGCATACACATGGACATTTGGTGACCTGGGGTCTTAATTCTTACTCCCTGACAACTCCTCTCTGTCCGTCTGTCTCTCTGTTTGTCTCCACTGCAGAGATACTGTCAGTCCCTGGGTGGAAACCTTGCGTCTGTTCACAACTACATGCAGTACTATTGGATTCAGAGGATGATTCTCAGAGCCACTCATTCGTATAGACAGGCATGGATTGGAGGCTCTGATGCAGAAGAGGTATTTTATTTATGATTGCACAACTTGGAAATATTGCACACCAAATACATATCTTACTATATAATGACGAAAACTCTGTCAGTGTGTGTGTGTGTGTGTGTGTGTGTGTGTGTGTGTGTGTGTGTGTGTGTGTGTGTGTGTGTGTGTGTCTGTTCCACGTTTTTCTCCTGTGGTTCCTGTGTGTACTTCCTTCCTAGGAAGTTTGAGCGATCTGCATGAAACTGGGTGAACATAATCTATCACATAAAGGTGTATAACATCTCAAGGGTTTCACCCATCACCACGCAACTTTGTAGGCATATGACCACACATAATCTGAGGGGACCCCTCCATTATTGACCCCATCAAACAAAATGGGGGCGCTAGAGAGCTCATTTCTTATCTAGGCCTAACTCCCATATCGATTTTTACTAAACTTGGTAGATATGTAGAACAGGATGCCTCAAGGTGACTGGAGAAATTTAACTCTAATTGGCAACTGGGTGGCGCTATAACAACAGAAAAATGCTTAAAAATGGCTAAAATGTGACCGATCGCCGTAGCTGCAATCATACTATCAAATTCACAAACACTCTGTCTAAATAAATTGCTCTTCTGAATGGGTTCAGTTGACTATTTAATCTGCACCTTCCTATGACCTGTATCCCAAACACACACCATGTGAAACTGTACATGGGCAACTGTGCACTCAGTGGGTATGGACTAGTTTGACATATTAACATATTTTACTACATTGTGTCAACATTTTATACTGTTTAATTACATTTTATACTACATTATATATCTGTTATATTTCAGTTTTAATGTGAGCAAACACGATCATTACTATCATTTATCATTATGGGCAAGCTGTCATAAAAGATGTTATTACATTACTCTTACATGAACTATACTTTTGTGGCTTTGCAGTGACTAATCGAACCACTATGTCACTTCACTTGAGACAGTATGTACAGGGTACTGTGGGCGCAGGTGTCTTGTAATTTTGGTGTGAATTGACTTTGTATAGTTTGTTATCTCCACTAAGGAGGTTACATTTTCGCTGGCATTGGTCTGTTTTGTATCTTTTTGTTTTGTTGTCTGTTTGTTTGTTGGTTAGTTTTTCTGCAAAATCACTCAAAAAGTTATGAACGGATTTTGATGAAAGTTTCAGGAAATGTGAATAATGGGACAAGGAACAGATGTTAAATTTTGGTGGTGATCGGTTGAAGCAAAGTGGATAAAATAATAAATAAAGTCTATCGTCTGACAGCCTCAGCAGCAATTCCAGTTTCTAAAGACGGTGAAAATAGCGCCATCTGGTGGCTGGAAAGCACGTCTTGTTCTTTTGGCTAAATAATGTTGTAATTCTAAAGTTGAAATTAATGTTCTGTGTTGGAAAAAAATAAAGTTAAAAATACAAAAAAACATATTCTGTGTTGGTACAAAATAAAAATGAAATAAACACACCACAGTGTCTCCACGGTGAAGGCATATATAACCTAATAATGATAGTGATGCAAATAACCTAATTGTGATGCAGGCTGCAAAATCTGATGCAGAGGGGGAGGGAATATCACCTACTTGGCGGAGGTCCGCACTCTCTGAGTGCTTTTTTAGTTATTTCTATTTCTATTCTTGTCTTTATTTATAGTCTTTTTTAATGTTCTTTTAAAAAACAACAACTTTTTTCCACATTTTCCTCCTTTAATTTTATGTAATATCTTGTTTTACTCTTTCTTCCAGGAGCGTTACTGGTTCTGGAGTGATGGCACATCTTTCAACTACCGGAGATGGTGTCATGGAGAGCCTAATAATGGTGGTGGTGGAGGGCAGCATTGCATACAGATGAATTACTCAGGTAAAACAACATAGTGCTAATTGTAGCCGTGATGCTAATGATAAAATAGGAAGGAATACAGTGAGTTAACTCAGAAATATATTGTGCTGACATCTTCTGGTCAGATGGTTGATGTGCTCTTGTCCCTCCAAATTCTCATTGGTCAGACAGTCACTGGTGTTACTGTCATAAGACTGTGTGTTGACCAAAGCATTTTATGGCTCTGTGCCAGCAATAGCCACATAATTAAGAGCCGACCACTTTGAGTGACAGACTGTCTGCTGATGGTGTCCTCGGCCTCTCAGTCAGATCCACGTACCCCTCACTCACACAGTGCCAGCCTCTTGCCCAACTATGTTCACCTCTGGCTCCAAAAAACCAAGATGGTGGCGGCTGATGTGTCAAACATGAGGCTTCAAAACCACAAACAAATGGGTGACGTCACTGTAGCTACGTCCATTCTTTCTACAGTCCATGGTAAAAAGTGACGAGTGCACTGTCTTAAGTTAAACATTTTTCAAATCTGTGTGACCAGAGAGAAAACAGCAACATGCATGGCTTAGTGAAGAAAAGTGAAGACGCTCAGGGCCTCATAATGACACTGAGGTTTGTAGCAGAGTGTAAACACACAGCACTCCTGAGTCTCATTACAGCAGCAGCTCTATCTCGCTCTGTCGGTTTCACAAAATGTCTCCACTGTTTGGTGGTCACAGTTTTTGTCCTCGGAGGCTGAAATTCAGTGTGGAGGTCGCAGCTATCGTGAATTCATGCTTGTTTTTTCTGAGGCCAGAAAAAACCTCAGAAAAAACAAGCATGAATTCACGATAGCTGCGACCTCCACACTGAATTTCAGCCTCCGAGGACAAAAACTGTGACCACCAAACAGTGGAGACATTTTGTGAAACCGACAGAGCGAGATAGAGCTGCTGGTCGCAGCTTCAAAATGCTTTGGATGACACACAACGCTGCCAGGTAGATTTAGTTCATCTAGAGATAACATGAAGATTTTCTTCACAGCGACCAATCAGCTGGCTGAAGAATAAGATGAGTTTAGCTGAACAAGATTTTCTTTGACTGACAGCAGCCCTCTCCAATTAATAAAGTTCAGTTTTCATTGTTCAAATTATTCATGATGAATCAGTCAGGAGTCACTGATCACATCAACAGTCTGAGGTTTTTGTTTGTGTCACATTCACTGACTCAACAAACTCTTTTCTTTTTTGCTTGCAGCTCACAAGTGCTGGGATGACCTCCAATGCTCCTACAAGTTACCGTCTGTCTGCGCCAGGAAGAGAAGATGATTCCAGGTCTGACACAGAGACATGAAGAACCCATTAAAAGCACAAACACTTGTGTTGTGCGCATGCTTTCATATACATCTTTCTTTACACCCTCAGCCTCACATGTGAGCTGAGTTTGTCTTTGCTATCGCTGTAACGCTACTGAAGGAATGAAGCGACAAGTGACATAAACAGGAGCTGGATTGTCTCTGAGGCCTTGTGCCTTTAATGAGAGCAGACTGAATGTGTTATGAAAAGAATGCTTTTAGCACAAATCTACATATATTCTGCAAAGTAAACTCTTCTTTCTTGTCTTATGCAAAATTAAAGGCTCAAGCATCCAAACAAACTGGTCTGTGTTTTGTCTCCTGTCTTTACCAGAGATGTCTCGATCCTCCGGGCTGATCCAAACATAGTTCAATGGTTTTCTTTCAACTAAAAGAATAAAAAAAACAACAACAATGCAAATCCTTTCCTGACTGAAATCTGCCATTTTGTCCTTCTCAGCCTGCTTTTACTGTAACACGACTCTCCTATACAACAGCATACACTGCAGCAGTTCACTGCATATGCAAGTAAAAATGAGTGTGTTTGGGTGCAGTGAGTTTAAACACTGAGGTTAGAAAAATGAACAGACTTTATAAACTCAGTGAGCAATAGACCCAACACTCATGCATTCCTCAAACCTGACACCGAAGAGATACATGTGGATGCATCAGTGAGCTGGATCTTTATATGTAGCCTGTATGTATATTTTTTTAAATAATCACAAGTAACTTTCAGTGCCAAATAAATGTAGTGAAGTAAAACTATAATATTGCAAAAGTAGTCATTTAAAGCGTTGAAGAGGTTGATTGGGTTCTGGTGTCATTGTAGAATTTGTGCAGGGTTCCTGTGGCCTGTGGTGGTGGGGCCCAATGTGAAATCTGTTAGAGGCCCAAAATCCCTGGTGGCGCCTCTGCAGACAATAAAAATCATTGATGTGAAATGTAAACAATAGCCAATTATCTTGTAACAGACGACGCAGAAACAGTGCAAATAATTCTAAATATTCAACGGACGCCAAGACTTAAAATACATGTAGGTATCACTGCACATAAAATAAGAATAGACTGAGTATTTTTTGCTGTTCAGTTGGATGATGACGAAACTACTCTGAATATCTGTTGAATATCTATAGCCCTGTAACAATGAGTTCAAAACGTGAGGCACACTGCATTGCCTTTCTTGTTTTTTTAATTGATGCCACTATTAAAACAAAACACTTGATGCGCCTTTTTATTGTTGCCAGGCAACCACCCCATCACCTCCTTACACGAACCTCTCTTGTAGGAGCATACCCTTCCTCAACTCTCCAGATTCTGTAATACCAGTAAATTAGACAGTGAGAAATCCACCAGCAGGGTCAAATGTTTATTTCCCTGCCCCCGAGCTTACTTTGGTCAGGAGGGATGCGTCCTCCAGACATCCTGGCATCAAAAGGGGGATAAAGAGTTCATTTGAGGTGCTTCAAATGCTTTTCTGTCATTAACTTATAAAAGGGTCTCCTCCTCCACCCTGAGGCAACGCCTTGATTAACAGCCCTGCTAGGATAAGACAATGCCTCCCTTTTTCACAACATCCTGTCCCTTCCTGTGACCCCAGGGGGGGCCACGCCATCCCCTCTCTTACCAAATGTTTCTGTGTGGTAAAATTGAAATGTATATTGGAAGTGAGATTATTCATTTTATTCCTCTTTGTTGGTTGTTTTGCCATGTCCTGACTTGTGCATGTGCATAATCATGTTTTAATCTGAATGACACTTTGCTTTAACCCTGTAAAACAAAACATTGATAAGTTGCAGAATTCAGTTTCAGTTTCAACTGTTAACCCCTCGTCTAACATGAAGCCATACTGCCATATTGTGGCGGAGCTAAGAAGAGTTCCTGTAAGGAAGTCAACTTTGTAGTTTGAATTAAGATATATTTGGGGATTATTAATCAACATTTTTGCATGAATATGTGCTTCTTCATTTTGTTTTTCATTATATATTGCAACTATAGGTTAGTCTAGAGTGTGTGTATTTGACGAAGCGTAGTTGATACCATGGCATAATAATAGTCTTTTTAATTGGATGTTAAGAATCAATTTTGACCATGATGGGAAGAGTATGTATCCATCACGCATAACATATCAAAGTATACAACCTCGTATAAGAAAAGCATTAAGTTTCCTCCAAAATAACATGATGAGACTATTTTTCATCTAGAGAGAAGCCTCCCTGATCAAATCCGCCCACTTTGGCCGGATAAATACGAGTGCGCATGTCGCAGCTCGCCCTGTTGTGCTTATTCTTTTTGTCTTTTGTCGTGCGTGTTTTTGTTACTTTCTGGTCTCTTTTGTGTTGCGTTCTTCATTTTTTTGTTTTATGTTTGCGTACGCTCTTTCATTTTTACTTTTTTTAACTCATGTGTAACTCTTTTGTGCTCACGATCAAAGTTATTTTGAACTTTTGAATTTTGCTTATCCAGTTTTCTTTAATCTCCAGTGTTTTCAACATTTTTGCTCATTTATAATAACTTTGACAACAAAATCAAGCGGCCAACGATGTTGTTTTATGACAAGCAAGTAATCAGAACAAAGTAGACCAGCACCTGCCGACCAACCTCTTCGCCCCAGATTTATCGGAACCAGCGGCTGCTAGCCAATTGCCACAGTGGTCCTCGTGCCACTCTCAAAGGCTTTCTGCAGCGTAAAGCGACCAGCCTGGGGTACCCAAGGGACATTGCAGATTCAACCGCCCCCACACTGCTGTGAGACAGCCTGTTTCATTCTGCTCGAAAATCCGGGAGCTGTGGAGCAACAGTCCGGGGCCCCAAGAGGAGCTTCACCTTTGATCCCCACTGCTAAAAAGTAGGCAAAGAACTTCCGTAACTTTAGTGAGCCGCTGTGCGGTGGAGAGTGAGGTCGAGCAGGAGGCTTAGTTAATTATCCTGATTTAATTTAGGTTTCATTAGGTGAATGGTTTTGCACATCCCTGCGTCCCCAATTTATAATATATCTTAACATACCCTGTCCCACTATCACCAAACTAAATAACTCACACGACTGTTACTTCTCATTTCAGTCCATTTATATTCTGTTGATTTTGTGTTGTGTCATATAATTATCAGTTACTATTCATTTATTCAGCCAAGTCATTGTCTGTGTATTTGGACAGGAGCTGAGATCACTGTCTAGAGAATTCATAACCCAGATACTGAGATTGATTCATCATTGATAAGCGTGCTGACAAATTAATAAGTGACTTTCGGAGTTATTAATTTGATTCGTCTTGTAAGATTGGTCGAGCGGTGAAGGCAAAAGGAAGAGGACTTTAAACTGTTCAACAGTCCAATTTTTTTATTCCCCTTTTTTTTTCAGCAGTGGGTTAGGTGCAGCAATATGTACAGTGCAGATCAGCTGGCCAAAACTGAAGAAAAACTAAAACAAAAATCAACTCTTCCCCGGCTATGCCCCCTTTAAGTTTGGGCCCCTGGCAGTAACAGCCACTGTGGCCGGCTTGCTAGACAGATCTCAGAGACTCGAGAGAAGCTTCCAACTCCTGCATATATAGGCAGTAGCTCCTCCTACACATGGGAAATACAATTAATAAATCAATCAACAATCAGCAGTGATTAATTCATACTCTTTAGACTACTTCTATAAGCCAACAGTGAAAAACATTGCTACACACTCCAAAAGAGTAAAAATGTTCTTAAACTGCTCAAAATCAACACTTGCACAAATATCTCTCCAAAACTCCCCCTCATCCATACTACACTTGGCACATTCCCCTGGGAACTTGACTATAAAAGGAATCCAAATGGGCGGGGTCTGGTTTGGCAGTTCCTGAGTCCAAACCAGAGGTTGGCCAAGTGCAGTCTAGAGGAGAGGTGAGACACACAAAAGAATTAGTCAAATAAAGAGATTAAAAAAACACAATATTGTCAGACTTTTCTTCCTGACTTCATGTAAATGTGCCTGTGACACTGAAACACCAAAACAACTACAGACCTACAACTACCAGGTTTCAACCTTAATTGTGCTAATTACCAACTCCAGACACCTGCCGGCTAGATGGTGTGTGTGAAAGTGCCTGGAGGTGGACAAGCATTGTGTGTGTTTGTCTTTTACCATTAGAGGTCACGGGGCATCCCTGTGACAAGTCTCTTCCCACATTAGGAGGGAATTTTGGTGCCCCAAAATTACGAGTGCAAATATTTTTCAAGAGTTATTTCCCCTACACTCTGGTTGAGGGCTGTCAGCAGATAAACAGAGATCTGTGTGGGTACATGAGACCCTACAAAAGAGAGTGGATCATGGGGAGTATTCTTTTCTGGGTCAGAAAAAGAGCTTTTGGACTTTCATACCTATGTGAACACTTTAAATAAAAACCTGAAGCTGAGCTTAGAATATGACCTAAAAGTCATTAATTTTTTCGACCTGCAGATCTACAAGAATGACCAAGGATGTTTGCACACCTCCATCTTTAGAAAGAGAACCGATTGAAATACTGTATTACATGCAGACAGCTTTCACCCTCCATGGCTCATTAGGAATATCCCTTATGGACCCAAACCCAAAGACTCAGACATATATGTGATTCTGATCAGGATTTTCTAAGAGAGAGGGTATAAATCCCAGCTTCTTACTCAGGCTCACAATAGGGCTCTGTCACTGGGGAGGAGCAAATTGCTCAGCCCTAAATCTAAACAAGAGCAAGTTCAGAAACCCTACTTTGTCACACGCTACAGTAAAGAAGCTGTCCAGATCAAGCACATTATAAAGAAAAATTGGGATATCATTGAGAGTGACCCATCTTTTCAGGAGATATTCCCTGAACTGCCAGGTATCAGCTTTAGAAGGGCCCCTACAATCAAGGATAAACTGGCACCTGGCTTTGTCGATCCAAGGGCAATTTTCGCTGTGGGAACTGTACAGTAAATACTGTGAAAACATGGTGAAAACAGACACTTTTGGGATGTGTTTAGTTATAAAATCTGTGCTATCTCAAGTTTTATTAATTGTAACACTACCCATGTTGTGTACTTGAGTGTATTTGTGGCTGTTTCCATGTCGGCCTTACTAAAAGAAGACTGAGGGACAGAGTGGCTGAACACAGGTACGCCATTCGGACTGGAAATTTGAATCATCCTATGGCACAACATTACATGGAAGCACAACATTCAAATGACTCATCCCTAAGAGTGTCAGGTATTGAGGTCATTAGCTTGGCAGCCAGGGGTGGGGATAAAGTCAAACGCCTCAAGCAAAGAGAGGCATATTGGATCCATGCCTTTAAGGCCACCAGCTTTCCTGGCCTCAATGAGGATTTTGACCTCTTATCCTTTTTGTAAATGTTTTTTTGTAAATGACAATGTGTAATGGTCCTGATAAGACAGCTTCAACTTATTTAAGATACGATGCAGATGTCATCATTTGTACATCTGCATTGGAGGTTTTGCTTATTTCTTTATCTTATATGTATGTATATACTTGTATTATTTTCCGTATGGTTTCTATTGTGGATTATATTCTGTTTACATTATTCTTATTTAGTTAAGATTTGACAGTCTGTGAGAGGGGCTCATTAAGTTTGTTGTCTGATCCCCCCAGAAGTTACAATCTTAGTCTTCTTGTACTAATTCTTGACTGAGGCCTCCTAGAGGCCTAAAGAAAATGGCACAGACTGAATGATTCCCAGCTGAAGTGAGTGTAACTATAATTGCTTTGTTTGCTCTCTTGTCTTCATACACCCTGAGGAAGGCGCAAGCCAACACACGTTGGTGTTGCCCATTAAATAAAGGCTTTTTAATTTTTCCAAACCGACCTTTACACTCTCACTCTGTTCTCCTCCATGCTGCTTTAGTTCATAGGGTTTCCCTTCCCCCGGCGCACAGGTGTGTCTCATTTCTCAGTCCCTACCTGTCAGAGTTTAAGAATGGCTGTTCTGTTTTTTCCTTTCCCTCTTTCTGCTACATCACCACAAGATGGTGCTCTTGCTTTAAGGAAAAGGCTCAAGGAATGCAGTGTGCTTTCAACCCCTTGTTGAGCAGAGATCACCATCTTGTGGGCTTATTAAACAGCGACTGGTTGATGAGGCCTCATTTGGCCGTCACTGCAGTATGTAAGGTTAAACTGATGACAGAAACTTGCAGGCTGGTGGTGTGTGAACACACCAAATTTGTTCAACAATACGTGAAACAAACACAAATGTCATGTTTTCCAAGTTGTTTTTTCAGGTTTTGAAGCCAATTGAATCTTTGGTCATAAACAGCAGCTGAAAGATTTCTCTCCTGTGTGGGTTCTCACGTGATGAACTAAGGTTTGCTTGTGCGTAAATCTTATTTTTTGTAAATGAGATTTTTTTTAAAGGATAACTGCAAATCATACGGGATTACAACTGAACAATACTTTTCTTTCCGTTTTTCTGTCCTTTAACAGACATCAATGACTATAAACAATGAATATAAAGGGAAACTTTGCTGATATTGAACCAGCTGTGTGGCATCACAGTGTGTGCAGATGAACAGCGTTTGGCTTCGCCCCTGTGCTGCTGCCAGCACCTGGACCTCTGCCGCTAGACGGACAGGGATCTCCGAGGGAAGTCAAACAGCGGTCATCTGCACACACTGTGATGACACAAAGTTTCTGTTACTTTTTTACCATTTATAGTACTTTTAAAGGTTTTTTTTTATTTCTATTTTTCAAAATGGTCTATTAGTTTTTATTATTCCTCATATTTTCAAAGGTAATTTTTTTTACTATTTATATGTTTGTAAAGGTCCTATTTTTTAAATTATTTAAAATTATTTTAAAGGTTCTGTTATTTTTTATCATGTTTAATATTTCTTAAGGGTCTGTTACTTTGTGAAACAGTCGCAGTTAGGTTTAATAATAAAAATACTTGGTTAGGTTTGAGGAAAAAAGATCATGTTTCGAGTTGAAATAGGTGCGTTTGTTACTTTACAACAACACAATGTAAATAAGTCATGTTAGTAATGTTAGTGTTAGTGTTAGTGACCCATCCACCTTCACTCCGTCCTTAATTACAGAGACTTTCTCACTCTTTGTGCTCCATCAGTTGCTCTCAGCATCAAGTAATGCTGTGGATTGCTTTACACTGGAGTCAACTGAAAGCTTGTTGTTTCTCATAAACACGCTAAAGGGGGGGTGCCAAAGTACTGCGATGAGAACAAGCTGTCTTTAGCCTCCTTCAAACTGCCTGTTAAAGGCAGGAATATGGCGCTGTCTTGCCACTTCACCATTCTACATATAGAGATGCGGTCACAGAATGGGGGGACAGAGCTGTCTCGCCCTTCATTTTGACGTGAATAATGTTTTCAACTCAACTATCACATTTCTGTTGCGATGTGAATTTTTTTCTGGCAACTAAACCCAGCAAATTTGAACAGTTTTCGTCTTCTTCTTCTGTTGGAATACAGGCGGCAAGAGGATCTGGAATACTGTGAAGTACAAATTCAAATATCTGGCAGGTAAAAAGAAGGTTAAGAACGATGGTCCAGAGTTATTCATGTTGACTGGAAACAAGAAGAAACTGAGGACTGAAAGTAGAAGCTTCAGGAGGGGGAAATAATGGACTAAAAACCTCTTGATTGACCAATAACAGAGAAAGACAGAACCACCCCCCAAAATATGAATAAATAAAATAAGGTCACACCCCACAGCAATGTTCTGTCAAATAGAGATAAATGAGAATAGATAAATGATGTAGTCAGACTGCAAAAAAAATGTATTACCTTAAGTTCAAGTAAAAGAAAAGTGTTAGCTGGTGAAAATTACTTAATTTAAACCTTGGAAGATTTCATTTTGAATAATAAGTGTGAACGAAAATGAGATTGTGAGACGTAGTTTTTCAACATTTAATTTGCAAAGAGCTTTTTTTTCTTTTCCTTTTTTACTCACAGCTGATGTTGTTTTCCTTTAGCTAACCACTGTACTGCAGCATGCACATACAGCCCAACTGTCTAATGGCTCGCAGACAAGACACTTTATTTGTTTCAATACAAAAACAGAATCAGTTTTTGTTCTACGCAGAAAAGCCAAAAATGTGGCGTTCAGAGGGCTGAGGAGAGAGCAATAAACCTGGGACATAATGGACTGTATGCATCTCCAACAAAGAAGGAGGAGGGAAAGACATCATTAACAAACAAGCTACAAAAGACGACAAAAGCAGTAAAAACAAATGTAATGTCATAAGCCCATAAAAGAAGATAGGAATAGCAAAAAGTAATTTAAGAGGAAACAGAGGAGGAGGAATGAAACCATCATCACTTTAACAGGAAGTGAAATATTTTCAGACTGATATTTATTAACTGTGTACATATATTTATATTTTATCTTTAATGTATTAAATATATATCATAAACGGGTAAATAAATCATTCAGTATTTTTTTTTCATGTATATTTGGTCATTTTTATTTCCTGTATTTACAAAATGTATTTACCTCCTAACTTATCAGATTTAAACTTTACAAAATATTTCTTTTTGTACAAAATATGGATATTCAGGACATTTAGAATAGGCTTCTCTTCACAATGGGACACAACGAGATAAAAAATTTATGCTGAAATGATAAGTAATTGTAACTGACCCTTCACATGAGCGCCACCTGCTGTGTTTATTTAACACAGTTGCCAGACATTTTCCAAGTCACGACAAAACACCCACATTTGGTGCCTGAAAAGCTGCTGGAAACACAGTAATGACCTGCTAAAAAACAACCACTTTTGTTGTTTGTTGGTCCGTGAGCTGAAATCGTGACCAGTCGACAGTCTGAGTGTCTTTACTAAATACACTCGGACTGTTGGACTGGTCAAATGAAGCCTCATGAACCACTTTTTTTAATTTTCTGACCCCACCAGATGGCGCTCTTTGTTTAAAGACAAAGGCTGTCATTGAATGGGCATATCTCATGCCCCGTATGTTGTAAAGACATGAAACTTTGCACAGAGATGCCTCTCCTCATGAGGAACACATTTGCCTCAAGAACCCATAACTTCCGCTTATATAGATTTTCCGCCATTTTGAATTTTCTTGAGAAACACAACACATATATACAATGAAGGGATTGTGCAATGACAGAATGAATGGTTGTGTGTGTTTGTGTTTGTTTTTGTATTTATTACTGTAGTGTTAGCTTTTTTTAATGGTGATGCACTGGCTGTTTGACACTTTTTAATTTCGTTGTACATGTCACGTGTTACAATGACAATAAAGGACTATTCTATTCTATTCTATTCTATTATTGACCCCATCAAACAAAATGGGGGCGCTAGAGAACACATTTCTTATCTAGGCCTAACCGCCATATGGATTTTTACTAAACTTGGTAGATATGTAGAACAGGACGCCTCAAGGTGACTGGAGAAATGTAACTCTAATTGGCAACTGGGTGGCGCTATAACAACAGAAAAATGCTTAAAAATGGCTAAAATGTGACCGATCGCTGTGGCTCCAATCGTACTATCAAATTCACAAACACTCTGTCTGAATACATCGCTCTTCTTCATGGGTTCAGTTGACTATTTAATCTGCACTTTCCTATGACCTGTATCCCAAACACACACCATGTGAAACTGTACGTGGGCAACTGTGCACTCAGTGGGTGTGGACTAGTTTGACATATTAACATATTGTACTACATTGTGTCAACATTTTATACTGTTTAATTACATTTTATACTACATTATATATCTGTTATATTTCAGTTTAATGTTAGCAAACACTATCATTACTATCATTTATCATTATGGGCAAGCTGTCATAAAAGATGGTATCACATTACTCTTACATGAACTATACTTTTGTGACTTTGCAGTGACTAATCACACCACTATGTCACTTCACTTGAGACAGTATGTACAGGGTACTGTGGGCGCAGGTGTCTTGTAATTTTGGCGTGAATTGACTTTGTATAGTTTGTTATCTCCACTAAGGAGGTTATATTTTTGCCAGCGTTGGTCTGTTTGTCTTTTTGTTTGTTTGTTGGTTAGTTTTTCTGCAAAATCACCCAAAAAGTTAAGAACGGATTTTAATGAACGTTTCAGGAAATGTGAATAATGGGACAAGGAACAGATGATAAAATTTTGGTAGTGATCGGTTGAAGCAAAGTGGATAAAATAATAAATAAAGTCTATCGTCTGACAGCCTCAGCAGCTATTCCAGTTTCTAAAGACGGTGAAAATAACGCCATCTGGTGGCTGGAAAGCACATCTTGTTCTGTTGGCTAAATAATGTTGTAATTCTAAAGTTGAAATTAATGTTCTGTGTTTAAAAAAAAAATAAAGTTAAAAATACAAAAAAACATATTCTGTGTTGGTACAAAATAAAAATGAAATCAACACACCACAGTGTCTCCACGGTGAAGGCATATGGAACCTACTAATGATAGTGATGCAAATAACCTAATTGTGATGCAGGCTGCAAAATCTGATGCAGAGGGGGAGGGAATATCACCTACTTGGCGGAGGTCCGCACTCTCTGAGTGCTTTTCTAGTTATTTCTATTTCTATTCTTGTCTTTATTTATAGTCTTTTTTAATGTTCTTTTAAAAAAAAAAATTTTTCCACATTTCCTCCTTTAATTTTATGTAAAATTTTGTTTTACTCTTTCTTCCAGGAGCATTACTGGTTCTGGAGTGATGGCACATCTTTCAACTACCGGAGATGGTGTAATGGAGAGCCTAATAATGGTGGTGGTGGAGGGCAGCATTGCATACAGATGAATTACTCAGGTAAAACAACATGAGGCTTCAAAACCACAAACAAATGGGTGACGTCACTGTAGCTACGTCCATTCTTTCTACAGTCCATGGTAAAAAGTGACGAGTGCAGTGTCTTAAGTTAAACATTTTTCAAATCTGTGTGACCAGAGAGAAAACAGCAACATGCATGGCTTAGTGAAGAAAAGTGAAGACGCTCAGGGCCTCATAATGACACTGAGGTTTGTAGCAGAGTGTAAACACACAGCACTCCTGAGTCTCATTACAGCGCTGGCCTCAGAAAAAACAAGCATGAATTCACGATAGCTGCGACCTCCACACTGAATTTCAGCCTCCGAGGACAAAAACTGTGACCACCAAACAGTGGAGACATTTTGTGAAACTGACAGAGCGAGATAGAGCAGCTGGTTGCAGCTTCAAAATGCTTTGGATGACACACAACACTGCCAGGTAGATTTAGTTCATTTAGATAACATGAAGATTTTCTTCCCAGAGACCAATCAGCTGGCTGAAGAATAAGATGAGTTTAGTTGACCAAGATTTTCTTTGACTGACAACAGCCCTCTCCAATTAATAAAGTTCAGTTTTTATTGTTCAAATTATTCATGATGGATTTCAGACAAACAGCTCAGACATAAATGTCTTGAGCAAAGAACGTCTTTCTGAGTCAGATATTCTTTGGTTTTATCAGATCAGTTGGTGGTTAGCAGTTCACAGTATTACACCATTTATGTTTTGACAATGACTTGTATCTTATCAGTGACCATAGTGTTGTGTCACCTAAAGGTATCAGTTAGGAGTCACTGATCACATCAACAGTCTGAGGTCTTTGTTTGTGTCACATTCACCGACTCAACAAACTCTTTTTTTTTTCTATTTTTTGCTTGCAGATAACAAGTGCTGAAATGACCTCCAATGCTCCCACAAGTTACCGTCTGTCTGCGCCAGGAAGAGATGATGATTCCAGGTCTGACACAGAGACATGAAGAACCCATTAAAAGCACAAACACTTGTGTTGTGCGCATGCTTTCATATACATCTTTCTTTACACCCTCAGTCTCACATGTGAGCTGAGTTTGTCTTTGCTATCGCTGTAACGCTACTGAAGGAATGAAGCGACAAGTGACATAAACAGGAGCTGGATTGTCTCTGAGGCCTTGTGCCTTTAATGAGAGCAGACTGAATGTGTTATGAAAAGAATGCTTTTAGCACAAATCTACATATATTCTGCAAAGTAAACTCTTCTTTCTTGTCTTATGCAAAATTAAAGGCTCAAGCATCCAAACAAACTGGTCTGTGTTTTTAGTCTCCTGTTTTAATCAGAGATGTCCGGATGCTCCGGGCTGATCCAAACACAGTTTCATGGTTTTCTGTCAGCTAAACAAATGAACGAAAATCCTTACCTTACTGAAATCTGCAGTTTTGTCCTCCTCAGCCTGCTTCTGTTGCATCACGGCTCTCCTTCACAACACTGCAGCAGTGGGAGAAACATTTTGAGAACACAACTTTTGTTTTACAAACACAGTTTTGGGGTTAGTTTTTAGGTAATCCTCAAACCGGGCTTATTGTTTAAATAAATGCATCCAAATGATGGAGTACAGCTGTCAGACGAGCAGGATGTTGATGAAACTGAAGTTGATCAGTAGTTGCTTTCAGTATTATTTTTATGATCCTCATTTATTATCTGTAGTGTGGAACTTATACCGGAGCTCCTGTAAAGCTGTGGAACAGATTCAGAACAATGAAGTAAGAGAGCCAAGTGTCCACAGTAAAGTGACAACACTAGGACGCTTACTGACCCTGAATATCCATACTGAATAGTTACCAGTGAAGCTTAGACATATATGAATTAACATACATCAATGAAATTTAATTGTGATCATTTGCTGAATGTCAATAATTAAACATGATTAATCACACTTCTAATCACAGGTTTGAAATTTTATACTTTTGTGTTTCCGAACAGTTTTAAAATCCATATTAACAAGGTGAGTTTTGATTGGGAACCAATGCAAAGAAACTAACTCCATGATCCTGACTTTTAGATTTATTTATTTCAGGTCAGTGCTGTGCTGCTACAACAGTGTGGTCCAAGAGACAAAACAGCAGCACTCAATTAACCCTCTGAGACCCACAAGACCTATTTTTGTCTTTTGTTAGAAGGGGCAGTAGATCTTTTGGGGGAGACAGTAGGTCAACTGTATATGCTATGGAGAAGTAGTAAATATCACCTGAGAGATGGATGGATCTAGAGTTAGTAGATCCTGGACCTCTCCAACTTTCAGCACAAGATCTTCATAGCTTGCTGCAGCTGCTTCAATTTCTCCACATCGTATGTGTTCTGAGACTGCTTCTGCCAACTCAAAGCAACTGTTGCCTATTGTGTGGTCATTGTCATCCATCCATTATAGAAATGTTGGCCACAATATTCTACAAAGGGTTTCAAATGCAAGTTCTTGTGCACGAGCTACACGCTTCCATCCCTTTCCCTTCATGATGTTTTCAGCTGTGTTCTTTCCAAACACACCACTTTCCTCAAAAATGTCCCTCAGTCCAGAATCACCAAGATGCTGACCAAGGACCTTTGAAGAATTCATCTGCACATGAAAGCCACCCAAGACAATAACTATATCCTCACACTGTTTTTGGTGGTGCCACTGGAGCATCTTTGCTTTGCAGTAGAGCTGTTCATCAAAGGTTATGACTGTATACCTTTGGCCCAGTTTTGTAGTCATTTTGCGGCAGTTCTGTAAAACTGTCCAAAGTGTGTCATAGTCATGTGCTGGAGAATTTATGATGGGCATCATTCCAGCTACTGTTTTTGGGTGATCTGATTTTGTCATAAGGTGGTTGAAACCACTCCAAGATGGAACAACCTGATTGTCTGTGTTCTGTGGTCTGCATATAATCCAGGCAAGATCTCGGCTCTTTGATTGTTTATTTATGTTTATGTTTATTTCTGTGTCGGCATCATACATTTCTGGTGAAATGGTGCATGAAATTTTGGAGGGGGCTTTTGTGATCCAATTTTAGCATCCCTAAGCTCAAACAGTCCTGGTGGAACTGAGACTGACCTTGATCTTCCAGATTTCAGATTTATTTTTGGGATTTCTTCTGGAGGTTTACTTCGTCTCAAAGCAGCAGTCTGGGAGGCATGAAATGTTCCTTTCCCATCAAGGGTCTCCTCATTTATGTCTATGTTGTCATTTGCATACATGATGTATCCAGGGAGGCTTGCATTGACAAAGTTCAGTGGAACATATACTTCATTCTCAAAGTATCTCTTAAGGGCCTCATTTGCCATTGTAGTATCTGTTCTCAACACTGACTCGTAGCTTATGCTGTGCCCAGCAGCATGAAGTAACTGCACTAAATCCTTTGAGCGTGTAGCTTGGTGTGCAGTAACTCCAATACCACTGTGTTTTGGTGTTGGTTTCCGTCCACCAGATGCCAGGAAAACAATGTCTTGAGCAATGCTGAGTAGCTTTGTGTTAAAGGTTTCTTCACTCTCATTTTCTGGGTCACAATCACCAATGCAAAGGAGTCGTAACAACATGTACAGACTATCTGGCACAACTTCTTCCACATGATGCTGATGTATCCCTCTGATAACATCATGTCTCGGGGACTCCCTGATATCTGCCTTGATCTTTAACGACACCCAGTACAGCCAACTCAGTGTCTGAGTGTCCTTGCCAGTTCCACAGCTCGTCAAAGTCACCCCTTGAGCATCATCATGTACATCATCCATTATTTTCTTCATGTTAAAGAGAGCGGCTTCAGAAGTCATTTCAGGAAATATCATAATGGGATCATTTGGTTTCAGGGAATGCACAAATATTGCTTTTCCCTGTTTTCAAGGAGTATATTTCACCTCTGGCAATTCCTGCGTTAAGCTCATCTGCCACATTGTGTAAACAGATGGAGTATGGATCATTTTCTCCTGATGAAGTGCTCTGATACTTCCTTAAGAATGAACTGTAGCAGATAAGATGGTATTTGCCTTCTGCGGCAATCAAGTCATTGACTCCTGCAAGCCTTATTCGCAATTCTGTGTCTGGCTGAGCTAGGTGAAGAATCTTTTCAGATGTACTCAAGACTTGGATGTTACGAAGTTTCTTATCTTTTTGACAAAAAATACATTCTTCCCAAGTGACTGGAGGTACTGAATGTCTAGTGGAGCGGGGACAGAAGTTGCTTGCAGGTTCCAATTGAGCACTTTCAAAGCTCTTCTTCAGGCGAGCAATGAACGTGACATTGGTAAAAGCAGCATAGCATGTTTTGTGCCATTTTACCTTGTCGATTTCTGTGTCCAGAAATTCACGAATCCTGTCCAGAGTATCAGCATACTCCACATCTTTGTATTTCGCCCTTTCACTTGCTCTGAGCCTCATACAATTCAGCCCATCCTCAGATGGTTTTTTAGCTGTTTATCTTTGCTGTATTTTCCATAGTCATTTTGACAAATAAAACATTTTTGCCAATTTACATCACTTGTTTTTTGCCTTGTTTCAGATTTTAGGCTTACAGCTCCCTCTGGCTCCATATTAGCTCATCTGAAAGGAAAAAAAAGGATCACTAACTCGAGCCTGATTGCATCTTATGAGGAGAAAAATAAAAACACCACACAATCACAATCACCACAGTGTCATCTGACATAAGATGAGTTGGCTTGCTAACAGGCTGGCTAACACTTTTAACAAGCAGACTGTAGAGTAGGCTGTGCATAAAATAAATTGTCAACATATATCCCCAGTACACACTCATGCACATTTGTAGTATGTATGAAAGTACATTAGCTTAGCTTTGAAGTTTAGCTAGTTGGGAAAAAGCGTCGCCTACCTTTTTTTGACAACATTTGGTGGTAGAAGTAGCAGTAGATGGTTTTGTTTGTAGACAATTAGACAAATAAAATATATTATTGGAAATACATTACCCCATTGAGACTGTTGACACCTGCTGTGATCATCTTCACTGTTGCCTCATTCCAAGAATTCCACTTCATGCCTCATTCGACAGCTGTGTTGACAAAACATCGCCCCCTATAGTGCAATACTCCTTTGGTATATTGATTATTGTTTTCTAAAGATCATGTTTGCATATGAATTGGATTATATTGCAAATTTGCTCAAAATTACAGGAGGAGGTTCAAAGAATAAGGAAGCACTTTGGGGGAAAAAATCCTATTTTACCACCTTTAGAAAACAGTCATGAAATGAACAAAAAAATTATTTCCTAAGCTGACAACCTGGCTAGAATACATGTTGAGGGGTCAATTATTGACACTGGATAGGTTGTCAGCTTGTACCCTGAGGTGTCCACATAAGTTACAATATCAGTTTTGGCCCCCTGACTATATATTCATTTGTTTGCTCAAAACCTTATTTACATTACTTTTTATCAATATTTCAAAAGTGTGTTTAAAGTTGACAGTTGAATGGAAACATGACAGCTGTGAGCAGTTTCCATTCGGACTGCTTTCTATGAAAAAAAAAAAAGTATTTTAATGCCAGCATGTCTGTGTATCATGTGGATTAACAGAGATGGAAGTGCTGCTGTTTGTAGTTGAGTCCCAAACATAACACTGTTTGTCATGGGGTGGCAGCAGAAATTTCAGTGATCACAAACCTGACACTTGACACAACTGAAGGAATGTGAGAAGTTGTTTTTGTGTAATTCTGGTGAACTGACCCTTTGGCCCCTTCTGTGGAGCTGATCAGGGCGTCGAGGTGCAGATGTGCAGAACTGTGTCGGTGTGCAGGGTGTAGCTGATAAAGGGTGCTGATGATATTTACTCTGTGCAAACAACGCTTAGAACATTAAACAAGGATGTTGTCTCAATGGGTTTCATCTCCTCTTTGACAATGTTCTCAAACTTCAGTGCAAAGCCAGGGAACAGATCCAAAACAATCAAACATGTGTCAGGAGATTACCACCATCATACCACAAAGTGTAGTGTCAGGGCCGTATCCAAGGCTCATAGGCTCATCAACACACAGGAAACAATGACAGGATCATCATTAGTCAAGTTTACATTCAAACACAGAGCAAATTTTAACTGAATGTCCAAAAAACAGCAACAGAAAATACAAATTAATGTCTGTTTCCATCCATTAGTGTTGTGTGAATATAAGAAGTTGGTTAGTTTGCTCACAGAATGTAGACTGTGGTTATAAGCCTGCCATTAGCTGCCTATTTCAGACAGAATTCACCTCAATTTCTATTTGTGTGATCAGAATCGACCTCCGAGCTAACAACCTACTTGCTAGTGATGGTCAAATGAAGCCTCGTGAAGCATTGTCTTTATATTCTGAGTCCAACAGATGGCGCCCTCTTCAACAAAGGGTTGAATTCACACTAAATTGCCATTCCTTTAACCTTTTTCTTTAAACCAAGAGCACCATCTAGTGGGCACCATCACTGCATCCTCGGCTTAGTGCCACCCAAGACAATTGTAATCGGTTTAAAGAAATGGATCATTTATTTCCCAGAATGATCATTTGTGTGTGACCTTCCCCTAGCACTGACACATACAGCGCTGTGGAGATAGGTCGCAACTCAGCACAACCAAACCACTTTTCACACTCACACACACTAATTTCTACTTGCATATGCGGCAAACTGCTGCAGTGTTGTGAAGGAGAGCCGTGATGCAACAGAAGCAGGCTGAGGAGGACAAAACTGCAGATTTCAGTAAGGTAAGGATTTTCGTTCATTTGTTTAGCTGACAGAAAACCATGAAACTGTGTTTGGATCAGCCCAGAGGATCCGGACATCTCTGATTAAAACAGGAGACTAAAAGCATAGACCAGTTTGTTTTGATGCTTGAGCCTTTAATTTTGCATAAGACAAGAAAGAAGAGTTTACTTTGCAGAATATATGTAGATTTGTGCTAAAAGCATTCTTTTCATAACACATTCAGTCTGCTCTCATTAAAGGCACAAGGCCTCAGAGACAATCCAGCTCCTGTTTATGTCACTTGTCGCTTCATTCCT
This sequence comes from Epinephelus awoara, assembly GCA_035609425.1. Lineage (NCBI taxonomy): Eukaryota > Metazoa > Chordata > Actinopteri > Perciformes > Serranidae > Epinephelus > Epinephelus awoara. The sequence goes on along the minus strand of CM069315.1, from coordinate 28,649,525 downwards.
TCAGTAGCGTGACAGCGATAGCAAAGAAAAATAAGAAATGTGATACAGAGCCTTCAGGTTACATGACACTGATGGCATAAAGACAGATGAGTCTGCAAACATACTCAAACACTCCTCCAGTTTGTGTTTCTTACAGGGACGTCATGCCTCGTGTGTCAGACCAGGACACGTTAGATTTTCTTGGCGCAGACAGAAGGTCGGTGACTGTGAAACTTTGTATCATCCCAGCATTTGTTACCTGCATGTAATAGAAGCACAGGACATGAGTGTGACTGTTTCGCACTGTATATATTTTGAAGCAGACTACAACTTCCTAAACATTTTGTATGATCTATTAAGATAACAAATGGAGAGGGATGTTCAGCCTTTGCAGAGGTATGTGCTCTCTCTTTCCTTTAATGATTCAACAAAACTCACAAGAATTGATGGATGCATTTTTTATATTCATCTCATTTTTGACATGTATATGTCTGTTGTCATCCACACCACGAATACTTTATCATCTGAATGAGTTACTGTACCTCCATAATTCATCTGTATACAGTGCTGCCACCCATCATTGTTCGGCTCCCCACTGCACCAGTATGAAAAGTTGAAACGTGTGCCATCAGTCCAGAGCCAAACACCCCCTGGAAAACAGAATAGATTAGAATATGATGAATTTTAAAAGACACCATGTAAACTAAATTAAATTATTTTAAGCATCTAACAAAAATGCATTTCTCACTACTGACTTCATTTATTTCAAATATCTTCTTACAGATGAGACAACAGAGGACACTGGACTAAACTGTGGTTCACTGTTCACTGCTTTCAATGATCACATCTTTCTCTCTTATGACCACCTCGGGAGGTGGTCTGAGTTTGGTTCGCTTCAAGTCCGCGATTCAGTTTCCTTCAGAGGGGTCTGAGTTCCCTATATGCGCAAAAAATGCAGAGTCACCACTCTGAGTCCGAAAGAAAACCAAGTGTGAAATCACCCGAGGTGGTCTGGGTTTGGTTCGCTTCAAGTTTGCGGTGTGGTTCACTTAACCTGTGCCTTGTGAACACAAAGTGCTGCAGGTTCTCTTTGCTCTTTGCCGTTGTAGTTAGCCCTCTAGATCACAAGCTGTTGCACTGGGACGCCTGAAAAAACAGACAAAACCATGTCGACCTGTAACACTTGCAAGGACGCAGGACCAAGAGTAGTTTGGTCCACAGAAGATACTGCACGTCTCCAGATGTGGGATGTAGAATACATCAAACGGCAGCAGTCTACAGTGCACAGAAACATGACGGGTTTCCTTCAATTTTAAGTTCATCTGAAAGCGAGGGGTGTCATAACCACACTGCAGTGAAAACAAAAGTATGTAAATATAAATTGAATACAGGCTATAGTGTGAATAGAAAGAGGACTGAGGAACCATCAGAGCTGAAGTTGACCAGAAAGAGAACTGAGTCCTCTTTCAAATGAACTGACAATGTGACCACAAAAAGAACTGAGTCCCTTTTCTGTTGGTCCACTTTTTGGTGCACTTTAAGAGGACTGAGTTTGGTTTGTTTAAAAAGTCCTGTATGTGAAAACACCCTAAGCTTACATTCTGACATTCAAACTGAAAATGATACTCATCTCCTACACCATTGTCATCTTTCTATCCAGCCCTTTATATCTTCCACTGACTTTAGGAATTCTGCTGATATTTACTCTAAAATTATAAATAGCCTGTCTGCACTTTTGCTTTTCATGCCACAAATACTTCTCCAGTTTCAACTCTTGTTTAATTTCGACATATATACCACATGATGTCATATTTCTGGGATCTTGATTTAGAGAAGGAACATTGAAACTCAATACTTTTTTGGAATGATACATGACATACCTCTTCAGCATCAGAGCCTTAAAGCCATGTCTGTGGATGCCCATGAGTTTTATCTTGTATCATCTTTTTAATCCCATGATACTCCTCAGCTAGATGTACAGACGCAAGGTTTGCACCCATGGACTGGCAGTTTAACTACAGAGGAGAGAAAAAAGGTCAAACATAGCTGCCCAGAAAGAAAACATGAGTAATAAGAGAACACCAAAGCTACTAGAAGATGCCAAGTTACCAAGTGTAAAAGTGCAAACAAACAGAATAAACTTAATTTAGAGGCATTTTGCAACAAATCCAAATCATCTTATACCTCAGCTCGAGCCCAAGACATGGTTCGTGGAACAAAGAGGAAACAGCGGCCATTAATTAGACTCCAACCACCGGGGCAAGATGCTGATCTCTCAATGACGTGATGCTCTCCTGAGCAAGACAAATAGAGATGAGGTAATATTGAGTCTCCAGACAAAGTGTAAAGCAGTTAGGAAATATGGATTCACCTTCTTGAATTACTTCCACTGTCCCGTGTTCATCCTTCACCTCGGACAGAGCTGAACAGTTAAACACAGCAGTTAGTGATTATTTCCATCGCGTCGCTGGATATAAACAGATGCACAGAACTGATCTTTGTCTTTTTGCTCACACACACACATTGTTAACACTCACCAGCAGCTGTGGTCAATGCCATCATAGCACAAAGAAGTGCAAACACAGTCAGCATCTTCATCGTGGAGATGATGCAGATCTCAAAGTTGATAATTACCTTCAACAAAGAAAAACAGACATGTCAGTAAAACTTCTGAAACAGCTGAGCTGTAGTGACTGTTGTCCTCTTGAGAGAAAAAAGATAATTAGCGTATGAACTCTTGACTAAAACATGTTTTGTGAGGCCACAGTGACCTTGACTTTTGACCACCAAATTCTAATGAGGTCATCATTGAGTCCAAGTGGATGTTGGTGCCAAATTTGAGGAAATTCTCAAGATATCACATTAATGAAAATGAGATGTAAGGTCACAGAGACTTTGACCTTTGACCACCAAAAACTAATCACTTTATCCTTGAGTTCAGGTGGACGTTTGTGCCAAATTTGAAGAGATTCCCTCTAGGTGTTTTTCAGATATTGCATTCATGAGAATGGACAGACAGATGGACAGATGGACCCAAAAACATAACATGCCGGCAAAAAGGCATAAAAAGAGGTAAAGAAATCAAGCAAAGCAAACCTTCTGGTGGATTATCTTCTCTTCCTCCTTCTCAGTGTCAGCCTGAGCGTTGATGCTGAACAAGCCCAAGACCAGCTCTTATATACAGTGAATTATCTCTCCATCAATCATAAAATATGTTTTAAGTACATCAGTTTACTCCACCCTAAATGATGATGGGTTAACCATCTGTAAAAGGTTATTGGATTCACAGCTGGTCAGTGCATCAACTGGCATCACCTCTCAGTCTCCTATTTACTTTGGAGGTTTGAAGGGTGACAGTTTGCCACCTGCAAGCTGTAAACAGTTAAATATTAAAAGCTAATATTAACAGATACAGCTAAACGTTTTAGGACTTGTCTTAAATTACAATTAATACCACAGGACAACTTGTTTCGCTTTGACAAAATGGAAGGCATCCTTTAAATCTGGCAAATATGGAAGACACTGGGTACATTTACATGCTTACTAAAATTCCACTATTATTTGTACTACGAGAATATTCTGAATTTGATGCGGGTCATGTAAACAGAATATCCTCTTAGAGATTCCAAATTTTATGTCTTTTCAGATTAAGCATTTTCCGATTCAGACATGTGGGATTTGCCGCTGTTATTCAGGTTTTAACAGCATTCTTTGGACATGTAAACAGCACATACAGAATATGCATCTCAACTGGGATTTTTACTGCAGTTTGCGACACACAGCCTGCTGCTGGTTAACAAACCAACAGTTTCCAAGGTTAGTGTAGAAATGCATTGCCAAAAGAAAAGCCCATATTTCTGGTAGGAAGAATAAACACACATACTTTATAACATTATAAAAGACTTGGATATGAGCAGGCTCTTGGATATATGCAAATATCACAACACCCAGCTTTTCAAGAAGATGTTTGAAGAATTGAAAGGGAGACGCTGTGCTCGCACTGACCAACAGGTCCACTACAGGTAGGAAAAAATCCTGTTTTGATGCCAAGATGCCACGTGATTGATGTGATGAAGGCATGTGATAAGGACATGTAAACCTGAGTAATAGGAGAATATTCATTTTCATTAGTCATGTAAACAGCTTAGAAGGAATATTGTCTTTTTTTGGAATAAGGGCAAAAACCATCAACTTTACCAGCTTCATCAGAAAACACAGACCTGTCTCTCGTGCAGCAGTGTCACGTAGCTAGACCTATCTCCACAGCGCTGTTTGTGTCAGCACTAGACAAAGGTCTGTAATCACAGATTATCATTCTGCTATAGGGAAAAAATGCTCTGGCTTGTTTCCATGTCTTTAAAAGGCCATTATCTACTCACCCATATGCGGGAGGCTCAGATGAAGTTTTAGAGTCCTCACAACACAACTCCACCGAATGGAGGCTGACGGTGCCCCAGATTCAAATGTCCAAAAAACACATCATTGAAACCACAAAATATCTCCATACTGCTCGTCCGTCGGGATCCAAGTGTCCTGAAGCCCCGACATAAAAAGTTGTTTGGAATAACGTCATTTGAACTCTGTTTCTAGCCTCATTGTAGCCTGTAGCTCTTTCATTTGGCCGTCACTGGTGTGTAAATTGTTAGCTCGGATTATTATTGTTTCACGTAGTGATGGGGATTTTAAAAACCGTAACACACAAATAGAAAGGAAGGTGAATTCTGTCTGAAATAGGCAGCTAATGGCAGGCTGATAACCACAGTCTACATCCTGTGAGTCAAACTAATTCAACATACGTAATGGTGCCAAGTTGCCAAAATTTTAACTTATATAGTCTAAACTCAAGTTATATCCCACAGCTATCTCATCACCACTCCATTCAACAGAAGACTTCCTGTTTACATCCACCAATCCATCACGGGCACTGTAGTTCCACAACTCGGATCATGGTTATATTCACTAAATAGTATTACGCCATAGAGTAATGTTACGAGTGACAAAATCTGTTCATATAAACTTTCATCATGTTTTATCATCTATATATTCTTTTAACAGTAGGAAAGTTTAGAGTTTTCGGGTGTGGTTGTTAAAGGGTTTTGATGATATTCACTCTGTGCAAATATTTACTAAGGATGTTGTCTTAATAAGTCTCCTCTCTTTGCTGGAAGTTCTCTCAAAGCTTCAGTGCAAAGCCAGGGAGATTACCATCATCATACCACAAAGTGTAGTGTCAGGGCCATATCCAAGGCTTAATAGTGGTTAAGTGGAACAGTTGTAAAATTACATACAAGGAACAATGACAGGATCATCATTAGTCAAGTTTACATTCAAACACGGACCAAACCTAACTGAATGTCCAAAAAAAAAATACAAATTAATGTCTGTTTCCATCCATTAGCTTTGAGCAGCTTCTGTTTGCAGTGTACCCATAGATCGGCAACTATGACTACTCTGATACTAAAAAAAAAACTTAAAAACATGATTATTCTCAGGCAAAGTATGAATTCTGATGCACATTGCAGCACTCAGGCATTCAGGGATTTATTGCCTTCAACTATGTGCTGTTGCTGCTGATGGTGTTGATAAGCAGCCAAATCAGCAACCAAACTGCACTGATTAACTGAATGTAGTTTCTGGAAAGAAAGACATCCTTTGCTCAAGACAGTTATGTCTGAGCTGTTGTCTGTCTTTATAAATAATTTTTATTATAAAAATTATATTTATTACTTGGAAAGTGTAAAAAAACAGTATCAGAATATTTGTGGGCTGCAGTCAATTAAAGAAAATTCTGGACAAAATTCTGCTTTTATTTCAACCATCTGATTGGTCGATGAGAAAAAAAATCTCCATGTTATCTCAGGATGACCTACTTGGCAGTGTTGAGTGTCATTCAAAGCATTTTTTTTTCCTGAGCCCAGCCCTGCAATGAGACTCAGGAGTGCAGTGTATTTACACTCCACTACAGACAGCAGCAGCATGATGAGGCCCTGAGCAACTTCATCATTCCTGACTCAGTGATGCATGTCTCGGTTTTATTTCTGGTTGCAGAGTTGAAAAATGTGAACCTTTGTGTAAAACGCCGCTCTCTTCACTGTCACTTTTTACCATTAACTGTAAAGATAATTAATGACCACGTTCAGCCAAGAAGCCGATTCTGTTGAGGAGCAAGGGGTGGAGCTGACTGATGAGCCGAGGGCACTATCAGCAGACCCAAATTTGAGGTAATTACCTCAAGGTGTTCTTGAGATATTGTGTTCACGAGAGTAAAATGAAGAAGGTCACAGTGACCTTGTCCTTTGACCTTTAACCACCAAAATCAATCAGTTCACCCTCGAGTCCAAGTGTACCTTTGTTTCAAATTTAAAGAAATTCCCTTGAGGCGTTCTTGAGATATTGTGTTCACAAGAATGGACAGACAAACTTACGGATGGACACATGGACAACCCAAAAACATAATGCCTCTGTCCAGGGCTACTGCCAGTGCAGAGGCATAAAAAGAGGTAAAGAGAGAGATAAAGGGAAGCAAACCTGCTGGTGGATTATCTTCTCTTCCTCCTTCTCAGTGTCAGTCTGAGCGTAGATGTTCAAGAACCAAAGACCAGCTCTATCCATCAATCATAAAATATGTTTAAAGTACATTGTTATGGAGGGACGGGTACTTCCTGGGTACTTCCTGGCTGATAACCACAGTCTACATCCTGTGAGTCAAACTAACCAACTTCTTATATTCACACAACACTAATGGATGGAAACAGACATTAAATTGTATTTTATGTTGCTGTTTTTTGGACATTCAGTTAAAATTTGCTCTACATTTGAATGTAAATTTGACATATGATGATAGTGTCATTGTTTCCTGTGAGTTGTTTTACAGCTGTTCCACTAAACCAGTAATAAGCCTTGGATATGGCCCTGACACTTTGTGGTATCATGGCGTGTCTTGATGTGGCTGACTTGTTTGAATGTTTTGGTTCTGCTTTCTGGCTTTGCACTGAAGCATTGAGAGAATTTCCAAGGAAGGAATGACATTTATTAAGACAACATCTTTGGCAAATATTTTAACCTTTGACTGCACAGTATATAAGAACTGGTCATCATCTTCATCCGCACATCCTCACAGGGTCTACTGAAGCTACAGACACTCCGAAGAGAAGAAGAGAAGAAGAGAAGAAAGTGCTGCAGCAGGTTTGCACCAAACTTTATCATCTTCTGACTTTTATTCACAGGACTGACAGTCAGTACAGCTGTTCCCTAAACAAGTCTCAGTAACACGTCTGTCTCTCGTAGTCACCGTCACCATGAAGATGCTGATTGTGTCTGCACTTGTTTGTGCCATGATGGTTCTGACCAGAGCGGCTGGTGAGTATAATACATACGGTACACATGTTAATAAACACAAACAGTCCGAGTCAATAACTGCAGTGTCAAACTTTCCAGCTCCTCCAGAGGAAACTCCTCAAGATGAAACAGGTGAGTGGCTTTAAGATTTTCACTTCAGCAGAATGTGGTTGTTATGATGCTCTGCTGTGATGACTTCACCTGTGTTTAATGTCAATGAGCAGTTTCTCCTGATAAAAGCTTTGTGTCAGATGCTAATGTAACTTTATCTTATTTTATATCCTATTACATTATATTGCTTTTTATTACTCATATAGGGCTATGTTATGTATTCCAGTGTTTGTATTCTGTTGCAATTGTTTTACGTTTATGTTAATTTTTTATGTCTGACCAGAGCGGCTGGTGAGTATAATACATACGATACACATGTTAATAAAAACAAACAGTCCGAGTCAATAACTGCAGTGTCAAACTTTCCAGCTCCTTCAGAGGAAACTCCCCAAGATGAAACAGGTGAGTGGCTTTAAGATTTTCACTTCAGCAGAATGTGGTTGTTATGATGCTCTGCTGTGATGACTTCACTTGTGTTTATTGTCAGTGAGCAGTTTCTCATGATAAAAGCTTTGTATCAGATGCTAATGTAACTTTACTTTATCTTCTTACTTTATCCTATTATGTTATATTGCTTTTTATTACTTATATAGGGCTATGTTATGTATTTCAATGTTTGTATTCTGTTGCAATTGTTTTATGTTTTTATTTTACATATATATTAATTGATGATGTATTTTTATTTAACACATGCTGTTATTTTGTCTTGTTACGTAATATTGTGTTATGTTAACTCACGTATATTATATTTATGTTGTGTCATGTAATATTATGTTATGTTGTAGCTTCTTCGTGCCATCAAAATGAATCTATTTAATATAGTATGGAGACTATCCCTGGAGACCCCACATTAACCAAACTCTAATGGTTCTCCACAGAGAGTCGCCTGGTCAAGAGGTGGTTCTTGCCACACTTGATTTTCAAGCCAAAACCGTGGTGCAAGCCAAGACCGTGCATCAAGCCAAGACCGTGGTGCAAGCCAAGACCATGCTTCAGGCCAAGACCGTGTCCCGTGCCACCAAGGCCGACCCTGGTTTGTCCCTCGGGCTGGTCTAAGTGCAGAGGTCATTGTTACCGCTACGTTCCAACACGTATGACCTGGATTAGTGCTGAGGTAATGTTGTTGACTTTGACTCAGGAGGCTTTTACAACAAGCTCATTTTGTTTGCATACACATGGACATTTGGTGACCTGGTGTCTTCATTCTTACTTTCCTTGACAACTCCTCTCTGTCCGTCTGTCTCTCTGTTTGTCTCCACTGTAGAGAAAGTGTCAGTCCCTGGGTGGAAACCTTGCGTCTGTTCACAGCATCCAGGAGTACAAGACCATTCAGGCTGTGATTTTCAGAGCCACTGGTTCGAGAAGACAGACATGGATTGGAGGCTCTGATGCACAAGAGGTATTTTATTCATCATTGTAGAACTTGGAAATATTACACACCAAATACATATGATATTTATTTAATGATGAATTATACCATTTATTTTTTCATTATATACTATATGATACTAGACTCGCACTATATTTTATGTGACATTGCTGTGCTATACTACATAGGCTATTGTTATAATGTGTCACTACAATATATCTTATATTCTATTTTAAATTTAATATATTTCATACTATATTGTACTACGTAGTTTCATTACATCATATCACACACACACACACACACACACATAGATACATATGTATTTATATTTTTATTTTTATTCATATAATCATTTTTAACTCTCTTGTTTTTCTAAAAAAAAAAAAAAAAAAGAAAATTCACATTTTCTCCTTTAATTTGAAGTAATGTTCTGTGCTACACTTTCTTCCAGGATGGTCAATGGTTGTGGAGTGATGGCACTTCTTTCAACTACCAAAACTGGTGTCGTAGAGAGCCTAATAACTATGGCGGCAGGCAGAGTTGTATACAGATGAATTTCTCAGGTAAAACAACATAGTGCTAACTGTAGCCGTGATGCTAATGATAAAATAGGAAGGAATACAGTGTGTTAACTCAGAAATATATCGTGCTGACATCTTCTGGTCAGATGGTTGATGTGCTCTTGTCCCTCCAAACTCTCATTGGTCAGACAGTCACTGGTGTTTCTGTCATAAGACTGTGTGTTGACCAAAGCATTTTTATGGCTCTGTGCCAGCAATAGCCACATAATTAAGAGCCGACCACTTTGAGTGACAGACTGTCTGCTGATGGTGTCCTCGGCCTCTCAGTCAGATCCACGTACCCCTCACTCACACAGTGCCAGCCTCTTGCCCAACTATGTTCACCTCTGGCTCCACAAAACCAAGATGGTGACGGCTGATGTGTCAAACATGAGGCTTCAAAACCACAAACAAATGGGTGATGTCACTGTAGCTACGTCCATTCTTTCTCCAGTCCATGGTAAAAAGTGACGAGTGCAGTGTCTTAAGTTAAACATTTTTCAAATCTGTGTGACCAGAGAGAAAACAGCAACATGCATGGCTTAGTGAAGAAAAGTGAAGACGCTCAGGGCCTCATAATGACACTGAGGTTTGTAGCAGAGTGTAAACACACAGCACTCCTGAGTCTCATTACAGCGCTGGCCTCAGAAAAAACAAGCATGAATTCACGATAGCTGCGACCTCCACACTGAATTTCAGCCTCCGAGGACAAAAACTGTGACCACCAAACAGTGGAGACATTTTGTGAAACTGACAGAGCGAGATAGAGCTGCTGGTCGCAGCTTCAAAATGCTTTGGATGACACATAACACTGCCGGATAGATTTAGTTCATCTAGAGATAACATGAAGATTTTCTTCCCAGCGACCAATCAGCTGGCTGAAGAATAAGATGAGTTTAGCTGAACAAGATTTTCTTTGACTGACAACAGCCCTCTCCAGTTAATAAAGTTCAGTTTTCATTGTTCAAATTATTCATGATGAATCAGTTAGGAGTCACTGATCACATCAACAGTCTGAGGTCTTTGTTTGTGTCACATTCACTGACTCAACAAACTCTTTTCTTTTTTGCTTGCAGGTCACAAGTGCTGGGATGACCTCCAATGCAACCACCGGTTACCGTCTGTCTGTGTCAGGAAGAGAAGATGATTCCAGGTCTGACACAGAGACATGAAGAACCCATTCAAAGCACAAACACTTGTGTTGTGCGCATGCTTTCATATACATCTTTCTTTACACCCTCAGTCTCACATGTGAGCTGAGTTTGTCTTTGCTATCGCTGTAACGCTACTGAAGGAATGAAGCGACAAGTGACATAAACAGGAGCTGGATTGTCTCTGAGGCCTTGTGCCTTTAATGAGAGCAGACTGAATGTGTTATGAAAAGAATGCTTTTAGCACAAATCTACATATATTCTGCAAAGTAAACTCTTCTTTCTTGTCTTATGCAAAATTAAAGGCTCAAGCATCCAAACAAACTGGTCTGTGTTTTTAGTCTCCTGTTTTAATCAGAGATGTCCGGATCCTCTGGGCTGATCCAAACACAGTTTCATGGTTTTCTGTCAGCTAAACAAATGAACGAAAATCCTTACCTTACTGAAATCTGCAGTTTTGTCCTCCTCAGCCTGCTTCTGTTGCATCACGGCTCTCCTTCACAACACTGCAGCAGTTCACTGCATATGCAAGTAGAAATTAGTGTGTATGAGTGTGAAACTGGTTTGGTTGTGCTGAGTTGCGACGTATCACCACAGTGCTGTACGTCTCAGTGCTAGGGGAAGGTCACACACAAATTATCATTCTGGGAAACAAATGATCTGGCTTGTTTCCATTTCTTTAAACCGATTACAATTGTTTTGGGTGGCACTAAGCCGAGGATGCAGTGATGGTGCCCACTAGATGGTGCTCTTGGTTTAAAGAAAAAGGTTCAAGGAATGGCAATTTAGTGTGAATTCAACCCTTTGTTGAAGAGGGCGCCATCTGTTGGACTCAGAATATAAAGACAATGCTTCACAAGGCTTCATTTGACCATCACTAGCAAGTAGGTTGTTAGCTCGGAGGTTGATTCTGAACACACAAATAGAAATTGAGTATAATTCTGTCTGAAATAGGCAGCTAATGGCAGGCTTATAACCACAGTCTACATTCTGTGAGTCAAACTAACCAACTTCTTATATTCACACAACACTAATGGATGTAAACAGACATTAATTTGTATTTATCATTTGCTGTTTTTTGGACATTCAGTTAAAATTTGCTCTATGTTTTCATGTAACTTGACTAATGATGATACTGTGATAGTTTCCTGTGTGTTGTTTTACAACTGTTCCACTTAACCACTAATAAGCCTTGGATATGGCCCTGACACTACACTTTGTGGTATGATGGTGGTAATCTCCTGACACGTGGCTCACTTCCAGCAAAGAGAGGAGACTTATTAAGACAACATCCTTATGAAATATTTGCACAGAGTGAATATTATTAAAACCCTTTATCAGCCACTCCCACATCGACACAGTTACGCACATCTGCACCTGAAAACCATGTCAGTGTTCCAAGAATAAAAGAATGATGTTGATCTAAAACTCCAAACTTTCCTACTGTTAAAAAAATATATATATGATACAACATGATGAAAGTTTGTATGAACGGATTTTGTCACTCGTAACATTACTCTATGGCGTAATACTATTTAGTGAATATAACCATGATCCAAGTTGTGGAACTACAGTGCCCGTGATGGTTTGGTGGATGTAAACAGGAAGTCTTCTGTTGCATGGAGTGGTGATGAGATAGCTGTGGGATATAACTTGAGTTTAGACTATATTTGTTTAAATTTTGGCAACTTGGCACCATTACATATGTTGAATTACAACTATGACTACTTTGATTCTAAAAAAACCTTAAAAACATGATTATTCTCAGGCAAAGTGATGCACATTGCAGCACTCAGGCATTCAGGGATTTATTACCTTCAAGTATCTGCTGTTGCTTCAACTGTTGATGGTGTTGATAAGCAGCCAAATCAGCAACCAAACTGCACTAATTAACTGAATGTAGTTTCTGGAAAGAAAGACATCCTTTGCTCAAGACAGTTATGTCTGAGCTGTTGTCTGAAATTCTTTATAAATAATTTTTATTATAAAAACTATATTTATTACTTGGAAAGTGTAAAAAAAAAAGTATCAGAATATTTGTGGGCTGCAGTCAATTAAAGAAAATTCTGGACAAAATTCTGCTTTTATTTCAACCAGCTGATTGGTCGATGAGAAAAAAAATCTTCATGTTATCTCAGGATGAACTACTTGGCAGTGTTGTGTGTCATCCAAAGCATTTTTTTTTCCTGAGCCCAGCCCTGCAATGAGACTCAGGAGTGCAGTGTATTTACACTCCACTACAGACAGCAGCAGCATGATGAGGCCCTGAGCAACTTCATCATTCCTGACTCAGTGATGCATGTCTCGGTTTTATTTCTGGTTGCAGAGTTGAAAAATGTTGACCTTTGTGTAAAACGCTGTACTCTTCACTGTCACTTTTTACCATTAACTGTAAAGATAATTAATGACCACGTTCAGCCAAGAAGCCGGTTCTGTTGAGGAGCAAGGGGTGGAGCTGACTGATGAGCCGAGGGCACTATCAGCAGACCCAAATTTGAGGTAATTACCTCAAGGTGTTCTTGAGATATTGTGTTCACGAGAGTAAAATGAACAAGGTCACAGTGACCTTGTCCTTTGACCTTTAACCACCAAAATCAATCAGTTCACCCTCGAGTCCAAGTGTACGTTTGTTTCAAATTTAAAGAAATTCCCTTGAGGCGTTCTTGAGATATTGCGTTCACAAGAATGGACAGACAAACTTACGGATGGAGACATGGACAACCCAAAAACATAATGCCTCTGTCCAGGGCTACTGCCAGTGCAGAGGCATAAAAAGAGGTAAAGAGAGAGATAAAGGGAAGCAAACCTGCTGGTGGATTATCTTCTCTTCTTCCTTCTCAGTGTCAGTCTGAGCGTAGATGTTCAAAAACCAAAGACCAGCTCTATCCATCAATCATAAAATATGTTTAAAGTACATTGTTATGGAGGGACGGGTAAATCCTGGATATTACTTTGGCTGGCTGAGTAACCCTCTAGATATCACTTAGAGAATATGGTGGAGACTTAAAGCACCTATGTTGAGAGGAAAAGGTTCATGTCTCTTTACTGATGATGGAATGAGTAGTGTTACCAGTGGTCAACCGGGTAGACATTCACGCATGGCATCACTCTTGAACAGCCACCATACACGCAAGAGAGAAGGGAAAAAATGAGAAAACTGAAAACAGTTTCTACACCGTTAGGCAGGGTTTCCTGGTCTGGTCTACAGGGGCTGTGGTGTATTACGCCAAGCAACAGTGACAGCCTCCTTTTCATCCTCTTGACTTTCGGACATACATCAATTCACTCCACTCCAGTTGATGGTGGACGAACCATCTGTGATGAGTTATTAGATTTATACCTGGTCAGTGCATCAACTGGCATCACCTCTCTGATAAAGGCACGTGATGAGGACATGTTAATCAGAGTGAACATGGCTGCATGTAAACAGGAATATTAGCAGGATGATCATTTTTATCAGTCAAGTAAACAGCTTCGTAGGAATATTGTATCTTCGTGGAATAAGGGCAAATAAAGGAATATTATGTACATGTATCCACAGTCACTTATTCTCGCTATCGTTTCTTCCTCAGCAGGGGTTCAGTGTCTTGTTCAGGACACTTAAACATCTGCAAAGAAGGAGGTGAGGATGGATCCCTTTACTCTGTGACTTGTAGATGCTGACAACCCAATCTACCTGACAAACCACAACCATCAACTTTACCACCTCCATCAGAAAACACAGACCTGTCTCCCGTGCAGTAGTCTCACGTAGCTACACCTGTCTCCACAGCGCTGTATGTGTCAACATTAGAGAAAGGTCTGGAATCTCAGATTATCATTCTGCTATCGGGGAAGAAAATGTTCTAGCTTGTTTCCATGTCTTCAAATCACAATTGTCTTGGTGCCCACGAGAGGCGCTCTTGGTTTAAAGAAAAAGTTCAAGGGATGGCAAGTCCAACATGTCCTCATCCCAAATCGTCACATATGATGTTTGTCAGTGGACTTTAACATCTATATATTAAGCGCTACGTATCTGTTGGCGCTTTTGATGTATCAGAGTGGGAGAAAGGTTTAGAAAAAACAGTAGGAAGCATGGCTCTGTAGGAAGCAAACACCAGCCTTGTGGGTCAAAGTCCGGGGTTTGTTTGACTCACCCACCCTATAGAGACTTTCCCAATGGTGTATCATACCCATGTGGTGTCCAGCCGCATTATGAACCGATATTGTCTGGCTGCATATTATACTGTCATGATACAGTAGGTGCCTCTGGCCACCGGGCAGAATATCATACCTCCATGAAAGGCAGCTTTTGGTTTCTGACGCCAAAATCGCAGACAAAGCAGCTGTATTTGATGACCTCACACTGCAGTTCAGTGTGCTTTCAACCCTTGGTTGCAGAGGGCGCCATCTATTGGGCTCAGAAAATATAGAAAATGGTTCTTGAGACTTCATTTGGCTGTCACTAGTGTGTAGGTTGTTAGCTCGGAGGTTGATTCTGAACACACAAATATAATGTGAGGTGAATTCTGTCTGAAATAGGCAGCTAATGGCAGGCTGATAACCACAGTCTACATCCTGTGAGTCAAACTAACCAACTTCTTATATTCACACAACACTAATGGATGGAAACAGACATTAAATTGTATTTTATGTTGCTGTTTTTTGGACATTCAGTTAAAATTTGCTCTACATTTGAATGTAAATTTGACATATGATGATAGTGTCATTGTTTCCTGTGAGTTATTTTACAGCTGTTCCACTAAACCAGTAATAAGCCTTGGATATGGCCCTGACACTTTGTGGTATCATGGCGTGTCTTGATGTGGCTGACTTGTTTGATTGTTTTGTATCTGTTACCCGGTTTTGCACTGAAGCATTGAGAGAATTTCCAAGGAAGGAATGACACTTATTAAGATAACATCTTTGGCAAATATTTTAACCTTTGTCTGCACAGTATATAAGAACTGGTCATCATCTTCATCCGCACATCCTCACAGGGTCTACTGAAGCTACAGACACTCCGAAGAGAAGAAGAGAAGAAGAGAAGAAAGTCCTGCAGCAGGTTTGCACCAAACTTTATCATCTTCTGACTTTTATTCACAGGACTGACAGTCAGTACGGCTGTTCCCTAAACAAGTCTCAGTAACACGTCTGTCTCTCGTAGTCACCGTCACCATGAAGATGCTGATTGTGTCTGCACTTGTTTGTGCCATGATGGTTCTGACCAGAGCGGCTGGTGAGTATAATACATACGGTACACATGTTAATAAACACAAACAGTCCAAGTCAGTAACTGCAGTGTCAAACTTTCCAGCTCCTTCAGAGGAAACTCCTCAAGATGAAACAGGTGAGTGGCTTTAAGATTTTCACTTCAGCAGAATGTGGTTGTTATGATGCTCTGCTGTGATGACTTCACCTGTGTTTAATGTCAATGAGCAGTTTCTCCTGATAAAAGCTTTGTGTCAGATGCTAATGTAACTTTATCTTATTTTATATCCTATTATGTTATATTGCTTTTTATTACTCATATAGGGCCATGTTATGTATTCCAATGTTTGTATTCTGTTGCAATTTTTTTATGTTTATGTAAAAAAATGTATGTCTGACCAGAGCTGCTGGTGAGTGTAATACATACGGTACACATGTTAATAAACACAAACAGTCCAAGTCAGTAACTGCAGTGTCAAACTTTCCAGCTCCTTCAGAGGAAACTCCCCAAGATGAAACAGGTGAGTGGCTTTAAGATTTTCACTTCAGCAGAATGTGGTTGTTATGATGCTCTGCTGTGATGATGATTTGTGTCAGATGCTAATGTAACTTTATCTTCTTTTATATCCTATTATGTTATATTGCTTTTTATTACTTATATAGGGCCATGTTATGTATTCCAATGTTTGTATTCTGTTGCAATTTTTTTATGTTCATGTAAAAAAATTTATGTCTGACCAGAGCTGCTGGTGAGTATAATACATATGGTACAGATATTAATAAACACAAACAGTCCAAGTCAGTAACTGCAGTGTCAAACTTTCCAGCTCCTTCAGAGGAAACTCCCCAAGATGAAACAAGTGAGTGGCTTTAAGATTTTCACTTCAGCAGAATGTGGTTGTTATGATGCTCTGCTGTGATGACTTCACCTGTGTTTAATGTCAATGAGCAGTTTCTCCTGATAAAAGCTTTGTGTCAGATGCTAATGTAACTTTATCTTATTTTATATCCTATTATGTTATATTGCTTTTTATTACTCATATAGGGCCATGTTATGTATTCCAATGTTTGTATTCTGTTGCAATTTTTTTATGTTTATGTAAAAAATTTTATGTCTGACCAGAGCGGCTGGTGAGTATAATACATACGGTACACATGTTAATAAACACAAACAGTCCAAGTCAGTAACTGCAGTGTCAAACTTTCCAGCTCCTTCAGAGGAAACTCCCCAAAATGAACCAGGTGAGTGGCTTTAAGATTTTCACTTCAGCAGAATGTGGTTGTTACGATGCTCTGCTGTGATGATGATTTGTGTCAGATGCTAATGTAACTTTACTTTATCTTCTTACTTTATCCTATTACATTATATTGCTTTTTATTACTTATATAGGGCTATGTTATGTATTCCAATGTTTGTATTCCGTTGCAGTTGTTTTATGTTTTTATTTTACATATATATTAATTGATGATGTATTGTTATTTTGTCTTGTTAGGTAATATTGTGTTATGTTAACTCACGTATATTATATTTATGTTGTGTCATGTAATATTATGTTATGTTGTGGCTTCTTCATGCCATCAAAATGAATCTATTTAATATAGTATGGAGACTTTTCCTGGAGACCCCACATTAACCAAACTCTAATGGTTCTCCACAGAGAGACGCCTGGTCAAGAGGTGGTTCCTGTCAAAATGGTGGAAGCGAAAACCGTTCTACAAGCGAAAACCGTGGTGCAAGCCAAGACCATGCTTCAGGCCAAGACCATGCTTCAGGCCAAGACCATGGTTCAAGCCAAGACCGTGCTTCAAGCCAAGACCGTGTCCCGTGCCACCAAGGCCGTCCCTGGTTTGTCCCTCGGGCTGGTCTAAGTGCAGAGGTCATTGTTACCGCTACATTACAACACGTATGACCTGGACTAGAGCTGAGGTAATGTTGGTGACTTTGACTCAGGAGGCTTTTACAACAAGCTCATTTTGTTGGCATACACATGGACATTTGGTGACCTGGGGTCTTCTCCTGACTTGGTGTCTTCATTCTTACTTTCCTTGACAACTCCTCTCTGTCCATCTGTCTCTCTGTTTGTCTCCACTGTAGAAACACTGTCAGTCCCTGGGTGGAAACCTTGCGTCTGTTCACAGCATCCAGGAGTACAAGACCATTCAGGATGTGATTTTCAGAGCCACTGGTTCGAGAAGACAGACATGGATTGGAGGCTCTGATGCACAAGAGGTATTTTATTCATCATTGTAAAACTTGGAAATATTACACACCAAATACATATGATATTTATTTAATGATGAATTATACCATTTATTTTTTCATTATATACTATATGATACTAGACTCGCACTATATTTTATGTGATATTGCTGTGCTATACTACATAGGCTATTGTTATAATGTGTCACTACAATATATCTTATATTGTATTTAAAATTTAATATATTTCATACTATATTGTACTACGTAGTTTCATTACATCATATCACACACACACACGCACACACACACACACACACATATACAGATACATATGTATTTATATTTTTCTTTTTCTTCATATAATCATTTTAACTCTCTTGTTTTTCTAAAAAAAAAACTAAAAAAAAAACTTTTTTCACATTTTCTCCTTTAATTTGATGTAATGTTCTGTGCTACACTTTCTTCCAGGATGGTCAATGGTTGTGGAGTGATGGCACTTCTTTCAACTACCAAAACTGGTGTCGTAGAGAGCCTAATAACCATGGTGGCAGGCAGAGTTGTATACAGATGAATTTCTCAGGTAAAACAACATAGTGCTAATTGTAGCAGTGATGCTAATGATAAAATAGGAAGGAATACAGTGAGTTAACTCAGAAATATATCGTGCTGACATCTTCTGGTCAGATGGTTGATGTGCTCTTGTCCCTCCAAACTCTCATTGGTCAGACAGTCACTGGTGTTACTGTCATAAGACTGTGTGTTGACCAAAGCAGTGTTGTCCGTCTGTCCGTCCATCTGTCCCATTTTTCTGAATGCAATATTTCAAGAACAACAAAATTGTCACAAACGACCACTTAGACTGAACGATGAAGCAATTACATTTTGATGGTCATAGGTCAAAGGTAAAGGTCATTGTGACAGTTTTCTGGCCATTTTTTAACGTCATATCCTCGGAGGGGAGACATTTGGTCAGATATTGAATTGGTGACACAAATTCTGGGTGCCCATCGTGAAACTGTGCTGATTGTATAGATCTTCCGAGGTATGTGTGAAGCATCCATGTTCCCACAGGCATGGATGTAAACTATAAATACAACTTGAATGAATAGCACAGGGATACAACTACGAGGCAAGTGCCAGACACTTCAGAGGCATAGCTTTGTTTCAGTTGAACACTTTGGTTGGTATGATATTGAGTATCTGTTCTGCTCTGGATGGAGTCAAGGCTAAAGCAAATAGAGAGAGAGGACAGACCTGCCCGTCTATGTGGGCAGCAGAAATTATCTCTCCTTCACTGTTGTTTCTGTTCAGCACTTGTACTGGTGGGATATGATGGTTGGTCTTTGTAGTAATTTCCTTGCCTTACCATCTACTATGGTTGGACAACTGAGTAAAAGGCAAGCAGCAACCTCCAGGGCTGAAAATGAAGCCAGCACAGAAGTGCCATTAACTGCAGCTCTTTGAACAGCCACTTGAGGCCGGCTCCAGAAGCTAGTCAATCCCCATAGACCCCCATGTTAAAATGCTCAGCTTTACAGCAGAGATAAACATGTTTACCTCCTGGTTCAAAAAACGGGTTGGGTTTCTATAGCTTTATGACAGCTGTATGTGGGGGGGATTTTTATTTCTCATCTGTTTACATTTTATTAATGCTTAAAGTTACATATTATTAAGGGCAGGCTGCTTTGAGTGACAGACTGTCTGCTGATGGTGTCCTCGGCCTCTCAGTCAGATCCACGTACCCCTCACTCACACAGTGCCAGCCTCTTGCCCAACTATGTTCACCTCTGGCTCCAAAAAACCAAGATGGTGGCGGCTGATATGCCGAACCTGAGGCTTCAAAACCACAAACAAATGGGTGGCGTCACTGTAGCTACGTCCATTCTTTCTACAGTCCATGGTAAAAAGTGACAAGTGCAGTGTTTTAAGTTAAACATTTTTCAAATCTGTGTGACCAGAGAGAAAACAGCAACATGCATGGCTTAGTGAAGAAAAGTGAAGACGCTCAGGGCCTCATAATGACACTGAGGTTTGTAGCAGAGTGTAAACACACAGCACTCCTGAGTCTCATTACAGCGCTGGCCTCAGAAAAAACAAGCATGAATTCACGATAGCTGCGACCTCCACACTGAATTTCAGCCTCCGAGGACAAAAACTGTGACCACCAAACAGTGGAGACATTTTGTGAAACTGACAGAGCGAGATAGAGCTGCTGGTCGCAGCTTCAAAATGCTTTGGATGACACACAACACTGCCAGGTAGATTTAGTTCATTAGAGATAACATGAAGATTTTCTTCACAGCAACCAATCAGCTGGCTGAAGAATAAGATGAGTTTAGTTGACCAAGATTTTCTTTGACTGACAACAGCCCTCTCCAATTAATAAAGTTCAGTTTTTATTGTTCAAATTATTCATGATGAATCAGTTAGGAGTCACTGATCACATCAACAGTCTGAGGTCTTTGTTTGTGTCACATTCACTGACTCAACAAACTCTTTATTTTTTTCTATTTTTGCTTGCAGCTCACAAGTGCTGGGATGACCTCCAATGCTCCCGCAAGTTACCGTCTGTCTGCGCCAGGAAGTGAAGATGATTCCAGGTCTGACACAGAGACATGAAGAACCCATTCAAAGCACAAACACTTGTGTTGTGCGCATGCTTTCATATACATCTTTCTTTACACCCTCAGTCTCACATGTGAGCTGAGTTTGTCTTTGCTATCGCTGTAACGCTACTGAAGGAATGAAGCGACAAGTGACATAAACAGGAGCTGGATTGTCTCTGAGGCCTTGTGCCTTTAATGAGAGCAGACTGAATGTGTTATGAAAAGAATGCTTTTAGCACAAATCTACATATATTCTGCAAAGTAAACTCTTCTTTCTTGTCTTATGCAAAATTAAAGGCTCAAGCATCCAAACAAACTGGTCTGTGTTTTGTCTCCTGTCTTTATCAGAGATGTCTCGATCCTCCGGGCTGATCCAAACATAGTTTAATGGTTTTCTGTCAGCCAAAAGAAAACAACTAAATCCTTTCCTTACTGAAATCTGCAGTTTTGTCCTCCTCTGCATGGTTTTGCTGCAACACGACTCTCCTATACAACAGCATACACTGCAGCAGTTCACTGCATTTGCAAGTAAAAATGAGTGTTTGGGTGCAGAGAGTTCAGACACTGAGGTTAGAAAAATGCTCCGACTTTTTAAACTCAGTGAGCAATAGACCCAACACTCGTGCATTCCTCAAACCTGACACTGTTTCATGTGCACGCATCAGTGAGCTGTGTTAACGTCTGTCTCACACAACCTTTTATTCAAGAAGCAAAAGTGTCCCGTTGTGACCAGAGATGCAGTGGTGTCATGGAGGATATACACAAGTACACCAGGTATACCTTTTTATTGTCAGGCTGTTTACAAGATACTACCTATCAGCCAACTAAATTCTTTGACCAGCTTAAAACATTCCTTCATATCTGTGGGCATGAGGACTGTATGGAGTCAAACTTTAATGGTAAAGAAAAAAATGGAAAAGGTTGTGCTAATAATACTAATATATTAATTATATATATATATATATATAAAATGAGTGGCAGCTAACGTTAACTTTTAAATATGAAAAATAATAATAATTAATTCAAAAGTACATCTGAGGAATGATCAGTTTTTTATTTTAATTTTCCTTGTGAGAACAAACAAAATCCACCAGCGGTCTAAACCTGTAATACGAGTCATGTACAGATTCAAAACAGTTTAATTTTAGACGAAAGAGGTTGCTCATGGTGACGAGCCCACAGGAAATACTTACCTGACTCTGCAGTTTAGCTTTATGGAGCATTTCAGTCACAGTGACATGACAATGACAGTTATGTTGTTTTTCATTAACTTTTAGGACCACTGACTCTGCTACATTTGATTCTGCACATTTATCTAGCGTGAAATCCTTTTTGTGAAAGAAACTTGTCTATAAACAGAGGCAGATGTTATTTAGTAATTCAGGGGCTTTGACTATGCCAGTGATAGTCTGTCATGAACGTGTACCTACTCCTGAACAGGTGGCCTTCGTTCAGTTGAGACATGCACTTTAAGACATAAATGTTCCTGCATGAGGCCCATGATCTGCCCGCTCCAAGCAGGAAATGTGACTCCCTCTGTAAAGTAAGGATGTTTTCCACTTTAACTCCTGATGCCACTGAACGTGAGTGGGGTTTGTGGAGAACTACAAGCTGCTCAGAGGAGAGGCACTATGTGTGCACCAAGAATAGCTTTTAATTGAAGTGCAGTAAACGCTTCAGTATTCATGTTCCCATGTCTTGTTTTATTTGTGTTAAGAAATACGAGCGTAGGAATCTTTAAGCTCTTCCAGTTCAGGATTCTATGTGTGTTCAAGACTGTGGTGAGAGCGGATCGTGCAGTCTCCAGTAAGTCCCGCCCCTGTCATGAACTCTTTGGGAGCGTTCCGAATTGCATACTTGTTCTTTTTACCCTTCATAAGTGCTGTATGTCCTGTTGCATGCAGGATGCATACAGTCAGGGCAAACTACTGTCTCATAACATTACGCCCTGAACTTTGATCTTCTTGCTGATTTATCCATTACCTTGAACAACCTGGACAGCTCTGCTGTTATAACTTCATAAAATTCATTTTGCATTTTGCATTCTCTACCAGTGCTGTTTTCATCGGTATGTCCTTTTGTTGTGTTGGTAATCTTTATGATTTTTTGTTCACCTAAACAATTAAAACTGCTGTTATTATGATTTGACTGGTCATCAGTTAGTAGAACGTGCTGGTATTTCTGGCGTACTAAATAGTATGGCAGTATGGGTACTGGAGCACACAGTGAGTGTGGCTTAACTTCATTAACTTGGTCACTAAAGAGCTACTCTTTAGTGACCAAGTTAATGAAGTTAATGGTGTAAAAAAAAAAAAAGACACGGGAGCTAAATGTTGAGAGCAAAGCAGAAATAAGATGTCGAACACCACGTTCATCAGTTTGTGAGTGCCCTCCAGGAAGCTCATTAAGTTCTCTTAAGTTAATGTAACCTTCATTATATCAACTGGGAAAACAGAGAAAGACACCAGTGTGGCTCCACCAGTGACGTGATTTCATCCTGCACGACCACATGGAGTCCAACTCTGTTTTATCAGTTTGTTCATGTTAGCAATAAGTCGTTTTCTTTAATACTCAAACAGAAACTATATGAACGTGTCTGCTAGATAATACAATGTTACATAGATATTTATAGATCAGATAATATTAACATATTATAGTTAGGTTTACAAATGTTTTTTCTTTGTATTTGCGGAAGGTGTTTTATATTTACACATTACACAATGACTCACAGATTGTATTTCAAAACAAAATCTATCTCCACTGACATAATAGTATGAAAATAACTGACAGTACGACAGCAATAATAGTAAGTGTGTTGCTCCAAATCCAGCTAGAAGAGCGCAGATCCATGAAGTAATCATCTGAAATGATAAAACACAGAACAGAATGACAAGTTTTAATCGAACCAGACCCAAACTGTGTAAACCAGTGACGATATACTTTATTCAGTAAGAATTCTTTGTAACCTGGAACCTGGACGTGTGTCTCTCTGGTCTGGTTGATGTTCCTCTGTTGGACTCTACAGGTGAAGCTGTTGTTGTGTCTCTTCTCCACAGTCACTCTGCTGCTGACAGTATAGAGGTCATCAGGACCTCTGACTGTCTCTGTAGGTCCAGCAGAGAGGAGCTTTCCCTCACCGTCCAGCCACAACACCTCAGGCTCTGGATACCAGCCTGCACACTCACACTGTAACACCACACTTCCATTGTAATATGATCTGATCTCTATGATGGGCGTGGAGACAGCACCTGATGATGAGAGAGGACTATGTCACTGTTGGAGCGATGGTGTTTTTATTGAACTGGGCTGCAGAAGAAAGACACAATTTGGTTCTGTATGACCAGAGAAAACAGAGATAAAAGGGCTGTGGTATTTGCTTTTGCTCAAGAGATATGAAACCTACAACACCAGACTGATAAATGCTCCACAGCTTTGGTGGTTTTCCTCAGGAAAAAAATATGGTGGCCTGCTGGTAACAAACAATCTCACTGCTGAAAACATCAATGGGTCACTATAAAATGCCTTAAAAGCTGCTCAAAATTCAATGATGTGTGCTAAACAGAACTGCAAAGGGTTGTTACGAAACACCAACTTTTGTTGCCTAAAAAGCTGCTTGAAAAATAGTGATGGGTCGCTCCTAACTCCTCCTCCTCTGACTTTATAATGCAGCTGCTGCACAGCAATTTCCTTTGAGTTGAATCAAGTTCTATCGTATCTTTTCTGTCTTGTCTAAAAAGCTCCTGGAAAAAAAACCACCCACATTTGTGCCTAAAAAACTGCTGGAAATTCAGTGACAAGTGCTAAAAAAAAAACTTTCAAAACTCAGCAAGGGGTCATCACGAAACACCCTAGTGTAACAGAGTTTATGTGTTACTGATTCCACTTGCCATCACTGGCTTTATTTCTGTCATCACTGAAGGTGCAATACATTTAATTTATTATTATTTACCTGCCTGTTAAGACATCGGAAGGACTCGTGTTTATGTTTGATCCTTGCTGTGGCTGTGAGACCTGATTGAGAGATATTGTCCTGTGTTCACTACCAGATACTGTATATGCCAATAAAGCAGCATCGGAGTCTGGCACTGACTGTCCCTGTCATCTGTGAAACTAACTAACTAACAAACCACTACACTAGCTGATGCCTAAAAAGCCACTGGTAAAACAGTGACTGGTTGCTACAAAACGCCCATGTTTGTGCCTTAAAAGCTGCTCAAATTCAGTTATGGCGCTAAAAAAGCTGCTGGAAGAATTGATATGTTGATATGAAACGTACGACACTAAATGCAACATATTTGTGACTCGCAGAAACAATGGCAACATTTTCCTCTGACGACTGGACTGTTGTCTCACAGAAAAGGTAAAGCTCATAAAGACGTTCAGTCCCTTTCTTTGGACGTGTTTCTGTTTTCATTTCTGCCCAAGTCTCACAAATGATAAACCACGTGCACCACACGTACACTAGAGGGCTCCCTACTCCATTTGGTTTGCTTGTGATACTGTGTGAAGTCCTTGGCCTCACACAATACTCACACTTACTGATGCCATACTGCTACTGAAAGCAAGTGCACGTCCCAGGAATGTGCACCCAAATTTACATTTACATTTTGATACGTCTATCTAATATTTCCAATTACATACTTTGACGTTCTGTACTTGACTGCACTCTTTTTGGTTGCAACCAAAGCCATTTTGCACGAGTTGGCACATCCTGTTCAAGCCGGCAGGTGTTCCAGCCTTTTGCTCGGACAGTAAATTCAGATAAATGTGAGGAAATTACAACATTATTTCACAGAGTGTGAGTCTCTTCCTCTCCTTCCTTGTTTTTGGGAAGAGACCTGTAGCTGTCTGTGTAACCACACACTCACAAAAGCAGAACATGCTGGAGGAAAACAACTGTCTTTCAGATTTGTGTTCAGATTTTTGTCTCATTACTGAAAGTCTTCGTAATGTTTCTGTGACGTGAAGGTGTTTCACGTGTAAGTTACCTCCAAATGACTGCAGCAGGAGAACACAGATCACAGCTTCAAGGAAAACTGAAGCGATGATTTCACTGACGGACAGGCCACTGTTGGACGGCATCGCTGAACGCAGCATCCTGGATTTCTGGGGAGAAAGAATTCAAGTCGTCTTATCAGCCCCAGAATGTGTGTGTGTATTTAGAGACCTGTCACTGTGTTTCCTTCCTCCCTTGAGCCCCTAAATGTTGCTGTTTTGTAGCAACTCGTTGCTGACTCTCGAGCGGGGATAATGGCAGGAGAAGTGGTTGTTTTTTACTGAGACATCACCCTTCAGCCACTTCCTCAAAACCATTAACTGCAGTTCCTGACCTGTCCACCAGATGCCCTCAGACATTTTCACCCGACTTCCTCATTCCCCTGCTCAGCTGTTCTCACTCACCTCATCAGTCACTCACTCCATGCTGATGCTCTGTTCCTTTCAGCTTTATCACCATCTACTCTGTACTTTGGTTTTCAAGCAACCTGTACCTGACCTGAACCTGCCTGCCTGAACCTTGCGCCTGCCTCCCAACACCTGCCTGTAAGTTCATTTATGTATATCATTGAACTGCACCAGTCTGTTTGTTTTGTCTGCTTTTGAGTCTTTCCCCTGCTGCCTGCACTCCCCACTGAGACACCTTTATAACCAGCCCAGTCTCCAGAAGAAAATGTTGGCTTTATGCATTTCTGCATCCCTTGAGAAGATTTCTGCAGATAACTGCTTGAGACCTACAAACAAAAAAAACTGCCGTGTTCTAGCAGGTCATTGCTGTTTGAAAGGGGCATGAAAAGCAAATGTTTTTTACCAAGACATTTCTGTCTGGATTCTCAATTGAGCCCTCAAAACAGGGTTTTTAAGCCAAAACATGACACCATGACACCTGTCAAGCTGCCTGCCATCCACCTTCTGATAGGCTAAATACCAGTGACTAGTCCATACCCATTCCTTCTAACAGGCTAAATACCAGTGACTAGTCCATACCCATTCCTTCTAACAGGCTAAATACCAGTGATTACTCCATACCCATTCCTTCTAATAGGCTAAATACCAGTGACTAGTCCATACCCATTCCTTCTAATAGGCTAAATACCAGTGACTAGTCCATACCCATTCCTTCTAATAGGCTAAATACCAGTGACTAGTCCATACCCATTCCTTCTAATAGGCTAAATACCAGTGATTACTCCATACCCATTCCTTCTAACAGGCTAAATACCAGTGACTAGTCCATACCCATTCCTTCTAATAGGCTAAATACCAGTGACTAGTCCATACCCATTCCTTCTAATAGGCTAAATACCAGTGATTAGTCCATACCCATTCCTTCTAATAGGCTAAATACCAGTGATTAGTCCATACCCATTCCTTCTAATAGGCTAAATACCAGTGACTAGTCCATACCCATTGGTAGCTTTGTCACCTTCTACCTATGCCAGTCCTCAATGCCTATGTGCAGTTTCACAGATTGACCACGTCAGTGAGTAGAAAAACGTGGGACAGACAG
The DNA here is from genome assembly GCA_035609425.1 of Epinephelus awoara. Classification (NCBI taxonomy): domain Eukaryota; kingdom Metazoa; phylum Chordata; class Actinopteri; order Perciformes; family Serranidae; genus Epinephelus; species Epinephelus awoara. Next base: position 28,622,510 of record CM069315.1, on the reverse strand, counting down.
AATGACTGACTGACAGAATGACACACTGACAGTTTCTGTGATTATGTACAGCACACCATACCATGACTTAGTCATACCAAACATTAGAAAACACCAACATTGGTCCACAGGGGGAGCCACAGCCATCGGTCGCATTTTAGCCATTTTTAAGCATTTTTCTGTTGTTATAGCGCCACCCAGTTGCCAATTAGAGCTAAATTTCTCCAGTCACCCTGAGGCGTCCTGTTCTACATATCTACCAAGTTTAGTAAAAATCCATATGGCGGTTAGGCCTAGATAAGAAATGAGCTCTCTAGCGCCCCCATTTTGTTTGATGGGGTCAATAATGGAGGGGTCCCCTCAGATTATGTGTGGTCATATGCCTACAAAGTTGCGTGGTGATGGGTGAAACCCTTGAGATGTTATACACCTTTATGTGATGAGCCACGCCCTCCGCAATATTCATTGCCTTATAGAAGCTCATTTTTAATAAGTTTTCCAACTTTTGCCAAGAGGGAACTTTAGATATTGGTCCCTAGATTATGTTCACCCAGTTTCATGCAGATCGCTCAAACTTCCTAGGAAGAGATCCATTTGAAGTGTTTTTCAAAAAAGGTCATTACTGTGTTTCCAGCAGCTTTTCAGGCACCAAATGTGGGTGTTTTGTCGTGACTTGGAAAATGTCTGTTAAATAAACACAGCAGGTGGCGCTCATGTGAAGGGTCAGTTACAATTGCTTATCATTTCAGCATAAATTTTTTTATCTCGTTGTGTCCCATTGTGAAGAGAAGCCTATTCTAAATGTCCTGAATATCCATATTTTGTACAAAAAGAAATATTAAGAGCCCTGCGATGGTCTGGCGAACTGTCCAGGGTGTACCCTGCCTCTCGCCCGATGTCAGCTGGGATAGGCTCCAGCCCCCCCGCGACCCTCACGAGGATGAAGCGGTTAGATTCTAACCGCTTCATCCTCGTGAGGGTTAGAAGATGAAGATGATGAAGAAATATTAAGTTTTAATCTGATAAGTTAGGAGGTAAATACATTTTGTTAATACAGGAAATAAAAATGACCAAATATACATGAAAAAATTACTCATAAGATCAAATATAAATATATTTATACTGTTAATAAATATCAATCTCAAAATATTTCACTTCCTGATAAAGTGATAATTGTTTCATTCCTCCTCCTCTGTTTCCTCTTAAATTACTTTTTGCTATTCCTATCTTCTTTTATGGGCTTATGACATTACATTTGTTTTTACTGCTTTTGTCGTCTTTTGTAGCTTGTTTGTTAATGATGTCTTTCCCTCCTCCTTCTTTGTTGGAGATGCATACAGTCCATTATGTCCCAGGTTTATTGCTCTCTCCTCAGCCCTCTGAACACCACATTTTTGGCTTTTCTGCGTAGAACAAAAACTGATTCTGTTTTTGTATTGGAACAAATAAAGTGTCTTGTCTGCGAGCCATTAGACAGTTGGGCTGTATGTGCATGCTGCAGTACAGTGGTTAGCTAAAGGAAAACAACATCAGCTGTGAGTAAAAACGGAAAAGAAAAGAAAGCTCTTTCCAAATTAAATGTTGAAAAACTACGTCTCACAATCTCATTTTCTTTCACACTTATTATTCAAAATGAAAACTTTGGATGTTTAAGTTAAGTAATTTTCACAGCAACACTTTTCTTTTACTTTAACTTAAGGTAATACATTTCTTTGCAGTCTGACTACATCGTTTACACGACGTCAGTAATTCATTGTCACAACTCAAAATAATCTCCATGCTGGTTTTAAAGTCATGAGAAGTTATGATTTTTAACACTTCCTACCTAGAAGGCAAACATCAGGTCCAGCGTGGTTCATGCAGAGTGACACACATGTGAGATGCACTTCTTTATGTATCGTGCACACTTGCACTGTTGTGGTTTTAAACACACTTGCACTTCCTTTCTTATTTTGCAGATGAAATGAGTTTCCTGTCGTGTGGCCTGTCGCACTCTCGTAAATGAAGACGATTGTTTCAAACCAAACGGTCTCTAAACTTTTTAAATCTTGATGGGCTTTTCTAAATACTACATTTTTCCAATATCAACAGACTTTATTAACCATATCAAGAGTCTAGAGTCTGTGGTTTTGCATTAGTTATTTCTCAGAGCTGTTTGAAGGGGAGATATAATACATATTTACTGCTTTACATTTTCACTATTTGCAAACCTTTGCACGCAGAAATGAGCAGCACTTCTTCCTGTAGCACCCTTTGTCTACACCGCCTAACCTGTGGCAGCAACCAGGGCAGCTTTCAGTGCACCATGAACACAGCAGAGGGTGCTAATATGACGGGTCCATTACAGTTCTGTCATGTTGTGAAGACAAACCTCACATGCCTCTCTTTGGTTTCAGTGTAACATATATTTTGTGTTGTTTTTTTTATCTGAAAACCTAGGAGGTCAAACTTTGTAAATACAGCAAATAAAAAAAGCTGAATGAACATGACAGGAGTTCATAGAGGTATTTATTTAAATATTTACACACATAAAATCAACAATATCCATATAATATGTTTATCTATGAAATAATGCATTTTGTATTTTTTTTTATTATATTTTATTTTGTATTTCTTCCACATTTCCCTCTGTGCCAAAGAGCTGCACCGCTGTCCAAAAACAAACAAATCCATAAGCCACAGTGAGTGACACATCCCTTTGCATGTCTTTCATTTTCATCCGTAAGAGATGTAATAATCTCTATTTTACAGAACATTGCTGTGGGGTGTGACCTTATTTTATTTATTCATATTTTGGGGGGTGGTTCTGTCTTTCTCTGTTATTGGTCAATCAAGAGGTTTTTAGTCCATTATTTCCCCCTCCTGAAGCTTCTTCTTTCAGTCCTCTGTTTCTTCTTGTTTGCAGTCAACATGAATAACTCTGGACCATCGTTCTTAACCTTCTTTTGACCTGCCAGATATTTGAATTTGTACTTCACAGTATTCCAGATCCTCTTGCCGCCTGTATTCCAACAGAAGAAGAAGAAGAAAACTGTTCAAATTTGCTGGGTTTAGTTGCCAGAAAAAAATTCACAACATCGCAACAGAAATGTGATAGTTGAGTTGAAAACATTATTCACGTCAAAATGAAGGGCGAGACAGCTCTGTCCCCCCATTCTGTGACCGAATCTCTATATGTAGAATGGTGAAGTGGCAAGACAGCGCCATATTCCTGCCTTTAACAGGCAGTTATTCATGTCGTGTTGTTGTAAAGTAACAAATGCACCTATTTCAACTCAAAACATGATCTTTTTTTCTTCAAACCTAACCAAGTATTTTTGTCATTAAACCTAACTGTGACTGTTTCACAACATTAATCATGTGTTTCAATGTGTTTCAGGTGTGCGTCACAGAGAGACGCTGAAGGTTGCCCTGTGCGCTGCTGTCAGATGCCGAGGGGTGTGACAAAGCATTGGTATTTGACAGCCAGGAAATGAGTGCAATGAGTTGCAAATTTTACATTTACTTGCATTAAAGGAGTGAACATTTAAATATTCCATTTCAAAATGAGAAACAGCATTTTCCTTTATTATATCTTAAGTATATTTGAATATGAAATCCTGAACATTGTGATCTTTGTTCTACTATACATTAATATGACAAAGAGCTGTGTCTATAACTTCAGATAAAAAGGAAGATAATCTATATGAGACTTACAGTTCTTGATAAAGCATCCCATGAAGATTATCAACAGGGTAACACTGGCTGCAGTGATACTCCAAATCCAATAGGAAGAGGCCTGAACCATGAAGAAATCAGCTGAAATGATACAACACAGAACAGAATTACATTTTCCTTCAAAAAAAAATCGAACTAGTCCTCGTCTATTTAAAATAGGGCTGTCTGCGTTAATGCATCAACTGCGATGCAATTTACATCTGAACGTAACATTTGTTTTTAATCGCCTATATCGTGTGCTGCTATTTTTGTTGCTACCTGTCTTTCAGAGGCCATAGATGACTGGGTTTTGAAGCTAGAACATGTCATGATAGTTTTAAGGGCTAAATAATGCTCCAAAGTTGGGCAAAATTTTGGCGAGGGAAAAGTAGCATGGCCAATTTTACAGAGGTTCCTTGCCCGCTCACCTCAAGATATCTGAATGACAATTGGGTTCTGTGGGTACCCACGAGTCTCCCTTTTAGACATGTCCACTTTATGTTAGTCCCATACAGTTTTGGACACCAACAATGCACCTTTTTGCATGCAATGTTTATGACTGATTTGTGATTAGAAAATCTGACACACAGTCCTGAGCTGTATCTCAAATTAATCTTCAGGGTTCCAGCTTTCAGGCAATATATTCACTTCTATAGAGCATATGCTGTTGACCTGCTGTCTCCTCCAAAAGAACTCCTGCGCCCCCTAAAATAAGACAAGAATAGGTCTCACAGGGTTAAGTGCATTTTGAAAGAAATGAATCTAAAAGCCAAGATTGTGAAGTACATTTCTTTGCATTCATTTGATTCCCAATCAAAACACTTAACACTTGTCTTCTTAATATGGACTTCAAAACTGTTTTAAAATGCAAATTATGGAATTTTAAACCTGCAATAAAAAGTGTGATTTGTCACAATTAACTTCTGAAATTCAGGGATTAATTATTAAAAACCAAAACAGTGACAATACTGTTCGTTTAGTTAAAACTCTTTGTAACCTGGAAGCTGGACGTGTGTCTCTCTGGTCTGGTTGATGTTCCTCTGTTGGACTCTACAGGTGAAGCTGTTGCTGTGTCTCTTCTCCACAGTCACTCTGCTGCTGACAGTATAGAGGTCATCAGGACCTCTGACTGTCTCTGTAGGTCCAGCAGAGAGGAGCTTTCCCTCACCGTCCAGCCACAACACCTCAGGCTCTGGATACCAGCCTGCACACTCACACTGGAGAACCACACTTCCGTTGTAATGTGCTCTAATCTTTATGATGGGTGTAGAGACAGCACCTGATGATGAGAGAGGAGGAATCTTAAATCTTCTACAGTAGTATTGTTTTAGCCAGCTAACATGTCATTTAAGATACCCATACTCATTTGTTGCATGTGCATGTCTTTGCACATACATGGTAGAACATGCGATAAAAACAAAAAAAACAAAAAAATCATCTGGAAAAAGCTCTGACTCACCAACAATGAGTTGGATGGAAGCTTCCTTCTTCGATTGGGAGATACAAGTGTAATTTCCTGCATCAGAGATATTTACTCTGTAGAGTTTCAGGGAGACGTTACCATGTATCAGCCGATCCACAAACAGAGCTGTCCGGTTCTTATAAGATGGATTCAGACTCTGATACACCTGCTGTCCTTTTTGATAAACGTGGATGTACTTTCGACTCAACCCAGGTCTGGTCCACAGCACTGTTTCGGAGCTCGTATCGATGGCAGGTTCAAGGCGACACGGCAAAATGACATCATCACCAGCGCAGGCTACAACTGGTCGCTGTGAACACTTTAACTCTGACTGCTCAACGAGGGAAACTACAAAAACAAGCAACATTTGGAGAATAAAATTTGACTTCAATAATCAAATATTTAACAATGTGTTGCACTGATATTACCTCCACATGACTGTAACAGAAGGAAGACAAGTTTGATATTGAAGAACCGAACACTGAAGCTTACTCCATCACTGGGCTGCATCACTGATGCAGAATCCTGGAACTCTGACTATCAAAAAGAAAGATTTATACTTTTTGTATACAGGTTAAAAATGTCTCTTTACTCATTGATGTTACTTCTGAAATGAGAAATACAATAACGACTCAGCTTTAGACAGTTAAATACATTTAATTGTTGCTTTGCTTCTTTGGTTTCTCTCTGACTCGCTCTGCTTTTTCTGTGTAGTCTATTTTGCAGGTTATCATCCAATGTGACTTCCTGTCTTAAACTGAGCAAACCACAGACTTAATCATGCGACTGAATTTCACTGCCGTTTACGTGACAATACATGTCTGTTAGGACTCCAATACGCATGTATTGTCACGTAAACACCTGCTTGGCTGAGGTCAAAATTCAGGCTACAGTGCAGCTTCTATCCACCAGCTGCAACACCAAGGTACAGACTCATGTTCAGCCCCGACAGTCTTATCATGCTGGAAAGGTTACTTTGAAATGTCAAGATAAGTAATGTAACTATTTCGGTTACTTAATGTAAGATGTTACTTTTGATTACATTTGATTACTTTTCAAACAAATGCTTTAAACTGGGCAATAATGTCCTAAAAACTAAAGTGCATTGCGGCACATGTTCTGGTTGTGCCCAAGATGATCCAATTTTCTTATTATCTATAACTTTGTCTATAACTTGTTTAAGCTCATAGATTAATTCTACTGAAGTAGAAACAGGTACAAGCTCCCACTTACACTACATTGATGCAGCACTTTAAACTATTATACTCGATACTTTGATAAAATCCTAAATAATAGCTATCATGAGATCATAAAGCAGCTTTGTACCCTTGGTGACAATAGTTTTATTTACTGTTCATGTCCTTCTGTTCTTTAAAAATACAGGATCTTGAATTTGTTACTGTACATCCCACATTTCTAAGTAACAATGCAAAGTCTAATAAATAACACAGAGAATAATCTAAATCGTCAAAGATCATGGAATTCTGAATAATTATTAAACATTTAACACACACGTTTTACTTTAATAAGCAATTCTTACCTACAGTATGATGACTTAAAACTGTCTTGTGTGAAGACCTCTGTCCTGTTTTGGGGTTCTCGCATGAAATAAGGAAGTACAAGTGAGGTTTCACTATGCATGCCCTCTGCAGAGAATAAAAACAAACAGCAGCCTGTCTCCACCTCTCAGTGTGTGTGCGTTTGGATCACAAGCCTCTCAAATGTAATGGAAACGTGGCTTACCAGTTAAAAAATAAGTAGTTTGTTACTGTAGCTTTTGCTATGAGTCATTGAGCCACCTGACAATCTTGTGTGTCGTCAGGGTCAGATGGGACCAGATGTGAATGGGTGTGAAGTCGTCTGGGGAGGATCCCAAGACTGCATCGTAGGTGGGTGATAGGTGGTGTCGTAAGCCTCCTCTGTTCAACAATGGTCGCCCCAGTTTGACGTAGATGGCTTCTTTTACTCCTCTTTCAAACCATCTTTCCTCCCTGGCCAAGATGTCCTCAAAGGAGTGTCCCTTCTCCCGTAGGTGTAAGTGGACAGCTGAGTCTTGACCCGAGGAGCTGGCTCTCCTGTGCTGTGCCATGCGCTTGTGGAGCGGTTGTTTTGTCTCCCCAGTGTATAAATCTGTGCATTCCTGGCTGCACTGAACTGCTCACACTACATTACTCTGCTTCTACCTGGGTGTTTTGTCCTTGGGGTGGACAAGTTTCTGTCTCAGTGTGTTGCTGGGTTTCAAGTGCACCGGGATGTGGCGTTTGTTGAAGATCCTCCTGAGTTTCTCAGACACTCCTGCGACATAAGGAGTGACGATGTTGGTACGTTTTTATGTCCCTTCCTCTCTGTCTGCTCTGGGTCTGTCTGAGGTTTTAGCGAAGGCCCAGTTGGGATAGTCACAGGTTTGAAGTGCTTCCCTGATGTGTTTCTGTTTTCCTAGTGGGCACGTTTTCAGCCCGATGGTTCAGGGTCATGACTCCCAGCTTGAGCTGCAGTAGGTAGTGCGAGTCAAACAGCAGGTGCTGGTCCGTTTGTGTAGGTTTTCTACTCACCTTGATGTTGAGGCTTCTGTCCTCTTTAATGTGTAGTGTGATATTGTCAGTCTTTCCTCCTGTGGGTCAGTTGTGGTGGGTTTCTTCGTTTTCAAAGTAGGTCAGTGTCATGTCTATGAAGTGGAGAGTGGACTTTTTAAACCCACGCACCAAGGCCAGGCCAACAGTTGTGCTACATTAATCTGAACTAAAATGTTGTAAACTGACTTTAAGTACTATGAAAACGGGTAAATAGTTAAAAGTATGTGTTTTGACAGCTTTAATTTAAAAAGATCATTTATATTTTGGAAACAACAAAAAACAAACAATGCATAAATGTGTTCTCTGTCTTCAAGTGTTTTAATACTTTCAGCTAAATGTGTTAACATTGAATGAGGGTGGAAACGTTGGGTTTAATTAGATTTCTTTTAATTATCAATCACAGTTTCAGAATCTCAGCCTCTTAGTATCCACAGGGCTCATTTATAAAACAGTGTGTCGGATCCATACTAAAAACGTATGTACAGACAACAGCCAAATATGACATTCATTCATTCTAACCGCTTCATCCTCGTGAGGGTCGCGGGGGGGCTGGAACCTATCCCAGCTGACATCGGGCGAGAGGCAGGGTTCACCCTGGACAGTTCGCCAGACCATCGCAGGGCTGACACATAGAAACAGACAACCATTCACACTCACATTCACACCTATGGACAATTTAGAGTACTCAATTAACCTAGTCCCCAAATTGCATGTCTTTGGACTGTGGGAGGAAGCCGGAGTACCCGGAGAGAACCCACGCTGACACGGGGAGAACACAAATATGACATGCACCAAAAAATATTTGACAGTTTCTAGAATCAGGCCTCCACCTTAGCATCTTAGTTGCCAATTTCCCGTCTCCAAAACGCTGGTAAGCATGGGTCAAAGCTTCTCCCACCCGTTTTCTTTGTACATAGTTGGTGTGTCTCAAATCACATACTTCCATTAGTACTATGTAGTATACTATGTGCACTGTGTACTCTTTGGTGTAGTGTGCGAAGTTCGACAGGGTAGTGTTGTTGTGTAAATGGACCCAATAAACATACTGCTGGCTTATACCCGACAACAGAAAAAAAAAAATACTTGTATTTGTACAATGCAGCGACGTTCACAGTCGCACAGTCCTCGAATGCTATTTCCAATTTGAAAAGTGTCCCCTCCCCTTTCGCTACGTAGCCAAGATGGCGACCATTGAGGGCGAGAAGTGTCCATAGTTCTACACTCAACTTTTTGACTGTTTTGAGTGCACCATCCGGGTACTCGTAGCGCACTGCATTTTTCCGTACTTCTCAGTGTGAACGCACTTCTGCACTCAAAATATGAAGTGTAAGTGCAGAAATACGTGATTTGAGACACGGCAAGTGAGACTCCAGGTGTTTCACAGCTTACAAAACAAACTATGTCCATGTGGGATTTCAGTTGTGAATAAAAGTATGAGCAAATCAAAACGTAGCCTTTATAGACAGCACAGTGCTGAAACCAGAGGAGCACAAGAAAAATTAAAAAAAACACATTTAGTGGTAAAATGGTAAAACAATGTCATAACAGTATAAAAATATGCATCAATACATTATATACATATATATACACACACAGCAACTCTGTTTCCACCCTAAAGTAGAGAGTGTTTTCATCAACTATTACAAACTCACTGTTCACATATCAAGGATTTCAGCACGTAACAGTGTATCTGGCACATTATTTTTATATCTCAGTGTTGGAAATTCTGGATGGAAAGTTGGTACTCGTTTGACCCTAACATTATGTTATGAAGATGATCCCAAATAATAAAATTATATTGTTCATAAAATTCTCAGGATATCCTTTAAATTTCATGTTTATCCTTTGTATGTTACATATACGGTATAACCTGCTGTAACCTCTCATAAAATGACACTTTTTAAACCCAAATCAGTCAGCATATAATGTGACTGTGATTTAACATGCACCTGTGTGTATTCATACATCAGACAACAGTGCCATCATGAGGTCAAACACCTGCTACAGTATACTGCATCCATCATAGAGTAAATGAATGATGTAGCACGCTTACCTACATTTAATTGATGTATTCATTAATTAATTTGCATCATAACCATCTTCTGAATTAATTTTAGAGGGTGTAAGTAGGTTGTTTAATGCACTTATTGACTCACCCTGACACTATTATATTCATATAATGTTATTATGGCTCTCTTATGTTGCTCCCCTCCTGTTCTTCGCTCATTTTCAGGTTGTGGTTGACTGCTACCAGGGCGTGCCTTTAGTTGTTTACTTCTCTTATAATTTATGTAAGTGTTATCAATACTTTTCTGGCCTTGTGGCTCCGAACCGTAGATGGGAAACCTCTGGTTTCTTGAAGCTAACTTAGTTAGCTTTAGCCTGTCTCGTAGCTAGTGACTAGCTTTTACAGTCCTGTAATTCTGCAGTGAAGACTGATCGGGAAATGTTGCGATAAAGTTGCGTTAAACAGGTGCCTTATTTCTCTTGTGCCGCGAATGCAAAGCACAACTCTTTTTACAATCGTTACACAGGAACCTGAGTTTATCAAGTCACTCTCTTGTGACTGCTGTAGCCTCCAGTTAAAGACCCGAGTCTTTAACTGGAGGCACCTGATAGAAAATATTTGTATAGAATAACAGTTATTTCTTATTTGGGGTAAGTGGGTAATCTCTAAAAAATGAAATCTGCACATGTATGCAGAATCTTTGGGCAACAGAAGCTTATTGTTTTCAGACTGATAGTCGATGGGTTTTGAGATTGGTAGCTGGGTCAAAGAACCAAAAGCTAATACATACTAATAAGTCATCGTGTCACTGTTGTTTCCCATGTTCTTCACACTCATTGTCCTGGGTTTGTCCTTGTTCTTCCCCTTGGTTGCTTTGTCTGTTGTGTCCTCTCCTGTATGGATTTACGCTCGTACCTATAGGACACAAAACAGGTTAGAGATTAGGTTAAAGCTTAACTAACGAGTCTGCTAACTGACCTTAAATAACTATGGTAATGAACAAAATGCCAGGACGAAGTTGAGCATTAGCAGTTAGCTTGCCAGCTATAAAAAAAAAAAAACAATAATAATAATAAAATATTTGCAAAAATGCACAAATTTATTTGCTGCACTGTTATTGACATCACTTAGTAGTAGGCTTAGGCGATATCATAGTATTATATTACACCAGGGTATTTAGAAATCCAGATTTCCAATTCTGTCAAAAATACAGACACTCATCTTTATATTAAACTCAGATGGAGGGGCTGTATTGATCATGCGCCACCAGAGGTCAGTCTCTGGTGAAACAGGCGACTGAGCTGACAAACATTGCAACATTTGGAGTTATTGATCTATACATGGACTGTTCATGATTTTACAGTCATATGAATGCTGATAAAGGTAAAACTGTGCTGGCTGAACAGACTCAACAACCCTCCAGCAGACGGAGCTTTAACACCTGACTTCAACAGTGTCTTGTAGGAATGAAGGATGTTACATGATGTGCGTGTGGGCCTACGTCCTACAATACAGTAAAGACAGAACTTGTTTTTACTTACCATCGTCATGATTTGGCCCTGGCACAGGCTGTGCTTCTGGCCCTGCTTCTGGCTCTACCTCTGGCTCTGGCTCTGGCTCTGCCTCTGGCTCTGCCTCTGGCTCTGCCTCTGGCGCCATGTCTGTGGGAAAGAATGAAATAAAATATTAAAAAAATGTTAAAATTCTGGGTCAGAATCTGTCATGCTGATTACAGCTGATGTCGAATTGTATTTACTCACCAGAATCTCTCTGATTTTCTTCATTCGTTTCCTCCCTTGTTGCTAGCTCTGAAAATTTGTGTTAAATTATATTGTGTAAATTGTATTTAAGAGCTAAACACTTTAAAGATGTAACAAATATATAACTTCAGTATCTCTCCATATGAAGTGTTGACATGGCTGCTGGATGTACAGCTGAAATGTTATTAATGAAAAACATTAATCACTTAATTATCACTGATGATCACAGCCAGACAGTGGCAGTTTGTCAAAACTGCAAATGTGTCTCATTATTTTCTTTAAAATGTGTTATAATTCTGTATAAACATATTTGAGAAACTGTGTGAATGACAGGAGTTATATCTGCATGATCATATAAGATACAGTCCTTTAGTTAATTACCGTAAACCGTATTTGTTACAGGGTCTGTGGGAGAAATGTAAAAAAAATAAAAGTGTTATAATGTGCTCTAATCACAAGTAAATATAACTGATCTTGAATAATTAAATAAACATGTGCAACACTGTGAATATATCATGCAATTCTAACAAACACTGTTTATTCTAATATGGATCAGTTTTGACCAATGGTTTTATTGACCAAGTGTTCAATTATAGGTTTACAATTTTTTAAGTCGTTCTTCTGGCAATAGTGACAAATCACAAAAATCTGTCACACTGTGTATATGGGCATTTCACTGTTGTTTTAAGACAGGCTTAAACATTATGAACCTATTCTTTTAATTGGGGTAAAAAAAGGAGAGAGGAGAAATTTGTGACTTACTGTTATTTATGTATTTCTTCAATTTCAAAAAGCCAACAATGACAGCAATGACAACGGCAGTTCCAGTGACAGCAATGACTACATATACTATGTAACCATACTCTTCTGAAAGAACAGAGGAAACGTGTCAAGATTTGTTTTTTACTGTGAGATTCCAAGATAACACCAGTTCATTCATTTTTCACACCCACTTCTCCTGCCTAGGGCCACAATTCATACTCTGTCCCACCAAAACTGTCAATTAGAATACCTTTAATTGCAGCATTACTGTTTAGAGCAATTTTTAGCTTTCAATAATGACAAATTTTAGACAAACACAAATTAATGTCATAAAAAATAGCAGTGCTTGACCTGACCTCCAGAGGAGACTGTCCTTTTACGTACAAGTCAGGACAGCAAAAGCAGTATAACACAAGATGAACCCATTTATCATCTCAAAACCACAATGATGAAGAAACACTGTCCAAGCTCAACACGCTCAACAACCCTCCAGCAGACGGAGCTTTAACAGCTGGCTTCAACAGGATCTTGTAGGAATGAAGGACCCATGATGCAGGTGTTGCATCTGCATGTACATCACAGGGGACAGCAAAGACAGAACTTGTTTTTACCTACCCCAACCCTTTTTTTGTTCTGGCTTTGGGTCTGGGTCTGGGTCTGGTTCTGATTCTGGTTCTGGCACCGGTTCTGTGAAGAAACATTAAATAAAATGTAAAAAAACATATGTGATAAAATTCAGACCCAACAAAAGAGCAGCTGTTATGCTGGTGACAGCTAATGAAGATAAAATTAACTCAAGATATTTACTTACCAGCTTTTTTCCGTTCTTCTGTGTTACTCTTCATTTCTGTTAAATTGTAATTGTGTAACATGTTTACAAGCTGAATCATATTTACAGCTCCAGTGTATCAGATTTAGGGGGATTTAGTGACATCTTATGGTGAGGATCGCAGATTGTAACCAGCTGAAACTTCCCCTGGTTAGAATTCCTTCGGTGTTCATTGTTTTTAGGTTTTAATCAGGAGCTGAATTATCCCAGAGGTCTCTGCCTACCTGGAGCTCGCATAAACGGAGCCTGCGTTTGTTGAAGGTGGCAGTGTTGTTTGGGCTGAGAAAGCCTGTGAGTTTATCTTCTCTATCTCCTGTAACTTTAGCTTATATTGTAGTTATGCTATGTAACGTGTGAAATAGAGTATGATGAATGTGCTAGGAAAGGTAATATCGGCACTGTCACTACCTGGAGCTCGCATAAACGGAGCCTGGGTTTGTTGAAGGTGGCAGTGCTGTTTGGGCTGAGAAAGCCATGTGTCAGTAAGGTAAAGGAGGTTGTTGGGTTGGTGTGGAGAGCAGTGAGACCTGGCATTAGGGGAGTGTCTCTGGGACGCCAGAGATCACTGTCTAACCTCTTGGAGGTGTCGTGGGACCAACTAGACGAAACACTGGTGAAAGGAGGTTCCCACCTGATGACCCCAAAGACATGTTAGTTATCACTGCTCATTGGTCTGTATAGTTAAGCCTTGCCATAACAGCTTATAATTGGGCTTAGGAGGTTATTCACTGAGTGTTGATCCTTTTCTAGAGCACAAACTTCTTGTGTTTATTTGAATTCCTCTCCTAAACAAACAGACCAGGTGATTTAAACTAGTAAAAACACTGAATAAAGCAGTTTCACATTAAAAAAAATCTGTGTTTGTCAGATGCTGTTGTTGCAGAGGAGTTGCTAACTATAGTTATAGCTATAGCTAACTATAGTTAGCAACTCCTCTGCAACATCACAGCATCACAGTGGCTGATGCAAAACCGTAAATGTTCCTATCTAGAGTCAGTGTTTGGGTTGTGCGCTGTGGGCTACTGTAGAAACCTGGAAGTGCCATATGGTGATCTCTGTAGACAAGGAACAGTTCCCCATGTAGATGTCCATGGCTCATTCTAAGGTAATGAAAACAAGATTCTTGTTTTCAAATGATTAAACACTAAATAAACATACTTATTATGTTATATTCCATTTCTGCCAATATATCCCCCTAAATCGTGCACACTGGAGCTTTAACATGTGACAGATATTGGCAGATATTGTCTCATTGTGGTTAGAAATACTCACCAACACTGAGGAGAATGTTGCAGTGTGTGACCTGACTTGAATCGACACGGCATGTGTAATTTCCCTCATCCTGTTCATTTACTTTGCTCAGTTTTAGTGAAATATTTCCTTTGGCCATTTCATCATAGAAGAGAGCTGTTCTGTTCTTAAAATGCTTATGCTGATTAGTTAGGTCATCCTTCCCTTTTCGATAGACGTGCACATCGCTGTCATTGTGAGTCCACTCCACTTTTTGAGTCTTCTTGTCATATGGGGGTTCCAGTTGGCATGGCAGAATGGCGTCATCACCAACTTTGACTTTAACTGTTTTATGTGAGCCAGTCACACCAGAGTCTCCTGAGGAAACAAACATTGCATTAAGTAATATTACGGAACACTTTGTTTCTCAATATTGATTAAAACACAGCTGGTCTTTTATTACAGTACACAGGCCTCTATAAAAAAAATCAAATATAGCACAAATTTTAACCAAATCTCCTGAAAATCAGGAAAAAACAAAATAATGCACATTTCCATCCTCGAGGCTAATCTTATGCTAATATCTAACTGAGTACCAGACTCAAAGATGACACCCATTCATTACAACAAAATTAACTAATTTCCCTGCAGGGAGAGACATGGCAGCAGCATGAGACACAAAAGAGCACAAATATGCAAAGGAACAGCAATCAGATACACTATAAAAAAAGCTGGCAAAAGACACGCCATGAAGCCGATTCAGCAAACCAAGTCCTCCTGAAGCTGACACTGTAAATTGATTTAGGCGTTTGTTATCACTAGAATTAAAACACACCACAATATTTCGATCTAAGTTGCTCTCATCATCAAGAAACTGCAAACACACTGACGTTACATTAGAGTGCGCAAATTTAGCCGAGCCTGTCTTTTAAGGCCTAATTTAACGCATCTTAACATAATGTGGGTCAAATGGTCCGAACTGAGTAAAGACTCATCAGCTGAGTAAAAGTTTATCGGTAAGTGAAGGGCCTGTGGTTTGCTGTAATGGCGTTTACCTGTTCACTCGACAAGTCAGAGAAACGTACCCGCAGCGCTCGCCACAGCGAGACAGGACAGCAGAATAAGATGCAGTGAGTTCATGGTCGCTGGATGAAGAACGGACAGATCAGCTGAAGATGATTTGACGCTTCATGACGGGTTAAAAACCGGATCAAACATTCGTTCATTTGTGGGGCGTCGTCGAACCGTTTATTACTTTCACTTTGGCAGGAAGTGGCTTTAACAAGTATTTACATATTTATTCAAGGACTCCCTCTTTTACTTCTAATTTAATTTTATTATTGTATTATGTGACGCTATTATACACACAGACTGTCCAACAACTGCATTTTCTTTTTTTCTGATTCACATTCTTTTTAAAAAAAACTGTCAGGTGTTATTAACTCAGTAATGAAGGAGACATCTGCAGGCCAATCAGTAAATATTGCAATATTTTCAGCCACGACTTTATTCCCACAAACACCTCTTCAATGCATTTGTTCATACAACATACAATGCTGTACATATATCATATGTTTGCTCTTATTCTATTCTTGCTTTATTCTGTTGATGCATGTATAGTTAAGATTTCACACTTACAGCCTCGGCACAGTGGCAATATGTATTTTATTTTTTTATTATTTTTAATATCTTAAGTACTGGTGTTAGACACTGCAGCATAATGGACATTTTATTTTTATTTTTAATGCACATCTTTATTTCTATTTATTTTATTGCTTTATATTTACATACTTCTATGTCATACCCTTATTCTTACTTCTTATAATTCTCTATTCTCTGCATCAGTGCAACTGTAACGATCCACAGTTTCCCCTCAGAGATCAATTAAGTATTTCTAATTCTGATTTTGATTCTTAAGTGTTTCATTGATTCTAAACAGTCAGAAAAACAGCCTGTTTTCAGCTTTGTGACAACGACTTTTTAAACTGACCCAAGAGGGTTTTTAATAGGTTGATTTCGCTTAAGAAGATGGAGAATTTTCTCAATTCATAATTCTCTTCTCTTTTTCTAGAGCTAGAACTGTGTGGGGCGCAGTGGTGCAGGCCACCACCAGGGATGTCTGGACAATGCCACAGGTTTTTGTTGTTGTTGTTGTTGTTGTTGTTGTTTTTGCTGCACTTGTGCTACATGTACATGGTTAATCAAAATCAAAAATTTGCTAACATTTTGCTCCAGCAGTGTTATTTACCTTCTTGCATGTGGCGTTCAGTTTGTCGGTAAAACAAGAAGACGGCTAGATTCAGGATCAACAAACATAAAAGTGCCATTCACCATGCTGATGCTCAATCAGCTGTTGACAGACACTTTTCAGATGGTAATCGTTCTATATAAAATTTGGCACATTGCACGGTTTTTCACCGTCTATGCAGCCCTGCAACATGTGACAGGGAGATTTTTGCAATCCATTCTCTGGTCTGAATCTTTTTTTTTTGTTCTGTGTGTGTGAGTCATCCTTTGCATCATTGTGACATTTCTTTGACTTCCACACCAGAAAAGCAGGAGAAATAGGGACGGTTGATGAGGGTGCAACTCTGACATGTTCCTCTTGACAGATAAATGACTCATTTAACATAAGCACATCATCAGCACATGGAATGCATCATGTTGTTGTTTTGTGCCGCATGTAACTGTAAGTAATGAGTCATTGCTTTTATTACGGTGTTTAATCTTTCCATGTATCTCTTCCTTGCACAATTCCTGGGGATGAGCTGCATGAGTCTTGCGCAATCTGGTACTTTCCCTGCTCTGAACTGGAATAACAGATATGTGAAAGTGTGTAAACTGTGTGTGTGAGATATCGACCCGCCTCTTGTGTGTTGGAGCTAGTCTGGGGCACTTCCTGTGTTGTCTGTTGCAGCTGGATTGTGGGCTGTCTGTGCCCTGGAAAGACTGTCCTCTGTGACGGTCCTGTTCTGGGGTGTCCAGTTTAGCATTGATGACTCTGTGTCTCTGTTAAAGGGTTTTATATTGTTATACCAAATACCAACAACTACTTAAGCCCTAAAAAATGGGTCCTCTTCAAATTTATAATTACTCTGTTGAGTTTTTGACAACTGCTGACACTATGGAGCTATGGAGCTAGCTCCGTTGTGTTTGATAACATTGTTGAACGTAAACTGAAGTGACGCCCAACGTTGCTTAGCGTGCCTTTAATATTGAAATAAAGCCAAGTCCTTTCGAGTCAACTGTCTCCATCTCCTGGAGCGTTTGGCTACGCGATCCCTCTCATCTGTTCTTCATCCATGTTTTAGTTGTTCTGTTCTTTTCCTGTGAAAACATGAGATGAGAGTAGTTCATGAGGCAGGTAATGAATCCCAAAACATTCAGTTCAAACTGTTTCAGTATCACTGGCACGTCAGTCTTGGAGAGATTTTAGTCCGTCATCATTTCACTTCCATTTACCCAAGCACTTTCTTCTGTCTCTTTTCAAATATTTAATTTACGTGACATTTAAAATGGGAAAAAGAGAAATTATCTATTCAGTTTACTAACCACACCTGACAGTGATATTTGTTTAGATCAGAGGTGCAATGAGGTTTGAATGAAAAAAGGTCAGTGAAATAATGACAATGTCTTTAACAGGAAAGTCAACAGGTTAAGGGTCAATCATAACAATTTGAGAAATGTAAGACTTACTGGACTTTCTATGATTCCAGATCACCATAGCGATAATGGGGATGATGATGATGATGGCGAAGACGACACCGGCTCTGATGGCAGCAATTTTAGGTGGAGTAAGAGCAGAGGAGGTGTCATTGCCAGTCTTGCCATCACCACCTGAAAGAATGTAGGTGAGATGTTAATGTTAGTGTTTTACTGCAAACTTCTAATGTTTCACTGATGTCTTCTTCTATCCAGTTTCCCCACCAGCTTTCAGGATTGGTGCTGCAGCATGTTCCTAAATGCTTTTGGCAAGAGGCAGGAAAGCGTGCTGAAGGTGTTTGAGCTACTGCAACCATTGAAGCCACACTGACAGGGTGTGTATTTCTACGGCAACTTACTGTGGCTTTTTCTGTTTCAGTCACCACCACACTCACAGATCATTAAAGGAATTCTGAAATCAATCCTTAATTTGACAGGAAACCATTATAACACATTCTTTGTCATCTGTGACGACCCTCCTGCCATGCTCTGGATGGCTCTGTTGCTGGTTCTTGTTTGTTGTTTTTGCAGGAGCTGAGAGGAGGCTGCCTGAGCCATACCTGGGCCACCAGGCACACCAGTGTGCTCCAGTATAAATACTTCCCTCCGCTGTCAGTCTCTCTCTCTTCTCTCTCTCTCAGCCTGAGAATAGCTAGGTTCTTCTTCTTAGGGCGAGTTTTTTAGGGCTCCATCAGGGAAGTTTCTGGAGCACTGTTGGCAGGAGCAGGTAGTGAGGATAGCCCCAGATAACACGGTGATGTCAGCAAACTACATTTGTCACGCAAAGCAGGATATTATGAAGTTCTCCAGTGCCGCTTGTGCCCTGCTTTGCACTGAGAAGAAACAGGAAAAGAAGAAAGGGATTTGGGTAAAGGAATCGGTCACTGCACGCAGATTGCGCTAGTTGTCAACTCTGCAGAGAGAGAAACTCAGTTGCCGCTGTGCCACTAGCCTATTAGCGATCATTGAACTGTCTATATAGTCTGTGCATGTATTCTGACCCAGATGATTGTGCCTTTCACAGCTGAATGATGGAACAGGTTTTTGGGAAATGCTACAGATGACAGCAGAGGACTTTGATTTCTTGCTGGGGCTGGTAGAGTCGTACATCGCAAGGAAAGACACCATATATGAGGTTTATATTCAAGTGTTGAATATACACCTCACTGACACTTAATGCAACACAGCCTCTGGCTTTTGTTTGATAAATTGAAGATAGGTCAAAGGGGAATGGCAAATTAATTCTGTTTTTACTGACACTTTAACGGCATCCCAACTTTTTTGGAATCGAGGTTGTAATAAGTTTAATACAGTTATATGTCCACTGCGAATGTTAACTGAAGATAGACAACACCTGGGCCCTGGACAAATCAAGTTCAGCTGAGTATTTGGGTTACCTGTCTGTCCCGAGCCTGAGGAGCTGGTATCACGAGGCTTGTTCGTGAGTCCAGAAGAGTCGATTTTTACACGTTCATGGACTGTTAGAAAAGAAAACAAAATAGGTATTAAAAAGCGTTCCAATAACTCAGTGCAGGCATTTATTACATCCACTCCGAGGAAAGAAACATTTCTATGTGCTTAGCTTGTTTCAAGATGCAACTGACTGCAGATGAAGTAAGTCTGCTTAAAAATCTAGCCACATTTAGGCACTTTAGGCATTTCTTTTAATTATCAGTGGCTAATCAAAACAGTAACTTTGTCATTAACATAGGGAGAGCGGGTATGGTTGGGTATTCTTGTGTTAGACCTTTAACATTTTGACACAAACAAATTACTACGAATTGTTTCCAACATCTACATCACAAAATGTATGAATCGTTGTTGAATGCAAAGAGTTCCACTGTTACAAGTTGCACTAATAATCAGTTCCTACTGAGATCTAACACATGGCAGCTTTGTTAGTCTTTCTCTGGGGATTTGTAATTTCCTGCACGATGTACCATCTGTCACCAGACGTATTCTTTAGAGACAGACCTCACTGTTTTTATCTGCCCCACCTCTTCTCATGTGGTTTATAGTGTGTGCAAGCACACCCATGTTGGTTTCCTCACCAATTCTCCTGGCATGCTGAAAAAAGGTGTAACATAGTCTGTAGAGAACATGTGTTTAGTCTCATTTGGGTTTAGTTGTAACACTTTTTTATAAGGTGGAATATAAATAATTTCACTGTAAAATAACAGTTGAGAGCTGGCAACACACACACACCAGCAATATGCTGTAATTTTACAGTAATAATACTTTGAAATGACTTTACAAGCCATTACTGTTCAACGGAGATATGGCATATTTCTGTATTCTGCAGTGTACAGTAAAATACTGGCAGCACAGATGCCAGCAATATATTGCAATTTTACAGTATCCATACCGTTTCATGTTTTCACAGTCTATTACTGTAAAAATATGTTTATATTTCTATGAATATTATCCGTATTGAGCAATAAAACCTTAGGAGAGATTGAAATTAAATACATTCATTTAAAAGGGCAGTGTCGACATGAACACTGCTACCATCCTGTTGGACAACTCACAGTAATGAGCCGATAAGTAAGCAACCAAAAGCAGACTGCTAGCGTTTGCTTTTTAACTATGTCAGTAACTAAAATTCTTAAATTCGGCTTGTCAGAGATGTCCTCTAACCAAACCTGACAACACCTGAGATGACAGTCTCATCGATTTGGCCCCGATGCCAATAGCAAGTAAAAAATTCTGATATCAGTTACACAGTACAGGCCAAAAGTTTGGACACACCTTCTCATTCAATGCATTTTCTTTATTTTCATGACTATTTACATTGTAGATTCTCACTGAAGGCATCAAAACTATGAATGAACACATGTGGAGTTATGTACTTAACAAAAAAAGGTGAAATAACTGAAAACATGTTTTATATTCTAGTTTCTTCAAAATAGCCACCCTTTGCTCTGATTACTGCTTTGCACACTCTTGGCATTCTCTCCATGAGCTTCAAGAGGTAGTCACCTGAAATGGTTTTCCAACAGTCTTGAAGGAGTTCCCAGAGGTGTTTAGCACTTGTTGGCCCCTTTGCCTTCACTCTGCGGTCCAGCTCACCCTAAACCATCTCCATTGGGTTCAGGTCCGGTGACTGTGGAGGCCAGGTCATCTGCCGCAGCACTCCATCACTCTCCTTCTTGGTCAAATAGCCCTTACACAGCCTGGAGGTGTGTTTGGGGTCATTGTCCTGTTGAAAAATAAATGATCGTCCAACTAAACGCAAACCGGATGGGATGGCATGTCACTGCAGGATGCTGTGGTAGCCATGCTGGTTCAGTGTGCCTTCAATTTTGAATAAATCCCCAACAGTGTCACCAGCAAAACACCCCCACACCATCACACCTCCTCCTCCATGCTTCACAGTGGGAACCAGGCATGTGGAATCCATCCGTTCACCTTTTCTGCGTCTCACAAAGACACGGCGGTTGGAACCAAAGATCTCAAATTTGGACTCATCAGACCAAAGCACAGATTTCCACTGGTCTAATGTCCATTCCTTGTGTTTCTTGGCCCAAACAAATCTCCTCTGCTTGTTGCCTCTCCTTAGCAGTGGTTTCCTAGCAGCTATTTGACCATGAAGGCCTGATTCGCCTCTTAACAGTTGTTCTAGAGATGGGTCTGCTGCTAGAACTCTGTGTGGCATTCATCTGGTCTCTGATCTGAGCTGCTGTTAACTTGCCATTTCTGAGGCTGGTGACTCAGATGAACTTATCCTCAGAAGCAGAGGTGACTCTTGGTCTTCCTTTCCTGGGTTGGTCCTCATGTGTGCCAGTTTCGTTGTAGAGCTTGATGGTTTTTGCGACTCCACTTGGGGACACATTTAAAGTTTTTGCAATTTTCTGGACTGACTGACCTTCATTTCTTAAAGTAATGATGGTCACTCGTTTTTCTTTAGTGAGCTGATTGGTTCTTGCCATAATATGAATTTTAACTGTTGTCCAATAGGGCTGTCGGCTGTGTATTAACCTGACTTCTGCACAACACAACTGATGGTCCCAACCCCATTGATAAAGCAAGAAATTCCACTAATTAACCCTGATAAGGCACACCTGTGAAGTGGAAACCATTTCAGGTGACTACCTCTTGAAGCTCATGGAGAGAATGCCAAGAGTGTGCAAAGCAGTAATCAGAGCAAAGGATGGCTATTTTGAAGAAACTAGAATATAAAACATGTTTTCAGTTATTTCACCTTTTTTTGTTAAGTACATAACTCCACATGTGTTCATTCATAGTTTTGATGCCTTCAGTGAGAATCTACAATGTAAATAGTCATGAAAATAAAGAAAACGCATTGAATGAGAAGGTGTGTCCAAACTTTTGGCCTGTACTGTATGTTAACGAGAATGTCGTTCCCTTAGATGCAGACCATTATTTTAATGCTGCCAAAATAAATCGACAAAAAACGCCTGTAAATCTAGGATCACTGTTTGAGCTATTCTGTCTCACTGAAATTACCAGCCAGACAGCCTGTTGAGCATCAGTTTGATATCAAGTATTCTTGGCAATATGAACCAAATACCGGCAAAGGAAATAAGACGCAGATGCAAGACCTGATTGATGTTGATGAGGAAGGCCAATGTGCAGCACATGTCTGTTTTTCATAAAGGAAATTGACCGAGAAACAGAAAGCACGTGCCTAATGTTAGAATTACAAGACTAATGTTTTATCAGACTTTATCAAATTTTCCATGCAACACCCAGTTTGCAAAAAAATACGGTAGTGTCCCGTAATTTAAGACAGCAGCAGACTGTTAAGAGCCTGTTGCTTCAAGTGGAGCAGCCCACAATGCATTGCTAATGACAGTATCAAACCTTTGTACACAAATACAGTAATTTAGTGTCCGAGACTGTAAATTAACAGCAGCTGCTTACAGTGAAGCTTTTTGGTGGTTTTAAATGAGCAAAGATAAAATGCCTCACATTTTAGCTGAAAGACTACGCTAAAATCTAATACAAGCTGTAAGTGTGATTTTTTTTTTTTTTTGCACATTTTAGTAAAATAAACTTCATGATGAAAAATGTGACGAGCCTTGGTGTACTTACCAGTGAGGTACGTAAAACAGGAGAGAATTTCTTCTCCAATAACAGAGCAGCGATATTTCCCACCATCAGACATCTGTACTGTGAGGTGCAGTGAACAGTTCCCTTCAGAAAGTTTGTTGTCGAAGAGAGATGTTCTTCCTCTGTACTCCTTCATCTGATCACGAAGTTTCTTTTTTCCTTGACGTTGTGCATGAACATGGTGATCTGTGTCATTGACAGTCCACTCCACTGTCATGTCACTGACATTCATTCGGGGCTCCGTCAAACACCGTAGAATCACTGTCTTGCCGATTTCTGCGTCCACTGAGGTATCTGGGCACTTTAACACTGTGGGAGAAACGCACCAAAAACATTTTGAACCAATTCAGCCTTTGTATCCTCAGCAGCAAAATACAATGGTTCAGAGCCAGTGAGCCCCCGCCAACCTACATTCAAACATGCACATGCTAGGGTCGTCACCTTCAGTGTGACAAAATAAGGGACATCTTCCTCATGGCCCCATGCCCAGGGGACAGAAATCAAGAGGGGGGTTCCTATGGAGATTTTGTCAGGCACTTAATTTCCTGCATTCTGGCTATTTTTTATGCATCAGTTTATGTAAGAGTGAGGCGATCTACGGAGTCAGTTCTATTAAGGATGAAAACATCAGATCACAGACAGGCAAAATGTTTGCTCTGTCAGAATCAACTATTTGGTACATTTGAAAGAAGACAGAGGAGGCTTTATGCAGGAATCCTGAAGTCAAACCTTTGAAGAACTTTTGAAAGAAACTTTTCAGCCTACATTTTAAGACCTCATCACCACTTGGACTTCTTACTGGTTACATCAGCCACGCAATTTAACTTCCACTTACTACTGCTAACTTTACACTGACTGTGAGATAGCACAACTAAACAGTTCCTGATAACTGCTTGGACCATGTGTCCATGCAAGATAATTCAGATAGACAGGGTGGGAACAACGGGATAAGGTGGACATGAAATATACAGTGAGAGATTTAGAGTTAGGCCTTGTTTGTAGTTTTGCCAGTATTAATGATCATGTTATTATTTTGCAGTCCACATTGTGTTGTCTAAAATATTATCTGCACTGCAAAAATCAACCAGGTGCTTTCACTTAAATATTGAAGTCAAATCAACTGCATTTATTAGTTGTTTGAAGTGATTCTGTTGAGTTGAGTTGAGCTTTGGATTGATAGCTGTAAGTTGACTTGATAAAATCTTGGTGCATTCATAAGTTCACTAGGCTAGCGTAATTAATTACCTGGTCTTTGACTGATTACTTTTATTATTTATTTATTTTTTACATTGGAGCCACTTGTTCGTGATCTCTTGATTTTATCCTGAATTGTGCAGCAGTTTGTAAAGTTTGGTTTAATATGAGAGCTGTAAATGAATCATCAGTAATTACTCTAAAATGTAATAATGATGATTACAGTATCAGCGTGATGGTGGTATACAGGTACATGTGATGAATCAGTGGTACGGGCGCTATTGATATCCACCGCCGTGCGTAATGGTGGCGCGTAATGTGCCGTCTCACTGTGGGAGTGGAAACAACGCTGGTGCATGTGCGCCCAGCTCCACAATGGCGCATGCAATGTATTCCCCACTCCCAAGGTAACAAGATCCGTGCCGCACAGTGTATTGTACTAAGCTTTTTAATTGCAATATAATCTCAATCTCTCGGAGGCTGGTGTTTTCAAACAGTCAGTTAAGCTTTCCTCCTTCACTGTCTGTTGCTATGACGAAGCTCTGGTCGGAGCTGTTTGGGGGAGGCTGACTTCCCGCTGGACTTGTCTTTTTTGAAGTTACTCTTGCAATATCATGAGCTCTGCGCTCGGTCGCAGAACCCGGTAAAGGACATACACAGCGATCTAAACATGCTCAATGTTATATCATTATACGTAGTAACATAATCGGAGGTGGCAGCGCATAAATGTCACCTGTGTTTGAGACAACGTCCGTGGGCTTCATCCACAAAAAGACCAGCAGAATTCTCAGCAGAACTCCACAGTCCATCCTCGTAGTCCACTGCGAGCTGAATGAAGGAGCGGCAACTGTTCCTGTTGCGGGCGGGACCTCACGCTGTTCTTCCTTGTCCATAATTGAAGACATGTTTTCAAACCGACTTGACAGACGTTGTATCATTGTGCCCCGTATGTACCACTTCCTTCCTTAATAACTGTCACATAGAAAACAAAGAATGACGACATGATCCACACAGTATTTCAGTGGCAGACTTGCCCCCCCCCCCCCATGGCTACAGCCTTGGATGCAAATACCTTTTTTATTAAGATGTCCACCAGATAACCTTTGACCTCTGCCATTGAATCCACTCTACTTGATTTGCTTTTTATTTTGCACACTTTGCATTGGTTTGATTTCCTCTATCCACTGTAAATTAGTAAGTATATGTCATCAAATATTATTTGTCACCTTAAAGGGATAGTTCAGATTTTTTGAATTTGGGTTGTATGGGGGACTTATCCATAGACAGTACATTACAAAGAGTGGATGTCAGTTGGCACACCCCCAGTTTGGAGAAGCTAAGCACTGTACTGCTGTGGAGGGGTTGTCAACAATTGACTTCCCTGTTGGAACGAGCTGTCTGACACAAAGGTAAAGCGGTGAAAACATTTCAAATATAGTGTATTTTTTTAGATGGCCTGTTGATAATGATAATTACAACTCTCACTTTAGTTTGCAAGTTTGTCTCCAAATAAACTTGTAAAGTTTTCTATTTTTTGTTTTTATTCAATTATTTCAGTACAATTTTTTAATATACATGTTCTCATTTATTTATTTACTTTACTTTCTCCACTTATCTATATTTATCTCTGTCTTTTCTCACGCACTGCAACAACCAGATTCTCGTCTGGGGATCAATTGAGATCGTATCTTATCTGATCTTGCCTCGCCTCGCCTCGCTTTGCCTCGTCCTGTCAGAGCAACAAATATTTTTTCCTTGAGCCTCCCTGAGTGACTGGGGGAAAACACACGACCGTCCTTCCACCATAAATAATCATGTTATATTTGCAGGGTGCAAGAGGGTAGTTATACGCACATCACATAGGTGCAAGGCCGGCACAAATACATGAATGAAAAAGAGGTAGATCCTGCACACTTATTCCATGCCACAAACTTTAATAAGCAAACAACGTTTCCATCCCAGAGGGATCTTCATCAGGTCTGAATGACGCATCAATTCATGTAAGAGTTACACATTTAGTCATTCAGACCTGATGAAGATCCCTCTGGGATCAAAACGTTGTTTGCTTATTAAAGTTTGTGGTATGGCGTAAGTGTGCAGGCTCTACCTCTTTTTCATTCATATTTATATTTACACACACCACAGAGGGAGTGAGAGTTATGCCATTACAAACTGCTGATTTCATCCTCCTTAAAAAGTGTTCACATGCTAGCATTAGCAATATTAGCACATAGCCTAATGCTCGTTTTTCCAACTAAACCCCAGTTAAATACACAACAGTGGCAGCAGTGGCCAAATATTAGCAACTTGGTGTGGCGGCAGATTGGATCTTAAAAAAAGTAAAAAGTGATAAAGTGATTTTTCATAGATTAGGTGGGAGGTGTTGTTGCACATGATATGTTCAAGGATCATTTCTGATCAAATGTGTAATTTTGGCAAGTTTTAAAGATGCCAGCAGGTTTTTGGGGTTCAGATTGTATTTAAAAAATACAACCTGTTTTAATTGTATGTCCCTCCGCTAAGCCAAAATAAAAAACAAAAGACTTGAGAGCCATTCCTAGTCTGCTCTGCAGGCAGCGAGTCCCAAAGACTAATTACATGGACAAAAAGGCAAAACGAGGACAATAATGCAAGCAGGGACATGAACAGAGAACTGTTTGCTGAGGAGGATCGAAACAGCTTGACTGATCAGTGTTACGTGGAAAAACCAGAGACGTTTTGAAGAAGCATATTTTTTTCCTACACGTCCACATTACAGTAATTGCTTCCTGTTTAAAAAAGCCCAAAGGCCACAGATACCACCTTGATGACACTGTTGTTGGCTGCTGAGCTGTTAACCACATAAACTGATTAGTCATAACTTTGGAATGAGCTGAACATAAAAGCAACAAACTAAGTGTCCAAGTCAGTTTAAGACGGTCAGAATCAGTACTGAATGGGACGGACCACATTAGATGCTTTCTTTCTTCTTCTTCTCTTTTGACATAAATTAAACTGAGCTGATTTTAAACACCTTCATGTCATGGTCTGCCCTGTCTCCATCTGGCCACCAGGTGTCCCCAGACTTTCTTCCCTTTACCCACAACCTCACTTGAGCTCCATTTGTAACATACACACCAGTTTCTAGTTGTCTATATAAACCCACCATTTTCCCCTTTGCTTTCCCTGTATTCGTTTTATTCCTGCTGATTCTTCCTGTCTGCCCACCGGGTTGTCTTCTCATCTGCCTGTAAGCCTGTTTTTGTTTGTTTTTTGCTTGTTTTCAATTAAAGCAATTTCACTGAATTGGTCAAAAACTGATGTCCTGAGTTTACCCAGGTTAATAATGTGTCTGTTTCATGTCCCCTTTCACAGATACGTATGTGACTCATAAAGAGCAATCACCAGTTGACAGTTTCACTTGGTGATTTTTTTTCCACTGGTTAAGAAGAAGCGTTTGAGCTCAGGATGTGGGTGGTAGAGTGTTGGCTGTAGCTGAAACCGAGGACAGCATCGATGCAGTATGGAGATCACCTCACTCTGTCTACTACTTTGTAAGAAATGTTACTTTTTTTCAATAGTTTCAATCGATAAAATTTGGTTTGATCACTCATTCAATTGTTATTTTATGGCTGTTGTTTCTTAGTAATTGATAACTGCACTGACATAGTTTTACTGTCATTGCACAGTTACAGAGACAATTAAATACAGTTTAGCATCAAATTGAAAGTGCAAAAAGCAGTAAAATGCAGAGTATTGTAAATTGCAATAATATACAGCGCAGGTATAAGTGCAACTAGGAAGCAACAGTTTGAGCTTTGGTTCTCACCAGTTTCCTGGTGTTGGACCTGTCTACTTCTGTATCAGGGTCCATTTTGTGCCAGAATGGGCTCTGGTGCTCAGAGTGGCTATTTACAAACGCATCTTGTGTCGCAGATGTCTGCTAACACGCTGAAAAGACTTGAGACGACTTTAGCTTGCAGTAAATGTTTTTAATAGTCAAAAATATGTTGTTGTTTTTTACAGTGGAAACTTGTTTTTATCAGGCTCTGGCCCAAAACTGCTGCCACCATTAAGGCTCATGTGAAGCTGGCTTAAATATATATTTGGAGCTGTTATCCTGGCAAAAAGTCCTTAAACCGAAGCTGCAAAAGTGCAGCCTTGTTAAAGGTCCAGTGTGTAGGATTTAGGGGAACATATTGGTAGAAAATATAATAAGTCTGTTTTCTTTAGTGTATAATCCCCTGAAAATAAGAAATGTTTGATTTTTGTTACCTTTCAATGAGACATTTACATCTACATAGGGAGCAGGTCCTCTTCCACGGAGATCGCCATGTTGCACCACCATGTTTCTACAATAGCCCAGAATGGACAAACCAAACACTGGCTCCAGATAGGGCTGTTCTCTTCTTACATCAGCTACTGTATTTAGCAGCTCCTCCATGATCATGACCAGATCGTGACCAAAGCCTTTGATATGAAATCCATTTTTTAAATAAATCCTTTGTAAAGATGAAAATGTTGATTGACTTGATTAATTAAAGTGGTGCAATAAGACCAAGAGCACAGGGTTTGATGTCTCTGTTTTTAATCAGGCACAAAAACATGTCAAACTGATGTTCTTAAAATCATTGTCTTTCATTTCCTGTTTGAACCACCAGCAGCCACACTGAGCGTCCGTCCTGACAGATCTCAGTTCTTTCGGTACGACCGCATCTATCTGAGCTGTGATGCAAAGCTGAACTCTACCGGCTGGACACTGAGGAAGCACCACTCCTCTGAGATGTCTGAACCCTGCGACAATGGCTGCATGCTTGACGACGTCTACCCGTCAGACAGCGGAGTGTACTGGTGTGAGTCTGAACAGGGCGAGTGTAGCAACACCGTCAACATCACAGTGGCCGGTATGTCTGCTAACGAGCTTGTGTTTTGTTTCATGTTGTGTTTATGTTTAGTTTGACAAAAGAACGTCCCAACTCCCAACTGGTCAATACAGCAGCTTGGTCGGTGGCCCTTCACACTATGACACTCTACATAGGCCTACCCCTCATCACTGCCCATCTGTATCTGAAACATGATTTGTTCAGGTCCTATCCTCTGACCAGTGGGCAGGGATGGTTTACTGAACATGCCCACCAGGCACAGGCCCCTGGGTCGAAAAAGTGTCAGGGCCCCCTCTGGCCTGAATGTGCAGAATCGCCCCGAAATAAACACATACCAACCAGGAAGAGACTTAAAGACCACAACTGGACACAAAAAGACTACAAAGAGATGCAAAGTAGCTGCAAAGAGATGCAAAAAAACCCTCAAAACTGACCACAAAACACACAAAAAGAGCCAAATAAACACAAAAAGACACAAAATGACCACAAGGAGACACACAAATGCTACAAAAATGAAACCAAGAAAGACACTAAAAAGATATAAAATTACCTTGACAAGATATAACATTACCTCAATAAGACATAAAATTACCTCAAGAGACCCAAACAATTACAAAAACATACAAAATGAACCACAAAAAGATGCATAATTACCACAAAGTCTGTGTGTCTTGGAAGTGGAGAGGTGGTGGGGCCCTTTGCCTATCTGTGCCCACGGGCCCATTGTCTCATAACCCGCCCACTGGGTTATCCTTACCCTAACTATTCAAAGTCGATGCCTAACCAAAACCATTTGCACACATGGATAAAGCAAAGCAATTTGCGTTTCCACTCGTAACATGAATTCGGTCTGTTCGCAGTAAACGTCTGCGTCCACAGGAAACAGCTAAATAAGAACAGTTCAACCAAAACATTGTTCAATGGTCACAGTTTGTTAGGTTTGGAAAAATGTCACAAGTTAAAGTAAGTTAAAATATCTAAGTGTTGACTTGGGACACAAACAGCAGCCACCTGGGTCAAAGTCCTGCGTTTGTTTGACCCATCCATCCACCTCGACTTCTCCTGACACGGACTTTGTCTGCATCACTTCACTTCCTACTGCAGACACGTAGAGCTCTGTGGTTTGCAGTGTAGGGCCTCTGACCAAGCTGTTCGATGAGTTGGGAGTGAGAACGTCTGTTTGTGTCAGCCAACAAACCAATAGGGTAAGAACTACTACACTTGTCTTTAATCATGACAACAGTGACACCGTGTTTGCTCTTCTGTATTTCAGCTGGTGTCGTGATACTGGAGAGCCCTGCACTTCCTGTGACGGAGGGAGACGAGGTGACTCTCAGCTGCATCCACAAGGAAAGATACTCAAAGGATCCTACATCAAATTTCAATGCTACGTTCTACAAAAACAGTGTTTTCATCAGTACTGAGCCTGACGGAAACCTGACCCTCCGAGCGGTGTCCAAGTCTGACGAAGGATTCTACATGTGTAAACACCCGACGAAAGGAAAGTCGCTGCAGAGCTGGCTGGGGGTGACAGGTGACACGCTCTGCTCTCTACATACAGCATGTGTGACCCTGGTCGTTTCTCACTTTAACCAAGAAACCATTGTTTCATGTCACAGTGGGCGGATTCAAAGCTCTGGACCCAGGCAAGCAAGTCGCTATTAGAAATTGATATTTTCATGATTTTTAAGATGAACTTTATCCTCCCACCGAGAGGGAAATTTGTCTTGCTTTTCACCCCATGCTGCAGCCATAGAGACAACATTCCAATGTGTTTAACATGTAAAAAAGATACATATTTTAAGTCCGCTAATAGATTAAAAATGTTTCGAGAAAAATCAAACACATCAGCAATAATAATAATAAGAAGAAGAAAATCCCCTTTCCCTTAAGATCCCTTACCTTGCTTCCACTGTCTGCCACTACTTAAAAGTTTCATTGACACAAGGCTAAATGAATTTCCAAATCTATTGAATCTACTATAACAGACTCAGACCCTCCAAAGTGGCACTCATGGTCGCCAACATGGTACATTAACTATCCTTGCCTTTATGAGGCCTGTTCATAGCTAAGCCCGATAATCTTCAAGCAGACATACTCACATCGTCAAAGCTTAGTTTCACCCATATTCATGATATTTACCACCGCTGCCTCTGAAAATGATTTTTCCAACTTTTACGCCTGTTTATTGTTTTTTTGCAAAACAGTGTAAATAGCAGCAAAAGAAAAAAATAAAACACAACAAAGCAGAGCATAGTGGCAAGACCAAAACAAGGGACAGGGTATTGACATATGACACCATGGTGCAGTCAACCTGTTAAACCAGTAACCATTCACTTTATTGTTGGAAATTCTTCATAATATTCGGATAAAAACAGAACTGATTGTTTGTCATGTTTGAAACTGTCTCCCTCACAGCGAGAGCTGAGACTGCAGGTGTCCCTCTTCCTGACATGCCTTGGTACAGACTGGTGTGCTCCCTCCTGCTGTTCCTCCTCTACAAAGCCAAACTCATATTGTGTTTGTACATGTGCTGCAGGCTGGCTCAAGGTAAGAACACCTCTGAAAATACACAATAATATGATATATTCATCCCAGTATGGGTTATATTTTCTGTTGGCTTCCTCCAAAAAGGGGTCAGAGGTCAGAGCTGACCTGAGAGCTGTTAGAGATGATGAGAGACACCACAAAGACACCTGAATGTCAAATACTAGTGGTGAACTGAACCATCTCAGAACATATAATCCTGAATTCTAATCTTGAGACTTGAACAACTCCAATTTTACGTAAAGTATTTGTCTCAGGTTGAGCTCATTGGAACTGCTTTCTATACTGTTAGGTAGTTTAATCTCCAATAATGCATCATATTCTATAAGACCATCATCACCACCTTCCCTCCCACGTCACTGTTTACGTCACACGCTGAGCTACAAGTTGTGTTACTTGCTCACGCCCCCCATTGCCCCGAAAAAGGCACATTCTGTATAAACAAAAGTAGGTAGGTGTCATTTTGCTGCACTCCCTGATTTTGTTTTTACACTGCCAATGCTGAAAAAAGACTGATTGGGCTTTCCTGCAAATTTGCACAATTCCTATCTAAAAAGGTGCTATAGAGACAGACAACCATTCACACTCACATTCACACCTATGGACAATTTAGAGTCACCAATAAACCTGCATGTCTTTGGTCTGTGGGGAGAGCTTGCAAACTCTGCACAGAGGGGCTTGAACCAGGACCCTCTTGCTGGGAGGCGACTGTGCTTACCACTGCATCCCCGTGTCACCATATATAGTGGAATTTGGAGAGAGACCCATGGGGAAGAAGACGAAGGTCAGGGCTGAGGAAAGGTGCAGGTGTAGATGTCACATCTTTGTGTCTGTTACTGTCTTTGTCATAACAGTCGGGCTGTGTTATATGAGGTATAACAGTGTTTTATAGACAGACAGTTTTTTGTTATTATGTCCTGTTTTGTTTATGTACCCATCTGTCATTGCCCTGATTCGTGTCGAAAACAAAAGTGTGTAAAAAAAAAAAAAGGGAAGTACTGACTTGGATTGCACTGCACGAGTTGTGTGAGAGTTTGTGAACAGCTGTTTTGATATTGTGAAGCTGATGTTAAACACGGTCCACCTTTACTAACGCTTGTCAAGAATGTTTGCCTTTTTTGGATTCCCCGTTCACCACGGAGGCATGGGAGGAAAGCAATGATTTCTTCACATATTTAATGCGAGTGATTGACAAATGATTATTTTGCAGCTGAAGTGTTCTTTTAAGAAGTAGGGGAATTTTCTCAACACATAAACGAACACTTCATCCTTCATCAACACATCTGGAGACTCACAGTGAGGAGAATCCAAATATTTCAAAGTTTGTGCCTTTAAATCCAAACAAAACTCATTACTGGTGTATCTGTAGATCAGATGTAACCCAGAAACAGTTTCCACTCTGAGTGTGTTTGACTCTTTTGTCTCTGTTGTTCATGCAGCTACTTCACATCCTGTTTCACTGAAATGAGATGGACAGGTGTGATTCTGTAGTTTCCTGTGAGACAGTCAAAGTCACGCGTTTGGAGGTACATGGTTTCCACTGGACAGGAAGCTTGTGAGCTGGTTGTCATAGTAACACTGGTAGAGACAGGTAGTGAAAGAAGAAGAAGCTGCTACAAAGCAGGTAGTGACAGAAGAAGAAGAGGCTACACACACTCCTCTTAACCCTCTCTTGTCTGGTTTTAGGTGAAGCTCAAGCTGATGGTAAAAGGAGGAGCGTCTGATCATTGCGTACTGGAATGATGAAGAAGAGGAAGAAGAGCTGTGAGTGTTTATGTGCTGACCAATATGGGAAGACTGGGAAGAAGGCAATATACTTATTTTTGTAAAGTAGCTTTTTTTTTATTAGCTCTTAGATACTTGAAAATGATGCCTGTATAATTTAGTTAATAATCCATCTGCACACTCTGAGTCACTTAATGATTTTCATGTTTAAACCGACAAAACTTTATCTGCATTTCCTTTTCCTGTATAACAGTGCTTATTACCTGCACTGCATATGTTAAATTACTAACTATGAAATTAATAAACAGGCTTTTGTTTTTCAGTAAGGAGGCTCTGTTATCTCAATTCAATTTAATACAACTTTATTAATCCACAAAGGCAATTTGATTTTCTTAAAACACTGTTAAATGTTAAAACAGACACACCAGTATGAGCAGACAGACATTTACAAGGAAAGGAGTGGTTTAAAACTATTTTGTTCCTTTGCTAAGCCCCGCCCCTTTGTGATGGTCCGACAAGCTATCAGAGTAAGCATGGAGCCCACACTGTGACGAACTGCACTCCCTGAAGAAATATGATCATATGTTTGGAGAAAGAGTGATTCCAGAGAGCAGCAGACAGAGGGGTCTACAGTGTGTGTTTGAAGGATATATCCAGGATGTCAAACTGACTCAGCAGCAACAACAGGTTCAAAAGACAAAGACAGTTAGAAGCTAAAGCCGAACTATAGGCTACAGATCACAGTGTGAAAGTGAACCACCACATCACTGCTGATCGCCACACAAGACAATGAATATAAAGGGAAACTTTGCTGATATTCAACCAGCTGTGTGGCATCACAGTGTGTGCAGATGAACAGTGTTTGGCTTCAGCAAAGTGTCCCTGCTTCCCTTCACTGGTTCCTGTACAGCAGGGTCAGTCTTTGTTTCACTGTTATAATCATTACAAAGCAAAAGCAGCATGTGTATACATTCAGTAGGCTATATCTTCAGTAGCTAGCTAGCTAACCCTACACTTTTCAGAGTCTGATTTTGGTTTTGGAACAGGGAAGAAACGTGTATCTGTTTCCAACCTCTCCAGGTAACGAGTATCATTAATACACGACGTGCCCCAGGCACAACATTTAGCTCCACATCCACAACACCAGCCTGAAGATGAAGGAAATCTGAAGCCACTGCATCAGAGCTGTGTTGTTGTCTGACCCTGGCCTGAGCCGGCCCTATGCTACATTATGATTGGCCGGTCTGTATTTAAAGGGGTGGGACTTAGCAAAGGGTCACCTGCTTTTAAGAATTTCACGGACAGAACAGCTGAATGCCAGCATCAGCATGCTCACAGTGATGTCTTGCAGGTAATGTTCACCATGTTCACCATCTAAGATTAGCATGTTAGCATGCTAACATTTGCCAGTCATTACTTAAAGGTCCAGTGTGTAGGATTTAGGGGGATATATTGGAAGACATGTAACATAATAAGTATATTTTTTGTTTGTGTATCATTCTAATACATTGCATCAACAGTATAGTGCAGAAAACAGGAGCACAATAAGAATTTTTTTTTTAAAAACAACACACATATTTGATAATAAAATAGTGACACAATGTAAGAGAATAAAAACATGCAGTAATATGTTATATGTAAGTACACAGCAACTCTGTTAGAATGCCACTCCATAACAATGAGTCTGAAAGATTTTTAAAATCCTCCAGTCATTCAGGAGAAGAAGACACAGGCGATTCAGAGGTTAAAAGTCACACATATATCACAAGGCACAATGCCCTGCATCTGTGTTTTCATCAACGATAGCACAAAATCAACATTCACACGTCAAGGATTTCAGCCCTAAACATTTTCTTTTAATAAGCACATTTCTGGAAATTCTGGATGAAAAGTTTCCACCTGAATATTTCAATAGAAAACATGGCAACCCTCTAATATCAAAGAAAATGCTGCTGTGCACAGAACCTCACACTCATCACATCACTGTGAAGGTGAGTTAATGCGTACCTGTGTGTATTCATGGTAACAGTGTGACAACAGCACCATCATGTGGTCAAACAGGAGAGCGCCTGCCTTAAAACTTGCATTCAGTGTACAGTGAATGAAAAATGAAAAACATGAGAAAAAACCTGAAATTACCGCTTCACGGCCGTATGCCTCCGCAGACCAGTCAAGTTGCATTGACAGTTTCTACCCATGTCTGAAAACAATCAAGGCAGTTTCAAGAGGAACACCCAAGATGAGTTTCACCAGTTCAACATCTGACCGAATGTCTGCCCTTCTGTTCCTGAGATATGACATTGAATAATGTCCAGAAACATGTTTTTGCAGATCAGTATGAGGCCGACCTTCACCCTTTTAGATATGAAATGTCAACTCTTCATCATTTTATCCTGTTGGACATGTGTGTGAAGTTTTGTCATAATTAGCATAAGAATTCTTGAGTTATGTCCAAAAGCATAGAAATGTACAGGAAATAAAAAATAACTGAACACTAAAAAATGTTGTTGTTGGTTTTTTTTTACTCTAAAGATTTAGTTTTTTAGTGCAAACAATCTTCTGCATTGATTTTGAAGGTTTAATGCACTTGTTGATTTACAGTGACACCACCGTATTCATATAATGTCAATTGTCTTGTGTCAGTCCAGGCTTAAGTCAATGATCTAAGACCTGAGTCTTCAACAGGAGGGTTCAAGATGCTTAGGGGGCTTCAGAGTTACTGCAGTGGGGCTACAAAATTAATGTTTGATCATTTGAGTTGTGCTAAAATACACATGAACATAAGAGAGAGACTGACACAACATCCACCTCAGAAACCACTGGCCAGAGTGCAGAGGCTGAGGCTAACATACCTAGCCGTGCTACAACTGCTGCAGACTTTGCAGTTATGGTTAGCGTAAACAAGAGAAAACCAAAAAAGTCTCCATTTTAGCTAAGGGGTCCTTGGCCTGAAAAACATCGAAGATCCTTGATCTAACATGATGTATCAATAATGTATATTGCTTACCCTAAAATAAGGAGGTTCCCTTAGGTTGCATTCAAACCATACACAATCAGTTTTTGTGTTGCGCTACTTGCAAGAGTTTGAACGCTGGAATATTTAATCTTGACTCACTTCATACCCACGAATAACTCATGTCATACACACATGAAATCGTTCAGTTGATGAATAAACTTCAGCCAGTATGTCCTCTGCGTGATACGTCCCCATAGGATCTCAATGCTGATTGGCTATCGCGGACAAATCAGGCACTGAGGTTCTGATTTTTTTGATGATTTGAACCCATCGGCTATCATCAAAGACGATGTTAGTGTTTTTTTAATGGTCTGTTTTCATACGCAGATATCTTTTTATAGATGAGCCAAAACAACCAGTGGAAGATGGAGACTTGGCCTGGTTATCCACTTGCAGTACTGGTCGTCGCCCTCAGATGTGTATTGATGTCAGACTGATAGCCGATGGGTTTCAAGATTGCTACCTGGGTCAAAGAACCAAAAGCTACTTGTACTTGTGCCACTGGTGTTTCCCATGTTGTTCAGACTCAATGTCCCATGAATGTCCCTGGTCACTTTCTTAGGTTGTAGTGGTACTTGTGTCCTCTCCTGTATGGACTTATGCTCCTACCTGTATGACACAAAGCAGGTTAGAGATTAGGTTTAGTTTTTAGTTTAGCCAACAAGTTTGCTAACTGACATAAAAAAAAACTATGTTAATGAACAAAACACAAAAAAAGAAACTTCCAGCAAATTTTGAGACTGACGAGCATTAGCAGTTAGCTTCTATAGCAGTTAACTTATTGCCTTCTTGACATCTTTTAAGTTTTTATATATGTATATATATATATATATATATATATATATGTGTGTGTATTTATTCGACTGAAAAAGCTAAAAGAGCCCACAGAACATTACAACCTTGCCAGTGTACCCATGTGAAATTTCAGGAAGGTATGAAGGTATAAGAAAACAGATGCGTCACAAGTCTATGAAGTAGCTCTGTAGCTAGAGAGACAGCCTCTCCACCATTTGGTAGTTTGATCATTTGATTATAGTTTACCTTTAATGAATAAGTTATTAGTTAGTGATTCAGAGATGGCAGAATGTTCATAATCCTACAGTTATATGGATGTTGATGAAGGTAAAATTGTGCTGGCTGAACAAACTCAACAACCCTCCAGCAGACGGAGCTTTAACACCTGACAGCAGTTTCTATGACTCAGGTGTTACATCTGCATGTGGGCCTACATCCTGCAATACAGGTAAGACAGAATTTGTTTTCACTTACCATGATCATGATTTGGTCCTGGCCCTGGCTCTGCCTCTGGCCCTGGTTAAAATATGTTGAAATTAAAGGCGAGCTAAAATTTTTGAAGGACAAATCAGAAAGGATTCATCAATAAAATGCCTTTGAGAAGGAGCAGGGTTTGATATGGCATTTAAACCACTGTTATGTAACGCCTTAAACTAAAGGTCATTGGAGTAATTCTGAATTCAACCATTAATTGGACAGGAAGACAGTTTGACACAGGATGAACCCATTTGTTATCTCAGACTATAATGATAAAGGCCAAACTGTGCTGGCTGAACAAGCCAGTTTTTCTCCGTTTTTGGATTCTTCATTCACCGTATAGACTGCAAGATAAACAAATGTATTTTTTTATTAAATCAGTGTAATTTGGTTTGAGTAACTGATATACAAATGAACATTTGGAGGGTGAAGTATTCCTTTAATAATCTTTCTGCACACACTGAACCATCTGATCAGTTTTATGTTTAAAGAACAAAATATTATTGTCAAACTGGTAATAACTTTAATGCTACAAACATTATATTACTTGTACTTCTTATTCCTCTGTAACAGTGTTTATCATCTGTGCTGCCCATGTTTAATACCAAATGGCTTTTGTTTTCCAGTCACAAGGCTCTGTTGTACAGCGCTGATCTCAACCAGTTTTTATATTGATCGAAAAGCTAAATACTAACATCTGTGTGTCACTGGATAAGAGGCTGCTTTTAGTAACTGATGGTACCAAATAGAAAGTTAGAAGTTCATCGAAGTTATAAGATGTCATCATCTGCTGTTCATGACTGTAGATTTTTGTATTTTATTTTTGGCACCAGAGATATTTATGACACTACTTTCTGCACCTTATTTGCAATTTCAGTAACACTTCCGGACTTTTATTTTGAAGCTCGGCAACCGATTTGCCCCGGAAGCTGTATTCTTTACTTTGGCTAACTTCACACTGTGTGAACAAGATGGCGTCTGGCAGAGCCAAGTGTTAGCAGAGTGTCTTTGTTGTGTTTTTAAAGTGTGAACATGTCTAAAGTCCAAATGCTGAGATCGTTGGTGAAGCAGCGACTAACTGCGGCTGCTGAAGAGATATTTGGGCTGGTTGAAAGAACGATAGCAGAGTACGAGGAGGAACTTTGTCGATCAAAAGAGGAGAACGAGCGACAACGGAAACTACTGGACGCTGTTTTCAACCCTCAGCTTCGGTTACACAGAGCAGGTTTGTTCATGAAACATTACAAGTTCATTATTAATAATATAACTGCAGCTTTGTTC
This sequence comes from Epinephelus awoara, assembly GCA_035609425.1. Taxonomy (NCBI): domain Eukaryota; kingdom Metazoa; phylum Chordata; class Actinopteri; order Perciformes; family Serranidae; genus Epinephelus; species Epinephelus awoara. The sequence continues at coordinate 28,583,539 of CM069315.1, read as the reverse complement.
AATAAATATAGACATGGTGAAGATGAGCAGCTGAAGTTCAAACTTAGCATCAAGAGCAAATATCCAGTGAGCCAAAATGCCTTGTTGATGCCAGAGGTCAGAGGAGAATGGCCAGACTGGTTCAAGATGATAGAAAGGCAACAGGAAGTCAAATAAGCACTGGTTCCAACCAAGGTCTGCAGAAGACCATCTCTGAAGCAACAACACCTTGAAGCAGATGGGCTACAGCAGCAGAAGACCACACCAGGTGCCACTGCTGTCAGCTCACAACAGGAAACTGAGGCTACAATTCAAAACTGGACAATAGAAGATTGGAAAAACCACATTCAGATGGAAGCATGGATCCATCCTGCCTTGTATCAACGCTTCAGGCTGCTGCTGCTGGTGTAATGGTGTGGGGGAGATTTTCTTAGTACCAACTGAGTGAACACTGTGAAGCTGTTTGATGCTCAGAGATCTGTAGAAGTTCAGTCAGGAGTTTTTGAGCTGTGATGTGAATGAAGGACAACATTTCTCTGTAACATCTGTGTGTTTCCTGTTTCCTGCAGACGTCCAGCAGCTGTTGGTGGTTAAAGAAGAGGTTCCCCCTGAGCAGCAGGAGTGGAGCTCCAGTGTGGACCAGGAGGACCCAGAGCCTCCACACATTAAAGAGGAACAGGAGGACCCAGAGCCTCCACACATTAAAGAGGAACAGGAGGACCCAGAGCCTCCACACATTAAAGAGGAACAGGAGTTCACGTCCACTCCTGTCCCTGTGAAGAGTGAAGATGATGAAGAGAAACCTCAGTCCTCACAGCTTCATCAAAGACACACTGAACAGGTGGAAACAGAGGCTGATGGAGAGGACTGTGGAGGAGCAGAACCAGCCAGGAACTCAGATCCAGATACACATTTACAACCTGAGACTGATGACAAGACTGGAGAGTCTTCTGAAACTGAAACTGATGACAGTGATGATTGGAAGACCAGTGAACCTCAGTCAGGTTTAAACTCTCTTAAAAATGATAACGTCCCCGTTAGAGGTTTGAATGGTGGTAAAAAAAAACTATATAGCTGCTCTGAGTGTGGGAAAAAAACTGGTCACAAGGGAGATCTGACGAAACACATGAGATCGCATACTGGAGAAAAACCATATAGCTGCTCTGAGTGTGGGAAAGGATTTAGTCGAACTGGACATCTGAAGAAACACATGAGAACTCACACAGGAGAGAAACCACACAGTTGCGCTGAGTGTGGGAAAAGATTTTCTCAAGTTGAAAATCTGAGGAAACACATGAGAACTCACACAGGAGAAAAACCACACAGTTGCGCTGAGTGTGGGAAAAGATTTGGTCACAGGGGAGCGTTGAAGATGCACATGACATTGCATACAGGAAAAAAAACAGTGAGCTGCTCTGAGTGTGGGAAAGGATTTTACCACAAAGGAAAATTGAAGATACACATGAGAAGTCATACAGAAAAGAAACCTTTCAGCTGTTCAGTTTGTCTGAAATCATTTATGCACGTTAGACGTTTAGACAATCACATGAAATCGCATACCGGAAAAAGCTGCGTCAGCTGTTCAGTTTGTCAGAAATCTTTTAGACTGAGAGGGAACTTGAAAGCACACATGAGAACTCACACTGGAGAGAAACCATACAGGTGCAGTGTTTGTATGAAATCTTTTGCACAGAGTGGAACTTTACATAATCATATGATAATCCACACAAGAGAGAAACCTTAAAGCTGCAGTGTTTGAGACCAAAGATTCACTTGGCCTAAGCAACTCAGAAAACATAAGGTGGTTGTTTGAGTCTTCTCAGCCTCATTAGAGTCACACTGAGGGGCACAAGAAGGGAGATTTTATTGAACCTGAGACCAATTACTGATGATGATTTGAAGGAGACCAGAGAATTTCAGAGAATTTCAAATACAACATGCTAACGTTATTAGTGCCAGCCTATGGCATTTTACATGGTATACATTAGCTTAGCGATGAGTGAAGATTTCCTCTGCTCATATGAAGCCAGGATAAATCACACACAAGATTTAAAATGCTATTTTAGTGGAGGCTTTAGATTCTCGCTGAAGGAAAACTTTATTTGTCACATGAGCTTTAGTTCAGGGGGAAAAATTCAGCTGTGTGTGTGTGTAATGAATATTTCACACAGATAGGCCTAGCTGTAACACACCTGAGAGTCCACATAGTGGGGGGGATTCTTGAGCTGCTGAGATTCACCAGGCAGTCACATGTCAAAGGTCATAAGTGTGTCTTCAACAGCAGTGATGAAACTCTGGAGCAACAGAGAGTTGAAACAGTTGTGAACATGTTTAAAATGAGAACATCACAGAGTAAACGTCATTCTTCTGCTGTGAGCAAACAGCATTTAGAGTTGGGTATTGTTTCACTTTCAGAATTTTAATCCTGGTTCTTACTGATGATTTGAAACAGTTCTTTATATCTAGTGAGACGTTAAGTTGAGAGTTCTTCTTTTGTCCTGATCCTACCTGGAGAGGAAATTCTCATAGTTTGACATGAGAAGAGTCTCCCAAACACTTTTAAAATCAGTCATTCACAACGTTTACTGATTTATTAAACAACTTATTTTGGCCTTGTGTTGTAAAATGTTTTGAAGTGAAGAATAAACCCCTGCATGTGACATCTCAAATGTGGCTTTGACTTGCAGCTGGAAACATGTCGCTCATTAATAGTAAAAAAGAATGGAGATATACATTGTGTATCATCAGTCAGCCTTAAAATACAGAGATATGAATTTTTGTCCATATCAGCCAGCCCTACTCTCTATAGAATAGGGAAGCATCCTATTGGACTATGTTCACACTGTAACAAACTGGAAACAGTCAAACATGTACTAATAGATTGCAACAGGTGTGAAGAAGAAAGAAAGGAGTTCATAAGAGGACTAACTGAAGACAGGCACAGTGTTACATTAGAGGATCTACTTGGAAAGACATCAAGGAATAAACATACGCTTCTGTTGAATTATTTACGTGGAACAGGAATAACAGAGAATTTAGTCTTTTATTGTTTTGTTTTGTTTTCTGCCAATCTACTGCTCCACACTCCAGTCCAGTAGGTGGCAGTAATGTATCTGAAAATTGTTTTTGAAAAATCTTTTGAAGCTTTTGTTTCTAAGTTCAAGAATAAACCTTCAAGTTTTTGGATATCATTCTTGAGAAGGTGTATTTTAATCATTTATCTTCCTATTTGTGTTTTTCTACGAAAGCCTGTAAATTCCAATAACACTTCTGGACTTTTATTTTGAAGCTCAGCAACTCCTCTGACCCGGAAGTTGTATTCTTTACTGCCGCTAACTTCACACTGTTTGAACAAGATGGCGTCTCGCAGAAACAAGTGTTAGCAGAGTGTCTTTGTTGTGTTTTTAAAGTGTGAACATGTCTAAAGTCCAAATGCTGAGATCGTTGGTGAAGCAGCGACTAACTGCGGCTGCTGAAGAGATATTTGGGCTGGTTGAAAGAACGATAGCAGAGTACGAGGAGGAACTTTGTCGATCAAAAGAGGAGAACGAGCGACAACGGAAACTACTGGACGCTGTTTTCAACCCTCAGCTTCGGTTACACAGAGCAGGTTTGTTCATGAAACATTACAAGTTCATTATTAATAATATAACGGCAGCTTTGTTCAATAAATATTCAGTCTGTCGATGTTTATACGCCGCGTTAGCTTCTCTGGTGCCTGAGAGACAGTGGAGCACAAAGGCTCCGGAGAAGAAGTCGAGTTAGTGACATGCAGTTCGGCCGAGTTAGCAAGATGCAGTAACAGGACATGAGAAAGAGAAGGAGAGAAGATGCCCGATGCATTATAGGTGGTCCTCCGGCAGACTAGGCCTAAGTCAGCCTAACTAGGGGCTGGTACAAGGCAAGCCTGAGCCAGCCCTAACTATAAGCTTTATCAAAGAGGAAAGTCTTAAGTCTAGCCTTAAATGTGGAGACGGTGTCTGCCTCCCGGTGTGTCGGATCTACTCGCGACCCTGTTAACTGGCGACCTTCAGCCGAATGCGTCTGTGGTTGTCGTAGTGACAACAGCTGTTTTCAACCAGGAAGAGAACACGTAGCTGTCCTCGCGAATGCCTCTGTCTTCAGTGTTTCATGACAGTGTCAAAACAGAACATACTTGATCCGTCTTTGGACTCTTGTTGGAGGAACCCAGTCACGGACCGACACTCAGTCGCGGTTTGAATCACACTTGTTATGACGGAATGTTGAAAACAGGAAGAGGCCAAGTTGCATTTCCTGTAGGAATCTAACTCCTATAAATTTTCATAATAGGCCTACACAGTTTCGTCTCTGGTGTCTGCCTAAAGAGACATGTGCCATATTAAAGAGTCGTTCAGCCCTGTGAAACGTAAAAAAATAATATTTTCACGGGATTCGAACCCGCTTCATTATGAGAAAACAAATCACAGGCGCGCAACAAACGAGGTGCGCCACTATTACAACATCATCATTTAGACAGATACAATTAAATCCGACAACATACAGCCAGCTGTGTCTTCGAATTGGGAGGCAGCCAGATCAACTTGTGACCACGCTGTCCATGCACTGAGGAACATTTTACAAACTCACTGCTTTCCAATACAAAAACCAGCGGTTTAAACCCACTTAATTCATAAACCTAAAGTTTATTGTTGTGCTACAGGTCGATAAAGCCAATATTCATATACTCACGTGGAAATACTGTATTTTAAATTAAGCAATAAAGCAGCAGCTGTATAATAGATATGTCTCTGAGATAAATTATTTATTTATGTTGTAGCATTAAGGCGGTCAAAAGCTACAAATAGCCTATGGCAAACACTAGGCTGTAGGCTATGTGGTACCAAAGTCCATTATCTCCTGCAAAGCGTTATAGTGACGTACGATTAACGTTACCCACTCGCGTGTTGTAAGGATGTGATTTGGAGTGTGACTGAATCTACATGCGTTACATTCTGCCTTTTTTTTAAGCTCAAAATATTAAAACACATCTTGGCGGAGATTCGAACTCATTCCGCGAAAGGAAAAAGACACAAGAGACCAACACGTTAACCACTATACTAAGACCATCACTTTATAAAGATTAGCACTGACGCATCGTAGGCTAATGTAATGGGATACACAGTCAGCTGAGTCACATTCAAAGGTGTCAGATCAACTTGTGACCACAATGTCTGTGCACTTAACCCTCTGCGGTTTTGTGTTGCCTATAAGTAACATAACATTTTTTGCCCTGTTTACAGGACAAGATTTTAAACTTGCATGTTTTGGAATATATTCAATAAGTATAAATAATGTAGCCAAGTAGCTTTTATTCCACCTCATTTTTCCACCATTGGTACTGTGTTGCTTCAATGTTTCAATGTAATGTAACCAAAAGTGCACCCCCTATAAATACATTGTTTGCAAATACCTCAAAAGTTGTTTAAGTATTGCACACTAAAACTGCATAACATTAAGGTCCCTCCACTGCTCTCAAGTTAGTCAAGAACACAGTTCAAGTTAGTCAAGTCAATTTTTATTTTATTCTTTTTCCTTTCGCGGAATGAGTTCGAATCTCCGCCAAGATGTGTTTTAATATTTTGAGCTTAAAAAAAAGGCAGAATGTAACGCATGTAGATTCAGTCACACTCCAAATCACATCCTTACAACACGCGAGTGGGTAACGTTAATCGTACGTCACTATAACGCTTTGCAGGAGATAATGGACTTTGGTACCACATAGCCTACAGCCTAGTGTTTGCCATAGGCTATTTGTAGCTTTTGACCGCCTTAATGCTACAACATAAATAAATAATTTATCTCAGAGACATATCTATTATACAGCTGCTGCTTTATTGCTTAATTTAAAATACAGTATTTCCACGTGAGTATATGAATATTGGCTTTATCGACCTGTAGCACAACAATAAACTTTAGGTTTATGAATTAAGTGGGTTTAAACCGCTGGTTTTTGTATTGGAAAGCAGTGAGTTTGTAAAATGTTCCTCAGTGCATGGACAGCGTGGTCACAAGTTGATCTGGCTGCCTCCCAATTCGAAGACACAGCTGGCTGTATGTTGTCGGATTTTAATTGTATCTGTCTAAATGATGATGTTGTAATAGTGGCGCACCTCGTTTGTTGCGCGCCTGTGATTTGTTTTCTCATAATGAAGCGGGTTCGAATCCCGTGAAAATATTATTTTTTTACGTTTCACAGGGCTGAACGACTCTTTAATATGGCACATGTCTCTTTAGGCAGACACCAGAGACGAAACTGTGTAGGCCTATTATGAAAATTTATAGGAGTTAGATTCCTACAGGAAATGCAACTTGGCCTCTTCCTGTTTTCAACATTCCGTCATAACAAGTGTGATTCAAACCGCGACTGAGTGTCGGTCCGTGACTGGGTTCCTCCAACAAGAGTCCAAAGACGGATCAAGTATGTTCTGTTTTGACACTGTAATGAAACACTGAAGACAGAGGCATTCGCGAGGACAGCTACGTGTTCTCTTCCTGGTTGAAAACAGCTGTTGTCACTACGACAACCACAGACGCATTCGGCTGAAGGTCGCCAGTTAACAGGGTCGCGAGTAGATCCGACACACCGGACCGTAGCAGGAAGATGATTCCACAGGAGAGGAGCCTGATAGCTGAAGGCTCTGGCTCCTGATCTACTTTTGGAGACTTTAGGGACCACGAGTAACCCTGCGTTCTCAGAGCGCAGAGTTCTGGTGGGATAATATGGCACTATGAGCTCTCTAAGATATGACGGAGCTTGACCATTTAGAGCTTTATACGTTAACAGCAGGATTTTAAATTCAGTTCTGGATTTTACAGGGAGCCAGTGCAGAGAAGCTAAAACAGGAGAAATATGATCTTGTTTCTTAGTTCCTGTTAGTACACGTGCTGCTGCATTCTGAATTAGCTGGAGAGTTTTTAAGGACTTACTAGAGCTACCTGATAATAGAGAGTTACAGTAATCCAGCCTTGAGGTAACAAAAGCGTGGACCAATTTTTCTGCATCTTTTCGGGTCAGGATAGGCCTAATTTTCGCAATATTACGCAGATGAAAAAATGCAGTCCATGAGGTTTGTTTTAAATCGAGAATTAAAAGACAAATCTTGATCAAATATTACTCCAAGGTTTCTATGTATGTACTGTACTTCAGGAGAAATTTTAGGCCCCCTTAATATTTAGGTGGCTTATACTTTTAGTAAAGTAATATATTTTTTTTCTTACTTTTGCTACAGTAGTGCTGTTTGATACTTTGTAGTTTATTATATTATAAATAACATCACACATGTCACACAAATCAGGAGGAAAGAAAAGAAAAGAAAAAAAAAAAGTCTCACCTATGGCCAAGTGGAGTCTGTGCCCGAAGCACTGCAGCCTTATCCAGCCATTGAGTTCAGCTGCCCACTTGACGTTAGAAGCCTTGTCTGTAGTTCGGCACACAAGGTTCTCCTTCTCCAAATCCCATGCTTCGTGTAACACAGGTGCATTCACTGTGCTTTCCCAGCACAGGAAATTACATGCACGCCGCACTGTGTGGCGCATTAATCGTTTTTCTTCAATTATGTTTTTTTGATCGTGAGAAGCCAAAATCGAAATCATGATTAAAATCTGATTAATTGTCCAGCCCTACAAAAGAGCCATTTTTGGCCAAAACATTAAAAAAAAATCTATCTGGAGCCGCGAAATATAATAAACTACGTACTGTAATAAAGGTAACACAGTCTTTTAAGTTGAATTTAGCCCATCAATATCACTAACTCTACATCTAAAATTTAAATGAGCCTTCATCAATACGTTTTAGCACAAGGTAGCTACTCTGCAGTGGGCTAATTTTTTTTTTTTTTTGGTACTTTAACTTTGCAGCATTGTCAATTAAAGCGAACAAATTTGTGCACGCACTATTCAATTCTCTACTTTTCCCCTGAGTCTTTACCCTTTTTGGATTTGGAATCCACAGCTAGCCTAGCTCGGGAGACTAGACTAGACTCAAAAATAGTGTAACCATCGCTAGTGATGTTTTTAGAGGAAAAGGCGCCAGGCTACAGGTGATGCAGATTTTAGTTGAGTTTAGTTGAGTATTTTTTAAAACAGGCTATGCATTTTTACAGTTGAAGAATGTAAGGGTGAATTCCAATTCCTGTCTTAACCCTCAATCTTAACCCTCAATCTCAAAAATGCGCACTCCCGCGAAGTGCTAGTGCTGTCCCGATTCTCAGAGTGTTAAGTTGAGGGTCAACAATAAGGGCTGTATGTCCCTCACTTTTAAGATTTTCCAGGACCACCCTTGGTAGTGAGTGCTATCCCAGAATCCTTTGCGCATCATCCGCCGAGCCCAGCCGAGCCCGGCCGAGTACAGACGATTCAGTCAATGCAAGATGGCGGCGACAAGCGTAAGGAAGCGGAGTTATCAATGTGAGTATTTTCCTCGTTAATAGTTGTTTTAAAATTATGATAACCGTTGCATTATCTTAGTTTAACGTCATTTTATGGACTATAGACCTCTTTGTAGTGTAACACACATATCTTTTGGCTCGCTAACGAAGCCGGCGCGGGCGCTTGCCCCTGCACGTAACCCTGGTTCTCTGATAACCGAGTATGCTGTCATTCAGTTACAAGAAGTCATGTTTCTCAGTGATAATGTAGTTGTTAAGTTGTTTTAATATACGTGAAATGTTTGCATTGACATTTTTGTAAGATGATCGGACGGTGTCATCTCCTGTAGCCGTAGAGTCTGCAGCTGGTAACGTTACAGCTGCAGGTTAACGTTAGTGATCGTATTATCTGGTGACTTTCTGCTGAATAAGTTCAGTCGGTTGTTGTCATACAGATTATTTGGTTGAATATCAACTTATAACCCAAAGAGTGAAACGTTAACGTGGATGAAAGTCACCAGATAACACTTGTGTGACCGTGTAAACAGCCTCACTAGCTCTGCTGGATGTTGACTACAGTATTCATTGTGATAATACTTGCAATACTGCATGAAACTAAACTAATAACTTAACGAATATCTGACAGGTAGCCAAAAAATTAAAGAAAGTAATGTTGTTATCTCTGTTCCATTTCAGGGCCACCAGACATAACACAAGCCCTGATTCATTTCAGGGCCACCAAACAAAACACAAGCCCTGATTCATTTCAGGGCCACCAATGAAGACAAGTTTACAAAAAGCAAGCAGGCTCCAAAAAAACTATGGGAGTGAGTAATTTGTAACTTGTGAACTGTTCATATTCATAACATAATTCTCAGTCACAACGACAACTGTTCCCCGAGTGATCAAACATTCTGTTACAATATGAAATCAACACAGCTGCAGACGGCAGCAGATTATTGTTTGGTAACTGCACATTTGTTTTGCTGCCCCTATACTGTCACTTTTTGGAAAGATTTTGTCGAGTATATTCATTGTAACATTTATGTTTTATTTTCACTACTGTACAAAGATGTGCTGTTTGGATTTTATGATGTCAGCATTTCTAAACAAAAACAATTCTATTTCATTAATCTATTTATTATCTATAGCGAAATTCTATATTCATAAGAGTAAATTTTATAATAGAAAATCCTTGTTCAAAATTTTTATGAATGAAATGCAGCAATACTTAGAAACCATTCAGCACTCCACAAACTCCAAAGCTATAAAGACTCTGAAAATATGTAAACAATTTAATGGTTTGAGCTGCTGAACTTTTTATTTATTTATTTGTTTATCTTATTTCTCTTTCTTTTCTCTTAACCCTGGCATATTTGTTCTGTTCATGTCTGTCACTGCTTGTTTTGTACAAGAATTGAAATAAAGTGTTGGGGAAAAAAAATCATTGCATCTTTTTATTGATGACTACTGATGATGTATATTTCTTATTCTTTGAACTGACAGACTGGACAGAGTTTTGGCCCCCACAGTCTTAAGACGTATTTGCCTTTGAGGGGTGTCCCATTTCTAAGTCACAACATAGCCCTTAACACTTGGTTTTGAGGGCTACTAAGATTGAGGGTTGAGCTTGAGGGTTAAGATTGAGGGTTAAGATAGGAATTGGAATTGGCCCTAAGACTCACTTTAAGCCTCCAACAATAAATGAAAATTAAAATAACAAAATAAGCTGTTCACTTCCATATAATTTTCTGTCAAAGCCACAGGGAGCCACTGGAGATGGGCTAAAGAGCCACATGTGGCCCTGGAACCACAGGTTGCCTACCCCTGGTTTAGACTAACATATTCATCTTGACACAGCCAGGTTTCAGTGAGACTGAGTAAATCAATATGATTATCTGATATTAATTCGTTTACTAACACTGCTTTACACGATAGAGACCTGGTATTTAACAGTCCGGATTTAATTCTCCTGTTTTGTCTTTCTGTCACAGAGGAGGTTTTAATATTTATGAGGTTGTTATGCACAGCTCCTCTTTGTTTAATTTTAGATTTAAATAATTTAGGTGGTCAGGGGACAGACACCGTTTGTATAAAACTATGGGTGGGTAACTGCACTAGAAGCTCAGAGAAGTGTATAGGACTGCAACTGATCTCAACTCTGGGTTGTCAGGGTTTTGAATTACTAATAAACTTTGTCAGGTTTCTAGATACGAGAGCAGCTCCATCCAAAGTGGGATGAATGCCATCTCTCGGAGACGTTCTCACAGAAAACACCGGAAATGACACAACACGCTTACCACAATATATCAACACGTCAGCCAATGAGTTCACTGTACTTCAGTGGCCTCCACAGTCACCAGATCTAAGTCCAATAGAGCACCTTTGGGATGTGCTGGAACGGGAGATTCTCATCATGGATGCGCAGCCGACAAATCTGCAGCAACTGTGTGATATCATCATGTCAATATGGACCAAAGTCTCGGAGGAATGTTTCCAGCACCTTGTTGAGTCTATGACACCAAGAATTAAAAAGGAGGTCCAACCTGGTACTAGCAGGGTGTACCTGATAATCAAACTTGACTCACTGCAAACTCTGGTGTCCCATGGACAGTCATTCTCACGATTCACATAAGCCTGAACAAATGAAGAGCTGCACTGGAGCCTCCAAACATGACAAGAGTCTCAATGGATGTTAATGAGTGCTGCGAAAATGAAAGCTTAGCTCAACCTCACTCACTCTGACACAGCTGAGTGAACACTGTGAAGCTGTTTGATGCTCAGAGATCTGTAGAAGTTCAGTAAGGAGTTTTTGAGCTGTGATGTGAATGAAGGACAACATTTCTCTGTAACATCTGTGTGTTTCCTGTTTCCTGCAGACGTCCAGCAGCTGTTGGTGGTTAAAGAAGAGGTTCCCCCTGAGCAGCAGGAGTGGAGCTCCAGTGTGGACCAGGAGGACCCAGAGCCTCCACACATTAAAGAGGAACAGGAGGAACTCTGGATCAGTCAGGAGGGAGAGCAGCTTCAAGGGCTGGAGGAGGATGATATCACCAAGTTCCTTTTCACTCCTGTCCCTGTGAAGAGTGAAGATGATGAAGAGAAACCTCAGTCCTCACAGCTTCATCAAAGGCACACTGAACAGATGGAAATAGAAGTTGAAATTGAGGACTGGGGAGGACCAGAACCAGATACACATCTACAACTTAAGTCTGATGACAAGAATGGAAAGTCTTCTGAACCTGAGACCGATGACAGCGATGAATGCAAAGAGACCAGAGAACCTCAGTCAGGTTTAAACTCTCTTAAAGTTGATCAAGTCCCTGCCAGTGACGTGATTGGTGGTAAAAAGCCATTTAGCTGCTCTGAGTGTGGGAAAAGATTTGGTCGAACTGGACATCTGAAGGAACACATGAAAACTCATACAGGAGAGAAACCATTTAGCTGCTCCGAGTGTGAAAAAGCATTTACATGCAAGTCAGCTCTGAAGGAACACATGAACACCCACACAGGAGAAAAACCACACAGATGCACTGACTGTGGGAAAAGATTTGGTAACAGGGGAACAATGAGGATGCACATGACACTGCATACAGGAATAAAACCAGTGAGCTGCTCTGAGTGTGGGAAAGGATTTGACAACAAAGGAAAATTGAAGATACACATGAGAAGCCATACAGGAGAGAAACCTTTCAGCTGTTCAGTTTGTAGGAAATCATTTATGTGCGGTGGACGTTTACGCATTCACATGAAATCGCATTCTGGAGAAAGCTTCAGCTGTTCAGTTTGTCAGAAATCTTTTATACACAAAGGGAACTTGAAAGCACACATGGGAACTCACACTGGAGAGAAACCTTACAGATGCACTGTTTGTATGAAATCTTTTCTACAGCAAGGGACCTTGGAGGAACACATAAGAACTCATACTGGAGAGAAACGTTTTCACTGCAGTGTTTGTATGAAATCTTTTACACAGAGTGGGACCCTGAACGCACACATAAGAACTCACACTGGAGAGAAACCTCACAGGTGCACTGTTTGTTTGAAATCTTTTCTACAGAAAGGGACCTTGAAAGCACACATGAGAACTCATACTGGAGAGAAACCTTACAGCTGCAGTGTTTGTATGAAATCTTTTACACAGGGTGGAATTTTAAAGAAACATATGAAAACCCACACAGACGAGAAACCTTACAGCTGCAGTGTTTGTGACCAAAGATTCGCTTGGCCAGAACAACTCGGAAAACACAAGTGTGTTGTTAATGAGTCTTCTCAGTCTCATTAGAATCACACTAAGGGCCATTAGATGGGAGATTTTATTCAAACTGAAGAGCTGCTCCTCTGTTTCATCTGTCTGTTCATTAGCCTACAGTGAGACATTGGTCTGTATGTTGCACGTGCTACACGACATCAGTTTGTGACGTTAATGAAATTACCGCAGTCGCACACATGTAACACAGAGGTTTCATATACAAGACGCATATAATGAGGACAAAGTGTCTCTGTCTCCGTCCCTCTCTCGGCCTCTCTGTTGATGCTCTGTGCATAAATAAGATTAATAAAATAAATAAAAAGATTTAAAACATGTTTCGACACTCGATTCATCTGAAAGGCCAACAGATAGAAAATGACTTTTCAACTCCTCCCACAGACTTTTAATTGTTCCAAACTACAGTGGAGTGAGATCTACTTGATACTTTTATACTCATGTTATAGTTTAGTGTCCTGTGCTGCCACCCTTTAAACCGCTGTAGCTCCAGTGCTGTGTGCAAAAACATTCATGTACAGCCCTGCTGTTTATTTTACATCGTTTTTCATTTACATGTTGTGCAGCTGTAAATTTTAAAGCGGATAAAAAAAATCCCTGTCTCTGCCTTTTATTTTGATCACAGTCTGTTTTTAATAAACTGCATGTGGCATCTCAAATGTGGCTTTGACTTGCAGCTGGAAACATGTTGCCCATTAATAGAAAAAAAATGGAGACATACATTGTGTATCACCAGTCAGTCAAGTCACGAGACTCTGTTGTACAGCGCTGATCTCAACCAGTTGGTTTTTTTTTTTTTGACATTTCTATTGATCAAAAAGCTAAATGCTGACATCTGTGTGTCATTGGATAAGAGGCAGCTTTTAGTAAGTGATGGTACCAGATAAAAGTTAGAAGTTTATCAGAGTTATAAGATGTCATCCTCTGCTGTTCATGACTATAGATTTTTGTATTTTATTTTTGGCACCACAGATATTTATGACACTACTTTTTGTGCCTTATTTGCAATTTCAGTAACACTTCCGGACTTTTATTTTGAAGCTTGGCAACTCCTCCGACCCGGAAGTTGTATTCTGTACTACCGCTACCTTCATACTGTGTGAACAAGATGGCGTCTGGCAGAACCAAGTGTTAGCAGAGTGTCTTTGTTGTGTTTTTAAAGTGTGAACATGTCTAAAGTCCAAATGCTGAGATCGTTGGTGAAGCAGCGACTAACTGCGGCTGCTGAAGAGATATTTGGGCTGGTTGAAAGAACGATAGCAGAGTACGAGGAGGAACTTTGTCGATCAAAAGAGGAGAACGAGCGACAACGGAAACTACTGGACGCTGTTTTCAACCCTCAGCTTCGGTTACACAGAGCAGGTTTGTTCATGAAACATTACAAGTTCATTATTAATAATATAACTGCACCTTTGCTCAATAAATATTCAGTCTGTCGATGTTTATACGCCACGTTAGCTTCTGTGGTGTCGTTAGCTTCTCAGCCAGTCACGTGGCAGCAACTCATTGAGTCATGTGGACATGAGCCGTTTCTCAATACTCAAGCTCGGACTCGGCAAGTCCACGCGAGAGTCCGGACTTCCTAAGAGCAGGAGGACGGGAGTACAGTTCCGAGTTTCTGCTTTTGGAACAGCAGCGAACTTAATGATGTCACCACCTCCGCTCGCCTTGGCTGTTGTGCTGTGTTGTAAACATGTATTTAGAATAAAACAATATAAACACAGCCCAGCGTCTTTTCATAGACATTGTAAGAAATTAATGTGTATATGTTTTTAACGTTTCAACATATATAACTGACACACAAAAACATATAAATAGCCAAAATATTTTCATAAAATGTCTTTTAAAACCTTTTCCCCACAGCTGGCTTCTGATTATAATCAAAAGTCCAGTGCAGGGGGAAAAGTTTGTGGAGAGTTGGTGGTTATTGTGATCGTGAGCATTGGCGAGATGGAAATCAAAAATCAATAACAGACATGGATCACAGAAGGCATCTTGGTACAGTTATTGCAGCAGGACTGCTGTACCTGCAGGCTGAGGAGGAGGCTGCCCAGCTGATGAGGCAGATCCCAGAAAGACAGCAGAGGATGAGGATGAGACGTGCGATGCTTGCATGTCTGTTCGATATGTTTGTCCAGTTATGGACAAAGTACCAGGAACATCACAACAAAGAACAAAAACTCAGTCACAAGTCAAAGTGCTGCAAATCTGACTTGAGTAAAAGGTAGAACTAATTTTATCACCTGTCACTGGTGCACTAGTCTGATCTATAACAACACACAGCAACTTGTAAATATGAAACAACAACATATAAAACAAACTATCTGAAAAGTAACTATAGCTATCAAATAAATGTAGCTTGAGTAGAATGTACAGTATTTCCCTCTAAGTAAATGGAAATACCCAATGTACGTCAAATTTGTACTTACTTGAGTAAATATACTTAGTTACTGTCCATCACTGCATTTGTCTCATCATTATGCTTTCTGTCTACATTTTTATGGAGACTTGACAGATTACTTGGTTCACCTAGAAAAAACAACAGCAGTTTAATATTGTATTCAGTCTGACATTTTACTGAAGTGTTGAGTTGTAGATTGTGGTGCTGTTGAACTGTACTGGATTACACTGACAGCAGTTTCTCATTTAGTCTGTCCTCACCAATATAAATGGATCAAACAGGTCAGATGTGAAGAGGAAAAGTTTATTCAGCCACACTTCAGACATCAGGTATACAGTTCATATCAGATAATCAATATTTAAAATGCTGTTGCATAAAAACTACAGTAAAGACAATTAATCTTTAAATACAAGAAATAAATTACAATAAATTCTTAAAATCATTATTGAATGGTAAAAACACATAAATAAGCAAAAGAATGCAAAGAACAATAACATGTTACAACATTTAATAATATAAGAATATATCTTATACTGAGACTGAATGTTGCCCATTAGACATCCCCCAAACGAATTACATTTCATATTTAACCACGACAGAGATATCAGTGATGAGTTTCCAAAGGACTACCTGAGAGAGGCTGCTCTCTGGGGCAGCCTGAGCGCTCATACACACGTTTATTATCTGTGAGCGCTGACACCGCTGTCATCTAGCGGACCTCAGTCACAACTGGGCTCTATATTAAAACATCGAACACGGGTCTGACGTTTAAACTACGCATGAAAACACTACGTTCTGTGACAAAACAACAGTAACATATTGGTAATTAAGGCTTACAATTGTGCGCCTTTCCCTCACTTGTCATTTTCTGATGATTGTTGCGAAATGCATGCTGGGATACCTGGCTGTATGAAGTCCACACAAGTCTGCTCCGATGCATCCCCGGTGAAATGGGTGTGGCGAGAACACATCCGGGAATTTGGACTGAACTTGGCCAGATGTGAACTTTGAATTGGAACAGTACTTGGGCTGTGACTGATGACGTGTCACAAGTCCACAAGAATACAAGTCCGCACAAGAACGCATATTGAGAAACAGCTATGGTGAAGACAAGCTGCTGAAGTTCAAACTGAGCATCAGAATGATGAAGAAAGGTGATTGAAGTGACTTTGAACGTGGCATGGTTGTTGGTGCCAGACGGGCTGCTCTGAGTATTTACTGGGATTTTCAGCACAACCATCTCTAGGGTTTACAGAGGATGGTCCCAAAAAGAGAAAATATCCAGTGAGCCAAAATGCCTTGTTGATACCGGAGGTCAGAGGAGAATGGCCAGACTGGTTCAAGATGATAGAAAGGCAACAGGAAGTCAAATAAGCACTGGTTCCAACCAAGGTCTGCAGAAGACCATCTCTGAAGCAACAACACCTTGTCCAACCTTGAAGCAGATGGGCTACAGCAGCAGAAGACCACACCAGGTGCCACTCCTGTCAGCTAACAACAGGAAACTGAGGCTACAGTTCAAAACTGGACAATAGAAGATTGGAAAACCCACATTCAGATGGAAACATGGATCCATCCTGCCTTGTATCAACGCTTCAGGCTGCTGCTGCTGGTGTAATGGTGTGGGGGAGATTTTCTTAGTACCAACTGAGCCTGGTTTAAACACCACAGCCTACCTGAGTATTGTTGCTGAGCGTGTCCATCCCTTTATGACCACAGTGTACCATCTTCTGATGGCTACTTCCAGCAGGATAACGCACCATGTCACAAAGCTCACATCATCTCAATCATGACAATGAGTTCACTGTACTCCAATGGCCTCCACAGTCACCAGATCTCAGTCCAACAGAGCAGCTTTGGGATGTGCTGGAACGGGAGATTCTCATCATGGGTGCAGCAACTGTGTGATGTCATCATGTCAATATGGACCAACATCTCTGAGGAATGTTTCCAGCACCTTGTTGAATCTGTGACACCAAGAATTAAAAAGGAGGTCCAACCTGGTACTAGCAGGGTGTACCTGATAATCAAACTTGACTCACTGCAAACCCTGGCGTCCCATGGACAGTCATTCTCACATGATTCACATAAGCCTGAACAAATGAAGAGCTGCACTGCAGCCTCCAAACATGACAAGAGTCTCAATGGATGTTAATGAGTGCTGCAAAAATGAAAGCTTAGCTCAACCTCACTCACTCTGACACAGCTGAGTGAACACTGTGAAGCTGTTTGATGCTCAGAGATCTGTAGAAGTTCAGTCAGGAGTTTTTGAGCTGTGATGTGAATGAACGACAATATTTCTCTGTAACATCTGTGTGTTTCCTGTTTCCTGCAGACGTCCAGCAGCTGTTGGTGGTTAAAGAAGAGGTTCCCCCTGAGCAGCAGGAGTGGAGCTCCAGTGTGGACCAGGAGGACCCAGAGCCTCCACACATTAAAGAGGAACAGGAGGAACTCTGGATCAGTCAGGAGGGAGAGCAGCTTCAAGGGCTGGAGGAGGATGATATCATCAACTTCCTTTTCACTCCTGTCCCTGTGAAGAGTGAAGATGATGAAGAGAAACCTCAGTCCTCACAGCTTCATCAAAGGCACACTGAACAGATGGAAATAGAAGTTGAAGTAGAGGACTGGGGAGAAGCAGAACCAGATACACATCTACAACTTAAGTCTGATGAGAAGACTGGAGAGTCTTCTGAACCTGAGACCGATGCCAGCGATGAATGCAAAGAGACCAGAGAACCTCAGTCAGGTTTAAACTCTCTTAAAATTGATCAAGTTCCTGTCAGTGACTTGAATGGTACTAAAAAACCGTTTAGCTGCTCTGAGTGTGGGAAAAAATTTGGTCGAACTGGACATCTGAAGGAACACATGAGAACTCATACAGGAGAGAAACCATTTAGCTGCTCTGAGTGTGGGAAAGGATTTTCTCTCTCAAATACTCTGAAGATACATATGAGAACTCATACAGGGGAGAAACCATTTAGCTGCTCCGAGTGTGAAAAAGCATTTGGATGTAAGTCAGCTCTCAAGCAACACATGAACTCCCACACAGGAGAAAAACCATACAGTTGCACTGACTGTGGGAAAAGATTTGGTTACAGGGGAGCGTTGAAGATGCACATGACATTGCATACAGGAGAAAAACCAGTGAGCTGCTCTGAGTGTGGGAAAGGATTTGACCATAAAGGAAAATTGAAGATACACATGAGAAGTCATACAGGAGAGAAACCTTACAGCTGTTCAAATTGTAGGAAATCATTTATGTGCGTTGGACGTTTACGCATTCACATGAAATTGCATTCTGGAAAAAGCTGCTTCAGCTGTTCAGTTTGTCAGAAATCATTTGTACAGAAAGGGAACTTGAAAGCACACATGAGAACTCACACTGGAGAGAAACCTTTTCACTGCAGTGTTTGTGACCAAAGATTTGCTTGGACTAAACAACTCAGAAAACACAAGTGTGTTGTTCATGAGTCTTCTCAGTCTCATTAGAATCACACTAAGTGGCACGAGAAGGGAGATTATATTGAACCTGAAACTGTACACTGATGAGTCAATATAAAACTTTCCAAAAATAAGTAAGCCCTAGTCCTAGTAACAATAAGGATTGCCTGGGGGGGGTGAAGCTTTTCTCTCCAAGTTCAAGAATAAATGATCAAGTGTATTTGAATCATTTATCTTCCTGTGCGTGTTTTTTGAGGCAGCCTGTAATTTCAGTAACACTTCCAGACTTTTATTTTGAAGCTCAGCAACTCATCTGCCCTTGAAGCTGTATTCTACGCTGTGGCTCATGTCACACTGTTTGAGCAGGGGTGCATCCCAAGTCTCTTATTTTTATAGTGCTACTGCTAGCTCCTCGCTTGAACCGGAAGTCGTTCACAGTCCGCCATCTTCTAGGCCGTCCCAAGTCTCTTATTTGTGCAGCGAGATACTAAGGCTAGGAGCTAGCAGCAAGCTTTAAGCAGCTACGAGCTATGATGGTTGAGAGCTTCCTGTCCGGAAGAGTTTTTCAGCTGAACACCATGACGTATAAATACCCGCCTTCTACATCTGGCTCATTTGAACGTGATGGCGGAGAAACAGCGAAAGTGTAGGTACCCGTTACATGCATTCTTTGCAATGAAACGCTGTAATTCACATGCCTACGTGACTACAAAGAGTGACTTTAATGATATTTCCTGCAAGACTGTCATGTTGTTATAAAGTTTATTTCATTCACAACCCGTTGCGTTGTTCAGCGGACTGTCGGTGATGTGTGGCTGTTAAATGTGCAGCTGCTCGTGTCCAGAACCACACGTGTTGATATAACACCAGGCACACACACACATTTGCCCATCATTAATTGTTCTGCATGTCATGTGAGTGGAATAAGGTTTAATAGCTTGTAGGTAATATTAATTATTAATATTAATATTATTACTTTCATTAATGTTGTTGTAAGCTACTGTCATTACCGTCTGTCCTGCATCTCTCTGTCTCTCTCTCTCTCTCTCTCTCTCTCTCTCTCTTTCTGCATCTGTCTCTCTCTGTCTCTCTCCCTCTTTCTGTCTCATTTTGTCATACGGATTACTGTTAATTTATTATGTTGACCTGTTCTGTACGACATCTATTGCACGTCTGTCCGTCCTGGAAGAGGGATCCCTCCTCAGTTGCTCTTCCTTAGGTTTCTACCGTTTTTTTCCCCCGGTAAAGGTTTTTTTGGGAGTTTTTCCTGATCAGCTGTGAGGGAGGGATGATGATAATAATAATGATAATGATGCTCATCATAGTGACAGTGGAATAGCGGGCTACAAACTTTGGCAAATGAGTCAATAACAATGGTAATACATGCAAAACTGTGTGACCAAAGTCATGGGGGGGGGGGGGGGGGTCCGCTTTGATCAGCGAATATAATGGGACTTGGGATGTACGCCAAACACTGGCTCAGTTGCAGCAGATCCAGCGGTGCCGCCGTCATCAGAAATGGACGTCGCTTCACATGACGCTTCAGAGTAAGGCTGTCTCATGTCTCTTAAACTGACAATGCTCGCTCATTGCTCCTAGCACTCGCTCCTCACATTTTTTCCTAGGTGGGAGGGGCTAAACAGCTAGCAAAGTCAGCCAGCAGTAGCACTAGCAGTAATTTAAGAGACTTGGGACGGACCCCAGGATGATGTCTCGGTGGGCTCCTGCTCGTGCAGGGGTGGAAGGAAGTTAACAAGCAAACATATTGGCTAAACAATCATTAAAACAACATTTGAGTGACATGCAAGTATCACTAAGTAATTAGAGGTCAAAACTATTTTAAATGACTATCTGCACAAAACCCGGCAGGAATATTCATTGCAGGTAGATGACAGAGTGGGATCCACTGATTTCAACCCTCAGCTTTGGTTACACAGAGCAGGTTTGTTCATCAAACCCCTGCATGTGACATCTCAAATGTGGCTTTGACTTGCAGCTGGAAACACGTCGCTCATTTCATAGAAAAAGAATGAAGATATACATTGTGTATCATCAGTCAGCCTGTGAATACAGAGATATGAATTTTTGTCCATATCAGCCAGCCCTACTCTCGATAGAATAGGGAAGCATCCTATTGGACTATGTTCACACTGTGACAAACTGGAAACAGTCAAACATGTACTAATAGATTGCAACAGGTGTGAAGAAGAAAGAAAGGAGTTCATAAGAGGACTAACTGAAGACAGGCACAGTGTTACATTAGAGGATCTACTTGGAAAGACATCAAGGAATAAACATACGCTTCTGTTGAATTATTTACGTGGAACAGGATGACAGAGAATTTAGTCTTTTTATTGTTTTGTTTTGTTTTCTGCCAATCTACTGCTCCACACTCCAGTCCAGTAGGTGGCAGTAATGTATCTGAAAATTGTTTTGAGATGTATTGAAGCTTTTGTTTCTAAGTTCAAGAATAAACCTTCAAGTTTTTTGGATATCATTCTTGAGAAGGTGTATTTTAATCATTTATCGTCCTGTTTGTGTTTTTCTATGAAAGCCTGTAAATTCCAGAACACTTCTGGACTTTTATTTTGAAGCTCAGCAACTCCTCTGATCCGGAAGTTGTATTCTTTACTGCCGCTAACTTCACACTGTTTGAACAAGATGGCGTCTCGCAGAAACAAGTGTTAGCAGAGTGTCTTTGTTGTGTTTTTAAAGTGTGAAGATGTCTAAAGTCCAAATGCTGAGATCGTTGGTGAAGCAGCGACTAACTGCGGCTGCTGAAGAGATATTTGGGCTGGTTGAAAGAACGATAGCAGAGTACGAGGAGGAACTTTGTCGATCAAAAGAGGAGAACGAGCGACAACGGAAACTACTGGACGCTGTTTACAACCCTCAGCTTCGGTTACACAGAGCAGGTTTGTTCATGAAACATTACAAGTTAATTATTAATAATATAACTGCAGCTTTGTTCAATAAATATTCAGTCTGTCGACGTTTATACGCCACATTAGCTTCTCTGGTGTCGTTAGCTTCTGTGGTGCCGTTAGCTTCTGTGTTGTCGTTAGCTTCTCTGGTGTTTTTAGCTATTTTCCATTGGAGTTCTGCGAAGTGTTATAAAGTTTTGCTGATTTAAACACACATTAAACATGGCTTAATAGAGACAATTTCAAACACAAGTACACAAATCAGCTTCGCTATAACTCGCAGCATTCACAGACAAACACTTGTCTTTATCTGGACACATTTTCCCCACAAATACAACATGCTAATGTTATTAGCACAAGCCTATGGCATTTTACATTGTATAAATTAGCATAACGGTTAGCAGAGATTTCCTCTGCTCATATGAAGCCAGGAACAACAGCAACATTTAACAAAGGTAACGTTACAAAAATTCGGCTCCGTTACAGCTCACAAGGTTCACTGACAAAACAGCTGTCTTCTACTAAACATGTTTTCTAAACAAATACAACATGCTAATGTTTTTAGCACAAGCCTATGGATTTTTACATTGCTTAAATTGCTCTAGTGAATAGCAGAGATTTCCTCCTCCTCACAGTTTGTTTCTGATCTGTGAAATTAAAGTAAATTAAAGCTTTGTTTCCACTGAGGGAAATGGTTTCAGCTCACAAACATGAACAGTGATTCAGTGCAGAAATATTAATTTGGCCTTAACGCTTTCTGCAGTACTTCAGTGGTTTGAGCACAGCACCTGGGGGGTAGCTTCCTGTTAATGCATGCTTTGTTTGCTGTTTGGGCCGGGACAGTGTTAGAGGAAACAGATGTTGATGGGCAAACTGTCAAACTTGACTTTCTGCAAACTCTGGCGTCCCATGGACAGTCATTCTCACATGATTCACATAAGCCTGAACAAATGAAGAGCTGCACTGCAGCCTCCAAACATGACAAGAGTCTCAATGGATGATAATTAGTGCTGTGAAATGAAAGCTTAGCTCAACCTCACTCACTCTGACACAGCTGAGTGAACACTGTGAAGCTGTTTGATGCTCAGAGATCTGTAGAAGTTCAGTCAGGAGTTTTTGAGCTGTGATGTGAATGAAGGACAACATTTCTCTGTAACATCTGTGTGTTTCCTGTTTCCTGCAGACGTCCAGCAGCTGCTGGTGGTTAAAGAAGAGGTTCCCCCTGAGCAGCAAGAGTGGAGCTCCAGTGTGGACCAGGAGGACCCAGAGCCTCCACACATTAAAGAGGAACAGGAGGACCCAGAGCCTCCACACATTAAAGAGGAACAGGAGTTCACATCCACTCCTGTCCCTGTGAAGAGTGAAGATGATGAAGAGAAACCTCAGTCCTCACAGCTTCATCAAAGACACACTGAACAGATGGAAACAGAATCTGATGGAGAGGACTGTGGAGGAGCAGAACCAGCCAGGAACTCAGATCCAGATACACATTTACAACCTGAGAATGACGACAAGACTGGAGAGTCTTCTGAACCTGAGACTGATGATAGTGATGATGATGACTGGACAGAGACCAGAGAATCTCAGTCGGGTTTAAACTCTCTTAAAAATGATAACGTCCCTGTCAGTGATTTGAATGGTGGCAAAAAAAAACCTTATAGCTGCTCTGAGTGTGGGAAAAGATTTCCTCAACGTGGAAATCTGAAGCTACACATCAGAACTCACACAGGAGAGAAACCATTTAGCTGCTCTGAGTGTGGGAATGTATTTTCTCAAGCAGGTCATCTGAAGAGACACATGAGCACTCACACAGGAGAGAAACCATATAGCTGCTCTGAATGTGGGAAAAGATTTGGTCGAACTGGACATCTGAAGAAACACATGAGCACTCACACAGGAGAGAAACCATATAGCTGCTCCGAGTGTGGGAAAAAATTTGGTCAATCTGGAAGTCTGATCGTACACATGAATACACATACCAGACAAAGGTGCTTCAGCTGTTCAGTTTGTCAGAAATCTTTTATCCAGAAAGGGACCTTGAACGCACACATGAGAACTCACACTGGAGAGAAACCTTTTCACTGCAGTGTTTGTGACCGAAGATTTGCTTGGCGTAAACAACTCAGAAAACACAAGTGTGTTGTTAATCAGTCTTCGCAGTCTCATTAGAATCACACTAAGGGGCACTAGACGGGAGGTTTTATTCAACATGAAACCGTACACTGATGACAATTGGAAGGCGACCAGAGAATTTCAGTCAATATAAAACTTTCTGAAAAATAAGTAAGTCCGAGTACGTTGTTTGACAGTTGTTACGAACCAAAAATAGTTAAGTTGTTCTCAGGGCTCAACAATAAGGATTCCTCAAGGTCGGGCATGTAAACTAACAACTCACTTGCCTGATCAGGCAAGTTGCTAAAAATAGAAACTAATTGATAAAATAAATGTATTTTAAAATGTGCTCCTTCAGCTCTGATGCAGCGGTCTCTCTGCCTGAAGTCACAGGCACATGTAACAATGTCCTGCCCACAGCCCCCATTGATATTATTTTGCGCGACGGACGCTTCATATAATAACATAACAATATACCAACTTTTTGGATAAATTGTACTTTTCAGAGTAGTTTTAATACAAAATACTTTTTACTTTTACTTGAGTTATATTGTTTTAAAGCAACGATACTCTTACTTGAGTACAATATTTGGCTACTCTACCCATATTTGTGTTTCTTGTGCCTTGATTTATGTTATGTTTGTAAAGATTTAATTTGTTTTTGTTTTCGTTAAAGGGGTATCGTTTAAAATGAATGAATTTGCAGATTATTATTTTTGATTGATTGATTACGTCCATGTTCTTATTTTACATATAAATCAGATGTTACTCAACAGTTACTCAGTATTTGAGTAGTTTTTTCACCAAATACTCTTTTATTCTTACTCAAGTAATTATTCCAATGACTACTTTTTACTTTTACGTGAGTAATATTGTTCTAAAGTATCAGTACTCTTACTTGAGTACAATATTTGGCTACTGTACCCACCTCTGGTAGATACACAGAAACATCCCAGCAGGCTGTGCTTTGCAAGCATACAAAAAAGTTTCACGCATGTGAAAATTACTTTTCATGTGTGTGCTTCACCTCTGCTGCTATAATTCCATCCGAGGGAAACACTGTCGTGTGCGTTTTGTGCAACAGGTGGATGTGGTAGTCCACTGGTAGAGTAGAGAGAGAGCTAAGTAGCGTTGAAGTAGAGTAGAGCAGGGCAGAGAGATGGAGGCAAAATATATTAAACCTGGTGTTAATACAGCAGAACTGGAGAGAGGGGGGAAAAATAAATAGAGGTGGGCATGGCTCAAGTAGGGTGCAAAATTATAGACGGAGAACGATTGACAAATTTTTCACTTTAAGCCCTGACACTGTCATTTTTGTGTAGGAATTAAGCTACAATACATGACATATTTTGTTTTGATTATTGAATACAGTGTGAATAAAGATTACATAACTTAAAATAACTGCAGTCTTTGTTATTTCATAGCTACTTTAATAATTAATTTTGAAATACTTTAAAAACTGACTTCGAGTAAGTAGATCTCTGACCAAGTTGCCCGATCGGGCAAGTGATAAAAAACCTGAGCGTTGAACCCTGCTTCTACTTCTCGACTCTGTTATTCCATCTTCGCTTTTCTTTTCTCAGGCATTCCTCTTTTAACTCTGTCTCACTGTATACATTTTCTCTCTCCACTCTTTTATTCCTTAATTCTTCTTGTTCACTCCTCCACTTCAGTCAGCTTTATTGGGAAGCATATGCTGGCTCCATCAGTTTGACAACAATATGTATAACTGTTATGAAGCACATATCCTTTTTTGGTTTCGGATGGAATTGTGTGTTGGGCCCGTGGGGGCGGAAAAACTCCACTTGAACATCTTGATGTTGAGCATCCACAGTGACAGCCTTTGCTAACCACCAGTGTTGGTCATATATGACTGCAAGCCAGTCACCACAGTTAATCCCCCCAGCAGGTGTATCTGTCCCCTGTAGTAGAAGGCGGTCTGCAGTCCTTTTCACAGTTCCCCCAATGCCATCTGGAGCCCCCTTCCCATGTGAGGTGGCGAAGAAGTGTCAGGTTGTTCTCTGAAAACCCATTGTTGGAGGGACACTGCAGAGGAGAAAGAAATTTTTCTTGTTTTTGTATTGCTTGCTGGGGCCATCTGACCAAAAGTGAATGGTATCAACATTTGGAAACTTTAAACAAATATCCCTCAGGACTGGTTCCATGTGTGTCCAAATGGCAGACGCATCCTGTCGCTGTCACACGTGTGGTGTTGTTTCACTCTTTAGTTTGTCTTCATACAGTCTGATGAGCTCTGCCAGCGTGCCATTGTGTGTCACAAGTCTTGTATTGTAGTAAAGTCCATCTGCTGTTTGGTCCTGAACTCGTTCCTACTGCTGCCATTCAACATTGATGCACTCCTGCTGTGGTGTGGGACATGTTTGCTTGTGGAGACACCGGGTGCAGGAGCGCTTTGACTTGCAGCTGGAAACATGTCGCTCATTTCATAGAAAAAGAATGAAGATATACAGTATGTATCATCAGTCAGCCTGTGAATACAGAGATATGAATTTTTGTCCATATCAGCCAGCCCTACTCTCGATAGAATAGGGAAGCATCCTATTGGACTATGTTCACACTGTGACAAACTGGAAACAGTCAAACATGTACTAATAGATTGCAACAGGTGTGAAGAAGAAAGAAAGGAGTTCATAAGAGGACTAACTGAAGACAGGCACAGTGTTACATTAGAGGATCTACTTGGAAAGACATCAAGGAATAAACATACGCTTCTGTTTAATTATTTACAAGTAGCAGGAATAACAGAGAGAATTTAGTCTTTTTTATTTATTTTTTTGTTTTGTTTTTTTGCCAATCTACTGCTCCACACTCCAGTCCAGTAGGTGGCAGTAATGCACTTGAAATGTTTTGAAGCTTTTGTTTCTCAGTTCAAGAATAAAAATTCACGTTTAATGAATATCATTCTTGAGGAGGTGTATTTTAATCATTTATCGTCCTGTTTGTATTTTTCTATGAAAGCCTGTAAATTCCAGAACACTTCTGGACTTTATTTTGAAGCTCAGCAACTCCTCAGACCCGGAAGTTGTATTCTTCACTGCCGCTAACTTCACACTGTTTGACCAAATATGGCGTCTCGCAGAACCAGGTGTTAGCAGAGTGTCTTTGTTGTGTTTTTAAAGTGTGAACATGTCTAAAGTCCAAATGCTGAGATCGTTGGTGAAGCAGCGACTAACTGCGGCTGCTGAAGAGATATTTGGGCTGGTTGAAAGAACGATAGCAGAGTACGAGGAGGAACTTTGTCGATCAAAAGAGGAGAACGAGCGACAACGGAAACTACTGGACGCTGTTTTCAACCCTCAGCTTCGGTTACACAGAGCAGGTTTGTTCATGAAACATTACAAGTTCATTATTAATAATATAACTGCAGCTTTGTTCAATAAATATTCAGTCTGTCGATGTTTATACGCCGCGTTAGCTTCTCTGGTGTCGTTAGCTTCATGCTAAATCAGTGGGAATCTTTGGTTTTTGCATTAGATTCAAATGCAAATCGGAGAACACAAAATGAATTATTAACAAAAGGTATCACTACAGTGGGCCTACTAAAGACAAATCACATTAAAATACCTTCACACAAGAAGTTCTTACATTAATAAAGAGTGCCAGTGTCAGTCATATCTGATCAGTCGATCGGCTGTGTGATCAGCAATCACATCACTTATTTGTTTCTCTCTGCATCAAAATATGTGGCGCGCAACAAGTGAAACATCTGTTACATGAGTCTGAGAGTTGACAGCCTATTGTCCTGAATTTTTGTTTGGGATGCATTTAAAATTTCTCCTACCTATTTTGGATGAGCAGGACCTGATAAGTATAAAAAACGAAACATAGTCAATGATAATAAAGTCCCAGTGTCTTCAAATGAGTACTTTGTAATTAAGTGTCTTGTAACAGTTGCTAAAATTGGTCAAATTTGTTGCCATATCAAACTACAGACATTGTTAATCTTAAATAAACAAGTTTCAACCATGAAATGTGATCAGGTTTTGGACCTTGTCCACTTTTGTGTCGGGATCAGCTGCAGACTGACTTGGCTGCCATCTTGCTTTTAGATTAGTGTATTGTTCTCTTACGACCACTAGATGTCACAAAAAAGTGTCCATGAACGAGGACAACAGGTCTGAGTTAAGCAGAATGAAGTTGAAGGTCCAGTAAACCCAAAATGTAATGTCCTCATGTGAAGACGCAGGGTCTCGAAAACAATCCACAGAAAACAGAATCGTTACTCATTTTCGTTTTGGAAAAAAAGTTCCACATTTAGACGACAATGTTTTGATAACAATCATCGTTCACACGGATTTGCAAAAATGACCAAAAACACTACAGTATACACGCTAGGCCAGTAGTTGGCAGTGTGACGCTTACGCTTCCTTCAACAGAGCAGCAATGTATAAATAAACAAAATGGCAACTGCACGAACATTTGTCTGGATGGACGACGAGGTGGAGTTGCTACAGTAAATCTACACTATGATGGGGAAGCGTTGATAAATTCAGTAGGGTGAGCAGCACGAGCAGAGCTTGGGAGTCCACCATTGTTGTGATGGTCAACTTTCTCACGCATGCCTAGTGACCGGAAGCAAAATGCGCAAGTGCGAAAAAGCGCATACATCATTTTACAGCCATACTCAGGCGGAACGTACGCGGAGTGGACTCCGCTGAGGTTCACCTGGACTAAAAGCGGAGGTCTGCAAGCCCTGTGTGCGCAAAGCTCCGCACACCAGTGTCACACAAAAGACTGCTCGGCATGTATTTTTCACATCGCAGGGATTTTTCATGGACATTTTTACAGGAAACTACAACGCGGAAGTGCGCTCGACCATGGAAGCCCAACTTCCTTGTGGACTCCGCTCCGCCTATAGTACGCCCAAGTCTGTGAGCACCTGTGTCTGCCCCTTCGCCAAGCGCACAGCAAGCAGGAGAGGGGAGTGGGGCGGGGACTGAGCTAGGGGGTGCGAGTGCGCATGCGCTGAGGCCTCCACTGTAGGCTGGAGTTTGTTTAACAGTGACGGGGAGTCGATAATGGCGGACAGTTTAGTCTCAAAGAAATCAAAGAATGCGCCGCTATGGCAACACTTTGGCTTTGAGCCAGACGAAGGAGGCAACCCTTGTTTGCACTGATTGAGTAAGCTAAACCTGCAAATCTATTTGTGAGGAATAAAAGAAACAACGTGTTACTGTCACTCTGTTGTCCTCTGTTGTTTTTTATTTTAAATGAGTCAATTGCGCCCCCAAGTGGCGAAAATCCGGTGTTACCGACTTGATGCGGTTTTTCACAAAAACCGGACCGTTTTTTTTTCTTCTCATATCGACCCAACCCTTGTGTTCATGTTGAAACTGCTAACATTAATGTGGGAAAAGGAGTCGGTTACGCTGCTAAGAAGTTGAAAATGTGCAGCTCTTCACTTCTCTCTAACAGTGTCTACAGGTGACCCCTTTGTGCCACAGATTCACTAAAAGTCTAAATTCAGAATTAAAGCATTGTGATTTTGCAGATAGAATAGTGTGAAGCTGTTTGATGCTCAGAGATCTGTAGAAGTTCAGGAAGGAGTTTTGAGTTTTGAGTAACATCTGTGTGTTTCCTGTTTCCTGCAGACGTCCAGCAGCTGTTGGTGGTTAAAGAAGAGGTTCCCCCTGAGCAGCAGGAGTGGAGCTCCAGTGTGGACCAGGAGGACCCAGAGCCTCCACACATTAAAGAGGAACAGGAGGAACTCTGGATCAGTCAGGAGGGAGAGCAGCTTCAAGGGCTGGAGGAGGATGATATCACCAGGTTCCCATTCACTATTGTCCCTGTGGAGAGTGATGATGATGAAGAGAAACCTCAGTCCTCACAGCTTCATCAAAGACACACTGAACAGGTGGAAACAGAAGTTGAAATTGAGGACTGTGGAGGAGCAGAACCAGCCAGGACCTCAGATCCAGATACACCTTTACAGCCTGAGACTGATGACCAGACAGGAGAGTCTTCTGAAACTGAGACTGATGTCACTGATGATGATGACTGGACAGAGACCAGAGAACCTCAGTCAGGTTTAAACTCCCTAAAAAATTATGAAGTCTCTGTCAGTGATTGGAGATGTGGTGTTAGTGAGAAACCATTTATCTGCTTTGAATGCGGGAGAAGATTTGGTAAAGCTGCAAATCTTCGGGCACACATGAGCTCTCATATAGGAGAAAAACCATTCAGCTGCTCAGTCTGTAAGAAAACCTTTACACAGAGAGGTTATTTAGAGAAACACATGAGAATCCACACAGGAGAGAAACCATTCAGCTGCTCGGTCTGTAAGAAAGCTTTTACAGAGAGTGCACTTGTACGGAAACACATGAGAATCCACACAGGAGAGAAACCTTTCAGCTGCTCAGTTTGTAATAAATCTTTCACTGCAAATGGAAATTTACACTCACACATGAGAATCCACACAGGAGAGAAACCTTTTAGCTGCTCAGTTTGTAAGAAATCTTTTACACAGAATGGACATTTACAGAAACACATGAGAACTCATACAGTAGAGGAACCTGTCAGCTGCTCAGTTTGTGAGAAATCCTTTACACAGAGTGGACATTTACAGAAACACATGAGAGTCCACATGGGAGAGAAACCCTACAGCTGCACTGTTTGTCACCAAAGTTTCGCTTGGCGTTATCAGCTCAAAAGCCATGAGTGTGTTGGTTGTCAGTCCTCACAGCCTCATCGAACTCAAACTGAGGAGAATAAAGAGGCAGAGACTCCTGTGAGCAGCTCAGCTGAGCAGATGGAAACAGTAGCTGGTGGAGAGGACTGTGGAGGACCAGAACCAGCCAGGAACTCAGATCCTGATCTGTATTTGCAACCTGAGACTGATGACAAGACTGGAAAGTCTTCTGAAACTGAGACTGGTGACAGTGATGTTGAGTGGAAGGAGACCAGAGAACCTCACTTATGTTAAAAGTTACCGAAAAATGTACATGTACATTGTAAAACATTTATGGCTCACCAAAATAGTTAAGTCGCTCTAAGAGTGGTAAGAGATTTGTCCGCTGTCGTCCAAAAGAACTTATGAGGATTCATACAGAGAGAAACTATTTAGTTGCTCAGTTTGTGCTGCAAGAAACCCACTGAGGGTGAACTTTGTTTGTCACATTAGATTTATCTCAGGAGAAAAACCTTTCAGCTGCTTGCATTTTGCAAGAAACATTTTACCTCTGAATTTGGTTCATTGTTTACTGAGATGTCTGAAAATGCAATAAAAATATGTCTTTCTGCAAACTGAGTCGTTTAAATATGTGAAAAGTGTTTTCTAAATCAGTGGTTTTGAAACTTTTTTGTGCTCAAAGTACACCAAAGGGCAAACTAAAATCTCAAGGCACACCTGTATTTATATCTGTGCACAACAGCTTCTATAACGTGTGTTATTACTCTTATCACAACATAAGACAATGAAAATAAGAAAAAATGAGGCGAGTAGCATTTGTGATACTGTGTACTTTCTTTCGGTGGTATGTCGTCTTTGTTCGTGCTTTGTTGCAATTTGCTCCATGCAATAAAGCGATCCATTGTCCCACTTACAGCTTTCTCCTTTTTCCGTTTTTTCTTTTAGTTAAATTTAAAAAAAATTTAGTCAGACTTTGCCTCTTTATGAGAAAATGTGTGCACCCAGCATACTGATACAGTCAAACAAAATTCCATTCATGACACTTTGTATAGGCCCAGGTGAATATTTCAATAATAATGTTTGGTTATCACAAAATCTGATGTCACACCATGTGAGAACCACGGCTCCAGACTGACAGGACTTAATTAAGGCAACACGAGAACTGAAAAGCTGCTTCAGTAATTCCATGTATGCCTCTACTCATTAAAAAGATATCACATCATAGTGTTCCACAACATTAGTGGCATTTTAACATGTCATTTAATAACATCTGACCGGATATAGAATGGATCATCTGAGGATGGCTCAGGTTGTCGTCGAAAGACTCAGGACCAGCAACATATTTGGAGTTGAGGAAGGAATGTTTGGTCACATAGAATGCCAGTCTTTCCAAAGTGTATTTTACTAATTTATCGTCCTGTTTGTGTTTTGGTCACACTTCGGGACGTTTATTTTGAAGCGCTACAACTCATCTGACCCGGAAGCTGTTTTCTTTACTGTGGCTAACTTTATCCTGTTTGGACAAGATGTTGTCCAGCAGAAAGGTGTGTTAGCAGAGTGTGTTTGTTGTGTTTTTAAAGTGTGAACATGTCTAAAGTCCAAATGCTGAGATCGTTGGTGAAGCAGCGACTAACTGCGGCTGCTGAAGAGATATTTGGGCTGGTTGAAAGAACGATAGCAGAGTACGAGGAGGAACTTTGTCGATCAAAAGAGGAGAACGAGCGACAACGGAAACTACTGGACGCTGTTTTCAACCCTCAGCTTCGGTTACACAGAGCAGGTTTGTTCATGAAACATTACAAGTTCATTATTAATAATATAACTGCAGCTTTGTTCAATAAATATTCAGTCTGTCGATGTTTATACGCCGCGTTAGCTTCTGTGGTGTCGTTAGCTTCTGTGGTGTCGTTAGCTTCTCTGGTGTCGTTAGCTTGTCTGGTGTCGTTAGCTTCTGTGGTGTCGTTAGCTTCTCTGGTGTCGTTAGCTTCTCTGGTGTCGTTAGCTTCTGTGGTGTCGTTAGCTTCTCTGGTGTCGTTAGCTTGTCTGGTGTCGTTAGCTTCTGTGGTGTCGTTAGCTTCTCTGGTGTCGTTAGCTTCTGTGGTGTTGTTAGCTTCTCTGGTGCTGTTAGCTTCTGTGGTGTCGTTATCTTCTGTGGTGTCGTTAGCTTCTCTGGTGTCGTTAGCTTGTCTGGTGCCGTTAGCTTGTCTGGTGCCGTTAGCTTCTGTGGTGTCGTTAGCTTCTGTGGTGTCGTTAGCTTCTGTGGTGTCGTTAGCTTCTCTGGTGTCGTTAGCTTCTCTGGTGTCATTAGCTTCTGTGGTGTCGTTAGCTTCTGTGGTGTCATTAGCTTCTCTGGTGTCGTTAGCTTCTCTGGTGTCATTAGCTTCTCTGGTGTCGTTAGCTTCTCTGGTGTCGTTAGCTTCTCTGGTGTCATTAGCTTCTGTGGTGTCGTTAGCTTCTGTGGTGTCGTTAGCTTCTGTGGTGTCGTTAGCTTCTGTGGTGTCATTAGCTTCTCTGGTGTCGTTAGCTTCTCTGGTGTCATTAGCTTCTCTGGTGTCGTTAGCTTCTGTGGTGTCATTAGCTTCTGTGGTGCCGTTAGCTTCTGTGGTGTCATTAGCTTCTGTGGTGTCATTAGCTTCTGTGGTGTCGTTAGCTTCTGTGGTGTCATTAGCTTCTGTGGTGTCGTTAGCTTCTGTGGTGTCATTAGCTTCTGTGGTGTCGTTAGCTTCTCTGGTGTCATTAGCTTCTGTGGTGTCGTTAGCTTCTGTGGTGTCATTAGCTTCTGTGGTGTCGTTAGCTTCTGTGGTGTCATTAGCTTCTGTGGTGTCGTTAGCTTCTCTGGTGTCATTAGCTTCTGTGGTGTCGTTAGCTTCTGTGGTGTCATTAGCTTCTGTGGTGTCGTTAGCTTCTCTGGTGTCATTAGCTTCTGTGGTGTCGTTAGCTTCTGTGGTGTCATTAGCTTCTCTGGTGTCGTTAGCTTCTCTGGTGTCATTAGCTTCTGTGGTGTCGTTAGCTTCTGTGGTGTCGTTAGCTTCTGTGGTGTCATTAGCTTCTCTGGTGTCGTTAGCTTCTCTGGTGTCATTAGCTTCTCTGGTGTCGTTAGCTTCTGTGGTGTCATTAGCTTCTGTGGTGCCGTTAGCTTCTGTGGTGTCATTAGCTTCTGTGGTGTCATTAGCTTCTGTGGTGTCGTTAGCTTCTGTGGTGTCATTAGCTTCTGTGGTGTCGTTAGCTTCTGTGGTGTCGTTAGCTTCTGTGGTGTCGTTAGCTTCTGTGGTGTCATTAGCTTCTCTGGTGTCGTTAGCTTCTCTGGTGTCATTAGCTTCTCTGGTGTCGTTAGCTTCTGTGGTGTCATTAGCTTCTCTGGTGTCGTTAGCTTCTGTGGTGTCATTAGCTTCTGTGGTGTCGTTAGCTTCTCTGGTGTCATTAGCTTCTCTGGTGTCGTTAGCTTCTGTGTTGTCATTAGCTTCTTTAGAGTTGATAGCTTCCCTGGTGCCGTTAGCGTTAGGTGCCCGATGCATTAAAGGTGGTCCTCCGGCAGACTAGGCCTAAGTCAGCCTAACTAGGGGCTGGTACAGGTCAAGCCTGAGCCAGCCCTAACTATAAGCTTTATCAAAGAGGAGTCTTAAGTCTAGTCTTAAATGTGGAGACGGTGTCTGCCTCCCGGACCGTAGCAGGAAGATGATTCCACAGGAGAGGAGCCTGATAGCTGAAGGCTCTGGCTCCTGATCTACTTTTGGAGACTTTAGGGACCACGAGTAACCCTGCGTTCTCAGAGCGCAGAGTTCTGGTGGGATAATATGGCACTATGAGCTCTCTAAGATATGATGGAGTCTGACCATAAAGCTTTGTAAGTTAGGAGAAGGATTTTAAATTCAATTCTGGATTTTACAGGGAGCCAGTGCAGAGAAACTAAAACAGGAGAAATATGGGTCGATGGCTCATTTCGCTGTACTTGTACTTGTACTTGTATAGTGACAATAAAGGCATTCATTCATTCATATGATCTTGTTTGTTAGTTCCTGTTAGTACACGTGCTGCTGCATTCTGGATCAGGTGGAGAGTTTTTAAAGACTTATTAGAGCTACCTGATAATAGAGAGTTACAGTAATAAAGCCTAGAAGTAACAAAAGCGTGGACCAATTTTTCTGCACCTTTTTGAGACAGAATATGTGTAATTTTTGGAAAATTACGCAGATGAAAAAATACCGTATACCTGTGAACTTCGTTTTATATGGGAGTCAAAAGACAAATCTTGGTCAAATGTTACTTTGAGGTAGAGCTAGAGGCCAGAGCAATGCCATCCAGAGAAACTGTATCTTCAGATAGAGTAGCAGTAACTGCACAGTAACTTCTGTATTTCCCGAATTTATCATAAGGAAAGCCTTGCTAGCCTTGCCAGGGAGATTTAAGACGAGCAACCACTACTGGGGTTCATTTAGACACGACTCAAGAAACATTGAGAGGGAAAGGTGCCAGGTTGTTCACATAGTTGATAAAATATATTTTTTTAAAATGTAATTCTTTGTCTCGTCTACTCAGTTTTACAATAAGAGAATGTCAGAATTTCTTTAGGCCTACAACAATGATAAAGCTAAGTAACCCGATTCAATAGGGTTATTAATCATAGACTTGCATCATTCACTTTATGTTCTGGTGGCTAGGTTGGGATTTTCCCCCTGGGGACGAGTAAAGCCTTACTGATTTAATAATATAATCATGAATTTATTGATTGATTATAAGTTTTATTGATAAAATTAACAAGTGTAATGGAGTAAAAAGGACAATGTTTGCCTTTCACATCTGACTTGCAAGAACTTCTGAGTGAATCCTGTCAAGCTGTTAGATGCTCGTTGACAGTAGCATCTGTGTGTTTCCTGTTTCCTGCAGACGTCCAGCAGCTGTTGGTGGTTAAAGAAGAAGTTCCCCCTGAGCAGCAGGAGTGGAGCTCCAGTGTGGACCAGGAGGACCCAGAGCCTCCACACATTAAAGAGGAACAGGAGGAACTCTGGATCAGTCAGGAGGGAGAGCAGCTTCAAGGGCTGGAGGAGGATGATATCACAGAGTTCACATTCTCTCCTGTCCCTGTGAAGAGTGAAGATGAAGATGAAGAGGAAGAACCTCAGTCCTCACAGCTTCATCAAAGACACACTGAACAGGTGGAAACAGAAGCTTATGGAGAGGACTGTGGAGGACCAGAACCAGATGCATGTTTACAGCCATATACTGACGAAAAGGCTGGAGATTCTCCTGAACCTGAGACTGATGTCAGTGATGACGAGACCATTGAATATCAGTCAGTTTTGAACTCTCTGAAAAATAATGAAGTCTCTGTCAGTGATTGGAGATTTACTGCTGCTAAGAAACCATTCAGCTGCTCCGAGTGTGGGAAAAGATTTGGCCGCAAGCAAGAGCTGAAGAGACACATGAGCACTCATACAGGAGAGAAACCATTCAGCTGCTCAGTTTGTAACAAATCTTTTACGCAAAGTGGACATTTACACATACACATGAGAGGCCACACAGGAGAGAAACCATTCAGCTGCTCCGAATGTGGGAAAAGATTTGGCACCAAGACACCTCTGAAGAAACACATGAGCACTCACACAGGAGAGAAACCTTTCAGTTGCCCAGTTTGTAGCAAATCTTTTACAGAGAGTGGAAATTTACAGAAACACATGATAATCCACACAGTAGAGAAACCATTTAGTTGCTCCGAGTGTGGCAAAAGATTCCCTCGCAAGGGATACTTGGCTCATCACATGAGAACCCACACAGGAGAGAAACCCTTCAGCTGCACTGTTTGTCACCAAAGATTTACCTGGCTTACACAACTCAGAATCCATCAGTGTGTTGGGTGTCCGTCCTCACAGCCTCTTCAAACTCAGACTGATGAGATAAGAGAGGCAGAGCCTCCAGCCAGCAGCTCAGCTGAACAGATGGAAACAGATAGAGAGGACTGTGGAGGACCAGAACCAGCCAGGAGCTCAGATCCAGATACACATTTACAACGTGAGACACATGACAAGATTGGAGACCCTCTTGACCCTGATAATAAACACTAATGATGAGTGGAAGGAGACCAGAGAACCTCTGTCAGGTTTTAACTCTCTTAAAAATGATAGTTCTAGTACATCATATGACATTAACAATAAACAGTTACATTTTGAGTGTGATAAAAAAGTTTGTCATGGGAGTCCGAGGAGAAATATGAGAAGTCATACAGAGAGAAACCATTTAGTTGCTCACTTTTTGATACCTTTAAAAGAAAAACTGAGTTTGTCACTGTTGTGGTTTTTGTGAACCTGAGTGATGTCAATTATTTAAGTTAGAATGAAGAGTGAAGCTCTTGAACCACTATAGACATCAAATCCTGTATTAAATCAGATGTGTCATCAAATGTACTGTATTTGAGTTGTATCTTTATTATGTAAATTGACTGTTCGCTCAGCCCCGCCCCTTTGTGATGGTCCGACAAGCTGTCAGAGTAAGCATGGAGCCCACACTGTAACTAACTGCACTCCCTGAAGAAATATGATCATATGTTTGGAGAAATGAAAGAGTGATTCCAGAGAGCAGCAGACAGAGGGGTCTACAGTCTGTGTTTGAAGGATATATCCAGGATGTCAAACTGACTCAGCAGCAACAACAGGTTCAAAAGACAAAGATAGTTAGAAGCTAAAGCCGAACTATAGGCTACAGATCACAGTGTAAAAGTGAACCACCGCATCACTGCTGATCAACACACAAGACAATGAATATAAAGGGAAACTTTGCTGATATTGAACCAGCTGTGTGGCATCACAGTGTGTGCAGATGAACAGTGTTTGGCTTCACCCCTGTGCTGCTGCCAGTGCCTGGACCTCTGCTGCCAAACGGGGGAAGTCAAACAACGTTCATCTGCACACAATACGATGACACACAGCTGGTTCAATATCAGCAAAGTTTCCCTGCTTCCCTTCACTGGTTCCTGTCCAGCAGGGTCGCTCTTTGTGTCACTGTTATAATCATTATAAAGCAAAAGCAGCATGTGTATACATTCAGTAGGCTATATCTTCAGTAGCTAGCTAGCTAACCCTACACTTTCCAGGGTTTGATTTTGGTTTTGGAACAGGGAAGAAATGTATATCTTTTTCTAACCTCTCCAGGTAACAACAGAGAAGACATGGCAGTTTGACCCCATGTGGTAATACTTTATAGAGGTCAACCAATTCATCTGTTTGTCCGATTAATCGCCACTGATAGGACGTAATATAAACTATTATTAATGGCAGAACGGGGTTCAGATGGTGGCTGATAGATGTAATCTCCATTTGTCTTGTGTGTAAGGACGTAAGGCTTTTGCAGGAGTACCCCACCTGCAAGTACAAGGTAACGTGTACTTTAAATAATGTGTGTGATTTAAATGAAAGTTGACTAAATGCAGGACAGCTTTACTTCTTCATAAGGAGCATAATAAGGTTGCTGGTTTTAGAAAGGCATTGTGTGCTTCCTCTGTTTTGCTAAGCATGGCCGGCATAATTTCGCTAGAATTAAGTAGCAACGCACCAGCAAAGCAATGTGTGTGCAGTTAATGTCTGATAATCTGAAGGACTATTAACTCATAATTACTTTGAGAGTGGGAAGGGCCGGCATTCAGTGTGCTCCAGCCATAAATGCACAACAAACTTTCAGTCTTTTTCACTGTCCATTAGATAATTTTTTGTCAGAGAGCAGTTATCCCCACATTTTTCTGGCATTATAGAAATGTGACTTTGTCCCAAGGAACAGTTGAGTTTACTGCAAGGCTGTTTCAGGTCATAAAAGACCTGTTTTCAGTCAGTAGTTGTCTCTCAAAGCTGTTCTGTGATTATCTGCTTTGCTCGATTCTGAGTAGGCCACATTTAAGCTCTTGGTAGACCTACACAAGACAAGGTTAAGGAAGAGTCTCTGTGAGAATCCACACAGAGGAGAAACCCTTCAGAGGCTCAGCATGTAGGAAAAGTCTTAAACAAAAGATTCACCAGGCAGTCACATGTCAAAGGTCATAAGTATATCATTGACAGCAGCAATAAAACTGCTGGTTCAGATAAAACTTTCAGCAGTGATGAAACTCTGGAGCATATGAAATAAAACCATGTAAGTAAGAATGTCACTCTTCTGCTGCTGTGAGAAAACAATATTTAGAGTTGGGTGTTTTGCTTTTTTTTAAAAAAAAAAAAAAAAAAATTCTGGTTCTTATTTATGTGTCCCAATAGTTATTCATATCAACTATCTTTATAGTGCAACACAAGAATAATCTCCTACACAAATTAAATTTGGGTAATTCACAGTGTTTACTGGAGTATAAAACTTGTTAAAGAACTCGCATGTTTTTCTGAGAAAACCTGTAATTTCGGCAAAACTTCTGAACTTTTATTTTGAAGCTCAGAAACATATATGCCCCGGAAGTTGTATCCTTTACTGTGGCTAACTTTATCCTGTTTGGACAAGATGGCGTCCACCAGAACCAAGTGTTAGCAGAGTGTCTTTGTTGTGTTTTTAAAGTGTGAACATGTCTAAAGTCCAAATGCTGAGATCGTTGGTGAAGCAGCGACTAACTGCGGCTGCTGAAGAGATATTTGGGCTGGTTGAAAGAACGATAGCAGAGTACGAGGAGGAACTTTGTCGATCAAAAGAGGAGAACGAGCGACAACGGAAACTACTGGACGCTGTTTTCAACCCTCAGCTTCGGTTACACAGAGCAGGTTTGTTCATGAAACATTACAAGTTCATTATTAATAATATAACTGCAGCTTTGTTCAATAAATATTCAGTCTGTCGGCGTTTAAAGCCACGTTAGCTTCTGTGGTGTCGTTAGCTTCTGTGGTGTCGTTAGCTTCTGTGGTGTCGTTAGCTTCTCTGGTGTCGTTAGCTTCTGTGGTGTCGTTAGCTTCTCTGGTGTCGTTAGCTTCTCTGGTGCCGTTAGCTTCTCTGGTGTCGTTAGCTTCTGTGGTGTCGTTAGCTTCTGTGGTGTCGTTAGCTTCTCTGGTGCCGTTAGCTTCTCTGGTGTCGTTAGCTTCTCTGGTGTCGTTAGCTTCTGTGGTGTCGTTAGCTTCTCTGGTGCCGTTAGCTTCTGTGGTGTCGTTAGCTTCTCTGGTGCCGTTAGCTTCTCTGGTGTCGTTAGCTTCTCTGGTGCCGTTAGCTTCTCTGGTGTCGTTAGCTTCTGTGGTGTCGTTAGCTTCTGTGGTGTCGTTAGCTTCTCTGGTGCCGTTAGCTTCTCTGGTGTCGTTAGCTTCTCTGGTGTCGTTAGCTTCTGTGGTGTCGTTAGCTTCTCTGGTGCCGTTAGCTTCTGTGGTGTCGTTAGCTTCTCTGGTGCCGTTAGCTTCTCTGGTGCCGTTAGCTTCTCTGGTGTCGTTAGCTTCTCTGGTGCCGTTAGCTTCTCTGGTGTCGTTAGCTTCTGTGGTGTCGTTAGCTTCTGTGGTGTCGTTAGCTTCTCTGGTGCCGTTAGCTTCTCTGGTGTCGTTAGCTTCTCTGGTGTCGTTAGCTTCTGTGGTGTCGTTAGCTTCTCTGGTGTCGTTAGCTTCTGTGGTGTCGTTAGCTTCTCTGGTGCCGTTAGCTTCTCTGGTGTCGTTAGCTTCTGTGGTGTCGTTAGCTTCTGTGGTGTCGTTAGCTTCTCTGGTGTCGTTAGCTTCTGTGGTGTCGTTAGCTTCTCTGGTGTCGTTAGCTTCTCTGGTGCCGTTAGCTTCTGTGGTGTCGTTAGCTTCTCTGGTGTTGTTAGCTTCTCTGGTGTCGTTAGCTTCTCTGGTGTTGTTAGCTTCTCTAGTGTTGTTAGCTTCTCTGGTGTTGTTAGCTTCTCTGGTGTCGTTAGCTTCTCTGGTGTCGTTAGCTTCTCTGGTGCAGTTACCTTTTCTAATGTCGTTAGCTGAGTGTTTGTATCCGCTCTCCTTTCAGTGTACAATATCACTGATAACATGTTTTTATATATTACTGAGGGCGATGCCGTATAAAGTTTTTCCTGCCTTTGAATATTTAAGTTTAAATCCGTTTTTCAGTTATCATGAGCTATACACTTTATAAATATTTCACCGTTGTAAATGTAAAGCGTTTGTTGTCCGTTCACACATTGTTTATTGTCTTTGTCATACAGTTTTTATATTTTTCAGTTTCTGACACTTTATGTGCAGGTTCGTCACAATATTTAATATTTCTTATTTTATTTCACTGTTGTTTCTTTTCTATTTATTTGACATTGAATATTTTTCCTTGTGATTAAGCATGTTAATTATTTATAGGATACATTTATGTCATTTTTATTTGCAATTTCTGTCAATGTGTTGTTTTTTTGTCTAGTAGGGCTACACTAATATATCATGTGACCTGTGTAACATGACATGAGCTTTAATTTCACACCTGTTTCCAATACATTTTACACCTCGATGAAGACTCTCTCGTTGGAACATGTTGGTTTACCTGTGTATTAATAAACTACAGTCAGAGTGCCTCAGATGCATTTTGGACTGCCTGCCTGTACTGTGGACTTCTACACTGAGTTAACTGGTTGGTTGTTTGTGTTTTATCTTTAAGTGACTCTTTGCCCCATCCGTGAAGAGCACCTAATTTTTTTTTTTTTTTACAACTAACTAAACTTACCCAGTGCAGCAATCCCTATTTTATCTTCATTATATATTGAGTATATTCTCTGTGTCAAAACCTTATTTTGAATGCAGATATAGCCATTTATTGAAGCATTAATGTGTTCATTGCTTTAATTTTACTTAAATAAAATTATTTAAAGTAAAATATTAGGTCTAAAGTAAAATTTTACGTAAATAATTCAACTTAGCTGCTTTCCACCACTGATGACTGAGTTGAGAAACAGCATGAAGTTAGCTAATGCTGGAAGCTAACATTACATACACTGGCATGCAAAAATTTGGGCACTCCTGGTCAAAAATTTTGTGTAGTGTGAGAAGTTATGTAAAAGGTGAACTGATCTCTAAAAGGCAGGAAGTTTAAGATGAAACAGTTCTTCAGTATTTTAAGTAAGATTACTTTGTAATTTCCATCTTTTACAATTTCAAAATGACAACAAAGGAAAAGGGC
The DNA here is from genome assembly GCA_035609425.1 of Epinephelus awoara. Classification (NCBI taxonomy): domain Eukaryota; kingdom Metazoa; phylum Chordata; class Actinopteri; order Perciformes; family Serranidae; genus Epinephelus; species Epinephelus awoara. The sequence continues at coordinate 28,542,324 of CM069315.1, read as the reverse complement.
CTGAAGCAAAAGTTTGAGCATGGTCAGTACTTCGTAGCACCCTCTTTGGCAAGTATCACAGCTTCTAAATAGTTTGTGTATCCAGCTCAGAGTCTTTCAGTTCTTGTTTGGAGGATTTTCACCCATTCTTCCTGCAAAAGGCTTCTAGCTCTGTGAGATTCTTGGGCCGTCTTCACGCTCTGCTCTTTTGAGCTCTATCCACAGATGTTTAATGAGGTCGGGGGACTGTGAGGGCCATGACCAAGCCTTCAGCTGGCTCCTCTTGAGGTCGTCCATTGTGGGTTTGGAGGTGTGTTTAAAACATCATCCATCCACCCCGTGTTTAACAGTTTTTTCTCCAAACATATCTTTGCTCATTTTGTCTAAAACATTCTATTTAAACTTCATCAGTCCACATGACTTGTTTCAGATGTTCCTTTGCAAACTTGTGAGGCTGAATGTTGTGGTGAGGACACAGGAAAGGTTTTCTTCTGTTGACTCGTCCATAAAGGTCATATTTGTCCAGGTGTGTCTGCACAGTAGAACAGTGCACCACCACTCCAGAGTCTGAGAAATCTTCCTGCAGGTCTTTTGCAGTCAAACAAGGGTACCGATTTGCCTTTCTAACAATCCTATGAGCAGCTCTCTCAGAAAGTTTTCTTTGTTTTTCAGACCTCAGCTTGACCGTCCACAGTTTCTGTTAACTGCCATTTCTGAATGAAATTACGCACTGAGGAAACAGCTATCTGAAAACACTTTGCTATCTTCTTCTAGTCTTCATCAGGTCTTTTAGTTTCCAGAGTGCTAGGCAGCTCAAGGAGCCCGTAGCTGCTGATTGCTGGGACGAGGTTTCAGGAGTCAGACTGTTTATAAGTTCATCTTGTACTTACCTAACTCTTCATAGTGAATTACATTTTGACCTGGGGTGCCCAAACTTTTGCATGCCACTGTGTTGGGAAGGTGGCTTTAAATGGTCCACAACATTATTTATGCTGGGTTGTTCTGGAGCTGGGCAATATATCGATTTCATGGCTGGCACTTTATTTACTCAAGCTGCCAGTTATCACACTTGTGAACGAGTGAACACTGTGAAGCTGTTTGATGCTCAGAGATCTTTTTGAGCTGTGATATGAATGAACAACAACATTTCTCTGTGACATCTGTGTGTTTCCTGTTTCCTGCAGATGTCCAGCAGCTGTCGATGGTTAAAGAAGAGGTTCCCCCTGAGCAGCAGGAGTGGAGCTCCAGTGTGGACCAGGAGGACCCAGAGCCTCCACACATTAAAGAGGAAAAGGAGAAACTCTGGATCAGTCAGGAGGGAGAGCAGCTTCAAGGGCTGGAGAAGGATGATGTCATAAAGTTCACATTCACTCCTGTCCCTGTGAAGAGTGAAGATGATGAAGAGAAACCTCAGTCCTCACAGCTTCATCAAAGACAAACTGAACAGATGGAAATAGAAGTTGAAATTGAGGACTGTGGAGGAGCAGAACCAGCCAGGAACTCAGATCCAGATACACATTTACAACCTGAGACTGATGACAAGACTGGAGAGTCTTCTGAACCTGAGACTGATGAAAGTGTTGATGATTGGGCAGAGACCAGAGAGCCCAAGTCAGGTTTAAACTCTCAGAAAAATGATGAAGTCTCTGACAGTGATTGGACATGTACTGGTTGTGAAAAACGATTTTGCTGCTCTGAGTGTGGGAAAAGATTTGGCCGCAGGACAGATCTGAAGAGACACATGATGACTCATACAGGAGAGAAACCATTCAGCTGCTCAGTTTGTACAAAGTCTTTTACACAGAGGGGACAATTACAGAGACACATGAACACTCATACTGGAGAAAAACCTTTCAGCTGTTCAGTTTGTAAGAAAGGTTTTAATGAGCGTGGAGGTTTACAGAAACACATGAGAATCCATACAGGAGAGAAACCTTACAGCTGCTCTGTGTGTGGGAAACGATTTCGCACTAAATCACCTCTGAAGAGACACATGAGCATTCATACAAGAGAAAAACCCTTTAGATGCTCAGTTTGTAAGACATGTTTTACAGAGAGTGTAGATTTACTGATACACATGAGGAGTCACATCGGTGAGAAACGTTTTAGCTGCTCTGAGTGTGGGAAAAAATGTTCCACCAGGTCAGATCTGAAGAGACACATGAGCACTCACACAGATGAGAGATCTTTCAGCTGTCCAGTTTGTAAGAAATCTTTTAAACAGGGTGGACATTTACGGGTACACATGAGAAGCCATACAGGAGAGAAACCATTCCGCTGCTCATTCTGTAACAAATCTTTTTCACAGAGTGCAAGCTTACAGAAACACATTGGAGGCCACACAGGAGAGAAACCGTTCAGCTGCTCAGTGTGTAAAAAGTCTTTTACATATCGTGGACAGTTAGAAACACACAATAAAACGCACACAGGAGAGAAACCATTCAGCTGCACAGTTTGTAAGAAATCTTTTTCACTGAATGGAATATTACAGAAACACATAATGATCCACACAGGAGAGAAACCTTACAGCTGCTCTGAGTGTGGCAAAAGATTCCTTCGCAAACAAACCTTAATTCATCACACAAGAACCCACACAGGAGAGAAACCTTACAGCTGCACTGTGTGTGACCAAAGATTCACTTGGTCTAAACAGCTCAGAAACCACCAGTGTGTTGGGTGTCAGTCCTCACAGTCTCATCAAACTCAGACTGAGGAAAACAGAGAGGCAGAGCCTCCAGCCAGCAGCTCAGCTGAACAGATAAAAACAGAACCTGATGGAGAGGACTGTGGAGGACCAGAACCAGCCAGGAGCTCAGATCCAGATACACATTTACAACCTGAGACTGATGACAAGCCTGGAGACTTTTTTCAACTTGAGATTGAACACTGGTGATTGACTGGTGGAAGGAGACCACAGAACCTCTGTCAGAGATAAACTCTCTGAAAAATGGTGAAGTCCCTGTGCGTCGTACGACACCTGCTACTGGCAAAAAAATAGAGTTACTTAAGGGAGAAACCCTTCAGCTGCTCAGTGTGTGGGGAAAAGGTTGAAGCAACAAACATCAATCATAAGTGTGTCTTCCTCAGCAGTGGCAGTAAATCTGCTGGTTCAGATGAAACTTTTTACAGTGATGAAACAGTTGTGGACATGTTTGAAATGAGAACATCAGAGTAAGAATGTCTTTCTTTCTCTGCTGTGAGCAAACAGCATTTAGATTTTGGTAATGTCTTACTCTTAAAATGTTGATCCTGGCTCTTATTGATGTTGTGTAACCTTTTTTTATAGTTTGACATCAGACTATTCCAAACATGTTTAACCTGTGTTTCTTTAACAGTGTTTACTTGTTTATTAGACTGCTCTTATTTGTATACAGGAGTTGATAGTTGACTTCAATAGGCTTTGCATGTTTTGCATATTTATCTATTTTAGGTTGTATTTAAAACATAGATAAGTTAATATCCTCCACTGCACTGCCCCTCTTCCTTTTTCATTTATATATATATGTTCATGAATGTTTATTGACATGTGGTGAGACACAAGGAGCCCTGTGTGAACAGGGGCCTGTTTCAGAAAGGTGAAACTAAATGAAAGGCAGAAGCTCCATTTTAATCAGTTGGACATAGAAATATTAATGCATGAATAAGCACACTGCGTACATTTATCAAAAAAAATGGTCTGAGTCAGAGTGTGGAAAAGTGTCAAAAAATAAATACAGTTAAGTTTTATCCCGTATTATTTATCCATCAATTTATCATTAGGCCATAGCCTATATTAGGTTTTAAATATATTTGTACAGCTTTAATCTGACAGTGAAAAATATAGTCAATGATTCACCCCATGTTTAACCAAGTAAGTCCTGGCTCTTTTTCAAGGGAGATGTGGCCGAGACAGCAGCACACAAAAAATTACAGCCAACAGCCACAAATATAAAACATCAAAACAAATATTAGGACAACTACGCACATTGACAAGACCCAACCGACTCATTCATCCCTGTACTTGCAAGGAGTTTAAAATCAGACAGAGACCAGTTCATGTTGCTGTAAGTCTTTTAGAAGGTTATTCCAAGTGAGAGGAGCAGAGGACATAACGTACAAAAGGAATGTACTCAGTGTGGCTTATTAAATGAAGAAATACCAGTGACTGAGCCCACAGAGCATTTTTCGGTCTAAAGGACGTCTAATAGACGTCTAATGGTCCTTAGACGTCTTGGCTAAAATCGGTCTACCACTGGTCTAAAAATGAAAGGGTTTTTTTGCTGTCTAAGCTTAGACTAGCCGTCTAATAGACGTCTAAAAGACGACTATGTCGATACGCTTTGTCTAATCTTAGACGTTTAAATAACTGCTAATATACGTCTATTTATAGACGTCTAAAGTTAGACGTTTATTTTTAAACCAAATGTATACGCCTCGTCTAATCTTAGATGTCTAAATCAAGTCTAAATCTAAACTACACTGTACATTGATCAATGAATGTTAAAAATGTTTTAATCCAACATTTGGCCATCATTTATACAACTTACAGTTGTTTTTTTATTTAATATTTAATAATTAATGGATCGTCTAGATTCGGGCTAAAATATTGAGCGATTATAGACGGGCAAATTTCAGTCTTAACTTAGACGAGACGTCTAATAGACGTCTAAGGCTCAGTGAGAGCCTACGAAAGGTCGAAGATGGCTGACCAAGCCTAGAGTAAAGCGTACAGTGACGATAACTACGGATAGTCCTGAGTAACAAACTAATGTCCTAATGCCCTAACTAATGCCCTTTCAATCTGGTCTTGATATGAACTGAATCAATGAGGAAAGTAGTTTTCACTAAACCTGCTTTCTGGCACAGGGCCCAGATCTCCACAGGTGGTGGCGCCCTTTTACAACATTAATAAAATTAACGTGTAATAAAAACATGGACTCGGGGGGGCGTCCGGTGGCATCGGCAGTGACCCTGCTCGGGCTGCAGCTATCAGTTATTTTAGGAATCAAGTATTCTATGGATTATTCAGGTGATTTATCATGTAATTGGGTAAATAATGCTGCATGTTTTCATGTAATGACTCGAGCTTTATTTAAGGGTAACGGTAAAAAATAAAAGAAGATAAGAAAAGTCTGAAATTAGATAAATGAGCAACAGATTTGCTCTTGCGAGTAAGGAGTGCGTGTGTGTTAATGTGTGCGTGACTTACAATATGAATGGAGCTCAGGCTTAAACAAATTGACGACAGCATTTTATTTTCCATGTGTTGCTATATTTGCGAACAAATTTTGGCGAATACGCATGATACATTGCCAGGTAATGTTGATTTCTGTTCGTAATCAGCCATTTGAAAGCCATAATACACATGCGACCAGACTCCAGACTGTCCTATCCAATGACAACAACAAAAAAAAGCCTAAAAGTTTCACCTTCAGACAAACCAGTTTGTCAGTGAAAAACAGATGAAGTATCAGATTTTAATTTCAGACTTTCAGCTTCCATTTTAAACCTAAAGGAAAGATAAACAATCTCTCATCATCTCTTGAATTTGGTTCATCGTTTACTCAGATCTCTGAAAATGTATTAAAATGTGTCCGTCCTCAAGCTGAGTTGTTTAGATATGTAAAAAGCATAAAGTGTTTTCCAGATTATTAGAACTTAATAAAGGCAACACAAGCACTGAAAGCTACATGTGTTTCTTTTATCTGTACTCCTTGAAAAGAAATCACACCGTAGTAAAAGACATTTTAAAGTGTCATTTATCGACATCTGAGCAACAAATTCCCCTGGTTGGGGTCAAAAGCTTCAGAAACAACAACCTATTTGTAGTTAAAGGATGAAAGTTCAAGCTCAATAAATGCCATTCTTTCAAAAAGTGTATTTTTATTCATTTCAGCAAGGCTGTTAATTTAACTAATGGACTTTTATTTTGAAGCTCAGAAATCCATCTGAGCCTGAAGCTGTATTCTTCACTGGCAAATGCTTCAGAGAGTTCAAACAACAGAATGGGTATTTCATTTATAACTCCAGAATAAAGGTGGCAAAAGCACTGTGAAGAAGAAGGAACAGGCAGATGGTTTTATAGAATTCAAAGAAAAGTTGGTGTGATGAGAAGGACGGTGAGATCCTGCGGAGGGGAAACTATAATATCAAGACTGCGATTTGATCATTCAGGACACATTGTCTCATAATTACGACATACGTTTTTGTAATTATGAGATCTTATGTTGTCTGAGATCTTATCAGTGCGCTTCAGTGAATGCAATGCACTTCATTGTCTACCCATATAATGCTTTTATTCTGAAAAACATTGACCGGAAGTATCGTTTACAACGGAAGTGCACGGCATCCACTGAATAAATTTTTTAAAAATCGACACATTATCTTGTAATTACGAAGACTTACATCAAATCTTAACGAAATGAAGCTGAGTTTTGATTTAAGAGATATTTTACTGAGAAGTTGAAGTCAGATGCTATCAGGCATTTTTACTGGATCTTAGGAGAATGAATCTGATTGACAGAATATAGTTTTATTTTATTTACTGTCTAAATTTTTTGCATGTTAAGATTTTTTCTCCCTCATTATCAGCGACATTTGAGACAGAGTCCCGATCCACACTCCACACCAGTTGGTGGCGGTAATGCACCTAAACGTTGTTTGACAACTGCTATATAAAGCCAAGAAGAAGAAGAAGAAGGAAGATGACGTCCAGTAGACACATGTGTCAGCAGAGTGACTTTGCATTGTGAACATGTCTAAAGTCCAAATGCTGAGATCGTTGGTGAAGCAGCGACTAACTGCGGCTGCTGAAGAGATATTTGGGCTGGTTGAAAGAACGATAGCAGAGTACGAGGAGGAACTTTGTCGATCAAAAGAGGAGAACGAGCGACAACGGAAACTACTGGACGCTGTTTTCAACCCTCAGCTTCGGTTACACAGAGCAGGTTTGTTCATGAAACATTACAAGTTCATTATTAATAATATAACTGCAGCTTTGTTCAATAAATATTCAGTCTGTCGATGTTTAAAGCCACGTTAGCTTCTGTGGTGTCGTTAGCTTCTGTGGTGTCGTTAGCTTCTGTGGTGTCGTTAGCTTCTGTGGTGTCGTTAGCTTCTCTGGTGTCGTTAGCTTCTGTGGTGTCGTTAGCTTCTGTGGTGCCGTTAGCTTCTCTGGTGTCGTTAGCTTCTCTGGTGTCGTTAGCTTCTCTGCTAGTTTTTCTGAACCCTCAAATTCTCCGATTATTTCCGGTTTACATAAAAGATATTTGATTGACCTCAACTGACTTCCACATTTTGGCTGCATCTCTGTCAAAGCGAATGATGTTAAAGCCATCCACATGAAAGTCCACATCCTCAGAAAGCCTGTGTGAAACACAAAAGACTGGTTTGCAGATCATTTCTCTTGTGTTCCCAAAGTGACTCCAGAGGTTCGTTGTCATGGAGGGATAGCTGCGCTGACTCCGCTCAGCTCCAACAGGTAGCACAATGAGTAGACGAGCCTACCTGGGTCAGTGGTGAATGGCTGCGCTGGTCATGAGCGCAATAGAGTGCAATAAACTGGTGATTGGAGCCAGAGGCAGACCAGATGAAGCATTGTTGCCGTTGACATTCTGATAAAACAAGACAAGGCAGGAAAACATACAAGAAAAACACACAACTTCATGATGTTGACAAAGTCAAGCTTCTGGAATACTTTGAGATGACTCTGAAAAAGTCGGCAGGTTTGCCAAAGGAAACTAAGTCACAGCTTAGCCGCATAGCAATTTTTTTCCCAGCTATTGTGGCTGCTGTTACTGTGGAGTTGCTAAAACCACAAATACTGAGTGCATTTTTCCTCATGCTGCGCTTGTTCCAATTAAAATAATCTCAGTTTTGTCTTCATTTAGCCTTAAAAGGTTTTTACTAATATTGTGTCCAAGTGGAAGCATGTATAATAAAAACAAACATCTGTGTGTTTCCTGTTTCCTGCAGACGTCCAGCAGCTGTTGGTGGTTAAAGAAGAGGTTCCCCCTGAGCAGCAGGAGTGGAGCTCCAGTGTGGACCAGGAGGACCCAGAGCCTCCACACATTAAAGAGGAACAGGAGAAACTCTGGATCAGTCAGGAGGGAGAGCAGCTTCAAGGGCTGGAGGAGGATGATATCACCGAGTTCACATCCACTCCTGTCCCTGTGAAGAGTGAAGATGATGAAGAGAAACCTCAGTCCTCACAGCTTCATCAAAGACACAATGAAGAGATGGAAATACAAGCTGATAGAGAGGACTGTGGAGGAGCAGAACCAGCCAGGAACTCAGATCCAGATACACATTTACATCCTAAGACACATGACAAGACTGGAGAGTTTTGTGAACCTGAGACTGATGACAGTGATGAATGGAAGGAGACAAGAAAATATCAGTCAGGTTTGAATATTCTGAAAAATGAAGAAGTGTCTGTCAGTGATTTGAAATGTAGTGCTGGTGAGAAACTATTTAGCTGCTCTGAGTCTGAGAAAAGATTTGGTAAAACTGGATGTCTGAAAGCACACATGAGAACTCATACAGGAGAGAAACCATTTAGCTGCTGTGAGTGTGGGAAAAAATTTGGTAACAAGAAAATTCTAAGGCAACACATGAGAACTCATACAGAAGAGAAACTGTTTAGCTGCTCTGAGTGTGGGAAAAGATTTCGTAAAGCCGAACATCTGAGGGCACATATGAGAACTCATACAGGAGAGAAACCATTTAGCTGCCCTGAATGTGGGAAAAAATTTGGTGACAAGTCAATTGTAAGGCAACACATGAGCACTCATACAGGAGAAAGACCTTTTAGCTGCTCAGTTTGTGGGAAATCCTTTACATTAAATGGAAATTTACAAAAGCACATGAGAATCCACACAGGAGAGAAACCATTCAGCTGCTCGGTTTGTAAGAAATCTTTTACACTCAGAGGTAGTTTAAAGTTTCACATGAGGACCCACACAGGAGAGAAACCATTTAGCTGCTCTGAGTGTGGGAAAAAATTTCCCACCAGTACAGATCTGAAGAAACACGTGTATACGCACACAGGAGAGAAACCATTCAGCTGCTCAGTGTGTAAGAAATCTTTTACACAGAAAGGACATTTACGAGTACACATGAGAAGCCACACTGGAGAAAAACCTTACAGCTGCTCAGTTTGTGAAAAATCTTTTCCATATAGTTGCAGTTTACGAAAACACTTGAGAAGACACGCTGGAGAGAAAGGGGGAGCCTCCAGCCAGCAGCTCAGCTGATCAGCTGGAAACAGAAGCAGAGGAAGAGGACTGTGGAGGAGCAGAACCAGCCAGGAACTCAGATGCAGATACACATTTAGAACATGAGACTGATGACAAGACTGGAGAGTCTTCTGAACGTGAGACTGATGACAGTGATGATGAGTAGAAAGAGACCAAAGAACCTCAGTTAGGTTTAAACTCTCTGTAAAGTGAGAAAGTCCCAGTACATTGTACGAAAGTTATTACTGTCAAAAAGGTGCTCTGACTGTGTTAAAACATTTCTTATTCTAATCCTGGTTCTTCTTGATGACTTGAAGATATCTGATTTTCATTTCCTCATCAGTTCATCATGAATCATTAACACTGCTGCCATTTATAATGTGAAAGCGCACAAACACAGAATGACAAGATGTTCAGTTGTATATTTTCCTCTCCGTGTACATGCTGTAGCTTTTACTGGATATTAATTTGATCCATGCAACTGACTCAGATTAAACCTGAAAATGAAGGAGGGAGACCTCAGGTCTGATGTTTGTTTTAGGGTAATGATTTTCTTTTTCCTCCATTGTCCTGATCTTACCTGGTGGTTTGACATGAGAAGAAACAGCAACAACAACAACTTATTTGGAGCTTTGTGATGAGAAATGTTTTGAAGATTTTTGTTTGTAAATAAATAATATATTTATAATAATAATAAATAATAAAGTAAGTTTAGTTCATGTCATTCTTTTGAATTTCAATCATTGAACTGCGTGTATTTCTGAGTATATCTGGAATTTCGGCAACGCGTCTGGACTTTTAATTTGAACCTCAGAAACTCACCTATACCGGAAGCTGTAGTCTAACTGTGGAAAACTTCACACTGAACAAGATGGCGTCCGGTAGCAGGGTGTCTTCGTTGTGTTTTTAAATTATGAAGATGTCTAAAGTCCAAATGCTGAGATCGTTGGTGAAGCAGCGACTAACTGCGGCTGCTGAAGAGATATTTGGGCTGGTTGAAAGAACGATAGCAGAGTACGAGGAGGAACTTTGTCGATCAAAAGAGGAGAACGAGCGACAACGGAAACTACTGGACGCTGTTTTCAACCCTCAGCTTCGGTTACACAGAGCAGGTTTGTTCATGAAACATTACAAGTTCATTATTAATAATATAACTGCAGCTTTGTTCAATAAATATTCAGTCTGTCGACGTTTAAAGTCACGTTAGCTTCTGTGGTGTCGTTAGCTTCTGTGGTGTCGTTAGCTTCTGTGGTGTCGTTAGCTTCTGTTGTGTCGTTAGCTTCTCTGGTGTCGTTAGCTTCTCTGGTGTCGTTAGCTTCTGTGGTGTCGTTAGCTTCTGTGGTGTCGTTAGCTTCTCTGATGTCATGTGCTTCTCTGGTGTCGTTAGCTTCTGTGGTGTCGTTAGCTTCTCTGATGTCATGTGCTTCTCTGGTGTCGTTAGCTTCTGTGGTGTCGTTAGCTTCTCTGGTGTCGTTAGCTTCTCTGGTGTCGTTAGCTTCTGTGGTGTCGTTAGCTTCTCTGGAGAACTTGGTGTGTCACATCAAAACCAAAAAATTGGAGGAATCACATACTGATGTACTTATGTTTCTTATTGTACACTCATTTTCTGAGGTGTGCAGACTAATACCAGTGCAGTTATCCCTTTGAGTTCTACAGTTGTCCTGTTGAGATGTGTTTAATATCTGTCCATGTTAGGTGATTCATTGCTGTGTCAATAGCCTGAGTGTCCTCTTCTTCAGAAAGACAAAATTTTGAGGGGTATGTTGATTGCAAAGAAAACATTTGTCAAGAACAAGCCTTCTCAAGTTCAGGGGAGACACGTGGGAACCCATAGACCTCATGATATCTTGAGGTGAGAGTTTAAGGGACTCCTTAAAATTGTCCATGTCAGTTGTCATCTTCCAAATTTTAGCCTTACTTTTGAGCTATATTAACCCTCTTACCAACAAGCTATACCCTCATGGTTCCGAAGCACCCACACTAATGTCAGACTCTAATTATTTCCACTAGGAGGGCCAGGGGGGATCTCATTTCAGGCATCTAACCAACAACCCACTGGATTCAAGACACGTGTAAAAATGCTAATTCTTTTCTGGATGGAAGACTCATTTCTGCTACACTCTATATACATGACAAAACACTGTTCTTGGTTCTGTTTGATTCAAATCACCAGCTCTAACCATCTGGCTGTTTTGTCATGTGACCACTGATGACATCATCGCAGCTGGTAGCACATGTGTTCTACTGTGAATTACTTTATTACTTTAAAATAAAACAAGTAATCTGTAAAACATGTTTTGCGTATGAAAATAATTTAATTAAATTATTTTGCTTCCTTTCATCCATATAATACCATCTGTGTGTTTCCTGTTTCCTGCAGACGTCCAGCAGCTGTCGGTGGTTAAAGAAGAGGTTCCCCCTGAGCAGCAGGAGTGGAGCTCCAGTGTGGACCAGGAGGACCCAGAGCCTCCACACATTAAAGAGGAACAGGAGGAACTCTGGGTCAGTCAGGAGGGAGAGCAGCTTCAAGGGCTGGAGGAGGATGATGTCACTAAGTTCCCTTTCACTCCTGTCCCTGTGAAGAGTGAAGATGATGAAGAGAAACCTCAGTACCCACAGCTTCATCAAAGACACACTGAACAGATGGAAACTGGAGCTGATGGAGAGGACTGTGGAGGAGCAGAACCAGCCTGGAACTCAGATCCAGATACACATTTACAACCTGAGACTGATGACAGTCACAATGATTGGACGGAGACGAGAGAATATCAGTCAGGTTTAAATATTCTGAAAGATACTGAAGTTCCCGTCAGTGATTCAAGATGTTGTGCTGGTGAAAAACCACTCAGCTGCTCCGAGTGTGGGAAAAGATTTAGCCGCAAGACGGAGCTGAAGAGACACATGTGCACTCATACAGGAGAGAAACCATTCGGCTGCTCAGTTTGCAAGCGATCTTTCACACAAGCTGTAGATTTGCAGAAGCACATGAGAATTCACACAGGAGAGAAACCATTCAGTTGCTCAGTCTGTAATAACTTTTTTAAGCAAAGTGGAGATTTGCAGAGACACATGAGAATCCACACAGGAGAGAAACCATTCAGTTGCTCAGTCTGTAAGAAGTCTTTTACACAGAGTGGACATTTACGGAAACACATGAGGATTCACACAGGAGAGAAACCTTACAGTTGCTCAATCTGTAAGAAATCTTTTACACATAATGGATATCTTTATAAACACATGAGGTGCCACACAGGAGAGAAATCTTACAGCTGCTCTGAGTGTGGGAAGAGATTCCTGCGCAAGGAAACCTTAGTAGTTCACACGAGAACCCACACAGGAGAGAAACCTTTCAGCTGCCGTGTTTGTGACCAGAGATTCACTTGGCCTCACCAACTAAGAAACCATCAGTGTGTTGGTTGTCAGTCCTCACAGACTCATCAAACTCCGACAGAGGAGAACAGAGAGGCAGAGCCTCCAGCCAGCAGCTCAGCTGAACAGATGGAAACAGAGGTGGATGGAAAGGACTTTGAAGGACCAAAACCAGCCAAGAGTTTAGATCCAGATACATGTTTACAACCTGAGACTGATGACAAAACTGAAGAATTTTTCCAACCAGAGACTGAATACTGGTGATGATTGGAAGGAGACCAGAAAACATCAGTACAGTTAAAACTTTATGAAAAATTATTAAGTCTCTCTTCATCATGTGAAACTTATTACAAGTAAGAATGTCAAAGTTTTCTGATTGTGGCTAAAGTTTGTTTGCTAGACTCTGAAGTAGCACATGAGAATTCACACAGTAGAGAAACCCCTCAGTTGGTCAGTGTTTGGGAAAAGTTTTAAACAAAAAAAATCAACAGGCAGTCACATGTCAAAGGTCATTCAGTGTGTCTTCGACAGCAGCTGCAGGAAAGCTACTGGTTCACATGAAGCTTTCAGCAGTGATGAAACTCTGGAGCAACAGAGGGTTGAAACAGCTCTTGACATGTTTGAAATGAAAATATCAGAGGAGGAATGTCTTTCTTCTGCTGCTGTGATCAAACAGCATTTAGAGTTGGCAATGTTTCACAATGGTTAAGAACGCCCAAACATCTTTAAACTGAGTCATTCACAGTGTTTACTCTTTCGCTAAACTGTTTTTATTTGTATTGACTTTAATAGGCTTTACATGTTTTGCATATTTATCTATTAGGGGCGCAATTACAACATACATCAGTTAATATCGTCCACTGCACTGCCCCTCTTTCTTTTTCATTTATATATATGTTCATGAATGTTTATTGAAATGTGGTGAGACACAAGGAGCCCTGAACAGCTGATCAGAATCAGTTTAATCAACCCTGTGTTAAGCTCAAGTGCGGTGAATGTAAACAGGCATCATCAATGGAGCTCCGATACTATGATTCACCATGGCGACAGGTAAATAAAAGGCAGAAGCTCCATTTTAATCAGATGGACGTAGAGATATTGATGCATGAATATGCCGACTGTGCACAAAATGGGTCAGTCAGAGAGGGGGAAAGGTTGGTAAATTAAAAAAGTTTTATTCAATGTTATCCATTTATCCATAAATGTATTATTAGGTCATATCCTACATTGCATGTTAAATGTATTTGTATAGCTTTCATTTGACAAGGACAAAGCGCAGTGGATGGAAACTTTTAATTAAATTTAATCTAATTTAATTTAACCTAATTAATTAATTTTAACAACCTATTTGGAGTTAAAGGACGAAAGTTCAAAACTCAATAAATGTCAGTCTTTTGAAAAGCATATTTTATTCATTTCTCTTTCTGCGTGTTTTTCTGAGTAATAGGGAATTTCTATTTCTGCGTTGAATCGACACCATAGCTACAGGGTCAGCTCCATGTCGACGTAGACACCATAACCTGGCGTGCAGTGCACCTGCCCAGAAATGTAACTACACATCGTGGCCACGCAGACCCCCTGTGTGTTTCTGTAAGCTGAAACCATTTCCCTCAGTGGAAACAAAGCTTTTATTTACTTTAATTTTACAGATAAGAAACAAGAAATTGTGAAGACAATAAAGCCTTAACAAAAATAGCATTTTTAGTCTCGTGGAAGGGGGAGAGGAAATCTCCGCTAGCTGCTGGGCTAATTTATACAATGTAAAGCGCCATAGGGTTGCGCTAATAACGTTAGCATGTTGTATTTGTTTGGAAGACGTGTTTAGTATAAGACAGTTGTTTTGTCTGTGAATGTTGTGAGTTGTAATGGAACCAAATCAAATTGTGTGCCGTTACCTTTGTTAAATGTTGCTGTTGCCCCCGGCTTCATATGAGAAGAGGGAAAGATCGCTAGCTGCTAGGCTAATTTATACAATGTAAAATACCATAGGCTTGTGCTAATAACATTAGCATGTTGTATTTGTGGGGAAAATGTGTCCAGATAAAGACAAGTGTTTGTCTGTGAATGCTGCGAGTTATAGTGAAGCTGATTTGTGTACTTGTGTTTCAAACTGTCTCTATTAAGCCATGTTTAATGTGTGTTTTGAATCAACTAAACAGCACTTTACAGAAACCTCCACCGCCGACTAGTGTTTTGTAGGTGTAATTGCAAGTAAAAATGCTCACAACAGCGGAGGCTCTGCTGCACAACTATAAATGCCGCTTCAGTCTGTTAATTATGGTAACACTTCTGAACTTTTATTTTGAAGCACAAAACCCCATCGGCCCTGGAAGCTGTATTCTTTACTGGCTAACATCACGCTGTTTGAGCAAGATGGCGTCTAATACAGATGCTTCAAAGAGTTCAGATAACAGAATGGGTATTTCATTCATAATTTCAGAATTCACCATTAAAGTTTGCAAGAGAATCAGTGACGATTTGTTCGTGTATACAGAGGAAGGTGATGGCGAAATCATCAGCTGTATAGTGACTTTTATTTTGAACCTCAGAAACTCATCACTTCCGGAAGCTGTATTATTTACTGTGGCTAACTTTACACTGAACAAAATGGCGTCGAGTACAAACGGGTGTTAGCAGAATGTCTTTGTTGTGTTTGTAAAGTGTGAAGATGTCTAAAGTCCAAATGCTGAGATCGTTGGTGAAGCAGCGACTAACTGCGGCTGCTGAAGAGATATTTGGGCTGGTTGAAAGAACGATAGCAGAGTACGAGGAGGAACTTTGTCGATCAAAAGAGGAGAACGAGCGACAACGGAAACTACTGGACGCTGTTTTCAACCCTCAGCTTCGGTTACACAGAGCAGGTTTGTTCATGAAACATTACAAGTTCATTATTAATAATATAACTGCAGCTTTGTTCAATAAATATTCAGTCTGTCGACGTTTATACGCCGCGTTAGCTTCTCTGGTGTCGTTAGCTTCTGTGGTGCCGTTAGCTTCTCTGGTGTCGTTAGCTTCTGTGGTGTCGTTAGCTTCTCTGGTGTCGTTAGCTTCTGTGGTGTCGTTAGCTTCTCTGGTGTCGTTAGCTTCTCTGGTGTCGTTAGCTTCTGTGGTGTCGTTAGCTTCTCTGGTGTCGTTAGCTTCTGTGGTGTCGTTAGCTTCTGTGGTGTCGTTAGCTTCTGTGGTGTCGTTAGCTTCTCTGGTGTCGTTAGCTTCTCTGGTGTCGTTAGCTTCTGTGGTGCCGTTAGCTTCTCTGGTGTCGTTAGCTTCTGTGGTGTCGTTAGCTTCTGTGGTGTTGTTAGCTTCTGTGGTGTCGTTAGCTTCTCTGGTGTCGTTAGCTTCTGTGGTGTCGTTAGCTTCTGTGGTGTCGTTAGCTTCTGTGGTGTCGTTAGCTTCTCTGGTGTCGTTAGCTTCTCTGGTGTCGTTAGCTTCTGTGGTGCCGTTAGCTTCTCTGGTGTCGTTAGCTTCTGTGGTGTCGTTAGCTTCTGTGGTGCCGTTAGCTTCTCTGGTGTCGTTAGCTTCTGTGGTGTCGTTAGCTTCTGTGGTGTCGTTAGCTTCCATATTGTGGTGTCGTTAGCTTCTGTGGTGTCGTTAGCTTCTGTGGTGTCGTTAGCTTCTCTGGTGTCGTTAGCTTCTCTGGTGTCGTTAGCTTCTGTGGTGCCGTTAGCTTCTCTGGTGTCGTTAGCTTCTGTGGTGTCGTTAGCTTCCATATTGTGGTGTCGTTAGCTTCTGTGGTGTCGTTAGCTTCTCTGGTGTCGTTAGCTTCTGTGGTGTCGTTAGCTTCCATATTGTGGTGTCGTTAGCTTCTGTGGTGTCGTTAGCTTCTCTGGTGTCGTTAGCTTCTCTGGTGTCGTTAGCTTCTGTGGTGTCGTTAGCTTCTCTGGTGTCGTTAGCTTCTGTGGTGCCGTTAGCTTCTCTGGTGTCGTTAGCTTCTGTGGTGTCGTTAGCTTCCATATTGTGGTGTCGTAAGCTTCTCTGGTGTCGTTAGCTTCCATATTGTGGTGTCGTTAGCTTCTCTGGTGTCGTTAGCTTCTCTGGTGTTAGCTTCTGTGGTGTCGTTAGCTTCTCTGGTGTCGTTAGCTTCTGTGGTGTCGTTAGCTTCTCTGGTGTCGTTAGCTTCTGTGGTGTCGTAAGCTTCTCTGGTGTCGTTAGCTTCCATATTGTGGTGTCGTTAGCTTCTCTGGTGTCGTTAGCTTCTCTGGTGTCGTTCGCTTCTCTGGTGCCGTTAGCTTCCACACTGTGGTGTCGTTAGCTTCTCTGGTGTCGTTAGCTTCTCTGGTGTCGTTAGCTTCTGTGGTGTCGTTAGTTTCTGTGGTGTCGTTAGCTTCTCTGGTGTCGTTAGCTTCTGTGGTGTCGTTAGCTTCTCTGGTGTCGTTAGCTTCTGTGGTGTCGTAAGCTTCTCTGGTGTCGTTAGCTTCTCTGGTGCCGTTAGCTTCCACACTGTGGTGTCGTTAGCTTCTCTGGTGTCGTTAGCTTCTCTGGTGTCGTTAGCTTCTGTGGTGTCGTTAGCTTCTCTGGTGTCGTTAGCTTCCATATTGTGGTGTCGTAAGCTTCTCTGGTGTCGTTAGCTTCTCTGGTGCCGTTAGCTTCCACACTGTGGTGTCGTTAGCTTCTTTGGTGTCGTTAGCTTCTCTGGTGTCGTTAGCTTCCATATTGTGGTGTCGTAAGCTTCTCTGGTGTCGTTAGCTTCTCTGGTGTCGTTAGCTTCTCTGGTGTCGTTAGCTTCCATATTGTGGTGTCGTAAGCTTCTCTGGTGTCGTTAGCTTCTCTGGTGTCGTTAGCTTCCACACTGCGGTGTCGTTAGCTTCTTTGGTGTCGTTAGCTTCTCTGGTGTCGTTAGCTTCCACACTGTGGTGTCGTTAGCTTCTCTGGTGTCGTTAGCTTCTCTGGTGTCGTTAGCTTCTCTGGTGTCGTTAGCTTCTCTGGTGTCGTTAGCTTCTCTGGTGTCGTTAGCTTCTCTGGTGTCGTTAGCTTCTCTGGTGTCGTTAGCTTCTCTGGTGTCGTTAGCTTCCACACTGTGGTGTCGTTAGCTTCTCTGGTGTCGTTAGCTTCTCTGGTGTCGTTAGCTTCCATATTGTGGTGTCGTAAGCTTCTCTGGTGTCGTTAGCTTCTCTGGTGCCGTTAGCTTCCACACTGTGGTGTCGTTAGCTTCTTTGGTGTCGTTAGCTTCTCTGGTGTCGTTAGCTTCCATATTGTGGTGTCGTAAGCTTCTCTGGTGTCGTTAGCTTCTCTGGTGTCGTTAGCTTCTCTGGTGTCGTTAGCTTCCATATTGTGGTGTCGTAAGCTTCTCTGGTGTCGTTAGCTTCTCTGGTGTCGTTAGCTTCCACACTGCGGTGTCGTTAGCTTCTTTGGTGTCGTTAGCTTCTCTGGTGTCGTTAGCTTCCACACTGTGGTGTCGTTAGCTTCTCTGGTGTCGTTAGCTTCTCTGGTGTCGTTAGCTTCCACACTGTGGTGTCGTTAGTTTCTCTGGCAATCTCGGGGTGTTCCACTAAAACCAAAAGCTGTAATTGAATTACACGAATTTACTTACACTGTTGAAATATCTGGTAGGTTTAAAACAATGTCATGATGGAACTTTACGGATCGCATATTGATTTACTTTCGTTTCTTTTTGTACAGTACATTATTTTCTGGTGGGTATGGTCCAATACTAGTAAAGTTCAGCAGTCGTGTTTAATGTTACATAACCATATATGGTGATAAGGTGATTCATTGCCATTTTAGTTGCCTGGTTTTCCTCTTCTTTAGAAAGATAAATATACAGTTTCCATTTTAAGGAGGACACTGACTGGAAACAAATACTGTTTGGTGGAAACGGGGCTTTAGTTGGGAGTTAAACGGAGCCATTGGAAAATGGCCGTGCCAGTTGCTCTCTTGCAAAATTTTAGCCAAACCTTTGGGCTACATTTAGCCCTCTTACCAACAAGCTATACCCACATGGTTCATACAAATGGATGATAAATAAGCACCCGCAGTAAAGTCAGACTTAATTATTTTCACCAGGAGGGCCAGTGGGGATCTTATTTCAGGCATCTAATCAACAACCCATTCAGTCAAGACGAGGGATCCAGAAGTGTAAAAATGCTGACTCATTGCTGCAGCACTTCATTGTGCATAAATATTGCAAAAACACTGCTCTTGGTTCTGATTGGTTTAAATCACCAGCTCCAACCATCCGGTTTTGTCATGTGACCACTGATGACATCATCACAGCTGGTACATTGGACAGTTTGTGTCCTTCTGGGTTCATCAGTCTGTTTGGTCACTGTGCACAGGGAGTTTAAGAGCAGCATATGTGTCATACTCTGTATTACTTTTTTCAATACACTAAAAAACTATAAGACAAGACAATTTATAAGACATGTTTTGTTTTTTGAAAATAATGTAATTTAATTATTTTGCTTCCTTTCAGTTGTATAGTAATATAACGTATATGTTCTGCAGGTGTTACAGATAATCTTTGTATTCCATCAAGTGAGGAAAAAAGCTGTTTAGTGACAGTAACATCGGTGTGTTTCCTGTTTCCTGCAGACGTCCAGCAGCTGTTGGTGGTTAAAGAAGAGGTTCCCCCTGAGCAGCAGGAGTGGAGCTCCAGTGTGGACCAGGAGGACCCAGAGCCTCCACACATTAAAGAGGAACAGGAGGAAGTCTGGATCAGTCAGGAGGGAGAGCAGCTTCAAGGGCTGGAGGAGGATGATATCACCAAGTTCACATTCACTCCTGTCCCTGTGAAGAGTGAAGATGATGAAGAGAAACCTCAGTCCTCACAGCTTCATCAAAGACACACTGATCAGGTGGAAACAGAAGTTGAAATAGAGGACTGGGGAGGACCAGAACCAGCCTGGAACTTAGATCCAGATACGCATTTACAACCTGAGACTGATGACAGTAACGATCATTGGGTGGAGTCCAGAGAGTATCAGTCAGATTTTAACTCTCTGAAAAATGATCAAGTCTCTGTCAGTGATTCACAATGTAGGGCTGTTGAAAAACTATTTCACTGCTCTGACTGTGGGAAAAGATTTAGCCGCAGGACAGAGCTGAAAAGACACATGTGCATTCATACAGGAGAAAAACCATTCAGCTGCTCAGTTTGTGAGAGATCCTTTACACAGACTGTAGATTTACAGAGACACATGAGAATCCACACAGGAGAGAAACCTTTCAGCTGCTCAGTCTGTGAGAAATCTTTTACGCAGAGTGGACATTTACAGAGACACATGAGAATCCACACAGAAGAGAAACCATTCAGTTGCTCACTTTGTGCAAAATATTTAACAGAGGGTGGATATTTACAGCAACACATGACAACACACACAGGAGAGAAACCTTTCAGCTGCTCAGTTTGTAAGAAGTTTTTTACACAGAGCGCTGATTTACACAGACACATACACACTCATATAGGAGAGAAACCATACAGCTGCTCAGTCTGTAAGAAATCTTTCACACATAGTGGGTATCTTCATAAACACATGACCTGCCACACAGGAGAGAGACCTTTCAGCTGCTCTGAGTGTGGTAAAAGATTCCCGCGCAAGGAAACCTTAGTTGTTCACATGAGAATCCACACAGGAGAGAAACCATACAGCTGCTCAGTTTGTAATAAATCCTTCACACTAGGTGGAACTTTAAATATGCACATGAGGAGCCACACAGGAGAGAAACCATTTAGCTGCTCTGAGTGTGGGAAAAAATTCCCCACCAAGACAGATCTGAAGAGACATATGAACACACATACGGGAGAGAAACCTTTCAGCTGTCCAGATTGTAAGAAATCTTTTACGCAGCATGGGCATTTACAAGCACACATGAGAAGCCATACTGGAGAAAAACCTTACAGCTGCTCAGTGTGTAAGAAATGTTTTCCATATAGTGGAGGTTTACTAAAACACATGAGAAGCCACACTGGAGAAAAACCGTATAGCTGCTCATTTTGTGAGAAATCTTTCACACAAAATGGAATTTTACAGAAACATATGAAAATTCACACAGGAGAGAAATCTTACAGTTGCAGTGTTTGTGAACAAAAATTCACTTGGCTTACACAACTGAAAATCCATCAGTGTGTTGGTTTTCAGTCCTCACAGACTCATCAAAGTCAAACTGAGGAGAACAGAGAGGCAGAGCCTCCAGCCAGCAGCTCAGCTCAACAGATGAAAACAGAAGCTGATGGAGAGGACTGTGGAGGACCAGAACCAGCCAGGAACTCAGATCCAGATACACATTTACAGCCTGAGACTGATGACAAGACTGGAGAGTTGTCTGAGTCTGAGAATGAACACTAATGATGATTGGATAGAGACCAGAGAACCTCAATTGGACAGAAATTCTCTGTAAAATAATGGAGTTCAAGTGCACTGTATGAGAGTTATTATCATCAAAAACTAGGCCCAGTCACTCTGAGTGTGTTAAAATATTTGTCTACTCGTGCCATAAGTAACAGCTGAGGAAAAAACTAAACTAAGCACAAAAAGGAAGGAAATCTGTGTTTGATAGATTAGTTCTTTGTTACAATGTTGTAACAATGCTTCTTGGCAATAAATCTTATGCCATTGGAAATACTGCTTTTCTCTTTTAAATGGTGCCACATTTGTTAGAAACATGCATTTGTGGGATGAGCAGCAGAGCTGAGTATGTGGGTTGCGCCCATGAAAAATTTGCCGAACAGCTTTTTATGCTGTTGACTGTAGTTTGGTGGATTGGATGATTGAAGTCTGAAGAAACAAGACATATGAGCCATTTAACAATTTACTCATTTAACAAACAGGAGCCTCAGTGGCGTGTGAAAGAACCATACACAGCCACAACAGCCTGGCACCTCCTCCTCATGCTGGTCACCAGCCTGGTCACACACTGCTGCGGGATGGCATCACATGGTTGTGCTGGTCACACTGGCAGGAACAGCACGCCCAAGCTGATCCCACAAGTGTTCATTGGGGTTGAGGTCAGGACTGCTGGTCAGCCATTCCATCGTCTCCACTCCCAAATTCTGAAGGTAGTCACTGATAAACCTTGCTCTGTGGGGGAGAGTGTTGTCTTCTTGGAGGATAGAGTTCGGTCCCAGACTGTGGAGATGTGGGATTGCCACTGGCTTCAGAATTTCATCTTGATATCTCTGCATTGGGATTGTCTCCAGTGATGACAAGCCTTGTTTTTCCAGTGAGGGAGATGTCGCCCCACACATCACACTGCCTCCACCAAAAGATGTTACTCTATGCAGCAATCAGCAAAGTGTTCTCCGCAATTTCTCCACACTTTGACCCTGCGATCCAGCTGCCATAGGCAGAATCTGGACTCATCGCTTAACATAACATTCCTCCACATGTTCAGGTTCCAGTGCATGTGTTGCCGAAGCCAGCACAAATGGGCCTGATGGTGAAGGGTAGTCATGGCAGGCCTCCTGGCAGCCCTACGAGACCAGAGATTGGTTGCGTGCACTCTGTTCTGGATTGTCTGAGCAAAACTTGACTGCCAATATGTAGAAGACTGCCTACAGTTCCTAAGTGCTGACAGGATGAGGAAACGGTCTTCTTGGGGTGCCCACTTCGCAGCCCGTTATATGTAACTTGGCCTTCATTTTGCAGATGGTACGAGGGTTCATTCCAAATAATGTGGCAACTTGGTTTTGCGAAACACCAGCTTGAGGTTGCCCTATCGTACAGGTCCTATCCAGATCAGTCAAACATGGCACGCTGATTCACACCTGACAGTCACACCTGATTGTCAGCACCTGGGGGTACCAGAAGCTCAAAACATGAATCAATATCAACAGCAAAAAAATAGCTGTTTGGCGTTGGCAAAGAAGATTTGGCAAATTTTTCATGGGTGCAACCCACATCCTCACCTCTGCTGCTCATCCCACAAATACATGTTCCTTATAATGTGGCGCCATTTAAAAGGGAAATAAACAGGTTTTTCAATTTGTTCCCAAGAAGCATTTTTGCAACAAAGAAATAACCTACCAAACACAAATTTCCTTACTTTTAGTGCTTTTTGATCATTCAGCTGCTCAGTATGAAAAAAGTTTTAAAGTAAAGGTTCACCAGGCAGTCACATGTCAAAGGTCATCAGTGTGTCTTCAACAGCAGTGATGAAACTCCGGAGCAACAGAGAGTTGAAACAGTTGTGAACATGTTTAAAATGAGAACATCAGAGTAAATGTTCGTCTTCTGCTGTGAGCAAACAGCATTTAGAGTTGAGTATTGCTTCACTTTCAGAATTCTAATCCTGGTTCTTACTGATGACTTGAAACAGTTCTTTATATCTAGTGAGCGAGGGGAAAAAAAACCTTATGCATTCCCTCATCAGTTAAGTTTCATTAACAGTTCTCCCTGTGTCATAATATGTGACCGTGCACATGCACAGAATGACAAGACGTTAAGTTGTGTCTCTTTTCGTCTTCGCTCACATGCTGTATGTCAAGTGTGCTGCTGGATAGTCATAATTTCATCCATGCAGTTGGCTCAGATTGAACTCGAAAATGAAGGAGGGAGACTTCAGGTCTGATATTTGTTTTGAGAGTTCTTTTTTTGTCCTGATCCTACCTGAAGGGGAAATTGCCATTCTTTGACGTGAGAAGAATCTCCTTAACACCTTTAAATTGAGTCATTTAGTGTTTACTGATTTATTAAACAACATATGTCGACATCGTGGTGTAAAATGTTTTGAGGCTTTTGTTTCCAAGTTCAAGAATAAACCCTCAAGCTCAAGTGTATTTCAATCATTTATCTCCCTGCTTGTGTTTTTCTGAGGCAGCTTGTAATTTCAGTGACACTTCCGGACTTTTATTTTGAAGCTTATTAACCCCTCCTGCCCCGGAAGCAATATTCTTAATGTGGCTAACTTTACACTGAATAAGATGGCGTCTTGCAGAACCAACTGTCAGCAGAGTGTCTTTGTTGTGTTTTTAAAGTGTGAACATGTCTAAAGTCCAAATGCTGAGATCGTTGGTGAAGCAGCGACTAACTGCGGCTGCTGAAGAGATATTTGGGCTGGTTGAAAGAACGATAGCAGAGTACGAGGAGGAACTTTGTCGATCAAAAGAGGAGAACGAGCGACAACGGAAACTACTGGACGCTGTTTTCAACCCTCAGCTTCGGTTACACAGAGCAGGTTTGTTCATGAAACATTACAAGTTCATTATTAATAATATAACTGCAGCTTTGTTCAATAAATATTCAGTCTGTCGATGTTTATACGCCACGTTAGCTTCTGTGGTGCCGTTAGCTTCTGTGGTGTCGTTAGCTTCTGTGGTGTCGTTAGCTTCTGTGGTGTCGTAAGCTTCTCTGGTGTCGTTAGCTTCTGTGGTGTCGTTAGCTTCTGTGGTGTTGTTAGCTTCTGTGGTGTCGTTAGCTTCTCTGGTGTTGTTAGCTTCTGTGGTGTCGTTAGCTTCTCTGGTGTTGTTAGCTTCTCTGGTGTCGTTAGCTTCTCTGGTGTTGTTAGCTTCTGTGGTGTCGTTAGCTTCTCTGGTGTTGTTAGCTTCTGTGGTGTCGTTAGCTTCTGTGGTGTCGTTAGCTTCTCTGGTGTCGTTAGCTTCTCTGGTGTCGTAAGCTTCTCTGGTGTCGTTAGCTTCTCTGGTGTTGTTAGCTTCTGTGGTGTCGTTAGCTTCTGTGGTGTCGTTAGCTTCTGTGGTGCCGTTAGCTTCTGTGGTGTCGTTAGCTTCTGTGGTGCCGTTAGCTTCTGTGGTGCCGTTCGCTTCTGTGGTGTCGTTAGCTTCTCTGGTGTCGTTAGCTGTGTGTCCTCCCTGCCTTTTGATGCAGCTATAATTGCACTTAAAGAATTATGCTTATTTACTATTACTTTGCTGTTGAAATACCCTGCACGAAAAATTCTCCAGGAGCTTGCAGGTCCAAACAGGCTGTACACACTTCTGAGTCACATCATGAGTTGATGTGATAAAATTCACACAAGTTGGATCATCCTGTGATTTCAATTATACAATGTATATCAGCAAAGATTTTACACTTAAGTAATTCATTCATCAAGATCTGATGTATGTGTATGGCTGGTTGAAAATGATGCCAGTATGGAAACTTGAGGAATCACACAATAGAGGTGTAAGAATGACAATGCATTTCTACAGCACTCTATTACGTGTTATAGAAATACCGTTTGGTTCAAATCACCAGCTACAACCATCTCTATCTGTACAGTTTGTGTTCTTCTGGGCTCAGCGGTGTGTTTGGTCACTGTGTACAGGGAGTTTAACAGGGAGTAATGGCTGGAAAAGTAATGCATGTGTATTACTGTGTATTACACATAAAAAAACTGTGGTGGCAATAACATCTGTGTGTTTCCTGTTTCCTGCAGACGTCCAGCAGCTGTTGGTGGTTAAAGAAGAGGTTCCCCCTGAGCAGCAGGAGTGGAGCTCCAGTGTGGACCAGGAGGACCCAGAGCCTCCACACATTAAAGAGGAACAGGAGGAACTCTGGGTCAGTCAGGAGGGAGAGCAGCTTCAAGGGCTGGAGGAGGATGATATCACCAAGTTCACATCTACTCCTGTTCCTGTGAAGAGTGAAGATGATGAAGAGGAGGAACCTCAGTTCTCACAGCTTCATCAAAGATACAGTGATCAGATGGAAACAGAAGCAGAAGGGGAGGACTGTGGAGGAGCAGAACCAGGGAGACATTTACAACCTGAGACACATGACAAGACTGGAGATTCTCCTGAACCTGAGACTGATGACAGTAACGATGATTTAAAGGAGACCAGAGAGTATCAATCAGGTTTAAAGGCTCTGAAAACTTATCAAGTTCCTGTCAGTGACACAAGATGTATTGCTGTTGAAAAACCATTCAGCTGCTCCGAGTGTGGGAAAAGATTTAGCCGCAAGACGGAGCTGAAGAGACACATGTGCACACATACAGGAGAAAAACCATTCAGCTGCTCAGTTTGTAAGCGATCTTTTACACAAGCTGTAGATTTGCAGAAGCACACGAGAATTCACACCGGAGAGAAACCATTCAGTTGCTCAGTCTGTAATAACTTTTTTACACAGAGCGGGGATTTACAGAGACACATGAGAATCCACACGGGAGAGAAACCATTCAGTTGCTCAGTCTGTAAGAAAGCTTTTACGCAGAGTGGACATTTACAGAGACACATGAGAATCCATACAGGAGAGAAACCATTCAGTTGCTCAGTTTGTACAAAATATTTTACAGAGAGTGGATATTTGCAGAAACACATGAGGATTCACACAGGAGAGAAACCTTTCAGCTGCTCAGTCTGTAAGAAGTTTTTTACACAGAGTGGAGATTTACACAGACACATACACACACATATAGGAGAGAAACCTTACAGCTGCACAGTCTGTAATAAATGTTTTACACACAGCGGGTATCTTCATAAACACATGAGGTGCCACACAGGAGAGAAACCTTTCAGCTGCTCCGAGTGTGGTAAAAGATTCCCACGAAAGGAAACATTAGTTGTTCACATGAGAATCCACACAGGAGAGAAACCATTCAGCTGCCGTGTTTGTGACCAAAAATTCACTTGGCCTCATCAACTCAGAAACCATCAGTGTGTTGGGTGTCCGTCCTCACAGACTCATCAAAGTCAAACTGAGGAGAACAGAGAGACAGAGCCTCCAGCCAGCAGCTCAGCTCAACAGATGGAAACAGAAGCTGATGGAGAGGACTGTGGAGGACCAGAACCAGCCAGGAACTCAGATCCAGATACACATTTACAACCTGAGACTGATGACAAGACTGGAGAGTCTTCTGAACCTGAGACTGAACACTGATGATGATGATTAGAAGGAGACCAGATAATCTTAGTCATGTTTTTGCTGTGAACCTGAAGCTTCCTATCAGTTGTTAGCAGAAGGTTTAACTGTGACTGCGGTACCTTTGAACATGAGGATTTATTCACTGTGAGCTGGTAACAAAAACACAGTTCTTCAGTTCATGTATTGAGAGCATCTGTAAGTCACATTGGAGCTCCATGGTCACAAAATGCAACTGCGAGTCACAGTTTGGAGCCCAATGGATACAAAACACACAAGTTGCACTGGTGCTCCGTGATCACAAAATGGGAGCGGTCTGGGGCCGTGATACAAAAACATGCATTCCCTCTCCTGCTCACACGCGAGAGAGAATGACCCAACGGGAAGAGTGTGTGGGGTATCATGTTCGGGAATCTCTAGCTTGTGTGAAACAAAATGCTGAATCGTGTCTCAGCCCATGGCTTGAAAAAAATCACATGACAATTTATACATGATGTTCACGACAGTCACTTTATATATTGCATGGAATAAGCCGCAATTCATCAACTATATTCAATATATCGTCCACCCGGAACTCCAACATCTCTGATTTTTTTTTTACAATAAACTGAATTAAATCCACTATCTTGTCAGTATCTGGAGAATGCTATGACGCTACATCACAGATCCCTCATTTGCCACAGAATCCTTCTATTGTCACATATTTGCCTCTTTTTTTGTTTTCGTCACACGCTGTGCCCTGTAACTTATCTGTGCCCTTTTATTTGATGTAAACCAGTAACAGCTGTAATAATAAATAATAATAAACTTTATTTGTAAGGCACCTTTAAAACACAGTTACAAAGTAATAATGAACACGTCTAAAATAAATGTTTTGTTGGAGAGCGATCTTCGATTGTAGAAGAGCCAGATTAACAGTCGGTGCTTCAGGGGTGAGCTGGTGTGGACGTGAGGCAGCAGGTAGTTGGGGCATGGGAGAGATTAAAATTTTGTAACATAAATATTCAGTCAGAGTGCGTGAGCCCAGGCCATTAGGGTGAATGCCATCACACGGGAAGAGATTGAAATAGTTTTTTTGTTTGTTTTTTTTTAGTTCACACTACATGGACAAAGGTGTTGAGCCAGACTAGCGTCTAGCCATGCAGTCGCCATTTGCAAACCTTTGTGATACAAAATGGGTCGTTCTGAATAGCTCAGTGAGTTCAAGCACACTGTGAGAGGACGCCACCTTTGTAATGAGACGGTTCATCACATTTCATCTCTGCTCGATATTCCACGGTCAACTGTAAGTGATATTATTAGAAAAGGGAAGCGTTTAGGAACATCAGCAACAAAGGGGAAGACCGTGTAAAATCACAGCGCAGGGTCAACAACTACTGAGGCACATGGTGCGTAAAAGTCGCCAACGCTTGGCTGATTCCATAGCTGAAGAGTTTCGAGCTTCCACTGGTGTTGATGTAAGACAAGAACGGTGCAGCAGGAGCTTTATGGAATGGGTGTCCATGGCAATGTTAATGCTTCAGCATGCCAAGACATTTTGGACAATGCTATGCTTCCAACTTTGTGGCAAAGGTTTGGGAAAGGCCCGTTCTACTCCAACATGACTGCGCCCCAGTGCACAAAGCAAGGACTATAAAGACATCATTTGATGAGCTTGGTGTGGAAGAACAGACCCCTGACCTCAACCCCATCGAGCGACTTTAGGATGAACTGGAAAGGAGATTGCGAGCCAGGCCTTATCGTCCAACATCAGTGCCTGACCTTATAAATACTTCACAGAATGAATGGGCACAAATTATCACTGAAACAGAACCTTGTGGAAAACCTTCACAGAAGAGTGGAAGCTGTTACAGCTGTGAAAGGGGACCAGCTCCATATATGTATCTGAATACACTGTCATTACAGTCCCTGTTGGTGGAATGTTCAGGTGCCCGAATACTTGTGTCCACATGTGTATGCACTAATTGATGAATGAAGGATTAAAAAAGAAGAAAGAAAACCCTTCAGCTGCTCAGTGTGTGGGAAAGGTTTTTAACAACAGATTCACCAGTCAGAGGCCAGCAGTGTGTGTTTGTAACTCTGGAGCAACAGAAGATTGAAACAGTGCTGGGTATGTTTGAAATGAGAAAATTAGAGTGTCTATATTTATTTGTTTGCTGCATATTTGCAATGAAGCAAAATGATTGTCCTCCCAGGCATCACACCTAGCAACAGGGTCACACCCCTCAATAAGATAAAAGTTTCTGTCCCTTCCTTGCTCAGAGTTGCTCTTAGAGCTTTCCTGAATCACTCCTGAGCTAAGACTGTGTTCACACATCAAGGAATGTACGTAAGCTTCCATTTCATCACTTGAGAGTAACAGGAATCACAAGGGTATCAACATCTGTTGCACCAACTCCAGTCCAGTAGGTGGCGGTAATGCGATTGAAAACTGGTTCGCCAACTGCCATTAAACCTCATTAAATAAGAAAGAAGATGGCGCCCTACAGAACCAAGTGTCAGCAGAGTGTCTTTGTTGTGTTTTTAAAGTGTGAAGATGTCTAAAGTCCAAATGCTGAGATCGTTGGTGAAGCAGCGACTAACTGCGGCTGCTGAAGAGATATTTGGGCTGGTTGAAAGAACGATAGCAGAGTACGAGGAGGAACTTTGTCGATCAAAAGAGGAGAACGAGCGACAACGGAAACTACTGGACGCTGTTTTCAACCCTCAGCTTCGGTTACACAGAGCAGGTTTGTTCATGAAACATTACAAGTTCATTATTAATAATATAACTGCAGCTTTGTTCAATAAATATTCAGTCTGTCGATGTTTATACGCCGCGTTAGCTTCTCTGGTGTCGTTAGCTTCTCTGGTGTCGTTAGCTTTTCTGGTGTCGTTAGCTTTTCTGGTGTCGTTAGCTTCTGTGGTGTCGTTAGCTTTTCTGGTGTCGTTAGCTTTTCTGGTGTCGTTAGCTTCTGTGGTGTCGTTAGCTTCTGTGGTGTTGTTAGCTTCTCTGGAGTCGTTAGCTTCTCTGCCCGTGCCTCAGTTTCTTGTTGTGAGCTGACAGCTGAGGTGTCATGAGAAGAAGCATGAAGTGAGCTGAAACTGCATGAAGTGAGCTAATGCTGGAAGCTGATGTTACATATCAGGAAGGTGGCTTTCAGTGGTCCACAGCATTATTTGTGTTCGGTTGTACACTGTGTGAACACTGTGAAGCTGTTTGATGCTCAGAGATCTGTAGAAGTTCAGTAAGGAGTTTTTGAGCTGTGATGTGAATGAAGGACAACATTTCTCTGTAACATCTGTGTGTTTCCTGTTTCCTGCAGACGTCCAGCAGCTGTTGGTGGTTAAAGAAGAAGTTCCCCCTGAGCAGCAGGAGTGGAGCTCCAGTGTGGACCAGGAGGACCCAGAGCCTCCACACATTAAAGAGGAACAGGAGCTCACATTCACTCCTGTCCCTGTAAAGAGTGAAGGTGATGAAGAGAAACCTCAGTCCTCACAGCTTCATCAAAGACACACTGAACAGATGGAAACAGAAGCAGAGGGAGAGGACTGTGGAGGAGCAGAACCAGCCAGGAACTCAGATCATTTACAACCTGAGACTGATGACAGTGATGATAAGACAGAGACCAGAAAACCTCAGTCAGGTTTAAACTCTCTCAATGATGAGACCGTCCCTGTCAGTGACTTGACATGTAGTATTGACGAGAGACCATTCAGCTGTTCTGTATGTGGGAAAAGATTTGGCCGCATGACAGATGTCAAGAGACACATGACGACACATACGGGAGAAAAACCTTTCAGCTGCTCTCAGTGTGGGAAAAGATTCACCACCAAGGCAGATCTGAAGAGACACATGAGCACTCACACAGGAGAGA
This sequence comes from Epinephelus awoara, assembly GCA_035609425.1. Taxonomy (NCBI): domain Eukaryota; kingdom Metazoa; phylum Chordata; class Actinopteri; order Perciformes; family Serranidae; genus Epinephelus; species Epinephelus awoara. The sequence continues at coordinate 28,512,177 of CM069315.1, read as the reverse complement.
AACCATTCAGCTGCTCAGTTTGTAGGAAATCTTTTTCACAGAGTGGACATTTACAGAAACACATGACAGTCCACACAGGAGAGAAACCATTTTGCTGCTCTGAGTGTGGTAAAAAGTACCCTCGCAAGGAATACTTAGTTCATCACATGAGAACCCACACAGGAGAGAAACCTTTCAGCTGCACTGTTTGTCACCAAAGATTCACTTGGCATTACCAGCTCAAACACCATCAGAGTGTCTGTTGTCAGTCCTCACAGCATCAGAACAGAGAGGCAGAGCCTCCAGCCAGCAGCTCAGCTGAACAGATGGACACAGATGATGATGGAGAAGACTGTGGAGGACCAGAACCAGCCAGGAACTCAGAGCCAGATACACATTTACAATCTGAGACTAATGACGACACTGGAGAGTCTACCTAACCTGAGACTGGACACTGATGATGGCTGGAAAGAGACCAGAGAACCTCGGCCAAGTTTAAACTCCCTAAAAAAATGATGATGTCCCAACTGACGTGTGGCATTTAATATTAACCAAAAATAAATTAGATTTTCTGAGTGTGGTTTAAAAAAAAATGTCTGCTACAGTCTAAAGAGACATGAGGATTCATACAGAGAGAGAAACCATTTTGTTGCTCAGTTTGTGGGAAAAGTTTTAAACAACAGATTCAGCAGGCAGTCACATGTCAAAGGTCAGCAGTGTGTGTTTTTGACAGCAGCTGCAACAAAGTTGCTGGTTCAGATGAAACTTGCAGCAGTAATGTAACTCTGGAGCAACAGAGGGTTGAAACAGTGCTGGATATGTTTGAAATGAGAACATTGGACTGTCTGTATTTATCTGTTTGCATATTTGCAATAAAGCAAAATGATTGTCCTCCCAGGCTCACAAAAGGGTGTGTCTGTGACAACCAATCACATCTGTTAAAGGAAGCATCACACCTAGCAACACAGTCAACCACACCCCTCAGTGAGATAAAAGTTTCTGTCTCTTCCTTGCTCAGAGTTGCTCTGAGAACTTTCCTAAATCACTCCTAAGCTAAGACTCCTTCCTAAAAGTTTTTAGTCTAAGTTAGGAGGTCTCTTAGAGCACTCTTAGAATGTTTGTGAATACGGCCCCTGGAGTTTTATTTTGAAGTTCAGCAACTCAACTGCACTGGAAGCTGTATTATTTACTGAGGCGAACTTCACTCTGTTTGAACAAGATGGCGTCTAGCAGTAGTAGTAGAGCATTTAAAACATCACCAGTATCTGTGTTACAAGTTGAAATGGGGGAGATGCCTCTACAAATGAGGAGGGTCAAGCTTTTGTTGCCATATTGGGTTAATCCTCAAGGGGAGAGTAGATCACACCTACAAAATCCATTCTACATGATTGTTGGGAGCACCAAGTAGCATCCTCCTGGACTGTGTTCACACATCAAGGAATGTATTTAAGCTTCCATTTAATTACTTGAGAGTAACAGGAATCACAAGGGTATTTACATCTGTTGCACCAACTCCAGTCCAGTAGGTGGCGGTAATGCGATTGAAAGCTGGTTCGCCAACTGCCATTAAACCTCATTAAGTAAGAAAGAAAGAAGATGGAGCCCGACAGAACCAAGTGTTAGCAGAGTGTCTTTGTTGTGTTTTTAAAGTGTGAACATGTCTAAAGCCCAAATGCTGAGATCGTTGGTGAAGCAGCGACTAACTGCGGCTGCTGAAGAGATATTTGGGCTGGTTGAAAGAACGATAGCAGAGTACGAGGAGGAACTTTGTCGATCAAAAGAGGAGAACGAGCGACAACGGAAACTACTGGACGCTGTTTTCAACCCTCAGCTTCGGTTACACAGAGCAGGTTTGTTCATGAAACATTACAAGTTCATTATTAATAATATAACTGCAGCTTTGTTCAATAAATATTCAGTCTGTCGATGTTTATACGCCGCGTTAGCTTCTCTGGTGTCGTTAGCTTCTCTGGAGTCGTTAGCTTCTGTAGTGTCGTTAGCTTCTCTGGTGTCGTTAGCTTCTGTAGTGTCGTTAGCTTCTCTGGTGTCGTTAGCTTCTGTGGTGCCGTTCGCTTCTCTGGTGTCGTTAGCTTCTGTGGTGCCGTTAGCTTCTGTGGTGTCGTTAGCTTCTGTAGTGTCGTTAGCTTCTCTGGTGTCGTTAGCTTCTGTGGTGTCGTTAGCTTCTGTGGTGCCGTTAGCTTCTGTGGTGTCGTTAGCTTCTGTGGTGTCGTTAGCTTCTCTGGTGTCGTTAGCTTCTCTGGAGTCGTTAGCTTCTGTGGTGTCGTTAGCTTCTGTGGTGCCATTAGCTTCTCTGCCCGTGCCTCAGTTTCCTGTTGTGAGCGGACAGCTGAGGTGTCATGAGAAGAAGCATTAAGTGTCAGGAAATAGAAATACTCAAAGTACAAGTACCTCAAATTTGTACACAAGTAAGTACGGTGATTGAGTAAATATACTGAGCTACTTTCCATCACTGGTGACTGACTTGATAAACTGCATGAAGTTAGCTAATGTGTGAACACTGTGAAGCTGTTTGATGCTCAGAGATCTGTAGAAGTTCAGTCAGGAGTTTTTGAGCTGTGATGTGAATGAAGGACAACATTTCTCTGTAACATCTGTGTGTTTCCTGTTTCCTGCAGACGTCCAGCAGCTGTCGGTGGTTAAAGAAGAGGTTCCCCCTGAGCAGCAGGAGTGGAGCTCCAGTGTGGACCTGGAGGACCCAGAGCCTCCACACATTAAAGAGGAACAGGAGGAACTGTGGATCAGTCAGGAGGGAGAGCAGCTTCAAGGGCTGGAGGAGGATGATATCACCAGGTTCACATCCACTCCTGTCCCTGTGAAGAGTGAAGATGATGAAGAGGAGGAACCTCAGTTCTCACAGCTTCATCAAAGATACAGTGAACAGATGGAAACAGAAGCTGAGGGAGAGGACTGTGGAGGAGCAGAACCAGCCAGGAACTCAGATCCAGATACACATTTACAACCTGAGACTGATGACAAGACTGGAGAGTCTTCTGAACCTGAGACTGATGACAGTGATGATTGGAAGACCAGTGAACCTCAGTCAGGTTTAAACTCTCTCAATGATGATAAAGTCCCTGTCAGTGACTTGACATGTAGTATTGACGAGAGACCTAGCTGTTCTGTATGTGGGAAAAGATTTGGCCGCATGACAGATGTTCAGAGACACACGAGGACACATACAGGAGAAAAACCATTTAGCTGCTCTGAGTGTGAGAAAGGATTCACCACCAATTCACATCTGAAGAGACACATGAGAACTCACACAGGAGAGAAACCATTCAGCTGCTCAGTTTGTCGGAAATCTTTTTCAAAGAGTGGACAGTTACAGAAACACATGACAGTCCACACAGGAGAGAAACCGTTTAGCTGCTGTGAGTGTGGTAAAAAGTACCCTCGCAAGGAATACTTAGTTCATCACATGAGAACCCACACAGGAGAGAAACCTTTCAGCTGCGCTGTTTGTCACCAAAGTTTCACTTGGTCTTACCAGCTCAAATATCATCAGAGTGTTAGACACAGATGTTGATGGAGAGGACTGTGGAGGACCAGAACCAGCCAGGAGCTCAGATCCAGATGCACATTTACAACCTGACACTGATGACGACACTGGAGAGTCTACCTAACCTGAGACTGATGATGACTGGAAAGAGACCAGAGAACCTCAATCAGGTTTAAACTCCCTAAAAAATGATGATGTCCCAACTGACGTGGCATTTAAAGGGCCAGTGTGTAAAATGGGTTGACATCAGTGGTCAAATTCTAGATTGCAGGGCTCACTCGCTCACCCCTCCCGTTGGGTAAATGATCGTGGCCTCGTAGGGACAAAATACATAAACACGGAAGGAACACCACTAAGACCCATCAGCAGCATCAACTTAGTCACGTACAACATCTTGTAGTTTATCAGGCCTTTCTTATTGCAATGACAAAAAGATGGTGAGATGATGGTGAAGAAAAAGACTCCGCTGATACAGGCTTGTTTCGGACCGAAAGGACTTTTATTCAGCAAGCCTAAATAACAGTTTCGGATTTCTGCAGCAATCTGAGGAGAGATTCAGCCAATCTTCGAAACTCTCTCTCATCTGTCCCCCCGAACTCCACGTTTTATAGCCTGTAAGACATCATTTCTGATAGCCTAATGAGAAACAGAGCCATCCTCCTCATCAAAAGTGGTCATTTCTTTCTGTCGTTTCAGGAGGTTATTTGTCCGTGCAAAACAAACGGATGTATGCATCCCTTTAATTTCTCCCGGAAGGGTGATGGATGTAGATTCTACATGCGTAAACACGGCGCCTGACTGCTCCTCCGCAGGCCACTTATATATTGGGTCTATATGTCATGAAGCCCAAAGCCTTCAAAATGTTCCTCATAAGAAACAGTTGCAGTATGTGTCATGTAATTAGCATGTATGTATCCTGTGGATGACCCCTTGTATCTGGGCAAACTAATGGCTTCCTAACTGCATCTGTAGAGCTGTAGGCCCCACAGCACAGGTACAATGATGGATTCATCCTAAAAGACAAGAGTCCGGGTGGACAGCAGTCTCTGAATACATTCATAAAATAATCAGCATCAATGTACATCTGATGAGCGGACACCTCAACCCCCTTTTAATTCTTGGTGTCACAGATTAAAAAGGTATTAGAAAGATAAAAAAGATGCTCTGTTGGACTGAGATCTGGTAACTGTGGAGGCCTACAGTGACTCATTGTCATGTTCAGGAAATCAGTTTGAGAGGATGTGAGCATTGTGGTTATCCTGACTCATGACTCGTTTCCAGTCACATTTTAGGATGACATCTGGGCAGTTTGACAACCTGCTGTCTATCACCGAGCCGTATCGCTCTGGGTATCAAACAACAGCTACCACCAGTTTCTCCAGGTGGTATCTCACTACTGTTAAAGTGTGAAGATGTCTAAAGTCCAAATGCTGAGATCGTTGGTGAAGCAGCGACTAACTGCGGCTGCTGAAGAGATATTTGGGCTGGTTGAAAGAACGATAGCAGAGTACGAGGAGGAACTTTGTCGATCAAAAGAGGAGAACGAGCGACAACGGAAACTACTGGACGCTGTTTTCAACCCTCAGCTTCGGTTACACAGAGCAGGTTTGTTCATGAAACATTACAAGTTCATTATTAATAATATAACTGCAGCTTTGTTCAATAAATATTCAGTCTGTCGACGTTTAAAGCCACGTTAGCTTCTCTGGTGTCGTTAGCTTCTGTACTGTCGTTAGCTTCTGTGGTGTCGTTAGCTTCTGTGGTGTCGTTAGCTTCTCTGGTGTCGTTAGCTTCTGTGGTGTCGTTAGCTTCTCTGGTGTCGTTAGCTTCTGTGGTGTCGTTAGCTTCTCTGGTGTCGTTAGCTTCTCTGGTGTCGTTAGCTTCTGTAGTGTCGTTAGCTTCTCTGGTGTTGTTAGCTTCTGTGGTGTCGTTAGCTTCTGTGGTGTCGTTAGCTTCTGTGGTGTCGTTAGCTTCACTGGTGCCGTTAGCTTCTGTAGTGTCGTTAGCTTCTGTGGTGTTGTTAGCTTCTGTGGTGTCGTTAGCTTCTGTAGTGTCGTTAGCTTCTGTGGTGTCGTTAGCTTCACTGGTGCCGTTAGCTTCTGTAGTGTCGTTAGCTTCTGTGGTGTCGTTAGCTTCTGTGGTGTCGTTAGCTTCTGTAGTGTCGTTAGCTTCTGTGGTGTCGTTAGCTTCACTGGTGCCGTTAGCTTCTGTAGTGTCGTTAGCTTCTGTGGTGTCGTTAGCTTCTCTGGTGTCGTTAGCTTCTGTAGTGTCGTTAGCTTCTGTGGTGTCGTTAGCTTCTGTGGTGTCGTTAGCTTCTCTGTTGCGTTTGGACAGAAGCAGTGTTTGGCAGTAACATATTACACATTACTCTAAACTTTACCCAGCAGCGAGTTAAGGGATAACATTTTCCAAAGCAGTATTTACATTACAGTTACTAAGTCAGGTAACTGAGTTACTTTGAGCTACTTTGTTACCAGAAAGTAATTTGTTTTTGTCCAAATAAGGCTTAAGGCTAAGGCTTGTTTTGGTACAACCATTTGTCGTTGCTGCACATAATACTGTATGTCTAATTGTCAATTCATATTGATCTGATAAAACTGACTACAAGAGAAGTTGGCTAAACAAATGCACTTTTTTCATATGGGGTTTACGTTATATTGTAAAGTAACGGGTGAAGCAATCACTTTTGATCACAATACTGGACAGAAGACACTTTGTGAATGTGATTATCGAATCTGTTTATTAATTACTCCCCAAATGAGGTCCTCGGGTCTGGGGGTCAGATTCGCCACCAGTGCCGAGGCGGAAGGAACCTCCTCACAGCACATGCTCTCCACAGTAGTAGTCCAATGTAGTTTACATGATACATGATGTGTTTGTGTTTAGGCAAAAGCAGTGTTGGGTAGTAACATATGACACATTACTCTAATGTAACTGCCAGGCGCCAGTGATCAGGCACATGAAACGGTAGGCTAATACACTGTTATTGACTATATGGATTGTTCTCCTAATTATATTATTTCCTTCCATTGTTGATATAAATGGACAGTGTTGGTGGCCCCTATTGATTGTTAAAATGTGAACACAGCGTTATGTAACCTTGTGATGAGATCACTTGAGAGTAATACTTCTTAATGACCAGCAGTCAATCCATTGGTTATATATATAAAAAATAATCTTTATTACAATTTTAGCAAGATATATATAAAATGAGTTTTTTTGGCACAGTACAAAAATAGAAATTTGAAGAAAGGAGAGAAACTGGACCTTATTCCACAAATGACAAATGCTACTGTACCACCAGTATGAGGGCAATAGTGCTTTAAGGCTCACAGGGCAACTAAGCTCAAAATGAAACACATACAGTGGACTGGAGCAGATTACTGGCTCGACGGTCACTGTCAACACAAACAAAAAGTTCCCTTTTAAACCCACATAATGCATCTTGTTGCAGAATATACAGTAAGTTACACAGTCAATTATAGTAAGCAAAAAGAGATGAAATAATTTACATCAATACATCGCAACAAAAAGCTGCACACTCACCTCGCTACGGTGCACTCATCAACACGTCAAAAAGTCAAAGTTGTAGGATTGTGGCCCATCATATGTCCCGGCATAAACATTTACAACCTCTTCACTGTCAAAGCTAGCCATTGTCTCGTTGTTTTACTGTACTTATACTGTACTTGGAATTCAGGACTCCCCCATGCTACGTCACTCCCAGATTTACAGTTTTGTATATTTTTTAATTTTTTTTAAAATGACAATCGAGTTCCTACAACATTTTCCTACACAATGACTCAAAGTGACCTCCAACCTGAAATTTTCACTTTAAAAAGTTTTTGTGGAGGCTTTTTGTCTTCGCAGTGCCTCGTTAGCTTCTCTGGTGTCGTTAGCTTCTCTGGTGTCAGTAGCTTCTCTGGTGTCGTTAGCTTCGGTGGTGTTGTTAGCTATTTTGCGTTGGGGTTCTGTGAAGTGTTAGAAAGTTTAGTTTATTCAAAACACATTACACTTGCAACACACTCGCAGCATTTACAGACAAAACACTTGTCTTTATCTGGACACATTTTCCCACAAATCCAACATGCTAATGTTTTTAGCACAAGCCTACGGCATTTTACGTTGTATAAATTAGCCTCGAGAGATTTCCTCTGCTCATATGAAGCTGTGAAAAATCACACACAAGACTTAATATGTTTTTGTGGAAGCTTTATTGTCTTCACAGTGCGCATTAGCTTCTCTGGTGTCATTAGCTTCTCCAATGTCGTTAGCTTCTGTAGTGTAGTTAGTTTCTCTGGTGTCATTAGCTTCTGCGGTGCTGTTAGCTTCTCCGATGTCGTTAGCTTCTGTATTGTAGTTAGCTTCTCTAGTGTCATTAGCTTCTCTGATGTTGTTAGCTTCTATCGTGTAGTTAGTTTCTCTGGTGTTTCTCTGTCGTTAGCTTTTCCGGTGTCGTTAGCTTCTCTGGTGTCATTAGCTTCTGTGGTGTTGTTAGCTATTTTCCGTCTGGGTTATGTGAAGTGTTATAAAGTTTAGTTGATTCAAAACCCATTAAACATACATTAAACATGGCTTAATAGATGTTTCAAAAACAAGTACACAAATCAGCTTCACTATAACTCGCAGCATTCACAGTCAAAACATTTGTCTTTATCTGGACACATTTTCCCCTCAAATACAACATGCTAATGTTTTTAGCCTATGGCATTTTACATTGTATAAACCAGCATAGGGAATAGCAGAGATTTGGGGGGGGGGGTAGGTTGCTGTTAATGCATGCTTTGTTTCTGTTTGGGCCGGGACAGTGTTAGAGGAAACTGATCTTGATGGGCAAACTGTCAAACTTGACTCACTGCAAACTCTGGTGTCCCATGGACAGTCATTCTCACATGATTCACATAAGCCTGAACAAATGAAGAGCTGCACTGCAGCCTCCAAACATGACAAGAGTCTCAATGGATGATAATGATTGCTGCGAAAATGAAAGCTTAGCTCAACCTCACTCACTCTGACACAGCTGAGTGAACACTGTGAAGCTGTTTGATGCTCAGAGATCTGTAGAAGTTCAGTAAGGAGTTTTTGAGCTGTGATGTGAATGAAGGACAACATTTCTCTGTAACATCTGTGTGTTTCCTGTTTCCTGCAGACGTCCAGCAGCTGTTGGTGGTTAAAGAAGAGGTTCCCCCTGAGCAGCAGGAGTGGAGCTCCAGTGTGGACCAGGAGGACCCAGAGCCTCCACACATTAAAGAGGAACAGGAGGACCCAGAGCCTCCACACATTAAAGAGGAACAGGAGTTCACATCCACTCCTGTCCCTGTGAAGAGTGAAGATGACGAAGAGAAACCTCAGTCCTCACAGCTTCATCAAAGACACACTGAACCGATGGGAACTGGAGCTGATGGAGAGGACTGTGGAGGAGCAGAACCAGCCAGGAACTCAGATCCAGATACACATTTACAACCTGAGACTGATGACAGTGACGATTGGACAGAGACCAGAAAACCTCAGTCAGGTTTAAACTCTCTCAATGTTGATAAAGTCCCTGTCAGTGACTTGACATGTAGTATTGACAAGAGACCATTTAGCTGCTCTGTATGTGGGAAAAGATTTGGCCGAATGACAGGTGTTAAGAGACACATGAGGACACATACAGGAGAAAAACCATTTAGCTGCTCTGAGTGTAAGAAAGGATTTTCTCAATCAAGTCATCTGAAGAGACACATGAGCACTCATATGGAGCAAAAACCATTTAGCTGCTCTGAGTGCGGGAAAGGATTTGGTCGAAAAGCACTGCTGAAAGCACATATGAGCAATCATACAGGAGAAAAACCATTTAGCTGCTCTGAGTGTGGGAAAAGATTTTGTGAAAGTGGAGTTCTGACGAAACACATGAGAACTCATACAGGAGAAAAACCATTTAGCTGCTCTGAGTGTGACCAGAGATTCACTTGGCCTCGCCAACTCAGAAACCATCAGTGTGTTGGTTGTCAGTCCTCACAGCCTGATCAAAGTCAAACTGAGGAGAACAAAGAGGCAGAGCCTCCAGCCAGCAGCTCAGCTGAGCAGATGGAAACAGAGGCTGAAGGAGAGGACTGTGGAGGACCAGAACCAGCCAGGAACTCAGATCCAGATACGCATTTACAACCTGAGACACATGACAAAACTGGAGAGTCTGCTGAACCTGAGACTGATGATCGTGACAATGATTGGAAAGAGACCAGATAATCTCAGTCATGTTTTTGTTGTGAACTTGTAGCTTCCTGTCAGTTGTTAGCAGTTAGCAGAAGGTTAAACTGTGACTGCGGCGCCTTCTAAATCTCAGGGTTTACTCACTGTAAGCTGGTAACAAACTTGTCGACAAAAGGACAAAATCATTGTCATACCACTGTATTATCAACTGTATGCTGGTGAGGCCATCCCATGCATCTATGGACTCCCTAAGATACACAAGGAAGGAGCACCACTAAGACCCAGCATCAACTCAGTCACGTACAACTGACTAAGTTGGAACAACTTTTTAATTCTTGGTGTCACAGATTAAAAAGGTATTGAGCTCTGGTGACTGTGGAGGCCATTGGAGTACAATGAACTTATTGTCATGTTCAAGAAACCAGTGTGAAATGATGTGAGCTTTGTGACATGGTGCGTTATCCTGCTGGAAGTAGCCATCAGGACGTTTCCAGTCACATTTTAGGATGACATCTGGGCAGTTTGACAACCTGCTGTCTATCATCGAGCCGTATAGCTCTGGGTATCAAACAACAGCTACCTCTCATTGTTTAACAGCTGTAAACTTGTTGTCATGACGACCACAGAGGGCCCGCCTCTGAAATCACCCAGTTGGACAATGGGCGGGAAAAAAGAAATGACCTGGGGCACTTTTCCACTCTGAGTGTAAGTTTTTCAACTTGGGTAGTTCAGAACATTCGGACAAAAACGGCAGGTGCGTAGAACGCAGAAACGCGAGGCGTGTAGTCAAATATTTTTATACTTTAACAAGAATGTCCTCAACAACTTTAAATTGAGCCATCCACAGTGTTTACTGGCATTATTGAACAATGTGTCTGGACCTTGTGTTGAGAAATGTTTTGAAGCTTTTGTTGTCAAGTTCAACAATAAACCTTCAAGTTCAATCAATGAATGTTATTCTACTCTTTGTGTTTTAATCATTTATCATCGTGTGTGTGTGTTTTTCCAGAATAAAACTGTAATTCCAGAAACACTAATGTACTTTTATTTTGAAGCTCAGTAGCTCATCGCTGCGGTGCTCCACCTCTGCTGTGAATGATTCATTTTAAACGTTTATGTTTCGTCTAAATCACGGTATTTCAGTGGACACATTATGAAGTGTAAATTGTGAGGAGGATCCACACATGCATCCTTCGAATTTATTTGAAAGAAGAGATGAGACGAGATCAGACATCTGAACCAATCAGCTGTTAGATCAGGTGAGAGCAGTCGGTGGAGAGCAGCTGCAGCGCCTGGCTCTGAAAACTGCGGCCGCCCCGCTCTCGCGATTTTATCGCCGTCCACTTATGTAATACGTCAGACCAAGTCCGGATAAAGACTGCGCATGCCCATCTCATACGAGCTTAAGATCTATAGGGAACGGACCATTGGACTTCTCTCCACAGTGAGACCATTTGAGGTTACTCAGTTTTACTGAACATATTTTGCTTCAAGCCCGACGCCAAGGTTCAAACGCCTCGAGACATTCAGCTTAAAACAGCATACTTGGACACTTCCTGTTTATATGTTCGCCACTGTTAAAGTGTGAAGATGTCTAAAGTCCAAATGCTGAGATCGTTGGTGAAGCAGCGACTAACTGCGGCTGCTGAAGAGATATTTGGGCTGGTTGAAAGAACGATAGCAGAGTACGAGGAGGAACTTTGTCGATCAAAAGAGGAGAACGAGCGACAACGGAAACTACTGGACGCTGTTTTCAACCCTCAGCTTCGGTTACACAGAGCAGGTTTGTTCATGAAACATTACAAGGTCATTATTAATAATATAACTGCAGCTTTGTTCAATAAATATTCAGTCTGTCGATGTTTAAAGCCACGTTAGCTTCTGTGGTGTCGTTAGCTTCTGTGGTGTTGTGAGCTTCCGTGGTGTCGTTAGCTTCTCTGGTGTCGTTAGCTTCTTTGGTGCCTCGTTAGCTTCTTTGGTGTCGTTAGCTTCTCTGGAGTCTGCTCATATGAAGCCAGGAAAAATCACACACAGGACTTAAAATGTTTTTGTGGATGCTTTATTGTCATTACAGTGCCTCGTTAGCTTCTCTGGTGTTGTTAGCTATTTTCCGTCTGGGTTCTGTGAAATGCTATAAAGTTTAGTTGATTCACAAACACATTAAACACACATTAAACATGGCTTCGTAGGAACAATTTCAAACACAAGTACATAAATAAGCTTCACTGTAACTCGCAGCATTCACAGACAAACACTTCTCTTTATCTGGACACATTTTTCCAACAAATACAACATGCTAATGTTTTTAGCCTATGGCATTTTACTCTGTATAACTTAGCTTAGGGAATAGCAGAGATTTCCTCTGCTCATAAAAAACTAGGATAAATCACACACAGGACTTAACACTAGAACCGCCACGACAGTGTGACAGACCATTTGGGTTTTTATAATGCAAATAACTCTGTTTAGATAAAACCTACAAGTTTCTCTTCCTTTGTCTTTTCCTAAAATGTGTCCTGTATGTTTTCTGAAGCCTTTAAGTGACAAAAATGAAACACACTAGACTTCTGAGCATTTATACCTCCGACTGCTACAGGTAGGCTATCCATATTGCAAAACTCTGTAAAAGTACACCAAAGTATACATTTTCATTTCCAAATATTTATTTGAAAACAAAATCATTCATACTGTCAATAAAAAAACATTTTGTTAATAATAAAAAGTGAATGTAATCTCAGTGACCGCACCAGTCGGCGAGACTGCAGTTGAACCACTTTCAGTGTTTGTGTGTGTTTTTTTTTTAATTAAAATGCGTAAAATAGCCAACAATATTATAGACCAAAAGTTAATATAATTTATTGTTGTAGAATGTAATTAGCAAATCACCACTTTCAGCTGGAGACACGGCGCAGCAGCAGCAGCAAGGGGGAAAAAAAACATATGTCAGTCCTATTCTATAGTCTGTAATATTTTTTCTTGGAAATTACTCAGATGTGGTTTTTGTGTGCTTCTGAGGGCAGCGTAAACAATGAAGTTACATATGACGGTCTGCGCTTGGAGGGGCGCTGTAATCCTGGCAGTCCAAGTGTTAAAATGTTTTTGTGGAGACTTTGTCTTCAGTTTCATTTCACAGATAAGAAACAATAAAGTAAATAAAAGCTTTGTTTCCACTGAGGGAAATGATTTCAGCTCACAGACATGGACAGTGATTCGGTGCAGAAGTATTTATTCCGCCTTTACACTTTCTGCAGTACTTCAGTGGTTTGAGCACAGCACCTGGGGGGTAGCCTCCTGTTAATGCATGCTTTGTTTGCTGTTTGGGCCGGGACTGTGTTAGAGGAAACAGATCTTGATGGACAAGCTGTCAAACTTGACTCACTGCAAACTCTGGCGTCCCATGGACAGTCATTCTCACATGATTCACATAAACCTGAACAAATGAAGAGCTGCACTGCAGCCTCCAAACATGACAAGAGTCTCAATGGATGATAATGAGTGCTGTGAAAATGAAAGCTTAGCTCAACCTCACTCACTCTGACACAGCTGAGTGAACACTGTGAAGCTGTTTGATGCTCAGAGATCTGTAGAAGTTCAGTAAGGAGTTTTTGAGCTGTGATGTGAATGAAGGACAACATTTCTCTGTAACATCTGTGTGTTTCCTGTTTCCTGCAGACGTCCAGCAGCTGTTGGTGGTTAAAGAAGAGGTTCCCCCTGAGCAGGAGTGGAGCTCCAGTGTGGACCAGGAGGACCCAGAGCCTCCACACATTAAAGAGGAACAGGAGGACCCAGAGCCTCCACACATTAAAGAGGAACAGGAGGACCCAGAGCCTCCACACATTAAAGAGGAACAGGAGGACCCAGAGCCTCCACACATTAAAGAGGAACAGGAGGAACTCTGGATCAGTCAGGAGGGAGAGCAGCTTCAAGGGCTGGAGGAGGATGATATCACCAAGTCAATATCCACTCCTGTCCCTGTGAAGAGTGAAGATGATGAAGAGAAACCTCAGTCCTCACAGCTTCATCAAAGACACACTGAACAGGTGGAAACAGAAGCAGAGGGAGAGGACTGTGGAGGAGCAGAACCAGCCAGGAACTCAGATTCAGATACACATTTACAACCTGAGACTGATGACAAGACTGGAGAGTCTTCTGAATTCGAGACTGATAACAGTGACGATTGGACAGAGACCAGTGAACCTCAGTCAGGTTTAAACTCTCTTAAAAATGATGAAGTCTCTGTCAGTGACTTGACATGTAGTATTGATGAGAGACCATTTAGCTGCTCTGAGTGTGGGAAAAGATTTGCCCGAAAGGCAGATGTTAAGAGACACATGAGGAGACATACAGGAGAAAAACCATTTAGCTGCTCTGTATGTGGGAAAAGATTTGGCCACACGACAGTTGTTAAGAGACACATGACGATACATACAGGAGAAAAACCATTTAGCTGCTCTGAGTGTGGGAAAAGATTTAGTCAAAAAGTATTGCTGACAGCACATATGATCAATCATACAGGGGAAAAACCATTCAGCTGCTCGGAATGTGGGAAAAGATTTTCTCACTTAAGCTCCCAGAAGGCACACATTAGCACTCACACAGGAGAAAAACCATTTAGCTGCTCTGAGTGTGGGAAAGGATTTAATCGAAAAGTACTGCTGACAGCACATATGAGCAATCACACAGGAGAAAAACTATTCAGCTGCTCTGAGTGTGGGAAAAGATTTTCTCACTTAAGTACTCGAAACGCACACTTGCGCACTCACACAGGAGAAAAAACATTTAGCTGCTCTGAATGTGGCAAGAGATTTTGTAGAAGTGATGTTCTGAAGACACACATGAGAACTCACACAGGAGAGAAACCATATCGCTGCTCTGAGTGTGGGAAGAGATTTCGTTTAAGTGGAAATGTGACAATACACATGAGATCTCATACAGGAGAAAAACCGTTCAGCTGCTCTGAGTGTGGGAAGAGATTTTACACTCGTGGAGCTCTAAACACACACATGAGAACTCATACAGGAGAAAAACCATATCGCTGCTCTGAGTGTGGGAAGAGATTTTCTCAAAGTGGAGCTGTAAAGATACACATGAGATCTCACACAGGAGAAAACCCATTCAGCTGCTCTGAGTGTGGGAAGAGATTTTATACTCGTGGAGCTCTAAACACACACATGAGAACTCATACAGGAGAAAAACCATTCGTCTGTTCTAAGTGTGGGAAAAGATGTTCTCATTCAAGTACTCTGAAGTTACACATGCGAACTCATTCAGGAGAGAAACCTCTCCGCTGCCATGTTTGTGACCAGAGATTCACTTGGCCTTATCAACTCAGAAACCATCACTGTGTTGGTTGTCAGTCCTCACAGACTCCAGCCAGCAGCTCAGCTGAACAGATGAAAACAGAAGCTGATGGAGAGGACTGTTGAGGACCAGAACCAGCCAGGAGCTCAGATCCAGATACACATTTACAACCTGAGATCGATGACAAGACTGCAGAGTCTTCTGAGTCTTTTTGGGACCATCCTCTGTAAACCCTAGAGATGGTTATGCTGAAAATCCCAGTAAATACTCAGACCAGCCCGTCTGGCACCAACAACCATGCCACGTTCAAAGTCACTTAACGCACCTTTCTTCATCATTCTGATGCTCAGTTTGAACTTCAGCAGCTCGTCTTCGCCAAATCTACTTAATAAAGTGGCCAGTGAGTGTATAACTATCGATCCGTCATACAGCAGTAATGTGACAGTTAAAAAATGAACCAGATACTTCTCTTTTCCAGTTCCATCTAAAGCTTAAGGAGTTAACCTTAAATTTACACACCTAACGACTTCTTCCATGAAAGGTTTAATATGGATTTGAATATCTGCACTTTCTGTATCTCAGACATTGAAACATTAGAACATTTTTTCTTCTCTTGTAATTGACTTTTTTCAATATTGGTTGACTTATAGTCATCAAAATGTTGTGACTCTACATTATGGAAATATAAAGGTTGGTATCCAACTGGAGGACAAGAGGGCAGGGTTTGGGATAAATAATTCAATTATTTTGACAGTAAAAATGATATTTACGAAATTTCTTTTAGAATAGTAGCCCCATTTTTTTCCTGCATTTCTAAATGAGATCATTCTGTATGAACAAATGTGTGAATGCTGTAAAATTGGAAAGGCCCTTTGTCTGTATGAATATCTGTGGACCTTAACCCTTTAAAACCCGAGCAAATTGGCCTGATTCCTTTTGAGAACACAACAAAGGCAATGAGCAACATTGCTCATTTCCTAGTTTTATGATAATTCTCGAAATTTTCCCTCCTCTTTCTTTTTCTTCATGTTTTCAGCTCTTGTTATGTTTTGCTATTTCCTTGAAATGTCTTGCCGAGGGGCTCATTGCCTTGAAAGGACGTTTTCGAAAGAAACCAAACCAATTCTCTCGGGTTTCAAAGGTTCATACGCTTATGAAAGGCGTCTGGATGCAGCACAAGGAAACTGATGTCTCTCCAGGTTTCAAAGAGTTAAATCTGGAATAACCACTTGTACTTTGTTATTATATTTTTGTTTATATCTGCTTTGCATTTAGCTCAGTTGAAATAAGACTGTAATCTATATTCAGCTGTCAGGATGTGGCTTTTTTTGTTATTGATTTTGTAAATGCATTTCTTACTACCTTTTTTAAAATTTGAATGCCACTTATGAAAAAAAGAAAACACGCTACCTGTGCCTTTTTATTGTTGCCAGGCAACCACTCCATCATCCCTAACCCTCCAGTGTAATCAATCTACCCTTTATTTAGGCTAGTTGTTAAAAATGTTGAGGCAGAGGGTGCTGTCTGTAGCTCTGGTTGAGGGTGAGAGGCTGTCAGCAGATAAACAGAGATCTGTGTGGGTACATGAGACCCATGAAGGGAAGAAGTAGAAGACAGGAAGGAGTCTTGTCAAGATTAAGATTAGCTCACACTGGTTTGAAGGCAACTTTATTTTTATTGGGAAAAGTAAATTTGCGAAGTTGCACAATTTGTAATAAATTTAAAATATGGAGCATGTAATTATGCACTGTACTGAATATAATGAAGAAAGGATTGCGTTAGAACAAAGGGTGAGAGAGGTAGGACGAGACTGGAATTTGGAAGGGATACAGGGAACCAAGGGAGAGAAGATGTGGGGAATGCAGAGGAGAGTAATAGATTTCTTAGTTAGTCCTGGTTTGTTTTATAGAATATAGCTGCTGACGGAAAAAAACAGTGGTGACGTAGTTGGAGAGCGCGGATTACAAACGGATTTACAAACAAGATTTATCATTTTTGGCATTTGACGGCGATTTTTCTGGACTTTGGACTTTTCCGTCGTCTATGTCGCCCCACGTCGCCCTGTGTCAGTTGCATTTGAACACACTACACGGACTACATCCGAAAGCCAAGTAGCACGTACATTCTGCGCCTGCGTGAGAGAGAGGAGTGAGAGAGTGGTACATCCTGTCAGCTGAGGGGTTTCCTATCTGTGCAGCCGAGCACCGCAGCACCTCCACGGACTATAACATCCAGACGGTCCCGGTGTTTCCTCCGCAGGCTCCACTTCACTCAGCTGCCCGATAAACCCGCTGCTTCTTCCCACTTTAACCTGAATAACAAACCAGGGCTCGGTGCTCCGGTTGGATCCAAACGGAGAGCCGGGGCAAGCTCAGAGACTAGCGGAGGCTAACTGGCTGTGACACCCTCCGGTCATGCTGCGGCTAACGCTCTGCTAGCCACTCCCAGCTAGCTCCGGTTTGTTATTCAGGTTAACAAACTCGAGATCTAGTCAAACGCAAAACAGAGAAGATTGAAATAATTGTGAGGAGAGCTGAAAAGTTTTGGGTATGAAAGGTATATCTTGGGAGCATGTTCACAAAACACTTGAAACAGACGTGAAACTGGGAGGCTCAGGTGATAAAGCAAGCTGATTATTCTGCAAACAAGTCATTTACAAAGACAGAACTACACCGCGTTAAGGATATTTTACTGGAACTATATTATTAAGTTTGGGAGGTTGGAAAATTACCACAAAGTTGGAAGGAGGCTGTTGTAGTTCCAATACGCAAACCAGGGAAAGATTGCACAAACCAAGGAAATTATCAGCTTATTGCTTTAACATCCAACATCTGTAAAATAATGGGGGAAATTATAAATGACAGGTTAACATATTATATAGAAAGTAAAGGATTTTTGTCGAAATATCAGAGTGGTTTTAGAAAAGGGAGAAATACTATGGATCCAGCTGTATGTTTAGAACATGAGCTTAAAAAGGCACAGATAACCGAGAAAGTGTAGTGGCTGTGTTTTTTGATGCAGAGAAGGCGTATGATATGATGTGGGGAGAGGGGTTATTAATTATTATTTATTAATAAAACTAAAGGTCAGATATATAGATGGATTGAGGACTTTTTACTTTTTATTTAGAAGATTTATACAAGTAAGAATAGGAAAGAAATACTCAGGAAAAATGGTTGTTGAAAATGGAACATCTCAAGGAAGCATAGTAAGCCCCTTATTGTTCTCCATAATGATAAATGATGTGTTTATGGGATTAGAGAATGAGATGGGGGTTTCATTTTTTGCAGATGACAAAGCAATTTGGAAGAGGGGAAGAAATCTGGAATTCATTGTCAGAAAACTGCAGGGTGCTATCACAAAAATAGAAGAACGGTCATATAGATGGGGATTTAAATATTCAGTTGACAAGACAAAGATAATGTTTTTTGTTTATTTGGGGTTTTTTTTTTTTTTTTTACCAGGAAACGAATTGGTAGTACAGTAAAACTAAAACTGTACAAGCAAGAATTGGAGAGAGTGAAACAATTTAAGATTTTTGGGATATGGTATGATGAAAGAATCACATGGGCTGTACATATTCAAAAGGTGGTGGATAAATGTAAGAAAGTATTGAATGTGATGAGGTGTTGGACATACTTCGCTTAACTGTACATTATTCAAAATAGGTAAACATAATACAGGGGAGTGTGAAACAACAGAACATGTTATATTACATTGTCGGGGGTATGAAACAGATCAACAGAATTCTATTAACAGTCTTAGAATCAATAAGTTACCATTTGATATCATGGACATTCTGCAACAGAACTCAGGAAATTAGTGGTATGGATTAATTTTTCATTTTCTAAGAATGAGTAATTTGATAATGGGCATCATAGTCATTTTGAGCCACACTCCATTCCAGTTGGTGGCGGTAATGCACCAATTCGTTGTATGCCAACCGCCAATAAACAGTAGGAGAAGAAGAAAAACCCGCGCATCGCGGAAACACTTCCTGGATTTCTCGACACTCGCTTGGAAGCATCGGCACATCACGAGCTCAAACGCCTCGAGACATTCAGCTCAAAGCAGCACACTTGGAAGAGTTCAGATTTAAACGCTCACTGCTGTTAAAGTGTGTGAAGATGTCTAAAGTCCAAATACTGAGATCGTTGTTGAAGCAGCGACTAACTGCGGCTGCTGAAGAGATATTTGGGCTGGTTGAAAGAACGATAGCAGAGTACGAGGAGGAACTTTGTCGATCAAAAGAGGAGAACGAGCGACAACGGAAACTACTGGACGCTGTTTTCAACCCTCAGCTTCGGTTACACAGAGCAGGTTTGTTCATGAAACATTACAAGTTCATTATTAATAATATAACTGCAGCTTTGTTCAATAAATATTCAGTCTGTCGACGTTTAAAGTCACGTTAGCTTCTCTGGTGTCGTTAGCTTCTCTGGTGTCGTTAGCTTCTCTGGTGTCGTTAGCTTCTGTGGTGCCGTTAGCTTCTCTGGTGTCGTTAGCTTCTCTGGTGTCGTTAGCTTCTCTGGTGTCGTTAGCTTCTGTGGTGTCGTTAGCTTCTGTGGTGTCGTTAGCTTCTCTGGTGTCGTTAGCTTCTCTGGTGTCGTTAGCTTCTGTGGTGCCGTTAGCTTCTCTGGTGTCGTTAGCTTCTCTGGTGTCGTTAGCTTCTCTGGTGTCGTTAGCTTCTCTGGTGCCGTTAGCTTCTCTGGTGTCGTTAGCTTCTCTGGTGTCGTTAGCTTCTCTGGTGTCGTTAGCTTCTCTGGTGTCGTTAGCTTCTCTGGTGTTGTTAGCTTCTGTGGTGTCGTTAGCTTCTGTGGTGCCGTTAGCTTCTGTGGTGCCGTTAGCTTCTCTGGTGTCGTTAGCTTCTTTGGTGCTGTTAGCTTCTGTGGTGTCGTTAGCTTCTGTGGTGTCGTTAGCTTCTGTGGTGCCGTTAGCTTCTGTGGTGTCGTTAGCTTCTCTGGTGTCGTTAGCTTCTTCTATACAGTTTAGTGAATTCAAAACACCTAAAACACACATTAAACATGGCTTAATAGATGTTTCAAAAACAAGTACACAAATCAGCTTCACTATAACTCGCAGCATTCACAGACAAACACTTGTCTTTATCTGGACACATTTTCCCCACAAATACAACATGCTAATGTTTTTAGCACAAGCCTATGGCATTTTACATTGTATAAATTAGCATAGTGGTTAGCAGAGATTTCCTCTGCTCATATGAAGCCAGCAGCAACAGCAACATTTAATGCTCCATTACAGCTCACAAGGTTCACTGACTAAACAACTGTCTTATACTAAACCTGTTTTCCAATCAAATACAACATGCTAATGTTTTTAGCACAATGACAATGACTGTGAGAATGACTGTCCCATGACAAGAGTCTCAATGGATGTTAATGATTGCTGTGAAATGAAAGCTTAGCTCAACCTCACTCACTCTGACACAGCTGAGTGAACACTGTGAAGCTGTTTGATGCTCAGAGATCTGTAGAAGTTCAGTAAGGAGTTTTTGAGCTGTGATGTGAATGAAGGACAACATTTCTCTGTAACATCTGTGTGTTTCCTGTTTCCTGCAGACGTACAGCAGCTGTTGGTGGTTAAAGAAGAGGTTCCCCCTGAGCAGCAGGAGTGGAGCTCCAGTGTGGACCAGGAGGACCCAGAGCCTCCACACATTAAAGAGGAACAGGAGGACCCAGAGCCTCCACACATTAAAGAGGAACAGGAGTTCCTATCCACTCCTGTCCCTGTGAAGAGTGAAGATGATGAAGAGAAACCTCAGTCCTCACAGCTTCATCAAAGACACACTGAACAGGTGGAAACTGGAGCTGATGGAGAGGACTGTGGAGGAGCAGAACCAGCCAGGAACTCAGATCCAGATACACATTTACAACCTGAGACTGATGATAAGACTGGAGAGTCCTCTGAACCTGAGACTGATGACAGTGATAATGATGACTGGACACAGACCAGAGAACCTCAGTCAGGTTTAAACTCTCTTAAAAATGAAAAAGCCCCTGTCAGTGATTCAAAATGTAGTGCTGATGAGAAACCATTTAGCTGCTCTGAGTGTGGGAAAAGATACAGTCATAGTTCAACAATGAAGATACACATGAGAGCCCATACAGGAGAAAAACCATTTAGCTGCTCTGAGTGTGGGAAAAGGTTTTCTCAAACAGGTCATCTGACGAGACACATGAGCATTCATACAGGAGAAAAACCATATCGCTGCTCTGAGTGTGGAAAAAGGTTTTCTCATTCAGGTGCTCTGAAGACACACATGACAGTTCATACAGGAGAAAAACTATTCAGCTGCTCTGAGTGTGAGAAAAGTTTTTCTCACTCAAATACTCTGAAGATACACATGAGAACTCATACAGGAGAGAAACCATTGAGCTGCTCTGAATGTGGGAAAAGATTTTCTCAAAGAAATGGTTTGAATGTTCACATGAGAACTCATAAAAGAGAAACTCCATTTGGCTGCTCTGAGTGTGGGAAGAGATTTTGTAGTCATGGAGATCTGCAGAAACACATGAGAAGTGGGGAGAGATTCCTGCGCAAAGAAAACTTAGTTAGTCATGTGACAGTCCACACAGGAGAGAAACCTCTCAGCTGCCATGTTTGTGACCAGAGATTCACTTGGCCTCACCAACTCATAAACCATCCGTGTGTTGGTTGTCAGTCCTCACAGACTCATCAAAGTGAAACTGAGGAGAACAAAGAGGCAGAGCCTCCAGCCAGCAGCTCAGCAGATGGAAACAGAGGCTGATGGAGAGGACTGTGGAGGACCAGAACCAGCCAGGAACTCAGATCCAGATACGCATTTACAACCGGAGACTGATAACAAGACTGGAGAGTCTTCTGAACCTGAGACTGATGATCGTGACAATGATTGGAAAGAGACCAGATTATCTCAGTCATGTTTTTGCTGTGAACTTGTAGCTTCCTGTCAGTTGTTAGCAGTTAGCAGAAGATTAAACTGTTACTGCGGCGCCTTTTTAAATGTCAGGATTTATTCACTGTAAGCTGGAAGCAAACTTACACCTCTCCAGTTCATGTATTTATAGTATTTGCCAGTCGCATTGGAGCTCCATGGTCACAAAATGCGACTGCGAGTCACAGTTTGGATCTCTCCTGGTCAAACTGTCGTTTAACTCATTAAGTTAAACTCTTACAGCTGCGCCGCTAAACATGGATGATTTATTCATAATGATAGCAGAGTACAAGGAGGAACTTTGTCGATCAAAAGAGGAGAACGAGCGACAACGGAAACTACTGGACGCTGTTTTCAACCCTCAGCTACGGTTACACAGAGCAGGTTTGTTCATGAAACATTACAAGTTCATTATTAATAATATAACTGCAGCTTTGTTCAATAAATATTCAGTCTCTCGTTCAATCCTCTGCACGTAACAATCTTCAGTATCACCTTAGATCAGAACACTTCCTGTATTTCCTGCACCTTTTTAAACAACTCGAATCACACAACGAGGCAGTCAGGTGATTCCAGACAAACGGGGCCTCTTTTGTCTTTGGTCACGTGATATTCTGAAAAACGATACAGGCTTCAACACAGGCTTCATTTGGACACGCCCCCTTTGCTCAACACTGGCTTCGGGACTTCGGTATCAGACGTAACATCACTAGTACTGGGATGGATCCCCTTTATAATTCTTGGTGTCACAGATTAAACAGGTATTAGAAAGATGGAAAGGTGCTCTGTTGGACTGAGCTCTGGTGACTTTGGAGGCCATTGGAGTACAGTGAGCTCATTGTCATGTTCAAGAAACAAGTTTGAGATGATTTGAGCTTTGTGACATCGTGCGTGTTGGCGCCAAACTCATATTTAACAGTCACGCAGTATTCACATATTTCCAGTATTAACATATTTACATGTTATTTATTTATTTTGTACAATGCATGTTAATCTCTACAATTATAATAGTTACTCGTGTTAACTGTTTACATTTATGCACGTGACTTAGTAGAAAGTCACGAGGAGAAATATGTTACTGTCTCCCCCTAGTTAGTTGCTCATGTGTGAGGAGTGGAGCCACACAGTTTTCCGACTGTGTTGTGGAATGTAGATATTTTGGTGAATTTTGTGTTTTTGAGCAAGTTCATACTGTCAAGACAACGTGGATCAATAAACACACATGTTGTTTTCCCTAAGAAGAGTATTCAGTGTGAGTTATTTCTGATGGAGAAGAAACGTGTCAACTAAGGCTCGCACTCTCATTCTGGTTTTTGGACTGAACAGTGCATTATCCTGCTGTCATCCTCTGTAAACGCTAGAGATGGTTGCGCTGAAAAGCTCGTCTTCACCATGTCTACCTAATAAAGTGGCCAGTGAGTGTATAACTATCGATCCATCATACAGCAGTAATGTGACAGTTAAAAAGGAACCAGATACCTCTCTTTTCCAATTCCACCTTAGGCTTAAAGGGGAACTACTGTTTTTTTCAACCTGGGCCCTATTTTCCGATCTACTTTTGTCTAAATGAGTGATAGGATGTTCAACATTTTCTCCAGTACGAAGCTAGGGCTGACCTGCCTGCAGCCCGTGAGCGCGCACTATATTAAATAGGGCACTCAGACAGCGTCAAACGTCAAAATACGTCCACTAAAAGTGCATTTGTTTCACACAGATAGGCTCGGATTGTTAGTATAATTATCTGACAACATAACGGAAAGGAGAAATGAACGTCTGTGTTTACCTTTAGCTGGATTCAGACATGTTCCTCTGCCTGTTGCTGCTCCCTCTCTCTCCTCGTCCGCTCTTCAGTTTCAATGAGCTCTGCGTCCGTGTACGTCCGTGTACTCTGTGTTCAAATAAATACGGGCAGTCATCAAATTCAAATGGCTCATCCAGATCCAGTTGGTCAAATTCGGGTAAAAATTCAGGCATGTTTGTTGTGGCAAGTCAAAACACTCAGAGAATCAACGGCTGGCTCTGAAATCTCATGTCTCGCGTGATTCTTCTTTGGAACTTTCTCCATGAAATAAATATTCTTTTTTCTTACCCGATGTACGATGCCCACCATGATGTCATTTAATTATTAATTTTGATTATAAATGTTTAGTCACATTTTAAGTCACACAATGTGCAAAAAATCGGACTTCAGCAGGGTTTTGCCGAGCTGCAGTGTCGTCACACATTCTGATTAACAAATGTTGGTTTTGTACAAGTGAAAATAAATGACTTAGAGCTGCATGTTTACACAAAATTTTGCTTTAATCTCATATGTATAACACCAAAGTGCTCATGGGATCCTGGACACAGAAATGTTGACATTATTAGGTCATATTTACAAAAAATACAGTGTACAGTGGTATTATTTTTTGCAGAGATGCTCGGGAAAATTGAATACAGAAGTCGTCACTCCGTCCCTTAAACGGACAGTCTGCCCAGTCCTGTTGAAGTCCTCAGGTCTGAAGAGACAGCTGCAGATGACTGAGGAGTCACTCGGGACAAAGTCCTTTCTCCTCACTGCTGCTACACATGTCCCTCTCCTATCTGTGTTTTTTGGGAAACTACACACAAAATAAGTGTCAGAAAAACACAGTTCCACATAATTTGTAGTTACAATTCAGGCCACAAGTTAACTACTAACGTTATACTGTGTTATGTCATGTTGGTGCCATGAAACAGATAGTTGACAATTTGGAATAACACATACACCGACAGCTGTTTGACAAAGCATCATAACTTCATAAGTAATATTATATAAATGTTAACCTTTTTTCTTTAAGTTGTGTGACATATAGCGTGAGCTTAATTTGGCATTAGGACCAGATCAGGACAGTTACTTTACTTGATTAGCTTAAAATAAGTATCACTTTTTGAGATATATATCTCATTAAACATTTTCGTAACAGTAAAACATTGTAAAACAACTTCCTACCTGTGGAATGTTATTCCCTTCTGCTTGGTTTTAACATTTCTTTCGTGAGTACACCCAAGTGCAGAGCAAAAATGTGGCATTTTTGCCGAGTCTGACACGAGTCTGAACCGGTCAGAGCACCTAGGCAAGATGGCGGCGGTATTGACGCAGCCCACAAGCCAGGGCAAAGAGCATAGCAACGGACTGTCAGCAGACCAGCAGACCACACACAGACACACTGAAGTATATCGCTATTAATTATGCTGACAGCGCTACTCACCTCGTGACAGCTTGGTCACAGCTGCTTTTTCACGTTTTTGTAAAGCAAAATATAGACTTTAAAAAAACAAAACGAAGAAAAACGGCCTGGATGGCATCTCTACATATTACATCCACTTATGAGAAGATTCGTTTAATTACTCCTTCAAAATCACCCCATGAACCAATCTACCAAAAAATTAAAATTAAACGGAATTCACCAAATTCACCAAAGTAAAAGTGTTCACCAAAATAAAACTTTAAATTCTGACGCACCATCGATTTGGGGTTATGAGGGGTGTAAGAAAATCGATTATCTTAATGGCTTGGGGCTTTTGTTGTCAATTATATTCTTTAAATTAAACGTTTCGCCGCATTCTTATTAGCTTGGTGCTTTTATTTTGACGGAAAGGCGCATCCATCGAATTCCGGATCCTGTCTCACTCGCCCTGGTTCCGGTTCCTGAGCAAAACGGCCCCAGACGACACGCTTGGAAGCAACATCACGAGCTCAAACGCCTCGAGACATTCAGCTCAAAGCAGCACACTTGGAAGAGTTTGTATTTAAACGCTCACTGCTGTTAAAGTGTGAACATGTCTAAAGTCCAAATGCTGAGATCGTTGGTGAAGCAGCGACTAACTGCGGCTGCTGAAGAGATATTTGGGCTGGTTGAAAGAACGATAGCAGAGTACGAGGAGGAACTTTGTCGATCAAAAGAGGAGAACGAGCGACAACGGAAACTACTGGACGCTGTTTTCAACCCTCAGCTTCGGTTACACAGAGCAGGTTTGTTCATGAAACATTACAAGTTCATTATTAATAATATAACTGCAGCTTTGTTCAATAAATATTCAGTCTGTCGACGTTTAACGACGACAAAGCCTCGGCTCCACTTCTCCTAGATCATCAACATCAACAAAGTCAGCTACCTCGCTAGCCTGCTAGCTACTTAACATGCAAGTCAATGGAGCTGCGTTAGCTACCGTTAGCATGACCTCGGCTCAATTAGAGATCGCTACGCCCACATTTTAAGTAGGTGACAATTCAAATACCTGGCTCACGTGACATGGTGGGTGGCCTTCGTGTGGTCTTTAAACACTACACATTAGGTAACGGTAAATCAATTAATCCAACCATTTTATTTATAAAGCCCAATATCACAAATCACAATTTGCCTCACAGGGCTTTACAGCATACGACATCCCTGGCAGGGTTGTCCACCCGTCTGTTGTCAGAGCGAGTGTTTTGTCCTTTAAAATAGCCTTTATGTTTTCCTGTGTGGTGTCACACAGCTGCACGATGTGTGCGGAGATTGTTGTGCGACTGGGAATTTTATATCGTGACTCCAGCTCCATCATGAGGTCCTGAAACCCCTCTCACGAAATAACACCAATGGGCCACATATCCTTATGAATCTTGCTACTGCAGGAACATACAGCCTTTCTAAACTCTCCACATTCTGGACTACAAATAAATAGACAATGAGAAGGCCACAAGGAGGGTCAAATGTTTATAACCCTGCCCCCGAGCTCACTCTGGTCGTGAGGGATGCTCCCTCCAGACACCCAGGTGCCAAAAGGATGTTCAGACAATGCTTTCTAAGATGCCCCCTCCCCCACCCTGGGGAATCACACCATCTCATTGACAACGGGGTGAAGAGGAGACTGAAAAGATGTTAATGTCCTAAATTAGTTCTGTGGTCTTGAGCAGAAAGTTGTTACAGAGACCTGGTATGTCTCTGGAAGTGAAATTATACATTTGTTACTGCTGTCGAAAAAAATTGAGAGATGAATTAATTATGATCTGTAATTAATAGATCTAATTAATCTCTTTTTTAATCTCATCTCAAAATTGCAGAGAAAAGCACTTAACCTGAGGTATTTTAATTTAAATTCATTACAATAATGTGGCAGATGATCAAAAGATTGATATATTTTACAAAACGTGGTTTTATAAAGTCATAATTATTATTTTCAACAATAACACACTTGAACACGGATGCAGTACACCTAGCCATTACATTCAATTGATTTTGAGATTAGTCCCAATAAAGAGTGCTGCAACCTTCAGTCTCGACCACCAGCGGGGTGCTTGACTGTCATGACATGTCAGCTTCATTAAAAGCAGAGCTGCAGATTAACATAACAATAGATGTAAAAACACACAAGAAACAATATCTGTGATCAGTTCCCTAATTTTATTTTAACAGTTTTCTAAATCATTTTCCTCTTTTCCAGTTTCTCGTTTTATTTCATGGAAGTGATCAATGTAAGAGCACTTGTCCTTTAAACTTAATAGAAAATAAAAGCTAACAAAATAAAAGACACCTGGTACATTCGTTCCAGCTGTATCAGTTTATAGAACAGTTTTGAACAGTTAGAACAAGAGGCTGCACTGCAATGTGCAAATCACTCCTTCTCATGGCTGCCTGCTCTTTCCCTGTCCTTGCGGCTGCAATTTGCGCTGTCTTCTCTTCTTCAAACTACAACACCTTTAATTCATGTAGGAATTTTCCCCACAAATACAACATGCTGACAAAACAACTGTCTTCCACTCAACATGTTTTCCAAACAAATACAACATGCTAATGTTTTTAGCACAAGCCTATGGCAATTTACATTGTATAAATTAGCCGAGTGAATAGCAGAGATTTCCTCTTCTTCAGTTTGTTTCTTATCTGTGCAATTAAAGTAAATTAAAGCTTTGTTTCCACTGAGGGAAATGATTTCAGCTCTCAAACATGGACAATGGTTCAATGCAGAAGTATTAATTCCACCTTAACACTTTCTGCAGTACTTCAGTGGTTTGAGCACAGCACCTGGGGGGTAGCTTCCTGTTAATGCATGCTTTGTTTCTGTTTGGGCCGGGACAGTGTTAGAGGAAACAGATGTTGATGGGCAAGCTGTCAAACTTGACTTTTTGCAAACTCTGGCGTCCCATGGACAGTCATTCTCACATGATTCACATGAGCCTGAACAAATGAAGAGCTGCACTGGAGCCTCCAAACATGACAAGAGTCTCAATGGATGTTAATGATTGCTGTGAAAATGAAAGCTTAGCTCAACCTCACTCACTGTGACACAGCTGAGTGAACACTGTGAAGCTGTGATGTTAATGAAGGACAACATTTCTCTGTAACATCTGTGTGTTTCCTGTTTCCTGCAGACGTCCAGCAGCTGTTGGTGGTTAAAGAAGAGGTTCCCCCTGAGCAGCAGGAGTGGAGCTCCAGTGTGGACCAGGAGGACCCAGAGCCTCCACACATTAAAGAGGACCAGGAGGACCCAGAGCCTCCACACATTAAAGAGGAACAGGAGTTCACATCCACTCCTGTCCCTGTGAAGAGTGAAGATGATGAAGAGAAACCTCAGTCCTCACAGCTTCATCAAAGACACACTGAACAGATGGAAACAGAGGCTGATAGAGAGGACTGTGGAGGAGCAGAACCAGCCAGGAACTCAGATCCAGATACACATTTACAACCTGAGACTGATGACAAGACTGGAGAGTCTTCTGAACCTGAGACTGATGACAGTGATGATGATGACTGGACAGAGACCAGAGAACCTCAGTCAGGTTTAAACTCTCTTAAAAATGATAAAGTCTCTGTTCGTGATTTGGAATATCGTGCTGATGAGAAACCATTTAGCTGCTCTGAGTGTGGGAAAAAATATCGTCACAGTTCAAAACTAAGAATACACATGAGATTCCATACAGGAGAAAGACCATTTAGCTGCTCTGTGTGTGGGAAGAAGTTTTGTAGAAGTGAAGATATGAGGAGACACATGAGATTTCATACAGGAGAAAGACCATTTAGCTGCTCTGAGTGCGGGAAAGGATTTTCTGAGTCAGGTGCTCTGAAGACACACATGAGAACTCATACAGGAGAAAAACCATTCACCTGCTCTGAGTGCGGGAAAAGATTTTCTCAGTCAGATGCACTGAAGACACACATGAGAATTCATACAGGAGAAAAACCATTCACCTGCTCTGAGTGCGGGAAAAGATTTTCTCATTCAGGTGCTCTGAAGGTACACATGAGAACTCATACAGGAGAAAGACCATTCAGTTGCTCTGTGTGTGGGAAAGGATTTTCTCATTCAGGTGCTCTGAAGGTACACATGAGAACTCATACAGGAGAAAGACCATTTAGTTGCTCTGAGTGCGGGAAAGGATTTTCTCATTCAGGTGCTCTGAAGGAACACATGAGATCTCATACAGGAGAAAAACCATTCACCTGCTCTGAGTGTGGGAAAAGATTTCCTCGGAGTGGAGATGCGAGGAGACATGAGATTTCACACAGGAGAGAGACCATTTAGTTGCTCTGAGTGTGGGAAAGGATTTTCTCAGTCAGACGGTCTGAAGGTACTCATGAGAACTCATACAGGAGAACAACCATTTAGCTAGTTAGCTTCTCTGGTGCCATTTGCTATTTCTACTTCTGGCCATTGTGGGTTTTTTTTTCCTTCGGACATGTCATAGAACAAACGTGTTCTTTCACAATTTAGTGGGATCTCTTAACTCAGAAGAGACACAGGTAACGTGTTTACTTCCTGTAAATAGAGCAGTAAATCTGATGTCCATATATGTATTTTGTATTTATCTGTTTTAACATATCTGTAGCATGTTTTACTGTATCATAATACATGTCTCAGGATTACATTCATAGCCACTTTATTAGATACATCTTGGTATAACCAGGTTGGATCCCCTTTTTAACCTCTTTAACTCTGTTTGGACGCCGCGTATGCGCTCCCTCCCTCCTCTTTTAAATGGTGTCTTACAGGTGCACTACTTCATCAAACCATGTGATGTTTGGTTTCACCGGATTCAGGAAGCCGAGAGCTTTCTGATTCCGGCATGGTTTTTCGTTCATTGCTTATGGATTTCGCACCAGGGCAGCCTAAACACACAAAGTCCAAAATCGCGATGAGTGGTGACAAGTCATGTCATGCCATTTTTCGAGGGGAAAAGTTAAAGGATTACTCGTGATCTAATGCGGAGCCGTCAGTGGCCGGGCAAGTACTTCCCAAATCTACTTGCCCCATCTAAATTCTTACTTGCCCTGCTTAAGAGGTTCTTTTTCTGGCTGTGTGGTGCATATTTTCGCTGCTCAGCCAATGGAGGCAGCAGCACATAAAAAAGCAGCACACTGCAACTGGCCTGAGGAACTGAGGAAATACACCATTACAGGCCTGGAATTAAGTCATTTTTAGGGCAAGGCCACTTTGGCCTTTGATCAATACAAATTTATTGGGGTATCAGTGTCAAAATGTGGGGCACCAAGACCAAAACCAATGGCGCAATAACATTATGTGCTAATTACATTGAATGAAGACAAAACAATATATGTGTTGAAAAACAGTACTGAGTTTAGTAAAACTGGGTGTGCATGACTGGGGATATATCTCGTTTCTTGTTGTTTTGATTCATGTCCCTTATTTGAAATCTCTTTATTCTTTTGTTATCTCCGAGTTATTAAGAAATTATTTGAAGAAGAACATTCTTTATTGTCCTTTCTCATTGAAATTAAACTTGACCTCTGCATTTGACCCATCCTACTGTATACACTGGGAGCAGTGGGCAGCCGCAGAGCAGCGTCCGGGGACCAACTCCAGTTCTTTTGCCAATGCCAGTGGTCAGGGTCACTGACAGGAGTATTCACCTAACATAGCCTACATATCTTTAATTATAAAATTATTTATATGTCTGTATGTATGTTTTTACATAAAACCCCAATATTTTATTTGCCTTTAAAAAGATCCTCTTCCTTCATTTAATTTGACAATGTTTATTGTATTGTGTTATATGTATTAATTCTCTACAGGATCTCGTATGTTCTTTAATGTGTGTTCAATTTATTAAAAGAAAAGAAAGCTTCTCTGGTGTCGTTAGCTTCTCTGGTGCCATGTTTGACCCCGTGTTTCAGCCTTCTCTTGAATAGCCTTGACCACATCGCGGAAACACTTCCTGGATTAAGACAAGGCTATTCAAGAGAAGGCTGAGACACGGGGGCTGCGTCCGAAAGGCCCACTGGCATACTGCATACTACTACTACGTACTACCACCAGATACTACTCCTACCTACGAAACAAGTTGGGTCCATTCGGACATACTAAACGATCGGTGGGAAAACACTCCATCTGCTGGCAGAGCAGAGGTACCTCACCAAAATCTGAACGCACCTGTGACTATTAAAATTGTTATTATTATTGTTTGTTGTTGTCTTTTGAATGTCAAACGAATGTGAATGTCCAATATCAAACGAACTTAATACCGGTGTAAAACAGACCGCTTTGTTCATAATCATATTTGCAGAAATACATTTTTGACCAATGAAAACTGTGTGTGTTGATAATTGTATATTTGTGCAACTTAAATCTTTAGCTTGTTGCACATAATGAAGGAGGCGTACAGACCTGTACAGCCACAACAATGCAACATTATATTTGTATATATGTTTGTATGTGTGTTAAAATAGCCTATATATTATTATTACTGTCTCCTTACTATACAAACTGTAAATACATCTTTATTTTTGAATATGTGACGTCACCATTAATGTGTTTCTAGTTAGATTTTTTTATTTATTTTTTTGTAGATTGGCTCATGGGGTGATTTTGAAGGAGTGGGCTAATTAAGTGAATCTTCTCATAAGTGGATGTAATATGTAGAGATGCCATCTTTAAAGTCTATTTTTTGCTTTACAAAAACGTGAAAAAGCAGCTGTGACCAAGCTGTCACGAGGTGAGTTGCACTGTGAGCATAATTAATAGCGATATACTTCAGTGTGTCTGTGTGTGGTCAGCTGTGGTCTGCTGGCAGTCCAAAATGGCGGCGGTAGGACGAAACCATGGGCGAGTCTGTTGCTATGGGGCCTTCTATTGAGAAGAAACACTAAGAATAGAACCCCTTCTAATGATAAATGGACTTGATATAATGGATTCAAAATGCAACAACAAACATATACGTAATACCTTTTATGAAAAGAGGAAAATAACTCTTCGAGGGAAGGCATTTTGGGATAACTTCTTTGTGGACATTGACTGGAAGAAAGCCTGGACTTAACCTTATAAGTATTGTATTTCCAACAAAATAAAAGAGGTTCACATCAAAATTTTACACACTATATATCCAACAAATTAATATTTCTCAAAATTTTTAGATATTGAAAACAAATGCAGTTTTTGCAATATGGAACCAGAATCTATAACTCACTTATTCTACCACTGTGCCCAATCTATAAACTTCTGGACTCAACTTGAACAATATATATTGTGTAAA
The DNA here is from genome assembly GCA_035609425.1 of Epinephelus awoara. Taxonomy (NCBI): domain Eukaryota; kingdom Metazoa; phylum Chordata; class Actinopteri; order Perciformes; family Serranidae; genus Epinephelus; species Epinephelus awoara. Next base: position 28,479,762 of record CM069315.1, on the reverse strand, counting down.
ATTAAGGTGAACATCTCAATTGACTGTTGAAGTGTGATATTATTTTTTGTCCATAGAAATAACGACATCTCCTTGATCGCAAACCTTTTCATTTTGTATGGCAAATTTCATATACACAAATGCAAATATTCCAAAACTCCACCCAACTTTAGAAGTTTCTTGCATGAGTTCAATGAATACATGAAATCCCTTATACTAATTGACACTAAACAAAGCACCACATCCACAGACATATACAAGAGGTTGTTTATAGAAGCATGATGTATTTACATTTTGGTTCCCTATGTTGAGTTTATTTACTCCTATTAATGCTATATTTTCATTTTATTTATTACTTTTTATAGCCATTTATTTATTTTTCTACCTACCTTGGTTTATTTACTGGCATTGTAAATAACTGTAATTTACTATGTTTTAGTTATTTATTTACCTTTGTTATCTCTTATATATTGGAGCACCTGTCTGCTGTTATGCATACATTTGTTCGTATGTTCAACTTTGTTCAATAAAGCTCTTCTAGAAAAAAAAAAAGGGGGGGGGGGGCTTCTATTAAGCTCCGCCTCTTCCTGCTCTTTGCTTGGATTAAGATCCTCCTCACTCGGTTTGGAAGCATCGGCACAGCACGCGACATCACGAGCTCAAACGCCTCGAGACATTCAGCTCAAAGCAGCACACTTGGAAGAGTTCGTATTTAAACGCTCACTGCTGTTAAAGTGTGAACATGTCTAAAGTCCAAATGCTGAGATCGTTGGTGAAGCAGCGACTAACTGCGGCTGATGGAGAGATATTTGGGCTGGTTGAAAGAACGATAGCAGAGTACGAGGAGGAACTTTGTCGATCAAAAGAGGAGAACGAGCGACAACGGAAACTACTGGACGCTGTTTTCAACCCTCAGCTTCGGTTACACAGAGCAGGTTTGTTCATGAAACATTACAAGTTCATTATTAATAATATAACTGCAGCTTTGTTCAATAAATATTCAGTCTGTCGACGTTTAAAGCAGGGGCGATTCTAGGATCAGAGGTTTAGGGGCGCTGAGCACCCAGAGAGCTGCCCGGCCAGGCAAGATAAATTTCACTGTCCTGTATATTTTAACGCAATGTCATTCCCACATTTGTGAAAGAAAAGCACAACACTTTTTTAAACCATTAAATCTGATAAAGGTTATTTAAATGCTGAGCCACAGCAAAAGAGGAATGGATTGGAATCATAACAGAAACATATCGTCAGCCTAATTTCTGGGGGAAGACAACTCATTTTGATACAGCAGCTCCTCAACATGCACACAAACAATATGTATGTTTCTGGAGTAAACCAGCCCCCTATAGTGAGCACCAAACATACTAATAAGAAGACTAATAAATAAAGTCCTCTCTCTGCTCCTCTCTCTCTCTTTGTACTGTCAGCCAAAAGGCAAATAATCAAACAATGCGTTTTATATCTAATAAGAGATATAAACTGATACATTGATCCAACTTACAACATCATTCTAGATAGACAGACCATTTGATCTTACACTCTTACCTGAACCTGGCTCTGTTTTTAAAAAACAACAACAATCTTATATCAATGATGAGACTGTCTGTCTGTATACACACACACACACACACACACACACACACACACACACACACACACACACACACATACATATCCTTATGAATCTTGCTATTGTAGGAACAACACAGCCTTTCTAAACTCTCCACATTCTGGACTACAAATAAATAGACAATGAGAAGGCCACAAGGAGGGTCAAATGTTGATTACCCTGCCCCCGAGCTCACTCTGGTCATGAGGGATGCTCCCTCCAGACATGCGGGTGCCAAAAGGGGGGTAAAGAGTTCACTCAGGATGTTCAGACAATGCTTTCTAAGATGTCCCATGATGTCCATCCACCATCTCATTGACAACTGGGTGGCGCTCTGTGGGTGTTGATTTTACGCCCTGTTGGCGTTAGCTTCTCTGCAGGAATGTTCTGATCACATTCATTTTTGCATCCTATCCGATACGAGTGCTTTATTTTGAAACCGAGTCCCATACGATACTTTGCAAAGCATTAAGAAAGAGAAAACAGAATACATCGAAGTTGTCCCATGAGGTTTGTTTTTTATTTAAATAGTATCCAAAAAGCTTATCGGTGGTTCGGCAGCACAAAATATAAACCAAGTCAATATCTTCTTCTTGTCTTCAACAAACAAAATAGGTCTATATCTTTTGTAGCGGTTTGACACATGAAACAAATATTTTTCTTCTACTCAGTCAAACCCCACAAGTTCAGTAAGGAGTTTTTGAGCTGTGATGTGAATGAACGACAACATTTCTCTGTAACATCTGTGTGTTTCCTGTTTCCTGCAGACGTCCAGCAGCTGTTGGTGGTTGAAGAAGAGGTTCAAGGGCTGGAGGAGGATGATATCACCAAGTTCACATCCACTCCTGTCCCTGTGAAGAGTGAAGGTGATGAAGATAAACCTCAGTCCTCACAGCTTCATCAAAGACACACTGAACAGATGGAAACAGAAGCAGAGGGAGAGGACTGTGGAGGAGCAGAACCAGCCAGGAACTCAGATCCAGATACACATTTACAACCTGAGACTGATGACAAGACTGGAGAGTCTTCTGAACCTGAGACTGATGACAGTGATGATGATGACTGGACAGAGACCAGAGAACCTCAGTCAGGTTTAAACTCTCTTAGAAATGATGAAGACCCTGTCAGTGATTTGACATGTAGTGCAGATGAGAAACCATTTAGCTGCTCTGAGTGTGGGAAAAGATTTTCTCGAACACACAGTCTGAAGGCACACATGAGAATTCATACTGGAGAAAGACCATTTAGCTGCTCTGAGTGTGGGAAAAGATTTTCTCACTCATGTCTTCTGAAGGCACACATGAGAATTCATACTGGAGAAAGACCGTTTAGCTGCTCTGAGTGTGGGAAAAGATTTTCTCACTCATGTCTTCTGAAGGCACACATGAGAATTCATACTGGAGAAAGACCATTTAGCTGCTCTGAGTGTGGGAAAAGATTTTCTCAGCGATGTGATCTGAAGGAACACATGAGAATCCATACAGGAGAAAGACCATTTAGCTGCTCTGAGTGTGGGAAAAGATTTTCTCAGTCAGGTACTCTGAAGAGACACATGACAACTCATACAGGAGAAAGACCATTTAGCTGCTCTGCGTGTGGGAAAAGATTTTCTCGAGCATGTCATCTGAAGAGACACATGACAACTCACACAGGAGTAAAACCATATAGCTGCTCTGAGTGAGGGTAAAGATTTCCTCAAAGAAATCATCTGAAGACACACATGAGCATTCACACAGGAGAAAAACCATTTACCTGCTCTGTGTGTGGGAAAAGAGATGGAAACAGAGGCTGAGGGAGAGGACTGTGGAGGACCAGAACCAGCCAGGAACTCAGATCCAGATACACATTTACAACCTGAGACACATGACAAGACTGGAGAGTCTTCTGAACCTGAGACTGATGATCGTGACAATGATTGGAAAGAGACCAGATAATCTCAGTTATGTTTTTGCTGTGAACTTGTAGCTTCCTGTCAGTTGTTAGCAGTTAGCAGAAGGTTAAACTGTTACTGTGGTGCCTTTTAAATGTCAGGATTTATTCACTGTAAGCTGGAAACAAACTTACGCCTCTCCAGTTCATGTATTTATAGTATTTGCCAGTCGCATTTGAGCTCCATGGTCACAAAATGCGACTGCGAGTCACAGTTTGCACTGCTAAACATGGATGATTTATTCATAACGATAGCAGAGTACAAGGAGGAAGTTTGTTGATGAAAAGAGGAGAACAAGTGACAACAGAAACTACTGGACGCTGTTTTCAACCCTCAGCTTCGGTTACGCAGAGCAGGTTTGTTCATGAAACATTACAAGTTTATTATTAATAATATAACTGCAGCTTTGTTCAATAAATATTTAGTCTGTCGAGGTTTAAAGCCACGTGAGCTTCTCTGGTGTCATTAGCTATTTCTACTTCTGGCCAACATGTTTCTTTTCTTCAGATATGTAACAGGACATTATTAGAAGAAGATTCTTTATTGTCCTTTCTCAGCACATTACATACATTTGACCTCTGCATTTGACCCATCCTACTGTATACACTGGGAGCAGTGGGCAGCTGCAGAGCAGCGTCCGGGGACCAACTCCAGTTCTTTTGCCAATGCCAGTGGTCAGGGTCACTGACAGGAGTATTCACCTAACATAGCCTACATATATTTAATTATATAATTGTTTATATGTCTCGATGTATATTTTTACATAAATCCTCAATATTTTATTTGCCTTTACAAAAAACCTCTTCCTTCATTTAATTAGACAATCTTTATTGTATTGTATTATATGTATAATTCTCTACAGGATCTTGTATGTTCTTTAATGTGTGTTCAATTTATTAAAAGAAAAGAAAGCTTTTCTGGTGTCGTTAGCTTCTCTGGTGCAGTTAGCTATTTCTACTTCTGGCCATCATGTTTTTTTTCTTTAGATATGTAACAGGACAAACATGCTGTGAATAGAGCAGTAAATCTGATGTCCATACATTTATTTTGTATTTATCTGTTTTAACACCTTATTTTGACACAAAGACGCAGTCATATCTGTGGCATGTTTTACTGCATCTTAATGCATGTCTCAGGATTACACTCACCAGCCACTTTATTAGGTACACCATGCGTTTTGGACCCCCTTTTTAAATCTTGGTGTCACAAATTAAAAAGGTATTAGAAAAATAGAAAGGTGCTCTATTGGACTGAGATCTGGTGACTGTGGAGGCCATTGGAGTACCATGCTCAGTTGGTACTAAGAAAATCTCCCCCACACAATTACACCACCAGCAGCAGCCTGAAGCGTTGATACAAGGCAGGATGGATCCATGCTTCCATCTGAATGTAGTTTTTCCAATCTTCTATTGTCCAGTTTTGGTGAGAAACCCCATGTGAACTGTAGCCTGTAGAATAACAGACTGAAAACAGCAAAAATACTTTCACTGCAATTACAGGTTTCCCTCTCTTGCTTTACAAAATATTCTACTGTGCAAACAACAAGTTTTCTTTTGAGGTAGACAGTTCTTTAAAAACAAACTTTTTGACTGAAAACACACAGCTGCATGATACATCACCATGTAAATGAAAAATTGTACAAAACTGACTTGTTAAAAAAGATTATTCAAATGAAAATAGGCATGCCTCTGAGAATGCTCCTACGTTTATTTTCCCAACAACCATATCATACTGAAGAATGTACAGAATGCTTTGACTCGTGCATTTACAGGTTTTCGTCTTCTGCTTCACAAAATACCCAGCTATGGTTTGTAAACCACACAAAAATTAGAGCAGGACTACTTTTTCTAAGTAGTTACATTTGATAGCAGCAAAAATATTTCCTCCTATGTAGTCCTGTACAGTTTTTTTTTACAGG